>JAHFWI010000016.1:2500000-5000000 GCA_028554975.1 Himalopsyche kuldschensis | reverse complement strand
GGCTCCGTTCAACATTTGATAATGCTTGCGATGAAAAAAACCGTTTTTTATTTTTTTTTTTATTTCATGTGGAAGTAGTTCAAAAAATTGTGCGATTTATTTTATTTAAAATAATGCTTTTCCACCGAGAAGTTCAGTTTACACCTTAAATGTGAGTATATATTTTCTTCCACTAAATATAATGTTATATTTCTCCTGTAATTATATAGTATATGCACTCTAAATGACGTATCTAAGCAAAATTAATTTGAATAAACTCTCTCTATGGAGAAGATTTAATATTCATTTAAGAAAAAATTATGCCAAAACAACAAACAAAATATTTTTTTCCAGAATTATCCCACTACGTTATAATATAAAGTTTGTTGGACGTGTTGAAAATTGAATGCATTAATACTGATTCAAGTTAAGCAAATATTCTTTTGAAATAAAACATCGACGTCGTTTCCTTGCCAAAAAGATACATTGTTCGTTCAAAATAAAAATTCTCAAAAACTGCAAAACATTTCTGAAACTACATATATTCGCTTATCATCAATAACTAGAAAAATGTATTTCAATGACTGTTTTGTCGAAATATTCAACATCAATTTATTGAAGGACACTTTTTATAATATTATACATATATTTAAATTATATAAAACTCTCTAAATCATTATAATATTAAAAGCATCAATTTGAAGGGATTACGTTTATTATTTAATCCCAGTCAAATCTTGCACAGATTTAATCAAAATGTCAATAATAGCAATCAAAGTTCCAAAATCTCCAATAATTGCTGCGAGGATTTTAAGATATACGCATTTAATCATAATAAAGTACCCCCTCCGTGCTAAGCCGTCTCCCCACAATCCAGGATTATCATTTATTTTCATTTTATAGCCGGATTTTTTCAAATTAAAACGTTCCCCTCACTAAAGTAATGACAATATAAGAATGATTGATAAAAAAATCGTGAATGAATGTTGTCAAGTTTTAAGCTAAATATAAATAATTTAATAAAAATAATAATACATTTTTAGTAGTTTTTCCACATAAAATTTATTTGATCAGGACCGGTTTCGCTCACGGTGAGCATTGTCAACTGATGAAAAATCATCAAA
The DNA here is from genome assembly GCA_028554975.1 of Himalopsyche kuldschensis. NCBI lineage: Eukaryota > Metazoa > Arthropoda > Insecta > Trichoptera > Rhyacophilidae > Himalopsyche > Himalopsyche kuldschensis. The sequence goes on along the minus strand of JAHFWI010000016.1, from coordinate 4,998,897 downwards.
TCTCATTCGATGAAAAATCATCAAATCAAAATATCAAAAATCGTCAACTGAAGAAAAATCATCTGATCAGTTGACAATGCTCGCCATGAGCGAAACTGGTCCTGATCAAATAAATTTGATGTGGGAAAAGTACTAAAAATGTATTATTATTTTTATGATAATGCCTTTCCACCAAGTATTGACAGTGAACACCTTAAAAGTGATAAATAATTTAGATATTATTTTTCAAAAACTATGAAGACTCCCAAATATTAAAATGAAAATCTAACACGGGGCTTAAGTCATTCGATCAACCTCCTTTACCGAAAAAGATTATCTTTGCGATGGAGTATTTGTAGCTAGATTTACTGTGAAATGCGCGTGGCTCAAAAAATAGAGGCACGCTGATATTATTTGTTCCAAAACATTCAATCAATGACGGTATCAAGAGAAGATTAAAAATGTATAGTCATTATCTACATTACATTCTAAATAGTATAAAAGCATCGCTTTATTGTTTAAAATTTCAAGTCAAGCGTAAAACAATAACTTGGCGATGGAACAACTACAATAATTTATTATAACCGGGTATCAAATGGTTATTGAATATCCTAACGAGAGTAAACGGCTAATGTTTCCAATGGCCATAGATACATTTAAAGAGCGATAAACCCGAACCTGGAATATAAATGGCAACGTTCTTATTAAATTACGTTTACGTTATCGGCGAGTTAAAGTAATTCGCCTGCTTCTCAATGCGGCCGCTGGGAGTCGCCACCGGTAACGACATTCTCTTAATCACCACTTGCCTATCCGGTTATAGTGGCAATTTGCATACAAAATTAATTGGCTGCCTCACGTTTTTCCTGCATGACGTGAAAAAAAAGTATACGGGGGATTTTCCCCGCTAATTGAAGAGTCACAGTTGAATAGACGTGTGGATTGTGTAGACATTTGTGAACAATGATACGAATTTAAGTCGTTATAATACGCATACTAAAAATGAGTTATAATATTTATTTTTTTCATAAAATGATTCAACCACTCTTCCACGATCTCATATAAAGTTTACTTTTAAAGATGTCCAGTTAATGGGTTTTTTCTTATTTTTATATAATAAAATCGTAAAATTTATTTACCGGATTGAAAATAAAATAAAAGCTACGAACAAATGCACATCTTCAACAGTAAATGCTAAAGACTAGCGGGTAGAGATAATCAGGTTGACAGCCATTTGTTTAATCTTTAAACTGCTTAAAGTATTTGTATCAGCAGTAACTAAAATAAAACGCTCATAATTACTTTGGGAATAGTATAAAATGATTTTGAAGTTTTAATTTATATACACGTATTTGAATCAATAAACTGGGGCCAGCTTATTCATGAGCATACGCACCGAATTCCTAAAAATATAAAATTTTTATTTTACATTAAAACAAACATTAATAAAGAGAAATCTCTTATTCATTGAACGGACAGATTTTTTTTAGGAAAACTGCTAGTATTAAGTTATAATACGGAAAGAAAAATAGCAATGTATTTTAATTCTACATAAATTATTTTATATATTTGTTGATAGCTATTTCGGCTTACGCCTTCGTCAGAACTTCTGTTCTGACGAAGTTCTAAGTTCTGAGTTCTGACGAAGGCGTAAGCCGAAATAGCTATCAACAAATATATAAAATAATTTATGTAGAATTAAAATACATTGCTATTTTTCTTTCCGTATTATAATGGAGTTCTACCAAGTAAATGCCTACTCAATCAATAAATTAAGTTATTACTTATAAATCCTGGCGAAAGACTCGGCGTTGAAAGACCATGACATTGATTAATGGATTAACTGGTCTATGTTATATTTGTGATCTAAAATGAATAATCAAACAATACTTTGGTTATTATTAAAAAATATATCATTCAATTTGAATTTATTTCAATATTTATTCAACATCCAGGTATCGAGGCATATATGAGATATTCTTCTGTAAGAAAAATATTAAAATACAATTAAATTGTTGAATATTTAAGTAAAAAAACACCATTGCTTGACATCAATAATTTGGTTGTTATTGAACATATTTTTACTAAAACAATTGCCTGAACCATTAAAATAACACGTTTTATGATAATATACGACTGTTTTCTTCGGTATTTATCTACTTATAACAAGCTTTTTTCACTTCAAGGAATCCAAATGGAAATACGACTTTATTTTTTAATCATACGAAATTCTTAGCATTTAAATTATGCTAAGCTAAAAGAATTTCGCGGGATAAGCTAAAAGCTTAAAAAATACATTCGAATTGTCGTCAAAGTATTAAGACCGTAGAGGATTATTTTAAACAAATTCGACGAATTTTATAGATTACAAAAGATTACGAAAGAAGCTTTTATATTTAGTCTCCAGTTATTTGAAATCGTTTATTAACTTATAAAATATAGCATGAAGTCGGCTTTGAAAAAAATTGAGTGGAAAAATAAAAAATATTTAGATGCAATATTTGTATACATATGTTTATCAAATCTGTATATTCTCTGTCGATTTAATAGTGAATGCACCATGATCTTGCATTAAACGGATTCTGAAAAAGCTTTAAATATAGGGAGATTTTTTATCTTTTGCACAAATCTTTTAAAACGATGACTATATATTTTTGTATCATTCTGAGAGTGTAGAAAATCTTTCGCTATAAAAATATGAATTGCAATAGTTTTTCGAAAAAATCACTTACTGAACTTACTCCTGCAATGAAAGAAAGTGATAACTTCACATTGAAATAAAGCTATGAGGGCGATATCATAATTGGCAAATGGTATTTTTAGAGTGATAGTAATTAAGTTACCAAGCTCTGCCATATTTTATACGTAAAAGACCTGCCATTGGTGATAGATATATGTACATACAGTCCTATGAAAGAATTCGATTGTTTTCCATATTAATAATTGTCATTTTGCATACAAATTCATAATCATCAACTAACAATACCTACAAATCTGAAATACAAGCTCAGAAAATATAAACTGCCAGAGAAAAATAAAAAGATTTGTGAGTTTGAGATGAGTTTCTTTTTTTTTCACAAAAAAGATATACTTTTTTGCAAAAGAATATCATTATTTTGGTGTAAAAAGAAAATTCTATGCTACATTTTCAAAAACACTATTTTTATTTGGAAAAACATTTTATTTGGCTTTATTTTCTAAATGACGACGCTCATTCAACGGAACACAAAAACTTTTGGTGAATAAGCTTTTGAAACTTGACCTTCGTTACAAAAGCTCTGGTGTCATTAAGATAAATGAAAAAGACTGCGGCAATATTCAAAAGAAAAAAGTCAAAGATATGTTTTAATATGATAAATACTTAAGATACGAATGCCAATTGTAGAGTGCTTCACAAAGGCCAAAAACACCTCAGTACTTCAATAAAAGTATATTATATTCGGTAAAAAATTCTCTCAATAGCTTTATATTTTGCCCACGGCAAAAGAGTGTTATTATACCTACTTATATTTATTTGAAATAAAACAGAAAGGGGTTTTAATATTCTTTAAGCTATGTAGATCTAGAGTGCTTTGGTAGTATGTTTTTGATGTTTAAATAGCTAATGTTTTCAATCGATTTTGAGCCACCGGAAGATTTTTTTTTGCACTGAATTATGAACGTTAATTGCTTTCATCTCTCTTTTAATATATATAGTTAGCTTTTTTGACTGTTTAAATTGACTGGATTTTTAACCAATTGGTAACAAACATTAATGTGGACAGTTTCGTTATTTGAATTATGTAGTCCAAATGCATTTATGTGATCATTCTAATCATTGATGCTCTTTCTCAGTCTTATCTTTGATCTCAATGAAATCAATTTTTTGTACAAATGAGTTCAGATTCGATAGTTGCAAAACAATATTTAATAAAAAAACTAGCGTACTAGAATTTTTAAAATGATTTGTTTCAAATCTGAAAGATTCAAACTGCATTTCAAACATTGCAAATTGGTGTCACAAATCACGCACAAAGTTAATCCTTCAAAAAACACATTTGCTGCCAAAATCACTTCAATAAATTGCAAAAATGCAGCCAGTAGCGGGAAGCAGATTTTCTCGCAGTGCACATTTTCACAGTATTATTAAAAACAAATAAAATTCACAAAGATTTTGCTCTTCGCGAGTATGACTGCAAGAAGACTGTAAAATGATTTATGATGAGAACGAGTGCACTAGCCTGCAATAAACTTACCGTAGACAACTTTTCATAAGATAAATAGAAGCAGGGTAAACCATAAAACTACCTTGGTTAGATTTATGTTTAAGACAGATAAATAGTTACCACAAGCTACTTGTAGTCCAACATTTTATTAATAAGACAGTACATATTATAAAAGTTTTTAAGTGCATTTTTTCAATTAATACAAAAGTATAGCATTTTGACTGAAGGTTTTTGATGGAATTTCAATCAAATTTAAATCGTTTCAATTGTGTACTTTTTCATCAGTATAATTGTTTTTGGGCGTCTTCATTACATATTAACGATTTAACATTTATAAGGCCTGAAGAAATTAAAATTTTTCGATTACCCTATTGATTGAGCGCCATTGATATAAAAATCATTAGTTTATAAACAATACGATATAAATTTTAATCCGATTTAGGTACAAACGATACGAACAATATATGCAATTAGGAGCGCAAATATTTTTATATGTGAATCTCAATGAATTCAGACCAACGTTAAAATATTTCCTTGGTTGAGTGATAATATTTGTCTAATTTTTTTTCTAGCTGTCTACAGATGAACTTAGTTGAGTTCATCTGTATACTTGAATGTCTGCAGATGCCAAAAGGCAACTCCTGGGTTATCGATAAAAATTCTAATCGGAAGAAAATTTATGAATTCAAGTTTTACAGTGAAACTCCATCAAGCAACTTCAAACGATATTTTGTATTCTAGTTAAACTACTCCAATGGATAAGTTTAAAAAATATTGTATTTCGTATGATTGAAAATGCTATTTCTTTTAATAGGTCTGTATTTTAATAGTGATCTTGAGCATACGTATTTGTGTCGCCATTTCTCTTAGAGTTGACTTAGACTTTCACGAAAAATTCGTCACCAATTTTATCTAATACGCTGTAAAATTTAAAAATATTCGATGCATTCATTGCTAATAGTCGAGAAACGGTTAAACATCATTTTCTTATGCAACAAACTTTCCATTGATATTTTTCATTTGTATTACATTTGTTATACGCTGCAAAGAATATGTTTTCAATGCATACAATATAAATAAAGCTTTCTTTATTGTACAAACTGTATATAAAAACGACCGCTATGGGTTAATACTGTCATCAATTCTTAAATAACAAAGAAAATTCAATTCAAAAAATCTGTCGTTTATTTTCTTATTCAAAGAAAAGTTTATTTACAATATGTTATCCGTTCTTTGTTATTAAACTTACATCCTTAAGTTGATGTTAACCAATACTCAATCTAGAAACCGTCAATAAAAATATCTGAATAGTGACCTTACAGAATCGTTTAAAAAACATGTACATATATACATAAATACATATCTTCAAAAGGATATCATTTATATTAGAAAATACTTATTCGATGAATAAACAGACCGTCGCAAAATCTACTCACATCAACCATACAATAATATGTTTTGCTTAAATCTGAAATGACAGCCAATAACTCAGCGGAATACTTCTTAATAAGATTGTGATTTTGAGGGGTAGAAAAAAATGCTCGGATGAGACAGATGACGATGTTAATTTATCGAAGAATATTGCGCAAAAGAAATATATCACTTTATTTCCCCAGAGAAACGAAAACCTTCTGACGATTTATCGTATTGCTATGGTGACGTTACTGTTTTTCGATGACAAATAAATTTAAATGTCCATCAAAAAGAAGTAATTGAAATCAATAAAGCATGGGATTAAATTTTGAAAAACTAACTAGATTTTTATTCATAATAATATTTTTTATTGATAATCGTTTTATTATTTATTTTTGCAGTTCATAAATTCTGTTTTGAAAAGTTTAATATCGCAAGATATTAAACATTCAAATACGATAAAAGATTATTTTCAACATTCAGTGTCTTTTAATGGAAAATCTCAACCGAAGCTGTTTTTAAAATAAGCGATTTTTATTAAGAAGTCAGTCTTCCTTTTTTTCACGGGATGAGATAACAATATATCGAAAGTATAATTAATAAACTCTTGTTAGTCTCCGGATATAACATTGTATGGGTAAGAGGGGCTGTATTGTATAAATACATAAATATCACATGTTAACCTTTTTTAGCAATATTCAATTAAAAAAATGAATTTTCAATCTAAGAAATGAAGATTCGAACCGGTAGACTACGTAAACAAATCAGACGAACAATCAGTTTTAATTAATTTACACTCTATTTTATGCAGCCAATCAATATATGACTGTATTGTTTGATATATATCAAACACGACTCGTTTCAGTGATAGGTACATCGTTTTTAGTAGCTTGATTCTATGGATTCTAAACCTATTTTTTGGAAATATATTTTTAGCTTTATCAACTGAGAATTATGTTAATTATAAAAATCGGAGATTGATTATTCAGAGATGACTGGCTTTTCAAAATTAATTTAAAATAAAAGACGTTTTCACTCAAAGGGCCTATCATTGTTTCACAGAAGTTTTTGAGCGGATATTGCACTGTCATTGTTGTAAGTCTATAAAATTAAGTACAAAATTGTTTTAATGAACCACTCCGGAATGATTAACTATAACAATCAAATATTTGAAGCTTGTTGTAGAAGCGGCAACAATGGATGCGCGGTGGTAAACAAAGATGTTATACCTCCCTTAAGGAAAACATAACTCCCATCTCCCTCTCATTTATTTACAATCACGTCTTGTGTATTTAACGATACGAAAATTTCATAACGCATGTTTGCATACTAATATTATGTAAATTTTTGCGAAAAACTTGAAATGAATCTTATAAAAAGCCGCTAAAAGGACGATAAATCCTGCCAGAATATATTTTGGCGAATAATTTAAACGAGGCTTGCAAAATTCGTGAAGTATTTATTATCAATCGATATAATTTGTGTTTGAATTTGTTATGCATTATCATAAAAAAAATCAGTTGATTGATAACTCTTTGCTTTAGTAAAATAATCTGCAAAAGTTTATCTCTTTAAAGCTCTGATAAAAATAAAATTTGTAGGACGATGTTTTTATTTTAAAACGTGGCTAAAATTTGATAATATTTTTCTTTGCTTTTGAAGATCCGTTGAAAACAATTAAGAGACAGCAGGCTTTTGAGCAACATGTCTTCGATTTAACAGCCATAGCTCGCTTGAAACGAATGAGTGGTAAATCCTGGGCATAAAATTGTAAGAGTTTTAGACTTTCGATACCTGAGAGTTCACTCTACACACTCAAAAAGTTGCATCTCATATATGTATCCGTTATTTGGCTAAAAAATCTTTAAGCATCATGGCACCTTTCAAAGACACACGATATCCGTTTAGTGAGATTTAACAAAATTTTCTTATGACATATATTTTTAAAGATTTTCTATAATTGATTGAGTAGGCATTTACTTGGTAGAACTCCATTATAATACGGTAAGAAAAATAACAATGTATTTTAATTCTACATAAATTATTTTATATATTTGTTGATAAAATAATTTATGTAGAACTAAAATACATTGTTATTTTTCTACCGTATTTTTCTATAATGTTTTCGCAGGGGATTGTGAAATAAAAAGGCGAATATTGTTACCCAGTATTCCAATCAAATGTGATGAGTATACAATGATTGTATATATCTTATATATAAAACCGAAACGGCGTATGTATGTATGTGGGTCTGTAATTCCTTTTGCATTGTTGGTCATTAAGTTGCCATAAAAACGAATATAAAAGAAAATATGTTTGAATTTTTATCGGCGAAGACATTTAGTCAAAATGTAATAAATTAGTCTTCTACTGAACTTTTCCCGGCTTTTATTATTAATAATAATGTTTATTATTTACGTGAAGGTATTATTTGACATTTCTTTGACAGCAAATTAGATTTTTTCTTTGAATTTGGACATTTTAATAGGCGAGAATGGGGCTGTCATCAAATTATATAAAGTTTGTGATTGTATTTAACTCTATTTTGGATGTTAGATTTTGTGAAATTATTATGTCGAATGAACATTAAATAATTATTGGTCGCTTAGTCCAAGCGACGCCGGGTAGAAATACTAGTTGTATATAAGTGCTTTAAACCAAAAAACCATGGGGAGAAGGTATTTCTCTTTCCAGACACGTGGATATATTTGCCCTGAAAGCCCGTTGATAATCATTTAAAGAGAGTATTCAAGTACCGTATGCAAAAGTGGTTTGAGCTGCTTTGTGCTGCAAATTGCTTTTCCACTGCCCAACTCATATCAACATCATGTAATAACGCTAAGAATCTTATTATATTTGACGAGATTTTAAAACAAGAGTATGCCGGCAAAAAGACAGAAAGTATCGGGCTCTATTAAGACATCAATTGAACATCAAATACATCTGGGAAAAATATAAACATAAAAATTTACCCGAATTACAAACAATAAAATTTGAAAACCGTTGAAAATTAAAATGACAAAAAATAAAAACTACGATTTCTTAAGTGAAAACGATGGCGTCTATCCTGAACCATCATCTGGACCCTGAAGAAATTTCTATATGGCTACTACATTTTGGTCAATACAACAACACGCTTGCAAATTTTAATTACAACTGTTTAGAAATAAGTTGAAATCATTGTTATGATACAAATACAAATCTACATGTTATATGTTAAATGCATTCTGTAATAAGCTTGGTCCAGTCAATTTATATTTATTCTAATTGATCAATCATTAATAAATGAATAGTATGCTTTCGAACTGACTAATCTAATATAATACATACTAAAAATAAAAAGCCACATGAAAATTCGTTGAATTATGTACATGGAACGTCAATTAAAAAGGACGTGTTTATTATGCGTATAGCTTTAATACGTCATCATGCTTTTTGACAGGCAATCACATTAATACTTAATAAAAGGAGGATAATGAATGTATTTGAATGAGGTTCATTCCCAACGCGGGATCGATAATTTTTCGTTAGCCGCTGTAATAATGATGGCAAATTAAAAGCTCTGGCAACGAGTGAGCAATAAACAAAACTCACGGGACTAAATTCGAAGAGAAGAAGCAGTGGAGTACCTTCAGTAGAAGGGAAGAGCATACTATGATAATTATTACTCGAATGACGATGGTATAGATCAGTGTGAGTGCTTTTATACAAAACGGAATGCTCACTTGCTATGTTTTTAGATTATGCTCAATACTTTGAATTGAAAACGATGACAATATCCTACATATTTATTGGTGAGAACTTACTTCTGATAATCATTATGGTGTAAAATAATACTTCCCAATTGAAACACTTCAAAATATCGAACAAGTAAACTCGACTGACAATCTTAAATTTTAAAAAGAATATTGTTTAAGACAATCTTTATGTTCTATTTTTATAAAAAAAATACTGATTAAAACCTTTAAAAAATGAAATAAAATTCTTCTCAAATTGCATTATGAAAAAGGAAGAAAGAATACATTTTCTGCAAAAATAAATATTTTTGAAAATCATTTTTCTGCTAGAAAACATATTTTGCCGATAGGCATGTAGGATGTAATATGTTTATCGATTTGGATACATTCACTTTGTTTTTCATTTGATTTTTTCTTGTCCGGAAGTTGAGTGGTCGGGCTTGAGACCCAGACATTCCATTTATTGATTTTTCAATTGATTCATGAATTTGTGTATTTGATGTAAGTATGTCTCTATCTTCAATTCAAACTCAAAAACAAGCGAAGCAAGAAAAAGATGGCTGACTTGTATAAGAAATTTGCAGGGTTGTGAAGTCGGAGTCATCGCGGCGTTTTGGTCGGAGTCGAAGTCGGAAATTTGATTGAACAAGATTGAACTTCTTATTTTTACATATTATATGTAAAATTTTTCTATTGGCAGGCTTGGTTAGTTGATATTTAATTGAATACACATAAATATGAAAGGTAGAAAAAAAATGTGACGAAATTATACTTTTTTAGTAATTATAATTATATAGTTTTTAGAGTCGGAGTCGTTTTTTTGGTAAATGCTGGAGTCGGAGTTGGAGTCGTATTTTTTTTACCGACTCCACAGCCCTGGAAATTTGTCTGCTCACGATCATCTAGTTTACACAATAAAATAACAACATATTGTCTACACTGTGAAGGAGTGAAAAAAAAATAATGATCTTGATTGTAGGAGGAAGCCACTGATAAAGGTCCACGTAACCGAACGTTATGCAGCCAAAAACATATTGCACTCGCAAAACGATGGGCTCGTATAAAATTTATTGATACTGTGGCAAAGGAATGGAGGGATTTGAACTCGCGGTGGATAGATTTGTGAGGGCACGTTAACCCTCACCCTTAGTGGATTGTAAGAGCCCTCTTTAAAATATTTGGGTTCACCGATGTCTATTGGCCTACACATTATAATGGTGTTTTATTGTATCCGCTGTTTGTATGTTTGGCTGTATTCGAATGCTTGAAAAAAATATATTTTAAGCTATAATGCAAAATACTAAAATCATGGGTTGTTTTGCCTTAACTGTGGGAAATTATAGTTTCGATAGATTATAAAAGGCTGCCAAAGATACGTAATATGAAATCTGAGTCGTCTTAAAGCAAAAACCGTTAAGTCCATTTTTCCATGAAAAACGGCAATATGTTTCACGCTTAATAGATTATTTTACCATAGTGTTTATTTCCCATCAGTATGACTATTTTTAGTCATACTGAGTCAGTCAACTATAAACGAAATAAAACTGAACACACTAGCATTATTTTGTTATTATTGTGTTTATCAGATTGTACATGTCATTAACAGATGAAAAAGTATTTTTCGTATGCTTTTATCAGGCAAGTTTATTATACTATCGATTTATGTTGTATGAAATGGCAGTATTTAAGTCGGTTTTTTTTTTTTTTTACAAAATGTAGACTTAGCGTATTTTGCTCTTAGATCTCTCATATCTTCCATTTTATTTTAAAATTCATGTTGGAAATAATTTTATTTATAACTGTGAAATTATATATATATCAAACGACGTATAATTTATGATTTTTATTCACAGCTTTATAATACAAATCTTTTAAATGTTTTTTTCTAAGTTTCTATATGAGACTACTAACACCCGTACGGTTTTATTATTGCTCCAAGTAGCCTAGTAAAATATATAAAAATCATTTTAAGACCGTTAGAATTTCATTTAGCTGTAATTGTGTTTATAGTTCTATTTTAATTGTATTCCTTTGTAAGAGTTTCGGTCTATTTTCCAATTTTCTTACACTAGTTTCGCCCGTCCATAAAATGTGTGCTTGTTTACCAATTATAGATAAGTTAACAGATAACGCTAAGCTTTATGTGAATATCAATAAACATGGTTTAAATAGCCAATTAAGATTATCTTAATAACTCTATTAAAAGATTAAGTATTTGTGTAATATTGAAAGCCAAATTAACATATATTACACATAATTGTCAGATAGTGAAGATCACAATGGAAGCTTTTTACTTGATATTACTATTATATTTTGAAAGAATTGTCTGATAAGTTATAAGAAAGAACCTTTAATTGAGAATGAACAAAATATTACATTTTAAAATAAAATTCAAAATGTATTTTAATTTTTATTATAATGCCTTTCCACCAAGTATTGACAGTGAACACCTTAAAAGTGAAAGTATAGAGTTGTTCACGAAACATCATCAAAAGATTAATTGTTTTATCTAAAAAATAAACTAATCATAATTATTTGTCTTTGACTCAAAAAAATTGTTTCATTCCCTCGAGCACTCATCGTTGTCCACTGCACCACCCGCATCTTCTTCACGGGAATTACACAGCGTCACAATTGTGGTTATCTTTTTCCATGAATTTTGAAGGTGAACCTTTCAATACTTGGACGATTAACATAAATCTGAAAAAAGAAAAAAACACTTTTAATAATATTCAAATTTCTATGAAGAGATCTATAGGTCGATCTAACAAAATAAAAACTTGGATATAGAATTGGTTTTGGCCAGTGAGGAATTGTTTTATTCACCCGTCACATTTAATTTGGATAAATTTGTATTGAGATTATTATAACACGATGAGTAAAATTGTACGCGATAAAAGTGAATTCGAAATAGGGCACTAAGGTTTCTTTCTTCACTTATTTTGTGTTTACGTGCTCTTCTGCATTGCATGATGGTTGTGTTTGAAATGCCAACTGTTTTTTTTTAATACTAAGATAAAATTATAATCATATTAGATAGAACTTGAAAACAAATTAAGATAACTTCCCTTTCTTATTTTGGTGCAATTATTTAAAAATTAGTTTAATTATCCGTTATATCACATGGGTAATTACCGTAACCTGTTAGACGTGCACCTGGTTTCCAGGTAACCTGCTCAAATTACAAATGAGTGTGGAAAACAAATCACGTCCGGTAAAAGATTCCTAATGACTTTTTAATACTATTTTTTGTTCTTTCTCATGTGTATTTTATTTTTGTGTGGGCTATATTTATAAGTATATTCGTTGCTAATCAGCATGCAAGAGTTTTGTTTCAAACGCACCTTGAAAACATGTGAAATGTTGTGATAATTGAGTGATAATGGTTTTTTGAGAACATTGCGTACTTCCTATTGAGATGTTCAAATTTAAAATATCAACTGGCCACTTTTCATATTTTTTTTTATAATGTTACGGTTGTTGTTATGAAATTAAGTTGGGTTTATTTAACAATACATTATCTTTAAAAATATAACTTTATTTACAGCCATATAATAAATTTACACTTGAAACAAAATTAATATTTCAAGGAAGTTAGTTTTTCAGTACATTAATTATATTAATGCAATTCAAAAGGACATTTAATGCTTTAATCTTTTAAAGTAAGACTCAAAATTTATTAAGTAAGCCCACAAGCAAGATATCATACGAATCACATTGATTTTCACCTAGTATAATGTTCACATGTGTGATCTAATCGTACCCTATCTAACTAATGGGTTTGGGTTGAAACCATGGATCAGTAATGAATTGATATGTGTTCAATCAAATATTTGAGATTAGAGTTTTTGATTTCGTGTCCCTTTGAGTTAATGTCGTGTAATTTTAAATAAACATAGCATCCTGTACCTCAGTGCGTTTTAATGAAGTCTTGAATATCCATTTAGCTAGTTTTAAAATTATGAAATGTACATATATGAAATTGGAAGTTTTTGTTTTTCTGATGCAAAATGGTTTCGCATCTATTAAAATCTCGATTTTTTAAATTTAGTTTAAGAGGCTAGGTATTAAGCGTATTTTCAACGTTTGAAATATTTGTATTGCATATTTTTTTTGGACTAAGTAATGGCAATTTGCTATTTAATAATGTACATATAAGATGCATATATATGGCACGGAATGAACATGTGGACTTTAATTTTTTCTTTTTACGCGAATAATCGCCATTTACTCTATTTAGAAATTTAATTGCTCTCGTAGCAGAGCTCACTGTGAAAAAAATGGAAAATGCCACGGAGAAAAATCTCAAATTCAAGGAATACTATTTTCGGGCTTTTAAATTTTGAATACTTTCAAATGGTGTATCATCAATCGGTATATTTAATTTTATAAATTACTCCAAACTCTACATTAACACGTTAGACACGTTCTCACAAAACCCGTATTAAGATGAATATACCATGCATTAATTGGATTAAAAAGTTTAAAAACATAAAAGATGGAAAGATATTTAAATGGTTGTTTAGAATAGAATTGTATCAAAAAGAGGACAATCAAAACCCAAACAATAAATTCTACGAAATATTATTAAGCTTAGCACTTTAAATAATAAGATTATCAAATTCCAGTTTTTAACTAAGAAAGATTTAATTTCTATTCTAACTATTCATATCACTACTTGATTAAAGACGCACACTTTCTAATCGGCTGGACAAATATTTTTTAAATTTCTCGAAATGTTTTATTTCTGAGAATCTATGTAAAAGAGACTTTTCTTTTTAATTATTATAAGGTGATTTTATCCGTGTTTTTTGTGTTTATTTCGCAAGTTGTTTGTACGTTTGTTGTAATTTAAATCTCGTTCCACGTCGGTTTTATTATATATGAGGGAGAAAATATTTTCCACAACTGTAGAAAATTGCAAGCTCTCCTGAATCAAAGAATCTGTTATATGGTAAATTTCTCCTACAAATATCTAATTGTTATCCTAGAAAGCGTGTTAGGAAAAATACAGTATTCGTTCTTTTTTGTGATCCATGCTATTTCAAAATCGTGTATAAATATACAAAAAGTGCTTTTAAAAGCTTAACAAATTTATAAAATAGTATTATAACACTAAGCCTCCCAGTGTATCAACTTAATTTGACAAGTTATTTTTACTATGTAGTGTGATTGTTCTGTATTTTTCTTTTTCAGGTTAAGAATAAAAGGAATTTATCTCAGGATTTTTTTTATTGCTTTTGTTGTTTCGTTAATGGTTTAAAAGGAATGCTAATGTTGTCATCACACACAATTCCATAAATCGACGAAACCAATAGTTATCCGCATTTAAACAAAACCAACATGTTTGTCTAGCACTACCAACCATAATTATATGTTTTGATTTGAAGCCATGCACATAGAAAATAGTACATGACTAAAAATAAACGAATCAATTGAATAATTCATCGCGCCATCAGTTTGTTTCGATGACGGTCTACCGGGAACTGATAAATATTTAGCCATACCCACTTTCCACAAGTATAATTGATTTTCTGAAAGTTTATTTCAGACGTAATATGTTAAAAATAGAACAACTTGCTCTTGTAAAAAGTAAAGAAATATTTTCAGCATCAAAAAACGATCGAGTGTATTCCAAGAAAATGTCTAAAATGTAAAGAAATTTTATGTAGGTATATTGAATTTCATGTTTACTTTCGCCAGAATTTCACGTAAGTATGGCTAATTGGTTATTGAACCACTGTTAACACAATACCTACAGAGCTATTATTTTTATGACTTAAGTATCGCTTTCTCATTTATTCCATTTACGATAACCTCTTATATGGGATATTTTTTTACATCATCAAATTATTTTACGTTGGTAAATACTTCAACATTTTTTAAAGATTATCATTAGGAATTAAGTTACTTAATCAACTCAAACGCTTATATACTCGTTTAAAATTGCTTATTATTTTCGCTGATTAAGCCGGGTTGTTCAATACAAAGTCAATTAAATCTATGTTATTTAAAATCAAGACATGATATTTTTTCCTTGACTAAATAAGATTGCAAAAAAGGTTTTTTAGCTCAATGCTTATTGGTGACTGAAGTGTTATACTTTTATTTAAGCAAAACATTTAAAAAAAAAACGATTCATAAGAAAATATTTTCACAAAATATTAGTATCAGTTTCTACGGTAAAAAAATACTCAAGATGATTGATTTTTCATGAAAATAAACGTATCATCTATAATGCAAGAATTATTTTTAAACATATATCTTTCAATCGATTTTAATTTTATATCAAAAATAATTTTTAGCTTAAGATATTATATGCATATATAATATATATGTATATATTCAAATTCAGCATCTATGTAAGTGTTAAAATAATTACAAAAATGAAGCTCGATTAATAATAAATAAATCTGGATGTTTCTTTAGAAAAATAACGCAATGACCGACGGAACATAATGAATCATTTTTTCTGAATATATGACAGCTCACATTATCAGATCCTGTAAATGGAGCGTAACTAACTATTGTATCTTTTCTTAGCAACACCATTCTATCCTTACCATTACTAAAGAGAGTTAAACCAATTAACTTGGATCAGTTCTCGTCAATCATTGGTTTTTGAAATGTTTCATTTTATATCTAAATGATTTACAGTGGTAGCGAACGGCTTAAAAAAGTGTGCTATTTTACTGTTACTTCTTAAAATACTTATCTTTCACGTAGTGGAAAAATGTAAACAAAATAAACTTTAAATTAAACATTTTTCGAATTGAATTCTATTTTTTGTTAGTTTGATGAGAACCGCTTTATAAATGCTTTACTACCGGGAGCATCAGACTAGCAGAATATATTTCTTTTGGCCCGGTTGATTCGCAATTGTGGTAGCGGCATCGGCTTGCAATTTGTCAGACTCTCTCGCGTCATGAACCGGGATAATGGATGGACGTTCAAACGACGATTGATCGCAAACGAGTATACGAATGAAACTTTCGCCAATTACAGCCACATGCCGGTACTTTACTCGCACGCAAGTAAACGTATGGCCCACGACCATCTATTTGCCACAGTTCACTATAAGCCTCGTAATTCCACAGTCGATCATTGTAATGACGTATCAAAATATCTCCGTATAAACTACAATATGTTCAACTATTATGTGTAGGTATTTCAACTAGAAGTGTAAGAATTCTTTCCAACTAAACTATCTTATATTTTAGTTATTTCTTGTAATTGATTGTAAAGTAGAGACTCATTCGATATCTCAACTACTCGAGTATACTCGAGTAGTTTCAGGTGTACAAAAGTTTATATTATTAATTCACTAGACAAATAGACAAGTATTCGATACAGTGAAACCCCGATTCTACGTTTTTCAAGGGACCGTATAAAACAAACGGTAAATGCGGGAAAATATTAATGCGGGAAAGTTTTATATACGAACTAAATGCCGGGACTATATAAAATGAACGCACCATGCGGGAAAACGTATAATGCGAGAACGTAAGATCGGGATTCCACTGTACTTGAATTGGAGTCTCAATTGTAAAGAGACAACTCGTAAACCGTAGTACTTTAATCAACTGAAGCCAAATAAAATATTAAAATAATAATTTTTAAAGTTGATAAATATTATATTTTAAGTATGATACTTCAATATTGTCTAATATGCTGCCCATTCTATATATTAATTCATTTACTCATAAGAAATAAAACGCAATCAAAAATGATTATTTAATCTACAATTCCAATTTTGCTCAGTCCAATCCTACCGTCTTGACCATAATATACATTCGTAAAATATTCATTCAATTTTCTTCTCCTTCAATAAGCAAAGCATTTATTTGAAGCGTCAGTTTTATTTATGAAATACGGATGGAATTAATACGGTGGTTTTTTTGTTGAAGAAAGCATAGTAATTTTAAAATTTATTTTACTTTCATTTACACTTAAGAACTTATAATGATGAATTTTCAAGATAATGTTATTAAGAAATATTTCATCAAAGACTAAGAAATGGTCAACAGTTTTCTGCTTTTAAAAATAAATAAAACAAACAAGCCGGTAAAAGAAGCGCATATTAAAAATTTCAATGATAGACCATTTAATGGGTTAAGACATAAGATTCTATCTTTATCGATAGAACGGCTTAGGAAAGGCTTGTTTTCTTTTATAAAATTATACATTTTCTTTTATAAATCATAGGCTGTCATTACTATTCCACATATTTCACTTTATCACATGGTGAAATTGTTTTAGTATAATCTTTCAAAATATCTTTGATCATGCCAAATCTCAAAAATATCATCTTATCTTTTATTATATAATGTGTGTAGCTAAAAGCCTTTGACGTATTACCAAGTCCAGACGTTGATTTAAGTGAACAAAATTCTCATTATTTTTTCCAAATATAATGGTTAAAGTCCATAAATATTAAGATAAAAAGATGGCTCTTTGACAAAAATAATTGTAAATTAATAATATTGATTCCAAATTGTATTTTTGATTATTGAAACAAACTTTATTCAGAGCACATGTCTGTGAGGTGTGTTAAAATGGAAATCAATTATTCATTTCTGACGATACGATGTTATCAAAACGCTTTCATCAACTATGTCTTCTCTATCAATGGTCCTCGAAAATGAGTACTATTGAACCTTTTCAAGGTGTTCAGTCTCTCTCTGAAAAAAAAGCTTTATAATCAGTGTCGGGGAAAATATGTTTTAACCTAAGGTCAATAAAATTATAAAACAATGTTATTTTATTTAATTTATTCAAGTCTTAAATATAAATAATTCTAATGAAACCTTCCAGTTTGAGTTTCAGTAATCGTTAAAAACATACATTATAAATATCGGCAGGATAACAAATTGCTTTTTGAATTTTGCTTTGCACTTGTATGACGTGATTTTCATTCAGTGGTTTAAAGAACAACGTAATTTTAAATGGTGATAAAATTAAATTTCCTTGAAACCAAAAATTAATTGATGTATTTGTATTTTATATTTTGCATTAATATCAACATGAATACATGGTTTACGAATAAAACTAATAAAACATTTTTAGTACTTATTCCATATAAAATTTATTGGATCAGAACCGGTTTCGCCCATAGCGAGTATTATCATCATGCTCGCCATGAGCGAAACCGGTCGTGATTTAAAACATTTTATGTGGAATAAGTACATTGTAAAATGTTTTATTATAATGCCATTCCACCAAGTATTGACAGTGAACAACTTCAAAGTGAAAAGTAGTTTTCGGTGAATATTTACTGCAAAAGAATATTTGAAAAAACCAGTGAAAAATAGAATATCTTCATACTGCCAATAAAGTGGTATGGTAAATAAAATAAAAAAAGGCTAATCAGCTGGTTGATCTGACAAAAGGGAGATTATGGAAGAAGCCAAGTAGCTCCATGTAACGTTAGTGAGTATGGTGATACGTTTGAACGGGCCTCCGAAGAGTGACAATGTTGTGGGTCTTCTATTATTCCAACAAATAAGATTCACTTGGTAAAACTATCTGATGATAGCAAAGTCTGCAAAGAAACAAAGTGAAAAAGAATTTGCGAATATATGATTTTTGTCAAAAACAAAAAATAAACCTTTACTTAAATGTTATATTAAATACTAGCCGGTACCCGGCAAGCGTTGCAATGCCACCACAAAAGAAAGAAAATGTTTGTGTTTATTGAAGTGCTATCGGATGCACAATAATTTAGATAAATAAATCCGATTTAATTTCACTAACATTGATTGGTATCGATGACATTTGCCGTTTGACGTTTGCTGTTTGTCTTTTGCCAATTGTCTATGGTACGACCCACGCGCCACCTACTGAAAGTTAATTTACTATATCTTTAACCTGCAACAATAAGTTGCCAACATGAACGGTATGGCAGCGTATAAAATATGAAAAAACATTGATTTTTATATAAAAGACCTACTATAAGTTGATTTTACTAAACCTATAACCTTAGCACAAGTATTAGCATTAAGTTGAGCGAGTTTTATCGCAATCTGATGAACGGTATGGCAACGCATAAAATACGATTAAACAAACATTGATTTTTATGTATAAGATTGTGCAGTTTACTGGTGAAAAGGGTGCTTTCGACAAATGAACGTAGCCGTCATACAATATATATGTATATTTGTTTAGTTATTTATAAATGAAAAATGAACATTCATTAGAGACGCCACTGACTTTTCTATTGAAGTGATTTGTACTTTTGAAATGAAAGGAGCGTCGAGTGACCGGACGTCGCCTTGTTGCCATTCAATTGATTAATATACCCAAAAAGCGGAAGCCTTCATTTCGTATGGAAAATTTAAAAAAAGGCTCCGATTAAATTAATGGTATGCATACATCCGGCGGGTTTGCTCATGTACACGTATTTGGTTATTTGTTTTACACATTCTTTTCAATGGATGTTTTTATGTTTACCTCGTCTGTAATTTAATTTCATTAAATTCATTCTTTTTATGCACAATATTTTTTTGTTATTCTAAAAGGAAACGTGGGATCAAAAAATATATTGCAATTAAATAGATGAGTAAACAGCTTCAATCTTAACATACTTTCAGGCTCACACACATTTTAATGAAAAATGTGGCATTAAAAAATCAAATAAAATTGAAAACATTAATGTTCCTTTGCCATAATAAAATATTTCAATGATACCATCTTACGTGTATTCAACGTGATAAGGTTTAGCTACGAATTTATTTAGTTCTCATGAATGCGCTGCTTTTATGTAAATGAAATGTCATTTAAAATAACTATGACAGCTGTAAGGAAAACTGCACTTAGTCATTATTTATATTTTATCATTTTTCACGTAAGCTTAAACATTTCATAACAAAATAAAAGGTGGGGTTTTCAAATACATATTTTCACAAACAGAAAATATCTAAATATGTACATACCCTTTAAAAAAATAATTATCAATATTACCACATTATATCGTTCAAGTAATGTATGTGTAATGCATATATAAATATACATTTATGTATGTATTGGTATGGTTTACGGAAAACCCATATGGATAAAAAATATGATATAAATAAATTCATAGAAAATTCACACAAAAATTTAGTTACACTAGTAGCACTCTCATAATATTATAAATATGATGATCACGACTATTCTCAGTGAGGGATCGACTTTTTTTTCATCCACAATATAAAATAAGAAATAATGATTGATATTCATTTATTAATTATTTTGATGGTATCTTGCCATAACTAACGTTCTGATAAATATCTTTTACGAGCTTTGGCGTTTGAGCTGGTCGAAACTTTTTTATATTGATTTCAATACATCTACAAAACCGTTGACGCAAAGACTTCCCGCCTTGACTTTTTCTGAGGCTCCACTTCATCGATTACGAAACCTCCTAGCCGTAAGTTAGCTCATGACCATATTTCACAGTTATCGTGTACGAATGGTTTCCGTAAGTCCGCTGCTAATGCTGGCATGCGGCGACAAATTGCCTGAAAGTCTCGTACATTCGACTGATCTCAGTACAAAATATATCGGACAGTATGGACTATATATCTCACCCAAGCACACTGCTTCCCTGCTAAAATCCCATTTTCTTTTCTTGCTAACGTTTATAATATGCTTCTAAGTTGATGAATTTTGGAAAGCTTATTAACCCTAAATGTCTCTAAATTACAATTTAAAGAAAATTAAATTTATTTAAAACATTCAATAATTATTTTTGAATATAAGATTTAAATTTTGTATTTTTCAATGATATATGGATTTTGCCTTTCGCCATCTGCGATATAAGCGATATAAACTATTTACTGCGCGTCAGTTCAAGTTCATTTGTGCACTTGAAATGCCTGAAGATACCGTATGGTGAAACCCGGCCACTAGCGACGAAACTCGTGGAAAATCACATAATTCAAACGATTCAAATCTGATTTTGAAATTTCATCAAGTACACTTGGTCGAATTCTCAATTATTAATAGTTACTAATGATAAAAATAATAACACATTTTTTGTATTTATTCCACATTAAATTTATTGGATCGGGACCACTTTCACTCGTGGCTAGGCATTATCAACTGATAATTTTCGCTCAATTGATAATGCTCGCCATGGCCAATATGGAATAAGTACTAAAAATGTGTTATTATTTTTACTATAATGCCATTCCACCAAGTATTGACAGTGAACACCTTAAAAGTGTTACTTATAATGTTAATAAATATTATTTACAATTATTTATTTTCAGCACTTTTAATATCATACAAACACAAAAATAAAAGATTAAATAATTTATTTTAAAAATAAATTGATAAATAATTGACTTTCAAGATTATTCATAAAAAACCTGCCATGTCAAATTGAGCCACAAAGTTACATGGCGATTTTTATGGAATGAATGATTTATAACTTTATGTAAGTTTATCCTTTCTTTGTTTTTTTATTCAAAAGTTATACAAATTTCTGTCAGATGAATCATAAATCAATACAAATCTCAAATTCAGTACTTCATCCACATAATTACTAAAAATTAAGTATCCGTTTCACGTAAACATTTCCGAAACAACTTACTATGGTACCTACAAACAAAATTTATTTGTTATTTACGAAGCATAGTAATTTTATGTAAATGAGTATATGGCTTCATATCAAATGGTTCACTTTACCATTTTCTTGTAACATCGTATAAACATATTAGATACCATAAAACATGTAGATAGTATGACCCGGCGGTCCTCTAACTATTTTTTGCTTAAATTTGTAAAAAACTTCTCTACTCATTATATTTCATTGAAAGACCCAGAATTGCTCTAAAATAATTTAAATTAGAATAGCCATTTAGTTACTCCATTTAAATTATGGTCAAACTTGTATTTGATCAAGTCATTAACGGACTTGCAAAATGATTCGACTTTGAAGCTTTAACTTAAATGCACTAAGAGTATGCTTTGATTACGGTCTTATCATTAAGATGCTACAGTGAAATGATGATCCTAACTGGATATGATTATGTCATTAACGAAGTTTCGAAATTGGTCGATTATTAAATAGTTTCATATTTAAAGACTAAAGCACAGGTGGTAGAATTTAAAGCTCAAGCTCTTTTGTTTTGATATAATAATTATTTAAATGACAGATAGTCGTATGGAAATGAATTTCTTTTGGCCATTCAAAGCTTATATGTTGCACTTATTATAATTATTGAAGCATTAACCATTGATATCTTTTACCATGCTTTTTGCTAATTATCTTTTTCTTGGATAGCGTAAATAACCTCAATCATCATTTTCATAAATTGCGTGAGCCAACTATTTTATCCAATTCAATGAGTATGAATATCTTTTTTATTTCAATACATGCAATATAAGAGTGTTAAAATTTAACACAAACATAAAAAATTGATGCAACAACACAATACTTATCCCCTACGTGAAATAAAACAATTCACTGTCATGTTTAGTGTAAAAATAAGTATAACGCAATTTGAATCTGCTTACCGTAAGACAATCAAAAAAATGAAAAATGATGCGAGCCCTCATATTAGATCGAATTGTGCATAGATGTGCAGTCAATAGCATTTAATTTAAATAGCTATTTTTTGCACGCTGTCTTAAGTTTTTTAATATTTTTATTGATTCACTTGGTTTTTTCTTTTGGCCTCTGCAGACAATTATTTGCATGGAAGAGTTTATCCGTACCAGAAAAGGAAAACTTTGAGGCCTATTTCCTTCATTTCAAATTTGATATTTATGGAACCACCAAGCACCTCAGTCTATATCAGTGGTTCTCACGTAAAATTTGGCTGTGGCCGCATAAGGAACATCAGCGGTCCTACGGAAATGTCTGTTGGCTGCATCAAATTTATGTGTTGAGTCTTTTTCTCAAAAAGACCTAAAAATATATGTGTGAATTTTTGCTGACAAACAATTCTTAATGCACAATACAATGCATTCGAAATATAAAATTTGTAGTGTCTTTGTTGACAAATTAACTCGTATAAACACATTTTTATTAAATATCAAATAATCTATGAAGCTCTTGGTGGCCGCAGCAAAATCCTCTGGTGGCTGCACATGAGAACCACTGGTCTATATCATACATATTTCCCATTTAATATACTCAGCATTCTATATTTTATCCTTTCAATGTTGTACATAGTTGCATGGGACTCTAAGTTTAGGTGACGCTGATATAAAACATATTAGAACGTTTTTCGTGATACATCGCTGGGCATTGAAGGTTTCGAAGCAACCGATTTCAGCGACATTCTTGCTTAGGGATACATGAAACATAAATCACTCCGTGCTTCTTTTGTTCAGAGCTGTTGATGGGGCTAGCTACTGAACTGGGGTTACAGCTGCCAACTTGCGTGGAATTAATTCGTTTTAATTAAACAAGCCTACCAGAAAATTGTTGTGACTTTACATTCTTATCGAACTTCTTCCTTTCGTGGGCTTGTTAAAATATATGCTAGTACATCTTGAAACTGTCACATTAAATACATTAAAAGCCACCTAATTAAAATAATTAAATGTACGATGAATATTTAAGACGAAAGGTAGAGTTAATCAAATAAATCAATTTACATAACTTAAAGGATAATCACATCACTAAATATTCAAGGATACTCTGAATCGATATGAATTATTAGAGTCACAAAATTGTACATAAGATATAATCCTTCATCAATAATTAGTCAACAATTAATGTTGAGTCTTAGTTTTGCTGATAACTAATAACGCGAGTATCGAGCTACAAAATAAATAACTATTGCGTGGGTTTCAAATACATCTATAAAATATGATTAGGTACATTTATTTATAAAAGAACGAGCCATTTTTTTTTTAAATACTAAGCTCGTCTGATCCATGATCGAGAGTCAACGTCGTGTGCTTTACCCCGTGTCTTAGGTAAGCGACGCGAACCGGCAAGAGAATTTAGGCGAATCCAGTCAATTTAAAACGTAGTTGATCAAAGGTCTTATGTGCCATCGCTCGGCCAGACGCAATTAACGCTCTGGTGAGCTTGGACCGTTTCATATTTTCAAGCGATTCGCGTGCGCCATGAGTGCGCACTTGAGGCGACTTGCGACATATGCCGTCCTGACCGGACCGCTTCGCCTACGTATGACACTTGCATGGACGAGGACCGTTTGATATTTTAAAACTCTGCCGCTTTCAAAGCCGCGCCGGATCGTCACGCCTAGATTCGCCCAGCTAAGACGACCCGTTAGTGTCGAAGCGCGCGGGCTCGATTCGCAGTACTTCAGATATATGATTGTATTTAATGTAAAAAACTTCTTCCCACCCCCAAAATATCCTGATAATGAGCTAATGAATAGTTGAATCATAATCCTATTCTTTCTATCTCTACTCTCTTCAAAAATATTCAATTGAATGCATTTTCATTGTTTTTTTTTAAATTGCCTCATTAAGAATGCATTTTAAATTGCATTGGGGTCACGGGTGAAATGGCTATCATAAAAAGAGGTCGCCACCTGAAAAGGGTAAGGAACTTATGCTTTAGTACTATAAAATTTATGTGGAAGTAGTTCAAAAAAGCTTACGAAATGAGCTTCCACAACGTTTTTATCCGAAATTGTAGTATTCTTTATTTGTATAAATTTAACATGTCTTAATTCACAGTTTTCAGTTTTTTTTCTATATGATTGTTTTATAGTTAAAAATGAATATATTTGACCTTTAAAAAACACACATTAAGTTAACTGTACAGATTCGTAAATATTTAGCAACGCTTGCTATAAATACCACATAATGTGAGCATAAAAATAAAATTACATTTTCAGAACTAATGCGAAATACATTGAAGACGTAATGCGAATTTAGACACCTGAATTATTAAAGATTGAATTTCTCAGATGAATTTTTCCGAGTCCAGTTCAAGATGAATGAATCTTTTCCTAGACTCACAATGAAATCCACTTATGAAACGGAGCCTTCTTCTGATATCTTACATCCTAAATTGATATAAAAGTATTTCCCGATATCCTAGCTGTGGAATAATTTCTATGGAATCGCAGTAGCAAATTCACCGAACCGCAAAAGACTCATTAAATATGTTTATCCACGCCGAATCGGTGAGAGCTGTTGGGAAATATTTCAAACGAGAAAGATGAAAAATGTGTTTATTTGTTGTTGAGAAGTGTATTAAAAATGTAGCAACAACTCAGGCCTCTGATACTTGGGCTGACTTTTACAAACGACTGTTGACAGAGACAACTGAGCTGTAAAATTTTCTTTAATGACGGTCTTGAAATATAAAACCTCTCCGTGAATTATTTGGAACGCTCTGATAACCTAGCTGATAATATTTGAACAAAATGAGGGCATATTTTATTTACCTGATCATTGAATATTTATTTTTTTTAGCTCAGCTTTCGTCAATAATTTCCATTATTCCAATTACAATTTCATGAACAAATCTTTGAAATTACAAAAAGTTCTCTCGTGATATTTAACTAATATGACTCGCTGGATAAATGGGTATCACAACATGGGTTCATCGATTAGCGCAGAAGGGTGAGTGCCCTTTGTAGTGGATGAGACTATTTAAGGTGACCCAAGACTTACACCAGACGACGACATCTCATAAATTCATTTAGCAAATGGCATTTATCAAGCAAGGTGGAAAATCCATTTGCATTTATAACCTTTTCATCAGAGTAAAAACGATAAAGAAGGTAAATTTAAAACAATATTCAAAGTGTACTTGTAAGTCATCTCAATAAATTACAGCTCAAATTTTATGTAAGCAAAACAGCTTTGTTATTTTGCCTCAGATAATTGCTTATTTTTAGTATAATTATACAATCTCTAACAATTGTAACTTGATCCAATTTTCCGTTTTATTGTTTTTTGGTTCAATCATTTCAAATAATAAGAAAGGAGTATTTAAATTTAGAATTTATTTAATCGGAATCACTTTATCCATATTTTATTAATAATCACACCAAAAATAAATTGAAAGCATTAACTAAACATGAAAGATGTAATAGGTTCAACGTTATACATTAAATTGGCGCACACTTTGTAGAACCGTTTACTAAAAGTGTTCAAATGTCATTGGATTTACTTATAGAATGATTTGACACATTGTTGTACTACTAACACATACAGTAAAGATCAGAACCATTTTCACTTTACTTGAGCTTTTCCAACTAATCCTACGACGAGCAAAGCCAAAGCTGATCGTCATATAAAACATGTGAAAGTACAAACGAAAAATGCCTTTCAACTATGAAAACTAGAAGTGCCTATGTCAGATTTTTGCCTTTTGAAATTAAAAATCAGAAGAAAAAATATAATTATCTTTATTTTTATGCTAGAAATTCCTATGCCATTCGACATACAATTATTAAAGTAAAATGACAGCTAATTTGTATGTCAAAATAATTTTGTAGCATAATTTTCACCCAGAAATGTGCACATAGAATATAGTTGATCAGGAATAGTGATTTGTTCGTGTAAGAAGTGTCTATATCACCATTGTACTTCTCTTC
Source organism: Himalopsyche kuldschensis (assembly GCA_028554975.1). Lineage (NCBI taxonomy): Eukaryota > Metazoa > Arthropoda > Insecta > Trichoptera > Rhyacophilidae > Himalopsyche > Himalopsyche kuldschensis. Next base: position 4,972,041 of record JAHFWI010000016.1, on the reverse strand, counting down.
ATAGATAACATAAAATTCAACACAGATCCCACATAAATATAATATCTAAAATAAAGTCATAGTTTCATATTATATTACACATTGCTTCCAAAGAATGTCAAGCCGTCCATGATTTAATATATTTGTCATTGTACTGAGAACGTAGCTAATATAGAACACGCCAATGGTTTCATGGTACAGCTGTACTCATATCCAGAAACTACTGACACTACGCAAATAATTATGTTTTCGCATTGTTCTCTGTGCCATTCCTGCATTAATACTTCAGTTATTTGTTGAGTAAATTTAGAGCTTTGAAGCAGCGAGCGATGTGACCAAGGGAGTCACAAATAACAATACGTCACCGGGGGACTACACTTTACAAGGGAACCCCCGTTTTAATTAGATTAATCTGAACATAACATATTTTCCCGCTGGTGGCAGAAAATATCATATTTGCAAACGGGTGCGAACAAAACTTTTAAATTTCAACATTTATAATTTTGCTGCAAACATCTCACGTATTTTTTGATCATTTTACTCACGAAACAACTATTTAAAGGTTTATCAATCATCACGTACCAATGTTATATGATAATTTACTATATAAAATATCACAATTAATTTTTCAATATCTTCATTGTATTCAATTTATATCAATGATTTGTGACCGAAATAATAGCGTTAACTGATGAAATCAACACTTTTTTACTATCTAAATAAAGAGACTATTATTTACATTCAAAAATAATATACATATGCGATAAAAAATTTCGAGATATTTCTGGACTCTTAATGATATGATCATGATAGAAAAGTAAAGGTAGATTGTTTTTTCTTTTAAATCAATAAAACAGACTTTTTATCTACTACTATGCATATTTTGTGAATATTGGTACTGGTTTTGCTGGCAATATACGAATACAACCTTAATTTTTTTAAATATGTTTACAGAATTAATAAAAACCATATTGTAATGTTTTTCCTTAAAGAACTGATTGTCAACATCTCTTAAGTGATATACCTTTTGCATTCTCATTTTTTTTTTCATCTCGTCTACTTTCGAAAGAAAAATCGAAGTTGTTTTACCATCAAGAAAAAGGAATATATCTAAGAGTGTGAAATTTGAAGATGTTTCTCAAATAGTCTAAACACGTGTCACTACCTGTTAAACAATACCTACCGTAACGCGGTTATCAAATTAAAATTTATATTAAAAATATATGATATTTTTTTTATTGCCGAATCAATAATTATTTTTAAAATTGAATAGAACTCGGCCAATACCGTAAAATCGATACTTTTTTGTAAATGGTATTCTGAAATTACTTAGTTTGCCATAGATATTTTGTATATTTTAAAACAAGCTTTTTGTTTTCTATCTGAAATGAATGAATGCTATTCTTTTTTCCGGAAATTGCTGAATACATATACTGTTACTAATTTAAAATATTCAGCCTGTCATAATTTATAAAAGCATTTAAATTATTCATTCGTATTGTGAAGTAACTACTGCGGGCATATTTAAATTTGAAATGAAATTTTAATATCTAAAAAGCAGAATGGTGAGCCGGAAACGACACCAATTTACTGGCGTTTTGCATTTTTTCTATCTGTCAACGTGTTACATTAATCAATCCACGTTTTTTAATTAACAGTTTACTCGACTGCATGAAAGTATATTATAACAAAGCTCGTAGATAATTAGTTCAATTTGTTAATCATATTATAACTTTGCCAATCGCTATTTTACATTTAATATTCATCGATAAAGTGTTTGCTATCCCTAATTTGGTCTCACTTTATTTATAAATTAATCATTCACATTTTGTTGTTATCAAATCATCACAAAAACACATTATTCTAAAATTAAACTTTATTGTTGCATTACAATCATGAATATTGAAAAACAAAAAAGAATTTATGGAAAAATCATCAATACAGAAATCACTTGCTATTTTGGAAAAATAGCAATGAATGAAATGAAACCAATTTGCAAAAACGAATAAATCTTACTTAGCTTTACTGTTTATGTATGATAATAATGTTCAGTTATTTATTGCTCGGAAGCCTGTGCAGCTACAATTAAACACATTAGCATTTGATTTTTATTGATGAGAAAAATACCAATTCATTATAATTAACGCCATTAGATTTTTTATTTAATAAAATTACGCTAAATATGTAAATTATAAACGTACCTTAACCATTTCTTCGCTTTCTCTACTCATTTCCAATGCATCAATAATTCATATTAAAAAATCAACCGAGGTTGAATAAAGTTAAAAAAAAAACATAACAAATAATAATCTCAAAATCACTATATTGACCTTGTAAGGTTCTGAATCCGAAATTTCATATTTATTTTGTTACTCTTTCTCCGAAGTCTATAAGTGATGGCGTTAGTAAAACATTCTTTTGAGAAGCTAATTTTTCCACTATATTTTAGTTTCACTGATTGTTAGCCAGTAATAGAGGGAAATAAAAAATGGATGGGTTCATTTAGGGCTAGAAAGTGCCTAATCTATGTGTTAAAAAAAAGAATCAGAGTCAAGTGTCGTTGTACACGAAAACATAATCATTTACTCATAAACATATTAATCAATTTAAAATTAAATATTTGTGAATTAGACATTTTGGCTCCGTAACCCGACGAATAAGAGCACAACAGGATCAATGTTAACTTCAACGAAGCAGTATTCCGGATAGCTGAAAATAAATAATTCAATCAGGCTAGTAAAAAAATATTAAATCACCAAATATCAAATGTACGCACGAATGAAATTCCATCAAGCACCTAAGTCGAAATCTTAAATTTTAATATGTGTTCAAAAATTGATTTCATAATCAATCATTAAAATCTTTGTGTCGAGGATTCGATTAATTGACCTTGCATTCAAGTAAAACAAATCACAAGAGACTTTACCACTTAGCTACTCAAAATGAGGATTATAATGACATTTTTATTTGGTGTGCAAAAGTTTGATGCTAAAGAATGTCAAAAGTTAGAGTAATTCTACAAAACATGGACCCATATTCATAACAAGCTGAACCTTAAATATTAACAAATGAAGGTAAAAAGCATCAATTAAAATCTCTCATGGCTTGACAACTGGTCGTATATTTAACATGTATTTGGCGTGACCAGGGATGCATATATTATCCGATGCGTTGTCCACTGCAGAAGCAGTCTTCTGCGGTCTCCTAGTCAGTCCCGGGCCGGTGATTTACCTTCAGGGTCTGCTCGGAGACACCACGGTGATTGTTTCAAAGGATGGCCACATTAATTATATGGACGCTTCTCTGGTCGTATGACAAAGCACTTGAAGCACGGCATTAGTTCTACTGTCTTTGGAGACGCCGAGAATATGAATACAATCAGAGGTAATCAATCACTTTTCAGCCAACCTATAATCTAGATATTAAATTATCAAAGCAATAATTTTAATAATCAAGTTTATTTTATTTGAATCGTATTTTCTAATTAATACAACCGATGACAATTCAAGCCATCGCTTAAGGCCAACCTGAGCTTAGTTACTAGATAAACATTTTGTTTGAATCATGAATCAAAAAAAAAAATCTTTTATTATAAACCAAAAAGAATTTGGAACATATATCGAAATGTATTTTACATATGAATTTTATTCCAAAAAGAGGTTTGCAAACTTTAAAAATCTCTTCTGTCATATTCCATCAAAATCAAACATTTCACAAGTAACTCAACATACTGTGGTAGATGATGATATCTGGAGTTTTCGTCTCAAAACACACATAAGATCCCATTTCTGTCATAAAAGTTGGAAGACTATGATGAGAGTTGAAACAATGAATGATTAAGAAAAAATCTTAAAAATTATGTTAAAATAAATATTGTTTGTTTGAAATTTCAGTGGGCTTACTTTTTTATTCATTTTTAGGGATTGAAAAATTAAAGCCATTGAGTAACCAATCTCGTTTTCTTAAGAAATAATATTATTTTTTTAAATTGAGTTAAATTATTTTTTATAATATTACCTGTGGGTAAATTTGTCTTTTCTTAAGAAAATTTAAACTTGAGTACCTACGTATTTCATTACTTGTGTTTCAAATGATTTCATAAAATGAAAAAAAAATCTAAACAAAGGTAGAATAATTAAACGAAAGAAAATCAGTTTTCTTTTGATGCTTTTGCTGAAAAAATATTTTCTTGTTAAGGCAGTGAGCTCTGAGAAACTATCAAACTGCACAGGCAAAATAATTGGTCGGCATAAAAAGTATTAATTAATATTTACCACGAAATATCAGCTCAGTATGGTGTACTAGTATTTTTTTATATCCGTTAGTATGAAAAACCAATTACCAGCCACAAAACCTTGGCGTATATAATTAGTTATTTTTTATATAAATTAATTAAATACCAAGCCGAGACAAATTACAAAATTATGATACTTACGGCCAGTGGGAAACAAAGTCCACAAACTCATCAAGCGACCGAACGGAGGGTGGAGGGGGCGAAATGCGACGGGCCTATTTTTGTTGGGGGTTTTTTATGGATCACACAATATATTTTATTTTCGTCGTTAAATGACATTACTTGACGGAGCTTGTCATAAACGAAAGAAATTGTAATTAGAAAAAGTTTTTACTTTGCATAATATAATAAAAAATAATGTCATTGTACGATGAGGTTCATTATAAAATTTGTTTTCTTTTTTTGAAAAGTATGTTCTGTATTATTATAAAATAATTTACATTATTCTTATAACAATGTTAATAAGAAGTCTTTGAAAAAATCTGTCAAATAAAACTTCCAGGATATTTCTATTTTTTCATCGAGTTCAAAAGTTTATTCGGTGAAAATTTCAATGTCAGCAGTTTGTTTCCTTAATTCAAACAATCAAGATATTAATTTGTATTCTTACAAAAACATTATCGTATTCTTTAATTAATCATTTTTTTATTTATTCGTTCGATATTAAGCATCTTTTGGGATCATTGTAACGTTATAATTTTTATAAAACCTAAAATTTTTATTAAGTACCTATTTTCCTTTTGAAAGGCATATTATCGTAATATTTATTATGAAAGCATCTACGTGTTAAGCTTATAAAAACCGCTTTGTCTATATTTCATCTCGTTTAATTTCATGTCAGTGTTACTAATATTGTCAATATCTGCTTAATGATGTTGTATTTTAATGGTTGATAAATTTACAACAAGCATTAATAGAATTTATCAAATGATAAGTAGGTAAGTAAATTGTATTAAAAAACAATAAAACATTTTATTTTCTTATCCCAGAACTATGTTTAAGGATCAGGACCGGGTTCAATTCATCGCGCGCATTTTTTCAATTAAAAAAGATATCTTATTTTTATTTTGTGAACTGATTTATTACCTATAATCGATTAATCAATGATTTCATTTCAGTAAAAAAATTGATCATATCTATATATATATACAAAATATTTTATATAAATCTAAATTAATTTAAAATTTAAAATTATAATATATACATATATATAAAATACTTTAGTAAAATTATTTATTTTTACTTTGAAGATTATCGGTTATCAAATGATAAAAATATATTTTTTATTTCCTAGCAAACCAAATATTTATTATGACCGTCCTTATATTTAGAACATCTAACGGTAATTGCTTATCCCAGTAATAAGGCAAAGGTTATTTTGTTTTCTAAATATTATCTCGGGCAAGACAGCTCTGTCACAATTGATTCGCAAAAGATAAAGCAGCCAAGTTTTCCTCCCCGTCCCCAAAAACAGGGGCCACTCGAGATTTATCCATTAAGTAAAGTAATGCCCCGCGATATGCCGCTGCCTTTTTCCTGATTCCCCGCGTAATTTCATCCGACACATTTGCCGTGCGTAAACTTCACCGTGGGCAAAACCTTTTCCTCTCGTTGGGGCATTTTTCATTCATTTATTATGCATTATGGCCCGGACGCGGTGGGCCTCAAACGTCCCATGCAAGCCCACATACCATTTTTAACAATGTTGTATAAACAATGATAATTTTTTTGCGGCTCTTTTGCTTATAAACAAAACAAATTGGAATACAAATAAGTATAACATTGCAATACCGATTAATCTTTAATCTTGCATTTAAGTTACCACTTACCATTAACATCGCACCATTTTCAAAACTGTTAATTGGCAAACCACCTCATAGAGGACATGAAATAAATTCAGTCCCGATTTGTCAACATTTTTTTAATAGGGACCTTAAGCAAATGCATTGGAACAACTAGAAATAAGGTATAATCAATCCAATTACATTCTTAACGAACCAATCACCATTAACGCGTCACCATTACTTAAGCCGTTAATAAACGTTAACCCAATTTTAAATAAATCAACTTGATACATTACTAATTTTAGGTTTATTCCATCTTAGTAAAAAACCAGATCATAGCTTTCGCTTCAAGAATACATCAAATCAATTTTTCACATTCAATAACTTTTTAAAACCATATAAAATTAAGATGGATGGAACATAGAATAAGATATATACTGTAAGCTGTCAATACAGTAATTTTAGGTTTATTCTCAGTGAAAATGTATCAAGTATAATAGATTTGTATGACAACATCATTTCACTGGTCACGATCATTGAAATTATTGGCCCAAGTCGATGATTTGTCGGCCTAGAATTTTGGTTTGCTTCAATGAAACAAAAGAAAAACACAGACAAACACAGGGCTAAGATGGATGGAACATAGAATTTCAATGACAGCTGTAATACATTTTCACTGAGAATACAGTTTCACTGTAACATATATATGATCTAATACACGTTTCATTAGCATAGTTCTTACGAGGGCGTAAGCCAAAATAGCTATCAACAAATGTATAAAATAATTTCTGTAGAATTAAAATGCATTACTTTTTAAGTAAATACCAACTCAATCAATTTTTGCAAGTATTTGAGTATTCTAGTATTAGAAAATATTTTTTATGTGAAAAGATTAAAAAAAAATAATAGGTAATAAGCATTGGTAAGAACTAACAACAAGAAATTACAGTTTTTGCAACGTTTCGGTTGGTAAAAGCCTTTCTTTTATTAACCCGTGGCGGACGAACGTCACATATGTTGTGTCGGGAAAAGACAAGGCCCGTACGCGACTGTCACGACTTGTGTGACGGGAACTTTCAACTGATGATTAAACGATAAATCTCTTGCACACAGGGGTGATTATTGTTTTAAAATATTGCCTTATCTATCTTGCTACCACAAACTCCTTGAGATTGTCAGAAATAATAGATTTAAATATAAAAACATCGATTTCTCGAACAGCTACAATTTTTCGATTTTACCAGTCAGTGCGCTTATTCGTTTGAAAGTTCGCGCGAACTCTCGCGCCTGCGCAGTTCTCATATAATTTCATTCGCGGCTGCGCATATGACGGAACTATTTTACGTGACAGGCACTGCACGGTATTATATTTATTTTTCGTGCGATCTTTATTTAATGTTTTTATACTTCGTATTGTATTGAGGGACTCATTTAAATTAAAAACTATCGTGTATTTATTCTAATTGTGTCGACTATTGTGTTTACTAAAAAAATTATTGGGTGTATTCAATATTTAAAAACATTTAGTTCTGATTTGTGATTTGCACAATGCTCAAACATAATTCAAAGAAAAATAAAAAAAAAACTTTAACAAGTTTCATGTGCAAAGATTGTGATGTCTTTGTCGTTATCTTTTCTACAAAATTTATAACTCTTAAAAAGATTTAAAAAAAATCATAAATTATTATCTCTCCTTAGGTGTATATGTGTTGAACATTTGGTGATAAATGTCTCGATATTAAATTATTTATGTGTTTCCCCGTAATTAAGCGAGTAATATATGTATGTTTCGAAGTGACAACGACCATTGAATGAGTTCGTCGCAGGGCTCTTAATTTGACACGTTCGTAATTAAAGATAACAAATACGTCATGGAGACAAGCATTGCTTTTTTTGTTAGAGATTTGTTTGTTTAATGAATTGTGGCTTCATGTGGTATTTCTTTCGGGTTTTTAGTGTTATGACATATTCTTAATGTGTCTGCCTGCAATCAATATCAATCCAATTATTTTTAATCCCTCTATTTATTACGATAACACGAAAAATAACATAACTCGAAGAAAGGTGACGCGCACGCCTGTTATTTGAGTTAATATGTTAAAGCGTGTGACGGGTTAATAATATCTTGACTTACCCGTATAAAGAGCTTTTATTTTTAAGTAAAGCAATTAATTGATATTACCAAATATTTTCAGAATTGCACAAAGCTCCACTTAAATTTTCTATTACATTGCTTTATTGGCTCAATCAAATGAAAGATTGAATACTGCAAAAAATATTTACGGACAAATCATGCTTTTTTTTTTAATTTGTATTTCCTGGAAATTCAAATAGTTGCCTGGAAACACGCCATAGAGCTTATTCAGCATAAACAATAAACGTTTTGTGGAACTTTCTGTAAAGGAATGCCTTGGTCAACTAAAATATTTTTTAATTCTCGATTCGCGAAATTTTATGAATCACATTTTTTCATATTATATGATATCTCTGAATATGAATCTAAGCCATCGCACACATATAAATACTTGTTGATTTTGGTATTGTTTATATTCTTATTTTAGTAATATTAAAATTGTAAATGTCATGTAATATGTTAAATTCCTAATACTTGGAAAATGATTTGGGAATATTTTTTTATATTTAATATTCGTATGTGTTGTCTATTTTTAATTTAAATATAACTAAATCGCTTTTTTGCTAAGTAAATCGTATTTTTTTTAGTTTCGTGTTTGCGTTTCATGCGTTGCCTTTTAACTGCTTCGAAACGGAAATGTAAATATACATAATTTTTAAGCTTTTAGTTCGCTACTCATAATATACCTCCATATTAAAACTTTGAAAACATAGTTTCTTTTGTCGCAATGATACTATCATTACGGAGCTTTAAAGCTAACTTTGTAGATACCTGTTAATTTACCTGTATACGAAAATAGGATTTTCGTGATGAAAATATAATCACAGCATACTGACGTTCAATATGCGACGACAGTGTTCATTTTATTTTTCCACACCGGGGCAACATTAACATTATTTTCATTATCAACGTGGAAAATAAAATGCTCTAACATGTGTTATATTAAGCGTTTAACAATATATATCTTGTAAAAGTGTAATTATTTTCATAATAAGCTAATAAATCTGGATGAAAATTGCAATACCAACCATAAATTTTTTAGTTTACGTGACAACTTGACATTAAGCATATAAATATATTCACTTTTTCTTATGTCACTGTACTAAGCAAAATCAATATCAAATTTCATTTTAATTATTATTTATCTTGGAATATAACTGTTTGACTTAAACATTTATATATTCATAATCCTTGAAAGATGCAGACTTTAATTTTAATTTTAGTTTGTCAATTGCCGATATATTTTATAACGTAAGTCATACCAATGTCAAAAATTTCAATTTCCACATTTTTTCGTTGATAACTTTTTGAAAACTGAAACGAGCTTATGCCTTCATTCTGAACTGTAGACTTTTCAATGTGGAATAGAATTTAAAATTTAAGTTATAGAATATTTCACTACAGAAAAAATACAGTTTTAGAACACGAATAGAAATTCATGAAAATTCTTTCGTCAGTCTCTAGTGCACAGTAAGCAAAAGCATTTCCATATGTTTGAAGTATTTCATAATATTTTAATTTTCCGTGCTTTCAAAAACAGTTCCTTTGTAAAAACAAATCATTCAAAATGTATGTATTCTATTTCTAGAGTAGTTTAATAATAAACTGTCAATCTTATACATAATAATTTTATAGTACTCAACAAAAAACATATAATGATACGACAAAGATGTTTTTGAATAAAAGAGTACCTTAAGCTTAAGATAGCATGAATTAGTGATTGAAGTTATGATACTGAAGATACACCAAAAAAAGTCAAAGGACAGCAATTATTGTTAAGCTTAATAAATTGGCATGCTTTCTTAAAATCTTACTCCAATTTTAATAAGGAGAATAGATTTTTTACTCAGCGTTTGGACATTATAGATATTTATTAAAAACTGCTTGTTCATTCAGTCACTTAATCTCTATTCTCTATTAATCCATATCTTTAAACACACATTCAAAAATCGTTAAAAACAAAAATATTTTAGTGTCCGTTTGGGGATTTGTACCCGTGAGCACCACAATTGAACAAAACGAGTGCTCAAAAGCATTCGTTACTCATATATAGGGCTAGAGAGTAAATATAATTCTTTGAATCACTACTTTAGCCATTTATTCATTAGTTGAATAACCATTTAGAATTGTTACCTAAATTAACAAATTAAATTATTGTCAGTAGGTATTTGGTTTGTATAAACCAGTACGTAATGATTTCATCCGGTCCTGCATCCCAAGCCGGAACCGGAAATCCCCATCAGTGCGCAGACAGAGCTTCACACCGTTGCAGTTTTTTTTCACGAGCTATTCAATTTCCGGTCGTAATTATATCACGTCACCAATTAATTGGTACGTTCCGTCAGCAAATTGAGGAGACAAGTGTGTGACGGGTCTGTATCAATATAAATTTGTCATACAGAGCACGCTTGCATTGTATTACCGCTTCAACATAATTTCAATATTTTCTCGTCACTACAGTCATAATAATTCACAGCCGCACAACTAGAGATTGTTATTCCCGTATTACTACATACAATTTCAGATGTAATATGAACAAATAACGGCCAAATCACAATACATGATTCTAAAATATTATTGGTACAAATTTGCTATAAATTCCCAATGACGTTTTCTGCACACTAGGTTTAATCTCAGAGGGGTTTTTCTGCAACTAAACTGAAACTAGAGATACGTTCAAGATTGACCGATATCAACCGTGATAGTCTATTTACTGTCATTATTTAATTTACAGACAGAATACAATTTGAATATATATGAAAATCAGCCATTCATGATACATATTAAGGGATATATTTTTAGCACCTGTATTTAATATGATATGTAAAAATTCCGGTATTAATAATTCCATTTGGTATTTAAAATATGTTTTTTTTTACATTTTATCATAAAATCAAAGTTTTTTTAAGTCATGCCAAATATATTTTTGTCTTAAAGAAATAATATTTATTTTTAATAATTTTATAATAAATCGTATGAAAATGATTAATTTATGAATTTAAATCCAGCACACTTCCAGATTTTAGGGTGTTTTTTAATTTATTTAAGAACGCAAAATTCCTAAAAAATCCCGTACGTCAGCATGAGCGTATACAATTTTACTTTTTTTAATAGGCGGGAAAAATAATGATACTGCAGAGCAACAAATCCTGAAATCGTAAAAACAAAACCGTAAACGTAAATTTACCAGAAAGACAGCAATTTCTTATTTTTTGTATGTGTAAACAGCGTATCTAATAAATTTCATTACTCCACCAAAGCTTGCATGTAAAATCTTGTATGCAAACAATTTTGCTGCGTTAAGGATTGAGCTGGGAAGCATATAATCCCTTTTACTGCAAACAAAGCACAATTTCTCAACATTTTGCACGTCTCGTGTCACATGCAACGTGAAAAACTATTACGCGAATCGCTATAACAATCTGCAGTGAGATGTATGATGGAACTATATGAAACTTGAAATAAATAGATCTTATTAAATAGATTATTCTGAACCTTTGCATTTTTTCCTACCCATCCAATTGCGAAAATAAGGTTTAGAAATATATTTCCGCTGGACGCTATAAAATTAATCTTTTAACTCTAAGTAAACAGGCATTATATTACAGTACTTCACAATAAAAACTATTCATATCTACAATTTACTTTTATTTAGAGAATAAACTTCCATTACTGAATTTCCTCTTACTGATTTAATAATTATTATTACCACCATGCAATGGACATAAATTAAAATTAGGTCAGATTTTATGACAACGTCCAGGGTCTCGTTGGAAGTGTGTCATTTAGATTCAGAAGTTTAACTCATTTTTTATAACCGTTTTTCAATTATTAAGTAAAACGGTGTTTTTTCTATTATTTTAAGTAAAAAAGAGGTATTCATTCTTTATGTCACTGTGCTTCACAAAAAGATAAGTTTGGATGACTACATAATAATCAGTTTAGTAAAAACTTATTCATAAAATATGCCCTGTAATGAGTCAATCGGTTCCATACCGACTATTTAATGCCAAATTGACAATATTGCCAATAAATGACTATAACTAAACTTGCACTTGCATAGTTATCAAATAAAATAAACACCAAAGGAAGACAGTAAAATTTATTCAACAAATACGGAATAGATCACGTTTTCGGTAGAGAAACAAAATTATTTGCACGTTAAGGATTCTGATTTATTTCTTGAAACATCTTGTTTATACCTTTCATTTATATGCACCTGAAACTGCATAGCAAACATACTAAAAAATTCAGCACTATTGTACAAATTGTACGGCTTTCAAGATTAAGATGCATTCTTTCTCTTCGGCTAGATTTACCGAAGTTTGTTTGTCCAGAATGCTTGAAAGTTCTGCAATTTTAGGGAGTATGTAGGTAATCTATCATGAATTAAAAATTCAAGAAACAAACTCTAACTATTCTCAATCCCAAAGGTATGGGAATATTCTACAAAATTTTAAGCACTTCTCAGCATGTCAATTAACAACAAGATATATAATCGATCACAGTTACTAGTAAAAATTAGGTCTTTTCTTATATTTTATATTGAAAATTTTCTTAATGGATGACAAAATACGTAGACATCTTAATTTTGGCAAAACACTTTTAAAATATAATTTTTTCCTTGAAAGAAGTTTTAATGAATATAAAATTCAAAATATTTTAATTATTTCACAGATTATGTAACCATTCCTGACACGTGTTTCGTTTCTTTCAGAGTCATTTGCAGACTTACTATCGAAAATGCTGTTTATGATATGAGTTTAAGTAATAAGTTTTAATTATTTATTTATTACCTGATCCGTAAATCATTTTTTCGTACTTTGAGAGCTATGGTTATACGATAGTGAATAAATTGGTGGGTTTAGTTAGGTAGTAGGAAGAAAAGAAAAAAATTAATTTGGTTTTGAAAAACTATGTTAATTACATTAATATATAACTGCAGTAATAAAAATAAAAATATGCATTTCCTTGCAGCTTAAAATCAGTAGTTTTGATAACTCAATAAGATAAAATAATAACATTACATAGTATTTTTATTTGAAAATCAAACAATCTTCTCATAAAACTGTAACATCAACAAAACAATTCTGTGTTTTGAAAGCCGACGTGTCGTAAAAAATATCTTTAGAGTCATAACGACCCTTTCGAAAGCTTCATTAAGTTTTATCTTACATCCTTTTCTTGGTTCAGAGAGCCTGACCACTTTACCATGATCTCTATTGCCCAACAACAAGGAGGAACCTTTCTCGTCTCACGGACCGCGTCTTTTTTCGGCGTCGGCCTACAAATGACAAAAATGAAGTAGGCGTCCATAATGTCGCGGGCGTCGTCTGCCAACTCGCCGGCAGGCGTGGAGAGCACACCAGAGTAACCTTACCCCACCGTTTCAATGGGATTCTCGCGGCTTACAGTGAACGGTGGCCTAAAGAAAGTGTTCTTTTGTGGAAACGAAATCCATAATTCTGTCTATTTTTCTTTTTATTTTGTCGAATATATCTTTCTACAAGTGCACATGATTGCATGCTTGAAATTAAATTCTTATCCATTATTAGGAAACTGACTGAAACGCGGAACAAAAACTAAAACTGAAAGAAACTGCGAAGCAAAAATTCATGATTCGCCGCATAAAATAATATTCAAAAAAAACAGCTGCATGCTAATTTGAGATATTGAGATACTAAAACACCATTAAAAATTTCAGCAAAAATATAAATTGTTTAATATTTATTTCACAAAGATTGCCAGTAGCATTTAATGCAAGGCAGTCAATATAAAAAGAAATTTGAGACTTGTGAATCAGCAGACTATCATAGATTTAATCAATTCATTTTTTTAATCTTGTATTTATATCATCTCTTAAAGCTCAATTTTATGATAATATAATCACAGAAATATTGTATTTATGTTCAAATTAATATATAAAAAAAAAAATTGTATTGATAATCAACAAAATAAAATTGGATATCAGTTATTGAACGAAACATTAGCTCATATTTTTTTATCTCAATTTCTTTGTTTTGAAACTTTTTCAGCCACACGCGAGTTGTTTGACGCCACACAAAAGGTAGAGAAATATCTTTCACCAGTATCCGTTGACAGTAGTTTGGCATCTGAACTGGTGTGAGGTAGAGGTGGCAGTAATGACTAGCTGCTGCCCCTCTTCTGAAATAAGACCCTTTACTTTACACCAGAGCCTGAGGAAACCGTCCCAAGTGAGCCTGGAAATGGAGTTTGGTACCTACATCACAAGTCAAGAACATTTTGCACTGTTTTGTTTTGAAACATAAAATCACATCTTATAGCTTAATTAATATAAATAAAAATGCTTTATTTGTTTAAAAACAAAAAAAAAATATCCATCAAAAATGGGTCGCCTTATTCTTTCTTCTGCGGCCAAATTATCATTTTGTCTTAAAATCGATCAACAGTAAATTATTAAAAATATATATTTATTTTACCATGTCCCATCCTAACTTGATGCATATGAGCTTCTAACTAAGTTTATCTCAACATGTTTTTCCAACGATAACTGCTTGCTTAACCTCTGTTTTTCGAAGAGAGTATCAATTGAAAGGCCAGAATAGGACTAGGTAGTTGTTAACTAATCGTTTTCGCTACGTGCCGCTTTTTTGGAGGGTGTAAAGGAGTGTTTAACAACACAAATGCCCTTTGCATTCGAGCAGAATCGATAAATCGACAGAAAAAATCTGCTCGTACAGAGACTGGAACACGAGCAGTCGGTCACGGAAGCCAACGACGTTGTATACTGCACCGTGGATCATGGAATATAATACATTGATATAAAAATGAATTTAAAAAACAAGTGCCTGGTAAATTTACTGTAAATTTAGTCTCGAAGATCAGTCAGAAATTATAAATATTGGTGTTGGTACAATAGTTCTTAATAGTCAGATTCAATCCACGAATGCATTCTCATATTTTTAAGTTTTTTTGCATTGGGCCCTTATATATTTTCAACTATTTTCATTACTGTAATAAGTAATAACATAAAAAAAGTGTCATCTGTTGCATTTATTTTCGCATAGTTGTTTTTTATATATCATTTTTTATTTCTCGGCATTTCTAACGATCATTCTTTTTTTATTATTTAGATATCCATATTGCCGACCACTGAAACCCGCAATACCACACAACGTTTATTGTTAGAGAGGGTAGCTTTATAATGCAAACTTAGCCTAGTTGATATATATCGAACATAGATTTTCAAAATGTTTGGTAGCTCATGGGAAATGAATTACTTTATTGCATTCGTTAAAAATTGATACACGTTAGGAATATTCTCGCGTGCCATATAAAAATAATCATTCACTGATGGCGCAATTTTTCATTGCATTCTGGTTTAGTTATAAAATAATTTTACTGACAGGAGAAGGGACTCTTTGTCTTGTAAAACCACAACCAAAAGCTTGTCCATTATTTTCTTCACGTTGAAAGTCGTATTCGTTTCTTTATTAAATTGTTTTTTCACGGTAAATTGACAATTTACTATTGCATTTATATTAAAATAATCAACCTCCATCAATTCTGCACACAGTGAACCCTTACTCGTTCTCTAAAACTTTGATCTTACTCTTTTTTTAGTTTAAGCTGTTCAAACATTTGATACAATCATTTACATAGCGAAAAATACCGTGAGATCTTGAATTATTATTAAGTTCATTCATTACTTAAAAACAATTGAAATAGGAAAGTATTCAGCTCCACATTTATTGAATAAATCAGTTATTTAAGAAAAATGCTACTGTCAAAAAATCTGCATTGTTATTTCTAGCATAATTATTTTTTCTGGCGTTTTCTTTGCTTAGTATAATAATAAAACTCTACAAATAATCAATACAATGAGTTATAAGACATTGAATATAACAGTTAAATGATGTTGTATTTTCACCTATAATAATGAAACATTAAGTTATTTTAATTTAAAACCATTCATTTAACTTTCAAAAAAGTTCATTTAGTAAATATGTTTTAATATTAAAATTGTACTACCAATATGGGAGACATTATCTTTATTACTCGTGTTTTTGAAAAATGTGGTATAAATATGACTCTTATTAAAAATTATGATGACCTTCGTATGATCCATCGTGTGAAAAACGCAGTCTAGCTACACGAAATGTCTCTCTGGAAAAAGCATAAAAGTAAAGAACACATGTGACTCGGTATTCGTATTAAATTTAAACGAGCACTCTTGCCAAACAGCATGCAGAAAAACAAAATGAAAAACCGCTCGGTATTTTACAATACTTCTAAGCAGAATGCATCACGTTTTACGGATGATGTTCGGGCGAATATTATGTCAAGTAAATATCCCATTAAAAGAAGCCTTTGCTATGGATTCTTTCTGTGAATACAGTGAATATTTCAGACGATTCTAATCTTCTTTTATTTATTAAAAAGCATATTGCAGGTACACTTTTTAGTTTTCATTTTTCACGACAAAGCCAAACAAAGCTTTGTCGTGAAAAATGAAAAGAAAAAATAGATATCTTTAAATATATATTAAATAAATTAGTATTATATTGAATAAATAATGGTAGGAATAGATGTTTATGGTACAGTACGTGACAAGGGTAAAGCCACACAATTACATTACAATCTACAATAACTTTATAAGAGTGATAATTCCCAAGGAAAGCTCATTGAGAAAGGAGACATTAAAAAATTAACTTTAATTTTACTGCTTTTATGATTCTTTTTGATTAGATTCAATACCAAAGGTTAAATCTTAAGTAGCTGATTTAACTATAGATCGTAAATCATAAATCGTTTGAATTTTGTACATTTCCATGTGTTTTTCACTCAATATTCTCAAGACCCAGAGAACCAAGAGAAGATTTAAATATTTTTTCTAAGCAGTTTACTCACAACATCAAAGAATGAATTTCAAATGAAATTTCGTTGAAAAAAGCGAATTACCACTACTTACGACTTCGTTGAAGTAATTGGCACACCGATCCCATCAACAACAGCTATACATAATAATTTTATGATCTTTAAGCCTTAACTATAAGAAAAGTCAAGAGAATTTGTATTTAGTCATATCATAGTCAGCTTAATGTTTTATGGCAACCATAGTTCGAAATCTGTGCAGTTTATACACAATAGCCGAGAATTATTTATCGTCCATCCGCTATTACATTGATTTTATTTTTAATAACTTGATTTTTCTTTTGCATGAAGACTTTACCCAGAGGTAGGTTCTAGGGTTTTTTCCCTAGCCTGATCAATCTTTTAAAAAATCGCAAAAAGTTCCAACAACTATTGATTTTCTAACTTACTTTGCCATTCCTGAAGAATATCAAATAATGAAACTTTTTATAAAAATATTTCCTAAGTCACAAGATTTCAGTTTATGATTTCAAATATTCGGCATAATAAACATAATATCTCAGTTTGAAAAATTCTATAATGAGTCAAACCAAAAACATAGTATATGATGAAGGAGTACCTACAAAAACATTGTATTTAATTTATATAAATATAAGAGTCTCCATCAAGAATTGACAGTTAACTTTGAAAGTGATCATAATCTACATATCAAGGTTTAAATAAATAGTAACAAGAGATAAATGAACTCGATGACAATTTTTTACTAAGCTAAAGATTGAATGGAGTAGAACAGATTACATAGGACATGGGCGTGCCCATGATTTCATATTTCAATAATCTTAATTTGATATTGAACTCGTCGGTAGTCTATTCCTATCTGATCGCTTGGGTAAATCTTTTAGGAACATAGAGGTGAACTTCTTGGTTCAATGTATATTAAGACATAACGACTCAATTAACGATTAATCTCTTTATCTTTTTTCTAATGAAATAATTCCAATTATGTAATATATATTTCACGATGAAAGCGAGCATATTATTTGAACATCAAAGAAGCAAACAAATCCTCTTTTGTACATTTTTAGAATTTTTGATTCACTCTCTTTACAATGTGTTTTATAGAGCTTTACCACCTAGTAAATAAGTATTCGTAAATTATTTTGACTCCCTTCGTGATGTTTTAATGATGTCCGTCGGTTTTAAAATTCGACTAAAGTTTGTCCGCACGAAGCTTTGAAATCCTTTTCCAAAGCCACGTAGAATTTTAAATGCAAATCTTGTTATGCTCATTTCTATTTGCGTAGCTCTCCTTTATAAATTATTATCGCACGTCTCTGTGTCTGCTAGCTTCAAAAGGTAAACACTGTCACTCAAAAGAAATCCTAACAGGTAAAATGAGATCGTTTTCTTATCACTGCCAAAAACACTAGTCGCGATTATACTTTTTCGATTACAGAATGACTAATTTTAGGTAACATAAAAAACACATTTTTTAGTTATGCATAATACCCAACATTAAATCTTGTATATTTTACTCTGAGTAATATATATTTACGTAAAAAAAACTATTTATCAAATGAAAGCTTCCAAGCAATGGCGAAAACGTAGTATATTATTACTTCATTCCCTGTATGCGTATGTGCAATCAAACGTTCATTTTGCAGTCTGTTAAATGATCTGTCAGATGGTACTTAGTTATTTTAGTAAAAAAATATGCCGCGACCAATAAAAAAATATTTTGTATTTATCGATAGCGTTTTAAGATTGTTCAAAATCTTTTTACGAAAATAAAACTGATAAATTTATAATTCCATTGGTTGACTTAATAGGGTAGCAAGTAGCTCACCTTTTTGAAAAGGATCTACAGACTTACTCTGAAGTAAGATTTTTATTTAAAATGCAGACATTAACGTTGATGACTTACATATTAATGATAAATAAAGAGCGGAAGAGGGTTAAACACAATAACTACAGCATTAATTCTTTTTAGAAATAAATAAAACAGAGCCTTAAAAATAATCGCTTAGAGCCTTTTTAACATTTGCAAATATTGTTTTACGAAAATAAGATTAGGTTTATTTGAAATTTATTTCTTCAATTATGTTTTAACAACGAAACTTTTTTTACTTTATATAATGTATGTTGTAAAAATTCTATTTTTCTTTCTTTGTGAATTTTTGTGTATAACAAGAAAAAGTATAATTCTCTTCATATTTTTAAGACACGATTTTGTAGAAAATTGTAGAGATTTAATATTAAAGACATGCCATAACTTAATCATTCGATTAACATCGAGCAAAGCTTGCTGTACGCGAAACGTTTTAATTACCTTATGAATAAAATATAAATTCTTTTGTCAGTTGAAATAATATCTAAATTAATAAGGCTAACTACGTAGGCGCGAAATGATGAAGTGCTTGTAAGTTCTAGCATGTCTTTTGTAACACCTACAGAAAGATATTTTCAGTTAACGTAACATACATTACAAGTAATCTAAAATATTTCTCAGGCCTTAGTAATTTCCTTTTAGTCTGTCGGTATAGTCATGCAATCTCTACACCTGGTTCATTGTTTGCCCCTTCAAGGTAGTGGGAAAAACGTCGACCATTTTCCCTGGAAATGTCGCGATTAATTTGGGCCTCTACGTTCGAAAGTCACATTCACCTTTTGTAATGCAAACAATTGTCAGTTAAATAGAGTTGACAGGGAAATATATCTGTAGGTAAATCTACGTCATCCCTTCGGGATCTTGTTGCAAAAGGCTTGACGGCAACTTAAGGCTGAGAAGGTTTTGTATTGTAAGGCTTTGGTAAGCTCGGTTATCATATTGTATGGCGTACTCAGAAATGTTTCTGTTCTCGTTTATTAGAGATGAACTATAACAAAGAAGTGCTATAATTAATTTACAGACAAGCAAAGAACCGTTTAATTTACCTTTATTCAGCTTATTGCGAATACAGCTCATATTCAATTAGCAGTTTTATAATAAATAATGAAAAATACATATAAAGAGTATATTCTTCAAATTTCCAGCGCGTTAAAAACCGCTATATTCAGTCTATACATATTTATACCGAATGTTAAGTTTTAAATAGATAATCTTTTCACGCGAAGTGACAATAATTGAATCAGAAGTTTTGGTTAAAATCTAAAAGAAATAAAAGAATAAATTTATTTTTTGTTTACAAACTTCACGGTGTTTTAACGATACCAGATACCAGTAAGTACCAGTTTCACTCTTCACGAATATAGTCATCCGTAAATAATACCTGAAATTGATTAAGCCGATCCTGATCATGACGTAAATTTTTTTTATAAAATAAGGGTTTAATTTTTCAAATACAATGTTTTCCACCAAGAAATTGATGTAATGAATTCATAGGGTTGAAATTACTTGTTTATAGACTTCACTTTAAATATAACAGTGAAAAATTTATCTTGAGGTTGTATTTTATATAAGATTTGAGACATCATAATCAGATTACTATCACGAAAGTGACGCTATTCCTCTGCAGTAGAGACTCCAATTCGAGTATCGAGTACTCGATACTCGAGTATACTCGTCCATTTTCCAACTACTCGATACTAAGTAATTTGAAAAATACTCGTCTTAGTAATAATCGTCGACAGTTTTTTCTTCTGCGAGAAATATAAAAACAAAACTTAAAATTAATTAAAATTTGTTGAAAGATATGTGGTATAAATTGAAATAAATGGTTTAATGATATTCAATACATTTTTTTATTTACTTATCATCTATTTATATTCACAAATTCGAATTAATAATATATATTTTGGTACATCTGAAACTACTCGAGTATACTCGAGTATTTTGAAATTTTACTACTCGATACTCGAGTAGTTGAGATATCGAGTAATTGGAGTCTCTACTCTGCAGTCATTTTACAAGACTTAATCTGTCTTATACACGATATTATTATAAATAAATTGTAATAGGTAGTTTATAATATGAACTCCGTTGTCACAGCACTGAAACCACGACGAGTGCTATTTTTATTTATTGACAAATCTGAAATATTATTTATTCAAATTGCAAGTTTTATAACAGAAATTGGGTACTTTTGACCTTAGGACATAGGAAAATATGTTATTTATAATTATATTGTATATAATGCACAATGTAAAGAAGACAAATATTTTTTTATCATACAAAATAAAATAGTTAAAATCAAAAATACTGTGTATCAATTACTATGACTTTGTTTTGAAAAAAACTTTATTATACGTTTGAATAAATAGCATTACATTTAATAACGTAAATTGCAACTAAATTTCTGCGTTTAATAAGCAAAGCTTGTCAGAATATTTTAAATGTCTGTATCGTGGATATTTAAATTGTTTCAGAACAGTAACATAACAAAGCTAACAACATCTAATAAAATTAATTGTACTAAGCGACTACATTCATTTTAAAATTTAATAACCACCAAAGCTATTAATAATTGCTTTTGTCATTCTAATATACTCGTAGTATTTTTTTGACTCTCTTCGCGAATGCATTTTATGTTTCAAATAAACTCCACTTTATTTAAAGAATACGTATCTAGACTTACTGAAGCAAAGTATAAAGATAATTCTTGTCTTACTTCTTTGGCATTATTATTTTTCTAAAACCGCGTACAGCGCTTCTTGCCAGAGGAGACAAATTTTTCAATAGAAAGTATATAACAATAACAGCCGCCTTTCCAAGCGAGCCATTTTCCCTTCATTATTTGAGAAAAAATTATTATTGTATTATTATATCTTAAAATATGACTATATTTTTAAATTATAATTTTGCCAGAAGTATTATACCAATTTTAAAAATTATTATAAAAAATCAGAATTGATTCCTTTAGAATCAGGCACCAAAATAAAAATTTTGTAATAAAATTTTACAAAACATACATAATTACCATTGCTACTAAATCGTATTGATGTAAAACTAATTTACGTTCATTACTCCTCACTCATTTCGATAAATATTTAAAAGCAATAAGTTACACTATATAAAAAAAAATACTACCACAATATAAAATTATAATGTTATGACTAAAAAGAAGATGTTTTCTGTGATATTTCTACACCATTATATAAAGATAAGTAAATGAATGTTTAAACATAGTTTTTACGAGAGCGTTAGCCGAAATAACTATAATTATATCTTATACCTTTTGTAGAACTAACTGTAAAACTCATTCAACTGTCATTTCTGGGTGCAAAGACATTATTTTGAACTAATAAACCACATTTTTTACTACGCTCAAAATATTTATAATACTGGTTTTGACTATCACAAGCATTATAAAATGAGTATGTCTAAAATGCATGGATTATGAATAACACAAACACAAAACGAAAAAGTACATAATATTTTCAATATTGTTCTTTGCCAACTATGTATTTCAATGCCATCTAGTTTTATCACCCTATTTTTTTTTGAACATGAGCAATAAAATCTTCTTTGAAATGTTTAACAAAATATTTAGAAAATAATTTATGCTGACAGACTCACCGATGATCTTTAAATAAGTATTAATAAATGAACCTTATATTGTTGTGTCTACATTCACTAGTAGTGTAAGATCTATAAAATTATACCATATTACCGTAGATTTAGGTTTTATTCTAATTTATGTTTCTTAAATATTTTTTACCTTTCATAAATTAGTTTTGAAAGTTTTTTTTATATAGTATTCAATTACCAAAATCATCATTTTTTAATTGAGACCATACAGCAATATATAAACGAAGATTAATTAATATTAGAAAAAAAAAATCTTGTTTTTTCTTTAGTAGAAAATAGCTAAAATCGTACCGCTAAAATTATACAAAAAATATAAAAGGCCAAACAGCGAAGGTTGTTTATTTATTTTAGTTGTGTTTGTTTTTGGTCGAATGAACCTTTTATCGTTTAATTTCCTTAGGCCAAAAATCTTTCATAAAATAATACCGTACAAAAACCTATAAATTCAAAGAAACTATAAATTTCTTAAACGGTTGTTTGACTTTATAAAGTAAATATACTTATGTTAATATATATTTTTTAAATTTCACTTTGAACTTTAAAAAGGTATTCGCTGTCTTTGTATTATATTTTAGTTAAATTTTAAGATGTAAAATGCCTAGTATTCGAAACGTGATAAAACAAATCAATTAATATGAGAATGAAAGTTGGAATTGCTGATTGATTTGGAATGGCATTATATCAACTTTGTTAACTCAGAACATATGTAGAAATATTCATTTTTAGCCATTGTTGTAGATTCTTGTAAAAATACTCATTTTTGATTAAAATTATATAATGTTTTTAAAAAATGATGTCAAAATATGTTCAGCGACTTAATTTATGAATGTTCAATAACCAAACTGATAAACAGTCGTTACCTATATCTTAGTTAGCATATTTTTGAGAAAAGGTTGAAAAACACAATATTTCAATAGACTGCCATTCTATTGAAATAACGATTTATTTAGTAAATTTAGCGGCATAAAAACAGAACTTAAGATTATTATGTCAAGTAAAAAACATCCAGCGTGTTGATATATTTTATTTACTCTTTATTTACATAAATGTTCAATTTAAATAGTTTTGAATCTCGTCATTGTCTCACATAATAATACTAAATACTACAGCTTCTGGGTTTGTATTTGTATACAAACCAGTACTTAAAACTTAAGTGACATTTTGAAATTGTAGATTCTTTGGTATATAAAGTGAAGCTTAACAATGTTAATTCAACTTAATTTCTTTGTTGAAAGCCAAATTATTCTCTCGTTTGCTTGATTTAACTCTTTAGCTTAAATTACAAATGAATATGTTTTATATTTAGTGAAGTTATTTAAATACAAATAATTAACCATACGTTTTCTAGAAACATATAACTTTATATGTATGTTAAGCTGCGTGCGTGCATTCCGTTTTCTCTTCCATATTTTCTGCCAAATAAACAATTTTCCCTTAATGACACTGTTTTGTTTTGTTGACTCAATTGTTTGACATTTCAACTCGCTTGTGTGTTTTTAACTAAAACTTTTCAGTTAATACATTTACAATTTTACTCTACGTCATGTGGTTTGTTTGTTTTGCGAAAAGGCTTTCCTTGTTTGAAACCTCTTCGAATTTTGGTTGAAAAATGATTTTTACTCCTGTATTTTTTTTTGCATTCTCAATACAAACTCATGTTAAACGATAAAATTAAAAAACGTAGTTTTTAAGCTTGCCACAATGCTAATCATAAATTTGTTTTTAACAATCTCGACTCTTAATGAAATTAACGAAAATACATTTTTTTCCAATACCCATTTTTAAATGCTTACCGATCAATTTATTTGTTAAATGTATACAGATGAATTGCAAGAGTTCACTTCAACAGACGTTGTTTTAAGCACACAGTTAATTTATATTTTAGTCTGTAAAATATGTATTTCATTTTAGGGTAGGTATGTCAGACTCTTTAAACGGTATTCAAATTAAATTAGAATTTTAAACTAGTAAATATTGAGCCAGAAACAACAAGCAAATGAACATCGACATATTACGATCATGCAGTATTTATATCAAACTTCTGTAGATGCTTTCGTTGTAAACTGAACACGAAAACATGTGCACTGTTTATTTAAAGCTCTTTCTACAAGCGGAAACAAAACAACAAGGCCTCAAGCACATTGACACCGGAAGTGTCATTCGCACCGGATGTGGGATTGGGTAGAGTTTTCCGGCTCGCCCACCTTCCTCTGGCTTCCGTCGCTAGTAATGTTTTAACAAAGTTAAAGCGCGATACTAGCACCCTCTAGATTAGCCTATTTGACCTCCGGGCAAATTTGCTCACTAGGCAGCTAAGACCCTCTAATACGCATAAATACTTTAGAATGATTTATTTGTGAAAATAAATAGATACGCGAAGAAATAAAAAAAAAGGCAAAGTTATTTAATTTCTCAAACTCAATTCGTATATCTGTATTTCGGAGGTAAGCTACACTTTGTCAAAAATAATTCTTTGTCTCTACGGTCTAAGTCTTCTTATGAAGTGTATGTATGTTAAAATAGAATATTTTTTTTGACTATTTGTTATGATGCGATTGTTGATAATGCGATTATTTTATAGTTGAGTATACCACTCGACAGTGTCCCAAGGTATAGAACACTCTGTCGATATCTAAAATTTTCCGAAATCGGCATAGTGTAGTTTACCTTGGAGGTACAGATATTCAAAATGTAAAAGATGATGTCGTTGTGGCAAACCATATTTCATAAGTGATAGCTTGATAGCGTATGTATGAAAATTTAAATTGATATCTACTATCGAACAAAAATAAAATACTAAACTAGGTGTCATTTTCAAAAACCAGGCTTTTTTCATGTATAATGAAAAGGTTCAGGCCCCGGTATTTTTTTTTAAAAGAAAAGATTTAAAAAGCGGGTGACTTAGGGTTTACTTTTCATTCCCAATACAATCGTGTAAAGTTTTTATTTTTAATTAGTTATCCTAATAAAATAATGAATTTTGAAGATTACAAAGAGTTCAATCATTTTTAATTTAAAAATAGAATTATGCAGTGTCATGTCTGGCAATAAATTTAAATTTATGCATAGCCGGTTTGAAGCAAAACAATCATTTATAAATAAATAATAGTTAATTTCAGGTGTGTTGATCAAACATAGTTGTCATAAATTCTTATAGTTTTTTTATGTTATATGGTTCACTGTCATTAAAATTACGATTCATTGAAGTACGCGTGATTATTCATCGCAGGGCTATATTGAATGTCCTCAATGCGGCAATTGCATAATGTATAATGATATATGTCCAACAATCAAATTGCAAATTCTCTTAGTCAGTGACGGATATCTCAGTAATAATTGAATAGTGTAATCAGGTTGCTTCATGCGGTCTAAGTGATTTATAATATGACCTATGGCAGAGCTATTGGATTTCAATGCCTGATCATTTATATTTGCACTAGGACAAAGGTAAAGCTTGAATATTATACTCAAATTAATAACTTTGTTATTTTTACAACATTACAAACGAATCCATCAAATGAATGTCAGTTTATTTTAGTTACGTTTAGCAGCTTTCGATTTCATATAGAAAGAATTATCTTAAAGGAACACATTTTGCGCCAGTCTCTAGCCAAACGGTCAATTTATTTAGGCTTTAACGATTCAATTTTGCGGTCAATGTTTTGAAATTTCAAATGGAAACTCTCATGCACTGGATATTCAAAAATTACGACATCTTTTAAATTCAAATTTTATTTGGAGGTGATTAAATATTAATTATCCCCCTTTATTTCGCATAACTATATATTGATGCATGATTGAAAATTTATGACTTTTAATAAATAAATTATATGAACACCGTACCGCTATAAGAATTCAAACATATATTGAAACTACAAAATAATAATTCAGACAGTTTTAAATCAAAGCAACAATGCGCAATATGTTTCAGTCACACGTTTTAATTTAAAATTCGGCTTCTCAATCTTCTGTTGAAGTATTTAACCGGTACCGGCAGACACCGATTCATTGCCATAGAGTTTCGAAATATCTCAATTTGAAATTATTCACGATTCACCACCTAGACAATTAATCAAAAACGAGATGTTTCAAAATAATATTTTGGCAGAAGCCGTAAATAATTACTCTCAATTATAACTTTTGATTGAATTCAAAAACATTTCTTTTATAATATATGAATCTCATTTATTATTCCAGTGTAATTTGGTATAAATAACTGGCGGGTGTGCGCCAGAAAGTTTCGCGGAAGTGTACTCGAGAAATTAGTAAAAAATCAATATCGATTTTTTGGGGGCAGGGGGGTTTTTGGCAGGGTGGGGTTTAGGGGGCGTATGAGAGAGTATGCCAGAAACCTTCGAAGGAGTGAACTCTAAAAATTCGTAAAGTTTAAAGAAAATTTTGGGGGGTGGAGGTTGGGGGTGGTTGGGGGGAGGGGTTGGTAGGCCAGAAATCATTGCGGGAGTGTATTCAGTAAATTTGTAAAGTTTCACATCGATCGGTCGAGCGGTTTAGTAGTCCATAGCGGAAATACAGACATACATTCATTTTTATATATATACTAGCTGTACCCTGCGCGCGTTGCTACGCCAGCAATTGTAGGGGGGATTGGGGGGATGGGGTTGGGGAGGGGGTGTACGCCAGAAAATTTCACGGAAGTGTACTCGAGAAATTTGTAAAAATTCGATATCAATTTTTGGGGAGGAGGGGGGTTGTTTGGCGGGGTGGGGTTTGGGGGGTTTACGGGGCGGGTATGCCAAAAACCTTCGAAGGTGTGAACTCGAAAAATTCATGAAGTTTAAAAAAAAGAATTGGGGGGAGGAGGTTGGGGGCTGGTTGGAGGGAGGGGATGGTAAGCCAGAAACCATTGCGGGAGTGTACGTAATAAATTTGTAAAGTTTCACATCGATCGGTCGAGCGGTTTAGTAGTCCATAGCGGACATACACACAGACATTCATTTTTATATATATAGAAGATAGAAGATATGTATAGATAGATATAGATAGAAGACTACATAAATGAACTTTTTAATATAAATTTTTAAAAATATGTTATTGTGTTATAGAAAAATCCTGCTCATTTGGACCGAAGTTAAAACATTCAATTAATTATATTTAAATCAAACTGTTAAATTGTTCCAGTTGATGGTCATTAGTTGTCAACCACATAAGATTATTCTTTCGGAGTCGAATACTTACCTATTTTTACCTAACCATGAGATTAAGGTCGTATTCTGGTTGGCAAAACGGCAGAAGCCG
This sequence comes from Himalopsyche kuldschensis, assembly GCA_028554975.1. Classification (NCBI taxonomy): domain Eukaryota; kingdom Metazoa; phylum Arthropoda; class Insecta; order Trichoptera; family Rhyacophilidae; genus Himalopsyche; species Himalopsyche kuldschensis. The sequence continues at coordinate 4,944,211 of JAHFWI010000016.1, read as the reverse complement.
ACAAATTTTATTATGCCAGAGGTTTAAATAAGTTAAGGGGGCGGCGCGCGGTGGTGTCGTGGCACCAGGGCCGTTTTGCAGACGACAGCGCAATCAGTCGAAGGCTGCCCGCGTGGAAAATGCATTCGCATTGTGAATTGCATCAAGATAATTTGATTGCGAAACGGTCAGTGTGTTTGATCGTGCAGAATGGTGTGAATATAATGAACGAGGGACATTTTTTAGTATAAAAAATAAGAAAACATTTTTAGTATGTACTTATTCCACATAAATTTTATTGGATTAAGACCGGTTTCGCTCACGGCGAGCATTGTCAACTAATTAGACAACAAATAAGCTTGCATTGCTAAGAGGTCTTCAACATTTTAATTAGAGTCCATTTTTATTGTATTTTGCTTTAATTTATTTTCTTAGTTGTAATTGTTGCATTTTTCAATAACTTTTGTTTAAATATCACTGTCTCGTTATATTTCTTATCAGTTGACAATGCTTGCCGTGAGTGAAACCTGTCCTGATCCAATAAAATTTATGTGGAATAAGTACTAAAAATGTTTTTCATGTATCTGTACCTCAGAATTCAGACGGTCGGATGACCATATTTTATCGAAAATTTATCATGAAACTTGCTTTCCTTTTATTTTTTAAAAACTATAACGTGTTGAAAATGGCTGTCCTAACATAAAACTAATCAAAATCTTAGAATATAAGATCGTTAATTAAAAATTTAACGAAAGCTGAGCGGTTAAGATACACATTATAACGATCATTGAGTTACTGATATATAAAAAACGTTCTTAATCATTTAGTTTTAAATTTTTATTATTTCTTTGCTTGCTACATATGACTTTACAGCGATTTGTACCATTAAGACTTCAAATGCAGCATATGTATTTGGTCGTTAAAAAGAAGTCGATCAACACATATTTTGAGAAAACGTAAATATCGTTAGATAAGACAAGGTAGGGGAAAAACTAATTGAAAATACATAGTAAGTACTTCTGGACGTCTAATATTTGTTTCCACAAGTATGTGTGAAGTTTCATTTCTTAATATTGCATCTCATACAATCATAAAAATCCACTAAAAGTATTTTATTTTTTAAACTTAAATGTTAAGCTTACATAAAAAAAAATATCCTAGAAGAATACCTACATGGGTTAGTTAAAAATCTGTCATAAATGTAATGAGATGATGCTTTTCTGAACTTTTTGAACCCGTATACATCAAGCAAATAGATATGTTGGACAAATCCAATAATGCTGAACTATTTAGTACTTATGAAAGATGCATAGGAATATAAATTGCTTTATGATGACAAGCATTTCTTCACTTTAACATGAAAGTTAATATAAACAACACATTCAGTTCTCAGATAGAACAACTTCATATATGATGCAATAAAGGAATGAAAATATCTCAGACATTCTTACTCTTGCACTTATGCGTCTCTGCGCTTGTTTTTGCATTGCAGCTTATAATGCTATCATATATTATTTTAATATTATACAGTCAAGCTTCGGTGTGATTAAATTACTCCAAACTAACGAAATATTTGTATAATGAGGAAACATATGTAATCTTCTACTATATCTTATATATAAAACCGAAACGGCGTATGTATGTCTGTGGGTCTGTAATTTCCTTTTGCATTGTTGGTCATTAAGTTACCATAAAAACGAATATGAATGAAAATATGTTTGGATTTTTATCGGCGAAAACATTTAGTCAAAATTTAATAAATTAGTCTTCTACTGCACTTTTCCCGGCTTTTATTATTAATAATAATGTTTATTATTTACGTGAAGGTATTATTTTACATTTCTTTGACAGCAAATTAGATTTTTTCCTTGAATTCGGACATTTTAATGGGCGAGAATGGTGCTGTCATCAAATTAAATAAAGTTTGTGATTTTGTTTTAACTCTATTTTGGATGTTAGATTTTGTGATATAATTATGTCGAATGATATAACATTAAATAATTATTGGTCGCTTAGTCCAAGAGACGCCGGGTAGCAATACTCGTTAAATATAAATTCTTAAAATTATTATAAAATATGTTTTAATGTATGTATACATATGTAGATGCGGGCTAGAGATACAGTATGAACAGGTTCATAAAATATTTTTTCAACCGGTCCATGACGTGGACGAAGGCATGCATGACTGCGATTTCTCAATTCCGTCCCACTCGCTTGATCATTAGACCATGACATTCTGATTGACATATGACATATCCGTTATTTGAACTTTGTAAACACTCCTGGTTTTGCCGCCGTTTGAATATCAAAGCCCTCCCTACCAGGGAATATGCAGTTGATCTCCTTGTGAAAACACACGGGATTCCGATATCGTTAAGCGCGCCCGTCGATTTGTGGAAGTACTACTAAGTATTGCATATATTATATAAACATTTCGAAAAACTTCAAATGTTTTATTTTGATTTACATCGTTAACTGAAACTGTTTTGGATCATTATATAAGGTGTTTTTTTATCAGACATAAATATAACAAAAATTTTATTTTGTTTTAGTAGCGAATCAAATAACTGTTTTGTTTCGGAAAAGCAACGATTTAGATTTTTCGATAGAAACATAATGAATAGATATTTATTTTCATCTTCTCTATAACCCTATGACTTACGATCCCATACGTTGAGACGCCTGATTGTGATGTTTTGCAAATTTATATAAATAAAAATAAATAGAATGAACAGTGTAAAAACCTCCATGTCTATTTATCACAAAAACTGATGAAATATTTTGTTAAAACTTAATTGTTGGAACGGCTCAGTAGAAGTAAAAGGTTAACAGTTGTGTTTAAGTGTCAAAAAACTTTAATTTGTATGCAATATACTGTGTAATAAAACAATTAGTACACGTATGTATATATTTAGGAAAATTATAAATCATAAGTATACCGTTTGCATCTAGTTTTTTTATTGCTTTATTGCAGTCTATCTATTAAAATGGGCTTTGCGATGACGTAATGCTACGTCACACGAAAAGCAGATGCACAAAATATTTAACTAGTTGTGAATACTGTCTATTTGCAGTTATAGTGTTATTTCAAAGTTCACAACACGCGATAAATTATATGGCTGTAATCAGATTTGGTATCGGATCTGAAGCCTCTGCTTTGATTGGTATCGCACGAAGCAAATTGCATCGGCCGTGTTTTGTATGTAAATATAAACATTATTTCATTTCGTGTTGACAAATCGTAGCAATTGAATTGAACTGTAACAATAAAACGATTTCTCAACTTTATTGCAAATTGCAGTGGTATTCCATAATATTAAATTGTTATTGCATATTAATACTTCTTCTTTGGCGTATTGCTGATTCTGAGATACTTAAAATCTAATATATAAAAATCAATGTTTGTTCGCATTTTATGCGTTGCCATATCGTTTATCCGATTGCGATAAAACTTTGTCAACGTATTGCTTTCACTTGCGCTGAGGTTATAGGCATAGTAAAATGAACGTATAGTAGGTCTTTTATATAAACAACAATGTTTTTTCGTGTTGTATGCGCTGCCATACCGTTCATTTTGACAACTTATTGTTGCACTTGCACAAAGTTTATAGGTGTAGTACACTAACTTTTAGTAGGTGGCGCGTGTTTCAACCCATCAGACAATCGGCAAAAGACAAACAGCAAACGTCAAACGGAAAATGTCATCGATACCGCTCAATGTTAGTGAAATTAAATCATAACTATTTATCTAAAATATTGTGCATCCAAAAGCACTTCAATAAACACAAACACTTTCTTTCTTTGAGTGGCATTGCAACACTTGCTGGGTACCGGCTAGTAACAAATAAAAAATATTTCAGAAATGAAATTTATACTTCTTACAATGTTCGCTCCCAATTTTAAGTATGTATGTATATTCTTATGGAACTTTTCTCTACGGAAGTTTTACAACAAGAACTGCTTATTACTTAGGTGTACAACATATATAATTAAAATATAGTAGGCGTGAAATAATAAAGGGCTGGGACAAAACTAGTTTGCAAACTAATCATTCTTGCTACGCCCCCTTATTGGATAAGTTAGCGAGAATTTCAGAAATACATGCTTTCAAAAAGAAATCAATAAATCGATTGAAAAAAATATTTATGACACTGCCGGCTCCACAACCAAACCAACGACGTTTATACTTGACCACAACCCGGCTTAGCATTCTCATAATAAATGCATATTTCTGGCACAATATCTAAGTCTTGTCAATATCATTTGTGAGATTTGATCGTCAATCTTCAATATAAATTGGCATCAAGACAAAATTGATAATATGTTTATGTATTTATTTCCGTTTTATTTATTAAATTTAATCATGTTCTTTTCATACGGCGTACCTGACGAAATGCTGGCATACATGGAATAAAGAAAAGCGATTGGTGGTTGACAAGGCATCATAGTGGTGGTAATAAACTGCACATTAGGAGCGGATACGGTCGTGAAAAAGGAGTGAAGTTTAATATTTTCCAAGTCGAATTGTGCACTTTTTATCGGATGATTTCGTTGAAGATAAATTGAGTACAGATTCTATAGCAATCAATTTGCTTTTTACATTATTTAAATTAACATCTTGTGGTCTTCAGTCTCAAGCTTCAAAACAGCAAAGAGTACTTTTTTTTCGAGGTATCTTGATAAAATGTTTGATTGATTACGCGAAAATAAATTAATTCCAAAAAGAATACATATACCTGTGTTGTGGATCCTTAGATCAATAATTTGTTCTTAACTATGCGGAGAAAAGAAAGAAAAAGTTATAATTAAATGGCTTAGTTTTTATCTCACGTGCCAGTTTCATAGAGCAACAGTGCTGAATACCAAAGTAAGCATTATTCGCGGACGCCTGCATTCAGCAAAACGTTAAATACTTGGCCGTCAATAGGAAATATTTCGTAAGACGCTCCAATACCACTTAGGTAATTTATTTGCGAAAAATTTTGTAAATTTTGTGACAATATTACTAAAAAACACACTGTTTAGCCATGAATTTTGTTTGTCTTTATGCTTTTTGTTATACATATCCTGTTTATGTAAAAGATTCTTTTGTCAGTATAAAACATCAAATAAATTATTGTGTCTTATTTATATTCTGTTAGAAATAAATTCTATTATATTATCTGGCATATATTTTATTAACATTTAAGAACCTAGAATTTTTTGAATTGTTTTATTTATTTTTGTTTAAATAAATCATTTTATTTTTCAAAAGAAGTAATCAAATACAAAAAATGGAAAAAATTAACAGCAAAAAATCTATAATTTAAAATATTTGTATATATGTTCATAAAGTAGAGAAGTATGATTGCTGTCTGAGATGTAATAACTGAGCGCTAATGTTATAAATATTATTTTAATTCTTCAATAGAAAACTTTGAAGTTTTTAAAAACAACTTTAAATACTTGGCAATTTTATAGGTTTTAAAGTATAGGTTTAATTCTGCTAACTAATCGTTTCAGCCAAAAATTTTAGTTACACCTAACTGAAAGTAAAATCATCAAATCCCGAATACTACACAACAGTCCAATTTATTAAAAATAATACTTTACTATTCAATTATGAACGATATGGCATAAAAGGCGAAGGTATTATTTTATGTGAAATTCGTATTACTGGAAAACGGTTTTTTGTAGAAAACGAGCAACGTAATCATGAACGAATTTAATCATTATAAATATTTTTCAATCAAATAAAAAAATTTACTCTATAAACTTACTTTCATGTTAATGTGTGTAAAACATTTTTTTTTTAAATTTCCATTTCTGAAACAAATTTTTGTGTTACTTATCGATTGAAAGCATTATTTCGTACATCACTTTTATTTTAATGCTTCTAGGCAATTTATGTCGACGTTCTGTCGTCTGTGTAACATGTATGAAGAATTGTCATTTTTACCAAATTATTCAATGCATACTTTATTCACGAAGCTTTTCTGATGTTTAATATACAAAAAGAGATGTTGACAAACATTTTTATTTTACGTTTGCCGATATTTTATTGCCGAATAATATGCTGATATTATATAATGAAAACCAATGAAAACCGATAACCGTAGTCAAGGCATAACGCTTTCAAGCGTTCTTCTTAACACCGCTTTAGATTAAAGATGTAATAATTAAATGCATTTGTAGATATCTGATATGTTAAATGAATTTATATATCAGTTTGTTCAATACTTTCACTTATGATACGTAAAAAAAGACAGGTACAGAGGGTTTTTGCCTTCGTTTCATTTCTTTCTAACAAATACTAACCAGTCGTCGTTTTTGATAAATAAAAACAATATCCTTAAAAATATTTTCATATTTATACAAGCACGCTTTTGATTCATTTAGTGCAATTAGAGGAATAAAATACATAAGATAAATCTCTAAGCTTATTCAGATGCCAAAGGGACCAAATCTTTTGTTTATTCTTTGTGAAGTATTTTCAAAAAGGCTAAAATTAAAGCAGTAAAAAAAAACTGTATGTGAAAAAGATGTTACCTAATGTTTTATCTCCGTTACTTTCACATTATTTGTTTACCTTTTTGATATTTATCTCCGCCTTAAAACCGGAATGCGTTAGGTTCTGCACGTTTACCGACTATATTTTCCAAAGAAATGCTCACGGGATCTTAGAGACGATAGTATGGTTCCCACGTGGGCCACACGTGACACGTTTGTAATATGCCCCACGTATCAGAAACGCGACTCTGCAAAATCTCATTGCGAGGAAAATCTGTTAATACTGAATCGCAGAGCTAAGATCTTTTGAATTTTTTAACATCTTCACGTACACTGCACTCGGCGCGGGGCTTTGTCAAATATATTCTTTGAGGTAAAAAGTATTACCATATTATCTGAAGTATTCCGTTCGTCATATTTAACTCATATTACTATTTTTTGTTTAAATTTAGACAAAGAATAATATATGAAAAATTATTAGTAAGGCGGCTTATCAGTTTATTTTTTTTAAATATTTTTTTAAAATATTTTTAAAGAAAAATATTTGGCATTACAGCTTACGCCAATGCGCCAAATATTTTTAATTGTGAAAGTCATACGAGATTAACTCGATGATAAGTAATAAATCAGTTGTGCACAAAATCAACGATAAATAACATACACCCAGCCCAAGATCTTTTTTTTGTTTTTTCAATTGAAAAAATCTGACCTAGCCGGGAATTGAACCCGGGTCTCCAGATCGCTAGGACAAAGCTCTTGCCACTAGACCACAGGGACGACAATTTATCTAACCAGTTGATAATGCTAGCGATCAATTCCATACTTTGCCGTGAACTCTTTGTATGAATTGTATTTTTTCCTAAATGCAAGTTAATTGGAACGATTTATGAGACCTACAGATGTTACTGACCCTATCGTATTGTCGGGGTAATTTTCTCCACTTCCTTGTCCACAAGTAAGTAGAGCCTAGCCGTTTTAAAGCCACGGCCAATAGTTCCTTTTTCATGATTCAATTGTAATATATACACAAATAAAATTGGCGGCAAATTTTTAACATTTATGTATAAAATTTGAACACTTTTTGCACACTGATCATCGGCGACTGCACTTAAGCGAGTTTTTTTAGCACGGTTTTTAACAAAACAAATGTATTGATTTTACAAATATTATGCTTTCTCAAGTATCGACAACGAAAACTATAACACTAAACTGTTGATTTAAATTTTTTGTGCTGGAAAAATCAAATTAAAATATCACATATATAAATGGTTTTGTAGGGTTATATGTCGATAGAACATCTTGTTCAAGCTATTTTACCAAAAGTTATTAATTTATTAAGTCCAAAAAATAATCACCACTCAACCACAGCAGTCGATAATAAGTGAATTGTTCAACACATAATAATCTCAACGGGCTTGATTTTCATAAAGCATTGATAAGGCAAATAAAATTTAAATTTACTCGAGCATTTTCAAGTGTAAAACGTAATTGTGCCTTTTTTTACTGGATAAATTTTACATAGGTAAATGTGACGACACCTGCCCTTCCAAATAATGAACACCTGTTTTTCAACAGATATTGCCCCTGACTAATATTTATTGCCAACGACTTACGAAATGTTCCAATACGAGTGCCAAAATTTCTATAAGTTTTCGAATATTACCTGAATTACTTTATTGGCATTTTGAAATCTGTATAGTTGTTACGCTTACCTTTACAGGGATCCATTTGGAATGTAATCAAAGGTACGTAGCCATGCTATATTAATTTAAAGGTTTTTATTTCAGTTTTCAGAGAAAATCAAATATTTTTTCCTTACATTTGTTTTACTACTGGGGTGATAAATAATTTAAAATACCTTTTCGAGTAAAAATCCTGACATTATTTTTTATTTTCACCTGTTTATTTGGTCCACATAATCCATAGTCAGTTCAAGTTCATTTGTGCTCTTGAAATGCCTGAAGATGCCGAATGGCGAAACTCGGGTCGTAAGCGCATAACCATGAAAAAGTACAAAAGTTTTTGAAGATGAAACAAAAACGTCGATATTCGATATTCAAATATAAGAAACAAATCCATTTTATAATTAAGGATTTTGACTGAGGGTGCTCGATTGAATTTCAATACCAAATTTGCCGAAATAGCTATCAACAAATATATAATATAATTTCTGTAGATTGATATTTTTCTTACCGTATTATAATGGAGTTCTAATAAGTAAATGCCTACTCAATCAATATAGTGTTGTATTTATTTTTACATTGTGCGTTTCCACGAACAATTGACAGCTAACACCTTGAAACCAGTACAAATATATATTAGTGTTATTATTTGATAACATCTGCTCTACTGAAAAGCTCCATCCCAAAGCAGGGGCATTAAATTTGGGTTCTAGTTTAAATGTATATTGGAAATAAAACTTGTAGCAGCGCTTATCACAATAAGAGCCCCGGGTATTAACGGGTGGATGGCACTAATGTAAATATGTAGGAAGAAAGGGTCAGACTGTTTGAAACGGCCCCGGGCTCTAATTAGGGGTGGTGGCAGTATCCGATTGTATCCATCGAGCTTTGTGTACGAGGACGGGTATTAAATGAATTCATCTGTAGGCGATTTGCTTTACAGAAAGCTCTATCTGTCAACCATTGAGAATGTTGTCCTTTATCTATCTTCCAAGAAAATATCGAAACTATCGTAATGCGGAAATTACAAGTCTAGTTGGATGATTCAATGTTTTCATTGTCATTTTAATTTAAATTTCATAGTGGTCAAAAATACAGTTTTCTTTATTACACTCACTCATACGAACATATTTATGAACTCTCATATATGTATTATAAAGCCTATTCGGCTGATAAATGCGCTGCCTGTTGATGTTGACTTCTTCGGCAGTGAACTTGATGCTTTGTTTAAAAAAAATGTCTTCTTATCTAAATAATCTGTTCTGTTTCTTATTTATGTATGTGTAATATTTTATGTAATTTTTATTAATTTGTCAAATGCATGGCGCATTGGCGCTTGCTGTAATGCCATGTATTTTATATAGTTTTTTTGCCAGTAAATGAATAAATAAATAATATATAATATAGGTATTTTTTTTTTACCTTGTCCGCTTCCAACTTGGACCATATGATTTCCTTACTAAAATTAATCAAAGCATGTTTTTTTCTACGAGAACTGCTTTTTACTCAGTCGCTCAACCTCTCCTTTTCGAAGAGGGTATGGATTGAAAGAATACGAAGACTTGGAAAGGACTGGTTATTAGCTAATCGCCCCGCTTTTTTAGGGATCGGAAAGGTGGGAAGGGATTTTGAATAATACAAACACCCATTTCCTTCGGACAGAACCGATTTATCGACTGGAAAAGTCTGCTCGTACCGGGAATCTAACATTGGCAGTCCGACACGCCTTGCACCTTATCGATCAAATATTTATCAAGAAATAACTATTTACGTCAATAAAAAAGCATATTTGTTTTCTTATTTCATATTTTTTAGGGCAGAAGCTTGCTGATAAGGCTACGGATATGTGGAGTAGTTTTAATAAGTTACTGTCTCAATACTCCGTAATTAGTATTTGTAAAGAAGAAAACATGGCAAACGTTATGTGTATTGAGTATTCCACTTCGACATAATTTCTTTCATAAAATCAATTTAAAAAATTCTGTTTTTATGCCATCTCATATATCTAGCGAGTGGGATGGAACTAATTTACAGAACTCAGATTGACTGACAGTAAAAAACAATACAAATTTCATTATCAGTAATTGCCATCTAAAATTTATATTTCATTATTTTGCTTGTCTACTTTTAACTATACAAAAATAGGTAGAGGACTATTAAAATGAACTGACAATAGATGTTTCATGTCGCGATAAGCAAAACCATTTTAAGTATTTTCGTATTGTTTTATTTTTTATACAATATTCAAACCAAATTCAAAGATATTTTAAAATTAGTTTAGTAAAACAAAGCCATTCGTTTAGCCATTAAGATCAAAAACATATTTTATAAACGAGTATGTTTGCCTTATAATAGATTATTAATTAATCCTGGGAAAAACATTATCCAAATTTGAACGAAATTTAAATTGTTTACGTACCCATTATACATGAAATTGTTTCATATTCATTACGGAATTTTGCTTGATTATATTGAAAATAAATTTATACATACAATATTTGAATTCTTATATGATAAATAATAATGCTCGATTTTCTGGCTGTGTTCTAGTCTTACACAAGTCAACACACAAACAAAAGTTTTTTTAATTTAATACTTTATAGCTGGCGCCATCGGCGCGAGTGATATTTTTTTTCCACAAGTTGATTTTGAATGACATAGCAAACTCTTGTGGAGTATATGACACATTATTTCAAACATCTTCGCTACAATTCCACCTCATGGCAAATACTTTAATTTAAAAAAAAAAGTGAAATCTAAAACTTCCGACACGTTCTCATTTTGTTGAGCTTAAATCATTCACTTGTACATTGATATCTCAATCCAACGACTAATGCATCTATAATACGAACTATCTGTTTAATTTGTAAGTGACCTTTTCAATAAAATGAAATTGGTTTTTATCTTAATAGTGATAAAGCATTTTTGAAACAACCTTTACTCAAAAATTCATTTACAGTTATTTTTACTCGTAGATATGTCGGAATTCATAAACAACCAATGGTAAATCCACAACTTTGTTTATGAATTTAAATATTCAATATTTGGTTATCATCAACGGATATATGTATGCTACTCACTTCCACTAGAAGTGCTTTCAACAACTAAATATGATGTTAATCTTCTTTTGTGTTAGGTTTTGCTATGCTTAAACTAAAAAATTTCTACTAAAAGGAAATACATTACTTATTTGATTTTGCACACGAATGTTAATATGAAAAAACACTTCGTATGCCGTACCAAATTTTTGGCGAATCTGTACTTATACTAAGGTACAACTTCCCTAATTGACTTTTTCTGAGTCCAGTAAAGTTGCTCTGACTGCCATTTCAGACAATTATTATTTATGGAAAAATGAACCAATTTAACAAGGTAGGTATTTTCAAGACTTTTTCTCATATAATTAACTAAAAAATTCAAAACCTTTGATAAAAAGAATTTCAAAGGTTACAAAGTTATATAAATAATATGGCAATCTGAATCTGCGAGAATAATTCATTAAAATTCACAAATGAACAAAGTTGAATGGGAATATTTTTAATCAAAGCGTTCTTTTAATTTAAGTCATTTCCGATTGGAGCGCAGGTGTTCTGGTCTTCGACAAAGGCTTGAAATGAGTTTTTCGTGTAGTATGGTCTTGGTCCGTTTTCCAGCAGCAAACTGCCTTCAAAGTCACCCTTGAGGGAGAAAGTCGGCGATAGACATCGGCCATTTCAACTTCTTTATGAATGTATTGAGCATTTTTTTAATTTTCTCTTTTGTAATGTTTTTTTAACCCCAACACCTTGAAGCACCTCAATCTTAATGATTTTTTTTAACCATAAAACATAATAAAGCTATTCTGAATACTAAATACAATCCGTATTCTTTTAACTGTTTTGCTTAAAGCTGCAGTGTAGTTGTTGTAAGTATGTCGTTAGCTATTTACATTTATAGTCAGAGCTTTGGTCGACTATATTGACCAGTTGCTACCTTTATCGGACGCAGTTTCTTAGATGCATCGTAAAATAACTAATACTTATTTTATTTTTCTACTTAATTTTCGGCTTCAACTTATTTTGGTCACGGTATAGTAGTAGTCATCATTTAAATTTCTTTTTTTTCGTTTAAATTCATTAATCTGATTCTTAATTATGTTAAATAGCAACATTTTTGTAACGGAAATGATATTTTATTGTTATTGAAAAATGATTAAAAATAGCGCAGTCAAAGAATGAGTGACAATAAATACATTATGCTTATGCAATTTCCTGTGATAGAATAAAGGAAAAGGTAAATGTACATATTGATATGAAATAAAATATTTGTTGAAAAGATGAAAGAAATATTTGTGTTTAAATCAATTTGAAGGTACCTAAGTCAATCATTTCATTTCCGTTTAGGGGAAGTAACGACCCTCATTTTCATCTTCTTTTTATGACTATAGGTAAATAACTTTTTTATAGCAGATTACTAAATACATTTCGACTTTTTTTACTTCCGACATAACATGGAGTATATTTTTGATTATATTTTAACAGCTTTTTTACTCTTCAATAATTATGAGAAGGCAAGATGGTAATTATATTTTATATGCTTTATGAATTTATACTGTAACCATATAATATTATTATATCCTTTTGATGCCATATATTCTACAGAGTGAACGAATATGGCCAGAGAAAAAAAAACAACATTTAAAATTAAGTAAATCTAGTTCATTATCAATTGGTATATTTTGAATTATCGTGAACACATTGTTAATATCATTTTAACAAACAAATGATCGATATAAGCGATATCGCACTTGCTACGGCAAACTGGAATTGATGATTTTATTTTGGAGTATTAGAAGTTTAGGAGTGTGGTATATAATAATAACAACAAGGACGTGGTAGATTTAGTTGACGAATTGTAATATGCGATAAAGCACTTATTTAACTTCATGCACTAATTTGAGATATATGATCATAGAATGCAATATCAAATACCTTACTACAAAATTACACTTAGCATAAAAGCAAACTACTAATCATAAGAATAAATGGTCACTTAAATATAAGTAGGTCGACAAAGTGAGGTTCATTATATGAGATGAGTTGTTAAATAAATAGGAGTAACTATTTTATTTAAACATATCAATAGTAAGGTGCAGCGACCGAAGCGCGCCGACTGAAGCGCGCCGACATAAGCGCGCAATTTATTATTTTATTAAATACATTTATTGATTTATTACATTCATAAATTATATTTCATTATTATAAAAACTGATAAAAAGATTGAAAAAAATATACAGAAGTACAAATAACAAAAAATTATAATTTATTATCATTCACACATACAAAATATACAATAATACAAATAACATACATAATTATAAAAAAAACATACATATTTACATTTACATATCTATATTGTTAGGTTAGGTTAGGTTAGGTTAGAAACTAGCAGTCAAGTAACATATAAATACAACAGATTTGTTTTTTTTATTTAACATACGGGAATTTCCCATTTTTACAAGAATATTACAACAGAGTACATACCATTAATAATAAAAGATTAGATAATACACCATTATACATACATAACATAAAACAAAATCCAATAAATAACCAAATTTGTACAAATCAATATCAAACAATATATGTATTTAGGCATTAATAAGATCATGGAATTTTGCCAGAATGAAAAAGAAATATATTTGGCGCGCTAATTTCGGCGCGCTTCAGTCCCGCGCGCTAATGTCGGGGTTGTATTGCGCGCGCGCTTGTGTCGGCGCGCTTATGTCGGCGCGCTTCAGTCGGCGTGCCCAATAGTAAAATAGGCATTTGTAAAAAAAAAGTTGGCTTCGTTTTACTTTATCTATTAGTCAAAAATTTAATTTCTCAACATTGTTTTTTCCATCAATTGATATCCATACAATCGATTTTAATGGTATTAGACGTAATGAAAGTAGTAAGACATATTTTATTTAATCATATTTATTTTTGAATTTGCTTAACAATCCTAGATATATGTATTAAACAATGGAAAAATAAAAAATACACATCACTTCTAGTTTATCTGACGCAATAAAAGAAACGTATAAATAAGTGGCATAATTAAACTAAACTTCTTGATTATTTACCTTATTCGACAAATGAACGTTGCTTGTAGGCAGTCATTATTCATTGACAGAATAAAAACCCGACCTTTTATATGTCCTTCATCATAGCATATAAACTTGTTTCAAATCAAAGCTTGGATTTTTTTATTTGTATTACCATTAAAACCATTAAGAACCGGGAAAATATTTTACTTCCCAAGGCGATACGTTAAATTAAGTAACCCGCAAAACAGAGCATATGAAGAACGTTTCGACAACTACTAGTTTCTTTCCTATTCACATTCTTGTAGTCTTACTGCCTTCGAGATGAAACTTAGTTCTAATTCGGTTGCTGATCGAAATAAACTTTTGTTTCACTACTTTTGTTAGGGACTCAAATTCGATTAGGAGCTTAAATTCTTCATAAAATCTCTTGAGAGTGGGGTTTTCAATCACCAAATTGATATAGATTTAATTGTATTAAATTCAATAAAAAAAAACAATTTAAGCAAAAGAAATATATCATTATTACACAAATAGTGGTGGTTAAAATAACTAGTTGCCCTATAAGTAATGTTCACAGCTATCATTTGTGCATTTCCAATCATCGTAGATTGATTGACGACTGTGCTTCACCACATTCAATATCTCGTGTCAATATCAACTCGTCTAGTACAATTTTGTATTTGAATAATTCACTTCAATACATTTCAAAATTCCAAATAGGGTTACAGATAAAGAACCCTGGAGACCTTGTTACGGCAAATATAATTTGATTGGTTTTAGAATAACAGTATTCCGAATTTATAATATAACTTGTTTGTTCCACAATTGTTATTGTGTTTACTATGGATTCTATTGTCTATTTGTTTGGCAGGTTACAATATCACGATACATTATGATAATTGGACACTTGCGCTTGATATATTACGTTGTTATTATTAAAATAAAATATTTTTATGATTTGAATTCATTGTTTACTGAATTCAGTAACCATGAATTTATTTTGCTGTGATGTATGTATTTTTCTACCAAAAACTAAATATTGTGTTTTCTTATCGCAAGGTTAGTAGTCAATTAAAATGTAGTGTCAATAGAAAGATACGTCACCACACCATGTTACAATGTCGCAAACTAGAATAAAACGACTCGGAGAATTATTGAAATATCTTCATGAAACTTAAACAAGTCACATGTTTTCTTAATTTGTTAACGCTACGCTTAGAATAAATATTCATTCAACGATATAATATATCATTTTTCGTTTGAGTTCACTTTTTTTTATATCCGTATCTTAAAGTAGAGTATATGGACTGCGGATCTAAAACATCCCAACAGATTGTTTATACAAGAACTGTTGATTACTCATTTTTTTGAAGAGGTTTAAGATCACTCGAGCGGCGTCGTATTTTTAGGATATACATATAAGGTTGAAAGAAACGTAATGCACTACATGTATTAATGTATTCAACACATTTTATGTATCTTTACTAACTGAGACTTGCGCATGTTGGTGCCGTTAACAAAACCGTCCATTTTAGTCACTTCCCTAATAGCCCGGCTATAATATTATACTTGAAAGTAATTGTATGTAAGGTCAACTGATTTTTTAAAAGGCGAGTTCAATTCGTTGCTCATCAGTATTTTCTAATAAGAAATCTCTTTCCAACACCCAATACTTTGGCGATACATGATTAACAATATTTTGGCCCAGATCATGGCCATTCAAGTAAAATATTTCTTTCAGTTTTCCTGTTTTTCTCAAATAATTAATTATCATTATTAAAAGCGTTCACTCCCACTATAGAACACGTGGACTTCGTAAACAGTAGTCAGTAAAAATATTTATCACTATTTCATGATCCCTCACATTGTGTATATAATTATTATAGCACTGCTTGAATTTATCTATAATGCCGTAAAATTGGCCCATGACTATCTCTCTTTTACGGTGCATCTCATGGGTACCATACAACTTTTGTATTGGTTATATATGCTATTTGAGCACTAAGGGGTAAAATCTAGTTTTTATTTCGCTTCCTAAGTAGATGGATTCTCGACGTCGATTCGTTCTAGATGATTGCATAATGTACAAGCCAGCCGACATAACAGTAGACGTCTTGTATACACTATCTCCTTGATTTGCAATTCTGATTATTCTTATATACATAACCTGCAGTTCCATAGAATTGTTGTAAATGCAGAAACGTATATAATGTTTATCTTTGGAGTGCCACATTTTCAAAGTTACATTCAATTAGATGTTCTTTTTTAAATTCATTTTTCTTCTTACACAAAAACGTTTTAGACGAGACTTGTTCAAATACATAAAAATACAAAATTTCATAAACTTTTAAAGCCTGCAATCTTCTAAAATCACTCAAATACATGCAGAATATGTCAATATCGATGAACAATAACATGATTCGTCCAAGTGGCATCACCATTTGTGGGGTAGCAACATTTGCAAGCAAAAAATCACCACTGCGATTCCTGAAATCATCAGGACATTAAGGCTTGGTGCTCTTTCTTAAATTCTTGTTTTGACCTTATAAAATGTGGAACAAATCTGAAATCATTTATTAATTAATACTTTAATAAATTTTGTTTCCTCTCGCCGAAGTCTATTGGTGACGCTCTTGTGCCAATTTTGTTTCATGATCAAGGACGGGAGATCACTGAATGATCGTATTCAAACAATATTTGTTTTCTTCATTTAATGTTTTATGCTACGATAAAACTTTACCTGCAAAAGCTTTCGAAATTTTATTCATTCAACAATTCATGTAAAATTAACTTATGCTAATTAAAACACTAATTAAGATATTCTAATTATAATGATGTAATAATATTGAAGCTATGTTTGATAATGAAACATTTTTATCTCATAATATCTTAGTGAAATGATGGAACTTGAAAATAGTTTCTCGCTTGTGTGAAAACAGTCCGTAACTTAAAACTTTTTTGAAAACGTACATTTTTAGTGATATATCATTATGACAAATATAAATTGTTTACAATATTACTTTAATCATTTTTTTTTATTTTCTTCCTAAATAATAATTAAGCGTATCTCATTACTTTGTACAGCAAAATTAAATATGAATTTATTCGTATTTTATTAATGTCTAGTTTTTATGTCTTACAGGATCCGACAAAGTTTCGCTGGATAGAGCATGTCAAAAAGGCCTGGATTTGAATTAAACGCAACTTTAACATGATACATGACTGTTATTTTCATCCCGAAAAATCCCAACATCAAACGATGCATAAAAAGTATGTCAAACTTTGTATGAAAATTAAAAAATACGACGAATAAAATTTAGTTATTTCCTATTACAGTGAGACCATTGGCTGGCATCCGCCACCATATTCGAGTCATATATTTTTATATTTTCACTTGAAGTAGTAAAAAAAACAGATTTATCTTTTAATGGACGGTGTGCGGAAGTTTACAGCCCGATACGTAAGCACGTTTTATGTTTATGACCTCCCACCTAACAATACTCTATAAATTTGGTTTTGGGATGACAAAGTTTTGGCGGTTAGGACTTGACCAATAAATTCACCAAACATTAACTTGTTTCCCCGCTGGATAGTTACCCAAATTTCGTATTGAAACACTATTAACATAAAACGGAAATACGGTTGGTCGACTTTAGTATGACTTATGTTACCGTCCTCATTGCAGCTGGTGAACTGCTGCAATAATCATTATAAACAACATCCTACAAAATTTGTTAGTTACAATACTTTATCATTATAACATACTTTTTCACTCAGCTAGTAAACACTGCGGTATCTGTATTTTATAAATAAAATTATCAGGAATGCCTATAACATCATCACTTAACCGTGTATGGTCGACCTTTAACTGAATTTCCGACATGTAAATAAATTTAATATGTGACAATTGTTTGTCTTAAGTAGAGGTATATTGTGTTACAAGGTATTGAAAACGACTAAAACTATAAGTTACCTGAAATTGGTTTCAATATTCTGATTTTTACAACTGGTCTTATGTGGAAATAATATAAAGATAATGATCAAGCACTCCAGCAAAGTAAAAAAATCCCTTCAAAAATAGTTGGAATAAAGATCATAAGATATTGTGAAACACCCTCGATTACATTTTTGTTCAAGGTTTAATCTTCGCACGCACCAAAACAAAGGCTTCGACAACTACAATCATTCCAGTCGATGACCACCTAATTATCGCGAGGTTATAAGGACCTCTGCTAACTACTCTTTTGAAAAGAAGCCCATGAGTATATTTACGCTTTCTGGAAATACTACGATCGATAGCCTTTCACAGTGACGCTCATTTTTGCTATCGGTGCTTGAAATTACTTGTTTTCCGTTTATGTAAGACATGCGTACAACGTACATCTTTGGTTGTATCGATGTTTATATCACTGTCTGAATAATTTCATTACGGCTTTAATAATCTTAAATGAGTGTCTGCATGACGAAATCAAATCAGTTATATTTTTGATATATAAAATTAAAAATAGCTTTGATTTTTCACGTATTGTGTTACTAATTGTGAAGCGTGTTTTGCCTCTTTCAGAGGCATCTTCGGACTAAATATCGCAAAGTTTGCTTAAGGCAGTATTCTCGTCTAGGATTCTGAAAAAGCCTATTGCATATTTTATATGTTCCAATCTTTGAAAATACATGTCATAACAAATTTTTCATAAAATTTTATCTAAATTAGTTATGTAGAACTTGAGATATCATGGCAACTATTTTTGAAAAAATCCGAGAAAAACGCGTTTAAAGTTTTGGGCAAAGTTAAAAACCTCCCAGATTGGTGAGATTCTACGCCACTAAAGTAGCTAAATCTCTAACAATAATTATAATTTAGACATAAATCTTGTAAGGAAATATTTTCAAAGGTTTTTACATTGAAAATATGCAATAAAAAAAACGGCTTGTTTCAAAATCCTAGACCAGAATACTGCCTTAAGTAATAAAGCAAGATTGATTTGAATATTTTAAAATTACAAAATAGAGAGTGGGATTTTTCATTTTTAAAGGAAGCAGGGTTTATCAAAGCAAAGCAAACAAATAATTATTCAACTTATGATGTAAGCACTACAAAATATTAACTAATGAGATCAATTGGGAAGGTTTAATTCATCATTAGAAATAAAGTAAGTAGTGACGAGCAAGCTGTCTTACTTAGGATATAATATATATATAATATACATCTTTACTTTTTTTATTTCTAAAAATTCTATTTTTATTCAGTAATATTGTTTTAAATGAATAAATCCACACTTTAATAATAGTACTCGTCTCATGTAATAACGGAAACAAAACTTCGTATATCGGCCCAGGTCAATCAGGAATTTTTGAATATTTACCTTGGCCAATTGGTAAATATTAGATTAATAATAAGTTTAAATATAGTTCTAACAACAAGTAAATCTGTAAATAAGTATAGACGTAAAAATTTGTTCCGTTTGTTTTTAAAAATTTAAAACAACGCCAGCCTGTATTTATTGAGAATATCTTATATTTAAAACCGAAACGGCGTATGTATGTCTGTGGGTATGTAATTCCCTTTTGCATTGTTGGTCATTAAGTTGCCATAATAACGAATATGAAAGAAAATATGTTTGAATTTTTATCGGCGAAGACATTTAGTCGAAATTTAATAAATTATTCTTCTACTGCACTTTTCCCGGCTTTTGTTATTTATAATAATGTTTATTATTTACGTGAAGGTATTATTTGACATTTCTTTGACAGCAAATTAGATTTTTTCCTTGAATTTGGACATTTTAATGGGCGAGAATGGGGCGGGGCTGTCATCAAATTAAATAAAGTTTGTGATTTTATTTTAACTCTATTTTTGATTTTAGATTTTGTGATATAATTATGTCGAATGATATAACATTAAATAATTATTGGTCGCTTAGTCCGAGCGACGCCGGGTAGCAATACTAGTAATTATATAAATTTAGTAAGGACTTTTGTTAAAAGGAAACGTATTTTTATTGGTGTACTTGTGTTTAAATAAAAATAAGAACGAATGACGCTGTCTTGTACTTATCCGGTTAAAGAGATAACGTTACAAAAGCGCTGAAGCAACATGTATAGTTTTATTAATATGTTTATATGATTCTTAGAAATAATTAAACCAAATCTCATTACGTTTTCAAATTGAGAAAATAATGATTACCCAGTAAAAATAATTTTATTTATATAACGTTTTCGTAGAAATGGCCTATTATTTTACTTAAATTAGATAAACTCATTTTTTCCGAAACATTTTTTTTATACGAAAATAAATTGAATAAAAAGAAAGCAATTCTTCTTTCAGTCAATTTTAAAATTTTTTTTGTCAATAACAAGCGGTTTTTTTCTTCGGAATTTCAAGGTCATCCAATGTTATTTATAAAGATAATTTGTACATATTAATATCCCTTATAAACTATAACAGGATGCCTATTTGCTCAAATAAAAAATGAACAATGATTTAGTTAAATAATTGTGGCGTCACAAGATATTTCGGTCAAATATTTAGCAGTCGTGGTAATGACCTTACTAAATAGTTTTAACGTTGCTGAAACGACAAGCAGAAAGAAAATACTTTAAAGAAATGACAGCATATAATATTGGTAACATAATAAAGTCTTACCCTTATTTCTCAAATTGTTTTGAATCTGTTAAAAGCTTAAAAGTTCAAATAATTAAATGGGACAAGAGTATTTATTTTCAATGCCATATTGAATAATATGGTATTTTTGCAATTAACGAAAAAAACATAAAAAGACTATTTCAATTTTCTATACGTTACATATGATTTTTGCCTTTCTTACTTATAGTATTCGATTTTGAAGATTGTTTGTAAAATAATACTGGATACAAAATTTTATTTCACCAACTTTGAATACAACGACTTTATTCAACTGGCAAGCAACAGACTAAAATAATCCATTCAAGCAGCAAAGACACGTTCAATATTACAGAATGTTTTGTATGACTGAAAATTCAATAAGAATGCTAAGATTGTACTCAAAAACTACTTGCCACGAGAAGAATATCAGGCATATTAAGAACTACGAAATGTATGGCATTGTCCGCGGAGAATACAAAATGTCAAGTCTTTATGTTTCTCGCATAAAACGGCTTTTAAAAACTGTGTTTATTTGTAAGCACTGAGTTCTTATATGGTTTTGGAATACGGTTTGGTAAATTTATATTCCAAAACTTTTTCTTAATATTTGTCGAGTCTGAAAGCTTTCAAAAAAAGTAAGATTGAATTCGAGTGTTTGCTGAAAAGGCTTTCGGAAAGTACTTTTTTTCTCGTCAAAATGTTGAATTTGGGGGGAAAACGATGAAATGGTATTAAATAGAGAAATTATTTTGACAACGGCTTACGTTAGTTTTTATTGTACGGACTTATTATGAGAAGTGAATTGGGTTTCGATATATTTGCTCAGGTGTTAGTTATATAGAAAAGGCTTCACTTGAAGCAGATTTATTTGATTGTTCAATATGAAACTAGTATTTGAAGAGATTTTCCACTGTTATTCCTTTTTGATTTTCTGAGTAAGAAAATGATTCTAATCTAAGATATTGAAAAATATTATTAATTTAGTTAAATTAACTTTTCTAACGATTTCAATATTAAAGTTTTAACTTGTCTGTCCGGTGTAAAAAGTTGACAGCCTTTACGAGAGAGTCGGTATATACCATGATGAGAAAAAGATATTATTTTATTTTTATTCAAATGTTAGCATACTTAAATTCTATTTATTTGTTTTCTTTATGCAATGAAATATTGATGTCATTTTATGTGACTATTCTTGGTTTTCTACTCTCTATTGTCGTAAATGTCGGATCTGTGGTCGAGTGTTAACATTATTGGCTTCAGTCGCGGATGGCACGGGCTCGAATCTCAGTCTGGAAGTATCATTTTTCAATCTTATTGTTGATTTCTGTTTGGAAACGTCTATGTTGTATAAAATTCTTTGTCAGACCCATCTGATTCTAAAAAACGGAACATAGCGAGAACAATATGCAAAGCACTTGTACTGTCTTAATCCTTCTTTTTCTATACATATTCTGTTCTGAAAATAGACTTTGAGTAACTGAGTAACAAGCAGTTCTTGTAGAAAAGCTCTGTAAATATAAAATCTTTTAGAATTGCAATGCTCCACATAGGAAGCGGATATAGCTTTTTATTACTCTCACTAGAATTTATAACGGGCAAATAAAAATACGGTTAAACAAACAATGAGTAATTTTGAAACTAGAAATTTGAGTGTGCGATAAAAATAAATAGTGTTTTTATGGCACTATACAGTAAAAAATAGATTTACATTTCGTCAATATGCCCTTCCATCGTAAAATTTCATTTCAAATACATGTAAACGCTTTATATAATATAATACCTTGAAAGTGGATTCAACAGATAAATTGTATGAACGCTTAGTATTTTTTCTCAACACGATACAAAAATTGGCTTATTTTAACGTCGAGGCTTCAGTTCCGAGAATTGGTTTGTTAGGTTATCACTCGACCTCTTTATGACAAAGCGCGTTATGGTTTTGATGCGAGACTGAATAAATTATTAACTAAACACTCAACGCTTTTTTTTTCTCAATGAGTTTGTCAAGGTAAAAAGGGCGAGAAAATAAAATCACTAATATTTACAGAAAAAATTATTCAATGAATTGTAACCATGGTTACGAATCCCGTGTCACAGAAAGGAATAACTGAATACTGCCAGAACATCACGATTATCATGAATGTTTTTGGTATTATCCTCTTAAAAGAAGTTTATGCTTACAATTTCTATACTAAGACTATTAGCTTTACAGAATATTTTTAACGATATACGTTTGGTAAGTGTACCATGAAACATGTTCGTAAGGAAAATAAACAGCACGAATAGTGCTAAGAGGATGCATGTGCACAGCGTGACTTGCAACTAAACGACGTCACATTATCGTACACTCTTGCTCTTTTATTTCTAGAATTTTAAATAGATTCTGTTGTGTTCGTTTGTTTTTGCAAAATTGTTTTATGTCATTATACGCTTAACAAGGACTACTTGATGTATAAGAAAGTTTATTTAAATAATCTAAAATATCTCTCATATTGTCGCTGTTAAAAAAAAAATATAATAGTCGATATAAGTTTAATTCAGTAATCTAATTCGGTTTCATTTATCCATGCTCAAGTACCAGAAAACTTAACTATTAATCAATGGATTTTTCCGGTACTCCAAAACGTTTCCAGGCGAAGTGAGAGCGATTAACAAACGGCTATTCCTGTTCTTAACCTATGCTTATATTGTAACACTCTTGAACAGAATTTTAGCGCCTGGGAAACAAGCAGATCTCGTAAGAAAAAAGAGAGGACAAGAGAGATGTTTTTTTCACTTGATGTTTGAACAACTGGTCACTACTTTACATGTATACGTTTAAATAAATAATTTAGTGGCTAAAAATCTAGCACTATTTGTAATACACTTACTGATAGTTTACTTTGATTCCACATCTTTTACGTAGGGAATAAATTTCGTCGAATTTGTGTTACTACAATAAATGTTAATTAACATTTTAGCGAATGTGTTTTGACACAAATTTAAAATAACACTTGTGGTTTAAATAGTAACTATAAAGTCATCATAAAAAAATCCAATATTGACGGTACATTGTTATTTAAAATGGGTCAAGTATCAAGAATATTTAAATATAAATGCAATCATTAGAAGATTTCGTGCTCTGGAATGGAAATGTAAACGTAATTTGATTTAAATAAATGCCCCTTAAGATGTGTTTTTTTATTGTGACAGGATTTGTAATGCCCAAAGAACCCTTCTCGGCCAGTTAAAAAAATAAACATTTTCCTTAACAAAGGCTTTCCCTCTGGTAACGTGATACTTCTTTTTTAATGTATTCTTCGCGCCTCACAGTGTCTTTAAAATATTCAACTTAGTGATTATTTTCTTTCTCATCCTGTACCAC
Organism: Himalopsyche kuldschensis; assembly: GCA_028554975.1. Taxonomy (NCBI): domain Eukaryota; kingdom Metazoa; phylum Arthropoda; class Insecta; order Trichoptera; family Rhyacophilidae; genus Himalopsyche; species Himalopsyche kuldschensis. Next base: position 4,920,008 of record JAHFWI010000016.1, on the reverse strand, counting down.
CATCATTATTGTAAACAAAGTCATTTGAAACGATGGCTTCTCAAGTATTCATGTAACCAATTTTGAAATTTGTAAAATTACGAATCAAGGTAATCGCAAAATGTGTATTTGCTGAATCAAACAACGGCTATTTCCGTTTGATTCGTAATTATAAATAACTAGTATTACTACCCGGCTTCGCACGGACTAAGCGTCCAATAATTATTTAATGTTATATCATTCCCAAAGAATTACAGACCCACAGACATACATACATACATACATACGCCGTTTCGGTATTTCTAGTATTGCTACCCGGCTTCGCTTGGACTAAGCGACCAATAATTATTTAATTTTATATCATTCCCAAAGAATTACGAACCCACAGACATACATACATAAATATATACATACGCCGTTTCGGTTTTATATATAAGATTGAAAGCTACATTAGTAATTTGACTGTGGGGTTTTTTATATTGGTCATACCGAGGAAAAGGCCGTTTCGTTTTACTATCATGAGTATTTTATAAGGTCAAAAGAGATCTTTATATAAAAAAAATTATGAACATCGTAGTTTGTATTGAGTTGAATGATGCTTATAGTATATTTTCCTAACACTATTTAAATGTTTGATTTAAGCCGGTTTTGTTCATTAATGAGCGTCTTTTTCTTTACTCACTTACGTCGCTAAATGAGCATTTTTTTCCAACAAAATGTATGGATTACGCCTTATTTTTTTTCAAAAATATTTTACAATAATGATATATCTGTATGATCAGATCCCGTCAAAGACTACTCATTTAATGTAACCACTGTCGGTCCTGGTTATACTTACAACAATTTTTGTTTGATTGAAGAACTATTGATACCACCAAAGAAATTTATTCAATGGTATAAAATATGTTATGTTGGTAAGTAAATAGGTTTACTCTTTCTCAGTAGGAAATAAATTTACATTTCATGTATGATTTCAAAATATAATTCCTTGAAATTTCAATTTTTTTTCTTAACATCACTACTGTTTCTCATAAAAAAATAAAATATATTCTGCTCGTTCCAGCGCAACCAAAAGATAATCGTTTCGCTATCTGAAGCGTATATTATAAAAACAAAAAATATTCTTCGCCTAATGTAAAAAAAAATGGTTTGAATAATGGTTATGCTAGTGTTACACAAAAATACGCACAGTGACAAACGTCCTTTTCGTATATTTTTGCTGCTCCATTAAGACCAGAAATAAAAATCTTATCAAAGAACCCCGTGTAATTTATAAATAATTCATAGCATCATTTATATTTTAAACAATGACATTCGTCCCTGTAAGACCGACGTCAGATTCTTTGTTGGAAAAATTAGCCTCGTAAAAAGCCTCTCTTTCGTTTGTACAATGCGATAAAAAATTGTGGGCATTGGCTATAGAAACAAGCAATAAATTATACGCACAAACATAATTTGGGTCAATCGTTCCTTGTCGAATTAGGTGTATTCATTCAAAGCACTCCTTTGTAGCAAATATCTCAATTATTGATAGCAGGTCATCAATAAGAAGCGAATGAATTAGGCAACAAAAATAAAACATAATCAGGACTTTTACTACACTATGGATATTGAAAAATAGGTGAATAGATTAATATTAATGGTAGGCATTGTTATGTTCTTATGATATTTTTAATGGGTACGTAAAAAAAGATTTTTTTATCGCTCAATGTTATATTAACAAAGATAAAAATAATGATTTGAAGAAGTAATTAAAAAGACTGCAGTCAGTTTACAAAAAATCGTTGAAAAATATGTTTAAAGCATGCACTAACTATTCGTCAAAATAATTATTCTCCTACTTATGTATATGCTTACGGTACAGAAAACATAAGTGGCGTATAATACTTGAATTCAATATAACTTTAGAGTCGCAAGCGAATGTTCAAAGAGCCGTAAATAGCTCGTGCGGTTTGCTGATCCCTGTACTATCAAGAATAAAGCAACGGATAATGTAGATAATTATCAATATAACCCCTGCTCTGTAATACTTTTTATTTCCTTTCAAGGAATCAAATACTATTTGCAAAGTGTCGCCGCGAGATCCCATAAGGTTAGAAAAAATAATTGCTTTGAATAGAACCGTAGTCGTTTTTGTCACAACTACCCCCTTATTTTACTGCGCTTATCGGTCCATAGAGGATTGAAGCACTTTATGAGATTAAAGGGGGTCCCCTTTTACGGATGGTGTTATCGCCCCGTGTCCACAAAAAGAAATAATTTTAATCTAACTAAATAAAACCCAGCGACTTGATTCGTATCTCTACTATTTTTATCTCGCAAGAATGGTTTTCACGTAAGATATTGTATTTATTTTAGTACAACCTTTTTAGTTAATAAATTTTCAGAAGCAGAGTAGGGTACTATTAGCTTAATCGACAGCATTTTACAAATGGTAGTTTCAATGATGGAAAGCCAAAGAAGTCTAAACAAAATATTTTAATAAAAAAAATACGTGTTAGGTGTTAATATGTGTTAAATTGAAAAGAGATTAAATATACGATATAATAAAAATACATTTACTTATACATACCATTGGAGACATCGTAAACAGTATCAATACATATGTACATATACACATTAGCTTATAAGTATGTATATGTGTGCAGTGACGGCGTCAAATCATACAAAAAATATGTACATATGTATAAAGCATTAAAATTTAATTTTTGCCAAATTCGTTATTGCTTCTATATAAATGTTCCTTTAATAAATCTTATCACCAATCTAAAATAGTTGTCAAGCTGCTTTATTTGAAAAATAAAATACTCCATATTTTACTACATTCCTTGAGAAATCCACTCCTAAGATCTTCTTTAGACACTTTGATAGGGCTAGTTTTTCCCGACGTTTCGATACCATTGTCGATGTCGATGAATGGAATGATACAATACATTATACTAAGTGGCAAAATTATTATCTTCGATACAAAATTAAAGCAAGTCTATTTCAGTAAACAATGGTATTGATATCATAGAAGAAGATTAATCTCAACAAAATTTTCCGAATCGATCCATAATTTTATAATATTTAAAAAGAAATCTCATTGATGTTATTTTATCTACCCGCAGTAATTTCAAACTTAAATCATGAACCATTGAGCATTACAAGTGGAAGCATATTAGCTGAAGATCCTCATCACAAAACAAAAAATCCATACAAAAGACAAATTTAAACTCGTCAAAGAGGGTAATCCCTCTTCTCTTTTGTACTTGGAAACTGAAGTGTCTATCATTCTTGTTTGTAGGTATAATTACTGAGGCAGGAGGTTGGAGAAATTCTTTGCTTATCCAAAAAGACAAAGACAGTTGACACTCCGATAAGGCCAACGTGGTTTCAATAATCAATCGGCTATTAATAAACTTTCCTGTTGTTCAACCATGATTGAATGTTCTAGACGTAAATATAATTGTTTTATAATAATTTAAGCCTTCACCCGATCCGTCAATGGTTAAAAAAATTAAATAAATGTCACATCAAATACATTCAAGGTATGATAACTTACATAACTACTGAATAACTTCTACATTTAATATGCACGTTTATAATTATCAAAAACAATCATTCTACCCTGGAATACTGGTAGAAATTTTTAAAATAACAGCCAATTTCTCAGGCAAATCGTGAAACAAAGTCAAAGTTTTAAGCAGCAATGGCTCATTAACTTGTGACTTTCTACAAAGCTGTCAGAATAGAATAAGGGTTCACTGAGATACTTTAATTATAATGCTTTATATTTATATCGATTGTTTGAAAATTTAACTTGATAATATATTATAAAAAAAGCTTTTAATTCATTATAAAATTCAAATAAAAGACTATTTTGATATAAAAGGTCCATATTTCATATTTCAATCGATTAAAATAGTATTCATTTTGTTCAAGAGTTGAATAGGGTGATGAAAATTAGAATTTATAGTTACGATTAATCAACGATTTATATTGGACAGTGGTGCAGTTGTCAAGGTAGTTGGCTTTTGTGACAGACCTCATGAGCTTTTCAGTCGATGTATCGATTCTCAATAATTCGAAATGATGGGTATTTTTGTTGCCTAAAAACTCCTTCCATTTGATTTGATTTTTAATAGCCTTGCTCTGGATAAATCATTTTCTTTTCCGAAGTCGAGCATCATTACTCATTAAGAGGAATAATTGAAGATTATTTCATCTCACATTTTGTTGAAGCCATTAAACTTTATAATAACAATGGCAAATGACAGCTAGATAAATTTTTATGTTATTATTTTGTATTACGTCCATTTTAACGAGCTTTTATGTTTAAGAGCTCATGCTTACATGCCTCAAATCATTATATTTTTTTCATTTCACGGAAAATAGGTAACCAGTAGCCTTATTATATTATGCTTAAACATTTGTGTGCACATTTTAACTGTGCAAGCAGTATCATAAACGTTTTTAATGATTTAGATGATTATTACCACGTAAATATATATTGTATAATCATAATATTTTAAATGAAACATTCAAATATATAAAAGCTTTGTGAGTTTTAAATCTACCTTAAATACTAAAAAAATATATGTCCCACACGTTTTAATACTTTTATTTTCACATTGTTTTCTTTGATATACGATATGGACGACTCTACAATATAGCTTTGTGTCGTCTGTTTTCTCAGTGCGCCATTTCTTCGGTAGATTTTACAAATTCTCTTCGGATTGCAAGGAAAGATGTTTTGCATACGTTGGTAATTGCGCCATAAATGTTCCTTGAGAGAGCTATCGAGAGTTAAGGTAAAGGTGTCGCCATGGTTTCTCCAGCGACGTTCTTTTCAAATAACGTACATATATGGCTTGTAAGTCACCTTGCAACGCGAAATTGAGTACGAGCTTTCAAACTCATTCCGCATGATAAGAATTTTGTTGTAATTATAAAAATTGAATTATGTTCTTCATTGCTACAATTTCCCCAGTTTTGTGAACTATAATTAATACGGTAAGAAAAATAACAATGTATTTTAGTTCTACATAAATTTTATATATTTGTTGATAGCTATTTCGGCTTATGCCTTCGTAAGAACTAGTTTTGACGAAGGCGTAAGCCGAAATAGCTATCAACAAATATATAAAATTAATGTAGAACTAAAATACATTGCTATTTTCCTTACCGTATTATAATGGAGTTCTACCAAGTAATTGCCTACTCAATCAATATTAAACCATAATTAAATTTCAATTTTCAATTTGTTTTATATATATTTATATAATTTTTATCCATTTACAGAAAACACCTGTTAAGTAGTCAAAAGAAAGTTTGGAAAATTCTTTTCATATTCTTTTTGAGAAATAATTCATTCGATATTCATTATCATAATAATTATACTTATTATTTTAGTATGTATTCATTCATATAATCATTATTAATCAATTAAAAAAACACTTTTTATCATTATTTTTCCATTTTTTTCAGTAAATTCACCTGAAACCTATAGAGGTAATAAGTAGCCATTATACGCAAATTACATAAAATCGTAAGCAACTCATCACCGTTTTACTTCCAATATAGTATCGACACTTCTTTCGTTTTAATTTGGTAAAATTATATCGAAAACATTTTCAATGCCGGTGGACTTATATATTCTGGCACGAATGAAATAACAGTGGAATAGTGATAATTGTGGATAAATGAAGCAACGTAACATACACACAGTGAATCATTCAGATATCGTAATGCCCCAGCAATTAAAAACGTAAAAAAACGTTCGTACCACGTAGAATTTAAAAATTAACATATATTTATTGCTTGGCTTAAAATAATTAGAAGTTTAAAATGTTTTCGCAATATTTTAATTCACTTGAGAACTACACAGCAGTCTCGAATGGTATGTTTACGTGTATTCTTTTCATGAAAAATAACGTTACCAATTTCCAAATATTAAGCCAAGTTGTTCATTGCTGTTACCCTGTGTTCTTTGTATTCTCGGTGCATAGATCTATGTAGCAATAAATCCAGTATCTTGTCACCGCTAGCATTTTGTTTTTATCATCCTTGCGCTCTTGTTAAGCTCACATAAATGGAAGCAATATTATCAAATGTCATGTCTTAAAAAAATACAGTATAATTTTGCTATCACAAGATGATCTGGTCATTTTCCTTGAATCTTATCAGAATATGAAATAAATGATGTTTTATTCGCTTACGTATACTATGCTTATATTTTATTGTGTAAATAATTTAATTATATAATTTCAAGTGAGAAGTATTTTACCGTTTTCCCCCACCAGCTCTTTTTATTTAACGATTGATTGATAACATTTGGTATTATTCTGTTGAACGGTGCAATTTTTAGTCATTGAATTTTGGCGAATTCTTTAATTGAAAGAGAAATAGTTTCTTTGAATGTTTTTGAACTTCTCTTTTATCGAAAAGTTAGAATACCACACATAATTTTATTTTGATTGCAAATATTGATTTTTATAATTTACGATCAACGCAATGATATTTATTTGGTTCTTTTTCATTTTTAAAACATGTAAATCAAAAATAAAGCCCTGATCATCTTAAAGTATATAAACTTTTATAACGTTATTCATAATAAGTTATTTATTTTAATAAATTTTCATACGATGCCTGATCTGTATTTTATTTTGTCAACAAATTGAAATATATTTGGTATATATTATCAATCAAATCTATTATATAAGTATTTCATGTACATATACCACTTCTTAATAAGAATAAAAATAATTGTATCTTTACATCTGAAACTTTCTAATGCAAATAAATAATTAAACTTTAACAACCTTCGTAGTAAAAACAATGTTGACGTTAAAAACGGAACCAATTTTCAGCAGTATTTATTAAATATAATAGAAAAGCTCATCTTTTTTATTTTTATATGTTGCCAAGTTAACTAACCAACCATAAATAATGTTGGCTTTCAAAATATAATTAAATCCTTATTCTATCTCTATTACCTTCATTTTATACCTTTTTATTTAGTATTATTATTGGTCACAACCTAATCATTAAAAGGTGCCAAAAATTTCCATCGTTTCCATTTTTCGTCATAACTAACACTTATCAGAAATATAGTTAGCCACAGAAAAAATATTTCAACGATTTAGATACACATTTACACTGTAAGGTAGGGGTTACAAATTATTGGTTCTTGGGTTCGCAAGCTTTGAATTTAAATACCTTTTAGACGTCGGATAATGGCCGACACAAAGTCATTCGCGGTTTGATTGTTTCCGCCGTTAATAGCCCCTGAAACATTGTATACGGCTTAAATTCAACGTTTGATTGCACACTAAAAAATTTACACGACGTTTTCATCTTCTGTTTTATGGTTGGCAACATCACTTTTTTCTTTTTAATTTTGTCTAAAGCTCACTTTCATTGTAAATATCAAAAAGTGTTTAACACAAATTCATTTTACTGTTCTGCTGAAAGTATTACTTTTAACAAACATGTACCTATTCAGTGATTGTTATTACTTTCAATGGATTCTGCGATTAATTTTTGAAACGAGATTTTTTTCAAATAGAATTGATAGCCTTTTCATTCGATGGGCTGTGTATAGGACTCCAATTCGAGTATCGAATATTTCAGAGGATTTAATTAATTTAGGAGAGTATAAATCCGTTCAATTGATAATAAAAATATTTTACAAACCTGTTAACGTTCCATTTATCGCAAACATATTCAACTGATATTGATAATGTCTGTTGAAAATGCTCGCAATGAGCGAGACCGATCCTGATCTTTAAAAAATATAAATGAAGGTAGCATAAAAAAATGATTATTTTATTTCATTTATAAACTAATAATAACGTATACAAAATAAAACCATTGAATCTCATATCAAATTCATTTGAAACATTAATATAATATAAATTATCCATATTGTATGATTTAAACGATTTGTTTTGGGATACATACATTACTTAAAATTTTCCAATGAATATCGTCATGAAAAAATTTCATTCGAAATGGAATGAATATAACAATTTGGCAAAGCTTTACAAAAATTCAACACAAATCGTTTTGACCTGGAAATCACTAAAATGGCTGTTGGTATTGAATACTTTTGTACAACAATTTGACAGCTTAAAATATCGCCACAGACATGGATTTCGCAACAAAAGAATGGTTCGTTTAATATTGGCAAGATTCCCGATGCCTTTATACTAAATAACAATCACATATCAGTTTCGCCATTCAAAGTAACTGCCTTTGTTATTTTAAAACAAACCAAAGAAAACTACAGTGGCAAAAATATATTTCAACACTATTTATATCGATATATGAACCTATTGTTAGTTATATTAATCAAATTCTACTACAGAATACACAAAAGATCCTTAATACAGCATAGCGCTTAATATATGGAAATGCTTAATTCTATTTATTTTTCATATTTCAGTTTTGGTACTAGAAATTAAAATGATATTTTGTTCGTTTTACAATTAATACTGTTCTGATCTATCAGTGGTAGAATTTTTGAAACAAATTACTTTTGAATAGAATAATAAATATATTCCAGAATGGTAGTTCGACATAGCATATTATTCTAGGTTAAGAAAGATATCTTTTATAAAGTATTGCTGATGTTTTCCTTGTTTTTAAATGAGAAATTTCTAGCAAAGCACAAGGTCCAATCTTCCCTGGAAGCCCGGAAGCGGAACCCCATTGCGTCCAAACAGTCAAATAAACATATAATTTATAATTGACTTCAAAATAACTAAATCTCAAAAAAAAACTCTGTTTTTGATTTATTTACTATCAGGCTACGGTTTCTGTTATCTGTTTCTGTATCGTGTTTGCCTTACCATTTGGCTATCTTTCTTCTCATCGTAATATAATAAAATCAACGAATAAAACACACTCTTTACAAAAAGAGTACATACGAAAGCAATTGCATTTTGAACTTAATAAATTTTATATTATTCGGTAATTGGATCACGCCATTCTTTATTTGAATATGGTAGTTTTTGATTTTATTATAATAATACTTTATGTTGAAAGTATTGTAACTTTTCGGTACGTTGATTTTAAATTTCTAATTAAAACATGCGCCACGCCGTCATGTCAAACTGATGTTTCTTTTTACGGAAAATATAAAAAAAATGTGTAAACCAGTCGACGTTTTTTCATTTAAATAATATCTGATTTCGTATTCAGTCTGTTATACCGGAAATAAAAGTGTTTTGCAAGCCGTGTTTTGCGGTGCGGCCTGGCTATGTTTTCATTTCGTATGAAGGCTCCTTTATAAAAATTACTTGTATGGCACCATTAACGTATGTTACCTGAATTTTAAAATTGTAAAAAGTCGCAAGCATATACAATGAGAGAATGTGGGAGAGCTGGAAAACTCGAAGAATTTTCCGTGATTCATCTCAATATTTTACTATTTTACGATGCCTTCCCAATAACATAAAAATGATAAATGGAGAATTTTTCATTGAATGCGCTGCCTCGGTAAACAAAGTTATACCTAATAATTTGGTGTACATATTTAGTATTCACATTGGTATTCAGGTGAACTTTCAATCAAGTTTATGACCAGAACTGCAGCTGAAAGTAACATAATTTAATTCTTATTTTACAGGCCAGTAAACAAGGCTTTAACATGCTATAACTTTTTAATATAGCTACAAAATGTTTTACAGGTTATTTGTTGATATTTCAATAAAAATAATGCGGACATTTTGAGACTTTACTTTGATTTATTATAGTTTTAGATTAAATTGCTAGTTTTCAAATATTTGTTTGCTAATTAATTATTAGTTCTTTTTAAGGTGTTCACAGTTACTACTTGGTGGAATGGCATTATAATAAAAATAATAACACAACATTAAATACTTATTCCGCATTGAATTTATTAAGATCAGGATTGGTTTTGCTCATCGTGAGTTTTTGAGTTGATAATGCTTGCAATAATAGAAACCGCTCCCGATCCTAATAAATTCAATGTGGAATAAGTGCTAAAAATTGTTTTAATATTTTTTTAAGGTAAGAGCTAATGAATAATTTCGATAATTATAATTATGTGTTAAAAGAAGAGCACAGAGTTTCAATAATAATTGCAAATTTAGACTACTTATTTGACCCTGTTGAGAATTATGACAAGAATTTTTTTAAACTAACATACTTTTATACATTCTTTATTATTGATACGTAGTTAAACATAAGTTTTCATTATTCCAGGGCTGTGGAGTCGGTAAAAAAAATCTGACTCCGACTCCAGCATTTACCAAAACCACGACTCCAACATTGACCAAAAACACGACTCCGACTCCGACTAAAAAAAGTTAAATATCGTCACTTTTTTCCCTAATTTTCCTATTTATGTGTATTCAACTACTATATTTTTTGTTTTATTTTACATTTAGCATCGAATATAACAGCACAATTTTGCAAATTGAAAAATCTGTTTTTTGCCATACAAGTTAGCAAAAAGTAATATGTTACGCGTAAGTTTTGCAAAATCAATTGTGTGCTTAAATATTTTTTGTGCTGGATAACGGAATACCTTCATATGGGTAGAAAATGGAAACTAATGCAACACGTTTCATTCGTACGCACATTTACATAATAATGTGAGAATTTTTTCATGGAAAGAAATGCGGGGAACAGGTTAAATGTGAGCGGAATGTCAAGGATCTACTTAAAATGTTTTTTCAACAAAAAATCTGTGTATTACAGTAGACTTATGTGATAATTCAGGGTTGACAAGGGACATTTTATAATAAATTTTGGTTTGTGTTACAAAAAGTCTGTAATATACCAATACCTTCTGTATGAGTGTGAAAATCTTTTGCATATTAAAAAATAAAATGTTTTGTGCCCAGCAATATTTTCACGTCAAATAAAAATATTAATGAAGGAACGTGTTTTGAATTTTGCACTGTTAAAGTAAGTTCAAACTTTTCGTTCAATATACAAGTCCAATACAACCATCCATATACAAACCAATGGTGGCGTTAAAATTACGTATTTCAATCTAAAGATGTTTTTAAAATAGACGAAACACGTGCAGCTAAAAATTAATTTAAAGTCTAGCTACATTCAAGAAGTAAAAAATGAAAGCGGAATCATTTCGCGATGAGTAATAAATTTGTTTTTTTTAATTTTTTCAATCTTCCACATTCAAAGTGCAACCCGTACTATGGATTTAAAGCTATTATTTCGATTGAGATCCAATGGAAAATATGTGCTGAATGAGTTAATGATCACTCACACTATTGCATTCCTATCTACTAAAACATTTATATATCTGCTTAGTTTATAATCTGTGGTTTCATAAATTCTTTGTTATTTAATGTAAGTATGCATCTAAAATAAGTTATAATTTATTATTATGAAATTCTTTGTTTTATCTTTTAGTGAATTAGTTAAACAGTAAAATAATTCAATCATTCTTAAAAGTTCACATGAAATAAAAAAACTTACTTAATTATAACAGCATAAAAAAATCTTCATATATATTGTAAGAAAATCATCAATGGGAAAATAAATTCGTAGAAATTTATATCAAAAGTCGACCATGAAATCGAAGTCAATTTAAATATGTGAACTTCCACTTAGTGCCTATGTTCAATGTCAATATGTAAACGAACACTGTTTATTTGAAAAGGGTAAAAAGATCTTTTCTCTTCTGTCATACAAAAATAAACTTTATTTTATATGCTTCAATTCTCAGAATAACGATCTCAGAATAAGTATTTATTAATATGAACCAAAACAGTATATTTTCACTGATGCTGAAAAAATGAGTTAACAATTTACCATCTAATCTTTACCTATATTTTCTATTTTCTTTTGAAAAATAGGTTTCGTTTTAGCTTCATTTATTTTTCAGCTATCTACCGCAAGCAATGTAGTGTATTTTTGGTTTGATATGCGGAAACTTATCTTCGAGGGCTCAAATAATAATATCCAATGTCAAAAGCTCTTTTGATAGTATTCACAATGTCGATCACTTTGGTTGAGGAAGGTTTTTCGAAAGGTTTTATCTCATTTCTGGCCAGTCTACATCAATATTTGATGTCTAGTTGAAGTGTAATTAAAAATTGAAAGCTTTATTATCTTCTCTTTTGACAAGAAACTTCAGTCCGAAAAAAAAGTTGATCCGGGAAGTTTTTTGTAACAAATGATTTAAATTTACGAATTAATTTCATTGTGACTGGCGAGAAACTTTACCTTCAGATTGTAATTATGCTTTTTTAAAAAACATTATTCATATAGTTCAATAGTATATATTAGCTTAATTTGACATGAAATTTATAAATTATTACAAATCCTTTCGTTTTTTACTATTAATAAATTCACTTAGTTTTAATTAAGTCATATTTATGATAAACATAAATCATTATAAACCGTGCTTTGTAACAAATTTGTTCATACTCAGCTGACAATGCTTGCGATGAGCAAAACTGGTCCTTATATTTATCAAAATACATAAGGAAATAACAACATATGTGTTTTATTTATTTAAATTATGCCTTTCCACCGAGAAGTGACTTGGGAGTGATTTTGGTACTTTTTCTGGTTTTCATGATACTTAAAAGATAAAAATAGTAGGCATATCAACCATTGTAACGCTTTTTTATAGATATCGTTTAATAAAATTGTTATTGTGTTTCTTTAGAGATTTTATGTTTTGTGTATATATTGCTAATCGTATATTTTTAAATAGCCTTCGCTAATTTTATACAAAAATATTTTTAGTGAAAATAATTTCACATAATTACTAGGTTAGTTCACCACCGATTCCATTCAGCATAATTTGCGTATTTTATGTAACTATGCTTAGACGATGATAATAAATAGTATGTATACGTTAGAGTTTTGTATCTGTTGTTTATTTTTGCATATCAATGAAAATAAAAATATTCAAAGAATGACAGTCAGTTAAATCTGAAAACCAAATCTATAAAAGCTTTTCATTTGTGTTTTCGTTAATCACTGTCAGCTTATGTTATTGGACTATTAAACCACGTATGTAAACAACGAGGGACATTTGTTTTACTACTTGCAGATATATACCATTTAAAATTAGCTGAAGTTTATCTATGTGACACCTGTTATGGTGGAATAACAATGCAAAATTTATACAATTTTAAAAAATATATGTAAAACACGAAATACTCCTTACGATGTAATGGCTTAAACATCTCTTAAATAACAAACATACATTCTGCAGATTGTATCAGAATCAGAATACATGTGGAATTAGAACTACGAAATGTGGTATAAGTGACAGTTTACACCTTAAAAGTGAAAACACAAATCTTTTTATTTAAGTAATATTTTTTTGGTTATTCAAGCCACATCCTGTAGTTTCTCTCAGCATATAAAGATAAGTTTGCGATCTTGGTTTCAAACGGAAAAAAAATGTATATAAAATCGAAAGTAACATCTTTCATATTGGCATTATGTAAATATTTCTTCAGACGGAATATTCCCAAACATTTGCTTATTGCACTGACCGTTGGACGTTTAGTATAAAAGTAGTTTTGATATGACCGATCATCGTTGTGAAAGGTTTCGCAAATACTCTTTCTTGTAAATCCACACATAATTGAGATACGAGTTTGACGAATACTACGATATTCTCATATTTTTATATCAGTAGCGTTTTTTGATTTAAAATATAACAATGTACTTGTTTACTTTATTTTGAATTTATCTCTCGTATCCAGAGCGAATTCATCTTGTGAACACATTTCTACCGCTGGCATACGTAACAATGCAGCTAAAAATAATCGAGATATTCAACTAAATTGTACATAGATAATTAATACTATTTTTGCCCATAGTTTATTCGAGGAAGCTCCAAGGACAATCGGCTTAACCCACATTTTTACATTTTTACACCTACATTTGTATTTTCTTGAATAAATAAATAAATTCTTCACTTGATGGATTAAATTGAAGATTTCGACTGAAGGCACTTGATGAAATTTTAATACCAAATTTGAATCGTTCAAATTGTGTACTTTTCTTTGAGTTTTGCCGCTTTCAAGCTCGGGTTTTGACTATCGGCATTTTCAGACATTTCAGGTTTACAAATGAACTAACATGTAGTAAATAGTTTGTATCGCTTATATAAAGTAAATCAGAAAGATTACATTTACTGATTTACAATTAATTGCCATCGCAATCTGGATGAATAAGCAAATGTTTTGATTCTAATGAATTTCTATGAATCTTGTTTTGTTTTTAATAATAATCTCGACTCAACCCTCGTTATATTTCATTCTTTTATATGGTTTAGGTACAAGATGCCAAAAAGAAACATCATAGACTTGGAATGTTTAAAAATTTTGAGGTTAATAAACTCTGATACAATCCTGTACAAGTAAATTTTGGTATTTTTCCGGATAAGGAAAATTTTCTCTAAGCTAAATAAGAATATTATTTTTTCCTATGCGTATTTCACGAAGTAGGCTCTTGTGAACCGCCACTGAGACATGTAGATAAGCATCCAAGCTGACCACATGAGATGATGTTTGCATATGGTTTACATTTTTTTTCTTCAAAGAGCTTTTCTTGTCATATTACAAAAATGAAGTAGATCCAAAGAGGTTTTTTTGCTCACGTAAACTGGAATAAATTTTGCTGTGATGTTTGAAGCGATATCAAAGAATACCTATGAGAAAAAATTTTCCCCTTGTCTCTTGGACATACAAACGTTCTCCTTGTGTATGTTAATCAAATATTTGCGTAAAGTTCTTCTAAGAAAGTCTACGTTTGCCAGTTTGGTGTTTTTTAAATATATTTTTTTTTTCTTGACATAAAAATGAAACTACAATTCGCTTTAAAAAATTACCGATCAGTTTTTGGTTCAATTAAAAAATCACTCATAAGCTTTTGTAATAAGCGATAATCCGAATTTCTTTAGGGCTTCTTCACTTTATGGAAAGCATGACTTATGTTCCTACATCAAATTTTTTAAAAAATTCAACAAATTATTGTTCAGATGTTGGAAGTCCCAATGAAAATAAAATAAAATGTTTTTCATTATAGAATCATATGTGACAGTGATATGGAATATCAAGGTTTGTATATAGGTATTAATTAAAAAAAAATGTTATTTAACTTGTACAGCTTAACACATTTCATTTGTAACCCAATGGCTTAAAAGTCCTAAATTTCGTCATATATGTCAGACAACACACGTGCCATGCCTGATTAAGAAACAAGTGGTTAGTAAATTCATTATTTCGACTGAAGGTGCTTGATGGAATTTGAGTATGAACAAATTAATCGATTAACAATTTTATATATTTATGCCGTATTTGAATCTGCCAAATTAATCTTAAATATAATTGACAATGCAGAAAAATATCAAATTTTAAACGTTCGAATTTTGTACTTTTCCATGAGTTTGATTGATTTCAATTGTTTAAATTTATAATTAATGATAATTATTTAAAGGAGTATAACAATGGTGAGTTTGAAAGATTAAGTTGTTCGTTTAAAATTGGCCAACTATTAAGCTGAGCCAATTTATTTATAATATTTTTGACAAAATAATTTATATTCGTCCGTGTTTTAATAAAAACAAATCAACTCCTTTATCTGTATCAAACGCGTGATTTTCAAAAAGAAGATGATTGGCGAACGTTGAAGTATATTTAAACAGTTAAATGTTAAGCCATTCTTAAATATAAAGTTCGTGACGTTTTTCCAAAAAATATGTATAATTTTAAACATGACGTCTCCAAAAATAGTCCTTGTCACTAACTTCACATTTATATTTTATTCTTTTTGCGTGAGCAATGTGGGGGAAGCTAAGTAGCTCATGAAAGAAATAATAAAAGCTCAAACTCTTTTGACCGCGTTCTGATATCAAAGTTTACGTCAGTGGCGGTCATATGTTTGCTGCCTGGGGCTCTCACAAACTTCACCGTTACTTCAATAAGAGCATGTTTTATCCCTTTTTTATGACATATTGTGGCTTACTCTATGAGGTATAATAATTCATCTTTCCGAGAATGTTTCCAGGTAAATATGTGGTGTCGTAAAAGTTAAAGTCTAAGTGATAAATAGTTTTTTTCTAACTTACTGCGCCATACTTACAAAACGTTTTTTATAAAAATTCTCCAACCGTTTGCTTAAACTTTGCTCAATAAAATAAATTGCGATTCATATTGACGGAGGAAAAATATGTCCACATAAATTTTGAAGCTACAATTTTTGCTGATAGTGTATGGCTTAATTTGTTGAATGTATAGTGAGAGACTCAAAACAAATGGTTTCGAATTAAATATTTTTTATTGTTGACCGATGGAGGAGAAAAATAATAAGGTTTAATCAAAATGATATTGGATGTCACATTCATTATATACGAAAAAATACCGATTTATCTCTTTTTATTGACATTTTCAGAACGCGTCTTGATTTGTCGATAATATTTTTAATTACACATAACTTATTTGTTTAATTTAGGCTATCATAATTTTAAACATAATTTTCATGAACCTGAGTATGACCTACCATAAAATATGAATTTCAGGTCCCGTTCTAATCAACGTTTTGCCAGGCCTATAGTTGAGTATCGACAATGTTGAATAGGGTAACTGAACTCACGAGTTTGAATCCCAGTACAGGCAGTTTCATTTATTGATTTTTTTCGAAGGCATAGATGTCTGTGCTGTCTAAAATATCTGCTCAATAATAAGTCTTTATTCTGAATATCAGAAACAAGCATGGACTAAAAATATATTTTCACCGATTCAAGGATTGAGCAAGTATAAATTTGATCTCCAAGAGTGCTTTTACCGGTAGGCTAAAATGGTTTAAAAATCTATTATATCATGAGAAATGTCAAATATAGTGCTACTAGACAAGGCAATGTAAGTATTTTTCATGTATTCTATTTATAATTGAGCTAATAAAAAAATCTGAAACCCAAGAAAATACAATAATGACGCACTATGATGCGGTCTATTCGATACGTTCATTCATTAGCCAAGTAAGAATCGAAAAAAAATGCGTAGTGTATTTCAGCAAACAGCATGCTTGAAGCTTTTTCGAACATGCGTGTATTTGTTGACTCTATTTCGCTTCGAATAAGCAAGAATCGTTATTTTCGTATGCACATCACTCCCATATCGATACATTACCCGTCCCACTATTGGGCGTACGTATACCGAAGTATCACGTGAAAAGAGCCTACTCACGTGTTCAACTGAAACGGTTCGGGAAGGCTGTATTTGGATATAGGCTCCCTACGGAAAAACTGCGATATCATATTAGTATCGAGTGTTTTTCTTTCATATGCCCTTAGCGCATTTTTATAAAGTGGCAAACATTGAGACGCCATGGGAAAGGATAAAACTCGGCAGATGATATGACAGCACGTTCTCCATAGCTTTAAAGACGTACCTTGCAGTACGTATATGTAATATACGATATGAAATATTCCAACAATGTACGTATCTAATATTCTTGGGTGCGTTGTCTGGCATAAAGAGTATTTTCGTATATATTTTTAGAAAGATGACACGCTGCATTTAAGCTGAGCTTTTAAGGTAATAGTTACATTGCTGAAATTATAATATGAAAATTGAAAACATATTTAATAATTGAATTTTAAAAGTTGATGATTTCATAAATTGATTTTATTTACTAACATGTATTAACTGACATGAAAACTGTCTCATCCTATCTGATCCTTAAAAATAGGTTACCCTTTTTGAGCGTTTGAATAGCTGACACGAAAAAGTGATTTCAAGTATCTAAAATGTGGCAAAAAATGATCTTCGGAATTCCAGAATGATTATTGTTTTTGAACTAATGACAATTAAATCCCAGTATTTTATATACATGTGTAACACGTAATTTTTGAAAACGTTCGAAATAAATTAATCGACATTTTTGCTGTTTCTTTTTGCAGAAAGACAAGAGTTATAAAACTAAATTTAGCTCTCTTTTCCGAAAGTTGTATTATTTTCAAATAGCTGCATTTTAGTTTTTCTCAAATACATTTTTAACAAAAAGAATGACTATATCTTTGAATGCATCTTACTTTCAAAATTAGGGACACCCAATTATTGGTACATGATAATAGTACTAGTACATTATTTCAGTTATAAAACACTGTTCAAAAAATTAGTAAACTAGAACGGTCCGGGTAAACATTTATTTATCTCTTTAGTGATGCGTTTTTCGACATGTTGGGTTTCACCCGAGCGCGATGTTAAGCACGAAAACTTTCATTCGCCGGAATTAAGCTGGAAAAGCTTTTAGCGGTGCGTCGATATTTCGGACGGCGGCGTCATACGCGAACCGGCGTCTATTGGGGTAGCGCTCGCGGACGCCGGGGCGGGCCGGGCGCAATTTGGCGTATTGGTGCTCCATATGGGACGGTCGCGAGCAGCATTTAAATGACCTGTTTGACTTGAAAGCATAACCCTCGTGCAACGGGGCAATTCTGTGAAAATCCGCCGTCAGAACGAAACGCCAAAGATTATGATGCAAAGGAATTTTCAGATCCTAACGACCTTTCTTTTTACAGATTGTAATATTGAACGATCTTTTTTTTAATATTTACCTGATTTAAATTTCTTTGCTTTCAATAAAATCAATTTTAATCTTATTACCTTAATAAAAGCAAAAAGCTATTTCGATGAGAATTTGTATACCTTTACGTGCACAGATTAGCGATTATATAATATTATCATTACCTCGTTGAGAATCCATATCAAATGCGGAACTCTTAACATTTTTTAAATTAGCTTACATTTTGGTTTTTATATGTGACAATGGATATAAATAAATTCCATTAAACACACATACACAAATATTTCGCATTTATTCAAACCTGAAAAAATATAAAAACTTGTTATCGAATGTATTCAAGTTATCCAAAACCATTTTTATAAAACGCTGATTTTTTTTAAAAATGATACACAAACTGAATTAGTAAAATTTATTATACAGAGCTTTTGGGTTAAATATAATAAATTTAATGCACGCATGCGAGAGAAGCAACACGAGCATAAGAGATGAGAGGTTTAGACTGACAACTGAAAAACATTTGAGTTAAATATAATATTCATTTCGTTAAACGTTAAATTTCATTTACAGTTAACTTGCATTTAATTTTAATCTTCTTCGTTTTCGAAAATATATTCATTTTATTCAAAATTTATTTTGAAAAACAACATTATTTATCTTAAACATTTATAAAACATTCAGAAATTGTTTTAAAAATAAAAGACGTATTCCATTACGTAAATAATAATTTTAATTGGTAATGCCTTGTTTTTGCCTGGTTAAGGCCATTTAACAAGCCGACTTGACCACTTAAATAAATAATAAATTGAATATCTACCTAAGTTCCTTAAATGTTTGTTTATTTACGTATACTCAAAATTCAAGCCATTATGAGAGACCGTATTATATCATTTATGTAGCACTCGCTTAATAAATCCTTTTTTATTAGTATTGATTTTCGTTTATTTGTTTAAAAATTGGCTAAATTGAAAAAAAATACGTATTACGTGCTATAATATTGCGAGTTGGCGAGGCAACTTTTAAAAATAGATTAAAACCTCTTTAGAACGCTCATTGCAATTTTTATCAAATCCATAGTCTCTCTCAAATGCATTCTACTCTTTACCGGTAGTACATTATAGCTACCATGCAAATGGTATTGTTACATGCAAATGAAACAAACTTGTAGTTTGTTTTTGCAGCAATGTTTTTTCTGTTGAATTTGATAATAAAGTAAATATAAGCAATTCTTTAAATAATAGCGTCTAAAATCAAATAAATCTCTTCTTTTTCACGCATACTTTACCAGTTTCGTGCCCCAAATACATAAAACATAGAGGGTAAAAAGATATATGTGGTACACTTAAATCCCTTTGTCAACTGAATTTTATTATTCTAATTTTGTACACTTGCCCCTTGCCATCAATCACGCTCATACGAATTTCAAATGCCTCGCAAGACGCATCCCCTATTCACCTTGTCTTGTGAAAAAATACAAGAAACAGGTGAATAGATCCAGAGACGTGCATTGTTTATAAGAAAACTTTATTTTTTCAACATAATCCGCTCCCGACAAATGTTTCATCAGATGTTTTTCAGAAAATATGTTGTACGCAAGTTGCACAAACTGCTTTAATATTCACAAGACCTAATATTTTGTTGTGAATTTGACTCATTCCTTCCCTATATGTGAATATTAGAGTAGTCAAGAACCAATCGTTATCAAAGTATCCGATTTTCGCCATATATTTATAAAACTGACTTAGTAGTACAAAGTAGCAAAAAATAGTAGTACTTGACTAAGAACGCCATTAATCAGCAACGGTAATTGATTTGACTTCATTGGGATTTTGGAATACGTGCAATGATTATAAAAACTTTCTAGTAGACAATCTATATATGTATAAAAATGGATCGACTGACAAAATCACTAGATCATTTTTATTTGTTGTTTTTAGGAATCAAATTTTAACGAATAGTATTATATGTTGTATATAAATTTTACATGATTATTCATTATATCTCGTTATGAACTATTTTTTTTACCATGCTTTTTATTTCCACATAAGTATATATTGTGAACATCGGGACCGGTTTCGCTCACTTCGAACGTTTTCACCTAATCAAGCTCAGTTGACATTTTATATGCCAACTAAACATTCATTAAATGTTAATCCTACCTCAAGTAAATCTGGCTTCACTAGTTTCACTATTATTATTAATCTTATATAAAGACTCCACTGGTAAGCACTGGATTTTACTTTATTCACAAATACAGTATAAACATTTGTTTCTTCAAATGAATTATGTAGCGTGTAAACATTAGATATGATGGTATTATATGTGGTATGACAATTTTTTTTCTTATATACCAGAAAAATAATGTTTGAATATCTATACATTTATTTTGAAATGGGGATAAAGAGAAAATATTACTGTTACATCTTTTCTAATCTCATAATTAATTATTTTCTTAAAATAGACATAAAACGACTGACTTAAAACAGTTTTCCAATAATTTAATATAAAATATATCCTGTACACCAGCAATGCAAAATCAAAGGCCCTCAATGACATTTCATGTGGCCCGCAATGACGAATATCAATCACTTTTTATTCTTCAGAACTTTTTACAGACGATGGAAGAACAATATAAAACAGTAAAATTTTATATTATACAGTAAAAATATCGATAATTTAATCAGTTTTACCGGTGCAGTCCTCAAACTATCTGAGAATTGACCATCTGGCACTTTGTGTGGAGAGTGTAGAGCAGTGATGCACAAGGTTATAAATAAAAGTCGATTGCAGATTTTTATTTACTAATTAATGTAATATATTTTAAAGCTTTTAATATTACTGACGCTATTGCATTTTAACCTTTTTAAGTTTTACCCTTTTTTAATGAATTTCAACATAAAAAGATCTCCTTGTGCGAGTATTTACCAATTCCAGCAATGAAAAAGTAAAATTCGTGAATATACTCCAGCATTTTCTTGATAATCAAAATTATTTATAGCGCTGTGATAAAAATAATTCTCGTTTCTTTTATACTGAGAATTTTTCCACACAAAAAAATGCTCATTGTGATATTTGATGGGCATTTGCTTTTATAAACGCCTTATCATCAAAGTATTTCCGTTTTTCACACGAATTACACGTTTTATGACACTTAAAAGACGATGATATAAAAAGTCGTTTCGCCTATTTTAGGAAGCTAACATTTCAAAACGATAAGCCCTAACACTCACTTTGAATCAAACAATAGTCCACGAGGATATTTTTTAGGTCCATACATATAGAATCACTACCAGGTAGATGAAAACCACTTCTTCGGGAGTAAGGCTTTCAAATTACGCTCAAAATGCAAAATGCCAAATGGAGCTGACACTTGATGTATATATTTCTATAGACCTACTCGCTCGTAGTCATTGTTCTATCAATTTGACCGAAAAAACGTATTTTTTATATATATTTATATTTCAAGCATCATTGATTAATTATATATTTCGTTATTTACAAAAATAGCTTAAATTTTTGATATTATTTGCAGTCCGTAATCTATCTGAACCAATTAAAACCAATTACCAGCAAAAAAAAATTATATGGTTTTCGGTAAAGGAAAACTAAATTTCAAGTTTTTTTTGATATTTGAGATCGTGAACGTTGTTGATGTTTGTGTGTATATTTATTTTTTGCGTTACTTGGAAAAATTTCATAGAAGTTAATTTAACATATAAAAATCTATGTTTGATTGTTTGTTCGTATTTTATGCGATGCCATACCGATCATCCGATTGCCATACTTATTGCTTGTACTTGCTTGATGGTTTTAGGCAAAGAACAATTAACTTACAGTAGGTGACGCGTGTGTCGTACCATAGACAATCGCCAAAAGACTAACAGAAAACGTCAAACGGCACATCAAATTCGCAATATATCGTACATTATTATCATCGTTGCCGATCAATGTGAGTGAAATTAAATCGAAATTATTTATGGCAAGCGCAAATATTTTTTAATTGCTTCGCTTAGTGCTAAATCTTGAAAAAATGTAAATTGAGAAAAATTAAAAAAATTTTAATTAGGAAGTCTTAAAACAATTAAATCGAGAAAATGGTGGAAAATTGTTCAAATTAAAATTGGATGAAATGAAAATTTAAAAAAACTTGAAGATTGTTGAATCGAATTTAGTAAAAAATATTTTTCTTCATATATGTACTTCATGTTAGTGCAGCGATATTCAAAAATAATTTTACGTAAAATGAAAAAGATTAAATTGTTTTTTCGTAATTCTGGTCTTAAAATAAAACGTTTCTGTCTTTTGCCTTATTTCTTTTTAAATTAACTCGGTAAACTTATCATAATAATATCCAAGGTTTTTTCATCATCAATACGGAATAAAAACAATACTTTTTGGTAAAAAGATGTTAGGTTCAAGCGTTTTAAAAATAATTAATACATACATTTATAAAAGGCTCTTCCACACTGTTATAGCATTAATACAACTTTCAGCAAATCGTTTTTATAGAAAACATCGAAATATAAGCTAAATCCAACCCTCTTGGGGATCGGTGGATCTCTTTCCGCACATAAGAAAGGAGTTATATCTCGCATTAGTATCATTTCATGGCTCGCTATTCCGCCGCGGTGTCGGTTTTTCCCTGTTAAAAAAATATACAAGAGAAATCTTATATCGCTGTCCACAAGCGGCGGGTGACACATCTCCCGCCAATCTTGGAGGGCCTCCCCGTAATTTATCGTCGCCCGAGGACTTCTCTTTGTACATTTTTCAGTCGAATATCTTTTGTAGTCGCCATCCGCAACTGTAAGGTTGATGCGTAAAAGGATTTACTTTTAGGGTAATAATAAGTGGAGAGGCTTTTTTCACGCTTTTTGTTTAACAATCGTTTCAGTTTAAAGCTCGTGTGAACTGGCCACGTGATGAATATTACCCTTGTTTGTAAGGGCGGAAAAGATTAAAAAAGAAACCTTTTTCACATTTAATTTCTTTTCGTAGTTTTACTCATGTTTCTTTCTTTAATACTATATGAACAAATTACAAGTTCAACATACCTACCGCACCTTCATTAAATTACAGTTGAATTTGTCATGTTGACAAATGCTTTGAAATTTTCAATTCCAAAAGAGCATTTTTTAATAAAATAATATAATCTCTTTAGTAGAGTGAGAAAACAAATGAGGTCTGGATGAACTACTAAGAATTGAAACGTGAGTCATTTGTTTACGTTTCGCAGTGATACGACTCGAATGAGTGAATTGATCCGAAAAAATTAAAGAGAGTGAATATATAAGAACTTGTTTTATGTATCAAGCTATTTTTTATTCAGACCTAAATAATAAATAGTCTTTCTCTGTGTACCTTAATGTATTCTATCAAAACCTTGACATGAAAACAGTAGATAGGTTATTCATTTTCACTAAGAAACCATACAGATATACATTAGTAAATAAACAGATGCCAATTTTGTAATATAGATATCAGATGTACTTGCAATTGACGAAATGAATATTGGTTTAGTGACAAAACACTTGGACGTCTTGACAACTCACGCGGTGAAACGGAATAATAGCACGTCCTGGGTAGGTGTGCCAGGGTGGGCTTCTCAAGAAAAAATAGGTTTCTGCAAGCACTTTGTGGGTTGCATACACTCTATTGTACATAGTCTAACTTATTTATTTATTTACTTAGGATTAGTCGCTTGAGACTTTTTCGAAACGGAAAATAAGTTTGCATCGGTCATGCTCTTTTATTGAATAAAAACTTACCTTAATAGTACTGCTGGGTCGAGAACAGTTATTGATAAGTTCAAATGTTGTGAATACAACCCCTTGTACCAACGTACAGATATTTTTTTCACTTCGCAATTGATATGTACAATTTGTACGATTTCATAATTTTTTGAGAGCGTTTAATAAATCAACAAATTTGAAATTAAAAAGCCTTTGTAAAAAGTTCAATTTTCTCCAGAAAACGAGCGACACTTTGACGGTTCACGGTAAGCCACGGAAAAACCTCCACTCAATTTTCTATATTCTTTTCAATGTGACATTTTCCCAATGTAATCAGTTTTGCAAAAGAAAAGTGCCGTATTTGATCATTTCTTTATATATTTTACAAACAAGTCAGGAAATGTTAAATTCTAAAATAACTAAAATGTAAAATAAATATTCATCAAACACTATGGAACAAGAATGTGAAGCATATTGAGCTTTTTATTTGATTTTTATTTAAGTCAGCTTCAAATTTTAAATATTTTACACATTTCTAGTATTTCTTAAGTTATATATTCTTTAAGCATACCGCTTCAGCATATGGTATATAAATCCTTTAAGCTATCAAATTACAATAGTTTGTTATAATTAAATTTTTTCTTCTACTAGTGACAGTAAACATAATTTTGAAATGAGTCATGATTATGGGATAGTATCAAATAGTTCTACGCTCGGTTTGATTGAGATATTATTTCATCAACGTCATATTACTATTATAATTATGATGTCGAACTAAAGACTTAGTTATTGTCTACATTAATCGTTGAAATCAATATATTATCTAAGCGGCATATCTTCAACGTTATCAAAAATAAATTGAAGATACGAGGTTTTCGTGCGATGAAAAATAAGAGTTATAGAAGTAGTAGTAATAATACTTATTTTTATATTTTTTTTGCAAAATATTAAGTTAATGTAAAATTAATACAATCATATGAACTTAAATGCTTTTTTTCTTCCAATTACATGCAAAAATGCCTTCAGGGTACAGAAATGATTATATCAAGCGTGAAACTCTTATACCGTCAAAGATCAGTATTTGATTAAAAATGTA
This sequence comes from Himalopsyche kuldschensis, assembly GCA_028554975.1. Taxonomy (NCBI): domain Eukaryota; kingdom Metazoa; phylum Arthropoda; class Insecta; order Trichoptera; family Rhyacophilidae; genus Himalopsyche; species Himalopsyche kuldschensis. The sequence goes on along the minus strand of JAHFWI010000016.1, from coordinate 4,894,667 downwards.
ACGTCTTGTTCAACCTTTTGGCTGAGAAGAATTAAATTATATTATATTTAAACTTATCCATGCATCAATTTACGTAAGCTTCACAAATTTTGAAAGATTACCTTTTGGCGTCGAGTGAAAAATGAGCAATTTTTTCTTTCGTCATTTTTATGTAGCACCATTCGTTTCGGTTGGGAAACAATGATAATAAAATTCCTTACTTGTTTTCGGTTTCCCATTTTACATTCGTCTTAATTTATTTAACTTGATAGAATCTAACGCTTTTTGCAATCTCCTGTTATCATTCATTATTCTTAAAAAAACATGACACATTTTGGTAAACCGAATGAATAATATAACATTTCACGAGTTGTGTTTTTTTCACTTGAATATTTAGTCCTATTAATATCCATCGCAAATTTTTTAGTATTTCGAGATAATCTATATACTGTGTGGTTCTTTTTATTTAATATACATGCTTGATTCGACTGCACTTATTTTCGTGCTCTTTCATTACGATGTATGGAAATCTTATACCTGATTTGGGAAAGTTGTTGACTCGAGGGCCATATGAGCTTAAAACTATTATGTGATAAAAAAATTCTAATCATATAATATTTAATAAAAATAATGATACATTTTTAGTACTTTTTTCATAAAATTTATTAGATCAGGACCGGTTACGCTCATGGCGAGCATTATCAACTAATCAGTTGACAATGCTCGCCATGAGTGAAACCGGTCCTGATTTAATAAATTTTATGTGAGAAAAGTACTAAAAATGTATTATTGTTTTTATCATTATGCTTTTCCACCAAGTATTGACAGTGAACGCCTTAAAAGTGATCATAATTATCTATAAATATTATTTTACATTATTCATAACTTTTCAAGTAATGGAAATTCAATTCTCATGAAATTTTAAAATAAAATCTGGTTGACTATATAGGCTAAGTAAAATGTAATAAGTAATTATGCCAAAATACTAATAGGTTGTAATTCAGTCGATATTATCTTATTTTAAGCTATCCCCAATCCCAAAGTCGATTATTATACATTCCTTATTAAGCATGTTTACACGATAAGTTCTAATCAACCTCACTTGTAGGATTAGATAAGGATCTACGGATACGATAAGCATATCTTTGGATACCGATCTATTGAAAAATAATCAACATAATAATAAATTCAGGACGAAATAGAGTAAACCAAAAGTCTTAATACGCTACCACTAGGTTAAGGTAATCTTAGGTTGTTTGATCATAAACGCAATTCTTTTACTATGCATTTTGAAACACAATAAATTCGGCATTCTACGCTTTCTGCAAACACTGTACAACAATAACAATAAATATTTTTAAAACCCACTGAGTGACGTTCCAGTTCAAGGGTCTTCATAATAAATTCAACGAGATGATGCAGGTATCAAATACACCTTATCTTAAAGGTATATAAACATTATTATTTGTCGTGAAATATCAGATCTTAAAAACAGAACTGTATGAAATACTTATGGCTCAGATTAGATTTCTGTATCCACTTTATATCACGGTTTCGTTATTTGTATACGACACTGCATGATAGTTTGCAATATAAATTTTATCTCCGGTATATCAAGAAGCACCCTCGTCAAGATTCATCAAAGTTTTGAACCTCTTCCCGTAAATAGAATCAATACTTTTAAAGTTTATACGTTTCATCGTCGTAATACGATATTTACATAAATTGCGCTGCTACTTGTCGAACGAATTTCGATATGGTGATTTTTATCAAACTATATTAGGTATTCAATTGAAATATTTCAAATAAAAAAAGTTTTAAGAATGTTTTCTTCGTATCTTTGGAAGTAATGAATATATCTTTTTAATAATTTCTTTCAAACAAGTTCTGAGGTTTCGTTGTAATTATAATTTGATATATTTGATTTTTCACGCATATAAAAAAGTTTTAAATTGTCAAAATCATCAATATAATACTGGAAACTGTAAATATAATAAAACAGTGAAAAAATAACAATGTATTTTAGTACTACAGAAATTATATGACATCTGGTTTACAGCTATTTCGGCTTACGCCATCGTCAGAACGAACTGACGATGATGATGGCGATGGCGTAAGCCAAATAGCTATCAACTATATATAATATAATTTCTGTAGGGTTTAAATATATTGTTATTTTTTCACAGTGATAAAATGGGGTCTACCACACAAATGCCAATTCAATCAATAAAGGGAATACACTCAAACCTCTTTGTGTGGAATTTTAAAGTTATGCTTTTTTTTTAATGCATTTTTTTCTTTTTTTATACATTTTTGGTACAGCGCGTTGTTTACATATTGTACGTGCAAAATCTAGTGTTTCACCTGTTTATTACAATGTAACCTTGACATTTGCGTCCCTTGTACGTGGTATGTTCCCATATATTAAGTCATAGTTTTTTGTGCGATGTTCCGCGGAACTCATCTTCCGCGCAGAAAAAGGTTTAGGCGTTTAATACTTTTTTTGTTATAACCAAACTTAATTTTAATTACCTACTTATCTATAGAACCAATCACCAATAAAAAAATTTAGAAAAATATGTTTAATTTCAAATATGGCCATATAAAAATTATGATTCACAGTTTAGTCCAAGTAAAGTTTGAACTTCATTGTTGAGAACATTTGGTTGATATACTTACAGGAAGTAAGTAAGACCCACTGAACCTTCTATGTCATTAATAAAACATTTCTTAGATAACATTAAGTTCTGACGCACTCATATTTACGATTAGATTTATGGTCAAAAGCACTATTCTGCGGTTGTAAAATGGAAAATGATATTAAATCAAATCTACGGAAGCGATAAATTCATTCTATTGCATATTTGATCTTAATTTCAAGCCAAAATAGGAATAGTTAATTAAATAAGATACATTTTGCTACATTCAAGATATGGTTTTTGCAGTTGCATATTGTTATTCTAAGAAAAGGCTGTTAAAAGAGAATAAGCTTTAATACAATTAAAAAATATTAAATCGATTGGATAATTTATAACTTAATTTGGGCACGTAGAAAGGTTTACCCTAAAATGTTGCATCCGTAAATTTATACTTTATGAATTCGTTTTATTAAGGTTGTCTTTAAAGTCTAAGGCTTGTGATATGAATTTAAATAAATGATTGGGTACTTAAATTACGCATCCATAAAACACGTTTTGTTTTTTAAATAATTTCGAAAAAGTTTAAATCAAAATTTTCACTTCAGGTCCATTGATACGAAAAGATATTGTATAAAGAGAATGTTATCGCTATTTTTTTTTATATCTATTTGACGGAGCTTCAAGTTCTAAAGTTGTTCCAGTCTCCCTCGTTTCTAAGGTTAGTATTTTTAATTTTTTTATTTTACATTCCCTTCCCATCAGCTGCGTCAGGAGGGAGCGATCGCTGCAGTTTAAGAAGTCTAAGTTCATTTTCGTCTCTACCAATGGAGGGTCATCGAGAAGAATGGATTTCGGTCAATTTTAATTCTCTGATGCTTTCTCGTCATAATTCTGCAGAAAAGAGATCGTTAGGTTACAGTGAAGGCCCACTGCCTTATGAAACTTTTTAGAGGTTTCACGAACGAACTCACAAATAGTTAGTACACTTAATTCTCTGTGTTAAAGCGATCAATGAACAAACCATAGAGCATCACATATTTGCCGCAATGGCTTATTCTGAACAATCTGAAAGAACGAACACTGTGGGAAAAATATTTTATCTCATATCTTAACAGATTGTTTTACAAATCTTTCTGCATAACTTCTCGCAAAGTTTATAATGTATGATATATTGTCGTTTGGCGACCGTGATACCAACAATTTACAACTTTCCATAATGTTCAGATAATGAAACTAATATGTAACCTCGACTACTTACTTGGAAACAAACATCCGTTGGTTTTGGCAAATGGCGATATTAGCAATTCCAGATATATTGCTTGCGGTTCAGATGCAATATCGTGTGGTTCAGATATGTGAAAATATTTCTTCAGTCTGGAAAAATAATGAATATAAATATTCATTTTCCGGCAAAGAGAACATGAATATATGTGTATAAAACCTATTTTATACATAAATCATAAAGATTAAAAGATTTTAAATAAGCCAAAGATTGACCAACGTAAGTCTATGTAATTTTTAGTCAGTATCATCATATGAAAAAAATCATTACGAGTAAATCTATCCAAAGTATTCAGTTTGCTTTTATTCAAAAATAGATAAATACGAGAACCAATCATAATATAATAATGGCTAATTGGTATCTCAATAGTCCAATACACAGCGAATTATATTGTTCAATATAAGATGAACTACACCAAATTAAATCAATAAATTTGATTAAAGTTGTAAAATTTACATGTACCAACGCGTGACTGAACGCTGTAAATGAATATACAAAATATTTTAATCTATGTATCGCAGTTTGTCAATTTATTTTCTCATAAATTTATAACTGTTTTCTATTCTGCAAATATCTTTTGTTAAGTCGTGTAATTCATTGCAAGGCGACATTGTGAATATTGGCGGTATTTCCAAGTTAGCAATGCTTCTAAGCACCTCTACTGATTTATAACTTTAGCTGCAAATTAATGCATTGTTTTGGAAACTATAGGTTTACTCCATTCATTATTGCAGTCTTAAGTCTTGTGTTTTATTATAATGGATGTAAGGTTTATAGTAAATGCAAGTGGTTTTGACTTTACAATCCTTATTTTCAGCTTGTTTCGAAATTTAAAAAATACACGAAATATGTGAATTTATAATGTTATGATTTCATTGGTGTTTCATAACCTAATTTTTGTTCAATTGTTCAATGTAATTTCGTGAAATAATGAGCTAGATTGCCATCTACATATTATATTGTATCTCAATTTTCCTTCACTTTGTATCGACTTATTTAAAAAGAACTTTAGCTTTGATCTATCTGATTGAAAGGCGATGAAATTAGAGCGCGAGTGCTGATCTAGTTTCTAGTTTTTCATTTATCCTTATTCAAAATTGTTTCAAAGGTTTGACACACCCATTCTATCGTATCGCACTATGCTGTTCAAATATGACACGATCTTCGCGCTATGTTTGTATTAAAATATAAATATTTTATATGACTGTTCCTACAATGATTTCGCGAAGGCATTTGACAGGGTCGATCATGACATCCTTTTGGAAAAACTACAACTAATCGGTTTGTCTGACGGCTTCGTTAGGCTTTTTGCGAGCTATTTTCGAACAGAAAACAATACGTAACGTATGGTCTTTTTTGAATCGCTACCGTTCTACACGTATTCTGGTGTACCACAGGCTCGAACTTGGGGCCAATGCTGTTCACTATATTTATAAATGATATTGTAAAAAGTCATTAAAAAATTCTAAGTTCTTATTATTTGCTGATGATTTGAAACTGTTTTTGAGGGTTGTCACCTTGGATGATTGTCACCGTCTCCAGTCCGATATAGATATTTTAGAGTGGGGAAGATGTAACAAACTTGAATTTAATATTGATAAATGCAATCTTTTATCGTTTACGAGGAGCTCACGAGTATTATTCTTTCAATATTCAATGAATGGTCGAATTCTCTCACGAATTTCATCAGTAAAAGATCTTGGCGTACAATTTGAAAGCAAACTAACATTCAACAATCACATTAAGATTACTTGCAACAAAGCTTTGCAAATGTTGGGCTTTATCCTCCGCACTACCAGGGTCTTTCCAGGAGTAAAATTTTGATACTAATGTATAATTCTTTGGTTCGAAGCCGACTTGAGAGTGGATCGATTGTTTGGGCACCGAGGAGTGCGAAATGTGTTCTTATGGTGGAGAGGGTTCAGAAGAAATTTTGAGAATTCTCGAGGACATATGGGTACTACCCATGGCTTTATCCCACAGACTTTCTCTTAGGGATGCTCACTTTCAATAGTTTGAATGCTCGAAGAGAAATGTATTTGGCATTATATTTCTTTCGGCTTATCCGAGGCCAAAATGAGAATTCCACCATTCTTGAAAATGTTAAATTGAATGTTCCTGATAATTTTTGAGGAATCGTGAGCATGAGTTGTTTGTTCTTCCAAGGGGTAGAACCAGTCTGCCAATGGAATGCCTCTGGGAAGAGCTTTAACAATTTTAAACGGCAGTGCTTCGGATGTCGACATATTTCATATTGACGTGAGTTCAGGCGAATACTATTTTATGAATAAAAAGTTGATTTTGTCAGAACTCACTCGGTTGACATCTTTGAAAATTTCTAATGTGATTTTATAAATTTTTTTCTCTGTTTTTATGATTACAATGTTTTCATCTTGTTTTAATTAATTAATGATTAAAATTATGTATTTACATGTATGTATATATATAAATACATACACGTATTTATATTTGTCAAATACATGGCGCATTGGCATTAGCTGTAATGCCATGATTTGCTTTTTCTTAAATAAATAAATAAATAAATAAATAAATAAATAATAATTGCTGATGAAAAATGACAGAAATGAGTCAATATTCATCATTCGGAAATTGTTGGCTCGCGCGTACAACAACGTTTACCACCAATGTGCTTGAGTATAAACACTTTTTTTTTTATAAACACAAGTTTATTTCGACTTATAAATAAGTTAATAATCTTATATATAAAACCGAAACGGCGTATGTATTTCTGTGGGTCTGTCCTTTTGCATTGTTGGTCATTAAGTTGCCGTAAAAACGAATATGAAAGAAAATATGTTTGAATTTTTATCGGCGAAGACATTTAGTCGAAATATAATAAATTAGTCTTCTACTGAACTTTTCCCGGCTTTTATTAATATTATAATGTTTATTATTTACGTGAAGGTATTATTTGACATTTCTTTGACAGATAATTAGATTTTTTCCTTGAATTTGTACATTTTAATGGGCGAGAATGGGGCTGTCATCAAATTAAATAAAGTTTGTGATTTTATTTTAACTCTATTTTGGATGTTAGATTTTGTGATATAATTATGTCGAATGATATAACATAAAATAATTTTGGTCGCTTAGTCCGAGCGACGCCGGGTAGCAATACTAGTAATTAATAAGACAAATAACGATGAGTCAACGAAAAATATGTCAACACGCCCAAATAGTGTTTCAAATTAAAATTACTAATCTATCCAGCTCTCATGCTCATCTGCAATGTGCATATTATCCAAGCATTCCGTGAATGTTTTTTGGAAACTGTAACAAAAAAGCGTGCTTATTCAAAAATACCAGCTTATCGTTAAAACTACGCTCAGCAACTAAACTACTGCGATAACGTTATTACCGACCGAGGACTTTTTATTATTTCTATTTCGTATCTGCATGAATTCATCCGGAAAATTTATTACTGGGTTGGGAGCGTGGTATGCACGCCAGAAAACTTTCAGATAGTACGGACAGGAAAAAAAAGTCGGGGAAATAAAAAGAGGTGAACATAAGCTAAACAATGGCAAAGCAACAAGCGGGCATTGAAAGTCTTATGGCGCATAAACGGGTCTACGGCGTAACTATGAATTTAATTTGACGTACATTTTTTTCTTCTCTGGTTTCTTCTCAGATTTTGTTTATTTTTTCATTTCTCCCTACACTAAATGTGGAATGCTCACGGAATACATAAAAACCGATTAAATTCTGCGTAGATATACTGTTATATTCAAACAATATTAACAGTAGCCATAGTGAAACATACTACAATGGGAACAAAAACAATCTTACACAAAATGGTTCAGACAAAATGACTTAAAATGTGAACATGTCATGGAAAATATATTTTAAAAGTTATTTTACGCGTGTGTGCTAACTGATTTGATCGATACACGATCTTTTTCTCACACATATAGACTGCCTATATCTGCGCAGTGTTGTGTTTGGAGTTACAGAAATATGTATATGCATAAGAAATCGTTATTATTTCAATTTCGCTTCCAAATGTTTTTTAAAACTTGGTGAAAAATACACAATTTCGGTTACAGATCGGTGTTTGATTTAAAATATTTTGAAATAAGAATGTCTTATGATCACTTGTATGGTGTTCACTGTCAACACTTGGTGGAATGGCATTATAATAAAAATAATAAAATATTTTTAGTACTTATTCCACATAAAAGTTATTGGATCAGGACCGGTTTCGCTCATTGCGAGCATAAACGAAACCGGCCCTGATCCAATAAATTCCTTACAAAATAAGTCATTTGACAACATCAAGATAAATGAAATACTAACATTACATTTAGTTTTTGCCACTAAAGTTACGACCACAGATACTGACAATTGTTTGGTTTGATTCATCATTTTTCGAAACTCATAATTTTGTGTCCATATGTATATATGTTTAAAAGAAAAGGTTTTTGTTTTCGTTATTCCGTGAATCTGTGAATAATGGTAGTTCAACAACCAGCATTTAAATATTTAAAGTTGGTATCAGTAAATTTTTAAATGGCAACCGTTTTTTTCAATTAAATAGTTTCCATAAACCAAATGAAATCGATTGGTTTGTAATAATAATTTCATTTCATCCTTAACAACATTCAAATCATTTGAACTACGGGAAGATTTTGCTCATTAGTTTCCGTTTGTAGAATACATTAAAATCTTCATACAATGTACTTCATTCCCAAAATTTGCAAACAATATTCAATAATTTACCGATGTGTCAGGCAGTTATAATGACGGGTTAAATTTAAAAAAAAAGACATTATAAAAAAGGTTAAGCGGTAACTTAGTGTGTCATACATTCATTTTTCATATGAAATTCAATTTTAAATCAAAGTACCAAAATAATAAACGTTTTTTAAACAGCATTTAAAATATGACAGGTGACACACCACTGCTAAATTTATTTCCCATGGGATTTACCCTTCCAAACAAACGTCATTAATTTTTACTGCTATTGTAATTACAGCTTTTATATTTTCTGTCTAGTACCTTACCAATTATAAAAAAACAAACCTTCTTTCTATCATTAATTTTAAGCTTAGGACATTAATCAATATTTACTTATAACATTACTTTAGTTTTAAGATGCTTCTCAAAGGGGCCAAAATACGAGTACACTCAATGGAAAAACATAATTTAAAAAAAAAAACATGACGCCTGTCTATTAAATAATAATGGTAACATCTGCAAATCTAATATCAATCTGATAAGCGTATCACAAGTTCACTACGCCTGTATTATACCATTATGAAAATGTAATCACTATCGTAATTTAATCCATTTTATGGCTTTAAAAACTCTGAGGGCTTCTTGAAGTCTTCAACTTTGTCTGGATAGCCGTTATCATCCATTCAGGGTGACAATGAGTCGGTGGCCCGTAAGAGAAAAAATATGTTACACAAGACTGTATTGCATCATAAATACCTATTACTTAGCCGTACATATTGTAGCATTGTTTATCTAACGTCATGTTACCTAAAAGGCATGAGTGTGGGCAGTTATATGCCAAGACGAGAAACTTTCAAAGTTCCTGAGAGACTTCTAAAAACAAAGCAAGCCTCCTAAAAGGGGCCGTTTATCACTGCCACAGTATTCCCCGCGGGTTGTCAAAATATTGAATTACTGCACTATATAAAATGTATTATGACCCTCTGTTAGATGTAGTCCATCTGTGGTGGAGTCAAAATATCACGACGATTCCACGATACTTCCCAACAAAGAATTTTATAGCAAAGAGGTAATCGGAAGAGATTTCTATTTTTTCTAATCCTTTTCCTCGAGAATTTTTAGCCTGAATATTTTCCATTTCAGAACAGTTCAATCGTAAGCTTAATTTTTAAAAATGAGCGTATTACACTTTTGTGCTTAGTAAATTATAGCAAATAATCTGACATTCACCTAAGGCTTTACTTACTTGAAACGCTAATATTCGTGAAATAAAGTCAGTTTGATTCAATATTTGATTGATACTAAGTCAATGACGAAGGTTTTTGCTTTTTATGCAATATGACAGTCATTAAATTACATAGAGAAACTTTTTTACTAAAGAATACTATGTTTATTTTTTTGCTATAAAGTAGGGACTCCAATTACTCGTCATCTCAACTACTCGAGTATCGAGTATTAAAATGTAAAAATACTCGAGTACTCGAGTATACTCGATTAGTTTCAGATGTACCAAAATATATACTATTAATTCACATTTTTTTTAAATAAATAGGTGATAAATAAATAAATAAGATTATTTAATTTTATTGATAAATTTAATTCATTTTAATGCACTTAACACTTAACGTAACACATATTTAAAAAATATCAGAGAATTAAATGTTTCAAATTTAAGATTTGTTCGAATTTTAGTTATAATTATTCCTGCAGTTGAAAAAACTCTCTCGGTAGCAGAGGACGTTGGTTTTATCGTTAGCAAAGAATTTAATTGTGTATCTTATTTATATGTAATGTATAAAATATACGTAGTACAATAGTTATTACTTTTTTATCAATTAGTTTTCAATTAGCTTACCTTATATTGATTATAAAAATCCAGGGAATCATAAAACACAGAAACTTTCAGTAATTGGGTTGTCAAATTATTTTTATTATAATTATGTTTCACATAATGAAACGAATTTTAAAAAAAGGTTAATATTTGGGAAAAAATCTGTGGCCATATATTATTGTGCATAAAAAAAGTTTCGGTTCGATACGCTCACTGGAAACAACGTCAATAGGGTGAAACAACATTCCACAGATGAATGCAATAAAGATCCATACCCGAATTGGAAGTAAAAGCTTCTCGATAATTATTTGAAAGTTATAACGAATTATTTCAATTAAAATTTTAAATTTGCGTTTTAAAATTCCGAAATAAATATCAATATCTCAAATAATTAAAAAATTTCTTCTCAGATTTACGGATAACAGAAAAAATATGTTTTTTTTTGTACGTCATTAATGGTTTTTGAAGCTAAATGAAAAAAGCCTCAAAGTTCACACCACCGTTTGCCGCGGATCGTTTTTTTTACTGACGACAATAATATTATTTTTACATTTATCGGAATAAACTAATAGTTTAACACGACTAATATATTAATTGAAAATTAACCTTCAATTCACCCCTGATACGTGGCTGTTATAAATTTCTAAGAAATATGAAATAACGAGTATAGGCATTTGAACATTTTGAATTTATTATGTCAGCTGAATCTCTGCCGTCAAAAGATTTTTTTAAATATTTCATGTTGTTTTTGCCATCATAGACCTCGCCATCTGTTCGATCTTAATTTCTTCTGACGGAATAGTAAAATTTATGAAAGGGACAACTAAAACTGTAACAGGGATGGTTAACTTTTTATAGCGAGTAAGTCACTGATTACCAGTGATAGCATGCAAAATTCTCCGAATTTATTTTGTCACATCTGCAACTGCAACAACACGGAGAACCGTTTAAAAAATATTACCTGATCCACGTGTTCGGCAATGCAATGGTAAAATATTGTATATATTTTTTTAAATAAGTAAATAAAATTTGGAAAGAGATGTTCTTAAGCGACGAACGAGTATTACTCGAGTATCGAGTACTCGATACTCGAATTGGAGTTTCTACTATAAAGCCGTATTTAAATATCTCTAAAATCTGAAACAAAAAATAATATGTACATTTTTTTTTAATAATTAAAAAGAATCTTATGTCAAATTCAGTAATTAGACTGCAAAAACCAGCTGTTCTCTTTAATATTTACGAGACACGATGAAATAATGCGCCCACGCAACTAATTTAGTAACTTGTAGTACAAAGCAATCGTATTGAATATTCTTGTTAATTGAAAACGAAGAATCATTACGCAGTGTCACTCCACCCTAATATAAATGTTCTTACTCACCTCCAGTAAATGTCCAGAGGAAAGCATTGTACGTAAATCAAATAACTGTTTCAGGAAAATTCTCCATTGCGTCCTGACTGCCTTATCTAGGCGTTAATATTTCATAACCAAAAATACGTTTTAAGCGGAAATTAATGGAATGACAACTATTCAGTTGGCATGGGAACAAGAACGACTTAGTTATTTTAATCTAGTTGAGAGGCGAAGTGACGGACGAGAAATAATTTTCAATTCGAATTTTTTTTTCATGAAACAGTTTTCAATTAGCAATTTTCATCTCTTGCCATTTTGATGCGAATACTTGAGCGAGGTACCTGACTGGAAAATTGTTTAATTGCTTCGAAACTTTTCAGTTGACTTTTATGCAGAAAATTTTCTAAATAGTTCAAGTTTGATATATATGCGACTTAGTTATCATTATCAGCATAAATTATTCGAGTAGAAATGTCAATATAATCGCAATGCGCAGACATAGAGAGAGTTTAATTGTATGCTTATATTTTCTGTGCATAAAGTTCAGACAAACAGACCATTACTATATTGCACGACTCCTAATGTCTGTACTGTCAGTGGCAATATCACATGTTCAATTTCGTTTATAACTCACGCTCACACTCTCTCTATCTCGATCGAGTCGGGAGCAAACGCGGCATTGTACTTTTACTATAAAAAAATAGAGATAATTTTGGACAAAAATTTCAAAATTAATGGAGATTCCAATCAAATAATTACCGCTAAAACTAAACGTATCAAAATGCTATTTGTTTTTATTTATTGTATGAATACTTTTTTCTGTTTTCTCTAAATCCCTATCATCGGTTGTATCTCATGTGATCGCACTCTGAAATTTCACTTTTTATTGATTTCCAGGAGTGTCTCAGGAGCAATCACGCAATCAGAATTGGTGACCTAGTGAACCGGCATATTTTTAAATTGCTCGCATCTACAGTGATCACGCTCTTCAATTATGGAAGAAACATTGTATCCAACAGAACACATTTTAAGTAGACTATTAAACCTCTGAATTGAACGTGGGATAGAATTGTAAGCCTTTTCTATCAGGTCGATATCAAAAAAAACGTATTATAAAAACACTTTTCTATACTCTACAACCCGATGAAGATAATGTGAAAAGACAAAATACATACTTCAATATTTAAAAAAGACAAAAATGTATGTTTTTCGAGAGACACTCTGTTCTGAAAGTTCCACGATAGCATGATAGTTTATATTGAAATAAAATCTCTACCACAAGCTTTTTCATTTAAAGTTTTACCTAAATGAAAGAAGAAAAACTCCTGATATTTAAAACGATTATTGAAAATTGATATCGATTCTACATTGTTTTTAATTTATGAAAGGAGATGAATTTTGTTCTAAAAGAATATTTCTTTTAATTGATACATGCGCATACATGCGCATACATTAATCTTAATTTTAATTAATATTCAAGAATTTTTAATACATATATATGTAAATATGTAAGTTATTTTCTAAATATTGATGAATGTATTCTCTCCGGCACTGAGTTGATAATAATAAAACAATATTCATGTAATACATAATCGCTTGACTGCAAATGTTTTACTTATATTATCAAATAACTATATTCATAAAGAGAATCGGTATAACTATATATTTATGTTTATCGAGTATGTAAATTCCTCTCCAGTAAAGTTCAAATACATAATACCATATTTTCTTACAAACAGCTTGCATTCGTTCCCACAGCTTTTAGATAAATATCATAAATGAATTTTCCACAAAATACAATTTTTAAAAGTAGTAATAGTATTTGTAAACATCCCATTATACAATAATAATAATTCCACATTTACTAAGTATGTTTAACATGCGACTCTATTTGTAACTAATACTATCTGTTGCGTTAGAAATATGTATCATTAAAAATATATTTTTATATATAATGCCTTTACACCAAGGACAGTTCACATCTCGAATTGAGTAGTTTATTTATAAATAAGCTTAAAAAATATAGATTAAAACTTCAATCTATATATTTGGCAATCGGTAAGCTCACCTCTCAATTAGTTATTAAAACATTATCATTATTAATGTCGGCAACTAAAACTTATCGATAAGAATTTCATGTATTTAATACAAGTATGAAGGCCTAAGCTTTGACATTTTCAATCTGATTTTTGTTCCTGAGAAATTATATATATGTAAAGGCCTTTATATGTGTAAAAGCATACAGCACATTTTTCTCTCCTGTCAATAAATAAATATAATAATAGGTATTTTTTCAATTTTAATGATGAAAGCAATAACATTTTTTGTAGTCACTTATCGCTTACTTCATTCCAAGCAACATTTTTCATCGCTAACTACCGTAAGTATTCAGTTGTAAGCGCAATATACTTTCAAACGAGCCAACTGAAACAGCGGGCAGTCATTGTTCAACCATCTATAGAAAACGGCAAGTAATACTTGAGAGAATGACTCGTAAAGACAACAATCTTCTACACTCTACCCCGCACTAAGTGCACATTAAAAGTAAACCTCCCCGAACGAAATACTTATTAAATGTGTATAAATTACAATGAAAACACCATTCACCGAGTTCATCGTCTTTCGTCAATTCCTTTGTGTGTGGGCATCATAAAAATATATCGATGCACCGACTATTACGGCTCGCAGAGTGCGGGTATCGGAAAAATTCCCCGTCTTTGTTTGAATATCACCTTTCGATCACGTGACAATAAGGGCGTATGCTTCAGTAAGCGACCTCTGGAAAATGGAACGGGAAAATAAAGCACATAACGACTTAACGGATCACCTTCTAAGAAAACAATGGCTTACCGAAGAGGAATGGTGAGATTAGATATTTTGTCGCAATATAGAAATATCAGTAATATACTTAACTGAAAAATTTATTTCTTTTTGTATCAAAGAAGAATTGAAAACATTTTTTTTATCCAATATTCATGTTGGTGAGATAGTTCTATAACAAATATTATAAAATATACATTAAACCGTAAAACCGTTTAAATTAAAATATATTATGAAATACTAATGTTATAAACCTGTGTAAATTATTAATAAATTAAGAGTTATGCTAAGCTTTATGTTAATGTGTTTATTGTATGTGATATTTATGATTTTCTCAGTAATCTTTTCTGGTTTATAAACATCCTGATAACATTAAAAAATAATAACACATTGTTCGTACTTATTCCACATTAAATGTTTTAGTTTAGGATCGGTTAAGCTGATCACGAGTATTGTCAGCTCATCAGTAACTCACCAAATGTAACCTAACAAGTGGAATATATTGACTGTCATCACTTTTTGAGCTACGGGGTGTAGTTATTTAATATACATTTTGCAGGAAGAATTGGTTTAAATATAAGGCCATATAAAAATCGATGATGTCATTCATGGTGTTATGTCTAATCGATTCGCTATAAATTATAATTTAAATTGACATTGGCAAACAGATGTAAGGTCATTAGAGATAAAATTCTTATTTATAATACCAATAATAGTCAAATTACTAAGCAAATATTCACTCATTTAAATATCTGGAAGGCCTCGAAATCTGGATTGCAATTGAATTGTTTTCTATCAGTTTCGAGTCACAAGAAGGAGAAAGAAGTAAGTGGAAAAGGGACATAACAATTTTATTCGGACTTTATTCAAATAATCACAGATGCGTGTACATACTTCTAAGGTGGCAAGGTTGATAGGATAGCCCAGTAGTGCAGAAGTAAGAGCAATGGCTAGCAATCAGAAGATTTAGAAACAAGTACGAATAAGATTATACACTATTCTACATTAGATATCTATGACATATATCTAATATAGAATAATGCTATATAATATAACTTTCAAAACTGGTCAATTCCAAAATTGTTTTTTTTTTAACTGCCAATTTTAGATTAAACTTTTGATACCTTTTTTATTCATATGGAAAAGTTTGCATTTTTACACATTATCTGTAATTCTTAAATTAAAACATATTTTAAAAATATTACAAGTAAACACAAACTTTTGAGGAAAAGTAATAAAATATCTCACTTTCTCAGTTTGTCATCAAATGGATTTGACCAAATTTGAAAACTACCTTCTGATATATGGTATCTTTTAAATTTGTGAATTATAACATTAGAGTGAGACTCGTGGGATGAAAAAGAGATATGAAATCTTAAGATAAGTTATTTTGAAGATTCAATACGCTTTGTAATACAACATGGCTAGATTTCAATTCCATCCATCTCACTTACTTCAGCAAAATCCGTAGTGTCATTTAGATTAAATGAAGTTCTCTCAATTCAAAGCGTTTACTCAATAATATCTCAAACACTGTGGCCGATCATGACGTCACACTTTAAGCTTAGCTTATACAGAGTCATGTGATTAATCTTCGAACGAAAGCCACGATATGTGTGCGGTCGATATCCGTCCCGAGTATGAGGTTAACCCCTCATACGCAACAAAAACTTAACCGTATAGTGCCAGAGGATATCCGGTCACCCTCGTTATTTATCCATTTCATTTTATGTTGACCCTTTCATTTTCGACCAAGAATTAATATACTAAATATGAATTTAATTTTACTTTTTGTCGAAATTAAATCATTCATATTCTCTGCTTTGATACCAGTGCGTGTGATGTTTGTTATTATTTATCAATGGTGTAAAAACAGATGAAATCGTAGGCTAAACTAATTAAAATAAGCATTAGAAAGTATTTTAACTGAAATATGTGCACACTTTTATGGAGTTCAATCGTTGGTGGAATGACAATATTATGAAAATAAAAACACATATTGGACACAATCAGGACCGGTTTCACTCATGGCGATCATTATCAACTGTAATGCTCGCCATGAGTGAAACTGATCCTGATCCAATAAATGTAATGTGGAATAAGTTTTAAAAATGTGTTATTATATTTATAAAATGAGTGGGACTGTTAAGTATTTTATTTATCATCATTATTTGTGTGCATACATTATGGTTAAGATTTTCTAGGTGAAAAAATAGGTCAAACCAGTAAAAAAAAATATTTTGACGTATTCAATGCGTGTGTTCTTAATTTGAAATATATCTTGCAATAATTCAAAACACACTTCGTATTAGGTCAAGGCTAGACAAGAAAGATAAAACACAAAAACTAATTAACCGTTATCAATTTTCTCTCTTAATTACAGTGGGTTCGGCGGCTAATATAATACGACCAAATATTCTCTTTGTCTCCCGACCTCGATTAAAACGTTTGTTTTCTTAGCAAAAATAAAACATATAATTTAAAAAACGTTCAAAAACATTAAATGATGCACTTGAGTGATTTTTTGATCAAAACAATTTTCACAAGCTTTTTTTCACGATGTCTGTTTCTAATGTGGACTCTAATGGAGTTTATTTCAACAAAATTTCTTTTACGAGAACTGATTGTTACTCGGTTGCTCTTTTTTTCCAGAGATAGTAGGAATATGATGGATAAGACTAGAATCAGACTAGTGGTTAGCTAATCGCAACGCTCCATTTTAAGGATCGAAGAGGTGTGGTGGGAGTTTTTGGAAGACACAGACATCCGAATAGAAGTCAATAATTCGATTAAAAAATGACACTACCTGGACTGAGATTCGCGCCCGAGCACTTCACGACTGAATCCAACGACGTTAATAGTCGATGTCAGACCCGACTTTTCAAATATAGTTTTGTTTAATGTGATCATAACCGGTTTCGATCTACAAATGAATATCAATTTAATGTTCTCGCACTCTGAGCTTATTCATTTAATAATATAATTTTTTAATGTAGTAATTTTTTCGAATTGAAATCAATCGTCATATAGTTGTTCCAAGTATCAAAAAGGTTAAGTGTATGAGTAGCAGAAACTATTTTCGCGGGATGCTTGGGTGAGGTAAAAAATGCGGGACGAGCGTATTGTAGGAGGGGGTGGGTTTTTTTTTTGCTGAGTATGTTTTTAAGGAAATCGAGTACGTGAGTGAAGTCGATTACGATAAGTAGAACTTCTGAATCACGTTTCGAAATTTATTCAAGACCTTTTACTTTGCTTTATCGAGGAATAGATTCATTTGAGTGAATAAAACTAAACAAGAAAAATATAACTATGTTATGAGTTTTAAAATGCTTTTTTCCCATTCATGCTACAGATTTATTTTTGTGTTTCAAATAAGAAATATAGCTTTGTGTTTTTTCATGAAATCATATCTTTTTTTGCTTGTCTCTCAACATTTGCAATCAACATGTTATTCAGTGTTTTTCAATCATTTTTTAAAGTGAAACTACTTCAATAATATATATGTATTAGTTAAGTAATAACTTCTTTAGTAAGTATAGTTAACTATTCATCATATTAATATTATTCTATTTAACATCGATCAGTTATATTTATTTGAATGCACAGCTATCAGAAGTTCTTTTAAAAAAATAATAAGCTGTTTTTCAATTTTTGTGTAACGTTTAAATTTGATATGCTTATAAAAGTAACAATCAACGACCCATCCAAAGGACGAGTAGCGTTAGCGATAAACTTATTACGTGTGTTTTCTCAGCCCTTAACTCTTATCAGAGCCTTTTCCAAAAAATTTGATTACTGAATAACAACCTCAGATTAAACGTGTTTTATAAGAATTTTATTTATTCTACACTTTGAGTTAATATTATAGTTTTTATGGCGTGATCAAAACTTATAACCATTCGTTAATCGTCAAATCTATTTCAAATATTACGTAAGTAAAACAAAATGAAATTAATAAATGTGTTACTCACGTATTAAGAAATAAGTAGTTTTGAGAAGCATATTAAGACAAAATTCAAGGTTAATTATTTATTACTATTAAAAAATCAACTCACATATGCATTATCATATATGTAAAACACGTGTTAAACAATACGTAATTTAATTTAATATTTAAAGATCTATCAACAAAGTTACCACCGAATCTATCGAAAAAGTCACATCAATATTTTTCCAAATTATAAAATTTACTAATGAATTGAAATGCGTTAATATAAACGTTATTACATTATTTAAAACGTATTCTCGTTTTCCGTTTACTTAAAAAAGCAATCACTTTGTTTAGCGAAACTACTCTATGCAAATTGAACTCAACGTTCAATAAAATTATCCCGCCATTACGCGATATTGATTTTCTCACATCCGGTGCAGAGTCGTCGGCAAGTAGTTGCGTTCAAGAACCGCGTTTTGTAATTGGCAATTCTAGCGAGAGCCTCCTTCACCCTATTTCGATGTATTATGACAGTGTTGTTCATTATGAGCCACGCGGTGCGGTATTCTTTTATATTTAGTACGACCATTTAACCAAAAATTAAAATTTCAAACAACGACAAATAAATAATTTTAAAAAATTCGTTCATTTTTATCACTTTCAACATTTCATTAATGTTACAATATTCACGTTTTTTTCTCAGTTAAAATGTCAAAAACAGGAAACGTATTATATTTTACTAATGAAGATATTCAGTAATGTCATTAATTGGTTAGAAAAAGGAGAGTTGATTGAGACCTGAAGGACGAACCGAAATCTGAATACTTTTAAAAGTCAATGATGTTACATTGAATTTATTTTTGAAATCTCATTCTAGTGAAACAATCAAGAAATTGTCAGACTATATGCAACGTTTCTTCGTGATAAAAATAGACATGAAATAACCATGCCAAGCATAAGGAGCATGACAATGCATGACAACTTTCAGCAAGGATGGCCCTACAAAAAATCAAAGAGGCTGATTTAGCTGCTTTACCCACCGTATTCACACGATACTGGGCATTAAGGTATATTTTCAAAAGCTTCAAAATTACAAATTTACGTGATTTAAAATCGTCTTAATTCTAATAATAATAATTATACCGGTTTTTTTTAAATATTCTTTCAATTTATTTACAAAATTATAATCATATATTTAATTCAACGTCTATCTTGCGCTCTTGAGTGCGCCCACCAGCATTTAAAAACTTTTTTACTTTATCCAATAATCCTGATCAAAAAGCGTATTTACAAATAAATGAATATTAATAAATTTTTAGTACTTTTTCCACATACAATTTATTTGATCAGGACCGGTTTCGTTCATGTCGAGCATTGTAAACTGAGCAATCAAAGGAATATAAGTCTCAGTTGTTGATGTATTCACAACTGTATAAATTATATATATTTTTTTGGAAAATGGGCCAAAGAATAATTTAAGTAAAAATTATTTTTAATTTATAAATTAAGAGTTTAAGTCGCTTGCATTTTTAATGGCATTAATGAATCACATTTTTTTCATAACGTGGGTCTTAATTTTATGAAATGATATTTTAACCATTATTTTTAATTAAATATCATTTGGTCACCCTTGGTATAATAATCTCCTGAAGATAAACCCGCAAGCGTTCAAAGCACACAACATGAAATGCAAATATTCTTTCTAGACCCCTGTTAAAAGGTCATTAAAAATATAAAACCGTAGAAAACTTTAGGCATTCAGTGTGTTCATTTTTTTCGTTAACAAAAGGATAACAGAGGCTCTTCTTTACATTATTGCAATAAACTTTTTGAATAAGATGTTCCCTTTTTATGCGAGCCGTGTATTTTTATTCCTTTATTTGTACAAAATTTGAATACATTTCTTAAAGATAAACAAAATTTGGAGGTAATGAAAAGCATAAAATGGGTTTGTACATGTTATTTCTTATCCCAGTCCAAAAATATTACCGTGTTTGCATGGAGATTAAGATTATTTTATTACTAAGAATTCCAAGATTTGACTACGCCCTATGGAGTGCAAGTAAAAAACCAAATCATGAACATTCACTAAAATGAATGCAAACATGTATTGAAGAATTTTTCAATCTGATGTTACTGGCAGAAACTTGAAAAATGAATAACACTGTTACAGCTTAGAATTACACTCTTT
The DNA here is from genome assembly GCA_028554975.1 of Himalopsyche kuldschensis. NCBI lineage: Eukaryota > Metazoa > Arthropoda > Insecta > Trichoptera > Rhyacophilidae > Himalopsyche > Himalopsyche kuldschensis. The sequence continues at coordinate 4,873,939 of JAHFWI010000016.1, read as the reverse complement.
AAGAAAACTTTGAAGGCCTTTAGTGAACATTGACGGTACAACACAAAATAGCTTTGGGAATATTAAAAATATATTTCATCATCTTTTTACTATCCGAAGAAAGGTAAAAATAAAATAGTCAATCAAACCAACAAGCGATATGGCTTACAACCATATCTTTTTTTAACTGCTACGGAAAATTAAATATCAATCAAAAATCATTTGATTTCAGTAGTAGGTAGATCGATTTCGATTTATAGTCAGTAGATGTTTCTCATAGATTCGAAACGCGTTATTTTCTGTTAAACGACCAGTTGAATAACAAAGTTATAAAATTAAATTTTATACTTCTTATAAGCAAAAATTATTGAAACTGAGAAGATACAATGGACGACTCTGTAACAAATTGTATGCGGTGCATAACACTTATGATTAAAAATTAGAACTTTTTTGAATCATTTTATTTAAATGAATAAACCCAGGGAAATTGTTAAGGAGATATATTTAAGTTGTATACGATTCGATTGCGCAACTTATACTCAGATATTTAATTCCAAAAGTAAAACTTATCACTCCCTTAGTTACAATCTTCTCATTAAATGCATTTAGTAGGCAGTATATTTTCCAGCGAACTGCATAGTAAAGCCTTTGAAATGAAACAAAAGATCCATATTTTAGTTCAACAAAAAGCTCACAGTACTCTACAGGATCTTTAGACTTAAAAGGGTTCGTTATAATAATAATCTACTGAGTGAAGCAATATGCACAAGTCAAGTATCGTATACTCCGAGGAACAATGGCCACCGCGAAACGGTTGCTAGCGCAATCTGGCATCAGGAATGCACTTATTGCTTGCATTACTCGCTGCACTCGCGCAGGTACGTCCATAACCCTCGCAAACCTAGTAATATTATATATCCATTTATAGAGAACGCATCTTTTGAATTCAGAATCGATCATTTTTCTGTTTTCATGAAAGGATTTTTGAATTTGACTTTTCATTTAAATCTCAGTAATATATCTTTCAAATAAAATGAATTTGGAAAAATAACCAAATAATTTTCTTTTTCTAGTAAGCAGAAATTTACTCACTTTCATATTTTTATATTGAGATAATATCGCAAAAACATCAATTCTGTCGGCAAATAGAACACACCTAAAAGATAATAAATTTGAACATTAAATAAACAAAAATTCTTACCGGGATTTTCAAGGGAATTTTCATGAATAGTCGTTGTTTTTCATTTCGATAGAAACTACATATAAACTCTAAATTAAAATAAATTTTAAATGTGTTTTTAATCTAAACATTTCTTCATTACATAACTTTAAATTTAAATATCCTGTAATGAACATTTCTTATCAATATTTATATATTCACCAGCACCTATGTATATACCAGTTTTGAAATTTAGAAAATAAGTCGTTTAAAAAAAAATTCAAAAGAACGATTTATTCATGAACTCTCGCATGTATGTTTATATCAGAAGCATTTTTAAAGTAATATACATACACATACATTCATTTTTTGCTTGACTTGTATCACCATTTTGCTTTACAGCAGGTCCATATTCGTTCATCAGGCTCAATATTGTTATCAGACATAAATCTTCTTCCTGAGCCTTTTTATACACTGCTAATCGTATTGTAAAATATCAGTTTTGAAACATAACATCAATACACATGCTGATGTCTGTTTTGTATACCACAATCTTGATAATAATTGAATTTGCTTGATATGCACAGAATTTAAAGTGTTAAGGCAACCCGCCGTATGATTTATAGCCAAATGTTATTGCAGATGCAGTGGCGAGGATGAATGCGGATTCTGTTTGCGTTACCAGATCATGTTATTTGTGTACGAACGCCGTCTGAGAGATAACTTAAGGCATACTAATAGGGTATAGCGTTTTAAATTAAGTGTAATACAATACATTTGCATTCGCAGTGTTTCCATTGAATAATCCAACGATTGGTCCAAGCTGAGATAGGGACTGAATTGCATATTGCATGGAAGAATCGCAGCTTGAATAAGCATTAAATGACAAAGTTTATGTAAGCTAAGGATCCCCACACTTTAATACTATATTAGTAAGTTGCAAATGAATCCATATATCAATTGTTAATATTTTGTTATCAAATTGTAAAAGCTTTTATTAAAATTTATGTAAGAGATAATTTATTTATATATATATTTCTTATCATGCCAGTAAAGCCAAAATGAATATGTATTTTTGGAACACTACTCAAGATTATTACAGTACACCGTACCCAAGAAAAATAAAAATACTCTTGAAATGTAATACTTAGCTACTTTTTTATTACAACGTAAATCATTACAGAAATAAAATATTTAAAACTATAGTACTTTTTTGAAAACCAAATCTGCTAAGTATAATATTATATCATTGTCGAGATAACCTCGAAATTATTAATATAAAGTCATTAAGTGCAGTGACTTATAGCTTAATAAAATGATAATAAATATCTTAAATACAGAATAAATAAATTAGATTATGAAAACAAAACTACCATCTTAAATTGAGAATCAACATCTTTCGTATTCAACATCGGACTTTGCTATACATAACAATAAACATTGGTCTTTGTTAATATTTTACGTCATTATATTGACGTATAAATGAAATTGCAAATCAATATATTGACTTGAAATGTGTTCTGAAATGATACAATTTACTGGCTATCAATACTAAAGATCAAGATACGATAAATAAATTTACCTTCAAGTATAAATATTTCAAATGCAATCTCATAATAGAGACTGTCTAAGTTTAGTTCTCATCATTGTTGTGTTTTGAACTGAGACTACGTTTCATCCGCAATCCGCTAAAACAACTTTACTAAATCTTACTGAAAAGTTTGACCGCAGAGTGGCCGCACCGCGCCATTGCCCCTAAAATACAACCTCTCACTCTACAGATCCCACGTATATAGCCTACAGTTTCCCCACACCAAGTTGCTGCGTCTCCGTGCTCTTCTTGGGAGCTTCCGTCTGCGGCGGAATCCCTCGAAACCAACCCCGAGTGTTGCTGAAATCTTTTGTGAACTACTTTCCTATTGTCAGCCAATTTTGAAAGGTTTATGGTGCAGGAGATATTTCGCTCTGCTTTTGTCATAATAAAGCATAAGTTGCGAGAAAAGTCTGCTATAAATAACACGTTTAATATGATTTATAAAATATGTCTAAACACTTTGAAATATATTCTCACAATAAGCACCAATGCATTTATTATTAATTGATATATTATATTTGTAATGTTCATAGTTTTTTTTTACTTATAAATAAATAATATCCTAAACTAATATAAAATTTAATTGATAACCTTGTTTATTCCGTGTATTGTGTAAAGGTTACTAAACTAATATTTTGAAAGTAAGTATTTTTAATAAAATGATCTTCTACAAATTTACCGCCGAATCCATTAAAATTAATGTTAAAATCGTTAATTAGCTTTGATATTTCACATGTCATACATATATGTATATGCAAAGCCTTGATTAGAATTCTTTTATTTCAAAATACCCTTTTTGATGGAGACTAATCGAAATATTTTTTTTTTACTTTTTCAAGATAAAGCGTTTTCGATTTAACTATAAATCAATCGAATTTTATCATTCATTAAACATGACTGATAAGCTACACATTTTTTGCATAACTTTAGTAAAAAAGGCACCTATTCATTTTTCCTTATTTTTCTGCGTGAAACTAATGAATGACTAGGATTCTTTTTATTTATCTGATTCACTATTTCCATATATGAAATAAAGTTTCTGAATTTTAATATCATCTCTAAAGCCATTTTATTCATATTTTAGTAAGATACCTGAAAATTTACATTTTCTATGGACGTCAAAATTCAAACAAAATTTTTCGTCCCTATAACTAATTTTTTTAAGAGTTATAAAATAAATTAAACTATGAGCTTAGCATAATTATTTCTCCTACGCAATTTAAGTATGAAGACGCTTCTTTTATAAATGAATAAAATTATGTTTAATTTATGTCTGTGCAATTTCCAGTGGAAGAATTTTTAATATTTATATCTTTGTTTATGTGATGTTCGGGAAAAATCTCAAGATAATTTAGAGGTAAAATGGAATCATGATCAAGAACACACGTATAGTTTCTTCTTTTTGTGTGTACAAGAACCAGCAAAAGCTTTACGTGATCCAGACCATTGGGAAAGTTCCTAATACTGTTTTGAACTTTTCACTGATGATTGAAGCTACTCACTACTGCTTGGGTTTGCTTACAGCTTAAAGCTTTGAAACATTGTTTTACAATTAGAATTGTTGTAAATAGTGTACTTTACTAGGAGTTGTGCTTTTTATTCTGCATCCCCATTGATAGCATTAAAAGTTTTCGAATTCGGTCAATTTATTTATACTCAAAAACTAACGTTAAAACAGCTGGCTTGTTTGTGAAAATAAATGTAAGTTTCCTCCAGTTGGTAACATTATTTATTAATTTTATGAATGCAGCTTTTGAGACGTAAAGCTTTTGAGAGTCTTAACTAAAATAACAATTAAATAGAAAATTTTAACGCCGTAGACTGCAATATGTATCCCAAAATAAATACATTTGTTTTCAGTATTAGTTCATTCGCCAGTCAAACCACCTAAAGTTATTTTATATTAGTTATTTGACTAAAAAACTTTTTAATTTTATTAACAACATATTATTACCTTGATGTTCAACCATAATATGTTTTCAATGAAATTTTCTAATATTCTATTTTATTAATGCATCTTTTGATATCATCTTGAAATATCCAAAAATGAAGTGAACCTTCGGTACGTATATTAAATTCAAGACCAGATCAAATAACAGTAATTAGACCATACCGGTAATTTTCCTAAATATAATATTTATTTGTTTTATTATTAAATTTCATGCTCAGACTTTTTAAGATTTTATGATATTGATAGAAAAGAAATATTATAACTATAACGTGATATAAAATGTATCCGATAATATGTTTCTCTTATTTAACATTCAGCACATTCATTTGAAAAAAATCATAGTCACATAAACTTTTATGTATTGTAAACGATTTTGACAAAGCTTAAGATTCATGTTAGCTTAAATAAGAAAAAAAACGTCGAGTTTCTGTAATAGCAACTGTAAAAACTTTGCATGTAGATTGTATTAATCTTGTTTTTCAAATTTAAATCTAAAATTTGGAAAAAAGACAGTATTCAGTACCTGAGAGCTTCCAAGTTTTCAAGTGATAATAAATGAAGCTAAATCTTTTGACTTTATCTTTAAAGAGCTTTGACACTTCATTACTTCTGCTACTTAATGAGAAAAAGTTTTTACAATTCAAACGTTTGAATGGATCTCATAATATAAATATATTTAAATGTATTTTATCAAATAAATATTATCGTACAATCTTTACTTGGTCAAATTTCTCTCTTTTAGAACACCTTCAACAACTGACGCTGTTTTTTATTATAATAAATACTTGTGACTAAAATCGATTGCAATCAAAATCAATGTCCAAATCGCTTTATTTTCTGACTGAGACTGGGACTGAGATGGAATAACAAAATTTTATTTTAAGAATGAGTTCCACAAATAAACAGCCTCCATCAACATCAATGCATCAGTTACGTGAGTTTCCCTGTTATTTTTAATGTGACCAAATTAATGACGTGTATTTTCTCTTAAATTTATTTATATTTAAGATCAAAGTATGAACATATTTTATAAAACGAAAGTTAAAAAATGATGTATCCGACCATAACCCATAACTCATTAATGACATTATTTGATATACGACACCATTTTACCGAGAGCGCGTTATATCTGTGTTATTTATTTACATAATGTTATAACACATATTCTCAAGTCACATTCATCAAACAAATCGCATGATTTTTTCAATTTAAATTTGATAAATCAATGTTTTTTCAACTTATATAATTTTGCCTTTTTCCGAAATTAATTATCTGATGTGTTGAGTTAATAATATATAACAAGATATAAAATGAAATTAACAGCCAGAATTTTAATTATGATTAATTCGTCTCAAGCCAGAATAAAACAAACCATTCAGTAGTCGTTTTGATTAAAATTTTATTGCGTTACCTTTTATCAGTTTTTCCTCGTTTCGTTTGAAAACGAGGTCTGTTTCTGAAGTTGGGAGTATTATACCTCATTTTCACGCGCCAGCTATCCACTCGGCGGGATGCTAAGTTCTTCAATCATCATAAAACACGTCCATCACGTCACTAGCGAAGGAAAATTATCATCTGGAAATCTTTGAGGGTAACGTATTAATTGCACCGACTTCGTTTGTTTTAATCACTCCGAATGACATCGTTAGAATTTTGCCAGGGATATTCTATTATACTTTTAACATATGAGTGTACATCAAAACGTGCAATATTTATAAATACTCAATTGAAATAATCACAACGTATATTTAAATACATATAGTAAAGTGTATAACTGTCATAATAACGAACTGAATTATTTAAATGAAATGTCATATACTTTATTTGATATATTTAAATTTTAAAATATGTTATCAAATAAAGTTGTACATTTCTAGTATCCTTGCGATTGTAGGTCGGAAGATGCTTTTTAAATAGGCGAAGCACGAACCACTTTGTCTCACACAATAAAATAATATTATATTTATAATATGACTAATAATGACCATGTTGTTTTTTTAGTGCTGGATAATACCATTATCTGGTAAACACTTCTCACATATCAACACCTTCATTTTTTATTTTACTATATATACTTTTTTTCCGACTCAGGGCGGATTCTATTTGTTACGTCTCAGTGAATTAATTATACTGATATATAATTATTTATACCATGTATTGGTGACAGATTTACTCAAAATTTTGGGATTTTTAAAAAAAATATGTTTATTTTCAATAAAAAATAATATTTATTAATATTGTTATGACCGGTAGATTCAAATTAATTTGTTAGTTTAATACGTGGAGGATAAACAATTTCCTTGAAAATGTATATGCTTAATTTAACGGTATAATAAACCTAATGATATAGTCCAAGATGAAAATCTTTGTATTGAATTACTCGCCGTTAAAATTACTTACTTGTCACAAATTTTACGACCCTATGAAGATTTTGGATTTAGATAGTTTGTATGTTATGAGCTTTACTTTCTCCGTTTTCTTGCTGGACGTGAATCTTCTAGAATGTTTATGTATCTAGAAATATATATATAAATAGAAACACGTTTTGTTCAATGCTTGTATAACAATATTTAAAAAAGATAATTTTCGAGCCATCATGCATCAACTCGATTTTCATTTTAGAATAATCAGTAAAGCGTACCAATAAAACTGAATATAATTTTTCGATGGTGACAGCTTCCAAGCTATCATATAATGATCCATTTTGCAGTGGTCAACGTCGTTGGCTTCCATGATGGACCGCCTGAGTTCGAGTTCCGGTACTATCAGATTTTATCAGTCAATTTTAAATTTTGTTAAAGGCAATGGGTGTTTGTGTTGTTATAAATCTCTTCCCACCGTACCGATTCCAAAAAAAATAGCGTGTAGCGAGAACGATCAGTCCTGTCCTATTCCTGATATCCTTTCAATCCATAATCTCTTAGAGCAGATGAGCAACAAGCAGCTTTCGTAGAAAAAACATGTTTATATAATGTCCGTGAGGAGTCCCATGCTTCAAAATGGGAGCGGACATGGTACAAAAAAAACCATAAATATGATGACACCAGCATGGTAAATGATTTTGTATCCACCACCGCCCGAATAAAATCTACACTCTTCTTACGGGGGTGTATTCCGCAACCTAATATCGCTATGCGTTCTGTTTTAAATGAATAAAACACATTTTTGAAAAAAGTATTATTTTTTAAATTTTGCCAGGTCTGAGGATAATAAATTTTATATATTTAAAATATAACGACCATGCTTTTTATGAAAATATATAATTATGCATGTTGTATATTTATTGAAATTCATTTATTGCAAAGATAGAAAATATTCAGCATTATCATAAATGGTAGAAGAAGAGATATTCTCATTCAAATTAAATATTCTTAAAATATAAGAAATAAATTAATTGTCAAAAAAAATACTTCTTAGTCCATTGAAAGCATCTGCGTTTCATGTCTTTCTACAAAACACTCATTTGGCATACGTCCTAAGAAAAGTCATCATTCGGCAATTTTATTTGAATGTACATACGGATGAAAGTATGACCGAATAGTATTTTTTTATGGAAATGAATCAACACCATTAGAAGTGTGACATCAAATCAATTACCGTTGCCAAAATTTCTCTAGCGATTTCTCTTAATACTTATTAACTTAATCATATTTTTTTAAGCTGTTCTAACATCAAGCTATCCATATTTTTGATATTAAAGTCTTATTTGAAAATTTATAGTATTTTATCAAGCAGGCTATATTCACTTATGGTGAAGGCAATAGGGGTAGTGATATCATTTTCCGATACATATTTGATGTTAATTCATCAAGCACGGTCTGAAACTTTGAAATATGTATCAACCACTATGTGAAGTCAGTTCTCCACTTTTCAATTGTTTGCCAGACATTCACAACTTTTTAATATTCTTTGGCTTAAAACTGTACAGCTTGTATTTTAAGACTTTATTATTTTAGTAAAAAGTCTATTTAAATCGGTTTTTATTTATGATAAATAATTTCATATTTTGTTTAAGTGAAAGTTTTGATATAATAAGTTGGCATTGATGACTGCATGACTCGATGAAATAAATGATTTAGAACAGAACGGCGTTGATAATCATCGCGGTGATGTTAAAACGGAAATGTTTATAATTCAAAAAAAAATGTTATATTTATTTAAACATCAATGCCTTTCCAACAATTAACACATTTGAAATGAAAAAAACGTGAATAACAAATTTGGTTCTTTTTCGATACGATTCATGAGACATGATGATTCATACTTTATGCTACCTTTCGCAAAAACAAATATTATTATTTAACATATTCTTTTTAAAAATCACACCACACCGACCATCAAATTTCCTCTTCTATTTAAAAAACGAAGTCTCCACATTTCACATGAGAATGGTTTCAGAATAAATAGAAAAACTTATAAACTTACTAAAGTACAAAGATATTCAAAATAAGCATTTTATTCTCTACTCTAAAAAATAGTGAAAATATAAGCCAATCCCAAGTTTTTTAGTACATCTTTTTTTATAATACATTATACATACATGTTGTAATAAACTTGAAGTTCGCGGCATATTGACTTTTATCAAACAAAGCGCTTACTTGCTTAAGTTTTGCAGATTGAAGATATAATGCCTCTATGCTATGGTATCTCTAAACTCAAAGAGATTTCAAAGTTCATTTCTCTCGAGAGATTGAACTGTACTTCTGAGTCTTTCCATAGCATACATTTTATAGCAAGTTTTGAACAAATTATTACTTATTCCTTTCGATGGATTCGTTGGTAGTTGAAAGTGTGGAAGGAATCATTTTACTTTATAAGAAATGATTCAAAGCTATGTAGGACTATGCTATGTTTTGTTTTATCGTAAGGAACATCTTTGATAGTTAATATAAAATTTAAAATAACTTTGATTATTCCACGTATTGTGTAACTAACTGTGACACGTGTTTCGCCTCTTTCAGAGGCATCTTCAGACTTACTATCGCAAAGTGTTAAATGTTAAAATTTAAATGTTAAATACAAAATGTTAAAATTTATCTTGCTTCATTACTTAAGCAAACTTTGCGATAGTAAGTCTGAAGATGCCTCTGAAAGAGGCGAAACACGTGTCACAGTTAGTTACACAATACGTGGAATAATCAAAGTTATTTTATAAATTAACTTCCACAAAGTTACCGCCGAAACCATCGAAAATCTTTGATAGTTGTTATTAAAAATTCTAATTTTACTTAAAATCGGATTTTTCGTATTATATACCCGTTAGTTTAAGAAACCATCATCTTCAACTGTATGACAATACAACAAAAAAACTTTAATATAATCGGTTTCATTCTACTTTTTTCTTTACTTTCACTGGGTAGTATTTATTTTTAGACGGAGGACTTTAACAACACAAGACAAAGTTATAATCGTTTATGATTCAACTTAAAAAGTTTCAAGTTAAAAACAAATATCGGTGTAAAAGAGGACGTATAATGAAATGATCAGCTGCGTAAAGTATACATATTAAAAATAATTGGAGATGATTGAATTTGTATTATTTAGTGCTATCACAGAACTTTTTCTTTATCTTTTTTATCAACCAAACTGTACCTGTACCTATATTCACCTTCACCCATTGAGAATAGGTATCCGGTTATAGAAGAAGTAATCTACACACTGGCATTTAACGGTACTAAATGACTGCCAAAAGTATCTAAGAAGTAATAACTCAAGATGTTTTAACTTATACACAGAGCATTCATTGTCTTTGAAAAAGATCATCTGATTACGTGGTCGATAATTGAAGTACACAAAACCTTTTCTATCTCTCGCTACATTATCAATATACGCAGAGTTATGTTTAACGACTTCTTAGTACAGTGTTCTGAACTTTCAAATGGCTACCGATCATATGGAATGATCAATCACCTGATGTATCTGCTCTGAATCTTTGTTCAGTTGCAGTGTCACGAATTAGCAGTACATATTTTTAAATTGTTGATATCGACTCGATAATATTTTTTTAAAGCCGTTTGATATCATCTCAAGATAAACAGACATCACAAATACTCATGTCTGAGATCTCAACGTCCTTACCATAAACCTACAGAAACCAACTAATCTTACCTTACCGTTCCCATAAAACAGATTAAACGACTGTCCTTCCAATTTTTCTTATGATAATAAGTTTTGTTGAAATGGCTCATTTGAAGCGGATATAGTTTCGCAAAAACAGCTTTCAGAGCTGTTTAATGAGCTTTAATAAATTTTATATTCAACCTTTTATAGTGAAGCCGTATAAATAAACTAAAGAAAGAATACGCCGTCAATATAAGCGGAAATGCTTTTGAGTTAATTCTGACAATTCGCAGAGTAAGTCGTCCTAGATGGAATTTTTCAAAATGTTCTCCCAGGGCTTTCTCGCATGTAAAAAATCAACATAGAAAAACAATTTACTGTTCGGTAGAACATAAATCATCGTGATGCTGTGCTGTCGTCTGTAAACAAGATCGTTTCTTTTTAAAGAACAACTCGCGGTAGGTGAATAGTATCCAATTTTATTCACTGTATTTCAAACAATTATATTTCATTTTACCAACGTAAAGTTAAGTAAAGGTTAAATGCGTTACCTTTTATATACGTTTTTATTTACATGTTTATCAAATCTAAATTTATAACTTGTTTTTTTTTAATAAATCGTTACTTCCCGGTTTTACTTCGTAGAATTAAATACTACTTGGTAATAAAAAATAAATTTTACTTAGCTTGCCACTTCTCGCTAAGTCGATCGAATAAAATAAATTTTTGAATCAAATTTTTTCCTTTACGTTAACGTGTTTTTAAATGCCATTATAATTAGTTTTTAGTTTATCAATTGTCTTACACTTTAAATCTAGACTTTTAAAACGGTATAAGATTCATGGGGAATTAAAAAATGACGTGAAGCATACATGAAGCGCACTGGTCATTTTTAATCCATTTGACATGTTTATTTATAAAGTAACATGCATTTGAACTCAAAGTCATTGTTATGAAAAAAATATTATCCGCGTGTTATATAAATATACAATATTTTCATAAAAATTAACACCGTTAATCAAAAAACTCGTATAATAAAATGTAATACTTATAATATAAGGAAATGTGGTATCTTCTTACTCTAACAAAACGCTAACTCTCTAAAGCTACAATATTTCGACTCAAATCGTTATACTTTCTTCTTATAAATGACTTTTCGAATAAATTTGAGAACGAAAGCTCATTTCTTTTAATACCGTCAAACTTCCAACGTGACATCTACCTTTCGCAATTTGTGGTATAGCCGCGGTTCACAAATGACATCATTCAACCAGAATTAATATGAAACGAAAAAAGCAACATTTGTGACTGTCGTCGGAATTTCCTCGTTATGTTGTTTGCGTTAATATTATACTTTCATCTTAATCCGTAGTCCTCACGGCGTTGACGGCGTCGTGGAGCGACTGGGCGTCTTCGTTAATTGCAGTCTATAACAAGTTCTTGGTCAAAGACATTTTCGCAAAATATATATTTTTAAATCACAATATATGATTATTATTAATGTAAAACAAAAAAAACTTGTTCAAATTGCGCGATTACAATAGCTAGCTTAAATTCATTATTGTGAGTGTGTACTATTTGAAAATATGAAGAAAAGCATCAATCCACGGTTATTGTTTGTAAAATTACATTTCGATCTGTTGCATCTGTAGTTTATATGTGTGATAAAAATGCGGTGTGTTGAAACCATACCTACGTCACATGAAAGAATTTAAACAATAAACTTAAAACAATTTAAAATAGATGCACTTAGACATTGCAGATTTTAAGTGGTTTCACACGATCCAATAACCCAAAAATACCCAAATTATTGTTTCCCACCATTACTTTAGACCAATAAATCAAACTTATTTAAATTCTTTCATGTGACGTAGGTATGGTTTCAACAGAAAGAGATTATGTAGGAGGCACCCTGTCTAGCAAAGGTATATAAGCTATCTCTAATACACGTTTTAAACATAGTTCTGACGAAGGCGTAAGCCGAAATAGCTATCAACAAATATATAAAATAATTTATGTAAAATTAAAATACATTGTTATTTTTCTTTCCGTATTATAACGATTTTTTTATTCAAAATGTAAGAATCAATTTTTAATAATTATAACTAAACAAACTTTGCGATAGTCCGTCTAAAGATGTTTTTCAAAAAGGAAAGCACGTGACACTATGTGTTACACAATACGTATAATGAAAAAAACCATTTTTAAGTTTATAATTTAATGAGCTTTCCATCGAAAGTAGGTCATAAAATGCATCTTTTTACCGGCAGTTTGTTTTTTTCATTTAGGGTTGACTATTAGTGCTTTTTTCATTTTATTTAATACTTCTACGGATGCATTATTATCATTGGCTTCTGAAAAGAATACAGACATTTACTTCAAATAAATATTTAGTATTGCAATTAATCAATTAAGTATTTTTTTTCGATGGTGTAATATCGAATCCATGTTTGATTAGATAAAAATATACATAAGTAACAATTCATCAAAGTTTAAACAATGTTATTATTCATATAACTTCATTCGTCCACAGGGTGCGTCTCGTCCAATCATATCTTGGTACTCTCATTAGCAACTCACTAACGACTAACGACTCGCTACATTATTCAAGTGTGCCATTGGCCGTCGGAGCTTTTTACATTAAGCTTCCCAAAGAAGTAGGATTACAACGCAAGTCTCTTTATTGCAGGAATTGTTTGCGCGCTTTTTTCTCGTTTCTATTTCTATGTTTGTCATAAATACGCTACACATTCTCACAGAATAATCCCAAAATCTTTCTCAATCCTTCCTTCATCTTCCGCTTCGACTTTAACACGCTTATATTATATTTCATAAAACTTATAAAGCTTCACAGTTAATTCCAGTTATTTTAAAACGGTTGTCTCTTAAAACCAGGTCATTATATGAATAAAAAAAAAATCTTTATAAAACTAAAATTAACTCAACATTTATTCAATAGAAAATCGAATCCTTTTGAAGAAATGCAAAATGACTCAAAAACGTTCTCGTATATTTAAGACAACTTTCTCGTGGCTCATTTGGTATTCTCCTGAAAATGATAGTGCTTAAAATACAGTAATCGTTATGGCCTCATTTCATATTGCAAATATAATAAAAACTTATGGAATAAGTAAATGCAAAACATTTAAAATTATCACATACGAGATTATGTGCAAACATATTTTCCTAGTTTATTTAAGACTCAAGTTTTGATTGAAATATAATATTAATTCAGATTCAAACACTGCTTGATCAAATAATCATCAAACATAGTTTTAGGACCACCCTAACAATGCTATGTATTTATATCGATATCATTATTGGCTCTATCAATCTAAAATGGGTTAAAATATTAGTTAAGCCATTTTAACCCAGTTAGTTTTTAGCAACTCCAATGATACAGAGTTTTTGGATAAATTTACAATAGATAAATTACGGAGAAGATTAGAAATTCGAAAAAAGATTGAAGCTTTATAACATTGAATTTTATAATCAAATTATTCTTTTTTTTATAATAGATAATTCTCTCTGTATATCATCTTATTATTTGTTTTCGATCTGTTTGTTTATTTAGAATATTGATATTGAATGTATTGATGTTGCTATAAAGCTAATTTTCAAACAAAGAATTTCTGTAAAAGAAATATATTTATTTGATAAAAACCCATTCATAATACGCTTAAAATCGCCTAGAGGTCTAATATTATTAAAATTTATCTAAGCTTTGTATACAAATTCATTAAAAAAATATTTTGTTGAATAAGCTTTATTAAATTACTCATTATATTGAAATAAAAAAGATTAAGCCCATACTAAAATGATACGATATTAAAAATGATATTATTTTATATGGTATACAAAAATGAATATTATACAAAAATATTTTTTCATTTTTTGTAATGTAAATGCTTTTCTGCCAAGAATTGACAGTAAACACCTAAAAAATGTTTTGGCTTAAAAAGGCTTGTTTTGGTAGTTGTAAAATTCAATTATACAACGATTTTTGCAGAAAGACAGAGGCGTGCATAAATTAAGTGCTGCACCAATTAGGGCGTAAAAATTAGCATCCAGTACCATTTCACCTGTTGATTTCAAATATAAACTTTTTTATATGAATTTGCATAACTTCAGCGTATCAACAAGACTTTAAAATTAGATTCTCGCAGACAATTCGTCATCTTACATTAAACCATGATTTTGGATGCTATTTATTTAGGTGAGTCGGCTTTGTAGTTAAGGGATAACAGTTTTGTCAAAACGATCAGGTTCAAGTATCTCTGTCAATGGCAGTATCTAATTACGTTTTCTTTCAACATAAATAACAGATTATGATCATGGACGTATATGATGTTTTCTCACTTAACTTATAAAATTCTCATCAAGTCTTATCAAATATACTCATATGCTTTTCTTATTTCAAATCATAAAAGCTAATTAACTAAAATTAATTAAAATTTACTGAATTGAAAATAAATAACTAAATAACCAGAATTGGTTCGTTTCAATGATGAAGCAGCTTTACTAATTTGGATATTTACCTGTAGATATTTTGAATTATACTAAAAAGCCACTTTTGATTGTATTCAATGGACAGTCATTACCATTTAAGAAATTGAAAATATTTAATTCTAAATTTAAAATTCAAGTATTTGTTTTTTTTATGAAACCGTTAATTATATAATGTGTAGATTTTATTAAAAACAATCTTAAGAATCAGCAATACTCAATACAATTAGTTTTTTTATGAAATCGGAAACATGAGATATTTTACCTATAACATAAATAAGCATCATCAATGTTTCCAGTGATTCTAGAATAGTCTTAAATACTAAGCTAGTCATTATATTGTTCTATCCATCCACTAGGTTGGTTCCAAAGCAAGGATATTAATGACGTACCTAGCCAAATTAATTTACTCGCAAGGAAGTCCGTTTACGTAAACATCTTATTAAACTTGTAAGCAATTGAAATGGATGGTGTTTAAATCCTTAGCACCGTATAGCAGCTGTCTTTTTCCACTTGTAAGATTTAGAAAAGGTTGAAATAAGTCAAACTTTGATTCTCATTTAAATGTTGACTGTTTAATCAAAATAAATAAATACTATCTTAGTAAAATAAAGTACTATCTTGTTTATTTAAATACCAAAGTAATACACTGTCGCGAATTAATTTAAATTTAATTTATCAATAAGCTCGACGTCAATTAAGGACATTTTGTTTTATTCAAACGAGTACATTTAAAAAAAATATCATGTATATATCCATAATTGTAATTTTATAGTTGTGCTGTGACGAATTGTTTTACAATTGATTGCGGTTTCAAAGGAAAGTTTTCCTACAGGCAGATATTATATATAAAATGAAGGGAAATGCTGAGAAATATTATATCAAGGCAGGAGGTATGGAGTACAAAATAAACACAGAAAATATGATATCATAATATCTGCTGGGTAATTTCAACCTCGGCAGAAATTGTGAATGCCCAAGGTTGTAATTTTCCATTTATAAAAGGGAATTAAAGTCGTATTTTCACATATAATACTCGAACAATTAACTCATATTCCACATAACAATTACATAGATCAGTAAATTTTTTTTTTCAAATTTCAATTTTTTTACGGTGTTTTTAAAAATATGTATCCCAGTATAATTGTTAATACTGTAGCATGAATTTTTTTATTGAAGCCACGGTTGTCTGTTGTGTTTTCATTATTTACACCTCTCTTTGTTTCAGAGATTGACTTTACCTAAGCTCTTATTGATCAACTCTTGCTAAAATGTTCATTGCAATAGGTGTATTGATATTTTTAGTAGACATGATTTAAATTTTGATCGAATCAAAGTCACACACGGCTGCCACTAGATCACTGCGATCCACTGTCACATACAAGTTCAAAAACCGTTCAATATTGTAAGATTAAGTAAAGTATTGCACTACCAAAGAATGGAATCTACTTTACATCAACAGTACACTCAGCGTAAGTTTGAGCTCTTAGTGGCGTAACTAAGAAGCAGACAGCAGTGTTTAATGCCACACTTACCTCCTTGTTAAGAAAGTGCGAGTTAAGATTGAAAATACACTATGCGAACAATTACATTTCCGGATTTTTTTCAACCATACTTATAAAATATTTTTTTAATGTGTTTAAAACATATGGATATGGCCATATGAAGACCGTAACACAGTCATTATCAACCAAAATATTTCAGACCATCTTACTGTTGTCTTATGGAGCGATATGTGTTAAATAATTATTTGCCTATACAATTGGAACCTAGTATAGATTATTCTATCGTATATGATGTATTATACATTTATAAATGTTTCTAGCAATCAAAATGATTAAATAGTAAATATTTTGAGATTTTTTGCTAGCTCCGTTTTTTAATTCTTCGTGTTTTGATGTATTGATAGCAGTTATTCATATTTTTTTAATATATCATATTTATCACTTTTAATGTGTCCACTGTCAATACTTGGTGGAATGGCATTATATTAAAAATGATAACACATTTTATGATGAAAAAGTACTTAAAATGTGTTATTATTTTCATTATATCATATTTAGCTTCATATGAAACAAATTAATTTGTTTTTGTTGATGTACTGCTTTTAATGAATTTATTTATTTCCGACGAATATATAAAATAAGCCATGAAGTGAAAATACTTCGCGGCATTCATTGTATAAATGATTAATTTATACTTGAAAGAAATTAATAGATTGTTTGAGACTGACACAACTCAGCAATCAATTCTATGAAGACAACATTATCAAAGAACGCAAATTTCATTGTCATTAGTCCTTGAAACTAATATCAATTAACGACTTCCTAAGAAAATCTGTTTCTAAGGAACAGCGTTTTGAGTTTATCTTCCGTGAAATATCATAATAACTGAGCAAGAAAGTTCAGAGGCTATAACAATAATCAGTGAAAAGGTTAGAGATTACAAGCTTTAGGCAAACTGGTCAAGATATCAAAGCAAATTATATTCAAATATCGCTTCAATCTTTGTCAAGTATTTCAAAGATGAATTATTCTAGCCTGGCCAGGAAATTATACTTCTAAGAAAATTTAATTTAAACCTTAATCCAAGTGTATGAATTTATATAATAGAAAGTTTAAACAAAGCACCTAACTACACCAGATTTTCTTTGTGATTTAATTTTTAATGGGTCTGTGAAAACGTCAGTATTTTGCATCTAACTTCTTTGAGTAGGAGGGCTGCAAATAAAATAAATATTATCATATCTTGCTGTCAATATTTCTAAATAATAATAATCTTTTGGAAATATTACATATTCAATGCAAATCATAATTAATTAATGTTTTGGACAAGTAAAATCCAGAATTTCATTTTAAAACTCCCGCTCTTTGATACAAATCATTTGCACCTCAAGTTTTGCAGAAATAAAGAAAGAAAGTTTTCTCATGTTGAAGATTTGCAGTTCTTATACATAAAATGATTTGATTGAGTGATAATCTTAATAATTTTGAAAAAAGTAACACCATCACAGAATTCTGCAATAATTTACAAAATATCCCGTTCATTGATTAAGGATGTAAAATAATATTTGTAAACTCAATCGCATATTAATGTATGCAAATTGTGTAAATTATTGTACAGTCCAACAATAGCCATCAATTCACATCCTTTTTAGCCAGCAAAACGAACATTTGATTATTATAGAGTATTTTTTGAAATATGTACGACGAAAATATTTCAACAAAAAATGGCATGCATGCAACCCTTCCAGGATCTCTTTTTAATATGAAAAATTCTGACCTTGCCAGAGCTCTATTCCAGACCCACCTGATCGCTTGAGCAAATTTCTTGCCACTAGATCACAAAGACTGACTCATATTTATTTACTGACCAAACATTTCTCAATTGTATAATATAAAATAATTTACTATAATATTCTCATTTTCTAAAGCAAACTTCGAGCTGGAACGATACAATTTATGAAAATTTCTAATATTATAACTGTCTCAGAATTACATAAACTACTCAATAAATTTTCATAATTATATAAAATAGAATATACTTCGTTTAATGTGAAGATGAGCAATAATAATAATTATAAGTGAGCGCTAAAGTTCACACAGTAAGTTTGTGCAAATTCCAGCTGTTAACTGTAGGTAAGCTAGATCATCCTAAATACAACGTTTGTCACTTACAAGGCAAGTCCATTATAACTCAGTCGGGCAAGTTCTCGCAACTTTGAGGTGAGAATCAGATTGTAATAAAGTATCCTGCAAAATTTAGCCGAGCGTGTTAGCTTAGAGCTGGAGCGCGATTAAAACAAGGTGTGTTAAGTAAGCCTCACAGTCTGCCGCCGCACGACTTTTCCGCTACTAACACTCCTTGAACTTGACTAATGCAGTAGTATTCTAACTTACTCTTTAGCCCATCATTAAAATGTTTAAATCTGAACTCGGTTATGAATATTAAATTTAATTGTACGTGGCGGATCATACGCATACAGTTTGATAATTTCACATATACAATTTCTCTACTTCAAACAAGACGTAAATCAAATTACACCCGATCCTCTTTTTGCACGGTTGTAAAAAATATCATCTTTTACTATTTTTTTTCACTGTTTTTTTTCTAAAAAAACTATGAACTTTAAAATAGCTTTAAACATGAACATTTACAATATAAAATTTAAATTAACAATCTTTATTTCACACGCATATTGTGTTACTAATTTCGACACGTGTTTTGCGTTTATTATCAAGTAATGATACTGAATGAAGATATTTCACTTGGCAAAATTGTATTTTAGTTAAAAAATATTTAAATTTAGTACTAATGTATCTTTCAAAAATATTTTTATATATAAAAAAAACGATTTAGAGTTGAATTAAACTAATAGAAACTATCCTTAATTCAATCACTTTATCTTCAATAAAAACCCTCATCTCTTCGGCATTGCATTTTTTCCATTATGATTTCATTCTATACGAATTTATTCTATTATTTTTCTTCTATTAATAAGACAAACATAGCATAGTTTTGTTTGAATTGTTAAAATTCATATTTCATATAACTTACCATACACCTTCATAATTTAGAATTAACTAGTGATATGGTACACCTGTAAAATTCTTTCAACACTCACGTTATGTCACTCTGTTACACACACGCACACATTTGAATATTCTATTATTTATACTAATTTAACAATAACTTCTCGTTTTCTTTATGTTTCTGCTTCCTTTTTTACGCTTAAGGCTTGGGAAAAAAAATTTAACATAAATTTACGATTAAAGGTCGAATTTTAATGATTGCAATTAGACCTGCAATTAGCTTTTTAACTAATTTATGTACAAAAATCTTGTTTCGACAATCAAAAATTATTGATTGAGTAGGCATTTACTTGGTAGAACTCGATTATAATACGGAAAGAAAAATAACAATGTATTTTAGTTCTACATAAATTATTTTTTATATTTGTTGATAGCTATTTCGGTTTACGCCTTCGTCAGAACTATGTTTAAAACGTGTATTAGAGATAGCTTATATACCTTTACTAGACAGGGTGCCTCCTACATAATCTCTTTCTGTTGAAACCATACCTACGTCACATGAAAGAATTTAAACAATAAACTTAAAACAATTTAAAATAGATGCACTTAGACATTGCAGATTTTAGGCTAAGATAGTTATTTCGGTTCACGCCTTCGTCAGAACTTCAGAACAGAGTTCTGACGAAGGCGTAAGCCGAAATAGCTGGATCTAGTGGATCCGATAAAATAATTTATGTAGAACTAAAATATATTGTTATTTTTTTTTCCGTATCAAAAATTATATTTTGAAAATATAAGTCTTGCTTTTACACAGATTCCACCAAACTGTAAAATAAGTCCAAGACTTTTTTGTAAATAAGTTATCGACGTAAATGTAGCTTACCCTTTGGTGGCCGAAATCAAATGTTTCGGGTTCTGCTAAGCCAGCGAGTATTGCTGGATCTAGTGGATCCGATATCATCATTGAACAAATGTATCCAATATGTTTTTAGCATACTGTTTCAGAGGTTTATAAAGCACATTTTTAGTTGATAATAAATACAGATATTAAACATCGATATTAAAAATTTTAGAATCATTCATAAATTAACATAAGTTTGGTTAGGAAAACATTGAAATACTTAACTATTTTTACACATATGTCTGTTATTTATACAGACAAATTGACAAAAATACAGAATCATTGATCGAAACCCTATTTAATTCATTGGTAGTTCACCGGGATTTTAAAGATTCTGCGAATGGTCATTGTATTCGGTTTCCAGTATCATTGTTAAATATCGTCACTTTTTTGCTTAATTTTCCTATTGATGTGTATTCAATTAAATATCAACCATACCAATCCGGCCAATATCCAAATTTGACATTTTTTTTTTATTATGTCCGCTCCCAACTTAGAGCATATGGACTCCTCACGGAGTTTATCTCAACATATGTTTTTCTACGAGAACTCCTTGTTACTCAGTTGCTCAACCTGTCTTTTGGAAAGGATACGAGGACTAGGACAGGACTAGTGATTAGCTAATCGCTGTCACTATGCGTCGTTCTTTGGGATCGGAAAGGTGGGAAGGGATTTTCAACAACACAAACACCCATGCCTTTGAACAGATTTATCGACTGAAAAAATCCGTTCATACCGGGAATCGAACCCGGGCGGCCTGGCACGCAAGCCAAGAAGGTTGACACTGCGCCACGGTCCGGACACGGGCGAAATTTTACATATTTTATGCAAAAATAAAAAGTTCAAACTTTTCAAAATGTCCGACTCCGGCTAAATCGCCGCGACGACTCCGACTCCGGCCAAAAAGCCCCGACTCCACGACTCCGACTCCACAGCCCTGAAAATAATTATTATTTTTCGTGATTTCAGTATTACATAAAACTGTGTATAATATATAAAAAAAATGCAACAAAAAAAATTTCAAAATAGTTTACTGCTAAAATTAAATTCCATGAGAAATTCGTTTAGATTTTTTTTGAAATTGCCGTTTTAATTTATGCTATTTTTATTTCTTGATAAAATAGTGATGAATAAATATTCCAGAAAACCTTAAGAAGTCCTTAGTACCTATTAGTCGTATTGGCATTAAATGTGTTAAAAAAATATGTAGAGGTAATTAAAAATGAGATTGAAAGGAAATATTCGGTAAAAAGAATTAATCAATTTTAATTTCGGAAGCCAGTTAGTACTGATTAGCCATATCGCAGCTTTGTATTGATTGACGGCAGATCAAAATTAAAGCAATTAAAATTTTATTACCCAAAAGCTTTTTATGTTTGAAAGAACTTTTATCATTTTTTTGAATTTATTTTCTTAATTTAACGCCTTTCAAAATTTCATTTGTCAATATTTTTTTTTGAAATTCTATGAAAAGAGAACGATTTTATTGTATACCATAAATACATTTCAATTATAGTAATTATTATGCAAACAGTTTTATGGAACTATTTTTCAAACGCATAATATCATACGGTAAAAAAATAACAATGTATTTTAGTTCTACATAAATTTTATATATTTGTTGATAGCTATTTCGGCTTACGCCTTCGTCAGAACTATCATAATATCATCATTTGCATTTTGAGTATCGTTGGGTAAATGTTCGTTTTTTCAACTTCTGTTGTCTAGTAAAATAGATAAATTTATTCAAATTAAAAGCATCTTTCAAACAAATTGTGAAAAAACGTACCGAAATAAATTATTTCAAATGATTTAAAAACCCCTCGTTCTTTAAAGATTTATAAATAACAGCCATCAAAACTTTGTGCTTAAAAGGCTTTTAAGTGATTTTGCTTCAATTGCTAGTATTGTTTACTATGTATGAAATAACTCTCAAACTTATTACATAAATATGTGTCCAAATGGCAAAAAGCATTATATATGAAATATAGACAGATAATTTTAAAAAAAAATGGATTCATATACTGTATAAATACTTTAATGTGTAAAGATTACACTGTAAACTAATAATTATAATGCAATACAATAAATTGAAAGTTAGTTATTCAATTATTTATTTTGCCAGAACTTCTAAATATGAACTTAGTAATCCATACTCGTTAATATATTTATAAAAAAAAAAAAACAATATATCAATGGGAGTGCATGCGCAAACATGCAATCAACAATTTATAAAATAATACATCTTTCGTTCCAGAATAAAAATACGCCATGTACAGAGAAAATATAATAGCTAAAGAATAAATAAAAAGAAAAAGCGAGATCGGCTAATTTTTCTGGCGCCGTCTTCTGACTGCGCCACTCAGGGAGGATTTCCTGTCGCTGTAGAAAGATGTGATTCAAGATGTATTGCTAAATGGCTTCATATCTGATCCATGAACGTCCATTCAATTCAAATTAGACGAGACTCCCGGAACTGACAAAAGCTTCGTGAAAAATTAAACCATCTAGCGCTTGAAAACTTTCACAGAAGGATAAATTATATTTCTTGCAAAGCTTTACAATTTTAAATCACGAAAATTCGAATATAAATTTACTTACATATAATATGTTACTCTTTAAAAAAAACATTTGTAGTGAATGTTTCGGATTAATAATAATAATACGCAACACAAGCTTATTCATTTTCTTTGATAATACATTTCATTATAAATATTTGTTTATCCGCCAAGAATACATAATTATTTAAAATTTAAATTTATGGGTATGATTTAATTTAACAACCATATTTACAGCGGGTAAATATCAGCTCATTGGACTTTTCTACTGCATTTTGCTTTATTTCCTCAATTATAGAATTTTATTTTTCTAAACATTCCATTAACACGTGAAAACTGCGGGATGCACTTTGTTAAAAGGTTTTTAATTAGTATAAGATTATGATACAACACCGTGTGTAAGAGTAATGATAAAGATTCAATATCTTTTTGCCGTTTTTTAAAACAGTTCTTGTCTGAACCAGTTATTTTAAATAATTATTTTAATGATTGCTATATTTATATGACGGCTATTGGCATAATTGCATGAAGTATATTCAAGATTGGCATGCAAATTTTCATCGATATAATTGAGTTTGGAAAAAAACGAACGTTATAAACCATTACAAATACTCGTCTTTCATTTTTTTATCCACAATATCATCATAAATCACGGAAAGAAAACAGTATAACCCCAAAACTCAATTAAAAACTCCCAAATTAGACGATTAATCTAAGGGAATGCTTAAAGCGCTTCCCGAAAAGCATTTTTTCTTGATGGAGACTTCCCCAGTAAGTCAGTGTAGAAAATAACTCCAGGAAAAAGATAGGTTACCCTCAAACATGGGGAGGCATTTACCCCAGCCGACCCACCACTTACCATTTACCGGTAACAGTTTTATACCACCCGTGCTCTTGCCATGCACCTACTCTTGCCGTGTTGTCTTCAACCCTGTTACTACCTAAGTGGGGAGGTTAAACTTCTTAGGACACTGTAAAAAATACTCACCCCTTTTTTATCGTTTTGTTCAGAGCTTGTAGCCAAGAGTAAACACGACGAGACGTACAATATTCACAACTCCAGTTTTAATAGAATACAAATTTTATAATAATATTCTTTAAATACTTCTAGTCGTACACGAGAAATCTATAACTGTACTTTTCTATTTATGGGAAAATTCTGTAGAATAACTACAACTAAAAACTATATAAATCTATTGGATTATTTGTTAAATACCATTTTTCACAACTAACTGCCCGTCCTGTAACCATATTAGGTATTTCTTAAGGATTCCAAGTTTTAATTGAAAACAAATACACGACTATTTTGTATTGAAAGCTTATTGTATTTAAAGTTTTCAAACGTATGAATTATTACATCATAGTTTTTTTAATTATTTTTTCTTGCGAGACGTGTTAATTTTTTACACATACTAGTTTCCAGCAATTATCTTGACTTACTATATTATATGTGACAGATTATATTTTAAACTATTGCATTGCAACAATTTAGATATATTTATATATACTGTATATAACACATTTCTGAATATAAAAAATAACTGAATGTATTTGCTTAAAATATTGTTTTCAATATAGTAGTTTGATTCTGGCTATGAATTTATTAAATGACTATTTACATCTGACTCTTTGTTTTCTTGGAAAAATCTTTCGATAGATGAATGTGCATATAAAAATTTATATGGACAAATCTAGATAAGCTTCTTTTGTTTTTCAATCTAAGAGGAATAAAATAATATATATTTCATTGAAAACAAAACAATGTTTTCAAAAAATGATTCCAAAAAAAATCACGTTATTTTTTATTTACATACGTAAAAGTAAAGAAGTTCGTACGTTCTTTTAAGCCATGGGATTATTTTAATTATTTAATGTTTCATTTTCTTGTAGATATTCTATTTCACCTGTATCCGCAGTGTTAAGGGCACTTCTTAGAGTGGTTAGATTATAAAGAAAGAGGGCTTGTTGGTAACAATGCATTCTCGGGCCGTTGCACCGCTAACAGGTGCATTTCTCCGCTATAATTGGATTCCTAATTCTGTGTAATTTCAACACGTCTATTAGCGCCAACTGACTGCAACTCCATTGCCTGAGTAGCTTGTTACTAAGACGCTAAATGCTTTATCGCGACTCCTTGAAACTGTACATAAATTTTCAAGCATTTTACATTTTTTATCCTGGAACGAAAAGAAGCGCCTCACTCAACCATTACCAGTCAAGAATTTAATACCCTTAATTTTCTTCTTGCATGAATTACATTATTTTTCAATTTATTTTGCTTACAACTGATTTTCAAATATTTTCATTTTATTAATTATCAGAAAACAATACACGACTTAACTTTATTAAAAATTCATCTTTTCAATTAAAAATTTGTGTGACAGTATAAAAATATAATTATACATACCTAAAAACGCGTTTATCCTGAAAGTGTAATCAATGGTTTTTTATGATTATTTTATTTTTTTATGCTGTTTTAAGTATTCTTCTTCTGAAAAAAAGAACGATCCATTTTTAGTTTAGATGATAATAAATCGTATATTTTTTAGAAGTTGTTATCATATTAATATTCAAATATAACAAAAAGCGTTAAAATAAAGCAAACTTTGCGATAGTAAGTCTGAAGATGCCTCTGAAAGGAGCGAAACACGTGTCACAGTTAGTAACACAATACGTGGAATAATCAAAGTTATTTAAAATTTTATATTAAGAATATACAGTTAAAAAATTGATAGTAAAATTATTTGATTTACTTATTCTGTTAAAGAGAAGATCATTCATTAACATATGACTTTTCAAAAAATAAATATTATTTGCCAGTGCAAACACGACAGGCTTAGTTATAAGAGTTCGTTATTCAGCGTAATGTGTGTTTAGCTATTTTTTGGATAGTCATGCATTTAACACACATTGCTTATTTACGACATGATCTAAATTAAGGTATTCACGAGGTTTCCCGGGTGATTTATCAACCGGTTTAATCGTCCCCCTACAGCCTCCAGTTTCCAGTCACGCCGAGACACCAGCTGGAATATAAAGTTAATAAATGAAGTCCCAGGTTGCGTTGGAGGGGCTTAACAACACTCCCGCCATATTATAATAAATACACGCCATTTGATTTATAAATGCAATTATTACAATTTAATGTAGTCAAATAAGCCGCATCACCAGAAGATGCCGTTTACATAATATGTATGTTAACAGAACCGACATTATAATATATTTCAGTATAGTAAAGAAGATGTTATATTATATTCCAGTGATATACAGCAGCTGCTGATCCGTATTTACTTCGGCTAAAGCGTCAGGTGAATGCATAAAAAGATATCCGTAAAATATCCGAAAGATATCCGTTTCCAATATAGCATATTATAAACTTAAAAAAAATATATTTCGATAACCTCAACAGAAGCTTCGACAGACTGTTTGTTTTTCAGACGCTTTATCCCTATTTTCTTAGAACAAGACTACTGGCAAGTTATTCGGTTTCGCTACGCTCTGTTTTCAGAATCTAAAAAGATAATTTTAAACATCACACTTTCAATGATTTTAAGCCAATCGATCGGAATATAAATTGATAAATCTGCCCGTACTGGGTTTCTACCCGAAGGCACCGTGATCGAATGTCAGTCAAAACGTTAACACTATAACTGTGATAATTACTTTGAATGCCACTTTTTGATGGAAAGGCATTATATTCAATAAATTTAATATCTGGACCGGTTTCGCTTATCACGAAAACTATCAACTGATTATCATTCTCATTTATCAATTGATTAGTGAAACCAGTCATATTCTTTAGAAAATTATATGTGAAAGTATTACTGAAAAATGTGTTCTGTTTATTCAAATCAAATATGATATTTTAATATTTCAAGTTCGATATTTATTTAAATAAAATATTGTTTTTTGCAACTGTCATTCTTAGATTAACACAATTTTTATCTAGTATACAAGCTAAATTCCAGATGAATTCATTTCATTTTTAAAAGATATTAAATCATCATCACATCAAATATCATCGTACAAAATTTATCAAAACTGAATAAACATATTTTAAGTATTTCTTGATTTTTTTTCTATTATTTACGGATGTCAAATATTGAAATTATCGTTGAAGAATGTTTAAATTGTAACAAAGGAATTAACAATTCATGTTTTTCAAAAGCTCACATGTAGGTGAGGGCTAGCATGCAGTGGGGGGTGCCTTCAAATTAATCTATACCCACAAAGCGTATCATGTTATTGAAAGAACAAAGTTGAATACGCATTTTATTTCAATCTAGCAGACAGACAGCGCGCTTTTCGGAAAGTAAAAATGTTTCCATTCTTCTTTATATAATCATACTAACATTATTTCGCTGTGAGTGTAGTACGATTCTACTTCACCTCTGGACGCACAAATGGTAGAATATTTTTCTTTCAGTTCAAGTATTTTTTTAATTAATGTGAAAGTAAATCACCGAGTTTTCTATTGATGGTACTTTTTCTTTCGAGCCTAATACCATGATTTTAAACAGACTAAAGTACTGTGTGTTTTACTGACAAAATTATTTAAGAAAATTTACGACACAATAAATCTTATTTGATTAAGATTTAAGAAACCTTATTTACTAAAAAAAATATAAGATTAATTATTTCTATAAACCATATCTATGATTTTGTTATATTGAAAGGATGAAGATAACTATCCAAAACGCACACCAAGTTCTTAGCCTCTAATACACAAAATAAAAATTGTGAATTATTCTATCTATTTGATTAAAAAATATGTTTATAATATTACAGCCATTTTATAGTAAAATTTGCTTTGAATGTTAGTGAATAATTTACACTTACAAAAAACAAATGTGCCTTAATAGTCTTCGACTCAAAATTCGAAGAATCCATCTCGGGAATAGTTAGATATCGTTATCACAATATTAAACTATATGCTGTACCACGAAATTGATATTGCATAAGAAGACTCCCGTGCTTAAGTTACATTTAAAGCAGTTTTGCGGGAGGGTTCACTGGGGAAAGTGTAGCATAAGTTCATACTGCGTGTTGTCATACAAACGTTGTTTACATCAGGGAAGTGAAAATTGCGTCCTTAAGTTACATTAAGACTACGAAACAATGGAAGGAGTTTGCTATTTAAATATAAACACAAAAGAAAAACTTTGAGTTATTTAATTAATTACTTTTAAAACAAAATTTGAATATACTTATACAATAAACGACTTGTAAAATTTGAATATACTTATACAATAATCGAAAGTTTACGACTTGGCATGTGGGAATAGCAAGTCGACCAGAACACATTCAATTCATCTGTCGCTTCTCCAATACTACAGGGTGCTACGATTAAATGTACATCATGTAAAAAAAAATTCAAATTAAAAAAAAAACCTTGATTAATTTACGGCTACTTTCTTTTGATAGATCTTTCTAGTAAGATTGTGCCTACGATGAACACCAAGGAAACGGTAATTTGTTTGTTTCGGCAATAATTATGATATAAAATCACAGATTTTTAAAAAGCGAATAACCTCCAATTTTATTGTATGAAGCAAAAATGGACAAATCTTAAATCTATAAATGATATTGGATTTACCAGGATTTGATTTCAGACCCATTATATTACTCAAGTAAATGTCTTTCCATTTAGCCACGAAGGCCAACGTCAAAATATAGAATACAATATTAAAGCATTGCTGAGAAATCAACGTCTGAAGACAGTAGGTACGTCGTTATCAAAAAAGTAAACTAGAACTTATTTAAAAAAAAAAATTAAAAGCAGAATTTAATTATAAATTATTCATTAAAATAATATTATATCTTCTGTTTTCGATAATTAAATTTGGACCCAGACTGTTTTTACTGGAATTGTGTTATACAATTTGTGCTTTTTATAGAAATATCATTTTTCTCAGATCTCAGAATAAAAACTGTAATAATTTAATTGAATTTTTCTTTCGTAGAACTGTAAAATAATACATTTTAAGAAGACATTTTTATTTGAAATTGGTTCAATGATTGCTTATCTATTTTTAAATTACGCTGACGTTCATAGTTTTCACGTAATCTTGCAATGATACATTTTCAACAACTTTGAACTGTGTGCCTTTTAATGATCAGTTGAAAAAATTAGCGAGAAAATCAAAAATACTAAATCTTGAATTTATATTCAAAAAAAATTCCTTACAATTTGCTGTTAACTGTTAAACTGTTATCGCACTTAACTTAAAAGAAAGCTACGGGATTAGCAAAGGACAGAAAATAATGAAACTACCGTGGGGTGACCATATATATCAGTGATGCAGAACCTTTTTGGGAGAAGGGCCAGATAATCAATTCTCAGATAGTTCAAGGGCCGCATGGGTAAATTATCGATATTTTTTGAGAATATTAAATTGGAAATTTTATTAATCTATATTGTTCTTCCGTCGTCCGGAAAAAGGTGATTGATATTTGTAATTGAGGGCCGCATGCGGCCACGGGCTGCAGGTTGTGCATCAATGATATACATATATATAAATAGAGTGAACACAGTTAAAAAGAGAAAAAATACTTTTTAAAACAGCGAACATATCTCTTCTTTCAAAAATCTTGTCAAAAATTTTGCCAATCATAAAAAAATACTGAAACACTCTGTGAATATTACCAATAAATTTAATGTGTTCCATTGATGGGCCGTTAGGTTAATTTCCCTTGTGAAAATGATCTCATGATAAAATTTCATATTATATTTTATGTCGTTCCATAACCTTCACTTATTTTTGTGAATAAAAACTATTATTTGAATCGAATATTGGGCTATTTTCGCAGAGATAAATTTACTCTTAATGGCAGACGAGGATTATTCAAAAGCGGCACACTTTTATGGTTATTTTATAGACGGAAAATAAATAATGTATCAAATTTATCACATAGATACACGCTTTTACTCTTCGTCGATCACACAAATGATAAAAAAATACTGAATAATTCAACCATTACTTGCAAATAAAAAGCGAACATTTACCAGAATATTCTACATTACAAAAAATCTATTATGATATTATTATCTATGTTGTTTTCGGTATAAATATTTTTGTTTATATGTTGTATATATTAATAATAAAACATACATTATCTTTAAACGCTTTTCACATTTGTTTAAATAACAATTGGAGTTTTCAATTTGTTATTTGTAATATTGGTAACTAATGTTGTTTTAAATAATATAATAGGTACAAAAGATTTAAAATATAACTCTCAAAATCTGAAAATATACACATGTATGTCAGATTACATCAGTGATGCACAAATGCGGCCCGAAATGGATTTTTTTTATAATAACAAAATAACAAATACTTCATCACCAAATTTTTCATTTAAAATGATAAAAAATAGCATTCGATATGTGAACAAATTATGCGGTAGCAAAGGTATATAAAAAAATCAACCCCTTTTCAGTATCCATCAATGAGGCCGATACATCATTGCAACTAGAGTTGATTGATTTGCAGAACAACGATCAATTGAGATCGAAATATCAGGAAGGCAATCTGCAAAGTTTTTACAAATATCTCCCCGAAGAGAAGTTTCCTACCCTACGTAAAAAGGCTGCGCTTTGTGCAAGTCTTTTTGGAAGCAAGCATTTTCCATATTAAAACTAAATAAGTCTCAACACAGAAACCGCTTGAACAATGATAATCTCAGTGCTGTACTGAGGATAGCAACCACAAACATTGAACCCGACATCAAAATGCTTGCTGCCAGTATACAGTGTCAGAAATCTCTCTAAGTTCCATCGTGCAAATCTGCACATAATGTGGAACGGGAAGGATCGAAATTGGTGATAAAATTATGTAAGTATTAAATTTTAAATAAAAAATAAAATTTATATCTCATCTAGTATAATATATCAATATTTCTGCAAAAACTACTGGTAAAAACCATGGTTTTTTAAAAATTGCTTCACTGTCGTAAATAATTTACAACGTTAGAAACCTTTCAAGCACGGTGATTTATGAAACCATTGATAAAAAAACTTTATTGAAAAATATCGTATTTAAAAATAATTATAGAATAATGACGATCCTATCTGTTTGTTTATAATTATTATAAATTTAATTCATAAAGCCAATAGAAGCGATATTCTAAAAATGATTTCAATCACTTCCTTTGTACCAAGTCTGTAACAGATTTTCCATTCTGTAAATCTCTGCCTTGTCTAAATCCTTTGAACCGTGAACGGCATTCGTTCTTGATTTTAATTAATTAATATCGATTACTTTGAAAATACGAGAAGCGTTGAATTTATTGTTCCACTTGTGTTTGCAGTCTATGGGGTAGCGTTCACCCTCGATCGTTTTAAACGCTGTTACCCTCGCTTTTCTCTGATAGTATGTTGAAACAGACTAGTCATTCATCGATTTTAGTTGTTTTCAAAATGTCAAGTTTTTTCCATCCGAATTGATAACTCCCCAATAAAAACTCCAACATTTATAATGCACATAAAACAATCATAAACATGTAAATATGTAATCTAATTAATCTTTTTATGGCCATTTTTTAATGAAATCTTTTTCAGTAAAATTTTTAAACATATATTTCAACGATTAAAGGTCATCTAAAATGCCACCAGTCACCAAGATTTGATTTTGTTCAGCGCTTTCAAAATACATACAATATGTCATCACACTTTCTTATATTTTTTCGGAACTAAGCATTTTTTTATTTTTTTTTTAATGTTCGAAAAAATTTACTTTAGGCGACAAATATATAATCACACAGTAAAAAGTATAACTAATAAAAGATAAATGCTGAAAATATCATCTATTTGCGAATAAGAAAACAGTTCAGACGCTAAGTGTAATATTATAGAATGAAAAAATACCTTTATCAACTGAGTTGGTTCCAAGTTCCATAATTATAGATTTGAACAATTCCATGATTTTTGTAAAATATTAATTCTCATTTATGAAAATCCTCACACTCACCTTTGTCCTCACACCCAAGTTACATTGGTTTGTAGAAAAAAATGAGAAAGCATGACATTAACAAACAGAAATAGTGATAAATTGAATAATAAAATATCCAAACTATCGAATCAACTTTATTAAAGAAATCATGCTTATTAACCTGCAATATATTATTATATAATATATCAAAGTCGTTACTTTTTGCAACCATCTGTAGTCAGCGATGTTCAACTTACGCCCCACGAGAGACATCTCGCCTATATACATAGCATAAGAATCCCTTTATAACCAAACAAAAGTTCAATGAAAATCGATAACGGTTAATAATTTAAATTCAGTTAATTTGATTACCAGTAAAATGTTTACAAATTTGCATAGCATTATAGTGATAGTGAAGTCAGTGTCTCCAAATTTACATATGGATTTTCGTTCTATCAGAATAATCGTGAGTTTTATCACTACTTTATATCTAGGTATATATAAATCCGTGGTGCAGTGGTCAATGTTGTTGACTTCTGTGACGGACTACACGGGTTCCCAATACGAGCAGTACTTTTTCAGTCTATTCATCGATTCTGTTCGAACGCATGGGAATGTATTATATTATTATGGTGCTATATATTTTATTTGGCATATAGATAAGCTTTTCATGCTTTTAGTTTGACATCGCTGCTCTCTACTAATGTTCTTCAAAATTTGGTCTACGAACCAGCACCAGTCCGCAAGAGTTTACTGCCGGTCGCGAAAAATGCAAATCAATAAGTGCAAATATGTGTACCTGGTAGATGCCGGTCCGCGAAATATTTTTCCAATTTTCACCGATCCGTAATATAAGAAAAAATTTTGAAGAACACTGATCAATACAATAGAACTTGGAAGAAATAACAGATGATAAAGACGTTAAAGGCTAACAAAAATATTATCTAGACGGAGTTGAGCAACAAACTATTTCTTGTTTGTGACACCAAATATTACAGGACATGCCGTCGTGTTACATGATATAGGGCAATGTATAATCATAATAACTCTCATCTCACTAATTGTAGCCGACAAATAAAAGCATCCCGAGCTTCTAGTATACGTGTTACTATAAATAATTGAAATATGTTCTTCCGCTCGGTATTGTTTATTTCACTTCTAATTATCTTTTATCTTATTATGAGCTGCTTTATTTTCTTTCTGATATCGGACGTCTTATATTAATTAAAAATTTTCCGTGAATTACTCGATTGGAATCTTTTATTCTTTTTGTATAAAATATAATTCATGAAAAAGTAACGCCTTTGAATGATGAACAAAATAAAAATAATAAAACATTTTTAGTACTTATTCCATATCAAATTTATTGGATCAAGAACGGTTTCACTCATGGTGATCATTATTAACTGATCAGACGATAATGCTTACCATTTGTGGAACCGGTCCTGTATGTACTTAAATGTGTTATTATTTTTAATATAATGCCATGCCATTTGACAGTGAACACCTTAATAAAAAGTGAAAAAATATATAGATATAGCTGCTCAATGTGTGCTTCTTATGTGTATCAAATGGCCCTGAAAAGGATGTTTCTTAAAAAACTACGAGAACTGCGTGTTAATTCATCGTTCAACCTCTCATTCGTTTGATGAGAATATGGAAAAAAAGGATAAGGCTAGAACAGGGCTGATGGTTAGATAGTCGCCCTCGATACGCCCCGTTTATGGGATCGGATGGGTGGGAGGGATTTTTTGACAGCACAAAATCTCATGCCTTCAATCAGAATCGATAAATCGACTGAAAAAATGCTACCTGTACTGGCACTTGAACACGTGAGGTCTGAGGTGGAAGCCAACGACGTTGACTACATGCCACGGACCCGACAGCAAAAAAAAACAGAATACTTATCCATAATAGAGAAAATTTATAACCTTGACTCAAAAAAAATCATATTAATTGTATAATATACAGTATTTCATTGTCTGATAAGAAAATATATCTCATGCAATTCCAAATTTAAACGGTCAAAATTTAAATATAAACATAAATAGTAATTGAAACAAAGACAATCAGTAAGGAAAAGCAATTTTGAAAAACAAGGATATGTGGATATATTTTTTTTTTGTTTAACCATGTCCGCTCCCATCTTGGAGCATATGGACTCCTCGCGAGTCTATCTCAACATATATTTTCTACGAGAACTGCTTGTTACTCAGTTGATCGACCCCTCTTTTTCGAAGAGAGTAGGGATGGAAAGGATACGAGGGACTAGGACAAGACTAGTGATTAGTTAATCGCTGTCACTATGCGTCGCTCTTTGGGATCGGAAAGGTGGGAAGGGATTTTTCAACAACACAAACACCCATGCCTTTGAACAGATTTATCGACTGAAAAAATCCGCTCGTACCGGGAATCGAACCTGGGCGATCCGGCACGCAAGCCAACGCCGTTGCCACTGCGCCACGGAGCAAAATTTATCTTTGAAATATTATGAGAGCTTAAAACGTTTGCTGTCCGAAATTTTAAAGCAAGGCCACAACAATTACCATGTTCTAATCGTATTTTATTCATCAAGGTAAATACTAATTCTTTTACAATTTTAACTATACTTATTTTAATTATGGTCTAAAGCTACCTTTTGTTTATTATAAGTTTTGAAACAATAATCAATAAAGTTGTCTCTCTATATTTGTACATAAATTACTAAAAGTTTGTATTGCTATCTTGCATTAATTATTGGCTTTACAAGTTGACAATTTCTAGAACACCGTTTTCAACGGATTAAATTAATGAAAATAATTACAGTTCGATGGAGTTTCGAGTAAAATGGATAACATTTCAAATAACATTACAACCAGAATATTGTTTTGAATTACTAAGACAACTATTTTGTACATTTAATGTTTTGTATTCAATTAAGACACTTTCTTTCAGATGAGTTACGTTATCAAGATCCATTGTCCTTATTAGCATTTAGATATAATATACTATTCAAATGCTTTAAGCTTACGCTTTATTAATAAGTTCTCTAAGGATATTATTTTTAAATATTAAACACCTACACAGTGACTTTAATCCCAAATGCTTTAAACTGATATATTATATATTCAAATAATATACATATCATATCAGATATAATCATTTATCAACATTTAATATCAGTGAAAATGAGTGGCTGAACATTTAGCCGCTTTAAGATTTTAAAAAAGGCACCTCAACTTTATTCATTTTATTTCAGAGAATTACGCCAATTCATAATCACATTCATTGCATTGCATTATGATCCCAAAGGTTCAGCTAGGTCGTCAAATCAAAATCTTATGAAAAGGTACAAAATTAAAACCATTCAAATTTGATATTGAAATCTTAAGTTTCCTAAATTATAACATATGTTTCTGTAATACATAAAATTTACAGATTATCGTTATTACAATGTAAACCTTATTTTTTTCCGAATTGATAAAATAAAAAATATTATGTCTGTTAAATACCCTTCATATATAAATAGAGCTGATCTCATTTAGTAATATCAATATCGTTTAAGGAGAAAATAATTATTTCAAAACACATTTCGATGTAGACATCATATCGAATTGCAATTGCCAAGGAATATTGAAACAAATTATGTTTTGAAAAATCGGATCCGCTTAAAATAATAAGGTTGGTTTCGTCTACAACCACTCATTTCTGCAGGCACTGTAATCAATTCAATTTTCTGAGGAAAAATGTTCGGCAAAATTTCTCAAACTGTTTATCTTACACTTTATCCAAGTTAGTGTATTATAACATGTAATGTTTAATAGTGGTCGATGCGTTTTAGATCCACAATTTATTGATCATACTTTATGAAGAATACACATACAAATTATGTGCCGGATCTATGTATCGTAACGAACGGTTTTGAGACGTGACAACCAATTGTAAAAGCAGTTGGAATAATCGACACCTTTTTAGAAAGTTTCCTCGCCATATTCGACACCTCTCAAGTGCATCTATGGGCCAGTGAATGAAGTTGGAATAAATGGAAATCGCAAAAGGTTTAAAACTGTGAACCGTACAGGCTAATTTTTAAAAAGTCTTCAAATACTCTCCAAGAGGAAAAGACTATTGAAAAAAATGTGAATGCAAAGACATAGGATAAAATGGTAAACAACTTGGTGATGAATGCACACAACTGGAAAAGGTTAATTTTCACTAACCGGATTGAGGAAAATTGTGGAGGAAGCCAAGACGAAACTCAAAATTAAGGTACATTTAGATAAAGGTAATAAACAAATTGCTGTCAAAGTTTTTCGATTTTTAGGTTCCATCTATTTTTAATTTAATTTACTATTGTAAGAAAAATAAACGTAAATTCAGTGGGTTTGAAATGGCTTACAAAACTTTGGCTAGAACACAAAAAATATGCTGAAGAAATCGTATGGTTACAATACTCTGTTACAATGATTGAAAGCTTTCTATCCAGATCCCACAACCCAGATTTTTAAACTGTCCTTTGAATACAAGTGAAGTATAAATAATTACGACGAATAAGTTTGAACTGTGATACTGGAAATGAGAGCCATTTTTTTTTTCTTATGTAATTGTTCTTTATTTGTGTGATTGACCATACCTAATCCCGCGAAAAAAATAGCAACCACCATAAAATCCATAAAACTAGTTCGTATCCACTCTACGTAGAGATATATCAAACTTGAAAAATATTGATGTCCTTTTTTTATGTTATTGACATACAATCCGTAAGTATGTTTATTTGTAAAACACATTTTGCGAAACTCCGATCTATGTAATATTTCTAAAACCGTATAAAAATTGAGAAACTTTGAATTAGATCATTTTTTATCGTGCCTATATTTTGAAAGGTATAAGGCTATTTCGAAAAAAAACTGAAAACCTATTTCGGACGAACCATTTGCAAGAAAAAAAGCTTATATTCAGATTTTTCCGGGAATTTTCTCGACACTCTGCAGCGAAAAACAGGATTAGGAGCAAAACGTAAGAAGGTACTCCATCGATCCACTCGGAAAATAAATTAGGCAATTGTTCTGACGACCCGTTTCCACCACGTCTCTAGAGCCCCTCGCCGCCCGACGCGTAGGGCTGGGACCTTAAATTGAAAGTATGGATATTGAAAAGCTGATATCGGTATCAATATCTGTGGACACTAGTTTTGTTTTCTATTTAATCATAAAATAATTACAACGACCCCCGAAACTTTGCTGTTGCTATTCATGCGTATTTCTGTTATTGATCTTTTCAGTCTCACTTCATTTTGGTATATTTATATATCAGTTTTTGCTGTAGTAATTAATTGCTTAAGGTAGGTATTGAAAATGTAAAGTTTTTGAATTGCGACTACTTTTTTACTAAAATCAGCTATGAGCGTTAATTGTCATTGTCGCATTAAGAATTCAATGTACAAATTAGTTATATGTTTATCACTTTAAGACAAAACAAAAATACAAGCACAGCTATTAAAAGAAACACAAATAATTAAATTTCATGACTTTCAATGTAATAAAAAACATTTTTTTATAAATTCCCATGGAAAAGACAGTCAATGTTTATAAAACTGATTGTCAGACAATTTTTCCAGCCCCATTCTCGCCCATTAAAATGTCCAAATTCAAGGAAAAAATCTAATTTGCCGTCAAAGAAATGTCAAATAATACCTTCACGTAAATAAAAACATTATTATATTAATAAAAGCCGGGAAAAGTGCAGTAGAAGACTAATTTATTACATTTTGACTAAATGTCTTCGCCGATAAAAAAAATCAAACCTATTTTCTTTCATATTCGTTTTATGGCAACTTAATGACCAACAATGCAAAAGGGAATTACAGACCCACAGACATACATACGCCGTTTCGGTTTTATATATGTACTACTCGATACTCGAGTAATTGGAGTCTCTACACACACATCGATAACGAAACAAATTTACCGTCGAAACTTTCGCGAGCGAAATCAATTCGTTTGTTTGAACTTGCAACAACAATGCAAAAGGGAATTACAGACAAACATCCCGCGTTTCGGTTTTATATAAAACAATTCATGCTCATTCTGTGTCATCCCATCACTTGCAATTTTATTAGTTACCAAGTCACCACGGTCACCAAACTCACACTATCAAGTCAGACCACTATCAGTGAAGCTAAAAGCTGACGTCAAAATATAATGCTGATCCATATATGAATCAGCTAGTGTAAAAAATGTGATCGACAAATTTATCAATCAAATTAAATCTCCATCTATAGTCTCCGATATTCGGGTAAGTATCTTTTGCACCCCTACTTGTAGCCGCCTAACAGATAATATACTCGTCAAGTGACAGGTCGTCTCACTCCACATTATCGTTTCTTCTCTGCTCATCCAATTCTTCCCACACCTCCCTTCTTCTTCACGATGAAAAATTCCACGTCTTTCAAATCATATAACGCAGGTGGAAAGGTTTCATGAATCATTCAGATTTAATACATTTTTAATGAAATATTTCACAAGTGCTTTAAATTCGTTTAGGGAACATTATGAATTAATTTTCTGTTAACCTACAAGCCGGTAGACTTCATGATCATAAGCGATTCCTATAATTTATTTGTGGATTGAAGCCAATATTTTATCTGTTTTAAAGGCAATTTTATCCAAAAAAATATATGAAATTCATTAAATCGACAGGTCACTTAGCTTTTAGGTATAAAATTTTTTCACGATCACTTATTTTGCTTATTCGAAGTCTCAATCTTTGATAGCTCATGATTGAATTTATTTTCTTCTGTAACATTTGGACTGGAAGATTTTATTTATAAAAAAATTGGAGATTAGGACTGGTTTAATAAGTAAAAAATTATTTCCTACAAGAATTGACAGTCATACCTTAAAAGTAAACAATTAGTAAATTTACGGTTGGGTAAATAATTTAATATAAATATTAAGTACTTACGTTATGCGTGAAATTAAAAAAAAACATCTCTTCGATAATGAAATTTATTGTTTGAAGATGGGGAGGGGAGGTTTGTGTTTTTATCTTTCCTATCGAATAGCGAGAAAAATTTTCTTGGCATCATGCTAAGCAAAAATCTTTTTATTATTAATTAAATATTTTTTATCAAACCAAGAAATTTTAAATCTATTTACAAAGTTGGGTTAATATGGAAACATTAAAAACACAAAAATCATCTCTTTTTGTTTAAAAATTTAATCAACACAGTTGTTGCAATCCATGAATGACCTACTTCTTCTGCTTTAGCTTATAAATATTTTTTGTCTTATATTATTCTTTTCTTACTCTTTGCCTGCTTCCCTAATAAAGAGATACTTTAATTGAATTTTCCTTGTTACGAGTAGCTGATTATTAAACAAAGTAAGATTGCTTTGTTCTTGAAAAACGTAAATTGTAAATAACAGAATAGTTTTATTTTCTTTTATAAAAGTAATAATTTTTACTTAACGGAAAATACATTACGCGAATATTTTTAATCAAAAATTATTCCATAATAGGAATATAACAGTATTTTCAGTTTCACAAGGATTTTAAAATACAGATTGTCCTCGACTTACGACCGAGATACGTTCCTGGACTTTGGTCGTATGTCGAATTGGTCGTAAGTCGAATTTCATACAATATATGTATGTATAATACTTACATTTAAAATTAAAATATGTGTATTTATTTATATTTTTTTTTTGTTAAATTTATACTTATTTATTTATTTATACAAAATAAAATATTGACTTCATTAATATTAAAAATCTTTCGTCATCTGTACTTATATAAGTACAATTCATTGGCTCATCATCAGTAGTGAAAGGAGATGCAGTAGTAGTCTTTTAAAAAACATATCCAATTTTAGTTGAGTTGTTTGTTGTTTTTTATTCCCTGTGTATTTCTTTGTAGCAAGCAAGATTTTCCTGAATACGGTGGTTAATACTCAAAAATCTATCGTTATTCGATTCCATTTTTGCAAATTTTTGCATTACTTGGTCAATTTGAAGCAATAATATAAAATTTTAAATAACTTTGATTATTCCACGTATTGTGCTACTAACTGTGACACGTGTTTCGCCTCTTTCAGAGGCATCTTCAGACTTACTATCGCAAAGTTTGTAGTAATGAAGCAAGATTGATTCTAACATTTTAAATTATGAAATTACAAAATGGAGTTTGGTTTTTTTTCCCTTTTAAGGGAAGCAAGGAGGGGTTTATAGAATCGAAACAAAGCAAACAAATAATCATACTAAAACTCTAAACAAAAAAGAAATATTATTAAATAATATTTTAATAGGACAGGTTGCTCGCCATTACTTACATTATTTCCAATTAATAGAGTAATCTCTGACCTATCTGATTGATTGCAGCTCATAAGTTTAATAGTTTGAAATATTTAACGTCAGAAAAAATAGACTTATGTCTATTTTTTACATTTTTTTGTTTAATTATTATTTTTTTCTTAGAATATTATATGTACATATTATATACATAATACCATATCATGAAAGTCTCATACAATGTCAGAAATCTTGAATTACAGGAAACAGGTATTTGCGTGAACGCCGAAAATCGAACACCGAAAATCCAAAGACGATTTTAAAATTCTCATATGGGCGCGCTTCGGGTATCACACGTATTTGCGTGAGCGCCGAAATTGGAACACCTTTTTTTACACACATTCGTGTGAACGCCGGGGAAGCGGTTAATAGCAATTTAACTTAATGATCTACTTATATGTTTGTATATAAACGATACAAACTGTTTACTGCACGTCAGTTCAAGTACATCCGTTCACTTGAAATGCCTGAAGATGCTAAAAGGCGAAACTCTGGTTGTTAGCGACAAAACTCATGGAAAAGTACAAAATTCAAACAATTCAAATTTGATATTATTCTCAAGATTCCTTCGTGCTGAAATAGCTATCAACGATATATCTGACAAAACTTAGACTTCACATTTAAGGTGTCCACTGTCAATACTTGGTGGAATGGAATTATAATAAAACATTCTTAATACTTATTCCACCAAATTATAAGAACAGGACCCGTTTCGCATTATCAACTGATAACCAATAATTATTTGCATTTTCACGAATGAAACATAAAAAGTGGTTGCAAAAACCATTATATATATTTATTGCTTGTAAAATGTAAATGTACTGGAATTTTCATACATAAGTTATAAGCAGATAAAGATTGTTTTCCGAGGAATTTACCTAGATTTTTTCAATTTTTTTTTAGTTAAATAAGAGATTAAAAAATAAAGATGTTCCCTGCTCCGTGGTGCAGTGATCAACATCGTGTCGGACCGCCCGGGCTTGATTACCGGTACGAGAAGATTTTTTCAGTCGATAAATCGATTCTGAACAGAAGCAATGGGTGTATGTGTTACTAAATTACTAAATTCCTTCTCAATTTTCCGATCCCAAAGAGTGACGCATAGTGACAGCTATTAGCTAATCACTTGTCCTGTCCTAGTCCTTGTATCCTTTTCATCCATACTCGAAAAGGGGATGTTCCCCAGAACATCCAGAAAAAACATTTGTTGAGATAACTCCGTGA
Source organism: Himalopsyche kuldschensis (assembly GCA_028554975.1). Classification (NCBI taxonomy): domain Eukaryota; kingdom Metazoa; phylum Arthropoda; class Insecta; order Trichoptera; family Rhyacophilidae; genus Himalopsyche; species Himalopsyche kuldschensis. The sequence goes on along the minus strand of JAHFWI010000016.1, from coordinate 4,832,218 downwards.
ATAGTCCATATGCTACAAGTTGGGAGCGGACATGGTAAAAAAAACGATTTATTTTATTAAACTATTTATAAATATATTTCAAATTATCTTATCCATCAAATATGTACTTATTATAAGTCTGGAAGTGCATTAAGGATGCTGTTCGGAGCATCGACATCATTGTATGTTGCATCTTGGGCGTTAAGTCAAGTCTCCAAGGGCTTTCATTCAACCGCATCTACCAAATGCTGTAGATTGGTCGACCAAACAAATTAAATACACTTTGTAGCATGTTGTTAACATTTCAAGGTTTGCAGGGTTAATCGTAAAACGCAATTTATTATCTTGGTGTAACAATAATGTCGGTTTAATATACGAGAATCCTTTATTATAGACTAGCTGTACCCTGCGCGCGTTGCTACGCTAGCAACTAAAATAAATTTGAAGGAAAGACATTACACAATTCAATTCAATTTGAGTCAATTTATTGATTTCGTTCATTTTGAAAAAATTGTGACATTGCAGCTTTTCGTTTCAATTCGATATCAATTTTTGGAGGGGGAGGGGGTTATTTGGCGGGGTGGGGTTTTGGGGGCGTATGAGGGGTGTGCCAGAAACCTTCGAAAGAGTGAACTCAAAAAATTCGTAAAGTTTAAAAAAAAATGGGGGTGGAGGTTGGGGGTGGAGGATGAGGGGTGGAGGTTGGGGGGGTGGTTGGGGGGAGGGGGTGGTTGGCCAGAAACCATTGCGGGAGTGTACTCAGTAAATTTGTAAAGTTTCACATCGATCGGTCGAGCGGTTTAGTAGTCCATAGCGGAAATACAGACAGACAAACATTCATTTTTATATATATAGATAGATGTACAACTTTTTCTCAACTAAAATAGTTATTTTAGTTTCAATTAGTAAAATTATTTCTCTGTATATCATAGTGGTCAGCAATATTAAACTTTTATAAAAAATCTTTTATATTCAACGATTTAGGTTCTTGTATGGGAAGTTTGCTACATAAATTTTTCAGTTGATTAATATATGTGTAGATATCTCAAGGCATATAATGTCTCTAGTTTTTATTCATCTCTACACACTTATATCTAAAAAATTGTGATTAGCTATTTCGCTCTTATCCAGCATAAAGCAGATTTTTTTTCACCACTTCCACCTATATTGTGTAAAGATCTGAACTAGTTTCGCTTATCATGTGAATTCCCAACTGAAAATCAATTCAAAATATTTCTTTGAACAAATCCATTTGCTATGGCCTGATAATATGGTAGAGGAAGCGGTCATGAAAATCTACTCTAAATTCGTGAAACAGCAGCTTTGATGATTTTCCGGTATAAATATATAACAAAAGACATGTCAGTTGTATACTTAAGTTTTATGGAAATTAACTTGATCACTTTTAAAACCATGATTTTACATAGCATAACAGTAACTAGGACTGGAGGTATTCATTACTGATCAATTGAAATTTCTAGCAATGGTGAAACCAGCACTGATCATTACAAAGTTTTTGTACCTTTTGGTAGAAGTCTTACGCATTTAAGTCAGTTTTGGAAGTTAGTAAGAGTCTGTGAAAGTATGTCAAAGTAAATTCTTCAAGCTAAAAATCACTTAAACACTTTTAATTTAATCAATGGTGAAAGTTAATTTTGGTAAAGCTTTCTTTATTCTCCGTTTAATTGGCTTATAGTCTAATCTGTATGAAAGCAATAACTAGTCAGAAAGAATACATGCGACAAAAGAATAAAAATAACACTTTTTACCTCCATAGCAACGCATTTATTGGCTTACAGTGTCTTGTCATGCTGGGACAAAATAAAAATGGTTAAACATGCCCCCAATTTAAATCCAACCCAGTGTATCGATAACAAACTTTTCAACTATCTGGTGACGTAATAATGTCGCACTTGAAATGAAAAAATATTTATACATTTCCAGTTTTATTTAAAGTTGTTGCAATGTGGCAACCACGTAGTAGCGCTGGTCTGGTCGCAGGAGGGCCCTCAAGCGACCGCGAACTTGAGTCTCGCTACCCCTGTTCTTGAAACGACTACCTTTACGACCACCTTTCGAGTGCGTCCCTGAGGGGTTTTATTCAGCATTAACAAGTCACTTTTAGTTGCATGACCACCACGTTTCAACGCAACTATTTCCTATTTTTTGTTAGTATTTATGTGGTGCAAGTAACTAAATGCCACAATTTTACATTAGGCTCCATTATATTACTATGTAGTAAAAAAGAAAACATACAATGTGCGTTATTTCAAATGGAATAAAATACAGTATGTTTATATCATACAGTTTACCTAAACTTTATTCGTATAGATAATGATCATATATAATAGATAGCCTCTGAAAAATGGATATCTATATTTTTACAAACATTAAACGCAACTTTTGTACTATTTGTATGAAATGATCAGAAAGCTTTTCTATATCGTGACCATTTTCACCCGATTTTTAATCATAAATTCTCATATGGCTATATTTATATGTATGAGTGATTTACAATGTCAATATTTGTGGAGACGATAACTAATTATCATACGTTATATAACTAAATAACCTCCAAAAGTGTTAACGACGTCTTTAAAATAAACGACTTACATGTATCTGATCAAAAAACAGTGCATATCTTAAACCTCTTGCCTGCAGAGCCAATTTACGAAGATTCAACAAACAGATTTCAAACATTAATTCATCAGTATCTGTGTTAAATACACCGAGATTATCAAATCAAATCAAATAATGCAGACATATTTGAATTAAAAAATCTTGTTACTAATATTTTTAACACTGTAAGCTCTATTTATTTTTTAATACCAATTTGCAACACAGCAAAATCAGGTGTCTCAGCGTATGTGACGCTAGCAGTCAACGGGTTAAGAATGATGAAGTATAAATCAGAATTGCACAATGGCTTTGTTTTTTATTAAAACCCACAAAAGATTGAAATTAATTAATCATTTAACTATCAAAAATTGCAACAAAAATAATATCATTTTGATAACTATTACTTTCACTTTTAAGGTGTTCACTGTCAATACTTGGTGGAAAGGCATTATAATAAAAATAATAACACATTTTTAGTACTTTTTCTACATGAGATTTATTTCATCAGAACCGATTTCGCTCATGGCGAGCATTATCAACTGATAAGGAATACAATAAAACAGTGGTATTTATGCTAAAGTTAAGTATGAAAACAAGGTATGACAAACAATTGGTAAATCAACTAAGCAAATAAATTAAAACAAATTACAAGAAAAATAGACTAAAAATAAAATGTTCAAGACCTCTTAGCAATGCAAAACTAACACATCAAAAATCAATTAAGTATGAATTAACATTAACAAAGTAAAAGCCCAAAATTAAGTGCATTTAATAAAAATAAATAAATCTACATGTCTGTCAACCAATGTCATAATGCTCGCCATGAGCGAAACCGGTCCTGATGAAATAAATCTCATGTGGAAAAAGTACTAAAAATTTTTTATTATTTTTATTATAACTATTACTTTGTTTTGAAATTAAACTACTATAATATGATTATAACACACAATTCTACACTCAACATCATATTACTGCGTTGTCATAAATTGGCTATATTCTTACTGGCTCATAATAATGTTATTTATTATACAGGCTTGTTTGCTTAGTAGGAATACCTGAAAACTTTAATTTTACTTTGTGAAAACAATGCGAGTAACTCAATAACAGACAATTGTTTGCGAAAAGCAATGGTGCCATCACCAAAGATGCCCCGCTATGTACGTCAACAGTAACACGATGCTGGTAAAATATCGTTAGTGCTTTTATTTGAAACTAAACATACAAAATAACCAAATAAAAAACACATTTGATTTTTTTACAAGACAAGACACTACCGTCGTATTAAATGTCATATCTTTATTTAGGTGAATGTTTTCCAAAAGTTTCATGCAATCCAAGTTTTTTAAATAATCACCAGAAATACTGTTTTTCATTCATTTCATTTCAATACGAGTTTCAGAGATAGCTTTTCTATGTTGAAAAGCACAGACTTTGTTTAAAGTCTTCAAGTAGTAGTCCACTATAGCGTAGGCCTACTATTTTATTTATTTTACATTGTATTAATATGTGTCATGTTTTTTAAACTGAAATTTAGCTGCTACGAAAACAGTGACACAATGTGGAAATCACTGATCATTTTCTTTAAATGCCTCGAGATTTACCATCTTACATCTATTTTGTATATATCTTCACTAATTATAATACCGAATTCTGAACACGTGCTTGTGGTAAATAGATCAATTGAGTAAGCTGACATGATTTCAATTTCTTGTTAGTTCAGGTTAGTACATTTAGGCTTTCAATATAAACATGAATTTTAAGTATAATACATGGTATCTTGCTAGATTAGTTAGTCAAGAAGACACTTTGTGTTCTGAGATATATATACAAATGTTTTATAGGATAAATCACTGTTTTTCAGTTTATTTATCAACGCCAATTTTTTTCAATATACTGATGGATAAAATCCTTTTCAGTTTGCTTGCAATATCACCGCTCATGTGACTTTTTATCCTGCGTATTTCTAGTGATATTTTGGCTATCCAGTAGCTAATATACAAGCTTCAAAGTCTCACAACATTCCGACACAAGTTGTGTGACATTATGGTAATCGATGTTAATCTATATATTTTTAACTGTTATTAATTATGAATAACAGAAGAGACTTATTAAAAAATTCACTGTTTTAGGGTGCAAGTCAAATAGAAAGAGGGTGGTAATAAAACAAGCGAATCAACAAAGGCGTAAGCATTTTTTCAGTGAGCTTGAACCTATTTTGTAAATAACTGTTGTGACTGCTAATTTTCATCAATTATTTATGGCATCTCACCAGCGAGATTTATCAATGACATCGACAGGGCAATAAAGGTGATCGGTGGGAAATATTTCTTTGACGGAAAAGTGGAAGAATATTGACTTATTTTCCAACGGTGCACATCAGTAGAAACGATAGTCTAACCCTAACGGTATGTTAGGTCGCCCCAGCATTCTCAACAGAACAATTCAGTATACAGCCGTCGAAATTAGTTCCGCGAGTCAACGACGTGAAACGTCACTGTTTACACCTGAAAGTAAACAAAACACCTGATATTAGGTTTATATAACATCTCCCACACCAAAGAGATCAATCGGTTCTAGTTTTACTTCGTCTAAGGCAGTAGGTATAACATTTCCTTACAGGCGTTGGAACAAATACATTATTGGATTCGTCTCATATTTAAATTTCTGCAATAATTCATATACATATAGAGTACAATCTTTTTAATAGATCATTCATTGATTTTTTTATTTATAGAAACGACATTATTATTTTTTTGCATAACTTTTATTTTGAGTACCATGGTAGAATTATTTTCAAACGTTATTTTTAAAAATTCTTTCTTTAAAATATCGTTCCGCAGAGTAATAAATTTGATATTTTGTTTATTTAAACATGAAAAGTTACGGAAAAATATCTACAATAATTATGTTATGAGTCAAAATGCTGAAATAAATATATTTTCAGACCATATCTTTTTTTCATATATAGATATTTTTGACTACCTTATATGCAACTCGATCGAACAATAAACTCAGATTTCAACCTTTCTCTTTGGAAATGGCATGAAAAGCACTAGTAGTTATCTAGTCATTCTGTCTACGCCCAGTTTTCAGGGGCGTTGCGGAAGGGGTTGGTTGGTTATCATATCATAAACATCACAGACATTCAAGCTTGTGAATACAAATTATAATTTGGTTGAATAGTCGATGTATGAATTTTCCATTCGAAAATTTAAACTTGAAGGCTTGCAACTGTGTTGGTGAAAGCATATTTTTTTTACTGTTTAAATAACTGCTTGAAAGTTCAATAAAATGTTTCATAATAACACACTAATGTATTTTAATAATTGTAGTTTTCGAAATCGAGAAGATAGCATCATACAATATTGACAACACTTGATGTTACAGTGGAATACATGTTTGAATATAGTAAATATATTGAATGTAAGTGTGTTGGAATAAAATTTTCCAAGCGATGATGACTGAAAATATTTGATTTTTATTCTCTTCGTCATTACTAATTACCTAACGAATCTCTTCGTGAGGGCTCCGATCATTATTTGAAATTCCATACATAGCACTGCGTCGTTTTTTATTCAAATTTAAATAAATTTGCATATTTATTTAGTTCATTCTCGTCTATACCAACAGAAATAATGGACACAAATTAAAGGGTACACCGCAGTTAAATATTGATACGGCTTATTCGTACACATGACCATTTGAATCACTGTACAAAATTTAAATACAGAAATGCTCGTGTTTTTATTACATGTTGAATTTTCATTTGTAATTGTCATTGATCATGTTATTTAAATTGAATCCACGAAATATGGGGTTGCGCATTAGCCTAGACGGGAGTTCATTTATTACATGGTGTACAACGGATTATAACGAATACGAATTCGAGGGAATTAAAACAATAGCACGATTTAAGCCTTTGGTCATGCCATTATTTTTTAAAATATCATGTTTTGATTAGTGGTAATAAAACGTTTTTTAAAAGCAACGCAACGTCATTTCAATTTCATCTTTCTTTGTACCTAAGAGGAACTTGAAATGTTCAGCTATTCTAAAATATAAGTTTGCGTAACGCAATAACTTTGGTAATATATGCATATCTTTTAATGAAATAAGTAATAATATCTAATTGAAATGACTGATCACGAAGTTTCCGCCAAATCCATTAAAAAATATTATAGCAACAGTAATTGGTCGAATAGAATATGAGGCACTCAGTACAATTTTGCATCACTGATTTATCTATATAAATGTACGACGAGCAGATTTATTTCGATTTATCAGAATAAATATGCTCGGATTTTCTCATTTTTATGGCTGTGGATTATCAAAATTACATGGTCGATAATCTATTTAAATATGTGTTCTTTCTATCTTTGCTTTACTTACCATAACATACGGTATTTAACGACTTTAACAGGCCACTATAGCGAAATCGTTTCTGAATCTAAAATAAAGTAACATTAATCTTACAGAAATCAGTTTTGAATATATGTTCCCGTATTTTTATTTAGATATAAAACACATTGTCTAATAATAAATGACTACATGCTAAAAATGCTGTAATTTATTCTTAAACAAAGGTGTATTTTAACTTTAATCCGGCTATTTTTCAGCACGCCGCCGACCTAGCTCACCTTCTACATTATACATTACATTACACACACTCTACATGATTTCTGACCAAAGGTGAACAAGCAAAGTGTTTTTTTGCTACAAAATAATAATAAAAGTGAATGAAGCTTACTTTGGATAGAGGCCTCAAACAATCATTACTTATTGATTGTGGAATGGAAAAAATCATACTGCGGAATTCGACACATTCACCCAGCTAATTGATTCTATGTATATGATTTTTTAAATTTTTAGGATAATTGATTTATCTAACTTTTTTAATAACAGCTTCGTTTAATCGATTAACGTTTGGAATCTTTGACAGCTCTTACATATTCACTTTATATGTGTCTTCCACTGTTTAAGTTTATTGCTTTCAATACACGTCTTGATTTTTTTCAAATCTCACTTATTTATCGTTATTTATTATTGTATATTATAAACGTTTTTAGGATTAACTTAGCCACCGTAATAAAAAGCATCAATAATTCAATTATTAATCAGAACATGAAATAAATTTCATTAGTTTTTTATTTACATAACTTATAGCTGCTAAATCAGAATTAACATTACAATTTTGAGCGAGCGATTGTCTTTCTTTATTCGTCTGTTGCTACTGTTAAAGCGTTGAACATTTCGTTCCCAGCGTTTTCCAATGCAAACTTACGGACCTTTACGAAGGCAATTCTTTGTGGAAATGATCCAGCGAATGTTCCCTGGGAGGACGAACAGCCTTTTTGCTTTACTCTTTTTCTTTAATTTAGGCTCACCAGCCTGCGAGTCAAATGAACATTTCAAAAAGGTTGGAAATTTATGTTTCACCTTGGTGTAAAACTGTAGTTTTAATTACCGAAATATTACACTGCCACTTCGCTTTCATAACTGTGGGCACAAACGCGTTCTTTGGGAGAGATTGTTTAATTATATATAGAATATGATTTGCCTAAGTAAATAAAGCGTTTAATCCATTTAAAAGAGATATTCTACTCCATAGAGGCATTTGGACAATGTAATTACTTTTGTATAGTATTTTATAAATTTTCCAAGGACTCTTTATTATAAAACAAGATTTTACCCACAACTATAGCAGACATGAACAAAAATAAACATTAATAAATTAAATATTAAAACTTTTCGATTTTTTATATCTTCGGAATTTAAATTTCGCATACACTTTAAACGATACTCATTACAAATAGTGTTTCCCGGTGGAAATTTTTGCAAATTCGTATTTTTATTCCATTACCAACTTTATTCTTATATTCATATGCAATTTTAATATATCCTATAGAATGTGGAATGGAAAAGAAACTCTGTATTTAAACCGTGGAGAGACGATGGATCACATGAAAGAGATAACGAAACGCTCGTTCAACATTGCAACGACCGAGGATATGAAAGAAAGTCAACAAATAGAAGACTACAGCATGGAATATTGTAAGCTTTGAAATGGTCGTGTAAAATCATTTATTCTATTTTTAATTTTATTTATTCAACGACCATTCGTGAAACTAAATCCTATAAAACAAAGGTTATTTCACAAAATAGAATATAAACTCAAACAGAAGTGCATTCATCTCAAAATAAATGATTTGATGCTAATGGCAGATATTTTAATAATCCAAACATTGATGGTTGTCTCCCACTTAATTCAAAGAAATCTTCATCGCTGGTTTAATCTTGCTTTTCAATACTAAAAAAATTGCACAGTTTCGTGTCTTGGTGAAAATCACATATACATAGACAATGAACAGATATTCGTAGCTAGATAGAGATTTAGATTTAAAATAGATAACTTATAATTTAACGTAACATAATCAATTAGGGTAACGAGTAGATGGAATTGGGCTTTTACGAAATTGCAATATAATGAAAAAATTGTTTAGATTACAGAAGGTGATCATTGCCTTGCTTAAGGAATAAAGGGATTAGTAAACCCCATTTCTCAAATTGAGCACGTCATTGTACATAGATGTCACTATAGTTATCTTTCATAATATGATTAATGAAACATTTGTTAATTAATGGAACTCGAGAACTAATCTTAAGCTACATAGCTGCTTGCTTCTGTTACGGATTAATTAATATTTCAATACATTTTAGTAATACGATGAAATAATAATATGGGTAATATGTTGACGTCAACGCTTTAACGAGTGATTATTAGCTCTGGGTGCTTTAATTATACGCACTTATTGATTCCTGCAAGATGATGATTGTAAATTATTTTAATTATAGGGCACAATTCTGAATAAAGCTCTCGCTTGGAAGAGCAAACAAAAACACCGGGAAGGTTGTAAATAACATAAATTCACGCTTTTATTTTGAAATATACGATTTAGAGAGAAATATATAGAACATATACATACATTTTTTTATTATTCTCAAAACCGAATTAACTTTTATTTTTAAACGTGAAACAATTATAAAAAATACTTTCTTTCATCTTTGAAATAAGCCACTTACTACGCCGTTCTTCGAGTAAAATGCTTCGTTACAAATACCCAACAGTTGGGTACATATATTGTTAGTTCCATGTTCTTGGTGGTTAGTGGACCGATCTTTATTATTTTAGTATGATGTGACAGCCATTTTTTTGACGTGACAACGTCTTATAAATCGATGAATGCTGCACGCACGAAAAAACATGACTCATTGTCCCGTTTGTCGCGTTACGCCGAAGGCAAGCGTGCGAGCGAGCGCGGATAAGCGATAGAGAGGCACGATCGGCCTACCGTTCGGATTGTGCCGCATCTATCTCTCTTCCACTCGATTGGTCGATGCGTCTGAGTAGAAAAGAGATAGCGGCAGCACACAACTTATACACCTACAGTACCTACACGTGATCTGTTTATAACTGTTTATAAAGTGAAGTGAAATGTTAATGTGGTTTTCATTGTTTATATTACAACAACAATTGCGGCAATAAAGGTAATTAATCCTTGAATTAATGAGTGCGAATAAAATATATCAATAAAAAATTGTAGATTTCATTTCACTCCTTCTTCGTATCCATACAAAATAATGATAATTCAATAAAAATGATTCCATTTTATTCATAAAAGTATGCAATCATTTCATCAATGTTTTCTTATGACGTTGTCACGTTAAACTATCGTCCGTAAACCGACTTTACAGACAACCATTTTTAAATTATATCCACTCTTAAGATTAAAAAAATTCTTAACACATAAAATATTTAATACTGTTTGTTCTGTCTAAGCATTTTTTTTTAGTTCTTACAATTCGAACCAACAGCTGAGTATGTAAAAGAAAATATGTGAAATATGCATTTCAAAAATATTTTTTCATTATTATATGTAAGTTACGAGTCGGATGTTTGACTTGAATAATTATCACACTGTAGAATTAATTGAGTAAATACAAACTACGTATTATTTGGTTTCTCCAATCATTCGACTTTGTGATAACATTATTATAACCTTCCAAGTCCCTGTAATAAACTTATATGATCTTGTTCCGTATATAATTATCTATTATTACCATGAGGCAAATTCGTATTGAATTTGTTTCAGTTGCTGTTACGGAGTCATCGGCGTATATTTCCGTCAAATCAGCGAAAGTTTGACAATGTAATTACTGAAGTTATTTTGAAGCCCAAACTTACTTAATGTATCAAACTTGGAAAACTAGTAAGATATTTTTGCCTAGATTGATAGAACAATTAAGTTGTACAAAAAAATATTTTCACTCGTTATTTTTTGCAATTTGAGTTTAAAATTTCAAAATTTAGTTTCAAAATGTTTTTCATAAATTTCACGGGATTCGATCATGTCAATCGGCTTTGAGCTAAAACTTGGAAGCTTTAATTTAAAATTCAACGACAGATGGGCGATAACGTCTATTTTTGCCTTAATTGTGTGACTTTCATATTCTTTCCATAATAAAAGTTTTTTTTTAAATTTTATGAACAACCAATAATGATTAATAAAATTAATAATATGTTTCATCATTTTCCATATCAAATAATATATTCACCAACAATTTTTTTTTGAATCGTTGATAGAAATTTGAATTAAAATATGCAATATATAACATATTTGGCAGTTTATTTAACATTTTCCACCAGAATTACTTCGTCTCAGCCTAAGAAATTTTACCGTCGAATTAATGATTTTATGTTCGAGCAAATGGATGTCTGTGTTTTTCTAAAATCATTTCACACCCATCTGATTCTTAAAACGGAGCTTAGCGGAAGCAATAAATTCTTCAATAATTATATCGTATTCTCCCCTTTCCTCCTCCTATTGACTCCTTTCTATTCCTATACTCTCCGAAAAATAGAGGTTGGGCAACCAGAGCATATAACAATCAGTTCTCGTAGAAAAACTTCTGCTGGGACAAAGTCAATAAAGATTGCATATTCCACATTGGTAGCGGATATTATAAAAAAATACTTCGTCTGCAAAAATATTCCGTGCGAATGAGAATATGTTCAGTCAATCGTTTTGATAGTTCTGAATGTGAATGGAAGATAAAGCTCATACTTTCTTATTACAATATTGTTTTCAACTGCTTAATTCAATATCTCCAAAGAAACTGGTAAGTCTCTAAATGTAGACAGTTGATATTTTTTTACAAATCCAACAGAATGGATGCTGACGGAAAAATTATATCAAATAATTATTTTTTGGTATGTTTATATTTTACCAGTACACACAACAATGGCAATTAAAACCAGACATATCTCAAAACAATTAAAATTCCACAGCTCTTTTTCACCCTTTTCCGCGAGATAAAAACAATTATCTTCGAAAAATATTAAATTTGAATAGTTCAGTGAAATTTTCGAATAAATAACGGAAGGGTTTAATCCCCATGCGTTTAAAATATGGCCAATTTGACCCCATGCATTCTCATGAACATTTAAAATGGCATTAGGGGCCGCTTGCCTTAATCTAGTCGTACGTTTAATTTAATATATTAAAACGGGAAATTGGGTAAAAACAGACAAAATTGTTATTGTAAGGGTTAGGAATATGTTTTAGTGTATAATTGGCCCATTCATGCAAATTATTCCCGGTGTTCAGATTATCATTGCCGAAGCGGTTTTTTTGTAATTTTATTCCTTCTTTTATAAGCCCTAAGAACCTTCTGATCGTTAACCACAACTGCTGCCGTATTTTGAACTCTATTACCTATGTTAAAATTTCATCTCGGACCGCGTCAGTCAATTTCACCGCTCTACGTGGTATGCCTCTATTCTTGGGCAATCTTTGCCCTTCTTCAGTTCATCAATAACTGATATCACCTCAATCTAGTTTGGACTTTTGTTGATTACACCTTCACATTTTCGATGTACATTTTTTATATTTTTTTCGTAGCTTTTTTGTATTATTTATTTAAAATAAAGTTTGAATTGTTTGAATTTTGTACTTTTCCATGAGTTTTGCCGCTAACGACCCGAGTTTCGCCATTCGGCATCTTCAGGCATTTCAAGTGCACGGATGTACTTGAACGGGTCGCTAGCGACAAAACTCATGGAAAAGTACAAAATTCAAACTATTCAAAATTGATATAGAAATTCCATCAAGCACCCTCAGTCGAAATCCTTAATTATAGTTATTTATTAGTCATGAATAAAGAAAACCAAAATTGACACTCGAATTGCATTTATTTCTTTTACAAAGACGATTTTCTGACTAGGCGAGATTTTAAAGCTATAACAATATGCTTTATTCAATAATTATAATTCACCCCATTAAATTCAATGCAATAACTCTTTTACCTTTTCCGTAAAATATGATAAAAAATTACAATGATACATTTATTTAATTTTGATGCATTATCGATACTTGTTACAAATGGGATAAAGAATCCGACTTTTTCTTTTAATATCTCATTAAAAATTTAGCTTTGATCACTAAGTGAAACGAGTTTTCATCGGAACTTAAGAAGTTGGCATTAACACTCACATATATTTGTTTTTTTTACAAACAAAAAAATTACAAATGTATTTAAAAAAATACCGTTTCATCCGTTGAGTGCTCTTATTTGAGAAAAAATATTTTTTACTTTCAAAAAAATTTTACAGCTTTAATAATATATTTTTTTCGAACTCATTGTTTAAATTTCAAATCTTAATACATTTAAGCTCAAAAAAATGTGACAAATATAAAAAAGGGAAAACGTACCTCCAAAAAAGACATTTCTGAGGAATAGATTGCGCCCATTCGGCTGTAATGACTGAAGCTAAGAATAGCATAAATTTTCGCTGATTTTCATGCAGCTTTTATCTGTTTGTTTTTAGCAAAGTGATTTAAAGGGAGCTTTCGCGTATAGAAAGGATTTATTGCTTTCATAGTGAAGTATTTTGGAAAATTCTCTGCACGCTTTCTGCCAGCCTCCCTCGCCTAAATATAACATGCGACCAATCGATTCACGCTTATTCTGCATTCGCGCTTAAATCCTGTATAACACCTGGATTTTTTTTAAATCACCAATCAGACTACTGAGTAAGCTTTTGATAAACGCTTTTTTAAGCTGTTAAACATTGTCAGATGAATGATTTAATTTGTCACAATCATAATCACTTATACGACTCCACCAATTATGTTATAAAACAAGATGTTTTAATAAGGGAAAATCAAATAGCAATCTAGGGTGTTTTATTATTTTACGGCAGAGTTATGAAACTAGATTTTATATCGAACTCAGGTTAGTCAATTTTTGTATAAATTTGTGTTAAAAGTCAACCATAGTACATTTTTATTTACATCGTGGGTTTAGCAACATCAACTCCCGAAAAAGCCCAAAAATACATATCATATCCCTCTCATATCCGTTTCTTCACTGAAACAACAGGTTTCACAAATGACTTACAGCGAGTTTTCTTAATGCACCACATTATAATAATCGAAGATTTATTAATGCGCTTTCAAAACTGAGCTATCACTCTAAATGTGTGCTTTTCACAATTAAATGAAATTAAAAGGGTTGTAAAAGAATTAATAAATGTAGGTATGTCTAAAAATATTGTTTAATTTTTTTCATATTTGCGTAAACGAGTTTTGCTAACACGTGACGAAAACCAAGTGGCATTGCTTAATTTAGCGTAAAAATAAAATAATACGTACATTTATATTCAGTTTAACTCTCGAAATACATTTTATGTAGTAATATTTCAATATGAAAGATTATTGCGGAGTCTATTGCTCCTGAATTTCTCACTGACATCGTTGTTAATCCGGTCGTGTAATAGCATCTAAGCACTTGAACCCACCGTACAAGGGATTTGCACGCGCGTGTCAACTAGAACCGGCCATGGTGCCTAAATCACTAGCCTATATAGACTAGGCAATAAGAAGTCATAAGTAAATATTAAATAAATATTAAAAATTAAATGCCTCCATCAAATTACACTCCAAAGAAAATTCATTTCAATTAATAAAATAAATTTGATGTTGTCCCATCACGAATCTGTTTTTTTTTCAACAATTTGTCTTTCAAAAAGAAGATTTTTTATTTCAATTCCGAATTTTATTTTAACCGAGGATTTTTTGCATTAACAGTATTAACTTGAATTTTTCGAGTTCACTCCTTCGAAGGTTTTTTACGTAAACCCCCTCCCCCTCCCAATCTCCCCTACAATTGCTGGCGTAGCAGTGCGCGCAGGTTACAGCTCGTATAATATAAAATAACTTTGATTATTCCAAGTATTGTCCTACTTACTGTGACATGTGTTTCGCCTCTTTCAGAAAACGTGTCACAGTTAGTACCACAATACGTGGAATAATCTAAGTTATTTAAAATACTATAATAAAAGTTAACGCCGAATCCATCGAGAGTATAAAAATTATATCTACTTATTTCATATTAGAACCATAAGGTTACAGATTTTTTTTGAATTATATTAATATAAACAAAAACCTTTTGGGATTTACAATATATTTTGAAGCAAAATCTTCTGATAATAGGCATTTATAGCATGTCAAATTAATTCAAATGAAATTTTATCCTCCCCATTTTTCTCCCATAAAACAGAAGCATATCAACTGAAGAGAACAGTGAAAGATACCTACGTATATGGAAGAATAATTACTCTAGGAGGTGTATTCCCTATCTAACTGCAGAAGCGTACCATGTACATGTTATGATACTTAGAATCATATAACTAGAGCGATATCCGAATGCCAAATCTACATGTCAAAATTCTTGGATAAGGCTCAATTCTGATGCACATATTATTGAGTCTGTCTCGTTAAAACTTCATTACAGTCAATTCGGGTAACTTTGGACTTCAATATAACATTGGATAAAACTTGAGCAAGTACCGTTTATTTATTTTTCTGCTGACTAGTAATCGTGATCATTCTTGCGATTGATGAATATAACAAATCGATGTTTTATCTTATACGTGATCAACAAAAAGAGCCACATTAACCTTTCAAATTATTTTTATCTTGTTATGATATTTTGTGAAATAAACCAAAAAACTATGAAAATATAAGACTTTTTATTTTTTCGAAATAGGTGGCTTCGCTTAAGCCAGGTGTTACGGATAGGTAATGGGAAAAAAGTTGTAATTTTTTAAATATTGTCCTTTGACAGACTATCTTTCTTTATAAAAGTTCAATTCAATGTCACCAAGCTGGATGATTCAGCTAAAATTCGCTCATCGAAAGTGGTGGTGTCCAATGTTACTCAATTATAAATTTAGCATTGGACAATTTAGCATTGGTAAAAGCAGTTTTTAGTTATTTTACCTTGTATTTTCATAATATTTGTATACAAAATTATACGATGGAAGTGGTAAGAACACATAATAGTCTAAAAAATGCAACTTACTACATCTGAAAATAAAAATATCACAAAAAAACACCTGAAAAGTGTCCAAAGTTACCCGAATTGACTGTACTCAATATCTATTTGATAAAATATAATTCACCTTCAATTTTTAAATGTTAAATACTGCCATCTTATTGAAAATATTTGTTTTCATTGGCAGCTTATTTTAGCTCAGAGAAATTAAGCCGTTTTAGCAAACTTACTTAGATTCATATATCATACACCAGTTTAAGATCATTTCACATCACTTCACTTTTTTGTATTATTGTAGTACTTGGTGAAAGTTCTAAAAAATGTATAGACAAAAGTACCTCGTAGAAAGAGCTATTTTAACACAAAAAAAAATCTCGTGAAATATAATATAGTTAATGTATTCAACGAAATATAATTATCATAATATCATTCAATATTTATAAAAAATATTTGTACGTTTTGTAGAAGTTCAAATTTAAATGTTATGTTTACAATTACTTTCGTCAATCATACTATATTTTATTTTGAGACTAGGTCCCAATAATGGTCGGAGAGTAGTGCGCGGTAGCGTTTTCCGGCGGTTGCTCGTACGAATAATAAAAACAACATTCAAATGTGTACACGCGCAATAAAGCTCGATGAAATTGTAGAGCCGTGCGCCGATGTGAATGTTTTCTCGCGATGAAATATTGTTTTAATTTTAATGGGGATTTTTATATTTTGGTAAATAAATTTATGAATGGCGTTTTTTTGCGAGCAATTCGCATAAAAATATTTTCAGGGGAAAATTAAAATTACTTCTGACGTGGTTAATACATTTTCACAGGCCCTCATTTTTATGAAATATGTTTACAAAAACCACGCTACATTTTTTTTGAATTTTTGTCACGCTTTTTGATTTTTTACCGTTTCATTTGCGCATAGTTTCATGAATATATTACATGCTGAAATAACTTCATGGTAATCTTTTACACATGAAATCACCAGATAAAATAAATAGATTATTCTAAAAACCAAATGATTGGCATTTTACAGATTAAGAAATCGTCTAATAGAGATTTACTGAGTGGGATCGTGAGATCTTCATCCGATTGTGAGATATAGACGATTTCTCTAAGTTGTCCTATTAGGAGGCACACAATTCGTTTTATTAATAAGACAACGGTTTAAAATGTGCTGATTTTCATCTACTGAAAAAATACTAAATATTCTAACACAAAGTATTTTAGGAGATAAAATTACTTGCATTTCGTGTGAAAAATATTACCATTTACAAATATTTAACCATTTCTACAGTGGAAACGTAAGTTTTAAGCTATAGTATATTATATAGGTTGAAATATTGAAAATAAATAGATAAGGAAATAAAATGGCAAATTTATCTGATTTTCAGGAAAGAGGTAATATTTTTTCCAACGATTGACGATCGATATACAGGTCTTTCAATAGGGGTGCTTGAACTTTGTTCGCTTATAGCAGCTATGTTTTTAAAGTGACATATGTCAAATTCAATGTCTATTGTTTAGTAGTGTACGGCAAATCACCATGTTGACGTTGAAAAACGTATGCAAATTATAAAACTTTACCACCAAAGTCACCGCTCCATTCGAGAAACGTTGGATATGTTATTCTTCATTTTGATTTCACTTTATGCTATTTTGGAGTAAAAATTTTAAAAGAATTCAATTTAATTAATGTAAAATACTTACTTTTTATGAACGAAAAAAGCTTATCGTGTGGTTCATAATAACGCTATAATCTGTACTACAATTAATTTGTACCGAATATAATTTTTTCAGCAATATTATGAAAAGGAGGCTTTGGGAACGGTTCAGCCAAACACTACGGGAGTAGACGAAAGTTGCCGGTCTCCCATTCAATGCAATTGGATTCCGATATCTCTAAAGGTCGCTAAATACTACCCAAATTGTGTATTCAGTGGAGCGACAAGTTGCTGGTATGGTCTGGAAAGAAGGGAAGCTCTTTGTAGCAGAGTGGCTTACATATTCTCTATTAATGAGCGTCGAGGGTAAAAAATTGTTACAATTTTTTCTCAAACTACATTTAGCAAATAATTGCAAAAGAATCCGTATTTTCCGTATCTTGAACTATAATATCAATTCCACTTATCCTAAATTAACTATTCAAATTTTGAGCATTTAAATGAGCTGTATAGAATCCAGTCGTTAAAAAATCCGAATCCGAATAAAAAAAGTTTAATTTCGTTTCGATTTGTTCCTACCTTTCTTTTTATGTGTATTCAATCATATATCAACCAACCAATCTGGCCAATAGCCAAATTTGACATACTACATATATGCAAAAATAAAAATTTCAAACTTTTCCAAATTTCCGACTCCGAGTACGACTCCAGCCAAAACGCCGCGACGACTCCGACTCCGGCCAAAAAACCCCGACTCCACATGACAACGACTCCGACTCCACAGCTCTGATAGGATTCATGATACATAATACAAAAAATGATAACCTTAAAATCATTATATTGGACGAGGTTCGTTTTAAAATGCTACTTTTCAATTATTGTGTGCCAACGTACTTTTACGTTCTGTTTTATGATTGTTTTTACCGCGGTGAACCGCTATCTTAGCAATGCGTTCAAAGAGCACAATTAAAAATCTTTACAAATTCAAAAATTATTCAAAACTTAAGCATGCAATTTCAGCAAATTTTAAAGATTTCCAGGAGGAAACGTACGCACGGCAGAGCGCTTCAGGATTAAGAGATAAAAGGGTTGACTGGGGAGAAATGTCGCGGCGGTAATGGATATTGGAAACTGTTATGCCGGTTATAATCTGCGCTAAGCTCCCCTTCACAAATCACTGACGTAACTTCACAAAGTTCCACCTAATCTGCTATTTACTATACAAATCACGCCATTTCTTTTCAGGACATTTTACGTGACTGCCGCATTTCAGTTATTATTTTCTTCAATAATCCCTCAGCAATATCTATACCATAAATGTACTCATTTGTGGCATATAAGCAGCATTTTTTAATGGATCTTTACGATTTATCACATTTTTGTTTTAAATGTTACGTTTTCCATCCAGTTTCAATCATTTTGTTTAAGCTTAAATAAAGAACTGCAATGGTCTCCTTTTTAACACAAGCATGATTGTGTATCAAATTACGTATTTGGCATCATAATATCTTGTTGGTTAAAATCATATCATTTATCAAATTTGAATTGTAAAAATTTTGTACTTTTCCATAAGTTTTTTCGCTAACGACCCGGGTTTCGCCTTTTGGCATCTTCAAGCATTTCAAGTGCACAAATGTACTTCAAATCATGAACAATAAACATAAAACGATGTATGAATTTAGATATGTCAAGATGATGATGATGATACATGTTTCAATTTATTTCGGTTTGTGTGTGACCACAAAATTCTTTTTTCGTAAACATGAGTACATATTCGCCCAAAAACAAACCCGCTAATTGTGATACTTCTGGGACACACGGTTTTCTATCTACTAACGATATGTTTTCATGAATTAAAATCTTCTGCGTTGACTTTTAACTAGACAGGTATTGTATTTATGTATGTGTATTGGCTTATATTTCTTTATCATTTTCTTAAAGCTTTTTTTAAATATTTTTAATACCATGAACCTTTTGGACGCGATATATCATTTGACTCATAGAGCTTCAAGACTATTTAAAGCATTTTAAATTAATTTGAAAGGAACAGATATTTTTAATTGCAACCACATTAAAAATAAAAAATATCACCACGTCTATAAAACAAGAATGATGTGATATGTTGTATCTTTTTTCGTATTTTTTTTTTCTTTGCTAACTATCGTCTAAAATAGGAATCAAAGTCTATCAATGAAATATTACAAATTATTTTTTTTTTAATTTCATTTAATTAAACGGGACATTTAACACTTTTTAGCTTAAACCGTAGTGAATGATCAACATAATATTATCATATACATATATCCCAGTATTTTTTCATAAAATATTGGTTGACTACAAATAATGTAGTTTCGTCAAAATATAAAACAATTAAAATTTAATAGCGAAAAATAGCTCCATTTCGTTTTAGATAAAGTATATAGATATATAAATCTAACGAATATTTAAAAATTATATTTCGTTGAAATGGGTATTTATTTTCTTCATTTCAAGCATAAACAATTTTGTTTTCTTAACAGTAAGTTTTGTTTTGATTATTTTTTGAGTCGTGTTGCATAATACTCTTTTAATCCTTTTAACGTTTGTATCTTGTTTTCTTAAAATTCTTCGTATCCTGTCTAGTATTTCATTCAAAAGCCGTCAGTCGACGCAGACGACGCCTTTTTTAAAAACAGTAGACCGAAAAAACCACCCGGAACTGTGTCGTACGACGAATATTTAAGTGTAGCCTTTCTATTCGAATTTCCGAGCAGAGCTAACCAGCCAGCGATTACGAGAAACTAGACTTGAATGGAGCGCTTTTCGACTGCCGTTTTCAATTCATCGCTCGGGAAAACCGAGAGGTGGACTGTTTTACGCCGAATTCCCTCCGAAAAACCGGTAACTTGTTGAAAGTTTACGGTGCGATTGGTTCCCATGCAAAGTAAGCCCGCGGAAGACTGGGCCTGTGTTTTTAATTTGTTTCGACCGACGGCGGGGCATTTGCAAATCCGAATAAACTATCTTCGTCTATAAAAGAGTACTTGACT
Source organism: Himalopsyche kuldschensis (assembly GCA_028554975.1). Lineage (NCBI taxonomy): Eukaryota > Metazoa > Arthropoda > Insecta > Trichoptera > Rhyacophilidae > Himalopsyche > Himalopsyche kuldschensis. The sequence goes on along the minus strand of JAHFWI010000016.1, from coordinate 4,811,533 downwards.
ACTTTAAATAAACTCCAAAAATCACTCAGTCGAAAATGTCAGAAATTCAAAAAAGGTTGAAAAAAATTAAACAACTTGAATTGCAAACTCTTATTTTACCTCCAGCTTTAACAATGATAAAATAATAAAAATAGTAAAACATTTTTAGTACTTATTTCACATACAATTTATTGGATCAGGACCGGTTTCGCTCATGGCGTACATTTTCTACTCATTCGACTCAGTAAAAAATTCTCACCATGAGCGAAACCAGTCCTGATCCAATAAATTTTATGTGGAATAAGTACAGTCAATTCGGGTAACTTTGGACACTTTTTAGGTGTTTCTTGTGATATTTTTTTTTCAGATATAGTAAGTTGTATTTTTTAGACTATAATGTGTACTTACCACTTCCTTTATATAATTTTGAATTCAAATATGATGAAAATACAAAGAAAAATAACTTAAAACTGCTTTTACGGGCGGTCAATGTTAATATTGGACACCACCACTATCGATGAGCGAATTTTAGCTAAATCATCCAGCTTGGTGACATTAAATTGCACTTTTATAAAGAAGGATAGTTTTTCAATGGAAAATATTTAAAAAATTAGAAATTTTTGCCCATTCCCTATCTGTAACACCTGGCTTAAGCGAAGCCACCTGTTTCGAAAACATAAAAAAAAATGAAAATTTTCATAGTTTTTTTTGGTTTTTTTTTTTTCACAACATATAAAAAGATAAAAATAATTTGAGAGGTGAATGTGGCTCTTTTTTCTGACCACGCTTAAGACAAAAGATCGATTTGTTATATTCATCAATCGCAAGAATGATCACGATTACTAGTCAGCAGAAAAATAAATAAACGTTACTTACTCAAGTTTTGTCATATTGAAGTCCAAAGTTACCCGAATTGACTGTACTATTTTTTTCTTATTATTTTTATTACAATGCCATTCCACCAAGTATTGACAGTGATTATTAAATAGATAGTTCTGACGAGGGCGTAAGCCGAAATAGCTATCAACAAATATATAAAATAATTTATGTAGAAGTAAAAATCATTGTTATTTTTTCTTACCGTATTAAATATGTATTGTCCATTATGAAAACATTACTTTTTTTGAAAAAATTTTCATGTTTTAATTGTATCGGTTTGAACTATCAAAAATTTTAAACAATATTGCCAAATATATAGAATATTCAAATTCGGATCCTCTTTGTATGTAGATGAACATTGGGAGTGGGAATGGATTAATAATAACTGTAAATAAGATGTTGTATTTATTTTTAGTTTTCTATTTAGTGGATTTTAAAGATGTATTAAGCAATATTTAGTAATCATGTCATTAAATTCTACATCACTTATTAGAGTGCGCGGGGGTATTAAAATTGTTGTACGGCCGTGAGCTCGCGCACCTCAGGGAGAACATTGCCCACCACCCAACACTGCAGCACAAACGATCTCTTTGCTTTTATAAATAGTTCATTCTAAGAGATTCTGATCGTTGCAACGAGTCTACGGCTGTGATATTATTTTAAGTTTAATCCACGCTTGGTTCGATCAAAACAAAAACATTTTGAGTTTAATTCTTTCAAAAACTGCACGAGTTTTGTATCTTAATGCGTATTGTATTTACCCACCCACAATAAAACATTATAATTATTAAAATACATAAACACTCTTGTAACAAAGTTTATTGACAGCAAAGCTTTCTCATTCTTCGTCAAAATTGATTCCAAGTATCCGTTTATTACGGTATAATTTTAATAAATATAAATTACAGCTTGCACTTTTTACAAAAAGGCAATCACTCTTGTCTCAACAGCCTTAAAGCTGCTTTTTTCTCGCTGTATAAAATTACAGGCGAAAAATTGTGCACGGGTGTTGTTTTAGTAATTCATCAAGCGAAAACGGATACAGGTCTATCGACTGTAATGTTGTGTGAACTTTTTAGTCCGGAAAGACCTATCAAAAAAGCTGAACAGCTGTGCTGGCTTTTTATATAAAGCTTCCGGCATTTTCCAAAATTACTTAGTCGTGATTATAATTTGTGAAAAATAAAGTTGTTTTAGAGTGAGGTGAAAATATTTCATCGTCTCAATGAATCTAAGAGTTTTGTTTTGAGGACAAGTGAATCTTTTTAAAAACTTATACACGTTACACTACAATGAGGTAAAAACAGAAAGCTGTTTTTATTGTATGCTCATGTTTATGATTTGTATAGATTATTGTCGGATTTCGTGTTTGTGAGTCATTTGGTTGCGGTTTTAAAGCTATTTGGTGACATATTAACATATTTTTACTTATTTTTTTTTTGAGAAATCTTTTCGTATTATGCGCTCGTAGTTTCAACGTTTTTTATTCACAGGTATTTATCAGTGAAATGGTAAATATAATATCTAGTATTGCTTATAAATTTCAGTATCCATTTACAGCCTGTGAAGTACGTGTAAGTTCTAAGAGGCTCTATTTCGCAAACGGTATCATTTATTTTAAGTATATTATATCACGAAATACATACTATGTAGGCAGTCTTTCATACAGCGGTCACTGAAGGTTGGTGTGGTATTCAAATTGCGGGTAGCTATCCATCACAATTTTGACAGTTTACGTTTCTATGAAGAGCCTTGTCAGCCAATAAATAAATAAGTAAGTGCCTTATGCAAACGTCTGATCTAAACTTCTCCATTTACTACATAAAATATTCATGAAATATATTCTAGGTTATTTTAACTTAATAGTTTCTACCTTATTCAACGAGGATTTATTCAAAACTATACTTTTGTCATCATTGCATACTAAATAAATGTAGATTACTTTGAATTTTCTTTGAAAAGTTTTTATACGAGATTTTTAAATTGGTTCATTGATTAAATTGAAACGCTTTGAAGTGACGCCACGTGTCAGATTTTCATAAAAGAAAAATCACTTTAGACAAACTCAAGAACTTTTTTTACCTCGTCACTCGGAATCAACTCGAGGCAAAAATACATTTCCGAGATCTCGAGTGGTTAATTGATATTCATATTCCCACAGCATGAACCCGCATCCTTGAGATGGACCGGATGGACTCTTGCTTGCTGCGCTATTTGACAACATGTTATTGCTTGACAATCCACTTGAACGATTTGTGTGTTGCCTAAACAACATAAATTTACTAGCTATTGTTTATTTTTGTGTCTCATAAAAATAAAACACGCTATTTTCACTAAAGGTGTATCCTCAACAATCTCAAACGTTCTAAATTTAAAGAGTTTCATCATCTTTGTCTAGAGTCTAGACTCTAGACTAAACAAGCGTGAACAATTATTAATTATAAATAATCCCTATAGTAAAGTGTCCTCGTTGAAGAATTTCCTCACTAAATAAATATAATATGTGGTAATAACAGACTATTTCATTAACGCTCTTTTCGGGCAGGCTGAGTTTCATGGTTAATTACTTTTTAACTATTTCTGTGAATTATTAAAATAATAAGATTTGTATGATTTCTTTAAACTTTAAAGCAATTAGGCATAATAACATAATTAATTCAGTGTTTTGTTTTGAGTTGCTCATTAAACATTCATTTAGATTATTTTAAATTAGCATTATACTGTTAAATAAATACTGCTGAATTAAATGGTTTGTAATTTTAATGCTTTAGATATTCGTTGCTTCTATCGGTCTTATTTGAAAAGATTTTTTTTTAAAAGATTTTAGAATGTGGCGGGTATTTATGGTGGGACATTTTAATATACAAATAGGTAGTGTTTTTGTTAATTTCCCAAACATATTCTTCTATATTTTTTAATACGCCGTTAGTTCCAGTTGTTTTCAATATTTTTCTTGGTCATTATATAACTATACAATTTTCTGCTCGCAATCATTTTTTATCAATGTATTTTTTTCATGGCTATATTCAATCACAAATAATTTTCCACTCAAAATTTTAAATGGTTAGTAAATAATTTTAAAGGACTGATCTTCATTTTCTCAATCATATCATTTTTGGAAATATAAAGACGATTACTTGTAACTATCCATCATCGTTTTTAACTAAAGCCACACTGTACCAAATATCCAATAGTTCCAAAACAAAATCAATAACAATTCTTCACTGAATACATAATGTTGAAATATTGTCTGAGGGCTTTAATGCCGTACACCTAAAGCAGATAATCATTAATTTATATATCAATTCATTTTCATTTAAATAAAAAAAGACACAACTATTTTTTATCACTAGAAAATTCTCGCGATAAGAAAAACCGGCTCTGATCTTTACATTATATTTGTGGAAGTAGTGCAAAAAAGAAATTTAAGGTTTTATTTATTTTAGCGTAACCAGGGTTGTGGAGTAGGTGAAAAAGTCGACTCCGACTCCAGCATTTACCAAAACCACGACTCCGACTCCACCATTGACCAAAAACACGACGCCGACTCCGACGCCTAACGCCTTTGAATTAACACCGATTTTATTAATTATATGTAGTATTTTACTTTAGTTTATTTTACGGCCCCGTTAAATAGAAAAATCATTTTGCGCTTACAAGACAATTTTGAAAATTTCTAAGAAGCTTAATACTTTTAAAATCTGAACAGTTTGGTGATTGAAAATAATGCATTATAGCTGCATCAACAAAATCAGCCTCCTGCGTGGAAGCTAAAACGCCAAATGCACAATGAGCCGCCGCACACGCTCGGTATTGCCAATCAACGCGCAAAACCACCCTAAGCATGTTCCGCTTTGACATGTGAGCGTAGATTCTATCGCAAAATCATACAAAATCAAACTTTAGATCTATTCAGTGGCATACCCACTATTATTCCAAAATAGTTCGAAATTATATTGTGATCAACAATATTTGTTATTTACAACAAAACTGTTGTTGAGATTCAAAGAATATTTCTAAAGCAATTGAAATTTACCAATCTACTCAGTCTGCATTTGCACATCTTTAAAATATTTTAGAATTTCAGTTTACGTAAATAAGAAACCAAAATTAAACTTACGATTGAAAAAAAAGAGTTAAAGATTTTTTGTTGAATACATTTATTTTAGTGTTTTTATATCTCATTCAATCATTATATATTTCTAATCATTAATAATTTATATTAAACTGTTTCATTTTATTAATTTTCCTTTGTTTTATATTCTTATTCGCTGAGCAAAACTTTTCCTGATCAAACTTTTCAATAATGGAAAATGTTTATAATCGGTTTTTGTTAACTTAATAACAAAACAGTACGAAAATTAATTTGGAACAAATCTTCAATCTATGAATAACTGCTCATATTACCGAACAGTAAGCATTCACTTAAATTAATTTATAAACATCTTTAAAATAATCCATTGTTTTCTAATTATACACCACAAATTCACAATTGATTTTTGCTCAAAATAGAAAAACGAATCCAACAGGACGCTACAGGGTTCATTAATGGATTGAAATCAGAATTTATGAAACGTTATTGAAAACTGCATATAGGTTTAGTGAACGCACGGAAAATGGAAATCAACGCACGTGTATGTGAATTTTGGTCGACACGTCATGACACTCATGACAAAGCTTGTTAACAGATGTCTATTGAGCTTATAAGCAGAACCGTGGGTACGTTTTGAGCTACTAGTTGTAAAATAATTGCTAATTCAATTAAAATATGATTTCATTTCTGATAGGTGAAAAATCAGATTTAATAACATCAGCCAATTATGTATCTCCAACCAGAGTATTATTCCAATTCAGACGTTCAATTAGTGATTTTAAAATATATTATATATTTCTTTTTTTTCAACGGTTGGTTCGTGGTCGGTTGGCAAGTGCGCAATTGATTGTGAGATATGTCCAATTAAAAACATTATTTATTACGGAAATGAGAACATATTTCCAATCACTGTATGATTAAACTGATTACCAAATTTAAACTTAAGAAGCATGCATAGAAATTTAGCTTGATCAATTAAAATGATCTTTGAAATGAAGTTTCCGTGTAAGCAAAAATATCTCGTTGCTTTTTTTAGTATTGTTCTATACTCAAATGATTTTTTAATAAACTTTACTCAAGCACCAAAAATTCTCTTCTAGTTTAATCTTACCTCATGAAGAAGCTTATACCGATGTTTCGTCAGTCAAATTTCTAAATATTCTCGCTTACATGTAACTGCGCAAAACCACCAACGTTAATCTTATATATAAAACCGAAACGGGGGATGTATGTCTGTAATTGTCAAATAAGCGCCAATCCTATTGGCCAAATTATTGAAACTTTGTAGCCCGCTTTCCCATTGGTCAAGATGGACGGATTCTAGCTCGAAAAGTCTAAACGACGGACGCGCTCGGACGGGCTGGAAACGCGACGTTTGTACTGGTTATACTCGGTCATAAACTTCCAAACTGGGAACAGTTGTTACTCTGCCTTGCTTGGCATTGCTTGCTTTGCAAAATATTGATAGAGCAAATAGTTTGCTCCTCTTAGAGTCATGTCAAAACGGAAAAGATCGTTTAATTTGGGTGAAACTGCCGAGGAACGAGAGGCTAAACAGTAGATTTTTTCCTTCTTTGAATTTGGATATTTCAATGGGCGAGAATGGGGCGGGGCTGTCATCAAATTAAATAAAGTTTGTGATTTTATTTTAACTCTATTTTGGATGTTAGATTTTGTGATATAATTATGTCGAATGATATAACATTAAATAATTATTGGTCGCTTTGTCCGAGCGACGCCGGGTAGCAATACTAGTAGTTTATAAACTCTTTCCAATATGAAAGATCTTCTTTATTAGTGAATTTGTATTTTTATGAAATATCAAATTAACTGGAAAATTAAATAAATGAGCGTATTATTAAGAGACAACGCTCATTTTATTCTCAGGAATTAAAAGTCACCACGTATGTTACGAAAGAACTTTGGTAACTTTGCTCTAACTTTAAGCGGTCCACTGTTCTCTTAAGTACGATCAATATCACGTCAAAAAGTCAACACGTCTCATTTAACCTGCGAATCGGCTGCCTTAACGGTTCATCGTTTTTCTTTGGCGATAAAGAATGTCTTTAGATAGAGAAAGGGTAACAAATGACTGAGCATTGGACGTGTTTTGAGCTTTTCTACGTAAATGAGGCAAAACATAGTATCCATTATCAAGTAAAATGAATAAGATTTTTTTATACGTATTATATAACTAAAATAAAATTAGAAGAAGTTTTCTTTATAACACGTATAGTGTATTTATGTATTGTCAACTGTTCAACTTCATAATTGAATCACATTTACACTGCGTATCGAAATACAATTTTGTTTCATCGAAATAATATGTCGCAATTATTAAATTTATGTTTATTTTAGATCGACAAAAAATCGATTCCAACTTTAAGATACGGTCGAAATCTCCATAAATTCCTTCAAATAGCTGACACAGTGTGAAATTGTAAAAAAAAATACATACCTATCATAAAAACACGGTGAAACGTGAGCAATAATGTAACTTATAGCCTTTTTGTATTGCCTTCTTTTAATCCGTAACAAATTTGGAAAAATTAAAAATTATACGACTAGATAATAAAAAAAATGTGACATGTTATGCTCTTCTCTATAACTGTAAATTGTAAAGCATTTTCCATTCTATTCATTTTTTTTGTTTCGACAGTTTTTTTTCATTATTTCTATTCCGTCCGATGTTTTTCTCCTTCAGTGAAGCTGATCTAATGATGAGTTTGTAATACAAAGAAACAAGCAATATTTTACTGTCGAGATGACTGTATTTTTTCTATTGGCCTCCAACATTTCATCCAAGCACTCAAATTAATATCAGAAATATTATGTTCAAAACAATTACATGGATGGCCTATCAGCGACGGAGATTCAGTAAACATGCTATTAATTTTTTGCCGAGAATATTATTGCCGTCGCCTCAATTTGCTTTTGTCTCATAAAACATGCTGACAATAGAAGAAAAATAAGAGATTTTTTTTCTCGAAATGTCGTGTCTGAGATATACACGTCTGTCTCAAATTGGGGATCAATATCACAAAATAAACACGTGCCAATAGCAGTATGACGTCGCTTGTCAGTTATCATTAAACTTGTTTGTAACGCCTAAACAAAGACAAGGCCATTTGATTATTCCGCCCTCGTACTGTTATTCGAACCATCGTAGTAATTGTTGAAATTTGATATTATTGCACCCACGTGTGTCTCATTTAGGCCTAATCAGAAATTACAGTTCCCAAACATGACACCTTACGGAAATATTTTTTACAAGAATTGTGTACATTTTTTTATTGTGGATATCACTTTTTTTTAACCAAAACAACGAATCCTATTTTTTGATAATTAAAAAAAGTAATTTTCTACAAAAGAATAATCTTTAATCTGCCATAAGTAAAATTATCATACTTGAGTAAGCAAACGGCTGATACCTTATTTGGCACCCTGAAACTAAATTTACTGTTCAAATTTATCGGTATTTATTTATTTATAAAAAAAATACAAATCATGGCATTACAGCTTACGCCAATACGCCATGCATTTGACAAATTTATTTACATATACATAATAAAAATTACAAATTGTAGCCATAAGAACAGAGAAAAAATTAATAAAATCATATTAGAAATTTTAAATATGTCAACCGAGTGAGTTCCGACAAAATCAACTTTAATTCATAAAACATAGTATTCGTCTGAACTCACTTACGTCAATATGAAATATGTCGACATCCGAATCAATATATATGACGCTAATCTCTTTGTTTGACACACTAGGTATTTAATTGTGAGAAATAAAATTAAGTGGTCAAAATTAAGAAGAAAATAAGTATAAGAAGAAAGCTACCAATCTTTTTTCACATTCTATGAAACAGGTGCTGTTTGCATATTCATTCTTTGCTTGAGATAATTGGTTATTCATTTTCATTTTTTTTGTTTAAGCAATGGAGTATTTTCATTATATTATATTGACTGAAAAATCGTGATTATTTTATAAATGATGGATTGATCAATTAATGTAGTCCACTTACTAATGTTTCGTCAAACGGACTTATCATGCAAGTATCAAAATTCGTTTCTCATACATATAACGATGGTAGCCTTCTTTGAATGCCCCAACAGTCCATTCAAATCCATTTAATGATATGTATTATTAAAAAAAAATTATTCTTGTGGAAATATCATTAAAATCTGTTTCCTTTATTGCAAAATACACAAACAACTTTTTTAATGAAGGCTAGATTTAAAGTTAAAAAGACACCAATGGAGCAAAAGGGGCTTGTATTCTCTGCTGTTCAGTAAATCCTAATATGAGGTCCCAAATCTCTGGGTGGCTTTAATAGTTTTACAAGGCGGGTGCCATAATACGTTTCGGGGCAGCCCCATAGCGCCAGCATCAGGAGCCGAATAATGTCACGACCTACAAGATTGTATCGTTACCATTTATTCGCGAGAAAACGAGAATGGATGGCGTCACGGCAACGGAAATAGGGACTTTCAAAGCAAACATACTCTCATTTTGAAGGGACATGGTATGTTTGTTCCTTGATAGTTCGTTGTAATGAAGCTAGATAAATAAACATAAAATGCAATTTTTGCTGATGAGTGAATAAGATACGATGTCTTAATTTATGTATTTTGTATATTTTAACAAAATTAATAGATGCCTTAATAAAAACATATTTACTTATTAGCAACGAACATTAAAGCTTTTGCCATCGTGTAATATTATATGTTTGATAAACTTAACTATCAATAGAGAATTCTCAGTACAATTACAGTAGAGAAATATATATTAAATTGATGTTGTACTATACTAAAAATCTCGTCTTAAACTTAAATCGTTTGAATACCGAAACTAACGATAAGAAATATTAATGAAAACTTTCATAGTAATGTTCGAAGGTCTAAGTATATAAAACCTCGCTGAATTAATTCATTCATAAATATCAACTGGTCAATCGTGAATTCAATCACCTTTGAGAATATAAATAATAAAGTGATAATATTAAATTTATTACAAATAACTAAATAAATTTTTAAAAAGTATAAAAATATCATCATTATCAATTCAATATTATCACCCATTTCAATACAGTTTCATATCGTAAATTTAAAAAAAAGATAAGAAAGAAAAGAATTCGCGTTAAAAAAGTATTCAGCTTGAATCATTTTGTTTGTTTATTGTTCTATATATTATCTGACTTCATTGCAAATAGTCATCATCGGTGAAAAACACAAAAACCCAAGTAATGAATGAAGCTTACTTGAAACTCTTAATTTGAAATGGAAAAGTGACTCGTTTTCAAAATGATCTACATTTGGGGACGAATCTTTAGATTTTTCTTTTTTAAATCGTCCTCCGCACCAAGCTTTGAAAAAATTGCACGCTAAGACGTTTCTCTGAGTGGGATTTACATTTCAATTATTTTCGATACAAAAATGGTTTCTTTTTACCAGGGTTTATCGGTCCAACTGTGCATATGTAAAATCCAGAGATTATTTTTCGTTTTCAGGCTAATCTAAAATTATCACTTTAACTTGTATAATCTTTTTTGCAAACACACGCTTTTATACGAATAACAGTTGTAAAATTCGAATGTATAATCTACCAAACAAGCGAAGTAAATTTAACGCGTTAACACCACAGCGCTTTTTTCGTATTATATGTATAATATAATACTTCCGCTACCGGAAACTAAATATTACTTAGCATTATCTTCACCATTTGCTTCACGGCCTGTTACTGATATTAGTTTCCCACAAAAATAAATCCATTCTAGATAGTACATTGTCAAATGTATTCATTATTATGACCAACCTTGTTTTTAGCCGAGTGGTCAAATTCATTGGATTCGGTTACGGTACTGCAGAGTTTGTAGGTACAGTTTTATTAATTTGTGATTAAGGAAATATATGTCAAAAACTTCACCTGCTCTAGAGACTAGACTCATCTTATCTCGATCCTGTCTCTCGTTGGCAAAAGACAGTTTGAGTAAATAAACAACAATCAGTCCTCGTTTACAAACATCTATTTAGATATGTGGAGAGCTTTCTTTACTAGTAAATTTAAGATTTTTAGTATTTAGCTATTTCTCACAATATCTATTCCAATCATGCACAGACATGACAATATCTGATTAGATAATAGTATATGTTCTGAGTTAGACAATTTATTATTTATAATGATCAAATTAAGTTAAGATAGTGATAGTGATGTAAGGCAAAGGGCCTCAAGAATTTACAATTTAAAAGTTAGTTAAATATGCGTTTAGTGGTAAAGGGACCAGACGAATCAAATCCACTAAGTTAGTCAATTTCAAGTAAAAACATCAAATTTTAGAAAGCTATGACAGTCGTGAAAAAATCTGATTTTAGGCTTTGGACTTTTCTCCTCTCGCGCACATAAATGAATAAATTGTTTTATGAAATTAGTAGCAATTTTAATGTTATTTGTGAAATTCCACCCACTCAAATGAAAGGAAATAAAAAATCTCCATTATAACAGGCGCCATTTACTGACATGACTTTCTAACGTTTAGTTCTACTAAAAAAAGACATTTGTTGATTCAAAAATAAACATAAAATTTGTATACAAACACAAATTTATCTTTTACGCTGCATTATTACTTCAAATAAGACATTCTAAAATATCAAACGACCAAAACTATGTATATCAATTACGCTTATGACATTTACCGAATTCATTTTAAAAATAAATTTAGATCTAAATAGTTCCAAGACTCATCTGTAATAATATCGTATAATCATAAAAAATAATTACTAACTTTCCTGTAAATTCGTATTTATCTATGGACTTGAAAGCTCCAATTAACGATTCAAATAAGACATTGAAATTCTTTCAAGCACCTTCAGTATCTGAAGCTTAGTTGTAAAGTCGTTGAGGTGGAAGATATGCATCAAAATTGTAAATTACAATAATTAAGAATATTTTCGGTGGTCTGAAAAACCATAACCATTTATGGTATTGATCATTTCAAGAAAACAACGTTAATTAATGACATACATATTTATACCACCGAGCATAAGCAGAGTTGGAAAAAATGTTAACTGCGTAATCAAATCATACTTTTCAGAGCGAAAAATATGTACTATGGCTAAATGAGTCTCCATTTTTTTCGTCTTACTAAAAATTTCCTTGATATTTAAAGTATTCAAATAACCCACCACAAAAAAAAAATTAAAATTATTTTCATCTTAGAGAAGCCAAAATTTCACCGCAGCGCTAAAATAATGAAGCATCAAATGAATATCATTCGTGCTTTATATAAATATTTAATTTATAATTGAATATATTAACAACTTTCCATAACTTTCATATAATTTATCAAAGACCGAAATGAATGGCCGATTTGCAATTCAAATATCCGTTTCCAGCGCCAACGACGAAACTGTAGCAGACTTTTGGCGGGAAGGTGTAGAAACTTTGTCACTTCCTGTCAAGTTACGTCCCGCCAATTGAATGACAAAATGCACGAAAACAAAAATATTCAATGATAAATGTAGAAGTTGTTGCCGAGGTAACTGTGCCGTATATAATTCTTATCGCATAATCATATTTTCTATTGTACTAAGCCTTATTAAAAACCGTTATTTTACCACACCGCGCATCGTCGATGGGTTTGATTTTTTTAATGAACAATATACTTTTTAATTGGAACAAAATAAACATGCTACATTATTAAAACAAATGATTTCTTTGCAAAAACCGAGCACCCTTCATTACAAAAATTTGGTTAATTCATATTTTATCCATTATATTGTATATCCGTAGCACAAATAGTAACCGCTTTAATAGTTTGACTTTAACGTATCTCAACTATAGTATCATACAAATGTCTTCAAATACATACATACATGCATATTGACGACACATTTACGATCCTTTTTTAACGCTTTCTCGGAAGCTAATGTTTGTTCGCTTAGCAAAACCATCTTGTCATTCCTGAAATAGTAATGTCTGGATCTGCTGAAAAACAAATCGTTGTTATCTCACTATGATAGAAATCGTGATTAAATATCTGAAGCCATGATCAATATCAATATCTTTCATCTTCTATTGTACGATAATTTATTTATGGAACTTAAGATTCGAATCAATAATAAAGATTTATTTTTGTTTGAAAGTGGGTCTGCCTCACCCGTCGCTATTCATAAAGTTATATTTAATCTAGTATTTCTCTTATTAGTAAGTCAATCATTCCATCTATAAATATACTTTAAGAAATCGTGTTTTTCTTAAACCTGATATTCTAAATTTAGAAACCTTTTGAAGTGGAGTTATGAATGTCAAAGGTTTTTTCGAAATTTCTCCAGGGTTTAAAGCTATTTGTAATTAACTGTTTAGGGCTTCATAAAAAATAAATACTAATTAAAAACAAAAAGTTTGATAGGCAAGCATCGTTTCATGGAAAGATTTTTACATAATATAAAAGGTTATTTTTTCGTGATGAAACTTTTTTCGACCAAAAAGTTTTTTAGTTGTTTAACAACGTTTTGTGTGTAGTAATTTGTAAGAGTTTTTTGTTTTAAAAAGCTTTGGAATATAAAATATTTTGTACTTCTTACGTAAAAACTTTTCGTTACTCCCTATAAATAAATTGTGATATGAGTGGTGAACATTTGCTTTTCATGAGGATTTGATAAATAATATCTTAAACTTTCTACGATATTTTTTAAATTATTGAATAAAGATTTCTATGACAGCTAAGAATTAGATCCCTTAATTGTTAACACAGATTATAATATTATAAACACTTTTCGAAATATACTCGAGAACGAGAGAGTAACGAAGGAACTCCAAAGCCAAATACACTATATGGATTAAACCCTTTTCGTCATGCCGGCAATTGTGTGTAAGTATAACAAGATAGGGGTGGTATTTTTTTTGTTAATTCTCACAAACTCTCTTCGCAAAATTAATCCACACGCGCGACAAATATACATACGCACATCAAAAAAATATTTCTTACCAATCTATTTTTATCTATCCCGTGAAACGATTTAAATGAAATTTTTTTGTCCTCAATCATCAAAATATATCATTTTATGGCACAGGCATAATGTTATATTTATGATAGAAATAGTCACTTGGAAAATGTATGTTGGGTTATAAGCATTGATATATATTATTACAAACTGTTATTCCTAATTTTAATGCAATTTACATTAAATGAGTTGGACCGATACCTTTCACTAAGTACTACAAAATAACTAATGTATTTACTGTATACTCCTTTATTTGCATAAGATATTGTTTTTCTGCGTAAGTCTCTGCTTACATTATCAAACAGATTCATACTACATAGAGCTTGTTAATAATAGTGAAATCAATAATGAAACTCTATGCGTGGTAGAAATTCTCTCTTAATCAGAAACACTTTTCTAAAATTCGAGATAAATAGAGGTTAAATTGAAATAAAATATTTTAAATAAGGTTACCGAAAAACAAAACTTTATTCTGTGTAAATCAAGTTAATTATGTGTATTCTGTCTGTTGTGACGCGATCATTATTCAACCCAACATCGAATTTTGTTTGTTTTCCCAAAGTTTATATTGATGCGGTGTTGACGCAGGAACAACATAATAATACATGAGCCCTACCAATTAATTATGCAGACTGAAAGCTAAGACACCACAAGACATTCAAAGCTCTTCGTGTAATTCAACCAACGTCGAATTTTATTGTTGAACGAAATTTAATACATCATTTTAGCAGACAGCTTTTGTATGGTGTTCTAATGTTTTCGGAAAATAACCGTGTTAACATGTACATCTATTCTGCTATCGACGAGTTGGTCGGGAAAAATAATGTTTTAGCGGTAACATACACACAATATCTTCATGAGTGACTGAAGATTAAAAGCTTCACACTTTACTATGTGCATACTCCTCTAATACAGAAGCAATGGCTTACACAAAACTAGGTTTCGAATTAGAAAATATTATCAACTTAAAATACTATAAAAAATACAGTATAGCCGGAATCCGCATTCATCGTACTTTTGACAGACCCTCAAACAATAATTATGATTTACGTTATTGAAAAATGATGCTACTGGAAAATTTTGATTTCAATATAATTACTTTTTTATTATTATTCAATACCATAATTTGAATTTTGTCAATCTAAATTTGATAATATGTTCTCTGAAAGGCATTTAATTATTTTTTCTATTGAAGTGTAAGCATTATTTCATTCTTCAGTCATCTTTATCCATATCTCCAATACCTTCTTTGACGGATTTTCGATAAAATATGGAACATGTCATATCTATACGAAATGCATTTAGCCAACCTATCTTTTTAGAGAGAGCAAGTATAAAAAGATAGAGTTAGAAAATGACATGCATTTAAATAACGGTATCTTTATTTCTCTCCACATTTCGTTATCACGGTCTTATTGAAATAAACATCATTCTAAAATCAATGTACAGGGATGTCCGTTTGAGACTCGAGTCCATGGCACCGCAACAGTTTACCAGTCAGCTATGAACTGGAAAACATACTCTTCATACAATAGTAAAAATAATCCTTTTTTGTGGCAGTGTTATATAAATCATTACAATAATGTTTTACAATAAAATGGTGGCATTTTTACATTACTACAACGATAGGGGGAATGGAAGAAATGGGTCGTTACTTAAGTCACAGATTAACTAGGTGTGTAATTTATTGTACTCTAAAGACATTTATACCATTAAAACCCCATTTACACGAGACAGTATATTTGCCGAGTAGAGTATATTACCAAACTTTCTTAGCATTATATTAAATGTTCAACATATAAAGTAAGCGTACGATATTTTAATTTCAATGTAAATAATCTTTTTCCATCTGAGCCAACTGACGTATAGAAAATATCAACACCATCAGTCAAATCGTACGTTTATGTTTCACAAAATGTTTAACTTGTCAACAGTAAATACAGTTCATATTTTATTTTCTAATGGTATTTATTTTTAATGGCAGCTGGTTGTTTTGTCATTTTTCAAAATTTGTAACCATCTGAAATTCATTTATAACATGATCAGTCACTTTATAATTTCAGTCGGTAAAAAAATCGTCTACTTATAGCATAATACATTGAATATGGAGTAGACCGCCCTTTATAAATTGCCGACTTTCAAGTAAATTAGTTGACGATGTGCATTCATGTAAGTCACTTTGATATATTATTGAAAATTTTAAATACAATAACAGAATTAAATAAATACTGACCAAAACAAAATAGGTTTATCCTTGAATTTTATGAAAAAAATCATTTGTACACGGCCTGTTAGTTCGGTTATTGGATGTCTTTGTTGGCCTTTCGTGATGGATCTCCTAATTTATAAAATAAAATGAGACAAACAGCTCATCTTGTCAACAGGTCTCATCTTATATAACATTGATCTAGTAGTCCACAAATGGCCAAAGCAATAATGTTTGTAAGTAGCACTTGGTAGATTAAAAACAATTCTGAAGGAACTTTGAAAGGGTTAGGATTTCAAATATCTTAAATAATTTTAAGCAATAGTTGTTCCTTACTTCACAATCACGGCTAATACTTATATTTTTCTATTGTTTTCTCAATACATACATCGATAACTATGCTCAAAAGTTATTGATATGGAATAAGTTACAATTTAAAAAGTATACTCCTGGACAAACGAGCAAGAATAAGCGTTTAAGCTAAAAAGATAGTTTACATGCATATAAAAAGGACGGTGAATTATTCAAATTGAACTTATTTTGTATTGCGGGCATTTGTGTGCATAACGAGAGAGGGGTGTGAATACTTTTACTAACCGTCGGTTTTCTGAAAAGTAGTTTTTCCACACCCTTGATTGCTGAGGTGATAAAGAAATTTGACGTCAACAAAGGTTAAAAAGTCAGCGATAGGTATTAAAAAGTGGATAATCTCTAGTGTAAAGCAACGTTATACCGTAATAGTTAAGTACGCGCGTAAAACATTATCCAGTATATTGTAGTTGGATCAATCGCTCCTCAGCGCCTTCATCCAAATGACTCGACCCAGTAAGAGTGCTTTCATGGGAATTAAACGCAATAATAATACACCTATTCCTATACCGTGTGTACATTTTTACAAAAGACCGCGTTGGTGGACTGTAGCAGTTGTTGTGTAGAAAAACTAATTAGTTTTGTAATTTAGTGGAATACTTGGGTCCCCGTGGATATGACAGCTTAACGGTCCGTGGCCCTCTTTCAATGGCGCGCTTAATCTTCTTAGGCATGGGAATTTAAAAACGAATAAATTATATATTATCTATCTATCTATCTATCTATCTATATATATAAAAATGAATGTCTGTATGTATGTCCGCTATGGACTTTTAAGCTGCTCGACCGATCGATGTGAAACTTTACAAATTTATTGAGTGCACCCCCGCGATGGTTTCAAAGTCGGGCCAACATTACCAAAAACCTCCGATTAGTCCCACAACCAACCCCCAAATACCAACCCTATTTTTTTTTTTTATAAACTTTACGAATTTTTCGAGTTCCCTCCTTCGAAGGTTTTTGGCATACCCCCCCCATACGCCCTCTAAACCCCACCTCGGTTTTTAAACAACCCCCTCCTCCCCAAAAATTTATATCGAATTTTTACAAATTTCTTTACTAGTATTAAGAATACATGCAAATTGAATTGAATATTTTTGTAATGTTCTTCCTTCAAATTTATTTTAGTTGCTGGCGTAGCAATGCGCGCTGGGTACAGCTAATATATATATAAAAATCAATATTTGTTCTTTGGTTTTTTCGTACTCTATGCGCTGCCATACGGTTCATCCGATTGCAATGAAACATTGGTGATTTTTTGTGCCGACGCCCACAAAAGTTTTTTAATTGCCAATATATATTAATATGAATGTTTTTTTGTTCTGTATGTGATCCTATACCGTTCATCTGATTGCGATTAAACTTTGATGATTTGTTGTGTGGACGCCAACAAAGATTTTTTAATTATCTATCTATATATATATATACGTATAAAAATGTATGATTGTTTGTATGTCCAGTATGCGTTCCTGTAAATTTCATCTGATTGCAATAAAACTTTGACGATTTGTTGTGTGGATACCTTCGAAGGTTTTTGAATCAGTACTGCCATTAAATACAGCTATAAATAATTAAAGCACAAACACATTCTTTCTTTGAGTGGCATTGCAACGCTTGCTGGGTACAGGCTAGTATACAGTAAAAAATATCAACATATCGCACCTATTATTGTGTAAATAAATTTAACTCGTAATAATCTTTTCCGAACAACCGCTTTACACACAATTTTCCATAAAAGTATGAAACATTATATAAATTGTAGAGTGAACCGCTAACTAGACGTTTCAATATAGAAAATAAACTATTAATATATTATATGGAACTTATATCTTGTGTGTGGGAGGCAAATCCCAGAGGAAATTAATTTTAAAAAGCTGAGCCATATATATTGTAGCTTGCAATTGGTAAAAACAATTATAACAGAAATTAGCTTAAAAATCTTCGCTGGAATAAGATTATGAAATAATTGGATGTTACGAAATATAAAGAAAATTAAAAAACATAGAGATAAAAAATGGCAATATTTTTAGTTCTGTGTATAATCGGAAACACTAAGCAGTATGGAGAATTATAATTTAAGTGACTCCGCTTGACGCTTAGATCTAAGTCTATTTATTAATACAATTCTCTTTTTTCATACGATATGTATCAAGAGAGCTTTGTTGTTTTTAGAGTCTGGCAAGAATCACTATTCAATTATTGATCCAAGAAAAATTACCTTAAAAACCCTATAATTATGCTAATAATGTGCCTGGTGTTAAGATATTTTCTTTGGTGAAATGTTGATGGTGTAAGTGTTTTCCGATTTTCTTGCACGCCATTGGTGTTTTCCTTGCAACTGGGGCGACTTTAATTGCTTCCCGTTTACTTTATCGTGGACTTTTGTTTGCTGATTTCAACGAATTACTTCCTATAAAAAGACCCCCGTCTGTCTGGACCACGAAAAATGTCTTTATTTATAGCACAAATCTCGAGACTAAGCCGGCATTATTTATAAAACAATCAATGTTGTTCAATTTCCGCTCATTACCGACGACAGCTTAGACACAACATTTTTCGCAAATTCTGTTTATTCCAAAACCTTTTCACAGGTAAATAGTCAACAGATTTAACATTTTTGTCAAGCTAGTCAATGCCAAAATACTAAAGTTGAGATTTAAATCCCGCTTCCTTGCATTTATTTTTTTACGTTTCATGTAAAGTATTATTTTAAGAGTGCAATAATCACTAAAAAAAACTAGAAACAATTATTTATGTAAAAAAATCAGGAGCCGTTTCGCTCATCATTTTTATCTTATTTTCATCGTGTTTTATTAAAAAATTTGTGTTATTTTTTTGAAATGTGACGGTTTTCCATCTATAATTGACATTAAACACCTTAAAAGTGAATCAATTTTTAACATATTTCAAAATTTTGATGAAGTTGAATTTTTATCACATAAAATTAAAAAATGCATTCATCAAAATACATTTTCAGTCTGTTCACTATGACGACCATTTCATTCTGGGTTGACGATATGAATGATCTTTTTCAAATGGTTTTCTATTTCTTATTCACACATAATTTTACCGTTTTTTACTCTGATATGTTAAGAATATTAACTATTTATATATGATTTCAGCCAAAAGTCTTTTGAGAAGAACTGTCCGCCGCGCTTTTTAAATCTCATTTAAAACAGGATCTGGATGAAAGGACGCAGTTAGTGGAGCTAAGCGCTTTCCCTGCACCTCGTTTTCTGTATGAACTAGGTTGTGTGAGAACGAAAAGGCATGAGCATGCTCATACATATATCAAATAAAAAAAGACTAATGAAAGTGGCCTTTCGGATTTTTGAAGCGTAGCCAATTGACAGCCTCATTATTTATTCAGTACATTTAGATTTTGTTTTTAATTTACTTCATTTACTATTTTTAATAATAATTTTCAATTTTTAAAAATTTCACTTAAATTTAATTTTTAACGATTTTCTCAATTTTTATTTAACCTAATTTCTCGATTTCAATGTTTAAAAATTTCCTCAATTTTCATTTATCATATGTTTCTCTATTTTCATTACCCACAATTTTCTCAGTTTCAATTTTTCAAGCTTTCCTAAATTTTCACTTTACCATACACATTTTTATATACGCTGGTAGATCTACTTAGTGACGTACGTTTAGGATATTTTTTAACGAAGCAATCGACAAAAAATTAGCGCTTGCGATAAATAATTTCACTTACATTGCTCGGCATCGATGATAATAATTTGCGATAAATGCGAATGACATGTGCCGTTTGACGATTGCTGTTTCTCTTTTGCGGATTGTCTATGGTACGACACACGCGCCACATACTGTAAGATAATTGTACTATGCCTATAACCTTCGCGCAAGTGCAAGCAATAAGTTGACAATTATTCATCATTGAGAATTTTTAAAGTGAATAATTCGTAAATTGATATGGTTGAGCTACAATTCATAAAATAAAACACCCAAAAACGCAATTAAAATTAAACACGTTTACATAATCAGACAGCGACAATAAACATCGTATAAAAAACTCACTCCTATACAAAAATACTTTGTATTCGACTTAAACATAAACTTTTGCCAAAATAAGGTTTTCAGTTCGTTGTTAATTTTACCGCTAAACTCGTTAACGTAATACCAAATAATAAAGATGGCAGTTTTTAGTCACCGAGTACTATATCGATCGATTGGATGAATAGAAAGTATCATCGGAGAGAAGGCTTTAAGTGAGAATTTAATTGAAAACTGCATTCACAAAGCTTCGAAGCAGGTTGTCTCCCTTCTTTGTCGTAGGATAATAATAATGTCGCCCTATGCAGCAATATGAGAAAGTGGAAACAATGGGCATCCAATACTCTGCCAAGTGGACTGAATGCCTTTGGCATATTGCATTACTATCTACAGAATGATTAGGGTAAAATACAAATCGAAAATTTCTTTGTATACACTATATCACATCTTTATATTGATTACTTTATTACGAATAATATATTACATTGCCAGATTTGGAACATGCTGTGAGGAAACAATTATGTTTGAAATTTTAGTTGAAAATGATCGTGATGAGCGAAACCAGTTCTAATCTTTGTCGTGGAACATGTACAAAGAATGATTTATAACTTTTTAACGATTTTTTGTGAATATCTTTTTGTACCGAAATTCATAAATAAAGGATAGCGTTCACACTGCTATATTCTATCAAATATCATGACAAATAAATATAATTACATAGTGCAATATTTATAAAAAATGATGATTTTTTATAATGATTGGGTCAAAAGAATCTCGGTATTAAAATCATATTATATATCTAATGATAAAATATTCTCTAAAAATTTCAATAAAAATAAATCGTCACGATGAACAATATTAGAAGCATCTATGTTTTTATCTTTTTTGTTATATCAGTAAAAACTTTTTAATATGTATAAAGATAAAGTGTTCCAAATATCGGTACATTGAAATTTAAATCTTATTACGTTCTTACAGCGCCAATATATTCGAACATATGTCACGGAAACAAGTTAACAGATCATTTTATATGCAAATTGTATCTTGAGAAAGAGAATTGTATAGTTTGATGTAAATTGAATACTGCCTTATCAATAATTCAATCAAGGACGAATGTAAAACTTTAGGGTCTTGTTTTATATCTTAGAAAATTGATATTTCTTGGGATGAATAATATCTTTGCTGAATCTTAAGATGAAATAAAGCGCTATTCTTTATAAGAGAACTATGTTTCGATAAATTATATGAGCTTAATCAGTTTATAAATTTGGATAAATATACTTTAGATGAGTTCGTTCATTTAAATGTAGAATTTAAATTTACTTTGATTATTCCACGTATTTTGTTACTAATTGTGACACGTGTTTCGCCTCTTTCAGATGCATCTTCGGACTCACTATCGCAAAAATTGCTTAAGTAATAAAGCAAGATTGATTTCAATATTTTTAAATGATAGATTGCAAAAATAGAGGTTGGAATATATCCTTTTTACGGGAAGCAAGGAGAGGATGATATAAACAATTCATTTTAAGACAAACAGTTAATTGGTTTTGAATATCTCCTGTTCCTGATTTTTTTAGAAATATTGTCGAATTATCAATGAATAACAATGATACATTTTTTATTTATTTATAAACCAACCTTTTCGTGTCACCATTGGTAAAATAATAAAGTTGACTTGCCACCGCACATCGATAGCAACAAAGGAAATAAAATAACCTCAAAATTTATTTAATTTTCAGAAAGGGCACTATGTATTTTGAAATTAATTATGTAGTGAATATTATGAAAGTGATCATAGATTTGCTTCGGAAATGTCTGATAAAGATGTTGCGGATGCCTCCAGAGAGTTTCAAAGTTGCATGCTTCGTCTTCTGTTCTGCGGAATCGATAACAAATTCCAATATCACGATAGCGAGATCTCGGTGTATCGGTTTTTTAATACTCTTTTGTTTCGAAAATGCATTATAGTGGTATTACACTTAAACTAACAAGCAATACGTCTGAAAGAACTAAATTTTCACGGGGGTCGCATTACGATTGATAGATTCCGGCATTGATAAATGAGCGTTTTTAATTAAGGTGCGTGATGGATTTTCAATATCACGTTTGAATGTTTAACTTCAAGCGATAGATTAAGTTCATTCGTTACCGACAAAGCTTATGGAAAAGTACAAAAATTTAAAAGATTTAAATATGAGTATTTTTAACATCTCTTTTTTTATTGATTGAGTAGGCATTTACTTGGTAGAACTCCATTATAATACGGAAAGAAAAATAGCAATGTATTTTAATTCTACATAAATTATTTTATAAATTTGTTGATAGCTCTGACGAAGGCGTAAGCCGAAATAGCTATCAACAAATATATAAAATAATTTATGTAGAATTAAAATACATTGCTATTTTTCTTTCCGTATCTTTTTTACTTGAAATACACAAAATTATTCCTCGGCTATTGCGGTGATTCATTTTTTTATGAATATCACTTTTTTAACATATTATATCGATGTTTAATTTTAAATATCTAAATAACGGCATTGATTTATTCATCCAGTATCCCACCTGGCCTTATTTTGTTTTTCAGTAGCAGTATTGATATTTGCAATACCGGCTTGTAATATGAAATGGCAAACTACCGTATATTGCAGTAAATATTGCAACACCCACTTTCAATTAATATTGGAGATATCGGCTCCGTTCGTTGACTAAGTTGCATTTAGGGGAAATAACAAAGCGTCCAAAGAGCCAACTGCCAACTTATATAGAGCAAATTGATCTCAAATCATAAAATCTCTTTCACAACTTTCTGCACACTACAGTGAATCGGACATTTCAGGCAGAAATTTCACAACAAGAATAACGCTGTTATACGGATATGCACACCGTAAAAAGTGTGTGAGGCCGTAACGGGTGGTAGTAGGTACAGCTGCTTTAAGTGCCCTATAGAATATTAAAAATACTGTATTCATATATTTAGCTTTGCAGCATTTTTTTTAAAAAAATCAACATCAGGCAATGTAAACGATATCTAGCGCAAAAAATCTCATCTCGTTTCGTTCATTTATTTTTGTAGATTTTGTTTATGTTGTTTTTTAAGAAACAAAAGATCACATGCTCTCTTTATTTGCGCTATGCAAAATATTGCTACATGGTAATAAGACCTTGAAACTTGGTAGACGCAAACGGCGACAGGTGTACGGCAATATTGGATTGATTAGGGTGGGCTAACCTGTCTATCTGAATATATTATAAAACGATGTTTGGCGTTTATTATTGATTGATGTTAAAATTTACGGTATTGTTTTCATATACGATAATTTAAAGAATTTTGTTCATAAACAAATTTTTTGTTTAATTTTCTTCGCGATTTATGTTTGAAGTCACGGATAAATATCACAAAAAATGATTAGGACCTTTACTAGCTTTACAATGTCAATATCAAACGCTGTTATAAAAATTGTCAAATAACTTTAACGTTCAAACTATACACGAACAGTGTTCGTGATAATAAAAAAATCCACAGTACCTATGAATTCTTGTACGCACACACTTTTGCGCGCACATACGTGATTTTCAGTTGTTTTCAATTACATCAAATTGTTTGTATGCGAAGTCAGGACGTAACTGTTGAAGCAATTGTACTGCTTATAGAAATCGGAAGCTTATAGATGATTACGGCTAGAATTATGGGACAGTATTATCAAATAATAACAAGCGTTGAAATAAATCGACAATGTTATAAAATTTAATGTTGCCATAATAAAAATAGTATTTTTTATTCGTTTATGTTTTGCTAAACATGTGCATATCTACATGTGATGCTACACTTACTGCGATGCGGAATTGTTTGACATTGTTATCTCTTCACTGACAAAGTAAAACTTCCTGACAAAACAACTCGAGCGAGGTGTTGCGCGCAAATTTTAAAAAAGCTCTGCGCTCAAAATATTCACGCACGCATATTCATGCAAGCAATTTGTATCCGCATAAATGCTCGAGTCAATACTCAGGCTTATGATTTTGTATTAATTTATGTAACTTTATTATTCATCAAAATAAATTGTTACTTTAAGCTTAAGACTGAATATTATTCATTGATAAACTATTGTATATTATTATACTTTTAAGGAGTCCACTGCCAATGCTTGGTGGGAAGGCATTATATTTATACACTTTTTTACTTACATGTTTCACAATTAATTTGTTAAAACTGGGACCGGTTTCCCTCATCGCGAGTATTTTCAACTAGTCTTGATAAATTAATTATGTTATAAGAACAAAAATGTTTCATAATTTTTTAATATATTATTAAAGCAAACATTTTTAAGCCATGTCACTCCCAATATGACAAGACGTATATGCTAAAATAAGTTTTAACTAATTATTGACCGTCGTTCGTTTAATTCATGCTGTTAAATTACATTCCTGGTTAGCATGCCTGCAACATTACCGCAATTCCTCTTCTTAGAAGCGGTAAATACAGATAACTAATAGATTGCCCGAATGGTTAAAAACTATTTTCTATAGGTACTTACTTCCTGTTCAAAAAATCGTACTAGATGATTAAAAAGAGTAAAAACATCACTAAGAGTCATGTTTTTGTATACGAATTCATCAATAAAATGAAAAAAAATGAATAGGTATCCAATTGAAATTTGACTTTTTATGTGAGGACTCGGACTGGATTGCTTATATTTGTATTAAATACGTAAATGTTTTGTATGCAAGTTTTTTCTTTTAACATAAGATTAAGGTGCTTTAAATATAACACAAAAAAAATATTACGCTCAAAAAAATAGCATGTGAATCCATCCAAAAGAAATCAAAATTCATCTGATCAGGATCACATTACATCTCAAGTCATTTCACAATATTCTACCGTGCCACCCTTCTCAAGGTTCAGCGTATAAAGTATTGAATAAAACATCCCCAGAACCCTTTAATGTTTTTTAAATCCCACCCTGCACAAATCCCGAATTATTCTGTTCCTGTGTTTTATGGCCAGTAATAAATGTAAAAGGTACCAAGGAGAAAAAAGAACTGGTGGATCGGCCCCAAGAGCTACAGCAGTAGATGGTTTAAAAAAAAAATTGGCTTTTTTCCAAACGTTTTCTAATATAATATGTACATAACGCTTCGTATAAATATTGTTAATAGATGGTTGATGTTACTCCGAATGTGTTAAAAGCCAAATGCTCTGAATCAGATAAAGACTTGAGGACTCTAGGTGTAAATTTGAAAAAGAAGATATAGAAAACATTGACTTTCTTATTTACAGTTTCATATAGTGAACTCGATTTTAAATTTGCTTGGCATTACTGATTCCAAATTTTAATTTTGTACTTTTCAACGGATGAATTTATCAACATCTCTGAATTATATGTCACGCGGAATTCGAGTAGATACATCATTCTAACAGAAAAAGATTTAAGACAATTGCTCCTGCGACACTCATTGTCAAGTTTTTTTCTTATTTTTCTACTCTTTTCGATGAATTTCGTTTGGTTTTTGCAATACATATGAATCATATTATATCATAATCCAATTACTGTAAATAAAAATCGCAAAATGAAGAAACATTTTTTTTTTAATTCTATCACGGGTAGGTAATATAATATATAAAATGGTTATCCCGATTTGTTTGAACTGCCTCAACTTTATAATGTTTAATTTCGATAATTTTTCAATATTCCATTCCATTCCATTTTTTTACATAACTTCATGCTTTCCAAGTAAATTTCAAATCGTCATTATTATAAATATATACAGTTTTTTTTTTATTGTAAAATGTTCTTTGTTTTCTTTATACTCACTTACCAACTGTTTTCAACTCTGCTTAACCAAAAAATATTTAATTAAGCTTTTCAATCAGCCATTACCATTAAAAGTAGAAACTCTTGTTTGAATTACTTTTGTTTGAAAATCCTTTGTCTAAGCGAAACAGCTTAAAGGTAAAATATGTACGATACGTTGTTATTGAATCCAATAATTACTATGCTTTTCACTAGAGATGGAAAGTATACAATATTTTATTTTATTTACCGATGGAGGATATTGAATTTCAATATCGTCTGCAAAATTTTTCCAAGCGTGATATATTTATATTGTTTTGACTTACTGAAAAAATACTTTTACTGATATCCATTCCACGTTTTCCATATCGCAAGTATCAACACGGTTGATAGCACACATATTTGTATCGCAGATCCTCGTAAAACGTCCATAATTTTGTACAAAGCCGTCAATTTAAATTTACAAAATCGGATATTGTCATAAAAATTTGAAAATTTCAGTGCATATATATATAGTGCGTTATACGATAAACTCTTGATGTCATTTCGGAAACATTGTTATCGAAAATATTTTATGTAAATTTTTCATCGAGCAAATTTAAATAAAACCAGTACGAATTTTTCATATTTTTTTATGAGCAAACCGATTATTGTATATGTTATTCACTATCAAAATATTTTACTCGTTTTTTTAGTAATCTCAAACGGCTTTTAGTTGTAATTGAAAGATTTTTGTAAATGTAACGTATGTATTTGTTATTTGTCCCTTGATCCATTTGATTGCCTGCAATAATAGTTTTATCAACCAATAACGACTATTATCATTTTACTTTTAAGGTGTTCACTGTCAATACTTGGTGGAATGGCATTATAATAAAAATAATAACACATTTTTAGTACATTATCCTCATAAAATTTATTAGATCTGGACCGTTTTCGCTCATGGCGATCAGTTGAGCGAAACCGGTCCTGATCTAATAAATTGTATGTGGAAAAAGTTCTAAAAATGTTTTATTATTTTTATTATCATTTTAACTTGTATAAGATCAATAATGTAAAAAACGAAAAGTATTTTATTCCATAAACATTGTAAAATATATTTGATGGTTACTTACAAGCTTGTCAAGGTGTAATCTTAGGCCTGAATTGGTCAGGTTTTTTGCATATCTTGAAAAGGCTGAATCCAGTTCACTTCATATAAACATTTTGACTTCTTAAAACGCTACAAAATAGCATGTCTTGGGATGAGCAAGAGGACTGCCAAACGATAGGGGTGATTGGAGACATCACGTATGCAAAAAATATATAAATTGTATTCACAGTAATACAACAGGTGTGTACTGAATATTTTTCCTAGAATCTTTTTACATCGTCTACAATTCTTATTTTGAGAATAATCCTAAGAATAAGGTTGCGACAACTTTTGTTTGAGCATTCTCTGAACGAGAGAGAATATAAAATATCACAGATACTTTACATTTTGCATGCAAATACATTATATATCAATTTATATTCGAATCTTATCTGGTTTGACTTCCAAATATATATTTTCACTGTGCGTAAAATACGTATTACCAAATATTTTGATTTTTTGTCACTGTTCATATTACACTAAAAGTCATTCAAAAACACTGTTATCGTTTCAATATTTGTGTATATAATTCCCGTCACTCGATGCAAAACTCTGCGAAGCTCTTGATTTTTGATCGCATATATGAAGTATAAACTCGCACATTTGTGCTGCAGATATCTCCATATTGATTGCGTGGTACAGTATAACGTGGGATGAAGTAAATTGAACACAATACATCATTAACAATCGCTCGCTGAGTGGTAACCGCAACAATAGTCTCACGTATCAGATTCTTCGCTAGAATTCGATTTATTAATGCCATGCAGGAAACGTGTCTCAATTATATATGATTACATTCACATTTACTTTGAAATAGTAGAGTTCTTACAATAACCTAGTCGTGATAAAAATCTTCAAATGGAAAAGATTCGCCACGGATAACCCTACCCTCAATATCTATGTATTGGCGAAGTAATTTCATGAGCAACTAGATTTTTCACATTTCATACATTTAAAGCTGTAAATTTCTACAGAATATGTAGCATTCAGTCATTAAAGTTTTGTAGCCGAATGGCAAATGCTCGTGAGCATTTGCGTATAAAATGTCCATACATTATAATCAAAGTCGTTTTTGATGTCTTACAAAGTTCTGTTTTCCGATATTTATCCTGAAATGGTCATATAAAAGTGCGAATTGCGAATAATAAATCTATTCTCATCTCTATACTTTAATCTTAGCCCTCACTGAACAGGGAGTTTGAATGGCTGAATTACAACCAGCTCTCATTAAAAAGGTTTTTTTGAAATACTACATAAACTGCTATAAATATAATCACACACTTTATTGTTCACATAATCCGAAAATATACTTTTCTTTATAGGTAAAAAGCATTTTATATTATCACTTCTATATATAATGCCGCTCCACCAAGAAATAACGGTTAACACTTTTAAAGTGTATCTTTATTTATGTAATTGTGTGTATTATTTATAAACGTTTGAAGTGTATTTATACACTGAGAGTAAATTTATGAATAAACGTAAAATTTAATTTCAGTAAAAACGCTGAATTGTTTTCTTCTTAATTCTTTTAGAAACTTTTTTTCAGCCTTCATCGTTCATTTTTAACGTAAGCTAATGAGAAAGACCACTTAAAAAATATCGGAAAATTTTATCCAACATATCAACACTAACCCAAGCATTTCGAGCTCGATCAAGAGTTTAGTTTGCAACTTTAGCATCTCGGCGAGGATATAATAGAATTTTGTGCCTTCGGGGAAATGCGGAGGTATACACTATACGCGTATTGATGCTTAAAGTACTGAGTGCATCATTATAAAGCTTGGAAATGAGCGGGGAGTGTTTTAAAGCTGGCGTCTTCCGAGGCTGAACTTTTAGCTTAACAAATGACGTTTTAGAATAATGTATTGAGCCAGACTTTGAAATGTTTGCCTGCAATATAAGTATTTACCTTAGATTTTCAGGAGCTTTTCACTCTTTCATATAATAATATTTTATTTTTACTTATGTCGACAAACGCTAAAATAATCATTGAGAAATAACACTTTACAAGACAATTAACTGAATAATATAACTTATAACAGACAAAAGGATATAAATTAATTAAGAAAAGAGATCAACCAACTAAGCCAAGTGTAATTTATTTTAAAAAATATGTACAAGTTATTTAAATCGAAGTATTCAAAAAAAGTTATATCAATTAGTTTGAATTAAACATATATGTACATGTATGATAAAATCTTTTTAATAATAAGTGTTTTTTGAGCTGATCATGATATAAATTTTAGGAATAAATATTCAATTTTTTTACCTTAGACTTTGACACCATTCCAATAAATAAAAGGAAGGCTTATAAAATAAAACAATATAGCGAGACTGTGTTTTTATATTGTTTTCAAAACATCTTTCGTAATAATATATAAAAGCAAAAGTATTCGACCTTATAAACAAAAATTTCGGTTTGGCAAATCCAGTCACATTGACAGTCAGCTCGTCTATATGATTCCATTAAAAATCAACAATAGAAAACTGAATTCATTTAACAATCAAATCTGAATGGTTATATGTGGCAACAAATGCAAATGAAAATGATACAGAAAAAATGCAGCATTTCATTATATTAGCATAGTCAACATAATTTATTGAATGATCTCAACAAATAAGCTTTGCGGTTGCTTACAATATTAAGTAAAAAGACAGTATATTAATAAAATTAAAACTATTTGAAAATATTTACTACCGATCGAAACCAGTTGTATCACAAATAAATATATGTTTCAATTCAATAAACGCGAACAAAAAATGGAAATAATTTATGATAAACAGCTTTACATTCGTTTATAAAATACAGGAAATAATATTTTCTTAATTTTCTCTTACAAGCTTTATATAAAAAGTTTGTCTCTCACTTTGAATGGAAACAAAATGGTCAAAGCTTTTTTGTAATCTGAGCTTTTTCTGATTTCTACCCTCAGTTCGTCTAGCGAAGGCTCTGTTAGAGAGCGCCGTAGAATGAGTGTCTGACAGGCTGTAGGCTGTTAATGCCTCAAGTAAATGAGCATTTGATCGGCGGATAAGAAGGTTTTCTTCGAAAATAAGAGGGAAAAGAAACTACCCTGAAGTGCCTTCTCAAAGGGTGCTTTTTTAATTAGGGATTTTTAATTAATATTAATTACCTACTTATTAATTTGAACGATATTATTTCGCAGACATTTTTAAGCGTTTTGCATTAATAATTTTCTAATTTTTAATCGTATAAAAACATTATGACATAATCCAGATTTTGTTTAAAGAAATCAAAATAAGATTAACTCAATTTCATAGCGCATTCAATAATTTGTTATTTGGTAAATTTAAATTTTATGGAAACAAGAAGAAATGATTACGTTTTAGCGTGAACTTATTTTAAAGTGAATGATTTTTTTTATAACCATTTCTGTTTTCATGATAAGATGGGAGATGATTTGGAAAAAATTATGACATCTTAATCTTCCATACTGTATAAAAAATCTTAATACCATTTGATTAATCTATGTAGGCAAGTGGGTTTTCGAACACTAAAACTGTTAGAAATTCCAAGCGCGTTTCCCACTCGGTGATGTGTTCAGCTGAATTAATGTTGGAATATCATGCTTATTCCTAAATTGAACTCCGCCTTACAGACAAGCACTTCTTAATGGCAAATCTTTACCCATTTCTTAATTGTTTTGATACAATTAGGATTTTTTTGTCATGTTTGCTCCCTCCCAGTGGAGTTGATCTCAACAGAAGGTTTTTCACGAGAAATGGTAGTTCCTTAGTGGCTCAACATCTCTTTTTCCAAAAGACTTAGGCTAGAACAAATTTGACTAGAAAAAGTCTGATAGTGATGTGGAGGAAAATTGGGATTAAGCATACATTCTTGTCTTCAAGCAGATATCAATACTTTAATTGAAAAATTAAATTATCTTGACTAGGTCACGAGCCCGTAAGCTCCACAGTAGGGACTCCAATTACTCGTCATCTCAACTACTCGAGTATCGAGTAGTAAAATTGAAAAATACTCGAGTACTCGAGTATACTCGAGTAGTTTCAGATGTACCAAAATATATACTATTAATTCACATTTTTGGAAATAAATAGGGGATAAATAAATAAAAAGCTTATTTAATTTCATTGATACATTTAATTCATTTTACTAAACACATATTTTAAAAATAACAAAGAATTAAATGTTTCAAATTTAAGATTTGTTCTAATTTTAGTTTTAATTATTCCCGCAGTTGAAAAAAACTCTCGGTAGCTGTGGACGTTGGTTTTATCGTTAGCAATGAATTGAATAGTGTATCTAATTTATATGTCCGCTGCTTAAAAGAATCTAACTTTTTTAAATCTTCTTTTAAATTTTGACTACAAGAATGTTTAATGAATTTAGTTTTCGGTTTATGAGATATCGATGAAATGGCATTTTTCAACTCTTGTTGAATAGGATCTTTATCTTTAAAATATACATATAATAGGGCATATAGAGAACTGAAAATTTGGCTATTTGTAAAAAAAATAGTTGAGCATGTGTAGAAAAATAAAAAATAAATATTTTCCATGTCTTCTTTGTGTAATCAATCATAATTCGAAAGCCACGTCGATTTTACCACAGAAAAATACAATAGGTAACTATTTACTTCGGAGATATAAGTGAATATTTACTTAAATACAATAGCTCAATAATGCACGCATGGTGGGAAGGAAGAAGGCGAAAGACAATTAAGAGATAAATTTCATTAGCAGAATAATTCAACAACTGACATATTGTATGGGATGGTAGACGTAAGAAGCCAAATAATAATTACTTACGTCTTCGTATACCAAGTGCGATATTCGCTCCTCTGAAAGCTCAATTAGCAAAACGCGCTAAGTGGGAGATACAATAAATTAAAAAAAAACATGAGAAAGTTCTACAAACGAAACAATGTTCTCGCGATGAACTTAACCTCATTTTTACATGTAAAATGACGAGGAAAGAAAAATTATTGCTATAAAATATCGGAAACAAAAGCTTCTTTATTAGACTTTGTTTTTCTTTCTGTTTGACAACGAAGTGTAACACGTGTTTATATTTAATCTATATAGCGGAAGTATAAGTTTCAATAAAAATGACGTTTTAAATCATCTTACAAAAAGATTATTATTTATTATACTTATTATTTAGGGGAGATAGAAATATACAAACAGTAATGTGTGAGTAGCAACCACTGCATTTTAGCCGAGCGAAACAGTCGTAAAAATGTTATGAGTTAGACAGAGAGTGCAATACATACAATATTCGATTGAGATCGCGGTACAACAGCGGAAGTACACGTGCACATTGTTCTTACATGCTACAAACTTTTAAAAAGCTTATTCCGTTATCTAACTTTGCCAAGTTTTTAACTGTCATAACATTGTTTATTTGTGATTCGGAAAATTTTCACAATGGCCAGACAATATCTGACACAGGAAGAAATGAATAAAATTGCTGAAGAGTTTAGTGATAGTGATACTGATTCCGATAAAGATTTTGAGAACATTGCGGGTATTTCGGATGCCAAAGATATGGAGAATGATGAATGTTGTGGTCACCATATTTTTTAAGGAATACCTACTAATAATATAACAAATTTTAAAAAATA
Organism: Himalopsyche kuldschensis; assembly: GCA_028554975.1. Taxonomy (NCBI): domain Eukaryota; kingdom Metazoa; phylum Arthropoda; class Insecta; order Trichoptera; family Rhyacophilidae; genus Himalopsyche; species Himalopsyche kuldschensis. The sequence goes on along the minus strand of JAHFWI010000016.1, from coordinate 4,778,443 downwards.
TTTTCATTGAATATGATGAAACTGCGTCAGTTAAATATAATTTCTTGGAATGTTCACAAATTCACAGAATGAATATAATCTAGTTAGTATTTTAGTAAAGATCCCGATATTTTGTTATTTCTTATAATTAAAAATATGTTTCCATTAAGAGTTTGTGTTTTTATTGCAAATGTTCAAGCACATTTGAGTGACAGATTTGTAATGTGTTTTTATGGTAATAAAATTGTTCATTCAGAGAACGAATTTACGCGGCTGTGCTTTTATTTTGACACCATGTCTCCATCCATTTCCCTTCCGCCAGGCCCCCCCGCCCCTTTCGCCAGTGCCCCTTGTCGACCGACAATTACAACACGCGACGATCACGCTTTGTAAAGTTTCAAACGTCTTCGAGACATATTCAAGGTTTCTTACGCCTATGTATATATTTTTTGTAAATAAAATTTGGATAGAGATGTTTTAAAGCTAGGATCGAGTATTTACTCGAGTATTATTCAATATACCCGAGTATCGAGCACTTGAAAAATGGACGAGTATACTCGAGTATCGAGTACTCGATACTCGAATTGGAGTCTCTACTCCACAGCGACGAATGACGTTGATACTTGAATTAAGAGCTGACATTATTTCAAAGTGGAAATCCTTCGCAATGATTTATTTATTTATGAAATATAAGTCAAAAAGTTGTATGTGAAGGTATTTTGTTCTCCAATAATCTATCATTCAAACTAAATCCTTGTTTTCGGATTTAAGAATTTCCTTACAGACATCAATCATATTTGTGATAAATAAATCGAATCCATCAAAAAACTTTAATGTTTGACAGACAGTGCTCTCGAGCGGAGAATTGATTTTCTTATACAACAAATAAACTAAGGAAGTAAGATATATTATATTTCACACATAAATAATAAAAGAAAATATTACCGATGAAAAAATCTTAATCACTCTATATTGATCAGTATTTCCATGAAATAAATACTTACAACGTTAAAATAACGGAATATTTAACACTTTTCTCAAAAACTCATGAAAGAAGGACATTTTAATTTCGTTCAGTCTCAATAAAATTACAACAAATTTCAATTAAGTTAAAGACAGTAATACGGCATTAAAACTACATTGCCGATTGAGACATCTTTGAAAACAAGTAAAAGAGATTTATAAAAAGATTACAGTTTGAAAACGACTTAATTAATCACTCCTCAAGAAACTTAGAGATTTTTATTAAGCACTTTTATACCCGTATGTCCGGGTCTCGGCAAATATTATCTTTAGAGGAAACCACTTAATCTTGGCAATTAAAGTTGCCTTGTCACTCCGGGTCTTTGATCTTTCAGACGTACGGCTAATCCTTTATGCGGGAAAAATTCTGAAGTAAATGATAACGTTTTATTCGTGATTTTCTCGTAACAAATAAGCCTCACAAATTGTCATGTCACATGAATTAAATTATTTTAATTATACCAATGAATCATCCAACAAACAATTTTAATTTCTTTTAAATAAATATTTTTTAACTAAGCAAAAGCTGAATATCATAATTTAATTTAAATATTTCACAAAAAGAAGACACATCATGTGCGATAAACTAAATTATATAGACACACTGTTTTTTTTTCATCGTATAAGATTTGTTTTATACCTTACTCTCGATATACGCGGTAGATATGTTCCATGAAAAATCGCGTATAAAAATAAATGTTGCTCATAAAAAATTATGGGATAGGTTCAAGAATGAAAAATGGTCGTAAAAGAGGATAATATTTAACACAAAAAACTTGGCTTTTGCTACTGTTTAATATAACTCCACATACGTAGAAACAATTAATATTTTTAATATGATTAATGGTCACTGCTGTCTTCCAAAGACCAATAACGGCAAAGCGTCAGTAATATTACATGGAATATATTTTTTTCAATCCATTTTGTAAAACTGTACAAAAAATACGGAAATCGAGAAAAAGTTTTATTAAATATACTATGTATGTGTATTTTACATAGTAAAGTTGTGTCCAATGTTGTGAAAATAATAAAATGTTAATGTGTAATTAAAAGATAAATCTACTTTTAATATGTAATATGCAATTTCAGCTTAACTACGGGAAAAACATCCCTTTTATCTTATGAATAAAACCAACATAAATAAAATGCCTCTTCGTTTTATTTCCTTTTCCGAGCCGTATGCTGGTATTCATTTTTTACTCGCAAAATGAATGTGTTGCAATTTAGTCCCGTAATCACTACAATATCTGCGGCTAGAGTGTAAGAAAGCTATTATCTAAGCCAACCTACTGACGCTAACGTAGAACTACGTTTCTAGGATTTAATTTGCAGTGTACCTCCACCTGTTTCTACAGTCAGTTCATTTTAACCCTTATAATTTTGGGACACAATTAAATGTAAATACTTTTTTATTTTCATTATTCAAGAAGACACGCTTTTTAACATTCGTCGAAAAAGAGCAATATGAAATAAACTTTCTTAGTGAAAAGTGTATTCTTTTTAATTTACGGCTACATGGTAAAGTGCAATTTTATATATAATCCATTATTACTTGTCTCTAAAATGATTTTTATTCACTCGTATTTCATTAAAGTTCTTTTCATATCTTTGCCCAAACTATAGTCAATCACATATGAAACTGAGTAAAAAAACAAATCTGGTAAATTCAACCAATGAGTCAATATTGTACTTTAATTAATATTTTTTATGTGGAATATAAGGTTCTAGTTAACAAATTCTGTTTGAACAACGGTTATTAATCGATATTCTTTAACAAATAATAAGCCCAAATGACATGGTATCGTGTTAGTACTTGATGAAGATGACCGGATTCAGCCTGAAAAATATCACATATTTAATATTTATTTTTGTAGCATAAAATGACGATATAACAACAATTTTAACAAAAAAGTTAGTTCCTGGATATGACCACTTATGTTTTATAACTTCACATATGAAATATTAAGACAGTGGTGCTGAATTTGATAATAAGACAGCATGTCATGGAAATTTTTGTGTTAAATGACTGAAAAGTAACCAACTATCCCAGGCATATAAACACAGTAATAAAGTTACACACACAAAACGACTGGAAGTAGGAACTAGGAGTCGTGGATAGATAAAATACACAAATTCGGGAGAAGAATTAATTTTTATCGAGAACCATATGCCTTTTTCCAATAGTTTGTAGCTTGATGACGCCTGCTGATGATTTAACAGTTTCGCATACTTTATATCCGATTCAATGAAACTTTATATTAGTTTTTTTCAGCATTACATCAGGCAATAAGGTCTTGCAATGTAAAGCTCATCTATAATTTGACTATTTTTTATTTCTTGTTGTGTTATTATGCTTTGTAGATAGTACTAATGGTATTATTAAATAAAAAAAACTCGCATCGAATGAAAAATGATTTTATGAAAGGGATTCTAACTCATGGATACCGTAGCCAAAAATAACGAATGCCGTAGAGCTTGCTCATGACTGACAAAAATAATATGTATGTGAACAAAAGTATTTATGTTTATTTAAAATAATTTCGATGTTTGACTTTAGTGGTACTCTAAGGGTTTGCCAAAGTAAAATTGTTAACTCAGGAAGATGATTAAAAGGCCGCGAATTCTATGAAGTCTAGTGTTAACAACCTACTCAATTAAATTAATTCCTGTGTTCTTTTTGCTCTCTATTACAAAGCCTTTATTCGATTCTGTATTTAGTGTTAATTTCATACCCGCTCAAATTGAATTTACATAGTTACGAGCAAGTAATAGACTTTCCTGTAATCAAATTATATTGAAATCCTAATTTCATCACTTTTCGTAGAGTATAATAATATAAATGTATTCATGTACTTAAAATTCGTCTAAAATTTAATGATATGATTTTCAGAGAAATGGAATTGATTTAAGTAGTACAAAAAATACTAGCTTGTTCGTATCTTCACGTGCATCGTTAAATCAATTGTGTCATCTTTGGTAGCTTATCGGTACCCAATTCAAAGGTAAATATTTTAATATATCGTATTAATAGCCATTTATATATTTATTGAATTAAGTATTTGAGTATTATTCCAAGGAATAGAACCTGCCTGCCATTAGGGATGCCGTAAAAAAGAGCTTTTAAGATTTTAAGCGGTATTTCTTCGTATGTTGACATATTTATATGTTCAGACAAGTACTATTTTTATGTAGTTATGTTAGTTAATTTTGTCGAAACTCACTTAATTGACGTCTTTGCCAACATTCATACAAATACATCAAAAATCAATGAAGTAAGAATGATCATAAACAACGTAAAAATCACAAGTAAGTGCATTAAATAAAAATTAAATATTTTAATCTTTATGTCCGTAATCTGTAATGAGTCAACAAATTAGGGAAATAATACTCGTCTAGTCCAACGATCATACAGGAAATCTGAAAGTTAATTAACGTGTAACGAAAATACCAAAAAAAGACTAATAATTTTAGCGTCCAATAAAAATAAGTACTAAAAATGTTTTATTATAATGCCATTCCACCAAGTATTGACAGTGAAACACCTTGAAATTGATACAATTATATTTTAGTCATGTTCTGAGTGTATATAGTTGTATGTATTATCGGTACTATATTTTATTGTTTTCATTAAAATTCACACCTTTTCGTTTTCCGCTGCAATGCATTTTATTCACGCGAGCGTGCATAACATAAATCGGAAAGCGAGCATTTTAATAATGGGAAAAAGTCCATCAGACATTTATTGAACTGTAAATTTTAAAATATTAATTGAATCTTTCCATACGCTAAAATGTCACTGAATTGTAAAAACTTGCAGTTAGTTATTATTCACAACGAATATTTTTGCCATCACATCAATAAATTAAAAAGCAAATAGTTAAATATTTCGATAACTCTGATTAACGGATATTTTCTACCACGGTGTATGCACAAATTTTTAATCCGGAATTAGTATGAATGAAATAACAGCTGTTTTGGGGAATTTTATTAAAATTTATGTAATCCTTGTCATTGAATAAATATGTTTCGACGTCATAATTAAAATAATTACACAGCTTTGTTTCATCTCATTTAAGCTGGTTAAAATATTATAAACTTTTGTGAATATAACCATTATGTATTACATCAAAAGCTTTCAGTACAAATTGAAAAAGTTAAAAGCATTGCTGTTTATACTTGAATGATATCATAGCTTTTTTTGTTACACTATTGTACAACGATGCTAGTAGAGACTCAAATTTGAGTATCGAATACTCAGTACTCGAGAATACTCGTTCATTATTCAAGTACTCGAGACTCGAGTATTTTGAAAAATTCTCGAGTAATACTCGTTTTCGTAATTATCGTCTAGAGTTTTTCCAGCTGTGGAGTTGTTAAAAAAATACGACTTCGACTCCAGCATTTACCAAAAACACGAACTCCGACTCCAACATTGACCAAAATCACGACACATTTTTAAAACAATCAGTGAAAACATATCTGATATGGATATTATGTTATCAATTTTTTATTTAAATCTGAATTTTCTATTTTTCTATGAGTTTTGTCGCAGACGACCCGGGTCTCACCTTTCGGCATATTCGGTCATTTCAAGCGAACTTGAACTAACGCGTACAAAATATTTTGTATCGCTCATGTACAAGAATAAAAAAGGTCACTAATAGAGACTCCAATTCGAGTATCGAGTACTCGATTCTCGAGAATACTCGTTATTTATAAATGAAGATTTATGTCCAAATTTTCTTTATAAATTAAAAATAGTATGAATACAATGTTTAACCGTTGTGTTTAACTGTGTCTTGAGCATGGATTTTACTGTCAGGATATTTTTAAAATGGTTTAGCTCTTGACCATGCTATGCGAGAATTTCTTTGGTTACTTTTGCTTTGGGTCCTGCGGATTTATCTTTATCAATGACAAGTTTTTGATGATGAGAGTCTATGATGACAAGAGACAATTTATTTATCATCTATTTATATACACTAATTTGATTTAATAATATATAAGTCTCTAGCCACTAAGTTTAAAAGCGACTAGTACAATTTGCATGAATATGCGAATGTGCTGATGATAATGAGTTCTAATGAATCAAATAATTGTGTGGGTAAATGACAATTGCAGGTGTTTTAAATGCGGCTTTGTAAAATTAAATGAAACTCACTCATTAGGTAAGTAGGCAAGTTGATTTTGAAATTTCATGAAGGACATTCCGATTACGCAACAATATCATCTTTTGCCTGGAAAATTACTTTTCTCTTAACCACCAGAGCATTCATTTTATGAATGGAGAGTAAAAACATTTTTTCCTACTTTAACTCCTAGACAGAAAACATTTGCAGTAATTATTTTTAGGGGTTTTTCAGTTTACATACCTAACCTTACCACATATTACCTTATAAACTGTAAACCCTTTTACCACCGGTTGCCAACGACTAGTGCTAAGTAGTCTATATACTTGGCTTGCCACTGCCATTACGATAAAGTCAAGTTTAACTTCTAAATTTAATTTCATCGCTATCCTTTTCTAACGCAAGGAATTCTCTTATATTACATCTTTTTTACACTCATAATACGTAGACCAATTTACTAAAGATGATCGCTGATTTTGATTAAAAATATGCCTTGTTTTAATGACATGGACAATGGACATGACAATTTTACCGTATTTTTTCTTCGTTGTTCTTTATTTCCTTCTTTAAATAAAAATATCAATTAAATTAAACTAATTTCGATTAAAACCAATCATTTTAAATATAATGTTATTCTAAACGATAGCACGGAGCAAGGTTGCCAGATTTCCAAAATCACAGATTTGGACATTAATTATTTCGAACGATCAAAATAACAATGAAACGGGATTTTAATTAAATTATAATAAACGTATTTTACTTTATACACATGTAACAGCAGAAAATAGAATAGAATGAAATAAATATTATATATAATAGTCACCTAATAATACACTGCAATCAGAGTTATGAAAATTTATTGATTAGATACAATTACATGAATTAGTGTTTGATTTAAGTGCGAAAATTAATACAATCATTACATTTTTATTAAAAATATATTTCCTGGCTTTCAATTTGTTTTTTAAAATATGTTCACCATCTTTACTTGATACAATTTAACAATCTTAATCAAAACTTGCTTGATCATAAATTTTTTACGAAGTCAGGATTTTCATAGGCAGATCAGGACTCGGGGATTTGTATGTTAAACTCGGGACAGTCCCGCTCAAATAGGGACGCCAGGCAACCCTGACAGGGAGTGAAAAGATTATATACATTTCCAACCCTTGTTATCCATCTCTTCTCATAAAAAGTACTACAAAACCTTTTTCAATGTTCATTGGTAGATTTAAAAGTAAGGTCTGCAGTTGGCTATTTCCCATGTAACAATAACGCCTGGTATCTTATCCTTTATTCCTCAATCTTTCCATCTGGCACCAGTCCGATGTAACGTTAGGTTTTAGTATTCCGACGAAATTTTACAAGCGTAAGCTTAAAACGAAATCAAGTGCATCCGGTTTTAATTTTCAAGAATGTTTTTTTCTTAATTAGATCAAGTTGCTTTCTCATCACAAAATTATTGATAAATTTTAAATTATAATACAGGGAACTGAGTCAATCAGTTCATTATCAGTTCATACATTCTTATTATGTTAAAAGTGCAATGTTTTTTTCGGGATATGTGGTGTTTAATTTAGAGAGCTATAGTTTAAATCAGTGATCCCCAAACTTTTTACACTTGCGGGCCGGTAAAAAAATCCTCGGAACACAACAAAACCATTTTTACTTCATATTTTTTAAATATAAATTTCGACTGAAGGTTCGTGGTGGAATTTCAATATCAAATTTCAATCGTTTGAATTTATAATGGTTAACGACCTGGGTTTCGCCTTTCAGCATCTTCAGGCATTTCAAGTACACGAATGTACCTGAACTGACGTGTTGTTAAATGTTTGTATCGTTGACGTACAAAAATAAAAGTAGATCACTAAATGTAATTGTTATGAATGTAATCTAGATGAATTAGCAAACATTTTGAACTAAATGAGTTTCAATAAATTATGTCGTTAAATAATAATTATCGCGTATTTTGAATGCGGTATCGCAAATACTAATTACCAGATTATGACATGGAAATTTCTATGAATTATTTTTAGGTTTCATCCGACCTATTATTATTGAATTCATTGATTTTATAATAAATGATTGAAATTTGGCATGCAGGCCCGGTGGAAAGTCTCTTCGGCCCAGCACCGGGCCGTGGATCACCGGTTCGGGAACACTGGTTTAAATCCATTAAAATTACAAATCTAATCTTTAAAAAGGCATAAAACATCAGCATCGAATGCATCATTACGTCAGCCGAAACAATTAATGAAGACGTAGGCGACGAACATAGATGATTGAATTTCCGAAATCATTTAAATAATTATCGTAAATATTTTTTACGTTTATTCGAGAATGCTACTGCAAATTTTTTTTCTCAACGTTAATTAACATAGTAATTTTAAGCGAAAACACATTGGTTTCAACCCTATATAGTTTTGATGCTATTTAACGGAGCATTCATTCCTATTTCTCAAAGTATACAGCACTTACTCTAAAGAGACGTCACTGTTAAATAACGATTAATTTATTTCTATCTAGATTTTTGCAATGGCTTTCTGCACTGTTTCTATAGGTACAGCTTCTACCAGTTTCCGTTCGTGTAGCCAGAGACATTGTCTCATCACTTATGGCACTCGAGCATTATTGAGAAATGTCTAATATTTTTAAATTCCGTTATTTTTTTCATATTTGGCTCTAGTTATTTTGATTACTTAATAAAAATTAGCAATCAGTTAGAATTCAGATCAACTTTAATGAAAATCTTCAAATGATATTTTGAATGACGTGTGTTTTGATGCATTAAAAGTGCTATTCGCCAATATTTACACATTTTACAATCTCTGAAACGAGTAAAAATCTGTTTGATCCAGATACAAAGTAGGACCATTTCATTTTTCATATGTCACGAAAGATTCTTCACCAAACATTAAAAGAATGTCTGGTCGTTGTCCTCACAATTTTTTCAACAACGACTGATTCACAGCTGAAGCACCTGTATCTATCACCTGTAAGTCACAGGTTTAGAAAAAATATGTTTTATTTTTTTTAACCATGTCCGCTCCCAAATTGGAGCATATGGACTCCTGGCGGAGTTTATCTCAACATGTGTTTTTCTACGAGAACTGTTTGTTAATCAGTTGCTCAACCACTCTTTTTCGAAGAAGGGTAGGGATGGAAAGCATACGAGAGCTCGGACAGGACTAGTGGTTAGCTAATCGTTCTCACTTTATTTCGCTTTTTGGGATAGCAAAGCTGGGAAGGGATTTTCAGCAACACATGCCTTTGAACAGATTTATCGACTGAAAAAATCAGCTCGTACCGGGAATCGAACCCGGACGGTCCGGCACGCAAGCCAACAACGTTGAAACTGCGCCACGTTCCGGACATATGAAAAATATGTTAATAGAACAGAACTTGTTTGGGAATTAGCTAATTATTCATACATCAAAGCTTTATTCCATTGCTGAAAAAATGTTTAGCGTCCACTTAATGCTGTTTCCATTTTCAATACGAGCACGTACATTTATTTTTTTCGAAAAAAAATGTACGTAACGTAACATGTTGAGTTTTACGCTCAAAGTAGACGTGGCCGTGATCAGAATGTAAGACTTTAGAAAGCTGTAGGCATACGAGCAGCGAGTTTTTCTACCTTTTTCCAGAAATCAATCAAAAATGTGTAATCTAAAGCCTTTTTGCGATCGACCGTATGGCGCGATACCATTATGTTTATTTTGTGACACACACAATACATTATTCATGTAATACAATATTCGCAGCTTGATTTGCCTCGTTAAGTATACTGGAAATATATCCAAGAATTCATATGTACATTTCATGAATTCTATAAACTAAATCATGCTTGCGAAAAAGCCACAAACTTCTCGTTCATATCCTAATCACCTTTTCAAAGCCTTCAAAACAGAATTATTAAAATCAATAGAAATTAACATCTTCATTCACCTAATTTTTTAGTAGTTTTTTGTCCTCTTTATGCACCAGAAGCGAATGTACTTACTTAACAAGCAATATAACTAAATAAATCTTTTAAATTCCCATAATCATACAATTGTGTTTGTTTTATATACAAGTTCTTCCTATATTCTCATTCTTACGACGTATCTTATAAGAAACAACGGCATATGTTAAACTTGCAACAACTATGACTTCTATTCAGTTTTAAAGGTATATTTCTTTTTGAATAAGAGCGAAAATTGATGTTAATTTCTAATGTGCTTGGAGACGGACCAGATTATGACTCATTGCGCTGATATCTTCTGAGTACTGCTTTCGTTTTCTACTGACTGGTAGAAACTGGCTCCGGTAACTTACAAGTGCTTGGTGCTACATATAATATGATGTCGGCGTAACTAAAGGACGTATGACATGCAATGAAAAAAAATCGATTGGTGAGTGCTACGTTGTAACTATTTGCTCCATAAAGAGATAGATATGACCAAAGTTATATCAAAACTTACAGCAGGTGCTACAATTATATGTAATAAAAATTCCACAATATTTTTTTCAATTAAACGTGTCAAAACCCTTGAAATATTTTACTTACAGAAAGTTATCCTAAAAAATCCGTTATACAGCCGTGAGTTGATTTATTTCTACAATTATAAACTGTAAAAAAACAGCTTGTTTTTTTAAACATATCTATGGCATAATTGTTTAAGTTAAACATCATGACTAATGCAGTGTTAAAATTGGGACATTTTCTTTAAATGATCAATTATCATTATCATATTATTTCGTTTCGAACTACGCAAATACTTAATTAATTATTATTAATCTTTCTAACGAATAAAAAGTAAAATGAATCGTTCTTTAGTGTACAAAAGTTACTCATGTTTTATTCATTAATTTTCTCGAGTAATTCTGTCTGCTAAATTGCATATTCAAAGTAAATTGGAATGCATTAATATGTGCATCTTTTCCCTTCAAATTATTATTTTCGCAACAGACGTGACAATTTTTTTCCCCAAGTGTTCAGCTCAGTAGATATCTCCAGCTTAATGTTTTCACTTGAGTTCCCATTAATATGCGAAAGACATTACGCGAGAAAATGTCGCGTCACTATCGTGAAAGCTTAGCGGGAAATTCCCTTTTTTCTACATTTTCATACAGCTTTAACGGTAAAGACCAGGCAGGGTGGAATTGGCTATATCGAGAGCCGGATCACTTTATTGTAATATTAAAGCAAACGAGAATCAATGAAACATTATGGCGCAGAGTGACGATAATCATTTCTTTTAGAAGTGTTTAACCATATTCTGAAAATCAATTTTTAAAAACAAGGCAAGTTACAATGAAATAATAATTATTATCAGTCGCAGTCAACTCACTACTTAAACTGGATTTCGTCACTCAAATTCAATGAAAATTTTTAAATATACTTATAATAGTTTTAATGTATTGGTAAACTTATGGTGCTTCATTCGCACACACACACACTATGTCTGCACATGCGTAATAAGATAATGAGTGTGTGATTTTTACAATACATACACTTACATTCTCCCTATTTCTGAACATTTTTCGCAACAAGCGTATTGATTGAATGCTCACCGTTGACACTGGCATCAGTCAACTCAATGCCCTGTCAATCGTCATTTATATAATATGGTGCCTGTGATCATAACATCTGGCCTTAGCAAGTATATGCATGATCACCGAATAATAATATACAAGCTTTTATGTATTACCTATGTAGTGCTTTGAGTTTTTGCATATATCTTAAATTTAGGTTTATCGAATAATTTTCCTTTGAACTTTGGGGTGTTTTTTAATACCAACGCATTATCATTTGCAACGAAAAGGTTGCATAATAGCTATTGAAGTTCTTCGTTTCAGGATCCTTGTTCCTTGAGTAGTGGAGGGTAAAATTAATCTACAGTCATAATTCATTTCCATCGTAATATCATGACCAATGTTTCCTCTAAGCAGCACACACGCGTTTCAGTTTGGAAACCCCCGCACACTAACCCCAGACTGGCGCGCACTTCAATAGTAGATGAATTTGAAATATCCAAAAGAGAGAAACATGTCAATAAAATTTATTTTTTAATCCATGCCTGCTCCAATGTACAGCGTATAGCCTCCCAATGAAGCACTTCAACATAAGTTTTTGTGATGATTGAAATTATATCGCGCATTTGTTGGATTGGTCTTTTCAGCCATTGAATATTCCGCACAGCTAACCTTTTAGCTTCAACCAGAAAAAGATATCTACATCAATTGAATTATTGTCAGTTCTCTTTAAATGAAGTCTTTTAGGAGTCTATATATTATATTTAAACAAAAAATATTTTTATAAAATATATGATATAATACTCCTGAAGCCGGCAATACTTATTTTCACGAAACATGTATTCAATTTCAGTATAAGCAATTATAAAAAGGCTGTCTGCCAATACAACCCTGTGTCGGCTCCGGTCCGGCTTGACGTGTTCCGTAAAATGTTATAACAATTTTCAACTCCCGGGAGATGTTCACCATCATGTGATTCAATTAGAGGCGAGTCTTCGTGGGGCCAAAGAACGGAAGTAACGTTTTAATTATAACAACTGCCAGTGACAAACAGTTTTCGTTTCAACCAAATTATATTCGTTAACAAACTCACTAAACTTACCCAGAAAACTTAAATCCGATAAGGATTCTTTGCTTAATAATAATTCAAAAGAGAAAGTTTTTAATTTTATTGCTTTGTTTATTGTTAAAATATTTATAATGCTCGAACGACGATTTAAACTCTTCAGAGACCTGAGACTTACTTCACACGCGCTGCCATTTTGAAGCGATTCCTTCAATGAAATATTATGTAAATACTAGCAATACCAACTCTGGGTAAGCTTCGACAATAAAATACATCGATTATCAAATATATCGTTGGGATAAAGGGATTTATTTATCTTGAGGCAACATCGGGGTTTCCACATGTCATTATAATATTTCACATGCACGGTCGTTAGTTTGCGACGCGTAAACTGGCAAATCAGTTCCTCGAACATTTTTTTGCACTATAAATAAGATTTTCATTTTTTGATTTTTTATCTTTTAAGAGTAAATATATGTATGTTTATTTCACAATCTGTGGACTGTGAAACCCCTAATTTTTGCGTAGATTTTCGCGAAATTTAATAGGAAGAAGTATTTGAACCAGCATTGATTGATGCATATTGTATGTAAGTTAATTTACATTATTGAAATCGTTTTTACTGACATTTTTTGATAAATAAAAGCCTTGGTTCAGTGAAAAAGCATTTCGTGTAGTATGGTCGTCATACTAGTTAAAGACGAAAACGATCCTGATTATCTTAAAAACTAAAGATATAAAACAATCAGAAATTATATTCGAACAATTGATTCACTTTTCGTTTATCTACCTTGTTTTTTTCATCCTCTATCTCTCTCATCTCAAATCTCAAAAACGGCGCATAGCTAAAGTTTCTAGGTATGAAAAAATTAGTAAAAGAAACTTCGTATTCGTTAGAAAGTATTAAAAATCGCGTAAGTGGTCTGTAGTATATGGTTAATAGTGAAAAATGGAAAATATCTCGCTGCACTGAGAAGGCGTGAATTTTGATTGGAAATTTAGCTTCCATCGTCGCGGGCGCCATGAAAAGAAATTGTCCCGATAATATAAAAGGAGAAAACACCGCTAATAAAGTGTCAAAAACAATAGACGGTGGCATCGGTGATAAAAATATGAGACGACTAGGGGGTAAAATAATGGAATTTGCGTACAAAGTGTCGAGCTAAGATTCCAGTAGGGCGGCTATTTTAATCTTCTGTTATTTAAACAAGGATCAACTATATTGCATTCAAGGATGCGGATAAAATCCGTGAATGGATACTTTCATCCACTGATCTTTTGGTGGATGTTTAGCCTGATAGACAGATTTAAAAAAAAACGTTTTATTTCACCTACCTCCTATCCCATTCAGGATACGGGACATAACGGAAAACCTATGACTTTAATTTGTCATCTTTCGTGAATGAGAAAGACTAGCGGCCAGTTCTTGTTTTAGCATTCATTCATTTTATAAATTATTCGTATCCATATTAGCTGATGGAATATTTTTTTGAGATAATACTCATGAATATCTAAGTAACGATTCAATTAAGTATGCAAATTTAGTATGATAGATCGGCAAGGCAGTGATTTAAAGATGAGAGAATAGCTCACAATGCAAATTTTTTAAACTAATCTAAAGTATCACCAATAAACAAAGAGTTAATATATCTCTTAATATATCTCGGAGTCACCCTGTTATTAAAACGCCAATTTGTGAGAACTAGTATTTTAAATACAGATGTTCCTTTTATGTTGTATACTTCTGTTTAAAAAAAAGGTGTCTGAATAATAAATATGATTAGAAAATATCTCATCATTTTACTTTATTTAATTATAAAATTAATTGCCGCTGAAAAACCCAGTGTTTTTCTTCCTTTTGTTGGCGCTTTTCGATGTCAATAATAATAGTCAAGCCTTGCGCAAAAAAAAAAATATTTCTTAATCGTGTTCTTTGTATATCTTTATATATTTTTTTTTCATTCCATTGTTTTTTGTGACCTATTTTCTCGAATAAATTATTTTTAAAACAATTTTCGTAGAATTTTCCATACAAAAAAATAAAAACGACATATGCGTACGTCTCGCTCGATGTTGTATTACTCAAATTCAAAAACATGTAATTTTCTGTATCTCTGCAAAATGGATGAATCTTAAAATATACATTCATCAAAACCGTTTCCAAGCCTCTTTTGTTTGCAAATGGGAATTCTTTCTTCGAAATGGCAAGAACATGTATCGCGAATAACGAAAACATTACACAATAAACAGTGATCTTTTTCATTCGCTTTATTATTCCATTTCTCTGAAGGAAAAACATAGTTTTCCACTTTGTATTTCCTCAGAAAGCCATCTCCGGGAGATTACGAGTAACAAGTGAATGTTGATGATTCCTTTCGGATACTATACATACTGAATAGGGTCGTAGTCTTATCATATACACATACAAGGGACAAGTATTGTTATCAAAGTTTTCCGTTAGTATCCATTTACGTAGGAAATCTTCCAATCTTATACCACAAGTAAATATCAAGAAAGGAAAGATTTTCATTTCCATAAATAGAATGTTTTCTTCTGTATAGAAATTTACTTTATTTAAACTAAATTATTAGTAGTATTACCACATTCGACCACATTTTATTCATTTTCTCAGGACCGATTTGACAGAATGAGTGAGAATTTGTCATGGAAAATTTCATGCTTAAATTAAATATTGTTTTATACACCACTATTATACAAATAAAATGAGCATTTCAATATGTAATGCATTTGTAAATCGTGCCAATAATTCTTGTGTAGTAATTTATTTCGACCTCACAAACACGGATCAAATATTGTGGTCACGCTGTTGATTATCCGTGTTCACGAAATGAATGAAATTAAGCTTGTTCAAATCATCAATACCCAACATAACGAAATGTAATATTTCCATCGATAATAATAAATAGCCTACCACATAAAATACAGAAATTTCCTCTGGCGGTTTGTCAGTCGTGTGAACTGAAAAGTGTTTCGGGGCTATGCGATGATGGTGCCCGACCGCGCGTGCATTTACGAATACACTGAGCGCGTATGAACCACAGTGCGTGATGTTTGATGGATGCGTGCATGTTTGAACAGGCTCAGAAGTGTGTTACGTATTATTTAATTCACTATAATCAGAGTATTTACTTACTTAATTTGCGATCGTGCGAATTATTACAAACGTGCTAAAATCACCGTCTGCTGTCTCAATGATAACTTTAATTATTAAATTTTACCATGCGAATACACTACACATAATATGACCATATAATACCGTAGGAGTAAACTTCTATGATATGTTAACGGAAAATTTTTAACTGTTTTTGGTATATCTATTGCATTCTAATTTTATGGACCATATAAGCTTTATGTATCCATGATGTACATTTATCAAGCAGTAAAAAAAACCAGCTCTAAGGTTTTCACTGGCAAAGTGGAATGGAACGATAATCAAAAATAATAGAACATTTTTTGTACTTATTTCAAATTAGGAGTATTAAGATCTAGATTGGTTTCGCTCATCACGAGCATTATTAACTGATTGCATTATCATCAGTTGATAATGCTAAGAAGAAAGACACTATTATCAATTTCCATAATCAAGGGTCACAATTTAACTACGAGACATTAAAATGTTACATCAATTACGTTCCTACATACAAAAAAATGAGTAATTATGTACATACATTTTGTATGATCCTAGGGTTGACAAAAAATAAGCTTATTATTTTTTTGTAACAACACTGACAACATATAAGATAGAAAAAATATTGTTTTATTCCATGTGGAACATTTCAACCAATCAACAAACAGTAAGAACGTTTCAGAAAGGAAAAGTATCGGGAAAGAAAAGGAATAGTACTAAGTCTACACGGTCCAAAATTTCAAAATTCTACCCGAACTATGCCCGATAACTACCGAACTGGCACGGCCAGAGCTCGAGGCTCATTTACAAACATCTTACCCGAGCCCAACCAAACCCTGAAATGTTAGCAACTTAGCCCGGATAAAATCGGTTTTTGTTTTTTCTTAAATTTCAATTGATATTTAAAATAATTAATTTTGACTTAATGACAGTATGATATTATTGACAAATTATAGTATGTGTATAATTTGCATTTACCTACTGACGTGGACGGAAAATAGTACGATATTTGTTTTTTAAGCTCATTGTGTTTTCATGCTCGGCCCGAGCCCAAATCCAGACCCGGCCCGTGGGCCTTGCCCAACCAATGCAGTTCCTGACACTGTTTTAATATCTGAGCTAGTCACTCCAATTTATTTTGTTTAGCTTTTATTTCATTTTCTATTTTCAAGAACACTAGTGCATGATTCAAAATCAGTCCCGTGCAAATCTGCTCGGGCCATGATTGTGAGGGGTAAATTCCTTTTTCTATGTCGATAGTGTTGTGAAAGGCGGCCATGAAACATAGGCTGCATATATACAACGGGTGGTGGTGGGAAAAATTAGCTCGATCAAATTTTGGAGGGTGAGTGGATGACCGAAAACATCATTTACATTTATGTATATATTTAAGTACAATTTCATAAATCGATTTCAAAATCAACGTAATAAATCGAGTAAAACGAAAGTTAAATAGCATCGACAACTCGACCACAGGATCCAGAATAATTGCAATACTTGATTCAAATCGTACCATTTCAGAAATATTGAGTTATTTATTTCTAAAAAATTCTCCAAATTTTCCAAATCATCTCGATGTTATATTTATAAATCGGGTCAGTTGTAAAATATCTTATTTTTCTTATCTGAGTGTTATTTATGATTTCGAAATTTTCTAGAGAATTTTTCAATGTAGGCGCGGTTAGCTTGTCATTTATGAACATTTTTAATAGGCTAGATAACGAGTTATTTAATATTTAACGACAATCTGTCCGCCTCTAAAAAATGAGAAGCTCATGGCATTTATTACTCTGGCTCTAACGATGCCCAGAAACAACAGACATCAATTTAAATTTCAAAAAATTTCAACGTTTTTTACTCTAATTTATTTGATATATTTGCTCGAGACTGATTGATAGAGTTTTACTTTGACGCGTAAATTAAAACTTTTATTATAAGGACATTGATCAAAATAGAAATTAATATTGGTATGATTTTTCAGGTCTGTGGTAATTATCACTCGTTGCGAAATAGTCACAGGTTACATCGTCAGATGTCTGAATGATGATGCCAAACGCTACTCGTAAGATATCATAACTTTAGGTATATTCCCGATTTTAGAATCATGCAACTTATAATAACCGTGAAATCACTTTTTAGGTTTCAATGTCAACTATTGGTGTAAAAGCATTTTATTGTTTTAATTAAATGTATATATTTCATGTTCAGTGTCGCTTAAATAATACTGTACTGTAAATCATTTACGACCAACCTTTTAAGCAGGGCCAGATCTTCACAATCATTTTTATAATTATTCAAAAAAATATCATTTGTATCATAGCAAAAGACTTGAGTTAGCAATGTCAGCAGAATTTATTGTCCTCTATTCCCTGTAAAATAATTGCTTGATCGTTTCTTAACACAAAGATCTTTCTAATAGAAGAAATTTTCATGAAAACTGAGATATTTTCACAAATACTATCGATGCATTGTGGAAATCTTTTGATGTGCATAAAATATACACTTACAGTTTAAATTATCTTCAACTCTGCGGGGCATAACTTAACCCCTCGCGGGCCATACAAGTCCTTCGGGCCACGTGTTGGCCGCCTATGGCCTAAACGAAACTATTAATATACGTTGGTGAAAGTCGTCGATTTGCATCGTGGTACAAGTTTTATAATTACAGCGTGGAATTTCAATATCAAATTTAAATCGTTTTAATTTTTTACTTTTCCATGTGTTTCGCATTTTGGCATCTTCAGAAATTTCAAGTTCACGAATGTTCTTGAACTGACGCGTAGTAAATAGTTTGTTACCCTTATATTTAAGAATAAATGTTAGTTACTAAGTCCAACTGCTACCATAGCAATCTGTTTAAACTAAGACATTTGTTTATATCAATGAGACAAGTAATCGTAAAATACCCAAGTTCAAATTAATTATTTGCACTTTTTTAAAATATTTGTAAAGAAGATTTTTTATTGGCAAAACTTTGTATTTCATTCCCTTTGTCTCCAATATTTCCTGGAAAATCTTTGACAACATTAACTGACGTTGAATAATTCCGTGCTATTTCAAGTCACATGGCTAAAATGTTCCCATTTTGCTAATTACCCATTCGTAAGATGTCATTTTGTTGTGATCCAACCAATTATGAGGCATGGCAAATGCGGTGACAGCTGCTATTCGTCAAGTTAATATTCGCATATTGTTTTTGAAATTATGGCTGCAATTACTTATACGTTCAGATTTACCAAGAACAATCAAAACTGGCGTGTCTTGAATAAGCATTATTGTTTCAGAACATTTGAATATTAATAACATCTCGCAGTTTGTTGAATGTTTGCCAAAATTACCGCTACCGTATTACAATAATTTATATCACCATATACGGTTTTATGCAAATATATAACAGGTATTTTAAATGAATATTCAATACATGCTTCGATATGTCATCAAATATATCATTTATAATACATTAATACGACGAACATAATAAGGTACCGATTAAATATTGTATACTGGTAAAATTATGATATATCATTATGCAATAGTAAGCTTCGCATTATTATTAAATTATATGTAAGCGAAAATTTTATTCTGTTTCAACAAATTTCAACGCGCTTTATATTTCAATAAAATTCACACTTAATGATCAAAATTTGACCAGTATAAATTCTGAAAAGGCATATGATATGATGGAAATAATATAGGCGGACAAAAGTTTGATATTATATTTTACGAACGCCTAGCTGAATATAGTCCTCTTTCTATACAAGTGATGGGTTTGATAGAATAAAAAGGTACATGAATTTTCAAATCCGCATAACTTTGAAAGAGTTTGAGTTAAAATACACCCAGAATTTAATTATAAATGGTAAGGAAAATGAAGGATATATAAATAATTTAAAAAATGTATTTATTTAATTAAACAAATATATATTGTTGTCTATTTTGGATTATGGTAACATTTTAAATATATGTAATTATCATCACTGCATGACAATGCTAGGTGCGATTCTCGATGAGGCTCGAATTTAAATTGAACTTACCTGTCACGTAAATAAGCAACATGCGGTAAAAAAACCTGGCCACACGTGCCAATGTCACCTTTTCATAAACCTAGAGAAAACTGGATTCTGCACGCTTAATATGTGGACAACGCACTATTAACGCAATAACATATCTACGCTAATATAGTCTCGAATATATTAATATTTACATTTCAATTTTCATTTTAAAAACGCATTACTCATATTCATTAAATATAAAGTCTTATAATGTTGCATGTTTATGATTGAAGAAAAATGATCGCTAGCTTCATTTTTTCCATAGATTTTTTGATTGTGATATAAATAGTTCTTGGTTGTTGAAAGAGTATTATATTAAAATAATTATAAACATTCATATATAATACACAGATACCGCATTTTTTCTTTCCTTATAATTTAATCATTCAAAGTGAACCCTTTTTCCACTATCCAAGTAAATCCAATATCACGCAGATCCATATAATAAGAGGCTTCGATCAAAATCGATTATTAGATAGCGAGATATGTAAAGTTCAGGCTCTTGTTAGAAAATATGAGATGATACCGTATATATCACCATTATCAATGCAACAATTGATCTAATATAAAATGAACTTCCACAAAGTTACCGCTGAAACCATCGAAAGAATTAACTATTGATCTACTCCTGAAATGACTATTATACATTATTTTAGACAATTAAGTTCTGATGTATTAAGGACAAAAAAAAACTGAAAATTTTGGTAGATATTTATTAGCTTTTTAATAATTGTCACAAGACAACAGCAATAAATCTATAGTAATACAATAGTAGATTCAACATTACACAGTAACGCTTCGATCGTGGCAAATATAACAAATATATCGGTGTGTACAATACAAACAGAAGATTAACTCGTGCCATGCACCTTTCAACATTTTCTATAACATTTCTCTGACAACCTGTACCTAATCTATATATATAAAAATGAATGTTTGTCTGTCTGTATTTCCGCTATGGACTACTAAACCGCTCGACCGATCGATGTGAAACTTTACAAATTTATTGAGTACACTCCCGCAATGGTTTTTGGCTTACCAACCCCTCCCCCAACCACCCCCCAACCTCCGACCCCCAATTTTTTTTTTTAAATTGGGAAGCAAGGGTTTATTAATTTAGAATAAGGTATTTTTATGCGAAAAAAATGTTACTCGCCAATCTTATATTTTTCCAGTGATATTTGTTGTAAAGCCTAGTTCGATGTTTAAAAGTTGCATTCTATATTTACTTTACTTACACAAAAATAAATATTTGATCACAATTTGCATACATAATTTACATATGTAGGTATTTCCTATAAAAATAATCTCAATCATACACTATTTGCTTAATCGACGTTAGCTAAAACGTGCGGCAACATCAAATTTTCTGTGCGGATTTTTTCGAGTTAAACAATATGAATGATGCAAGAGAAAAAATATAAATGTCACAACGTATGACCCAGTTTCGTCTACCTGTTTTGATAATGTCAATCGCCTCAAGATTTAGCATTTATACCCGTAAATAATCTACGAAAAAAACAACTTCTCGCTAATTTCTTTTGTTTTTTTGAGTGACATTCATTTTTCCTCGTGTACCCTTCAAATGCAGACAAACGTTTGGTGACGCTTTGTTGGCCAAAGCGTATTTTTTTGTTTGTCATCAAAATTATTTGACATCTGCATAATTCGCAAGCGTATTTGGGAGAAAATGAAAATATATTTATAGCACAGCTTTTGACTCAAACTTAATAAGAAAAGTATCATCGACTGAGCTGTAATAGATATGGCACATTTTCACATTTGCACACGTCTCTCACTTGTGCCAATATTAATTGTATTTGAGAAATTCTTTTACATGTTATTCATAATCTGCAACATTACTAGATGAACCCTCCGTTAACGTCCCCTTTCATATCGCTGTTGGTGGATAAGCCATCTTCTTCGCTCTTCAACATCGGCTTCGCAGGGCCCCATTTATCACTTGGCGTCACAAGCGCCTTTCCTCTCTGCAAAATTAATAATTATAAATTTCAATCCATGTGTGGTATTTTAAAGCGAATAAACTAAATTTCTTTTTGTTTTTTGTTTAATACTCCGGAAGCTACATGTACCATAGAGACGCTTAAATTTTAATCCTTGTATATTGTTACCTTGATTTATAATTATATTTATATCATATTATTAAATTTATATTATTAAGAAACGTTTAAATGGAATAGCTAATAACTGAATAATCGTAAAAATAATCAATATCGTGAATATCCGCATACTTTCACATTAATATCATTTTATAAAAAATAAAAAATTAATCTCTAAAAAAATCAAAGACTACAAAAAGAGAACTAGTGCAAAATTTTATTTTTAAAGCTAAAAACATTCGTCGTTCAACTATTTTGTAATCAATTTATTCATAAAAAAATATAATTTACACTACAATTTATTTCATTTTATTTTTCATGAAATAATCCTCGTACGTGGGCACATTTATTTTTTTCTAATTCATTATTTTATTAACAGTGCTTATTTTAAATCTTTCATATATTATATCATTGTCTCATCTGTATTTACTTTCAAAATATTTACATTAAAAAGTAAAAATATGTTACTTACAACTCCATCCTTGAAATAAACCCACAAGAATCCTAATGGAAGAGGAATGATCGTGGACAGGCCGACTAACCACCCAAGAGCTCCTGCCCAGTCTGGGAACGTGTAACCTTCGTAATTACTAGGAACCCAGTTCGCCATTATAAATATGAACACCACCTAAAAAATAAAACATTAGTATTCCGAAACCAAATGAAAAATGTCACACGGTATTTCAAGAATATATTTTTCTACGCAAGAATTTTTTTTTTAAAAAATAATTTTAAAAAAGCAATTTAAATTAAAAGGTTTCTGGCTTTATTTTTTTTCATGCATCATAATATTCACATTTATAGTACATTTGGGGAAATTTTCAACGCTTTCTCAAAACCAGTATTTGCCGGGCACCATTAAAACTATCGTTCATCAGTTAGAGATTACATATTAGATGGTTCGTTGTCAATCCACAGGTGAGTTAGTTTTAAATAATTTGTTTTTTTTTAATAATTAAAGATCCAGGGCGTGTGATATTGTTTTCTTAGATTATCATGATGAACAGTTTTTTAATTTTATTTAAATTCCTGCTGGATGCTAGGATCTTATATAATATCAAACATTACTATAGCCGTGCATATCCCTAACGGGACATAAGTCGAACCACATGGTAGCAACATTCATACAACAAATATGTTTTTAAATCTTTCAACTATGAAGTAACTCGAAGCCATGATCATTGTTATATAAAAACCGTATGACAACTTTCAAGTCAGCCATATAAAAGTATTTTGCTTTATTAATAGTAGACGAAAATAATAATACTGATTATCACTTACCACACATGTGATGGGTGACAAAATAGTCCATGCAAGCCACCAATAGCCATATAAGACTCCTGTCAGCTTCATTCCCATATCAGAGAGATTTTTCAAGGCTCGCTTTGAGCCATAACACCACGAAACCGATATGCACTGAAAATATTAACAAATAATACGGTAAGAAAAATAATAATGTATTTTAGTTCTACATAAATTATTTTATATATTTGTTGATAGCTATTTCGGCTAACGCCTTTGTCAGAACTATTAGTTCATCAATAAATATATAAAATAATTTATGTAGAACTAAAATACATTGTTATTTTTTTACCGTATTATAATGGAGTTCTACCAAGTAAGTTTATAACAGTTCTGTATGTATCGTAAAAAAAAATTTCAAAGAAAGCGTAAAAATAGAATTATGATGTATTATGACAAACAAATACAGACAAAATATGAAATACACAGTACATATTTGAAGCGAATCCAAACTAGATCAAATTGTATTATTATGAAGTAAATGTTTAACATTGAGTTCTCCATCAGTAGACATATAGTCTTACTACCAATAATTGGCATTTAAAACCATTCTTGTTATCTAATAAGCTGTAATTTATATGAAAGCTCGAATTATTGTTGCTATCAAAGATATTTGAGACTCGATTCGATTTCAATTATACTATATATACACTCAAAAAAGCTGACAAAATCCCAAGTAGCTTTAATTGATAGCATAATATAAATTTCATATTAAGTCGTATGTATTGAATTAAGGTTTAATGGCGGTAGTAAATGCTTCGCTGGTTACGTAGAGCTTGTTTATAATATTAATCTATTTTTTTTTGCCTACCTGAGCTGAACCAATTAATAGAATAGCCCAAGAAGCAGTATTCCAGTCGAGTATTGAGAACAAATATACACCCCCACTGAAACACATCGGGATTCCAAGAAGGAAGCATGTAAAACAGGTTCCGGCAGTAACCTGAAAATTAAAAAATATATATTTATTAAATTGAGTTGGACGCTATAAAGTTGGCAAAACATTAGAATAATTTTTAATTTTGATATAGACCACTCCAATATAATAATAATGATGAACATTGATTTTGACTAAAAGAATTTATTTTTTATTATCATTACGGTATTTTTTTTTAAGTGTCACTTTATTCTTAAATATTCATGAAATAACTATTTAGCAATAAAATGTTTTGTGTGTCGAAGTTTCAGTCCTTAAATTATTTTCAAATTGTCAAGCGGCTTTCCGAGAAATAAATTCATTTATTTTATCTAGTTCATGTAGTCATAGAGTTATAATTTTTGTGAAAACTCTTTTTTATGTATTATTTAAAGTTTTATATAACATTTCAATTACCGTTCACAATCTGATATGATAAAAAAGCAATCACATACAACATCTCAAAGAACATTCCTTTTTAGCTTTACGCATATCTGATAAATCTATTAGATTATTTCAAAGCAATTTCCCAAAAACCTTTGTTCGTTTTCGCAAATTTTCAGTTGTGAGCAATCAAGATATTTCAATTTTGAGGACGGTATAATCTTGATAGCGCAGCTTACACAAAAATAGTAATCATACCAAATCGTTTGTAGTTAACCCTTACCAGAACCTTCTGCTGATCGTAATCATTGCGCCCATAAAAAAGGCTAACGTAAAATTGAAATCAAATATTGTTGGCGCAAGTTTCATTCGAAAAACTTTGGAAAAGCTCATAGGGCGTCTCATAACCGACTTCAAGTTCGGCCGAAGATTTTTTTTGTGCACGCCGAAAAGAGCTTTTGGAGGCGCTATCTAAACTTCAATATTGGACACATGCTGTCAGGGGCAGGCTCACGAATATATAAGAGGCAATTGAATGACAGCCTGTCCCACTTGAAATATCCCTCTCCCCTTTGCAGACATATTACTTTTCTTGCGAACTTCGTAGCAGTGGCGCGCTCATTCGCCTGATTTACGTAATATCTTAATGACAAACATATTGCATCTGTAGCGATACAGCATCCATGCCACGGCTTAGCAGACCACAACAATGGGAGCCACCTTTGTATGTTGCAAAATTTATGTAATATCAACCGTAACAAGTCAGGTAATAAATGAATACTGACGTAGTTTTTGACAGCCCCAGCCAGTCTACTTAATATATATGGTAAATCAATCATTATTTTTTACGCAATTTAAACATTGGTTTCAGCTCATCTTCTAATTATATAATCATTAATAATCAATTATATAATCAATTATAAGTGTTTAGTCTTCTTTATTGGAGAAAATGTCATTCCCTTTTGTCTCAACGACTGATACTGTCAAAAAATAGGTGAGATAAAAAGAAAAATATAAATATGTGCACACATCACTCCTGCTTTTGTTTTATATCCAAAATGATAAATATGGCTACAAAAAATTTTCAATCGGTATTTAGTTCACATTCGTTTGATATTAGAGCTATATTGTATTGCAGAGAAAATTCAGCACATCCTAAGATTACAAACTATTTATCAATAGAAAATGGCAGTATATCAATAAACTAAAAATATTCGATCCAAGGTCCAGTATCGTACGGAAATCCGGTTCTGATTGTTTCTTCTTCAAAATTTACTAGGCAAGAAAAGACGTAGCGAGTAGAAAATAAACACAATCGTTGGGGTTTTTCGAGAACAAAAAACTGTTCAAATTTCTTGATTTTTTGTGACGATCAAACACTTTGTTTTGTAACTTATCGCTGAGATTTATATACAAAAGAAATATCTTGATATCTTTTGGAAACCGACACAGAATCAAGTTGAATTTTTTATACCTAAGAGATAAAGAAAAAAAATATCGCACAAGCATAATATTATGTCTTTCTTCAAGCATATTTTTTTTTCTTCTAAATGATAACGCTATTATATTTGCGGTGGCACCTCTGTCTCTTGGTAATAACATATCGGACTGATCTTATTTACAAAAAACAGAAATGACACTTCTTTCGGGGTAATTTACATACGAAAAATTAAGTGAACCTTGCATGACAGCTATGAACACTTTGTATGTAGAGTATATTTTTAAAAAACTATCGGGAAAAAATCTAAATGTGTATATTTTCCTTCACTTTCCTTACATATCACACTACAGATTAGATATATTAACTATTTCCGGAAAATTATTTTACTTCTTTCAACGTTTATTGAACAAACTTGGATTGATTATATTTAATACACCTACTGCTTTTGTTTAATTTAATATATTTTATTAAATGATGATGTATTCGAAACTTTACTTTTGGCATATTTTCGCATTCATAGTTGTTTTTATATTTTCAACTTTATATCTCTGGTGACATTTAATTTAAAAATACTTTCTTCTATTTGGCTTAAAATAAACTCGTCACGTTTTTGTGCTACAATTAAGAAGAGAAATTATAAAAAGTAACTAAAGAAGTCGCGAAAATGTTATTGTAATAAATTAAAAATAGCTTTTGCTATTTTTAATACTAGAGCTGAAAGCACTGGCAGACCCAAATACGAAAAGACTGTTAGAAAAAAACACTCACAAGTTATCCTTAAATAATGTTTATGAAGTTCTATTTTCTCCCACGAATCTTCTAGTCGTCGATAAGTTATTACCTTATCTAGTAGCTATTAAAAAAATCTTTGCTTTAAAATATTTTGAATTATTAAAATATATTAAAAACACCGTGTTATTGATAAAATCATTGTAAACAAACTGTTAATATATCAATTTGAACTGCAGTCAGCCAAACCGCTCGACCTACGACGATGATTCGCTAGAGCTAGCAACAAAATCACACACGCATACGATTGTGCATCCAGCATCCATTCGCAATGCTATCTATCTGTATCTAACAGAACAGGTTTCGGTATACTTTAGTCAATGTAAATGGCAAATTCAGCGTCTGTAAGTTTGTAAACGACTTGGCAACGGAACGCATATTATTAATGATAGTTAAAAGTTAGCTGAAAGAACTTCATCCAGACTGAGTTCTACTAACAATAATAAGCAAGATAACAAAACAGTAACACACGTTTGTGATGAAATCAGGATCACGTCTGTGTGTTTCTAATGGAATTTAATGGGTATACAATTTTTCCAACCATAATTAAAAATGTTTGCTTACAAAAATGTTGAATCAAAGCAAAGCTTCGTCAACAAACAAAGACTCGCTAATTCTCAGAGCACAAATAATCAGCAATTTCATTTGAAAAAAATGTTTTTATGCAATATTTAATATGTCAAAACACTGGCATCACGTTTCACTTGTACACATGCTTCTTTGTAATAATGGAAAACAACACAAGAAGAATTTTTATTTTATTAATTTACTGCATAGTTCTGAATATTGTATAATCATCAAACGGAATCATAAGAAAAACTAAATTGGGAATACTTTCAATCTGCTTTTACGTTATTTTTTTACTGTTGATTCTTAGTGGAAATGCATATTTTTAAAACAAATATAAAATTTTTACTTAATTCACAATTTAAAGCATCTGAACCGGTTTCGCTCATTTGAAGTTAGAAGCTGAATTCTTTTATCTTTATATTTTATAATATATTGTTTTCATTCATATTCAATTGATTTATTAATCACATTTGTTTCATATGACTTCAATGTCGAATCTTTTCCTAACGTCTGAAGATTAAACACTCTTATTAAATACAAAGATATGTATATCAATCAGCTTGAGATGGAGATGGAGATGGAGAACATAGTCAATCGAGATAAAAGACGTCGCCAACATCGACGCCCTAGATCTGAAATCAAATGCTAAATTTAAATAATATTCATTTGACATTTCTCGTAGTTCATTACCGTTAGGTTTTCACAAGTGCTCGAAAACTAATTACTTCGCAACCTTCCTTACAATACCAAAAACCAAATTACCATATTTTATTGTCAGGGAAGCAATGTTATAGAGAAAATTCCACTCCATCATATAAATTTAATTCTACACTACGAATTTCCTAAATCAGTTAAATTGGCGTGTTTTTTTCCTCAATTTTGGGGCGCATAAAATTTGAGTTAATATTCTGTACTGCACCGTATAGCAGTTTGTGGAGGAAAATTTCGTTACTGATGTCAAAGTGCCAGAGGCGGCTGTGTCAGTCAAATTAAAAAATTCTCACGTATCATATTACCTTAAGCCGAATGTATATGTGACTATGAGTTTTGCGGTTCCGTAACAAACGACAGCGTTATTCAAATGAGACAAGTATTGTTATTTGCTAAATAATATCCTCCCTCGTACGAACTGTGACAAAAAATGAACATTATAATGATTTGATATACGGTCCGTCCTAACATATAAATTTGTTTATATGATTCAAAAATATCCTTTCATGTTTTATAAATGTATGCAAATGAACAAAAATAAATCAGATATTCGATTGTTGGAGCAAATTTATTTTCAAATATACTGTAAGAAAGAAAATGTATTCTCATTTAATATTGAAATGTATAGAATCGTCAAGGACTTCGAGTTTTATTTATTAGTAGCCAAGGAAACATAACAGTAATATTATATCAAATTTCAATTAGGTTAAATCTACAGTCGATTTATTTAAATATGAACCGGATTGACATTTAACCCTTTGGTTGTGTACTAAAAGCTGACTAATATTAAAATCTATTGTAATCGGCTTTTGGAATTGCAAATTCGCCTTCTATTTTATGTTATTTAACTAGAATTAATCGCATAGAATAATAGATTGAACGTCTTAAAAATCAATCAAATAAATAAAATATTGCGTCAAAGACTTTTTTGAAAGAGAAAATTAAGTGGAATGATCAAGATTTTTCGTGGAAAAATGAATCACTAAGCTGGGTCCATGGTCGAGTATCAATTTCATTGGCTTCAGTCGCTGTGCTCATGGTCTCAAAACTAAGTGCGGGTAGTTATATAAAAAAAAAATTAATCGATTAATTAATGTATGTTAAAATTCATTAATTTTCGTGAAGTCTACAATTCTCTCCAATCCATCGAATCTTATGAGATTAAGCGCCAGTGATTTTTTGTATATACCTATTTGATGGAGCCTTAAGTTCAAATCTTCGTTGACTTTAAATTTAGTTTTTATATTGAAGTTGTATTCTTTTCCCATCACTGCTGACAGGAGAGCGAGATCGCTGCAGTGGTGAGTAATCCTCCAAACCAGTCAAGAGGTTAGCTAACTTCTTCTTACCTATGGAGGGTCATCAAGAAGAATGGCTCTCGGTTTATAACGATTTGCAGGTGCCTTCTCGTCATAAGCTAACCACTAGTCATGCCTTAGGCCAATCTTTCTATACACACTCTCTCTCCAAAAAACAGTGGTTTAACAACTAAGTTCTCTGGTAAAATCCACTGTTCAAATCAATTTGGTCAATGGGTAAACACGGTTAAAATAAAGTTAATTACATATATACATCACTTATACATGTTATTAAAATCATTTGAATCATTCTACTTCATTTCATTTTGTTGCTACTAAGCATGTTAGGAGTATTATGTAAAAAATAATGTTTTAAAAATCAACTGTATTCCCAAATGATACAGAAGTGCACTTCCGCTACCACTTTATTATATCGGTAGTTACGATACCAAAAACGTTACATCGATTTACTATGTTAGCCTTAACATTTCGCGTCTATACCATAGCACAGAAGCGTTCGTCCATTTTGTGCTAGATAGGCCGTTATTCTAAACGTTACATACATTTATCATTAACCAATAAAATAAGAGAAATATTAATAAATTATTAAAGTGAAAATTTATATTGCTCTAGTATTAGGTCATTAGAGTAAAAAAGTTATTGTCAATTTTCCAAACCAATTTAATATCCAAGTTCTTATTTTCATTAGCATACCGAAGCATATTTTCACTGAAATCTGATTAAATATAAAAAGAATTGATAGTTTTAAGGATTTATGAAGGATACTTACTTTCCATTTGTGAACTCTAAGCTGTGGCCAATGATCAATAATGGCTGTGTTGACCGACTCTATTCCAGCAAACTGACTTCCAAGACCGAGGATGAATAGCATGAAGAAAAACAATATGGCCCACAATTGAGGAACTGGCATTTGAAGGATGGCTTCAGGATATGCAACAAAGGCGAGACCGGGACCATCTTTGGCAACCGCTGAAATTGAAATACAGGATATTATTCAATGTTTCATCATCAATGTTTAAAAAAATATTTTAATTCTTATGGCTTTAACATAGACATCCATGTCACCGAACCGAAATCAATAGTTCGATCTAAAAATTAAACAGCGTGGACTGGGATTCGACCACGAGCGCTCTTTAGCCGAAGACAACGGCGTTGCCACTCGAGGACGGAGGCGACTAAAATATATAAATGTATTCAACGATTCATTTACCAAAGATCAGATTTGTATATGAGACTAAGCCGAAAGAAGCTTGTTTCTAAAATTTATAGTAAAATGAGAATTAATACGGTGAGTAAAACGGTACAGAACTAGTTCTGACGATGGCGTAAGCCTTAATAGCTATCAACAAATATTTATAATAATTTCTGTAGAATTAATATACATACATTGTTTTTTTTTCTCCACATTATAATGGATTTATACCAAATAAATGCCAATTCAGTCATTTAAATGAGAAATGATTGATTTATGAAAATTGCATTTTAATAGCAATGTCACTATAATATTAATAGAGATATTTAAAACTTCTTTACAATTTCAACAAAATACAAATAATTCTTTTAGTTACATAAATATGTCAATTTACTTTTGCTAAATTCAAATGTTTCATTGTTATCATTAACAGAGATTTGGTATTTTATGATATCAAAAACATGTTTTGTAAATGATATTGTTGAGCAATAAATCACAGAACGAATTCATTCCTAAGAATTTATGTCATTTATTATATCTTATTCAATTTTATAAATAAATTAAATTACTTTTATACAAAAAAACCTACAAGAAACTGTTTATAAAGTAAGCAAAATTTTAAATTAACATAAATCTATTATATTTCAAAGTCAATCGTTTTCGTTTCAATAACAGAATTAAATCTTTTCGCGTGTATATTGGTTCTGTGAAGTGCTCGACTCACTAAGCCGCTTCACGAAATTTTGGCCCGTTTTATATAAACGCAATAACATATACGTGAGACAATTTGCGTCGGGAGCCATGTTATTGGCTTAAAAAAAATATGAGGAAGAAAATCAGTCAAAAATATTCAGAGC
This sequence comes from Himalopsyche kuldschensis, assembly GCA_028554975.1. Taxonomy (NCBI): domain Eukaryota; kingdom Metazoa; phylum Arthropoda; class Insecta; order Trichoptera; family Rhyacophilidae; genus Himalopsyche; species Himalopsyche kuldschensis. The sequence continues at coordinate 4,746,925 of JAHFWI010000016.1, read as the reverse complement.
ACTCTTTGGCCAATATTATCATCCAACCTCAAAAATTTTCCCAGTCAGATCTTTAGCCGACCAGTTGACGTAGCTACGTATACTTTGAATTTATCTCGAAGGCATGGACGTATGTATGTCTAAAATACCCTCCCTTCCAATAGATTTTAAAAATTCAACGTATTTTTTTTAAAAACATATAAAGATTCTTTCCCTAGCTTTAATCTAAATCGAAACCATATTCAAAAAAAATCAACTAATTAACGAGCAGTCCTTGTAGAAAAGAAACATAAACTCTGCACGAAGTCCATATCCTCACATTGCGAGATATGGTTTAAAAACTATATTAAAAAATATACTATTTATCCATTTTATCTAGGTCAGGCAAATGAGTGATGTGCGTTCATTACGAGCAAAAACTTTCTCCGGTCAGGCCATAATTTTCAGGATAAAACATAAATAGAGAGTACATCATACTGTCTAGACACGAAGTAAATCGCTTACGAAAGATATATCACGTGAAAGAATTCAAAAACTAAAATCTCTAAGCGAAATTCTACAAGATTTTCTTCATAACTATTGAATCATTTTGTTTAAAGTAGTAAAGTATTTTTTTTATATGATTACGTCATATTTCTTTCCGACTGGGGTGTTTTCGATTGTCTATATATATCATATTATTTTCAATATGACAGTTCAGTTCTATTTAAATAGGGAGGCTTTCTTAATGAGATAAAATTCAATATTTTTTAATAACATTTATTATTTTCTTTTTCAAAATATCAGGTTGACATGTGTTCATAAAATACCCAGCACAGTTTTCAAAAATAAATGAAAATAAAATATGGCTATAGGTCAGGGGTGGCCAGACTTTTTTGCCCGCGATTGAATTTTGTTTGAAATTATTGGCGGCGATCGACCAACATTAAAAGTAGTAATTTAAAGCCTATATTAAACTAATTGCCAACCCTTGTTTGACCCGGGCTTTAGAAAGAGATTTTCTTCGACAATCGTCTAACTTTTAGCGTGCTGTCCCTGTCACACGATTTGTCTCGCACGCTTCTTGGGACGGGCATTAGATTTTTTTACAGATCAGATAGGCGATCGACGCTTTGGCCACCCCTGCCATAGGTGAAGATGAAGGAAATATTAATGTTCACATCCTTTATAATAACTTATAAGCAGGTTTGTTTATTCAGTTTAAATCAATACTTGCCAATATTTCTAAATATTTGCTTTGACTCAGTGTAAATGCAAAGAGTGTAATTAATATCATTTCTTATGTTTATTTTTATTCAAAATTACTAAGCACAATGTTTCTGAACTACAAAATGACAAAACAAATAATTTATGGTTCAAAACAAACTTACCATTAACAGAAAGATCCATAGACTGTGCCTGGAATCCTAGGACCGAGAATATTGCAAATCCAGCGAAAATTGAAGTGAAAAAATTAGCAAATGACACAATACAAGCGTCAAAGTGGCAATTGTTTGTGAAGCTGTTGTAAGATGACAGCGTAATGAGAGACCCGCATCCAACTCCAAACGAATAGAATATCTAAAAATAAATCATTGAAGAACTCAAATGTAAAAAATCAATCATAAAATATTTACAGAAAGAAAACTATCATAGACAATATGATAAAACAAGTCCGATAAGAAATTACAATTGTAATACATTGCTCATCAAATTATAGAATGGTAAAATTTTATTTCCATTTAAAATAAACACCCGCTTATTAGTAAACCAACAAATTTAAATACTGAATTCGGAATGTATTTGTCAGTCAAAACCACAAATAAAATGAAAACTTCATATTCAATTTGCTCGTGGGCATTTTTAATATTTGAGAACATAATATGCCATGTTTTCTTTTTTGGTTTGCCATATCTGTGAGAATAGCAGCTGGAATGTTTTTCCTTGAACGAACTTTCCACCATCTATTTCATACAGAATTCAATTGATTACATGGAGATAAAAAGAAATAATAATTTCATCCACGTCCTACGACGTAGATAAAAATCAATTTATCTAATTATAAGTTATTTTGACACAAACTAGAGGATTTTCAAACATAATACTTATTGCTTAGTAAAAATAATAAAACATTTAGTACTTATTCCACATAAAATTTAATGGATCAGGACCGGTTTCGCTCATGGCGAGCATTGTCAACTGAATGCCAATCCATTCCACCAAGTATTGACAGTGAAAACCTTAAAAGTGACGTATTGCTTAATAACTCAAAGTCACACTGCAAGTTTCAGTGAAACAGCATCCAATACAATGTGCATAATATCGTGCTTAAATTTGGATGAAGCAATAAAATATTGTGTACTATTAATATTGTGATATTTGCAATTGAAAAATATAATGCTTTATTTTTTAATAGGTACCTGTGATGCAGCATCACCCCACACATTGGCATTTAGGAGCAGCTCCCACTGAGGAGTGACGTAGTAAAGAATTCCTTCCAGAGCTCCAGGCAGCGTCACACCGCGAATTAAAAGAGCTGTCAGCATCACATAAGGAAAAAGTGCTGTGAAGTATACGACCTTTCCGGTACTTTGAACACCCTGTAGAAAACGAACAACGATTTAATTATTTTCAACGTCTAATAATGTTGTTGATACCGAAACATTAAACTCAAACTCTATAAATAGTAAGCCGTCAAAGGGCGGTATTGAATAAAATGTTGCTTAAATTTATTTAAAATCTTCTGGCAACGAGCCATATTATGTAACACCAATATTTTGCTTCAAAAATAATGGGTTGAAAATACGCTACCACAAATATTTTCCCTTGATAGGGGTTAACTGTAAATTCGCGGTGGGAAAACATTATATAAAAGAAGCATACATATAAAATAGTAAAAAGTATAATATAATTTATATACACAGCCACACAATTTATATTAATATATTTTCTCCACAATTTGTGAAATAATTGTATTTCACGCTTATAAAAAACCTTCGTGGGAATCCGAGTATTACATTGATCAATCATCTATTGGGATGGAACAATTACTAACCCATGCCCCTTACATTCTTTAGCCTTAAATGTTTAATAAAACAAGTAGTAATATTTTTCGAACCTTTTATTATTTTAGTTTTTGTGTAATTCTTACAGCATTTTCAATTTTTTATATTTGAATCATATAAATTCATTTGGTTTCCTCTGATATACGAAATAAATAGTTGGTTGTTTGACCATAATAATATTACAACAAAAATCCACCGAAAAAAACCGCAGAAAAGTCCAAAACTGAGCAAGTGGTATAAAATTAATTTAATAAGTCTTACAAATACTATTTTTCCTTTTCCTAAATTTCATTTGTTGATATTTTGGTGTTACACTTGTTTCTTCGTTGCTTTATTAAGAAACTCTATTACGATACTAACCCTTTGACCATTACTTGACGTAAGTATTTTATTAAAAAGTCGCAACGCTTCACACATTGTATTATATGAGTCTACCACTTACCACATTGAATAAGAAACATTCTGAATTTAATATAAACTGAAATTTCATGAAGTGGCTATCTTGGGATATGAGTTGACCTAAAGGATTTTATAAAGTCTGGTGGATAAACACAAAGCTCGTAGTAACAGTGAGCTCAGTGGATACGAGCTACGAGCTACGCAGACTTTAAAATGAATCTCCTGAAGTGAGCTCTTGTCAGAAGTCGACGCCACTTTTCAAATTTCAGTATTATAAAAAGAATAATATCATCCATTACTTTATTATAAAGAGAACTCGTTTTTAGGAAAATATTTTTTTTGCTTAGGTTCATTAAAATATCGTTTTTACAGTTTAAACAAAAAAGTATTCAAGTGTACTTAGCGAATTCCGGCATCTTTACATTAATTGTATAGTGTCATATCGTTAATCTACTAAAATTAATCTTCGAAGTATTTGAAAATAGCTAGTAATTAAATATTATTTTTTTGTAAAACAATTAATTAACTGTTATTTTTTCAGAAAATTTACTTTGCAAAATGTTTTCACCTATAAAATATATAATAATCTTGACCAAATAGATAACTTATTCACGAGTCATGGAATATAATATATATCGTAATATAACTTACATCGGATCTATATTATATATATGTAGTATTAAAAATTTCCAAAAACTCCATAAAAACAAAAAATATTGTAGCCATAATTTACTAAATATTTGAATAAGGCTGTCTTCGTTTTTTAGGTTCGCTGGATAAACCGCTTAACTTTCGAAGTTTAAACTATTCCTTTCCAGGCGACAGGTACTTTATAATTGAGAAAAATTTTGGACTCGTTGTACTCTTACGTTTAAATCAAATATTTCAAAAAGAAAGATAAAACTCATTAAAACCCCTATTTGAGTGTTTATAATGATGTCTGACTCTAATTCGTTATTATCATTTGAGATATACATAGAAGGGTGAGGGGTTTCTCGAATCCTTCGCTGACCTCTGATTCAAAGTTTAAGGTATGAATGGGACAACCCTTAGGCTGGGCAACCTTGATATAGAATACGCTAAACCCCCAGATTACCGTGCCACAGCTAATTTTCAAAAACTTTCTAATCCCACCGGAAACTGATCGCGAACCAAAGATCATTAGCAGATCCCATAATAAACCATTTAATCTCAACCCTACGATTTTAAGCCCATTGTTCTGACTTACACATTAGAAGGGGTTATAAATAAAAGAATATAATTTCTTCGGATACGATGGTTTACTGTTGATGATAAAACATAATTATATGTTTCCTTAAAAAAAGTAAAATTAAATGAACCAAAACATTTATTTCATTTTGATTAAATAATAATTTTAAAAGGGTTTTTACAGTAAATTTTGTAAATATACCCTACAAAAAAGAGAGAACAAGTGACCTACTTGCAACCAATACACATTTATATACTGTTAACCACTTTGGCATGAGTCAACTTACTTTACGTATGAATTTATATGACTAAAACTACACTTACAGTCGTGTCAATGTCCGCTTAGTGCCCAACTTGCTTTTGAAAGATAAAAAATATTTCTGTAAATAAATTTTGTTTTATAGAAGATATGAACAAAACTACTTGTAAAATTGAACTTTACAAATCAGTTCACGAATACATTCCAGTGTTACAATGCTTGAGTGTATATTCGTTTCGTTTATATCAAAATATAATAATTTTCAAAGCGTGTCTTTATTTAAATAGATTATATGGATTACCAAGCTACCATTCATAAATTATTATATTTACTGTATATTAATAATATATGCCATATCTGAGACTTACAACTGAGAAGCAACGAGTCGTTTTTCCTATCATTACGTTAGTGAAGTTGTTTTATTACTCGATGAATACTTTTGATATTTGAACAAACAATTTTACTTATCCTTAAATTGAAAGGTAAACTCATACATATAAATGGTTATTAGTGTACTGAGATTTAAAAAAAATATATTTATCCTGTAGTTATCTTTAAACGTATATTTTACCTATGATATTTTTGATTACTGATGCACTTTAAATTCTATTAAGATTAATTTAAAACCAACATAGTATCACTCCATTGGTTGCAGTTACTTAATAACACCTTATTACAATTTACTCTTAAATCGACGTGCCCTCAAAATATCAAAAACAAAGACATATTTTATTTTATTTTTCAGTCAATAACTGATATTTTGCATACTTTAGTAGAAAATATATTCTCGCACTAGATAATCCTTCATACACGATTTATCATCTTTTTTTCAAAATAGTCGTCATATCTGACCCTAATTGTTTCTTTTTGTTATCAATGTTGTTGTGGAGCAATTATAATCTGAGATCGAATGTGACGTCACGTCGTTATCTTGACAATTTAATGATACCTCTTTGTTCTTTTAGAAAATCTTTTCGTGAATAATATCAGACCTGCCGTAACGATTGACAGCTTATTTATATTATGAAATATTTTTCGGTAGCAATGTTTACAAAAATATTATATTATCCACGTTCGATAAACTAAAGACAACGTTAACAATATTTAAATTTACGCAATATTGATTTACTTTAACTTGGAATAGATATGTTAATAAATATCGGATTCATCTTAACGGGCAAAATCAAACAAAAAAGATACATCAAATCTAAATTTCTGTCAGAAAATTGCATAGTAACTTAAACCACTGGCTTCAACTTTGTTTTGGTTCAATTTCCCAGCAAGAAATTTGTCTGTATTAATTTTGTAACACAAACTCTATTTCCCTACATTTTCAGTGAATAAAAACATTTTCAATCTCAACAGCAAATATATACCGATTAGCGCAGTGAATTTTTTTAATTGACAGTTGGCAATGCTAGCCATGAGCGAAACCGGTCCTGATCCAATAAATTTTATGTGGATAAGTACTAAAAATGTTTTATTATTTTTATTATAATGCCATTCCACCAAGTAAGTATTGACAGTGAACACCTTAAAAGTGATTTTTTTAAATATTTACATTAGGTCACGTGTAATTGACGCCCGAGTGCCAGAATTGCCAAAATAATTTCACCTCGCAAGCATTGTTAATAATCAATCAATCAACCATTGAGAAAAGAAAGCCAAATCAAGTACATAGAATTTGTCAGTATAGCAAGTAAGTTTTCCGAAGAATCTCGAAGCGACAGTGTATATGGTTTGATAAATTAACGTTTGAAAAAGCTTCATTTTTGTATTAATTTACAGTTGACTATATCGACCGTCATTTAAAGATTTGTTTTTATATTGATTTCAGGTATGAAAATATCAGAAACAAAACCTATTACTAATTGCAACTGATATAATAGATCAACCAAAAAATAATTTTATAAAGTAAATTAAAGCAACATTTCAATATGAAATACTTTTCGACTCTTTTTTTAAGAAGTGAATAGGAATCAAATTCACGTTAAACAGTTTTCAATTTAGTGGTCAGATTTATTTCGTTAATATTTTACTGCGATTGATATTGCTTGACGTGTTGTTAAAACAATACATATTGCCATATTCTGCATTAACGCAACGTGAAAAACTTCGGATCATAAGAGACACGATTCATAAATAGCTTAATTAACACAATATTTCCCTTTAAGTCCCTAAATTACAGATTTTACTTTCAGTCTATGATTTAATCAGATGCTGTGATCGATTGGATTTTGTAGGCCAGTTATCGCCATTCACCCTTCAAACACTGTTTTTATCTATGTATTAAAACTGTATTTAGACAAATTTACAATCGTACCAAACGAAGAGTTATTTAGTGTAAAAAGCAACAAAAAACAGTTTTCAGATTACCATTCTAAAACGGGGTCGATATTTAATTGCTGGAAACTAAAACTTCTTTTAGGATCTGCCATTGCAAAAACGCAAATAATTTAAGTTTTATTTACTGAAGCTTTTTAGTATGAAGCCAAGTTTACTTTATTTGTATGCCTTAACCCTTCTAAAGCAATTGTGTTTAGAAAGAAAGGGAATTTTAAAAGTTCAGCACAGTGTGTTGCGAGGAGATAAGTGAAATTTGAAAGTAGATCACACTTAATATGAACACTGAGGAGCAATGAAGCCTTATAAAGTACAAAGGAGACTCCTGCGGTCGTTCAGATAAAGACAGAACTTTTTAAATAAATCTTTGAGTATCCTTTACTTTTTTCTTGCTTTTAGAGGGTTACTCTTATTCAACGTGACCTGGGTGTGGTAGGATATTATATAGTAATAAATTTTCTTGAAATCAAATAAACTCCCACACGTTTTACAATACATAAATATGTAATAAAGACTTTTTATCTTTGAATCGCCTTGTCAAGAGTTCTTTCGCAACTTTTAAGATTATAATATAATTACTATATTATGTCTGTATGCATTTTTGTGATGAGACATCTTTGTTGTGAGATATGTTTTCTATTGTAATACGTTTAGAGTGGAAATTTACCGTCTTCACAGGTCCAAAGCTATATTAATATGTTTGAATGATTTTTTTTTACATAATTAAACAAGGTTTTCCGTTTTGAATTGAACTAAACAGCTATTTTAGTTGCGGGCGGCATAGCAATGATTAAATTAGAGTCAAACAACAGGTTCTGTTGCATAAAAAGGGTAGTCTTATAAATGAGGTTCTAGTGATTTTAATAATAAGAATAATATATTGCCTCATTTTTCTGTTGTATAGCTTTCTAAGCTGCCCATTACTATTTTTTTTTGGTTAATCTACTGAATCTCAACGTGTTTCATTGTCATATTAGATTATGGTGGAATTATCATAGAACATTAAATCTTTACGTTATGAAGATATTTAGTGTAAAATCATCTATAAATTAAAATTGTATTCAATGTTTTTTACTTACTTTTATCACGCAAAAGAAAGCGATAATCCACGCCAAAGCCAGACATCCAACCAAATGCCACTGGATGCTTCCGAAATTTTCCCATGTTGCTCCGTTTCTTCCGAGCACTTGTTCGCTGAAAATAAAAATATAATTTGTGAAAAACAATTACTTAATAACAAATTCAATAATCATGAACATGTAAAAATATAGTATGTTTGTTGGTATTTCAAATTGATGTGTACCGTAGATACGCACATTTTTTCAAGTCTGTTTGGGGAAGAGAAGAGTTTTATTACAGCTTTAATTATAATAAAACAAACATGTTTTGCATTACAATAAAATACCAATGGACTGTAGATTAACTGAAACTGGTAATTAATAACCTACTCGTTGAGAAAATATATCACAAAAATCGAAGATGTTAAATTTTAATTTAGGCTATCAACATTCAATGTCGAGCTTGATTAGGCTTTAACCAGACCCAAAGCAGTGCCAGGAAGCTTAAAACACTATTTTCGTAATGTGGAACTTTTACCGCTTATCCCTAGAAACCGCATGTCAACGAAGCTCATGTAAAAGCATCGTTGACATGAAGTTTTTGTTTATTTATTAATTAATCGACTGAAAAACCTATGTATCCAATTATCTATCCATGAATTTGCACTATCAATCCCGGTGCCGAATGAAAACCAAGTATTCTTTGTTTTATTTAATTCGCGTAACATGCATGAAAACAAAAATTATTCACCTTTATGTGCACAATACAGTTTCCTTTTACGGCGTTTGAGTAATGCGCATAAATTTTGTCCGCCGTCTGCTTGAACAATAAATAGCTCCTCGGAGATTTCTTTCATTAATTTAGCAATCTGAGCAACAAAGAGAGAGCTCACACGTTACGTTGCCACTGTGCCGAGCATAAAATATGAGCAATCGAACGGTTCACATTGAATGGAAAGCGGGCTAACTTTGTTAATTTACATTTTTATAACCGATTCCGAGTTTCCCGGAGCGTTCCTTTCTCCGTTCGTGATTTTTTTCACTGCACGTAATAAATTTATGCTATTTCTTGCACCTTGCCTCGGCAGCATTCTCAAATATTTATATATTCGATTATTTTAATATTCTACGATAGAAAAATAAAATATTGGAAATTATCGGGATACAAACAATCACACTTACCACAAACACGTCATGTCATAATCAAATCATTAGCACAGATGATAAAATATATTGGATAATAATACTTTTCAGCATATAATGTATTTAAATATTTATTTTACAACAAATGTGAACAATACTTTCGTAACAAAAACTACCCAAATATTAGTAAAAGTCATCTAATTGTTATTTCCCTTTATATTATATCCATATGAATAAACTTCAAATCAAAAAATATTCAAATTGTAAATCATTAAAAATATACAAACTTTTTTTACGCCTCAAAATTTCTACTCTTTTTTCAAATTATATTTATATTTTTTTATTGTGTTTCTACATTGTGTTATTACGCAGCAAAGTATTCATTTTAACAAGAATTTTGTACACATGGGCGTCAAAATTAATATAAATAGAATTTACTTAATTATTAAATATTGTAAATATGTATGGCCATTTTTTACATCAGTTATTAAATCAGTTTTTCAGTACAATTACGAACATTCTTAAATACAAACAATATTCTAACAAGTTTTATTCTCTAGATGTAATATTCAGAAAGTTAATTTGGACACAAAAATTTTGATTGTCGCTCATTTGAAATGTGCATCGGAGGAGAAAATGCAGCGGACTGGCTTTCAGCGAAACGCGTTGAAACTGAATTAGTGCTGCCTGCATTAATTTAACCCAAAACATAAGGTAACTCATTACATACACAATTTTTATTATTTTTCCCATAGCTTCTGTTACATTGAAATACTTGGTATGCCTTATATGCTTATATAACACTTTATCCGCATACTATGTATTATAATTTTAAAATATATTCTGAGGCATTTTCTTTCATCTTTCAATTAAGGAAATAGAACGACGTGTCGTTAGTTTAGTTATAAAATGTTCAAAAAGACATTTTCGCAAAAAATGACGTTTTGGTCGGAAAAGTTTTTATTAACCTTATTCTAGCATAAAATTATGATAACTTCAGAATTATATATGTAGTATTGAATAATGGAGTTCATCTGCGCACTTTTTTTACTAAATTTATTTGATTAAGTTTCAAGATTGTCATCATTATTTCCATCGTTAGATCATTAAAATCATTATTACTCAGTAGAATGGTTCTAGTTGTGAAACAATATGTTTAAAATAAGTAATTTGAAACCTTTTTCCTTGCTCATTGTTACAAATTAATTTTATCTGTTGAATTATTAAATAGTACGATCAATCCAAACTTTAAGCGCTCACATCCCAAAACAGGGTCAAGAGCAGTTAGAACATTTTCAAAGAAATGTGTCGATGTGACAAATGATATCAAACCGAATCAAAATAGCTGATATTATATCTCACTTACTTGTAATATTCTTCAGATGCCAGAGTTCTATTCACAACCTGGTTCCACTTGGTGTAAACGTCCGACGTTCCATTATAACAGGTTGTCCCGTTGAATGGGGTCAAAAATATGTCATAGCAGATGTCCATTGCTTTAGTACAGGTCCTGTTGTAATAGTATTTGTCATCAATAGCGCCTGTATTATTTTCGCGACACGCCGTATCGTAGCTTCCACTGTAGCACTCTGAAATTATAAAAATAAAACGAAAATCAATACACGTTCCTCAATTAAGACAGGTTGATTTTGAACTTTGACAATGTTCATTAAGCCCACTGACACAAAAAAGACAAAAGTAAAAGATTTTTTATATTCAAATATGTATGCATTATTTGATCTAATCGTCTTCTTGGTTGTATTTAACACAGATACTGATGAATTAATGTTTGAAATCTTAGTTGTTGGAATATTTTTAAATCGGCTCAAGAAGTTAACAAGAGCGTTTTGTATATCAATAATTTTTACTTCTTTAATGAATATATAATATATTCCAAAAACTTTCTATGAAAGTGTTTTTTCTCATTGAAGAACATGGAGTCCATGGAGATAATTTTCCACTAAACAATCGTTTAGACTCTCTTCTAGGATAAAAAAAAAAGATGAAAGGATCAGACTAGGGCAGAAATAGTATTAAGCCAATCAATATATTGCCACGCTCGTTTTGCGAGTTATACGAGACCTGATGAGTTGCAGCTCATTTTAGACGTCACATAAGCTCATACGCTTTTATAAATATCAATGAATAGATTTATGAAAGTGCTCGAACTGAGATTTGAACTCAAAGACACCGCAACTGCAAATAACAAAGCTTAGCACTCAAGCTTATGCCTTGAGACTTAATAGTTAAAATGATCAGGAAATAATTTTAATTACAGATGATAAAGACATCATCGGTATACAATGATTTGTAATGTATATTTGGCATGTGTAATTTTATAAGATTTAAGACTTAATCCCAATACCGCAAGCAGTTTCAGCAAAATAATTATTGATAGAGCAAACTGATTATTTTTTCCTTTGCCATCGGAAGTTTTTTTTAATTAATGTACATATACGTGATATTTACGCACAAATCTTACTTTGAGTGACATTCATTCGTTTAATTCATTTATAAAAATTTTCACCGCCCTTTATAGTATTTTTTTCAATTTTCCTAGATTAAATATTTCTAATATTCATTTCTCTTATACTTTTCCGTCTATTTTCACTCAAAAGCCATTCGGATAGAATCCGAAATTCATCTCAGCGGTGCCGTTCAATTTAATTCCCTCTTTAGGTAATTCAATAAGGTTGATTGAAATCGAAAAGTTATTAATCAACTTGATATCTCAGAATGAAACATGGATTTTGAAACAAAATGCGGAAATCATTTCATTCAAAATTACTTTGTTATCATTCTGCTTATTTGTATTATTAACCAGTTCGTACCAATGAACGGATCTTCTATTGAACATTTTAATTTATCTTTAACATTTTATTATGTTTATGGAGAACATATACATTCAGATTTATGTTTGACATGGTCAGCAACAGATTCGGGTATGAGTTTTACTATTTATTTTATTAAAATTTCAAACTTCACTATTCAAAGTAGTTCAAATTTCAAATTCATTAAATATTCATTTTATTGTTATTTTTTTTCCTTCATTGACTTTTCTTTAGGCTTCTTCGTTCAGTTTTTTTCTATAAGAAATATTAGTGTATTTAATAATATTCAGACAAATTATTTTTTTTGCAATTTATTTCGCGCCATATTTTTATTCATCAAAACTTTCTGCCTTCTGCCATCAACTTGATCTATGAAACAGCATTCGTTTCGTACTTTAAAATTGTGAAAAATGATTTTAAAAATATATATGAAAAATTCTTTTACCGGTGAACAATTACCTTTATTAAATTACTGAAACTTTGACAGACCATTTCAAAATCTAAAATATGACACATGGCATCCCTTGAGAAAGTTTAGCGAAAGTTAAGTCTAATTAAAATTGATTAAGTATTTCAAATAAATTCGCTGTCAAACCTCATCAAAAAGTTTCATTGAAGATTTAGCTCATAAAAGAAAATTCTTAAATTTGATCCGTAGCAGGGAATTATTATATTACGTAATAAAACAGACTTAGGCTGGTAGGTTTTATCGCTGGATACAGCTTTAAAGCGAAAACGGTAAGAATTTATATAATATTTTGTTCCATTAAGAACAGGAATTTTACGATACTTTTATGAAAACCAGACACTAAATATATGAACCGTGATATAATTATGTCAATTCTGTGTTTTTCTCGTTACATTTAAATATAAACAAAGCATTCCACGTCAGCTTACATTAAGTATTTAAAATTTAAACATTGATGAATGGAAAAACGTGAAATGAATGATCATATGTTCAAAGGTGAGTTGGTATCAAATGATAAAAAATTCTCCGTATCGTGCATAAACGACAATGATTTTGAAAACATGACCGGTTCTGCTTATCAAGTGTTATTAGTTGAGCAAAACCGGCATTTTTTAAAATAAAAACTGTGACACTGCTTATTTTAATATTTACTACCTATAATTAACATTATCCAGGAGAAAAATATTCATGATTTATCTTATAACAAGATGGAAGGCTTAGTACAAACAATTTTTTTTTTTCTCTTCGACCATGGAATAAAAATTTATTTCTTACAGGTTTTAGCACAGAGAAATTTTTCATTCCTCATGAGTCAACAATAGATTTAATACAATGCCTCAAAAGAAAGATATCTCGATAGAATGTTAAAACGTATCTTACGTAAAAAAAAATCACTGAATTAGAAGTAGAATCCAAAGTGGAATTGAGGATATCGTTCAGCATAAATAAGATAAAGCAAATCTTTGAAACGGTTGAAAATAATTGACATTTGCTAAAATAATTTCAGCTTGCCTGCTGAGATATTTGTGAGAACAAATAGCTCCGTTCATTCAGTGTTCATCACAAGGGAGTCACATACCACTATAAGTGTTTCGTTGTGAGTACCAACTACTACAATTCTGTCTTTCAACTTGCTATCAAAATAAAATGAGACATACATTGTCATTAGAATATAAAACTTAATAAAAGTGTTTTGTCTTTTAGCTTTAAGCTTTCACGGAAAACAGGCAAAAAGTTTGAATCAAAACATTTATACATGTAACTCAACCGGTCCCGTAAAAGGTGTAGGTATTTAAATACATAAAATGACGCTATAACACTCAATGAATATTGGTTTATTTTTTAACTAAATGTTGATTGGTAACAGTTGAAAGATTGACACAGAATCAGTCAACAGTTACCTGGTCCGAAACGAAGAGGGTCGCTCTGTCAACGCAAGGTTTCTCGTATACCTCTGGGAGGCGATGGCCTTTCTCGCCAAGTGACAAATGATGTGACCCTCGTCAGCCAGTATTCACTACTAAGATATAGAAGGTGCCGAAAACACTTCCTCAGAAATCGTTGTTTACGAGGAACTTCCAGGTGGAAGTAAGGTGGAAAGCACCTCCAGATATAAGGAGTGATTAATTGTATCGATTCCATATTGAGTGTTATTAAGAAACCGTATTTATTACGAAATAAAGTGTGCAATAATTAATCGCTTCTGAAGTCAAATACCCTTTATTGCCTCAATATCGAAATAAATCCGCTATTCGGCTACTCCAAAGAGTCTTTTTGTACACAATTTACGAAATATCTCAGTTGGGAGAAAAGAGAAGAACTTCGATGTCATTTATTATAAGTACTTACTTATTTCAATAAATTTAGCATCGTTTATGTTATATTTTATAAGTACTAATAAAATCAGGCTTTTTTTATAAAATCGGTTTTTATTTAAGACGGATCAGTTTTTCTTTATACGTTCTTGAGTAAATTTAACGATTTAACTACAAGTCTACGCTGCGCCAGACTTAATCGAATTCAACAAATACAACATACGCTTAAAAGTCCCTGAATTTCATTTTTTTTCATCAGGTTTTTTTACGTCGTTTTCATGTAACATTGAGTGATATTTTCTTTCCGTACTTGTCGGTGAAATTAAGACATCTGATAATTTGTTAACAATCAATGCTAGTTTCTTTATTATTTAAATACGCTCGCCTGTAATCAAGCAGCATGGTGATTAAAAACACAGACAACAGTTTTGTTTGATCGGAATTCATTCAGCCCACATATTTTTTTTAAATTTATAATTTTCTTAAACTGAGATGAAACGATCAGGCAATCATCGTTAAATTACCCCCTGGTCGAATTGTATATTTTTTGCGTCGACACCTATTATCAAGTTGATTGAATGAAAAGCTTTCATGTGTATGTACTGCAGTTTGAAAGCATGTTGCCATCCCCTTTAGATAAAATTGTAACAAATTCTTAATAAATTTTCCTAGTTGAAATATTCAGTGTTTATCCCACTTGAGCTTTTTTTTCAACGTCTTGATTTTTTTTATCTCATTGACTTCTTTATTTATTCGCTTACATTTCCACAAATTTTGTACCAGCGCTAAACTAAATAAATCTTTTACCTCTATCAGATACCCAAATAAACAACGTTTTCGTTCGGATTTGATACAATATTTGTTTAACGAAATATTTAACGTGATGAATCATCTGCATAAGCTAAGCTTTTAATCCTGATTAAAAATCAAATGCGAATGAAAATATTACAGAATTTCATAGATTTTTCAAATTCACCTAACTGAAAACTAGCTTTCATTCGACCATATCCTCTACCAATGTGGAATATATGGACTCCTGAACTTCAACTTCAACAGAATAACTCGAACGCTTAAGCACCTTCAATACTCTAACTAAAATAAATGATGTAATTATTTTATGCGATTTTTTGATCTTTTACTAATTGAAGAAGAATAAACAAATGCGTCTTATAGTACTTCACGTTGTGCCCACCCTCGCTACCACGCTTCAATAATAGATAAATTTCACTTAGCGTATCCGTAATAAGCAAAATAAACAAAATAATTATTTAATTGATTGCCAGAATCCAATTATTATCATCAGCATAATAACTTTAAGATTTGTATTATTATTCTTCCATAATGTGCTCTTGGTAAATAAATTCTATAATATTCATCGCTTCTCATTCATTTTAAGCTGGATATAATATTTTTCTTTGGTTTCAAGAATACTTCCTCTCCACTAATTTCTATCTTACAAATTGTATCCACACAAAATTTACATGTATTCACGCATGATGCCGTATTTCTTGAGGCTAAGAATATATTATTATAACAACATTTTCCGCACAAAATAGATGAGCGCCAGCATACACGTTCAACGGTTATTTATGACGAAAATTACTCTTGTCTCTTGTCAGGATTTGACATTTCTATGACAATAATGGTGCGGAACCTCGCTATTAATTCATCACAACAAAGCCGATCTAAAGAATCGCTAGCGCCATCGTACGGCCGTGACACGAAGCTTCATTGAAAATGTCACAATCATTTGTTTTCTAAAGAAGATTTCTGAGCAATAGTTCATTCATATTTTATTACCTCTCTGGAGCTTTTTTTCCGTTGACAGCTTCTAATTTATTTATAGTATTTTGGCCGTTTTACACTTACTTTAATTGGGAAAAAACATTCTCAAGCACACACCTCCAAATAAGGCTTACTTATTAATATTACACAAGTTTTTCTGTCAATCTTCATTCCACGGAAATTTTCTTCCAGTTACGTAAAACTGAAATACAAGAAACAGTTGATCATCAACACAATTCTGGTCAGCAGATCATTTATTTTTATAGAAAATTAACATTGGATAGTTAGTGGAAAATTCAACAGATTCAGTAAAATATACTAATTGGTGTATTCAATTATATTTTCGTACTCGTTGTATTGTTTCGAACACTTTTTTTGTTTTGTTTCATGAATATTTTTTGATAACTGTTGCAACTGTTATGAATGTTTTATAAAATGTTGTGAGATTATGCCATTCTCTGATGAATTAATATTATGTTTTAAGACATATATTTGGGTGAGCAAGTTGGTTAGTCCCACCACCCTTCCAGTATGTGTGTGCAGCCACTTTTCACAGCCGCCTTCCATAACGCTATACGATCAAAAAAGAAACGAATTCACTCCACACTTACTTGGCCCGAGACAGAGCTGCATGGGACTGATCTGGTAACCATGCACTAAAGTGGTTACAAATAAGAAAAATATAAAGGGAAAAAAAACCATATTATATTTGTTACATGCATGGCGTCAGGTGTAATGCCGTGTATCAGTTTCATTCGCAATAAACAGTAACGAGTAAATAACAACAGCTATAAGTTAGTATTAAATTAATCTTGTTTATTAAATCGTCAGCAAAAAAAATCTCTTCTGTAGAAAACGTAGTACATAGATTTTTTTCCTACAGCTACATTTACAAGCGAAAATATTTCACTTCTGTATCGTTAAACATTTGATTGTGGCGAGTCCAACCGATAAACCCTGGGGCGCTTTTACTCGACGAACAGGCGAACTTGATTCGGTTCAATTGCAGAAACATTTCATACATTTTTCATATACATATGTACTATCTACATTGCAGTCATTATATGCGTAATATTTTGTAAATCCAATAATGTGTTTTTTTTCCATATATATAATCTGTGTATGTATTGAGAACAATATTTTTTACCTTATTTTCATTTTCGGTTCGTCAACGGTTCCTTTTGAAAGCTAGAAAGCCGTTTCAGTTCTTGCAACAGATTTTTTCAACATTCACGTTCCTAATTGATAAAATCTAGTTAGATAAAATTTAAAAGTGTCATAGTTGAATTAGGTATTTCTTTATGACTCGTCTTTAAATAGTGATTTTTTCAATAAATTATTTCATCTTTCTAATAAATTAATGAATATTGCTGAAACTGAAGAGCCATTTCCAGTAAAAGAGGAATTACACTGTAGAAATACACTAATTAATTGAGACGTTAGTATATATAAAGCAAGGCATGTGCTAAGTTTCATTTGAATTCATCATGAATGAAATAATCTGAATTTACAAAAAATCATATTATTGCATCTAAGCCTGTGCCAAATTGTTCATTAAAGGTATGTTTAGAAAAATCACATATTTATTTTTTTGCGAACACACTACATCATCACAAAAGTATTGTTGATATATTGTATGTTTTTATATTATGTAGATTTAAAACGGTACACTTCGTTGGACCATACACAACGCCTTATTTTATTTTTATTTAAAAAAAAAACCTTTATCATATGTATATGTATTAAGGATTGCTTAATTAAATTGAAACGAAATAGATATTTCATACAAATTTATATTCGAGGAAACAATTCAACAGTCATGATTCATTGAGAGCTTTAAAACGTTTTTTCTTTAGATTTATATTTTTTCGATAATTCTCATATGTGTCAGGTGTGCATGCGGAACTAATAATAATTGTTTTTGAAATGATATAGTATTGTACAATTTATGATAAAGAGTACAATGGGCACTTCTATTGCCGAGATATTTCAATCAGTAATTTTGATACACGTATCACTTTGTTTTCAATATTGGCTCGATCAATTTGATTAATGAATATGATTGACGTCTATCATGTCAATTACGCACGTAAATATTTTGTAAAATTATTCGAATTTATAGCAACAATATTTTTTTTATAAATTCATAATATCGTTACATAATTTTCACATTTTTTAATACGGCTATACTGTTGTTGAAAACACGTAAATTTAAAATAATAACTTTTTCTTCTATCGCTGTTTAGTTAAAGACGCATATTCATTGTGTGAAACCGGCCATATTGTGTAGCATATGTCTCTGTGTATCTACGTTTGACCATCTGCAACTTTTAAAGTCTTCGTTTAGAGTTTTAGACAACCAAAATTGTATGCGATTTAAATCAGGCTGTAAATTTAGCATGAAAGCTTCATCTCCACTCCATTGGAAATATGATACCGAATCAATTATTTTTAAATCATACGTGTGATGAATTTTCATCTGTTGTTGTTGATCGTGAAAAGTCGTTTTTAAATTATTTCCAGAATATTCTTTAATTTATGCGATACAATTTATCCGAAAATACTTTTCAAAGAGGCAAATACGTTACTAACTTAGTCCTACAACAAGTAACAAAACATAAAAAAACGTTATCAACTTTTATTTTAAATAGAAAAAGAATTTCAGCAAAGTTACCGCCGACAGGACCGTAAAATAATTTCGTACTGACATTTTTTACGAATGAATAACGATGATGAAAAAAGTAATCTCGTATGATGGAAAAATGGTCACATCAATTTCCAAACTCAGCTGTAATAAATTAATGGAAGATTTGTGTTGCTGTTTAATATTTATACACAAACATATTGACACTGCATCATTTTTATCGACCATGATACTCGATGATAACTCTTAAAAATAGATTTCAAAAAAGGATCTTCTGGAATTTCAAGCTCATTCGTTCACTTGAAATGCCTTCAGTCGAAATTCTAAATTGTATCAATAAACATACATACGTCTCATTCTTTGTTTTTTCATGCTGAGAACAATAATTTTGCTGCTAAAGACAATAATGTATCCCGCGTGAATATGTCAGACCATTTTAACCCTTTTGGTGTTGTGTATTATGTATTTGTGGTGGTAATGTTCATAATGATTTCATTTCAAGGAGACCTTACCCGCACACTTAGCACTAATAGCACTCGTTAGTCGAATAATAACGTAGAACTTGCCATCAGTCAGGACAATCCGTTACTTTTGTAGCTTCAAATATGCCGAAAAACAAAACCGTATCATGGAAATCGCAATATACTCATACAAATAAACACTCGTTATCAATATGCGGTATTTACGTAATAGTGATTTGTACGCGTGTAAGTGATTTTCATAGCTTTCGTAATGAATAAAATATGACCCATGGAACTTTTTGAGAATAACAAGCTGAAAGCAATTATTGCTCTTATTGTTATATTAATTGTCATCTGCCAGTCTGCCGCCCACCTAGACCTCGTCGCCATGAGTCTATGTCGTACTTTTAAATGTACATTTTATTTCCATTTCGGTTTTGGTGTAGGTCAATAATTATAATAAACTATTCTCTTTTTTTGCGTACAATTGTGTGTCACGTGTTTCGCTTTCTTGAGAAACATTTTCCAAATAAGTATTGGTATCTCACTAAATGTCAATTATTAATAATTAAAAATTAAAATGTCGTAGTGATTTTTTTTTAATGATACGTTGTTTACGTATAACAAACCATCGGAAGTATTCAGCAATTGAATTAAATTAACTTTAATTTAATAAAGCAAATACATACGTACTACACCCTATTATCTTTACTGGTAAAACTATTAAATGAAATATAATCTTACCATTTGTGTTGAATGCATTTTCACAAGATCCCCATCCGAGGTTGGGGTTCAAAGACATCAGCGTATAGTACAGTGTCCAAGCAACGATGATCATGAAGTATATGATGATCAGTGTTATGACTACCAAGGTGCAATATCCAAGTCCCCAAAACGCTTTAGAAAAATACAAAGAATAATGAAGAAATCAGTGACGATTAGTTAAAAAAATAGAAGTCGTTAACATTTAAAGTACATACTTAAATGATAAAAGTCATAAATTCAGCTATGAAATACTTTACCGTTGCATTGTGTTATTATATTATTTTGATGAGCAGCTTACCTGGAGATATGCGATAAAAAACATCTATCGGTCCGGCCGCAGTATACTGTCCTAGATAAAGCTCCAAATAAAATATTGGAAGCCCGATGATTATCAGCATAATTAGATACGGAATCAAAAATGCACCTACAAATAAACGTTTTTCATTAAAACATCTCATACACCAAAAGTTAACATTCTTCAATAGATGATCACTCAATGCAGGAATGAAATATTAAATAAACGACATTAAATTAATGCCAATATTACATATCTTAGTTTTAAACCAAACTTTAACGTATCAATGGAATAATATTTCAGAAATATTCAATAAATATTACATATGTATGCGTTATTATGACAACAACGAGACAATAGTTTAAGTCATTAAAAAAACCTTTATAACTTTATTTATTTAGTGATCGTCATTGTATTAATATTAAGTCATTATATAACTTGCAAACCATATTTAATAGATAAAACTCAATTATTTTTGCATTTATGTTACAAAAATATTAGTATTGTATGTCGACATTAAAAGATAAGAACTTTGCTTTATATATCAACTCCGATATAATAACTTCTAACAGTTATCAAAATTTTCAATGATACTAGTAAAAATAAATGTTTCAATGATCTTAAATTCAACTTACTGAATAGAATCTGCTTAATTTTATCATTAGACGTTTTATTTACGTGCGAGTTATAATTTTTATTTTATCTTGAAGAATAGCGATGATTTTTTTTAACAAATGTATAGTTTACAATAGAAACTTTCAAATGTTAATAAATAATAATATTCGGTTGACTTTGGTTTGTCTTAGTTGTTGATAATTATGACAACTAAATAATTAATTTTGATTTTATGGTGTCTTCCTACTGGCAACTCCGATTGTAATCCTTTAAATTTAAAACGTTTCAAATGAAGTTAAGGTCTTTCAGGAAAACAAAAGCACTCGATCCATGTGAAATTTATAATATTGAAACAGTTTAGTGACAACTTAAAGCAATGTATCTTCTTCTTACCCCCTCCATTTCTGTAGCAAAGATACGGAAATCTCCATACATTTCCAAGTCCGACCGCATAGCCCAAACACGCAAGAATAAACTCGATTGGATTTCCCCATCCTCCTCGGTCTACTGTTTCAGAAACAGTATTAGAAATTTCTGACTCGCTGACTGCGAATCTGCCACCACTTTCAGTCGCCTAGAAAACAATACAACATGAATCATCGATACCATTAGCTCAAGAAACTTTAAATAACCTAAGAAAGATGAACCTAATAGAAAATGTAAAACATTTCTTACTGGTCGTGGCTGTCTTCATAATTTAAGATAAACATACTATAAAACTGAAAAATATATGAATACTATACCCAAATTAAACAAAAAACATCACGGGTTAAAAAATAAAACGTATTCCTTTTCTGTCTTAGATAGAAGCGTATATTTTTATAGATATGCATTTGTTTATATTTTAAATAAAATTTTAAATGTTTGATTTACAAAATGCTTTATTTTCTTTTCAAAGAGGCTGTAAAATTGTTATGTGAGTGCTTGGCAATATTTTTACACACTCTCGATCGTAACATTTCAAAGGTTGGCTTTAAAGTTTATAATGGTAATGAAATAATATTATTGATACTAGAATGGTGAAAAATAAACTATACGAACATTGTACGCTGACAGGCGTGTTACTAACGACCCGAGATTAGTTTTTTTTTATACTTCGTTATATTTATACAAAAATTGATGATTTAAAAAGTCAGCATTGTCTTTTGTAAGTGTAAGTTACGAAAATTACAAAAACGGTATTACATTTATATTTTATTATAAATAATGCAATCATGTTTAGATTCTAAACTTTAGAACATAGCAATACAATAGTTTTAAACAGGGCTTTTTCCATTTAACGCGGTGGAACGGCGTTCCGGCACCTTTTTTCACAAATTTCAAAATCAATTAGACGAAATTTTACTTAAATGATATTTGAACATAATTTAATTTGGTAAAAAGACATGAAGTGAGTTCCGGGACCTTTTTCTCAAAAAAAAGCCCTGGTTTTAAGTTTGATTATAAATTTGAATAGTCTAGTAAATCTAAAACGAATAAAGTGGCACAAATATTTATGTGACAACCCATTTAAATGTAGTGTTTGCGATTTAAAATAAAGCCAATAAGCTGTAGTAGCTGAAAGTGAAATTAGTGAAAATATTTTTAAAAAATGTCCGAAACTGGTGTCAGTCATATGAAACCCTAATAAAACCTCTCGCTAGAAATTTTACAACGATAACTAGTTAATATTCAATCATTTAACTTTTGTTTTTCGTCGTGAATAAAAATAGAAAGATGGGCTGGGAAGTGAATTTGTAAATAGAAAGTCCATCCCAATTTTAAAAAAAAGCTAATGGAATCGAAATGGTAACGAAAACTTCATTAAATTCATGCATTTTTAAACAGTCTCATAAATTTGCTGTACGGAGACTTGAACTTATGGACATCTCAACTAATTAGATCGAACGACCAAAGTGTCTTGACTATTCAGCTACTAGCGGTACACTATTTAAATTATTTAAATTTATTCGACAAGTTCAAGTTCACAAAACGAAAAAACCTTCACATGCTTAAATGCATTATGTATTAATTTGTTCTATTATTTTTACGAGATGTTTAGTATCATAATTCAAAAAGTTTTGAACGAGCTATCTCTCATATTTTACTATTTTTTTTGGTGCTTAGAGCTGTTTACAAATAAGCTTTAAAGCATTCCTAAATTAATTATTTAAATAACTTCCTGGTCTTTATAGCAATATTTCTTCAGAAATTTTGTGATAAAAAACATTGAATCGGCCTCTCTTCACAATATTACAATATAACAAGTTTTGAATAAACACAAGCTTTATATTAACCAAACCAAAAGTAATCTTTGACAAAATATATAAAGTGATTGAAATATTTGAGAAATTTTAAATACATATTTCAAGGTTCAATAATTTAATAAAACTTCAAAGCCCATTAAATGTTTTTCGGGGGTTTATTTATACCAAAAAAGAAGCTTGGATATTATAGAATATTTAAATGGTTTAAGCGGTTTAACGCTCATTCAATATTTAATAAATTAAATCATTTCATATAAGAAAGTGAAAATATCAAAGTATTTAATTCCACAAAAAATATACAGAATGGTTAAACGCTATATGGCTTCATGACATCGTACGTTGGGTGAAATATCTATAAACCAATCCATATAAATATTTCAATGGACTTTTAAAACGTAAATGCGAATTCAATAAAGAAATCATTTCTCAACCCAAATATCTGTTACTTTGAAATGTTTTTTTAAAGTACGAACGGAATAATATCCCAGGTTTCATAATACTACGTCCCCAAAATCTACATAGTATACTTATCATCAGTATAAATACCCCTCTACTTATATTACCGTTTTATTTACGACATATGACGTTTTAAAGCTGAATCAGTGAAAATACTTGTAAAATATTCATAAATAATATCATATATTTGATAATACTGGAAGCTTTATTCATGATATAAAGTCATAAGTGAGAGAAAATTTCACGAATTTTACAGTTCCAAAAATACACTTGTGTATTCTTATTGAAGTGTATTGTATCATATAAAATACTAGTATTGCTACCCGGCGTCGCTCGGACTAAGCGACCAATAATTATTTAATGTTATATCATTCGACATAATTATATCACAAAATCTAACATCCAAAATAGAGTTAAAATAAAATCACAAACTTTATTTCATTTGATGACAGCCTCATTCTCGCCCATTAAAATGTCCGAATTCAAGGAAAAAATCCCTTCTAATACCTTCACATAAATAATAAACATTATTATTAGTAAAAAAAGCCGGGAAAAGTTCAGTAGAAGACTAATTTATTACATTTTGACTAAATGTATTCGCCGATAAAAATTCAAAAATATTTTCTTTCATATTCGTTTTTATGGCAACTTAATGACCAACAAGAATTACAGACCCACATACATACATACATACATACGCCGTTTCGGTTTTATATATAAGATTCTTTTGTGGAGCTTGCTGTATTTCAAACTAAGCATTCGGTAAGTGCATAAATTTAGCATTTGATTTTAAAAGTGACGATGTTTCTGCTCGATTGTTTTATGTTATTTACTATTATCTGGTTGTTGTTTATTGATTAAAGAATAAAATGGTTGTTTTCATTGAAGTTGTTTTTACAACAACGCGTATAAACAGCAATATTAATAAAAACTTTTTCTTCAACACAAATACGCTGCTTTGGTAACATAAAAACGGTACTATACTAACAAAATGTCATTGTTCGGTTCAGAAAAATCTTCTGACACCGCCATTTCGGCTCCGCTTATCTGGATAGCTGTTATTTTTCATTCTCGTCCATGGAATGTTTCTCCGTTTATGATGAAGCTAATCAGCAACCGAGTTGTAATCAGAAAATCATTAATGGGGTAGTAATACAAGTGGTTGAGTTGAATCATTGGTTCACATCCCCCGGCGGTTACGATAACGCTGCGTATAATAAAGCGCTTCTCCGCAAACACAGCCTGTAAGTGGGGTTATCATCATTTCGCCTTCTTTTTTTCCTTCACCAGCTCACCCACCCCTTCCTCCTTTCACTCCGAAAGAAAATCATTCGAGCGAACGGTGGGGACTGAACTTTGAAATTACGTTATATTTTACGATAGGCGTTCGCCAACGTTTTTTTTATGTTGACGTCGGTAATTTTAATTAGTTATCGATGGAATTCGATCTTTTTATCTGTCACACCGAATTCTTTTTATCATTATTGCGAATTGACTTTATATTTTGTATTACAATATTTTAACCAAATGCCATACATATCTAGTAAGCAAATAAATACATTGATTTTTTATGAAATTAATATATCTTAAAAAATGGTTGTCTGTAAAGTCGGTTTACGGACGATAGTTTAACGTGACAACGTCATAAGAAAACATTGATGAAATGATTGCATACTTTTATGAATAAAATGGAATCATTTTTATTGAATTATCATTATTTTGTATGGATACGAAGAAGGAGTGAAATGAAATCTACAATTTTTTATTGATATATTTTATTGGCACTCATTAATTCAAGGATTAATTACCTTTATTGCCGCAATTGTTGTTGTAATATAAACAATGAAAACCACATCAACTCACGTTGGGCGCCAATTGAGAATACCTTTATTCCGGCTCCCTCGTAAATCGAGAAGGAGCCTCCTATCCGACACTCAGGAAGAGGGATTTTGGGGACGGAGTAGGAGAAACATGGTACTCTTATAAAGAAAAGACGATCTCAAAGCGTTATGTGGGTGCGGTTAGCATGCATTATTTAATCGTTAAGGATTTACACAGACATTATACAACACACAAATATTACGATAGCGAAGAAGATATCAGGAATTTGACTGGAATTTAATTCTTAGGGAGAGGATTAGGCGCTTGCATTCTCAATGCCGTCCAATCTCTCACTGCTGTATGAAAACAAACGGTTAACTTTAGAAAGAAAAAACAATGGCCATTTCAAAAATCGTTAACACGTGCGCCCGCCGATAAGGCATTATTTATCGTCTAACGAACTTTTTATGAAGCACATGCATTGTCGGGCGTCAAGAGATAAGAGAAATTGAAATAACTCTACATTGCATCGCTATAGATTGCAATATAGATTATTATAAGAATGAATTTATTTCCTGATATCGACTGACTCATTGACTGAGGTGAACAATAGATCGTTCGAGAGAGTTCTGATGACCTACCACATAAGGCGGTGTCAAAATATATATTATAATGTTCAAATATCAATCTAAAAAATATCTTTTCATCTGACTATCCAATCTGATGCATTGTGCAATCTTATTTTATCAGATTCAAAATGTTTCTCATTGAATGCACTTTATGATTACTTTATCAATCATCGATAGCAAATGCATTTTTACATAATTGCTTAATTCTTCACTATTGTAACGCTATGTGTAACGTGTTATGTTATGGGTCCAATAATCAATTGATGTCACTGAAAAATATCAGTAGTCATTCTTAAAATTTTGGTCTCATAATCAAATTGTCTTTGGCATATCACATCATCAACCCTGAGCTTCATTTACACAAATTGTATATTTTTTTAAATATACAGTATTTGTTAAATAGTCGTATTATTATAATGTATGGAAAGATATTTGTATAATATATTTGGTACATATTCGAATCAACACGATATATTCGAACGATAATTAAATGAAGTTTTATCACTTTTAATCGTTCAACTAAAAATTTGTATCATCAACATAATAAAAAAATCATTTCATCAAAATTAAAATGTGCATAAAAAAAATATTTTTTTTTTAACCGTGTCCGCTCCCAACTTGGAGCATATGTACTCCTGACGCAGTTTATCTCAACGTTTGTTTTTTTTCTAAGAGAACTGCCTGTTACTCAGTTGCCCAACCCCAACAACAAAGACTTCCATTGCCTCTGAGCAGAATCGATTTATCGACCGAAAAAATATGCTCGTACCGGGAATCAAACCCGGGCGGTCCGACACGGTAGATAACGACGTTGACCACTGCACCACGGACCGAGCGTATACACATAATAATTATCGCAAACTTGATATTTTTAGGAACTACGTCACATTTCATACGTTATAGAGACAGCAATCGGACAATCTAATAAAAACATTTATCCGGATGTATACGTCACTATCATCAATCTAAATTACATTTGCATTATGCTATAATTTGGTGAGTCAACATTAAATATAAAATTTCAATTAATATTGGTCAGGATAAGATGAAAAAATGACGGGTTCGAGTAGAATTTTGTTTTTTCAGCCATGCAGGCCTGTACTAGTTTTAATTTTTGCCAGGCTGAGGGTGAAACAGTCGACCACCACTGCTACTTTTTCTTACATTTATCTTAATATTAGTGATACAATGTGTAAACTTTTGGTATTCTTAAAACATTGTTTTTTTCATATTTTGGATTAAAGAAATATGATTTTTATTGATTGAGTAGGCATTTACTTTGTATAACTCCATTATAATACGGTAAGAAAAATAAACTGTATTTTAATTCTACATAAATTATTTTATATATTTGCTGATAGCTATTTCGGCTTACGCCCTCGTCAGAATCTAACGAGGGCGTAAGCCGAAATAGCTATCAACAAATATATAAAATAATTTATGTAGAATTAAAATACATTGCTATTTTTTTTACCGTATTAAATATGATTTTGATCGACTTGTTTCGTCGCAATTAAATAAAAAAGAAAATAGAACGGATTATTATTGGCCGAAAACCATTTATATTGTCGCTGCCAATTTCCAGGATTAAAACTTCACTGCCCATGCGCGATAAGATAACCTTATCTTATCTCAAACGCGCCTCTTTCAACGATCATTCCAAAACAAATGGATGAAAAGATTACAATTAAGGACTACATGAAAAGGTGTAGATAAGAAGTCGCATTGACAGTTTTGATAACGCCAGTCTAGAATAAACAAGAAACCGATCAGGTTGTGTCATTCATGCGCGACTTAAAATATAAATAATTATGGGAAAATTATCGATTTTCATATTTTTTTATAGAACGATGTATAAAGATACGTCAAAGCATAATCAATCATTTTTTTATTGCCGATTGCCAATAAGGCCATACATTTTTAGACCCCCCCCCCCCTTCGGCATATGAGTTATTTTTCAAGGACGGTCTTTCGAAGGTTAAAAAAACTTTGAATACCCGTCATCAACAAAACCAACTAAGATGAAAGCGATTGCAGGTAAAAGTTAAGCAAGATTGAAAGAAAACTTAAAATACAGTATTCTGGCATAAAATGTATTGTTTTGAATTCAGTTGGCTTAGTTTATCGCGATGAATTGAATATAACGACCAATATAAGGGTGTGATAATTGATTATACAGTAATACTAATCTATATTCTATTGTTTTACTTTACATACGTTATCCGTTACCAACACAACTGTTTCTCTTTGGGGCATTAGTTTATCCGATATTTATGTTGACAAAGCCTTACAAAACGATAATAATCTAATCTTTTGAATATAAATTTTACACTATACCCTCACTGAAATGGAATATGATCTTTAATCATGGTATTAAAAACGCATTAGCAAAAAAATGATTAGGTTCCAGTAGACAATAAATCATGCTAATTCAGAAAAAATAGTATAAAATGGTTTGGTATGTCTGCTTCGAAAAGAAAAACATGTTTATTCATGTGAAGGAATTGAGTGCAACCAGTTTATCATAATGATCTCATAAAGGGTTAGTATGTTAAGATGTTATCAGTAATTTATAGTATTTAATAATATCAAGAATTCTTATCTTTTTTATTATAAATGCGATAAATAAGAGTTGATGTGTGGTAAATAATTCTTTTATTGTTGCCAGGGGTCAACATACTGTGGGATAAGTCGGTATAATAATCCGATAATTCTTAATTCAAAATTGTTTTTTATTTAATGCGACTTGAGCATTCAATAGATTCGGTTTTAAAAACATATTTTAACGTCTAATATCATGATAAATCTACATTACTGAAGATATGGATACATGTAAAGAACTATTCTCTAGCTGGAGTGCTGAAATAAATAGTTTTAGTTGCAGTGCATAATTTTAAAATAACCTTTTGATTAAAATAGTAATAAAACTTCAATTGCGATTTTTAAAAAAATTAAACAAAATATAAAAAAGTGAGTGCAATTGTAGGTTGCATCAAAAAACAAAATTGTAGTGCTGGCGTATTGAAACATGACAAATAATACATTTGACTAATGATTCCTATGATAACAACAGATTAAACTTAAAATCAACAAAATAATCCTTTTAGTATAGTGTATTGAAAATATATTTGAAGATTTTCTTCAGTCGAATTCTAGTTTCTTACTTTTGTTTTTTTTGTATATTGAACATCATAAAACCCTAAGAACTTAGAATCAGAACGGAATTCTCAACTTGAGTATTTTAAAATGAATATCGTTAGTTCACTGTAATTTCCTTTTCTAGGTACCTCTTAATTCTTTGTAGTATTTTCGTTATAAATCGATTAATTTAATTTACTTTTTACAAACTATCTGAATCAGATAAGATAAACAAAGGCACTCGTAAATATTATGTTCTCTAAAAATAACAAAGATTTTTCAATTCTTACTATCGATTGAAGTGATTTTACTGATTTCATAATAATGTAAGACATCGAAAATATAATACTTAACCTATATAGCGGTCATACGCTTCAATCAATTATTTAGCTGAAAATCAATTCAAAGGATTTTCCCCTGATAAGATAGTGAAGTTATGAAGGAAACGTTAGCTGGTATGTGAAAACGTACGCGCTTGAACCCAAATATGGTATGTAGAAAACAAACAAAACGTGTTTATGAAGCAGTATGAAAAATGCATGAGTGCTTCCTTGGAATGTTAACATTATAACCAATGTACGTCCGTTCTTATTCAAACAATGGAACAAACGATGGAAAAATAAATCCCATGAAAGAAGAATGTATTTGTTCATTGTATCGATCACATATTTATCGCATCCTTATTTATTTGCCATATTGGATAGTACAATCATCGAGACCGACTACCGGAATCATATAAATGAATAAGTTATATATTACAATACACATCGCTGGCGTTCTGGTAAAAAGGTAGTTATTTTTTCGTTAATACAAGTAGTGAAAAATATACATACATGTCAAACTTTGCACTAATCTACTGCAGCAGTCAAATTACGCCCATTATGCATCTAAAAACTGACAAACGCGACGTTCCCATTTCGGAAAGCAGACCGGAAACTAATTTTCTGTAATATTTAAAATACGTATCTCCCATCCAACTGTTGGACCACAAAATCGTCATCCCTTAAGCGCAGTTTTAAAATAACACAGGCTTATACCGTAGGTGAAAGGACTGAAAGGTGATCTAGTCGGCTTATAGCTTTTTTGGCTTTCAAGACTCTTTCAGGGAGCACTCTGTAACTTGACGCATTGTCTTAACGAATGATTCACATGCTGTTTACCTTGAGTACCTCTATATTATAGATTTTAGAGTCTATAATATTTGTAGTTTGGCTTAATCGGACTTCATATAATATATGTACATTGAATATTTCTGGGATACTCAAATGATGCAATACAACTTACTGTCGATATTACTGATCAGTTAATAATAAGAAAAACTGTGTTAATTTAAAGCTAATAGGTAACATAGATCGAGAAATACAGTGCAGTTTGAAATTGATCTAAGAAAATATGGTCGCCATGGCAAAAAAGAACAACTTAATTAATCTGATATAACAATTTGTTCATACATCGTATGAATAATAATTTGCCAACAATGAATGGATGTGATTCTTACTATAATCGTCTTAGATGTTTTCAGCTTTACTGTTATAATACTGATCACTTGATCAATTCATGTAATTTTATTTCCTTCCTTTCTGTAAATTGTGTATTAGTGCAGTGCTATGCGTTAGATACCCGACAAATATACGATTCTATTGTATTTGAATATAAGTATTTTCTTTTCGTTTACTAATTGTACTTCACAAAATCACATGACCATAGTGCGTGATTAAATATTTACTCAAGATCTGACATATTGGGACGTAGATAAATATCCCTGGTGGCGAGTAGCAGAAACTTTAATGTAGACACGAGTCCAAAGATAAATGATATTAGCACAAGATCGATGCGGGTGGAGTTGGTTTAATAAAATTTCTGAACCAGCCTGCCAACGGTGATGTCACAAGGAAGAGATTTTTACATAGGTAAAAGGAATTGTATCAGATATATTCCACTTGAATATAAATGAGTTCAGGCAAGAACTACGGTATATCTTTATAATAGAACTGAATGGAACTTTATCGATTGACTTCTTTACCAATTAACAAATTGAGCTTATTAATTTGATTAAATTTTTTGTGTAGATATCCATATAAAAAAAACAAATGAAAATATTTAACGTTTTATTAATGATTAATGGCTTTTTAGTTCAGTCAACATGAGCTTTTTGGTTATATTTATTGAATAATAAAAACAACTTCAACAACAAACTAGCCCTTATTTAAATAATTAAATAAAACTTTGTTTCAAATTACTCAATTTCTTACTACAAAAAAACCTTTTTTATTCTAACCCTTGCGTATTTATTAAATTCGCCCGAAAACTTTTTCCGTATAGAGGATTTTTTAGGGGAAGTACCTGGTGTTGGCAGTGAAATATAATTTGTCATCCCTGAGTCCGTGCGTTGAATGTCCCTAAGGACCCGGCCTGTATTTTGTATCTTGCTTCTGCCGACCGCATGTATAATCCACCCCCATCGACAAGGCTCTACGTTTCTAAGCTTATTGATTTATTTTCATACCTTCCACCTCAAAGGGGACGCAAACAGCTATTTCCGGGGTAACCTCTTTAGAAAATACTGAAGTATATATATTATATATACCCACAATAAAGACATAAGAAATGAAATATTCTTTCAGGTGTAGAAATTAAATCGAATTTTGAAAAATAAAACACGATTATTTTTAATTGTTTTACAGTTACAGTGTATCATTAGCTGCGCAGGTTCTGCTTATTGCAAGCGACAAAAGATACATCAAAATTTTGTATTAGTTGATTTAAAATTATCATATTATATTAAATTTATAACCACGGACACCGAGCATTCTCGATTTAAATTTTCGTTCTACAATCCTGGACGCAAGAATGAGCTTATTTATAGATTGATTTTGAATAATTTATGAATTTGTATTTAACGTAATAAATTAACGTAATGTTGAATATTTTTACTCTTTTTACTCTTACCAATTCTGAACGTAAACCGATCGTCTCGTAAATTTTTCAATGAAAGTCTTTTAAGATTCTCTTATAGAGGCTTTACAGGAAACTAATATTACTGCGTGTAAGATGATGGTGAGCCTTACGAGCGAAAAAACTTACTATAAGAGGAGCTTAAGACCTTTGACATTGTTTTCTCATTTATATATTATGGGTTTCATACGAAGGAATACTAGTTTATTAAATAATAAAGATCTTTAGAACTTTATATCATCGTCATACTACTAAAAAGCAAATGGGTATGAATAAATTACAACATTCATCTATATATTGGCGAATGTATTTATGCAAAAATATTGCTTTTTCAAGTAAGCAATGCTCGATTGATTATTTACCGGAAGTCATTTGATTATTAATAGCGAGCAAATTAAATCGACGAATTTAAAGTATTTGGCCAATTTCGGCTATTGAAAAACTATTTTTTACAAAACGCTAAATAAATTCATATTTGTTCAGTATTAAGTTGAATATTAAAATCGTTTGATTCGCTTTTCAGAACGAAGTTAAAGATATTAATGCTGTCATGTATTTTTTGAGGCAGAGGCAACGAATTGTCAAAAACTTAAAAATCAATTCCCGACTATTAATAATTGTAAACATTTGTAATAATGACACTGGTCCATTGCTACGCAGCGTCGCGATCTCCCTCCGCAGTGCGCTGGCGTCGGCCGGACATCCCCTTCTCATATTATTAAATAAAGCTTCTCCCTGGAGTAATCATGGCCGCTCTCAGAGATTAGGCGACTGTCTCATGGGACTCTCCGAATGTAAATAATACCGGGCAACGTGCGAACAAACTAGACCGAAACGTGAGACCGCCGACTGAGCGTCGGTTACCAAAATACAATAATCCTCTCTTAGAACAGATACTATCAATATTATATTTATTGCGAATGGTGTACTTTATTTATTTATGAATTGATAATATTTACATTAATCAAAACAATGTTACACTGAGTGTGAGTTTAATAACATTTAGTAAACGGAGTAAAATGTTTAGCCAATCTTCTGTTTACACAGTAATATCTCTCGTTCAGATAAATTGAAATATTGTTAGAAAAATAAATGGTTTCGTACGTTTTGTATTGTCTGATCATTTTATGTACGTGTTATAGAAGCGTGCTTACGCGTGAATGAATAATATACATCTTCGTAGAAGCATTTTTTAAATTGTCATTTGCTTGATGGAAGTCAAATACAATAAGATTAATTTGTTTGATTGATGCATACGTCCTTGTCATTCAAATTTGCTGATGGTATTAATGATTGTCTCGTATCTTGATATAACAACTAGTTCACACATATAACGATACGCTTTAAAAGCTGTCACTATTTTTAGAATTCTTGTTAAAATTCATCATGCTTTTAATAGTTCCAAATCTAATTTCGATCCATTAACTTTTTTTGGCAGAACCATAAACAAAAATTTCTAATATTCCCTTATACACGATCTCTTCAGAAGATTTAAATGTTATAAAATAGTATTAGTTCAGTTTTATCGGTCATTATGCTAAATTGGATAATAATTAAATCCTGATTCAATAATTATTATTTGGAATTATCTCCGATCATCGCAAAATTAATTGATTATTGGCAGGTGTTTAAGCCATGGTAATTAATCTTGTTTCGATATTAATTACATTTTCTATGAAATGGTTATTTGTTTTTTATTATTAATTAAATCAAATACAAACTGCATGAAATACTAATGGCGATTTGTTATGTTTTCACAGTAAATAAAACAAATCTTTTCTTTAAAATGAAAACGCCAACATTTACAACTTTGCGTACTCTTCGTTTAGCCATCAACAGGCTTCTAAATTCACCGTGTAGGCCGTCTGAAACCTTAAGTAAGAACCCCTAGTTTATAGCTACGAAAGTCGTAGGCAGAGAATGTACGCGTCAGGCTACGGATGGCGTATCGCTACACGCCGTGGCGCGTGGCGTTGATTTCTTTTTTCTATTTACAGCCAACCTTTTTCAGATTGCTGATGAATTAATGATATCTTTGTTTCGCGAAATGTTTCTTATCGCTTCAGGACAGGGATACGAGATATGTGGGAAGATCTGCATCTCTAGCGTGAGTATACAGGACGTAACTTTTTTTTCCATTTTTGTTTTACTCGAGGAATCCGAAATTTGGTTTCACACGTCTGGATGAATTTATTTTTTGATTTATACCATAGCTTCTTAGTTCAAGTATGAAAGCTTAGTATAAAAATACATTGTCTTGCATTAACTAAACACTTTTTATATACGTAAGCATTAACGCAACTCGTCCATGAAGAAAGAAGCGATTAAACAATATTGTATCATAATATGTATCTTGATGTGCTTTTTTCCACGTATTATTTTCTTGACGTTCACACAATACCTCATTTTTATCCATGGCCGCTCCCAATGCAGAGTATGTGGCCACATAATGAAGGCATCTCAATTTTTTTTTTCTTCGATCACTGTTTGTTACTGAGTCTCTCAACCTTTATTTAGTTCAATGATAGAAGGGATGGAAACTTTTGATATTGTATTATTGTATACAAGAGGGAACCGCAAATATAACACAAATAAATAGTATATATTGATAAAATTTATTTATTTCTCTCTTGTACTAATCGTTTGTATACGAAACGATAACCTAAATTTTAAAAAATGTGCTTCTTTTAAAAACAAATATATGATATGCTCAGAATGTTTCAAATTTACTACGATGAAAAAATCACGATTAAGAATGTAAAAGATGAAAATATCTCAGATAAGTATTCAAATAAATAATGCATCTCATGGTATTCAGAAAATATACTTATTATTTATCAATAATGCTTTATTTTGTATCAGAAAACTGATTTTATCGATGAACATATTTTCGCTTTTAATTAATGATTTACTGAATGTCGCCGCTGTCAGTTTTGATTTATTTATTTACATCACAAACCTGTAAGCATGATACAAAAATGTGACCAAATACCGCCCATAATTTTTTTTTGATTTATCGCGAAGTTTCGAAAAATATACTGTTCGTTACGGAGTAGAGATCTGCCATATTTTTAATCCAAGTTTTAAAGTGTGATTAATAGTACTATATTGAGCAAGAATTTAATTTTATAAATTATAACAAGAGAATCAATAATTCATACTGATTATTAACAGTTTCTAAAAAACAGTTATTGCGACACTAATTTATCAATTTAACACTTTCATTCAATGGTTTATTGAAAATGTAGAAACAGGCTACGGGCTTACACACGACAGAAAATTAGTCCCGAGAAAACTAGAAGTGTTTTTTCCCCTTTTATATACGTATAATATTTTCAAATAAACAAATCATCATCTATTTATTATACATCAGTTTAAAAGATAAAATAAATACCTTAATTTTCAACATCTTCTGGTGCTCATTTATCACAAGCCGACATTTTTATACAATGATTATACAATATTTTTGTTTAAATTGTGGTATTCCTGACAACAACGTTTTCCTCCAACTCTTTTTTGGTTTTTTAAAACCATTACTAGAATAAGAAGCCATTAGCTTACCGCTTATGCTTACCTCGTCCTAACTTTGTATTCTTATGTTCTGCTAAAAAGAGAATAAGCGACTGAATTAAAAACTTTTCTCATGAGTTACTTCATCAAGGAGTACATTTGTTCTTCATAAGAAACGGATACTATAGCGAAGACAACTTATTTATCAGACACGAATAAATAAAAATATAATATCTAGAAATGGTTTCCAGGTGACAATGCCACCCACAATGCATTAGGTTTGACGCGCATGCATAGAGAGTTGTGGAGAGAGGGTGTGTGTGTGATGTGCACTAAACAAAATCATTCAAAATTTAAGCTCACTCACATACTGTGGCTCATGTCAGATAAACACTGAGTCGTGGTTGATATGTTGAGTTGGGTTTTTGTTTGGATAACTTTGATAATTTTACGAGAAGCACCCTGTTCTTACGTCTCTAACATTATAAAGAATGCATTTGATGTACCTTAATACGACCACCAGTCTACAAATTATACATCCTTATAAATCTTCAGTGCTCCCTGTTACCCATCTGAATACCGTGTGAATTGTAAATCATCTGACCAACCCGATTCCACAATTTACCCTTGTGCTAGGAAATGTATAAATGGTTTTGGGGCTCAGTCTAAGCGGTGCATTCCTGACGTAAAATTAGCCCGGAATTACCTCAGTTATTTTAGAAGTCATCTTAAACTAAAACTATTCTTGACTTTACTTTAACGAGTGGTTTATTAGTTACACGTTTGAATATTAAATATACCTGGATCTCCTTCTATGCCGTTTTGAAATAACATAATCTTAGGAGACGAGACCACTAATTGATTGCTTTAAAAAAGCTTGCAAACTAAATTAAATCAAAAATATTTTTTTGTTTCTATGTTAGAGCAAAAGATAATCAATTTAAAGCCAAGTTTTTTATTCAGTCTTTTGCATATATGAAAATAACTATATTATGACATTTTGTATGGTTCTACGAGAATTCATTCCATTTATCGAATGCGCATTTGTAATTTATAGGTACCAGACTTTTTCAGTCATAAACACGCCTAGAAACTGGCCAGAAATTAAAACTGCTGTGCTGTGGAATAATTGAAAGACTTCTTCCTTATTCTTAATTTAAAATATTATATAACCCTATATATGCGCAAAATGACACATTTGCTGATTTTAATTTTTGTTTCCTATGCCAGTTATTGAAAATTCCTCCGTGAAGTACCAGTAGCTCACGAATTCAATTCTCAAAACTACAATATATTACTTATCGATTGATCATACTTTGTCAAATGCTCTAATAAAGAAAACATAACATTTCATATAATATATTCAGAATTATTAATTTACAAAATTAATAGGACATTAATAATCATACATATAATAAATAAATTAAATGTATGAACATGAACATGTCCTCATCAATGGTTTACCGATTTTTGTTTATATTTTATGATATATCATTTCTTTCCTACAATCCAAGTGGGATCCGTTTATTGTATCAAAACTGGTTACGGGTCTCATATTATACGTTTAAATCCCACTTGCTTTTATGTTACAATACATTTCGTAAGCATTCTATCATTTTATTTACTCTGCCATACAGTGTACTTAAGCTATAGTTTATTGCCATTATTCACGATGTTTGCTTTGCTGTTGATATCTTATTGATTCTCTTGTCTATACTTATCTGCTGCCAAAAAATATGGGAGAAGACTTCCGGTTTGAAGGACTTATTCCTATTTATTACCCTACTTTCCAGAGCACTGTTTGATAAAGCTGATATTATCTTTTTATTTGTTTGTTCGGAAAGTGCCTAACACACGATTCTCTACCATGATACTGGTATGTAATAGCCTTATAAGTCGTAGGCTATTCTATGAACTCTTTCTGAAAAGTCCAAGGTGTATATTGAAATATCCATTTGGTCATAAATAAGTATAATTCATTAATACAGCTTCTTCGTATCACGATTCTTAACAGACATTCAACTTAATTATAGCTTTGTTTTTAGGATGGATGAATTTGCTAAACATATATACTATATACCAATTGAGAATTCGTATTGAATATTCGAACAATTAGAATCCGTAATGCCAAACAATCTATTATTTAAATTTAATTTTTCTCCCTGTACAGCTAGATATAATCGTAATTTTTAACAATTAATATATATAATTTAAGTTTATTCTATATTCAATTACATATTTCTTGTATGTCAGCTTATTGTCAGCGCACAATATAATGTTTTTAAAATCACTTATTTCATAACTTTATGACTTTTTTAGGTAACCACTTCAGTTCAACTCGAAAAAAGAACGTGCCTCCTATGGCTGTGATTTTACCCGTTATAACGAAAAAATCAGCAGGTCGTTTTTATTATTGAATTAAAAGAATAGGCCTCAAGGCAATTGATAAATCAACAACAAGTAATCGATGATGCTTTCGAAGTGATATATTTCTTTTCTATATGTAGAGTTGCGACGGAATGTGTTATTAAATCAAAGAACCAAACGTTAATTTATTTTTTCCAACAATTATTCCCAATTCTTTTTTTGAATTTAAAAGTCCTCTTAATTGTTACGTATGTAACTCTTTTATGCATCATATAATCTTATCGTTACGACTCACTTATTATTTTCATTATATAATTTTGATAATCTAACAAGACACTAACTGGCTGTGTCCACTTCTGCGTAATACAACGCTACCGTAATCCAGATAAATACAGAAGCATTTGATTTGCCACATATTTGAACAAAAACACGAAGTTATCAGTTATACCAAAAATATAACAAGGCCACCGTTTACTTTTCTATTCTATATTGATCAGATTTACTATGATTCATTACACTGCTTCTAATCAATAAAAAATTTCAATTTTTATCGATAATATAATAGTCGTAAAAACAATATCAGAATAAATTAATCTTTTATCTCTATTATCATACTCCTTCGTTTTCTTATCTGTGATAAAACAAGTGTTTTAGTAGCCCAATTATTGTATTGCATGTCATCAAACCTTCGTTCAGGTTTTTTATACCTGTTTGTTGAAAACGGATTTCTCACAGGCACTCAATCAAAAAAATCAAAATCAGTTCGTTTGGTATCATGATGATTTGATCAAACACTATAATAGAAACTTCAATTAGGATTAAATCG
The DNA here is from genome assembly GCA_028554975.1 of Himalopsyche kuldschensis. Classification (NCBI taxonomy): domain Eukaryota; kingdom Metazoa; phylum Arthropoda; class Insecta; order Trichoptera; family Rhyacophilidae; genus Himalopsyche; species Himalopsyche kuldschensis. Next base: position 4,707,864 of record JAHFWI010000016.1, on the reverse strand, counting down.
ATACGATCAAAAAATATGTATTTTTTTGACAATTTAATATTTTCCTTGCCTTACTAACATAATACTTAATTTTATATCAATACTTTTTTGGCGGAACATAAAATGATGGTTTTATTTATTTAAACCAATCAAATAAAGTACTAGCTTTCCCATTTTAAAATGACGACATCTATTGTGCAATGTGTAATATAATCAATCATCAAAACTTGGAAGTCATTCATTGCATTTAAAAATGATATTATTACGAACAAAGTTTCACGCTAGAGTAATAATTTTGGTGCCACGTGCAAATAGTGTCAAAGAAATCTGTTATATTTTTAAATTTTCATCTAAAAATTGTTTCTTCGCATAAAATTGTACGTAGACTTTTTTATGCTTTTGTTTGAAAATTTTGAAACGTTTATTTTGAAAAAAGAATTTCGCAATATTTTTATTTATATTATTGTTCAGCCATTCTAGCACATAATTTTATTTAATCAATAATTTGAACTACATATGCTTCCCTCAATTTTAACGATATTTTATGAATGAGATATTCTTCTATTTCACGTTTAATATAATTATATTGTTACTGATAATGTACATTTTGAAGCGAATTCTCTAACAACCGGGACCAGAAAATTTCGTTTTTTTTGACATAATAATGTGGTTTTGTTAGTGTTCTTTGCGCTTTTCTTGCTGGGAATAGTAAATATTATTTCTAATTTTGTGGGCCCCATATTCGACTCGCTGCAAATCAAACGAGGTATTTTCTAGGCAATTGAAAAAAAATATGTTGCTTACTTTATTTCACATTTAATAAATTACATAACTATGGATAATTCCAGCTTGAACATTCAATTCCAAGAAGATATGATAATCGATTGAATTACAATCAGTTCACGTCAAAGCACTTTGTCTACATGAAGTTTTTTATGAGCTTTTATTCACCACATTCGGAGAAAAAATGGTTTGTTATAATAATTATTATCGCCAAATAAAATTATAATTGTGGAAAAATATTTTACAAAATAGTGAAATCCTTAATTTTCAATAACATTGAACGTGAGTCTCATTTGCGTTAAAATACAAATAATGGCAGTCCCTTTACATATAATCGCGATTGTATTAATTGGTTAATTTACTAGTGTCCTACAACGCGCAATTCTTGAATGTTTTCTATTATAACCTTTGTTCATTTTAAATTTACTTTTATTAATTTAAATGATAATCGAAACAAACAAATGACTGTTCAATTAATTGAGTTATGTGCATTTTGACTGAATTTTATGTCATGTTGACATGGCTGCTTAATTATACATATATTAATTGATTGGATATTCTAAGCGTATTTTCTTAAATCAATACGTTTTTATCATACCTTCCCAGCCACCCGTTCCATCGCAAACGTCAATCCAACCGTACAACAAGAACGTATGTAAGTTTGCGCGTAATTTAACAAGTTATAAACTTTCTCTAAAATAAATTATCGTAGAAGCAAATCGCTTCATGACATGGAAGACTTTTTCCAACCTATATTTATAAAACTTGTCAATTGTTTTGTTTAGTCGACTGATAAAATACGTGGGCGTATAAGTAAGGATCTGCGCGTATTTTTCACGTGCCATTAGCTTTGATATATTTTCTACGGTTACCTCTTTCCACCGAAAGACTTTATCCATTATCACATTATTATACGAGCGAGTTGTTACTTATTGATATTATGCGATCCTCACAACTTTAAAAATGAAACTTTCTCGTCTTTTTATTACTTTAATCACATTAAAAGTGTCAATATTTGAAAGCGCGAACAGAAAAGTTTACAGTTAGAAAAAGTACTTTATATCTGGAATTGCGAAAGCTTACAAAATTCACCTCTCGCTTGATTTAAACGGCACACGACATTCCCAAGGTTGAATAGGTACACGCTGTACGCTCTCGGTTAAACGTGGTTTTTATACCAATTTTACGGATGAAGACTATTTTCAACCAATAAACAAACAAATTTAGTCTTACTATTAAGTCTTGATTAATGTTGTATATAAAATTTCAATGTTTTCATGGCCAAATCAATCACTTAAATACCCAAGCCAGGCGATTTAAAGTTCTGTTTGCAGCTGTAATTTATTTTGCAGGTATTCCTCACTTGGCGTAGGTGGTTAGCTACGATTTCAATAAGCATACTGATACTTCATAAAATTCCCCCTAAGAAAGTAAAGCAAGTATAGACTCACGAAACCAAAAGCTTGCTTTGTAGACTTAGACATAGTTTCAGTTAGTAAATGTAAGTAATTTCTCGTTATTTGGATTGATTGTTTAATGTGTGAATTCAAATATTAATGTGCGATTCCGGAGAGTTAAACGACTATTTACTATCATATAAGTATAATATAATAATAAGAAAACACATCCGGAATAGTAATAAAACACTCCGAGGCACAATACATATGTCACACATATTCATGCATTTTATGACATCAATTTGAATGAAATTGTAATGGATTGTCGCACATTATTAACTATGTTTTTTTTCTTTTTAAACAACCTTATTTAAGACGATGATATCAACAAGTATATCTTTGTAGGCGAAGGAAATACAAATACTCGTAGAATAAAACCGTTCTCCTTCCGCCGTCCGTTTCTCATTATTTTAAAAGACTGTCAGAAAACAATCCCATTTAGTATCTATATATTTAAGTTTTGTGAAATAAATCACATTTCACCCGAAAGTAATCAGATAAAAAAAGTAAGTGACTTTTTCATCATTACCTCCTCGTAATATTCGGAATAAATTTCTCAATTATTCATGCTTTTCGAACAACAGAAAGTATTTATTCAGGCATAACTAGAGTATAAATATGATCGGCATATGTATCCAAGAATAGGAGAGCATAAAAATGTACAAGTTTTCTTTTGTTTAAGTTTAAATCTTTTTGAAGGTGACGATAGTTTTTTTTAAATTATTATTTTCAAAATAAAGTTAAAACGTCGGTAATTCAAAGAATAATTACATCGGGAACAAGCCTTCTAACATTCTTTATGGGGGCCCACAAAACGTATCCAAGAGGCGTGTAGTAAGTATTGTTCTTGATGTTCCATCATTTTTACGATGGGTATTATTGAAATTGCTTCAAACACTTAAAACCGTTTGAAACACAAACTCTTCTATCGCAATTTAGCACCCAGGACAGTTCGTTGTAAATAAAATAAAGAATTGTTGAAAATTTATCAACAACGATGAATTTTTTAATTGTTAATGTCTATATTTATATGACTTGCTTTGTGAATTTCTGAATATCGATAAAGCTTAATATTGCCATCATACTGAAGACTGGTACAGCTAAAGGGATAGATTTCATATCAGAATTCTTTGTTACGCGGCAAAAGAAATATTAGAAAGTAGATTGTGTTTTTTCCTTTACATATTCAAAACTGAAAAAGAAAAAACAAATTGGATCGAAGAGAATTCACTTTGATCTTCGGTGTTGTTTCTTTACAGTTTTAAAAAATATTTAAAGTTTAAATACTAAACAATTGCAAGTCTTGCTTTCATTTTTAAAACATTTCAACTGATATCTAGCGTGGAATTTCCAAATAGAAAATCTCAACAAAATTTGTTGTTTTAAAAAAAGAAGATGGTAAAAAAATAGTGATCAAGGAAGGCTATCAATAAGCAAAACCTTTCTATGACCCTCTTATGAATATTGGAGAGGGAGAATAAGTGAGGAGGTAATACAATATAACAGACATTCATTCCATCGAATATAAATCCATAGAGCGAGTGATAAATAATCAGTCTTTAAGCTTTCTCATTCCAGGTCTTGCATCCATGCACTCGAAATAAAAAATCTCAAACGCATAACCAATCGTCTTAGGGCATAGTAAAAAATCGTAAAAAAAGTTTTTGACCACTTGTTGGTAAACCGGGTGAACTCGGCACTAACTCTCCATTTCTCTTTTTTCCCAAACTCTCGCTCCACATAAAAGAATAATTTCCCCCGTGGAAACCAATGTAAAGCGTAATAGGTTGTCACACTGCCGCCATTGTTTTGCGGGCCAATTCACAGAGCCGCCTACGTCTACGCGAGCGCCCCCTCCCCCCGCAGCCCGGGGAAAACCGCCCTCAAGCCGGAGTGCAATCCGTGGACGTCCAAGTGGGAAATCTGAATCCGCCACCGGAAAACTACGCGGCCCGCTATTGCATTCATATATTATGAATGGACAAAATTCTCTATTATACTTGCCGTTAAAAAAGAGAAAATAGAAAAATAATGATTTGTTCGTTCTCAGAAGTCAGGATTTTACTTATCACATGTCGTCAGAATTAAAATAAGATTGTTTGTGTGACGATATAACTTTGAATATCGAATATCAAAACGTTGGTGATAGATGTAAGATATCTGAACTAAGTCGATAAGATATTATAAGAATTCTTCTTTTCGTCATTCAAAGTTTGAAAAAAGATAAAAATAATTAGTAAAATATACAAAAACTATGGGTGATATATTACTGTGGCATATTATTGTCGAATAAACAATTAATTTTTCCACTTAAGAGAATTAACAGCTTATACTTTTCAATTTAAATACATTATTGATGAGCACTTCTTTATCATTATAATGAGATCATGGCACATGACAGCTTTTTTATTGAATTATTTCAATTTGGATACGTTAATCTTGTTATTATTTTTACACGCGTCTCGCCTCTTTGTAAAGTATTCATCGATAAAATAATTAGGTATTCTTTAATCCAAGAAATTATTATTGTAGGATATTAGCTTCGAGCAGGAAAGCTCTGGAACAATAGGTATATTAAAAAATATATTATTGTTTTCTTTAATATTATGCGTTTCTTTCTTACTAACGGTGCTATTAAGAACGCTACTGGTAATGTTGAATCACATCTTTGTGTCGCAAGATGTTGGCTGGCTTCCTTTCCGATCAATCTTGTCGCGCGATATTATCTTAACGCCAACACTTTCCTGAAATTCCAACTTAATGTCTATTTTATGTGTACCACCCCCTATCACAAAATGTTAGATCGCATAAAATAACACTATTCTGATATCACTACTATCTGCTACAATTTTCTCCTTCTCCGGGGTTGGTTTCACGACCTTGAAGTCCTTAAGAATATAAAGCTTCTTGCTCAGATTCTTCACTTTATGGTGAAACTTAATTTAAACCATATTACTATACATTGCATTTAGAGTCAAAGATGATTACTTTCAAATGTTAAAAGGCATCATTTGCGGAATCAATTTTAGTACCTTAGAATTTAATGGTCGTATGTCACATTTTTTAACGATTTGTAAAATTTAAGCACCACAATGGATATTTAAATTAAGTAGAACGTTTTGTATTATGCTAACATTCTTTATTTTTTAGTTAATTAGTTTTAATTGGATCTTTTATCCCTAAATAATCGGCATGTTTTTTTCCGTTTGTTGTGAAATGACTAAACTTTGTCATTTTATAGATTTTTTTTAATTCAAGGTTAGTGAAATTTATAGCTCGTTTTTCTGAGAATATGGACACCCGACCTAAACTTCTGCGGTATAGTATTTTTCAACAGTAAATAATAATTACGTTTCGAAGACTATCGGAGGGTTTTATTGTATTTCAAGTATTTTCAATATTATAAACATACCAATTAAAATGGTATGTATAAAGATTGTGTTAGAATAAGATGCTGCAACACGCTTTATCTGTCGATAAAATACTAGTATTATCTTTTTTTGTTATTTAAGACTATTAAATCATCAATTTATTAGAAAATTGCACAATAATCCATCATCTGTAAATACCCATAATGTCCTTATCTTTAATACGTAGTTCCCATATTTAAACCAATAACGCCAAGGCCGGAGTGGTTTAGTCATTTGATTAAATAAACAATCGAAAACTTTTATGTGTGTATTGATATATTTTTAAGAAACCACATTTCAATCAACAAGATAGCTGTGATAAAATCACGGATCTATGATAAAATTCTCGATGCTTAAATAATACAGATGGTGAATCTAGTATTACGGAATATTTTTAATCATCTTCAATCTATATTTTAACTGACGTATCCTCATTTGTACATGTCAATCAATGACACGTCTTAATCAATTGACAAAAACAGATTATAAAAATATGTACATATTTAAATATCGAATAATAAATGAAACATAAACTGTAAGCATGCGTATCGAAATTTTCTTCTAAAATGTCTTTATTTCCGTACCTTATTCATGGCCTGACTAAATTCTGGCTGTTTTGATACAGTTTCATGAAACGGATAGCTCACTATGCCTCGAATACAAGAGGTAAAGAAAAAAAAATCAAGAAAAATGGAGTATACCATATTTTGTAATCAAATAAAACAACATTGTTTTATGTTTCATTTGCAAAATACCAAAATATATCCATTGAGAAAGAACATAACTTAAAATGACACTATCATACAAACCACTCAGTTATTATAGTATTATTGGCGATAATTTATCTGAAAATTTGTGTCTTTACAAAAATCATTTCATTCTCAGAAATCAGTTTTAAAAAAACAATAATAATAATATATATATGTATATATATGTCCAAACATTGACAGGTCAATAAATATCACCAGATAGGGAGGGTCTCGACAACTTTTTGACACCAATATTTCTCTAATAATTTTCCCCTTCAACGATATATATATTACAATGTCAACATCAAGCCTGTTGCGTAGGAGGTTTCAGAAACTAAATGACAAAACCTGAATATTATTATATGTGTTTTAATTATATTAATAGAACCTTCTAATAATATAAAATATCTTTAATTGATTCAGTCTTTTCCGGTCTAAAAGTACATGACAATCTATTCTATTTAATGCACTGTCGTCAGACGTCAGTGTTTTGTAGAATGTGTCATTTTCTGTATATTTGACATATTTTTTGTCTTATTATCATAACAAAATTTTGCATAGGCTAGAACAAAAATATTAAATGCTTGCATTTAAACAATACAAAAATACTATCAGTAATGTAAAAAAAATATTCTACAACAAACATCCCAGATTGACGATGAATGGATATGGATTAAAAAATACAATGAATTTTTCAAATAATTAAAAACAGTCAGAAGTAATTCGTTACGGGTGGATTTGTGTATAAACACAAATAATACATTATAGGAAATGCTTTTGAGACAAATATGTATTATTTCTAATCACCTAAAATAAACACACTTCATGATTTCAGTTCCGTCCGACTCTAACTCCAACATTTGTTAATTCCTATCGGTTTCCAATGAAATACAGTGGACATTATATCTATTGTTTTTGAATATGGCTATAGAAATAAACTATGAATGCTGGAAAACAATGAATGCAAGCATATAAAAAAAACACATTAATATTTAAATGTTTAATATGTACACATTCGACAAAAATATTCTAAAAATTATCAATATCGTAAAAAAATATAAAAGGAAGCTGCAAAAAGACAAAAAAGTACTTTCTATTGTAATAAAAATAATATAATAATATCAGTTGACAATGCTTGCCATGAGCGAAACCGTTCGTGTTTTAATAAATTTTATGTGGAAAAAGTACTAAAAATGTATATTATTTTTATTATAATGCCATTCCACCAAGTATTGACAGTGAACACCTTAAAAGTGACTTTCTATTGTATATAATCTTTCATCGTCATTTGCTTTTTGGCTGCGAAATTTAAACGATTAATGCGGTAAAATGATGCATAAAGAAAAGATCGATGCAATCTATTTTTGTGTGTTTTATATGAAATTAATTCGGCACTTCAAGAAATAACGATACATACGGGAAAACGATGATTCGAGGAACGATAGATAGAGGTTTCTTTGTATTAAATTGGAAAAACCAATGTTTGATGTTTGAATAGCCATAAAATAAGCATTGGAATATCAAATGAATATTTAACGTAGCAAGTAAATATGTCATACAGTAGATGTATATTATTCCTTTAAATTTCAATTAATTATTAGTTATTAGTCATGTTAAAACCCTGCCTATTATGATTAATTAGCGAGAATCCCCATGATTAAGTCATAAAAAATACCTTGATAAAATGTGTTCGATAATTTTTAAATAGCGTGTGCCACTTTTTTTGACAAATATTTTTTTCTCGTTTCGATTTTTTGTGCATGTACATTCTCCCAAAGGCGGCGCAAAAATATATCATTAAAATTAAGTTATTTTTGAAATATCCACACCAAAACCATATTATTTTCGACACCTATAATATATTCTGATACAAAAAAAATATGGAGACGGTCATTCACCATTATATTCTTTAATTTATTGGTATATTTGTTTTTATTATTTATATGTATGACGAATGATTACATGATTTAAATATTTTGTTTCATTAATTATTTATTTATTTTAAACTAAGTTTCTATATTTTTTTTCGATTGATTTGAAGCCGTCAAAGATATTTTGTTGCTAGTAAAATAAGACTACATTGTCACCACGAGACGCATTTGAACATAAGATGTCATGTTGTGTTATGGGTATAATGGGTGAGTTATTTATGGCTTATTAGCAGTGGTTTTAAATGTTTATGTTCTTTTTGCAAACAAATTCCAAAATATATCTTTAGAGCAACGGTCACCAAATTGCGGCCCGCCAAAAATTTACATCTGGCCTTCCAAAAATTCTCGTTTTTTGAAAATAGATTATTCCATTAGGAAGAAATATTTTTTTTTAATTACATGACTTCGTTGTGAATTCGTGATTATTTATGTATTATAAGATACGACAACAGATGAACCCAGTGACGGCTGGTGACGGGGTGCTGGGGGGTGCAAAAGGAAGATTCAACTATTTTTCTGTACTACGGAAGAGAAAAAACAGTTGGTATTGTGAACATCTGAATTGAAAGTCCATGCTATAGAAGTGTTTTAAAATCCAATGAATAGGAAAGAACTCTTGCAAAAATGGTTGAATCTTCCTTTGCACCCCCCAACACCCCGTCACCAGCCGTCACTGGATGAACCCATATAAGATAATAAATATTTCCTATTATAAATCCCAATGGAAATTACATTATATAATTATGTATATTAGAACATAAAAATTAATTTTCTTATCAGATTTCAACACGAATATATTTGTCATCAGGCCCGCCTAGTTTTTCAAAATTTCAACCCGGTCCGTTTCTCAAAAAGTCTGGTGACCTCTACTCTAGAGTGTTTTGCATCCAAATAGAATTGTAATTTTATATTTCATACACCTAAATAAAATGATCAAACTTTTCAAAAGTTTCTCATGACTCCGACTCCGACTCCGGCTAATAAATCGCAACTCCACGACTCCGACTCATTGGTTTTTATAATGAAAAAATAAATAAATATAATATTGCAATAAATTTTCCTGACCTATGTAATAAATATTTTCTATTTAAATTCATCAATTCGAAATATCAATGTCGATAATACGTAGTTAAAAAAAAATATATTTAATCAATGTTTTATACCCCTGAAGCAATCTAAATAAAATCTTCATCACACACTGGTCAAAATGTGTTTCATCATTTTATTATTTCACGATGGCGAGCCGTCATCTCTGGGAATTCTCGCTAGTTAGCAAAAGCCGATTAAATCGGCTCTTGGCATCCAAAGGATTAACATACAAAAAATGTATATGATCAAAATAATGACGATATAAAAGAGAATAATTAATTATACATGTAGAAATAATATTGTTGTCATTTTAATACTGCAGATTTACAAATTAGTATTTCTATGCCGTTTGTGCATTTTATGTTGTTGTTATAAAAGGAATACATATCGATATTATACGAAGTAAATTTTAATGTGAAAACATTTGCATTTTTACCTTCCCAGTGGAGACACGAGAACCCGTCATCGTCTTTCGGATTTAAAATATGAGGCGAAAAACTTATCAAGAAATCGTTGCTACAAAGCACAGTCTTTATCATTAATAATGGCAATATTCAGCCATATAATAAAAAAAAAACACAACACAATGAACGCTATGCCCAGGCAATTACCTGTTGTAAACTGTTTCTGCCCGCGTAAATGCACGATAAAAATGAAAACGTTATCTTCCTCTATCATCACCATCTATTAATTTTGGATTAATTTTTAATGAAATATATTTTTTTGCTTATCTGCAAGTGAGCGGTGTCTTTAAATGAACAATTTATACACACGCTACATTTTACTATCATATAACTAGTATCGTTGCGCTTAGCCATACAAGGGGGGCGCCTTAGACCTTTTTTGAATTTGTTTTCGATTTTATACCATTTTCTCTTCTTTTTCAAACTCTCGAGAAATATCTTAATACTTACTTAGTCTTTAAAATAATGCATATTGTTTCTTCAAACTTGTTATTCGCGTTTATCATGGGTGGCGTCAATTGCATGGACTGTCCGGATGATCAATGCATTGCATTAGAGCAGTCATACTCAACCTTCGTTTCCGCCGGGCCGCATTCCGATTTTTGTTTCTCTACGAGGGCCGCTACATATTTATAGTACTGTATACTATACTGCATACATATTTATGTATTATGATGTCAAAATAAAACTATTTTATTCTATGTAAATATGTATTTATGTACACATGTGTACATTTATTTATTCATGTATTTTTCAAAGTAAAAAATAGCAATGAACAACAAATAAAATATACGTAAAAACTACACTAAAATACCAATGTATCCAAAATCTTAAATCATTTACTTAAAAATGAATGAGAATTTTGATATTGAGTTAAAATTTTAACTATCTTCGTCAAATCAGGTTCCTGATTACTACAGACTACTATTAATGCATCATTAAAGTGAGAATCAGTAAGCTGATTTTTAAATACGCTCTTCACATATTTCACTTTAGAATATGACGATTCACAGAGATGCGTAGATGAGAATAATGTGAGCAGAAACTGGGCACATTTTTGTATAGTTTTGTATTTTTCGGGTAGTTTCAAAAAAAAATATTTGTTTACTATAATTATTTTGGGCCGCATATAAGAGCTGCTTGGGCCGCATCATGTGCGTGGAACGCAGGTTGAGTTTGGCTGCATTAGAGGTCTGCACGGGCTTAGGTAAGGCGAAACGTTAATATTCGGGCCCTAGCCTGGGCAATTCAAACAAAAATTTAGGTATTTAGGACAATGATACACTGAATGTAAAATGGAACAGATTTATTCTCTTAATAATATTACTATGCTATTAATTACAATCTGTTACGCTCTTCATGACATCAATTTGTGGGAAGTATCAAAATGCTGTAAAATTTTATTTTAGATTTTGAGTGTTTAATTTCGTTTTATGCTGTTGGAAGACTTTGTCCATACATTGACAGTGTGCAGGTGGTTGCGGTTTCTAAATGATCTTCATTCAACTCGATCATGTTGCTGGTATAATTTAATAAAAATAAGCTCAGACTAATACTGTTTTAAAATGATTCAAGCTCCTTTCGTCGTTGGTAAGTATTCTATGTTCTACAATGCACAATAAATTATATGATTCAATACAGACACAAGTTTATCAATTATGCAGATATTTCGCGTTTAAAACGCATACATCTTGAAAAATCGATGCAATTTTTCTTTTAATTGCCAAGATAATTCAATTTCTTTCTCAATTCGTTACCTCTCCATTTCACACACATCACATACCTTTCTCCTTCAAAAAATAAATAAATCATTATTGTTGTATATTTTCCATCAATCAATTTAACAGACTGAAGAAAATAAATAAGCGATCAAAATAAAAAGCTTTCTACTCGAAACAAATATGTTAATTGAGGAGCAGCATATAGACCAGTGGTTCTCATGTGCGGCCACGGTGGCCGCATGCGGCCACCAGAAGCTAAGCTAATGAAGAATAGTTAATATTGATATTTCATAAAAATGGGTTTTTACAAGTTAATTTGTCAACAAAGACTCTGAAAATGCAATACTTAGTATCCAACGAATACCAATTGTAAATTGACAGTCATGTTTAAGTCCATTTGACATACCTCAAACACAACAGACCCAAAACAAAAATTCGGTGCGGCCACCAGTCATTTCCGTATGACCACTTATGTTTGCGATGCGGCCACAGTGAATATTTTCGTGAGAACCACTGATATAGACATAATAAAATGACAATTTTTTTTTTGATCACTTCGAATAATTATTCACTCGTATTTGTCAAGATATATGTATTTAGAAATAAATTCGTCATTCGATTCGTAATATGTGTATTTCTTCTGAATGGCTGAATAAACATATACAGCATCAATGTTTAGCGTCTTGCAAATTCCGGAAGTTGCTCCTATTCCAAATTTATCTTTTGCATCTGAGGACTTCCTCCTTATCGTTATTATGACATATAAATCCGTCGTTTTCGGTGTTATCGCACTTATTCGCACTATTTTTAAATTCTCGAGAAATGGGTTTTTTTTTTTATTCTAAGAACTGCTCATTATCATTTCACTCCTTCTTGCGAATAGAAAAATGTATTATTACAAAAAGGTTTATTTGAAAAATGACACAATCACTATTTTATCAAATAAATATGTACATTCAAAGATAACTATTTATTACATTCTAACAGTACCTAGTGTAATCGTAATTTAATGCAGAGTCTCTGCTTATCACAATATGACGATTATTGACATGATTTGATAGAAAAGGGAAGGTTTATAAAATGATTTACAGTTTTTTGTAATATATGTATGTAGATGTTCATGATTATCGATTATTCCAAAAAAAATATGTATGTATGTATGGAAATAAAGATGGCCTTTTATAATATGATTTATCTACCATTATACCAAGCCAGCAGCTAATTTGTGGCTTTACATTTTTACATAAATTCACAGAGTGCACTGTGCACGTCCTGTTGAGATTTTCTTTGCAGCGATAATTTAAAACGATATTTGCTTAGTCGTTTTACCAATTGTTTTTCATACTTAACTTTTGTAAAAATATCACTGTTTTATTGTATTCCTTATCAGTTGACAATGCTCGCCATGAGCGAAACCGGTCCTGATCAAATAAATTTTATGTGGAAAAAGTACTAAAAATGTATTATTACTTTTAATACATACTTAGTTGTCGCAATATTCCTTAATTGATTTTTTCATTGGGATGCATTCAACATGTTATAATACTGAAACTTAATACTTGTTCTGAAATCTAAAAATCTTTTGGCTACGTTTTATTAGCATTCATAAAAGGGGGCCTCCAAAATTTGATTGCGCTGGGGCCTCGCTAGTGCTTAATTCGCCACTGCACAAGGATATTCAACCAATAGCAAGAATATCTCAGTTAACAGTTGCTTAACTTAGATCTTAAGTTTATACTCATAGCTTCTAATGATTGAAATATCTCTATAATTATAAGAAATGCTGGGCATAGATTTTCGCCATTCCTCCCTTATACATTTATAGATAGAATATGATTATTAAAGTAATAATAGTAACCACTCATCGGGTGCAGCGCAGAGATTTTGTCGAAATTCTGGGATGAATTCACACCAATAAAATCAAAAGCATACAAGTGTGTCATATATTCATTGTGAATTGTTTCTGCTGTCTGCGGGGAATAACTATTTTCCATCAGTACGTTTGATGACATACAAATGTCAACGCAGTAGAAAGAGAGGCTCATTCGTGTGTTAGTCATGAGAAGGACATGCGCACACTCACTCAATCAAGTGTGATATATGCAGTTCATCAACTCTCAGACCTTCGTTTTTGTTGGATTATTCGGTCATTCGTTGACATTTTTCATGTTTTCAGGGAATTTATCATTAATTATTACTGCATTTTGACTTCAACTTTAATTAAGTAAATAATATTAATATTCTTATTTTTCAGTTACATATAATATGCTATAAAGCACCATAAAAACATCATCTTTGCATAAAGTTTAGTGACTATACATCAACGGATTGAATGTTTATTTTAAGTACCAATAGGGAAAAGTTATATGTAATAGTAAAATCAGTGGTACTTATACCATACTGGAAGAATCCAGTAACAGTTTTGAAATTGAGCTATGCATGTCATTTGCTAAATATTTTTAAAAGCTTTATATGGTGTTAACTTTTATAGCAGTATAATAAAATACTGCTTCTTACTGCTTGTTTACTAAGAAATTAATTCATTTTTGCATCAACTGCTATGTATAAATTCTCAATACAAAAACATCAACAAGCCAATATTGATAAGTTCAATAATAAAAAGCAAGTATGTTATTTTATCATTCTATACAATGCTTTACACTCAATTATAAATATAAATAAAACTTAACAGGTTCTGTACTTAACTATAATCCTATAGATTTGCTAAATAGGATTTATGATAATTAATATCATTTAGATAGGTACTAATCCTATATAAAACCAGTTAAGCTCACTCTTCAATGATTTCAGAAACATTCATTTGATTAAACAATGTTTATATTTTATATTTATGTTGTATATAGCTTATCACATACTAATTTCAAAATGTTGACAAATTCAAAGATATTTAATAAGAATTGTCTTACTGTTGATAACGCAAGAATATCAAAAAATCCAAAGAATCATTCACAAAAAAAAAACCATTTGCACTCCAAAATGTCATAAAAGTTTGCTTCATACCTGAAATGCCCCCTGCTATGGTGGCGAGTCAATTAAAAATATTCTATAATATTATATTTCATTAAAATGGCTTGAATTTTAAGTTCTTTATACTCGGTGGTGCCCATTCTTAATTCATCACAATAATTATGAAAATGACAACGTTGATTGTGAATGTAATCTAAGAGATTTTAACCATTCAAAAATTTATTACTTTGAAACTATAACTTAAAAAGAAGCCTTGTTATGAAAACAAAGTACAACTTTTCATTTGAATCTATTTAGCAAAACACTGCATTACATTTAACCATATCTTGTTGTCAAAATCAATACAGCAGAAATCTTCTTTGTTGGGTGTTCGTTATGATAAGCAAATTCATTAATTATCTGTGACTGATTCCATGTTGAAAAAATATAAATATTAGATATTGAAAAATGTTTGAGATTCTGGAATAACTGGAAAAAAAACATCTACACAATATAATATCTAATCTTGAGTAGCAGATTGATCATGAAGCTTTTGTGACGGTAATAATTATGTATTCAGGAGAATAATGTTTGAGTTTTTTAATTTCAAAATAAGTTTTAATAATTTTCGGTAGGCTCGTAATGGAAACGTAAACTTGTTTAAATGAGTTTACAATTCTTATAATTTGCATGCCCAGTCCCCAACTGAATCGATGAAAAGTTTAAGATTTACTACTTTGTGCATTTAAATGAAAGCTGGCAAGGCTGGCCTCTTCCACGTTTGTCTCCGCTATTGAAAAAGATTCTGTTAGAGAAAAAGTAGTGGAGTATAATAGGGTTTGTGTCATCATCCTGAAGAGGTTCTTGAAGTGAAGTTTGTTTATTAACATTAAGATTTTCACATCTTGGAGCGAGGTTGGGTTCTGGCATTCTACCTCAAGTGAGATTATGTGGAGGCATTTTTTTTTAAACTTGGATTAGAAGTTTGCTGCTGGGGATTAGTACAGACCATATGGAGGAGGCGTATAGTATATTGCCTTCTTATTGGACATACCATGTTCTGCGATGTGGGCAGACCAGGTAAAGGTGCAGTCCAGAAATACTGAAGAAAAAGTTAGTCAGCTGGTCTCTGCCAGCCTCAAGGCGAAAAACACTTTGCCACGGTCCTTGTTGTGGGAGAACTGTTGTCTACACAAGAGCTGAACTGGGAATGAGGTGTTCAATGTATTCACGGGGTTTATATGATTTTTCCAACGGGTATTTCTCTCTGGTTATATAGATAATTTACAACCCTTAGACCATATACGACAAATCATGCACCACAGACCATACAATTAAGGCCATTGCCCAAATACCATAGACTAAAGACCATATACTAAATACCAAAGACTAAAGACCATTGACCAAATACCATAGAGTTGAGACCATATACTAAATACCACAGACTAAAACTATATACTAAAGACCATAGACTAAGGACCATAGACTAAGGAGCATAGACTAAGGACCATATACTAAATACCATAGACCAAAGACCATAGACCAAAGACCATAAACTTAAAACCATAAACAACATATCATAGACTAAAACCCATTGACTAAAGACCAAAGACTAAATACCATAGACCAGTGGTTCTTAACTGGGCGCTCCCTTGTGGGTGGTTTAATGGTCTGGCGGGGCGTTTTTAAATTTTTAGCATTCGAGGGGCGGCTGCATGAGTTCAAGTGGGCGTTGCGGTGTGTCATTCATTGCGTCATGCACTTAGTCATCTCTGTCAATCCGTTGGAGACTGTCGCGTTCATTTCTAGTATTCCACAGTAAAAAAAATCGCAAATTGACCTTTATTTCAAGTTGACAACCAAAATAAATACAATGTTCGTAATTTTTTTTTTTCTTATATTTTTTTATTTGTTGAAAATTATTGCATGAAATACTTATACAGAAAAGAGAGTATTTTTTGTGGGGGGGGGGGCGCTGGTTAATTTATTTTTATATTTAATATGGTTAAGAAGCACTGCCATGTACTAAAGACCATATACTAAATACCATAGACTAAATACCATATACTTAATACCATAGACTGAAGACCCCATACTAAAGACCATAGACTAATGACTATAGACTAAATACTATATATTCTTGACCGTAGGCCAAAGACAAGAGGCTATATGCTGTAGACTTGAAAATTTGCCAACACTTTGTCGATCCCATCGGGTAATATGATTAATCGATCACCATGTGCACAGGCAAATAATAATAAATTAATATTATAATACTTATTGCCAGCTAAAAATATCATAGACAAGACAAAAATTATGCACGATTTCTTTAAGTTTCATTTTTTTAAAGTATTTGTTACTGAAGCGTAATATGGGAGCTGCTGCGTACTTACCGTAGAACCTAACCAAAATGAATAAATGTTTTTTTTTATTTATCCTTTTTTGTTTTATGGCACATAGCACCTTTCCATTCAATAGTATTCAATTTTACAGATGTATTTTGCAAATAATGCATTAAACATGAACAAGTGGTTATAAAGGCCGTGAAAACACCGTCAATGCTTTGTTTATTCCCATCCTAAGTAAAATATTTTGTTTTTAAAAATATTTCTGAATTATTTTTTAACAAAATATTTAGCCACACATAAGCCAGGTTTTTAATATTAAAGCATTTCACAAGAACAAGAAAAATATGAAGAAGCACTTCTTTTCGCTCACACACACACCGCTTAAAAGAAGTTTGTTTTTTTGTTGAATATCTTTTTTTATTCATTTGAAGCTATATTTACGTTCATACCTATTCAATATCTCCTGAAATAACATCAGTGATCATTTGTATTCCCAATATTCTTCGTAATATTTTGACTATCATATGGCAATAAAAATAAGCGCTTAAAGTGAATGTTACCACTTTTATTTTTGACAGCTCGGCCAAGGACCATAATTACATATATCACTGACGTACAACGCGGTAAACATACATGAATTTCGTCAAGAAAATCGGTACTATAGTCTGCGTGCTCAGTTTAAAGTGATATTTGCTAACATAGAACCAGTTCTATTATGTTTTCTTTGTAGGTTATGTGCACTCTTTTAGTAGAAGGATGTCTTCTCATCCGATAGAAAATGCAATTAAACAAAAATTGACAGCGCGTTTGACACCCACTCATGTGGAAGTTGTCAACGAATCTCATATGCATAATGTGCCCGAAGATGCCGAGACGCATTTCAAGGTCTTGATTGTGTCTGATGAATTCGACGGCCTCCCATTATTGAGTGTAAGTTTTTTTTGTTCTATTTTAGTCATGAATGTTTAGTCAATAAAATCCAATCAATACTGAATTTGCCGCGTTAAATCCAAGTTTGCTAAGCGTTATGTAATCTTAAAGTTGTTGTACATTTTTAATGACCAAAATAAAACACTAAATGTATATCGACATAACATTTCATTCGTCAACCTTGATTTTTTTCCAATACCGTTTGCCAACTAGTTTTTTTGTAACATACTATTTGAAGTATTTCTACAATAGTTTTACAAATTATATACATTTACTGTATAATAACAAATCAACACCCAACGCAAGACATAACTAATTTTAGCTTTATTGTAAATTAATTAATGTTCCAGAACTATTTTTTATCTTCTGATTTTGGATGGTCTGCAACCACTTCTTAAAACACTTTTAAGACATTTCAAAAATCTCAAATATGTTTCCCGTATGTGCCTTGTATTTTGTTTAGATTTTAAATAAGGCTGTATAAAAGTAAAATTTATGTTTATATTAAAATATTTGTTTCACCTCATATTCGTAATAAATACAGATCAAACTTAAATACTGGCATAAATATTTTTTGTTTAATTAAATATGGAAACTATTCAATATTAAATGGTCAATTGACTTCAATGATTAAAGGTTAAATTTAGTTGTGACGTATATTAGTATCTGTAGCACTTAACGGTAAGTCTCTTGGCAATTGGCCAAATCAATATGAATTATTTTGTGTGTAGAAGCCCTGAGCAGGCTTAAATATATTCAAAATAGAGTTCTCGAGAAATATCAATAAGAATTATATTACAAACATTTCATACACAAGTACTGATCAATTGTTAATTATTGAACACTATATTTTTGTATAAATTTAAATTGATAATATTGTTATTCTTCGTATTGTGTAATACATAGTGACACGTGTTTCACCTGTTTAAAAACCATCTTCAGACTTACTATCATATTATACTTCCGTAAACAATGTTTAGCCTAGCGTTTCTTTTTTATAATTATGAATGTCAATGTCATCAGATTTATTTATGCTTACACGGAAGACTACTATCATTGGTTGTTAGGGATATGTAAGTTTTAAAAAAAATTGGAAATGAAATTGTAGAAGTAAAATATTTTAGATGTTTTTTTATTAGCAAACGCATGATAAACTCCTTAACTGGGTGCAACTCTAAAAAAATATTATTATTTTCATGCACTCTTTGACTATGTTAGCTTGCGATAAAATACCATCTCTTCAAGATTATTCATAAAACAAGAATTCTTTAACCCATCAAGCCCTGCCTAGTTTCCAAAAAGTAGCCCTTGCCTATCTTTTGACCAAGATTTTCATTTTAAAAAAATTGCAAATTCTGAATTCACCATACTCTTAGATGATTAAAAAAGCCATGGCTACATAGCGTTACTCTTTTGTTGTACTTTTAAACTTTTTTATGTAGGCCTGGGCGATCTTTTTTCTCATTAAACTGTATGCAATTAGAGAATCATTTTTTGTTGAAATTCCTTTTTCATGAAAATATTTGTACATACTTTATAGCTCCAATCAAATTGTTTTTTTAGTCTCATTAATGATTGAATTGAAAGTATTTATCTTTCACTATCATCCTGAAATCAAAAAGAAATCTTTTTTAGTAGCAAATTTATCAACTGATTTATATATTGATATAAAACTAAGATAATATTTCTAAAATTAACATCCTTCCAGTTATTCTTTCAAAAAGTATATATAGAAGTTGCCACTCCATGTTATTGATTGCATGATTAAATATACTCATTTTTTGACTGCTCAATATAATATTGAATATAAAATAATAATAGACATTGTATGCCCCCTCATTGTGTTACATGTTTCCAAAGGTGATTTATTATTTCTGTCATAGTGTGAGAATAATATCTGGTTGAATTTTCTTCACATCAACCATTTATTCACAACACTTTGAATTATTATGACACCAATGTTTTATCAGCAACAATTCTTGGTCTGTGGCCACTGTAAACAAACGCAAAATGCTATTCTCAAAGTTCTCAATTAAAAAAATATTATTTTAGTATTCTTAAATCAAATTTCTATTTTTATTTCCAGAATTCACAAATTACCTGCCTTATTTTGAACTTTTAACAATTATTGTTAACTTTATTACATCTTAAATACAAAAAAGGATTATTCTAAGTGATAGAAGCATAACTTTTATGTATTTATTTCCCGGAATTTGCTTTTGAAACAATCAAAATTTTATTCAAATCACAAACATTTTATTGTTAATTGATAGTTCAAAGCTACTTTAGTGGATGATTTACATGACCGATTCTTCACATTATGTTACGGTTTCCTAAAAGTTTTATGTGACCATTGCACAAATATTAACCAAACCAATTTGCGTGATTTAAAAAAAAGACTTCCAAAAAGTTTTCCTCTGTTCAAATTTTTTTTGACAGTCCCTTGAATAAAGTAAATTGGATGTTTTATTGGACATGTTAAGTGGAAAAAGAACCAGTCGAATTAATTTAGCTGAATTTAATCTATCTAATGGTGAAAGACATATTTTGGTTCCTCTGAAAAGTACAAGTTTTATACATACTTACATCTTTTTCCTTTTACAAACATATATTTCCTCCTGAATATCTCTTAGTAGGTTAAGAAATTTGCATGGATAAATAGTTTTAGTTACTTTGATAGAAAGTATACACAATATATGTGTCTTAGGCAAATAAATGTGTGTCAAATTAAATATTGTTTCTTGTTTTGTGTGTTAGTTTTTGATTTTTTTTAAATGAATGATAAAAATATTTTTTTGATTGGGCTGATCAGAAAATATTACTCAGTCTTCTATATCTCAAAACTGAAATACCAGGAACATCGGTCAGCAGAGTCATTCTATTTTTAGCATTATCACATGACATCCCTTTTTATAGAATGATAAATATAGAAAGTTGTAATTTTATTTTGAGATATACTACAAATTTTAGACACCTGCCTTCACAAATCATTTCCTGGCAAACATTTATGAGATAAAAAAAGATTTTTGTTTAGAAATCACCTCTCCAAGGTTATTAATTTTAATTTACATGTACGTAAATTTTACACATAAATGTCAAAAGTCATGTTGAAGACAATTAAAAATGTTTTGACAAAAACTACAAGATATTTAGTGAAAATTAAATTTTCAATAATCACTGGTTGAGTGATAAACTTAAAAACTTAAAAACGTAAAAAAAAAAAATTCATAAAAATCCTCAAAATAAATGACCAAATATCCAATATATTATGCAATGTTGACAATACAGCCATAAACAATAAGTGCCACTTAAATTTTATGACTAGCAAACTGAAATATCTTTTTATTACATGCAGTCATCAATGAATGAATTATAGCTTTCTTTATTTGCTTGTTCAGTTTAATATTTCAGCTCTAGCCATAAATTATCCATTGGCTTCGATTTTCTTGAGTCTTCTTTTTTTTGGCCCATATCAGATTTCAAATTTGGTTTTAAAAATAGAAATCAGCACTTTTTAATTATAATAAGCTTTCGACATTTGTCATTTCAAAAATAATAATCATGAGTAACAACAGGTCACGGTAATATACTCATTTAATGCCGGTGCCGATGAATCGGTAGTTAAACCATTTTAGCATTTCCATAATGGGCTGATATTATTTTTTTCTTAGCGACATAAGCAATGTTGAGGTATTGGGTAATATTCTTGATCAAGATTTTTATAATATTTGTATTGTTATCTTTTTTAGAGGCATCGCTTAGTAAATGAAATACTGGCGTACGAGTTGAAGCATGGGATACACGCGCTGTCCATTATAACCAAGACACCAGGCCAGTGGCCGAACGGAGGCCATCCAATCGAACCGAGTCCAAGATGTAGGGGAGGGTTTGGAAAATAGACACATACGTTAGCTCATTCCTTAGTTTGTACATTTTATTTTTTAAGAATTTTCAATACACATTGTATATAAAAATATTCAATATGTACGCAATATAAAATCTTATAATTAGTAAACTGTAAAAGCTACACAACAATTATATAATATTTTTGACAATACTGTACAGCCACAACAATTGTTTTATTCTTATATACCAAAAAAGGAGTTTTGACATTCAACACTCGCCATTTATATCGAATCTTAACCAGTGTCTTCTCTGGAGGTCAAGGAATAGTGAACTCCAATTAGTATTTTTGGACAATTCAGCAGTTAACATATTATTCTAATTGAATATTAACACCCAATTAGTACTTTTAAATATATATATATAAAGTGTAGCCTATTCAAACTATCAATAAAAATGCATTACTATTTACAAAATTGCCGAAAACCACTTTAGAAGAGTTTAAACCAGATCTAGTCTGATAAAATGTAGCTGAATAAATTACATTTATAGTATGTATCGGTGTTTATACATTTTTACATAATTCACATTTAATAATGGTTAAAAAAAAACATCGGAAATTCGAATTATCATCATCAATCCG
The DNA here is from genome assembly GCA_028554975.1 of Himalopsyche kuldschensis. Taxonomy (NCBI): domain Eukaryota; kingdom Metazoa; phylum Arthropoda; class Insecta; order Trichoptera; family Rhyacophilidae; genus Himalopsyche; species Himalopsyche kuldschensis. The sequence goes on along the minus strand of JAHFWI010000016.1, from coordinate 4,685,550 downwards.
AAGACAAAAATTTTTACACAAATAAGATTGCTCATGCAAACAACCCGTGACATCTGAGTATTTTTTTGTTTTATTGACCCCTTGTCACTATGCGGTTAACACATTAAAAATTGTTGACACAGGGAATCTTAATCAATGTAATAATTTTAGAAAGATACATAAAAATGCGATCAACTACTGTAAGTAGTTGTATTTTCTTAGTTCAATTCATCTTATATGATATGAAATGCAGAAACTAAAAATTAAAATTAAAAGTTAGTACATTTCTGTGGATTATGATTTTTTTATTTTTGCCAAAGTTATACGCAGGTAAGTTATAACTCTTAGGTGAAAAATAATTATGTAACTCTCAAGTAGTAGTACTTCAAGAAACACCTCAGTGCAATAATTTTGGCTTAATCTATAAATGTTTTTTTTTCACTTGTCATAGGTGACGACGAAGATCATTGTCACCTATTTCTATTCAAACCATCAAATGTTGAAATTGTCGAGTCTAAGTTTGCCCTCATTTTCTGTCAGGTACAACACATCAGCCATGGTCTGTTCGCAAATTGCCTCCTCGGATTTCTCATACATCTAGAAACAATTGAAAAAAGAATAGTTATTAACATTATTGGGTACCCTACTCTAAAACTATATAGAGAATCATAGTCAATTCAAATTGTGGAAAAAAAAGCATCATTCATTGTGCTAGTAATCAAAACAGTTTGGTTTCTACATCAGAATCACCTAGAAAATCTTCACATATTGACTAATAATAAATTTTTCAATAAACAAAAAAATTCAATAATGTACAACCATTTTTAACATCCAAAACATTGGGATCAGTAAGGCATGTGCTTGCAATGGATTCAAATTAGACACACACACTACTATACTATTGAAGCCTTACAACCAAAATTGACCGTTTAAAATTCACATATTTGAAAGAAATAAATTAGGCAACGTACATAAGATAAATTACTCCATTTCAATGGAAACAGATATTTACAAATAGCAACTTTTACGGCTTCCTATTAACTGAAGGATTTACACATATTGTGCAGTCAAGTTGAAATAATAAGTGATTAAATCAAGTTGACATTTCAAGGCTGAGGTACTATTTTTCATTTGTAAATATATGGGAATATAAATCCAGCTAAATGTAAAATTCTTCAGATCAAATATGCAAAATATAAAACATTGGTCTCTTTATAAATACTGCTGCTTCGGTAAATTGTTGAATTCATTCAATCAAATTATAAGATACATAAAAGATGGTGGCAAATAAACCAACATTTGGAGCACTCTCGTTTCTCTTGTTTAACTCGTGCGTCTGCCAATGTCCATTCTACATTATTTTTTTTCTGCCATGAGAGGACCTATTCAATTACAGCGAGCTACTGAAACTCGTAAGGTGTGTTGAGGGCATCACAGAAAGGTAAGGCTGTATGCACCTCATACGGTAGTGCAGGGTTACAGTGAAGTGACAAGGCCTTCATAATTGTTTCTTTTTATAAAATAATAGATTTTTCATACCCCTTTATATTCATAATTTGTATCAGTGGGACTGCATCTGAAGTTTGGTCCAAAGTTTATGCTGACAGTCACGTTCTTGTGAAGTGAAACACACGGGTAGTAGCAACCTCCGTATATATCAATGAATGCTTCTCCTTGATATTCACCGTTTTTGAAAAACATTATTTTACTCCCGTTAAGAGGTTTCAAATTGCTCAGCGCTTCTTGAATGTTATCTTTATCTTCGTAGTAAAGATGGCTTTTAAATTTCACAAGGGGCTGTAAAAAACAAAATCAACAGTGTCCCATCAGAAATGGCAATTTCAAATTTAATTCCTTATTATAATATATACCAATTTCCATGCTTGAGGCATCAACAAAATACTTCAAATATAATCTATTTTAACCATGTCCGCTAACAATGTGGAGTGGATTGCGGATGACTGCTTGGTATTTAATATAAAACTTAGAATAACTTTGATTATTCCACGAATTGGCTGCGTATAACTGCTCGTTATTTAGTTGCTGAACCACTCTTTTTTTTAAAGAGTAGGGATAGAAAGGACAGGATTAGTGGTTAGCTGATCGCTTTCACTATTTTCTTATGGTGTGGGAGGGAATTTAGGCAACACAGATATCCATGTCTCCAAACAGAAATCAATACTTCAATTGAAAAATGAAACTGCCCAGACTAGGATTTGAGCCCGTGCCAACCGCAGCCAAAGCAGACCTGTAATATACAAAAGCTTCGGAGTCATCTTATTTATTTTAAATCATCAGCAGTGTATGAGATAACCTCTTTACAAACTTATTTGAGTGCAGAATAAAACAACTTTGCAGTTGTAACTAAATCATTCCATTTTGTTCCATTATACTTACTCTATCTTTATAAGTGTTGGGGATGTGATCAACTTGGTTAGAATCCGGCAGGCATATCATGAAGCCTAAGGTGTCACCTTCACCATATCCTGAACTGTAATGTTTCCCATGAGACTCGTGAAACCTTCAAATGAAATCAGTCAGTGTTATAAATACAATCAACTCATCGCCGCTAAAATCAGAGAAAAAAAAAATATCTTTACCTTGTGCCTTTTCTGGACCGCCAAGAATAACCGAATTTATCATAGCCTAGTGGAGCTTGGAGATTTCCATAAGCCTGCCCCCATCCTAATCTGCTAGCGGACCCTTCTGGCATTTCTTCAACAGTCGCTTCCCAGTACCAGTTCCCACGGGTAACTCCTAGAATATTTCAATGTAATGCAATATTTCTTATGTATCAAACACACATAAATTACTTGATGATTAATTGAAAAATATTAATTCTATTCATATTCGTAACAACGCAATATGTCCTAGGTAATGCAAATGGTATGGGAAATATGAAATTAAAATTTATAACTTTGGTATTCTACTTGTACTTGTTCAAAAAAAATACCCCTGAATCCATAAAACATGATTATATGTCGATATGAAAATTTCCAGCAAAGAATTTATTGCCAACCAATAATATAAATATATTATATAAGATATGTTTCTGAATATCATTAACGAGATTCTCAATGAATATTTTACCATGAGTAGCTCGCACCATGCAGTATCCTTTGTCCCCGGTGGCAGCCAGTCGATCTTCAGACAGTCTCAACTGCGGGGCACGGTCGTGAAGAGCCAAGAGCACCCCACCTCCTCCGGCAACAGCACGGTAAAGCCAGCCCGGAATAGGTTTTCCAGACCACTCGTTACTTTCATCAAATTCCTGAAATGAAAAACAGAATTAGTATAAATTACTATTTCAAATACCTAAAAACATAAGGGTGTATCTCAGTGGCAATTCTAGAGCTGGTGTCACCCAGACTGAAAAATACTATAACACTCCTCCACACACATTTTAAAAAAACTCGCCATTGGCATTATAGGAATAAGAAAATGTATGTGTAGAAAGCAGGATGGATGTTTTTCTAAGGTAAAGAGATTCAGCCATTATATTTGCAAATTATTCCTAGAATGTGACTAGAAAACTCGGGGAAAACCTGATTGAGAATAATCAATAGTCAAATTAATTTGTCAGATCATTTAAAGTGCCATCTCCCAGTATCTCACTCAGCAGCTATCGAGTGATTATTGTCACACACTGAACTAACGCAATTTAAATTCACCAAGGTTGATCATCAATCAAAACTGATCATAAGTTAGATTTGAACCCGCAACCTCTGTACTTCTAGTTTGAGCCGTAAACCACTCGGCTACCGATGCCAGCTATTATTATTAAAATCTATACAATTCCGGACACGAAACTTCCTCACATAATGTTGGGTACACAATAATCCCGCACTGATAATTTGGCCTTCGAAAAATAACACTAAATGATAAATTCTAAAAACCTGTCTAAAAGGAGCATGAGGATCCGGTTCAGCGAGGATGTATCGGTAGCCATCTTTGTTGAAAGGATGATCAGCAGGATATCCGTGGGAAGGCAGACGGGGTGTTGAAGAGGAGTCTCCTTGACCGCCGGCCCCGCCTCCTCCGCCGCCACCACCGCGACCTTTCTTTCCACCAGAGCCAGCACTCGAACCGATACCGCCTTCAGGTCTGCGTTTTGCCGCACGACCTTTTAAGGCACCTTGTAACGGAACTGTAAAATACAATAATATATTAATTGAATACGACATTAATGTAAATCAAACATGGACAAATTTCAAATTCCCTTGGCATAACTATTACAATTATTGTGAAAACACTTAAACAGTATTTTATTTGACTTATGTTCTTCTACACACTTATGACTATTCCCTGTGTTAATTTTACTTACAATGGCAAAGTTAAAGTTGTTTCTTGTGTATCAATGGAGTGTCAAACAGTAATTGGGATGAATTTGGCAAACTCCAGTTTACACCCCAATGACAAATAGAGATAATAAATAATACAACCATCTCTTTACTTCTCATACTTTTTAAAAACTAAACTTGTCTTTTATACAATTTGGTAAAAAATAAAAAAGCTTCAATAAAAAGGGTGCAAAAAATTAGGCTATAGACATCTAGCAACTTATAGCAAAAGAAACATGTTTCAACAACTCGACAACCATGACACAACTAAAAATGATGTAAAGATGCCAATGAAAAGAATGATGATAAAAAAAAAATCATCTGGTAGATATATGTATTACTATGATTTTAACCTGATAATGTTTCTCAAAGAAATAAAAAATGTGGAACAACAAGTGGAATAAGAAATTTTCGCTGTGCATTGAAGTCATTAAAGAGAATGAAATTTAATAACAGTTAAAATCAATCAAATGAAATGCAAGAACAACTTTGAATTCACCAAAATCATTATAAATCGAATTATTTGACTACTTGAGGAAATAGGAAGAATATATTGAAAAAAATACGTTTTTATCAAACTTACAACCTATTATGGAAAAAAAGAAAACCTACCATCCATTGCACAAATTTATGCAACCAATATAAAACATTTATTTCATGGCAAAAAGTAATGTACATATAATATTTTTAGTTGTAATGTTGATAAAAAAAATTATCTCCTTGTTATCAATTACACTTTAACTTGATTTCATATAGATGATTGATACAGTAAATTGCAGTTCAAGAACAAGTTAACGTATCGGAATGCGTAACGTATATGTAATATATAGCATTCAATCAAATCAAACATGAAACCTCATCGACTATGCATGATATAGAATAAGTAATACGCATATTAAACAATGTGACCTATGTTAAGTGGAAGTTTTCAGTCATAAATTTGTTTCTTGCCAAAAAAATAAAGTGACATACCTGAATTCATAAAATACGAATTCAATATGTAAATTTATAAACAATGTTTATTTGAAACAATGATCGGTGTTAACATTCTGTCAAAAGATTACCATTGTGTCGTCTTCTGTGAGTCACGACTATATAATTATTCTTATCTGGCCAGTCAGTGTAACACAAAATTATTTTACAAGATAAAGCGGCATACACATTATTTATCTAGTGTAGATTTATTTACATTGAATAAGATAGGGTTGCCATAAATGTCTTTATACGGTATCCTAGCGGTTGACAATGTTTTTAAACCATTCAACCGTTACTGTGAAATTTCCTATTAAATAATTTTATTTTATTTCTCTTTTCACAAAACTTCCGTTCGTCATGCTGTCAAAAAGATGGCATGCAGATGCATGACAAGTTTAATCCATATGTGTGTAATAACCTTAGGGTTTAAAATATTCCCAGATACTAGGGATTTCCATTTCTAAAAAAATATATTCACATATGAATATAATATAATTTTTTTTGACAAAATTATCAACACAGTTTTCAAGTCAAATTGTACTATTTTACATGATAATTCGATTTTAAATAGATTTTGACCTCAACATTTTTAAAAAAATTTGAATTTTTTTCTGTGTTTCAATCAAATAACTCTGAGATATCTAATAATACTTTGCAGCATTCATCTGAGGTTATTGATATTAATATGATCGTAGACTAGTCTTATTTCACATTTCATTTCATAATTACTTTCATTGTTCTGCGTGGTAGCAATGTAAAGTTTAAAATCAATGAACACACCACAAAAACAGTCAATCAATCAAAAATAAATATCTCATAGATCAAACTTGCCATGAGTGACACCCATATCGGAAACTTTCAGTTGCCCTCCTTTGATCATGGCTTCATAGTTAGGTCGTATATTCATCAGATCCGTGGATACCAAGCCAAACATGGGCCCTTCAGTACTACTCTCTTCATACGTAAACAGCAGGTGGATATCTTTTACGAGTGCTCTCTGAACGGTGGCATACCATGATTGGGTGACTCTGTGAAAAATAATAGATGACTACTCACTCGCATCGCACAATTGATGCAGACCACTTCTAAGGATAAAAATAAACAAGTGTCAATTTGCATTAGCAAAGACTGTGGTGTAAATTGATAACAGAAAAGAATTGCGTGTTATATTGTAATTATGTAATAAACAATAAAAGATCTAACAATCTTTTGCAAGAATGTGTATAATTTTGCAGCTAGGTGTGACAGCAGAACTTTTTATAATTTTGACATGGATTATTCCCCAATACTGTGACTACGAAAAATTATTTACCATTTTTTTACTGCAGTTGTTAGAATAATAAATCTTACTTATTGTGGCACTTGCATTATTGTATGAGTAAATTTATGGCAAAGTAAAAATTCAAGGATGGCCCAGTAAGTACAAAAGATAAAACTAACCTTCTAGGCATGGTTGTCATAGCTTCCCAGTATTGGTCTATGTAAGGTATAATGTCACGGTCTTTACTGAAAATTGTTTTTATTTTTCCATCTTTCAGACTGTCTTGTTGAAGATTGGCGATAGCAGTAATACACATCTGTGGAAAAGCTGTAAAAAATGTTCCTTCTAATTAAAATTTTCAACGATTCTTAATTTTCAGATTAGTCAATATTTTCACCTGGTGTAGCAAGTAACCGAGATTACCTCAACCATTTAGAAATACATAGCTAGTAGTCAGTCAGATAATAACAAATGGTTGGCTGTTTAGCACAGGCGCTAGTGTCATATGAGGAGTGTCCGTCCCTGTTATATAACACAGTGCTCTATTGGTCGGAATTGTTAAAATCTTTTAAGATTTTTCATCTTCCCTCAACTGACAAACTCGTAGCATAACCATCTATGCATTGCCAAAAATTGTTTACTAAGCCTATCTATTGCTTTTTATCAGTTTTAATAAAAAAAAAATCAAGACACTATATATAGCCAGCTAATAACCTTATATTGATTACTTTCATTTTTAATTTGGAAGTTTAACTTACTAATACAATTTAAATAACGATTAAATTCAAGATATTATTGATACATTTAATTAAAAAATTATAACACATTTTTGTCACATTACACTTTATTAAGATCAGGACCTATTTTACTCATCGCGAACATTATCAACTGATAATTACCAGCATCTATATTTTCTATTTGAACCATGCACCATAATGGAAACATTCCACATAGAATTTTGCGCTACAAGATACATAGATTAGGTCTAAGCTTAAAGATTCACTTCACAAAGAAGTCACTTTAGAATATTTGACTTGACAAAAAATATTAAAAATAAACTCACGTGCTTGGTTTTTTTTGAAACTTTCCAACCCAGTTGGTGAGCAATTCTTACAAACAAACATATAGTTAGTCATAAATGGCACTAATTTTCCAAGCTGATAACCAATGCAGGATTCATGATACCACCTTGTGCAAGATGCACAAAGTAATTCAACAATGTTCGGATTTCTATCCTTACCGCTGAAATACATTTAAGACCTTTAATGTTGGAAATTATGTTGATATAACAAGAATCAAATCAAATAAGGCAATTCTACCGGCGAAATCGGATGCTTAGTTTAAATTGAAAAAAAAAATACATTTCCAATAAAAAATGTACACAGAATGCTAATAAACTTTTCATACCAGTAACAAGTCCCCTGTTGATCATTATTTTTAAACATGATTGCAGTAAATATAAAACTTGTTGTCAAACAGACAGATAAGTCAAATTTACTCCATAAAGCTTAAGCGTGTTGTAGCCACACTTAAAATTCAATTTTCCTTAGTTAGGATTTTAGTGCAGTTTAGTAGGTGTCACTTGGTGCTATCTATAAATTCTTGGTGAAAAGGGATTATATTTGAAATAAAAAACAAAAATACTTATTTCAAGTAATGATATATTTTACAACGATCAGGACCAGTTTCACTCCTTTCTAGCATTTAAAACTGATGATATATAAATAAAAACAGGGATAAATTTATTTCAAATTGAAAAAGACAGGACAGGTGCTATAAAATTTATGAGAACTTGATTGTACAAGTAAAATATTTTTTTCAATTCGTGGGTTTTCGTGTAGTTTTACAAAAGATTATGTATCTCAAAAAATTATTTATCGCGCTTAACATTAAAATAACATGTGAAAAGAAGCAAAAATATTAATATGTGTGCAAATGAACAAGCAAAAAAGGGTTGAAAAATACATTTTCTGGGCTTTGTATTGGCAGACATTAAAGCAAGGAAACGAGTGATAGCTTTTTTATAAAAAATACGTGTCAAAAAATGGCAGTTGAAATTTATTTGAAGAAATGGTAAAAAAATATTAAGCATACTTTTGTACCACTAATAAATTAGTAGGGATCTCAGTAGCCATAAAAAGTTTCAGAATCATTCTTACTCACTATAAAATATCATACATTTATGGTGATGTTTTTAATTAAGTGATCGGTTCGTAAAAATGAAACGCAGACATTTTATAATTTTTATAAGACAAACCAAAAATTCACATATTTTTTTCAATCTTTTTTAGAATATTATTTTTAATAATTTACAAGATCATACAATACCTACATTATTTTAATGGATGGATATTAACTTTGTGGAAGCTCGTTTTAATATAAAATTAAAAATTATGTACTTATTATATACTTATTATTCTTCTAACACACAAAAGGTTCGTAGAATAATCAAATTTTATTTTAATACCTACGTATCCTGCATTGTATGTTTTTCGCCAATCAGTGCTTTAATTTTCTAGCTCTAGCAACATTTTCGCCTGAATACGAAATGGTCTTTTAAAACTTCCGGTTTGTGACAGCACTGCTGAGAAGAAATTTGTGTAAGTATTTCCAACCAAAATGAGTGTTTTACCGTGATATATACAAAAATAAGAGTTTATTTATGTTCAATTCTATCACTATCGTGTGTTAATTATCTAGTGTATTTAGAATATTGACCGATTGCCATGATAATCGTCAATTACAATCCATAACCTATCTGTCATCCGTGTTCCGTGCTACCGACATTGGTTATTTACTATTGATACTTGTGTTTTTTAGGAAATGGCACCCAAGAGGAATAAAGTTGCCAAGGAGGAGGTCCAGGTTTCACTTGGACCCCAAGTACGTGAAGGGCAAACAGTTTTCGCCGTTGCACACATATTTGCATCTTTCAACGATACGTTCGTCCATGTCACTGATTTGTCAGGACGTGAAACCATCGCCAGAGTCACTGGAGGCATGAAAGTCAAAGCCGATCGTGATGAAGCGTCTCCCTACGCTGCTATGTTAGCCGCTCAGGTAATTATAAGTTTTTTCTGCAATAATATTATTCACATTATGAACGAAGTTTTGTCGGATATTTACATTTTATGTTTTTGTTAAATTGTGAGCGTCGATAATATTATTTAGACCATACCTATATACTGCTCATTATACATTATCTGTGCACACAAACTAGGTGAAATCACATTTCGGTTTGAAACTAATTTGTTGCATGAGGTATTTTTAGTTGTATGTATGGGGGTCTCTCTTGTGGAGTAGAACTTCATTTACAAATCATGATGTTTCTTGTTATGAAACAAAATTTGCCAGAGTTTTAATATAGTATAGTTACTACAATATCATAAAGCCTTCGGTTGAGAGATATTATAACTTCTGTTATTAATTCAAGGCTTAGAAAATAATATACCAATAATAATATTAAAATACATTTTCATCATGATTTTACTGCATTTATAAGCTGGGATGTGATGAACATCATTTATCTCCCACTCTAAATCTCTGGAATTACTGACTAGCTTAAAAACTAATCTTATTGTATATAACAGTTGCTTTTTCGTAATTTATTTAACTGAGTCGTATGCCTCATTGATTAGTGTACCAAAATATATATTGATTTCCTAAGTCTTATTTTTCTAAAACATACATAATAAACATTTCAGGATGTTGCTGAAAAATGCAAAACTCTTGGAATCACAGCACTCCACATCAAATTGCGGGCGACAGGTGGAAACAGAACCAAGACCCCAGGCCCAGGAGCACAGTCAGCACTCCGAGCTTTGGCCCGCTCTTCGATCAAGATTGGTCGCATTGAAGACGTCACACCCATTCCCTCAGATACAACCCGCAGGAAGGGTGGTAGACGTGGTCGCAGGCTGTAAATTTCAGCATTACGCATTTTATATTTCGGCCCCCCTTACAACTATTCTATGTTAATTTTATTATGTAACAGGAAATATAAAACTTAACCATCTACTAAATATCTTTCATTTATTCAGTTGCGTAAATAATGACTTCTATCTTACTGAGGTCACATTTATCAGCACTATGAAATTTTTCAATTGTGAGAGACTACCCATAAGAGCTTATATCCAAAAGTTACTTCTAAACATTTTCCTGCTCATGATGAACCCTTTGGAGTATTTGGGAGGTCTTTTGTGACTGAAATGTCAAAACTACCCTGTCCGTGATAACTTTCTATGGATTTGCAATATTACAATCTGTATACAATTTGGATTTACGAGAACTTGTGAAATAATGATTTTTTCATTTCCGGTAGAGCTTTAAAAATCCAGAAATTAATTTATTCCTCTAAATAAACAGTAATATTCTTCCCAAGCTTCGTAACAATAAAAAAATGTTTTCTTAATTTATGTAATGGTATTTTTTTCTTATTCTATTCAAATGAAATTTAATTTATTCGAAAATAACTTCCACCTAAAGGTTTAACATATCTTCAACAATATAAAATAACTTTGATTATTTCATGTATTGTGACACGTGTTTCGCCTCTTTCAGAGGCATCTTCGGACTTACTATCGCTAAGTTTGCTTCAACAAGTCTGAAGTATGCTGGTCAATAATTTCAGTTACTACTTAACACATCTTTGATAGCCTGCTTCTAAAATATAGATATGGGGTGGCCAAAGCGTCGATTGCGTAGCTATTCCAAGTCGCGCCTGCCTGGTGCACTGATGTACACATCTCAGATTCCTCTTTTATTTCAATGATAATAAATTCAATTTATTTTGTCAAGCCAATCGTTGCCAAATTTTTTTAAAAAAAGTCGCCGCAGTGGTAAAAGGTTGGCCACCCCTGATATAGATGAATAGAAAAGAATTATCTCCAGTTCGAAAAAAAATTGAAGATGTCATGTGGAATACCTACTTTTTTAAATCACTGAATTGGATTTAATGGGCAGCACCTTGCCTGCATTATTCTGTTTGGAAACTCTAAACGAGTGACTTCTATAATACAGGAGTAAGCATTTTCACCCTTATGGTAAAGAATTTTCAAGAATCTCTAAGTATTAACATATATTTTGAATAAATAATTGCTTAAAATTAATTTTTACCAACTCATGACATAAACAATAAGATTGTAGACAACTGATGGTTGCGTATTATATTGTTTACTGCTTTAAATATCTCAGGAACAAATGAAAATTTAAGCTGCCTGCAGACAATGTTTTGGAAGGACTTATTTACTGCATCAAACCTCTTGTTTTCTGTGATTTCGAGAGTAAAAGTAGGTCATATGTGATTCTTGGCCACGCCCGCTTCTTCTGTGGATCATGGGACTAACACACGGTGTCTTCAGTTTTTGATATTGCAAACCCACAGTTCCTTTAAGTGATCCTAAGGATGCAGGATTTTGGTTCTACAGTGGTATCGGCATTATGTACCCAAACTTCGCAACTTTGAACAAATATATCCAGCTTCCCCAATCAACGGAAAAAATATCATGTACACTGAATATATACATTATTGTACTAACTCTGCAGAGGCCTAGAGGTCTGCATGGGCCAAAATTTTAATCTTCTGCCTAGCCTGAGCCCGAAAATTTCCGATCTGACCTGGTATAATGTGTGTAGTTTTGATGTACGATAATAATAGCGTGCATATTTGTAAATAATCTGATATATAATATGTTTGTTTACCCAGGCCTGAGCCCAAACCCAAACCTTTGTTACCCGGCCCGTTGCAGACCTCTACTCTGCGGTATCAATCTTTGCAATACAAACCGACTTTTGGAGCTAGTCACCTCGCTTGCGACAATTAAGTGTTGGGAATAGCTCAGAAAATTCCAATTTTTGATGTTTCACCTAACAATTCGCTGGTGTCATAGTTAGCTTGTGTTATTTTAATACTCTCGAATAGTACCAAAGACACATTTGAAAATAAAAAATACTTGTGAATTCAACTGTAGTCGGGGGAGTACTTCACATTTTTTCTATATAACCAGATCAGAATTGACATCAGTGGAAAATTATAATTTTCATCACCATTTTCCTATATAGGGTATAGTGCTGTTCAAAGCAAGAGGCAGCTGGCTGCTTTTTGGCTAAGAAATTCTTATACTTTTAGCAGATGTCTATTTTTTCACAAATGATTTTTAAAGTATTTTATTTATTATACGGCTATAAACATGACCACCGTAATATAGCTTTCAAAAATGTTTAGCAAATGGCATTCAACAGCGGACATTCAAAATATTACTCGTTTCAATTTGATAGAATTGATAGAAATAACAAGAGAAAATAATGATATATTACAATATTTTTATTGTTAAAAAAAAGAAACCTATACGGAATACGATATTATGCATAATTATTATTAAAGAATGTCACATGGCTGAATGATGGATTTAAATGATTGATGCATTGAACTCGAGTGTCATTATTTATAAAGCTGAACTTATAACCTGGATTGAAAATTCATAAAAGGCTAATCCATAGCTAAAAGCTATATTAATTAAGGAATGATGAAAATGTAGCATTAACCTAACCAGAGAGATATTCAAAATAACTGCACGTTTATTATATGTAACAATAGATAATAACAAATTGCAGCATGTAACACATCAATGTTCATTCATCCATCAATTCAAATGATCCATTCTAATGATCCAGCCCAGAAAAATTCATTTGGTTCATTCTCATCAATGTATTGGGAGTATTCTAAACATGTTGCATTTAGTGCTCTCCCATACAACAGTGGTGAAATGATTGTAACCAAAAAATGCATTTTATGAACCAAAATAGTCCTATATCTTTTAATCACTTTCACTTTGACCAGGCACATAATCCTCATCATCTTCATCTGATATATCAAGATCATCAAGGTCTTGAAACAGAGATTCATCCACTTTGACTGCTTCTCCTGAAATGATAAAAAGGGTTATCGGAACAAGTACTTTCAATTCTTCATAGGTTCCCGACCCAAAACACTTCCACTTATGGGCCAATCCCAAGTACGCATGTACAGTGTAGTGGGGAATCGAAGCAATTAGCCAAAATAATTATACTATAAATATTTGACCGGTCCAGTCCGTGGCGCAGTGTCAAGGGTGTTGACTTGCGTGCCAGACCGCCCGGGTTCGATTCCCGGTACGAGCAGATTTTTTCAGTCGATGAATCTGTTCAAAGACATGGCTGTTTGTGTTATTTATAATCCCTTCCCACCTTTCCCGATCCCAAAGAGCGACACATAGTGACAGCGATTAGCTAATCACTAGTCCTGTCCTAGTCCGCGTATCTTTTCTATCCTTACTCTCTTCGAAAAAGAGAGGTTGAGTAACAAGCAGTTCTCGTAGAAAAACATGTGTTGAGATAAACTCTGTGAGGAGTCCATATGCTCCAAGTTGGGAGCGGACATGGTAAAAAAATAATAATATTTGAAACCACATTTCATGAAATGGACTTTCAAACCATTGACTTTTAAACCTTTCAATCGATTTCTAGTAAAATTAGAAGATAGATTATTTAGAATCAGTGCATTTTTATTTTACAACCCGGAAAAGTGTTGCCATTAACTCTTAGAGCAGTATTGCCGCACGGATGGGACCAAGTATTTTGTCATCTATCAGCTATTGCCTTACTCATATTTTTTATTGAAATGTTATTATTTTGTAATAAACAAAGAAATGAGACATATCAATCAGTGATTTTTGGACATCACATGTTTTTATATCATATGTTTCAAAAAATAATGAAAAGAATTTTACAAAAAGATTCATATTTGGAAACAAATCTGTGGCCATATATTTATTGAGCATAAATAAGAGAGAAATAGGAAAATTCCCAGCACGCATCTGAGATGATAATATGTATTGCAATAAGAATAAAAATAAATACAAACCATCATCCAGAAACTTGAGATCAGACTCGTTAAGTGTGTTGTCTCTGAGGAAGAGTTCTTTGCCAGTGAGTTTCCTATTTTCTTTCAATTCTTTTTCTCTTCTTATATTGATACCAGTATCAATTTCAAATACTGTCCTCCAAGCGAGAAAAGACTCCACTGTAACTCGGGTGCCTTCAAATCGTTTCTAAAAAAGAATACATATAATCACTAAATACAGTATCTAAGGTTGATGTGCTTCTGTGTAAAGATGGACCAAATATAAATAATTGAACATTTCTTTAAATCACTATAACTAACACCTGAAGAAAACAACATAATTTACTGAAAATTTGATGTTCAAAACTCCGTATATAATACCAGCTTTATTAAATTATGAAGGAGAAGCACAACAAAATGTGGTTTATTTGAGAATAGTAAATAAAAAAAATATAAGCCATTAAAATGTATTAAAAAATCTAGGGCCTCTGGGATTCTTCGCTAGCCTAATATATCAGTCCCATGGGATTAATGGGGTTAGTAGAAAAAATTAATTGACAAAAAATATTTACCCTCTCTGCTTCTTCCTCTGCTTTTTTTAGTTTAAGTGCTCCCTCTTCTTTGTCTTTTTTAACTTGATCAGATTTAATGTTTAACCATTCTTGTCCAGCTGATACTAATGTAAAAATCATAACCATGCCCAAATTTTCTTTTGCCTGAAATCACATATTTTTAAAAATATAATGGTTTAATATTATCTAATGACACATGGATGTCAATTTCATAGATAATGCTTTCGTTGGTGCTTCAAAGAAAATAATAATATGTTTCAAATGCATTCCTTAACCAACATATCATAATATATCCGATATATTGGCGCACTTAACTGTACTAAAGCACTGATTTGAAATTATATTACAAAAAAAAAAAATTAAAAAAAGATTAAGTGTGCTAATTTGTAAAGTTAACTATCTAAAAACTCTATTAGATCAAAATTTATCAAGATTTTTGGACATGAAAAAACTAAATTGGTTTTTAGATATGTGAAATAATATAAACATAAGAAAATCCAAGTCAACAAAAAATTGGCGTGGTCTTAGTGGATGTAACTATATATATTTTGGATTATATATTGTGTTAAAGTAAAAATAAAATGTGGGATTATTGTTCATGTAAGGAGTAAACATTTAAATTTTTTACATTTCATTAGAAGTACAGTTTTTTGTATCAAAAGTTGCAGGGTTCTTGGCATGTACTACCCAAAAGTGGCTGGGGCCAAAATGGTTAAGGTTGTTTGGTATGTTTGGCAAACTGATACTAATGACATATTATTTATTTAGAGGGTGCAAGTAGTTTAAAGGAAGTAAAGTTATTTTTCCTCCTTAAATTATAAAGTAGAATGAATGAATTCAAATATTTCACTATAAAAATGATGGATTAGCAATATATACCTGCTCAATAAGATGGATCTTTAAACCATCCTTATCTACGTCTTCCAAATTTTCGGAGTCTTCTATGTCGACTTCTGGAGGTTCTTCTGGATATTTAGATGTGTATGTGAAAGTTAAATACGATGACATACCGTTCTCTGGATCATTATCGAAGTCATCTGTCTTCACAATGATTCGAAATTTATGATAAGGACTGGTTTCTAAAACTGATGAATCGAAAAGATATAGAAAAAAATATACAAACATTTCAAAACCAAATGCTTCATAAATTATAAAAAAATCTCATACTTTCCATATCATCGCAGTAGATAGAATCTAAAGCTTCTATTTCACTCTGTTGCTCTTCTTTAAAATCCATTGTACATAAATGGAAAAAACACTTTAACCTAAAATAAAATAATGCAACACGGCAAGTTTATCTGAGCTGTCAAAAACTCATAGCCATAGCCAATAATATCACATCACTACATAAGCAATAATAATTATTGTATTTTTCACTGTGTGTTAGACATAGACTCATACCTCTTCTATTTTAGAGGCTGTGTGATAAGAAAATGGCAAGGGTAACACACTCTGCAAAAAGAATAGTTATTCTAACACTTTACAATTCCAAGTCCGAGTAAATACTCGGTTTACTTGTATTTTCCAAAGTATATCGATAAAAGTGGAAAATAAAATTAAGCTACAATTCAATTTGCGAGGTTTTTACCTAGGTAGTTTACCTACCCCTAATTATTTTGGGTAAATATTTGATAACCCAATGTAAGGGCGTCGATTAAAAAAATTAAAAAAAAGGTTTTTTAAAGCTGCTCCAGCATTTTATTTATTTATGAGAAAATAATGAGCATCCAAGAAAAATTCTTTTGAAAAATATATTTTAGTGGCGGTTAGCTATTTAATTGTATAAAAAGCTGCAATTTATAGAAAACTTTAAATTTTTGGTTTTATTTTATCTCGTAGTTCAAGTATTTAAATAAGCGTGGACAAGTTCAAATTGAGAAATTAATGAATGCCAGTAGGTAGGTATTCAATTTCACTCCTGTGGACAATCTGAAATGACTCCTAAAATTATAGACAATCTGACTATTCACTATGGATGGAGTTGCGCTAGGCATTGTATGACACTATGGTGACATTTTCTTGTCTATATTTACACTGATCTGTCAAAAATTTTGTTTTCAATATAAATAAGTATTTATTAAAGCCTAAAATGACCAATGAGTACAGTCCTAGTACAGATGACGAATATCTGGAGACCAAAAAGGATTTTAGATTTACCGAATCAAACGGAATTAATGTCAATGAAACGTAAGTATGTCTTTTATTCACCATGATTTTTAAAAAATAAAACCTTTCACAAATTTCCTATTCAATCATATTTATGCTGTTCGTTATACTGTGTGTATAAGTTTTCATATTGTGTTTTTTCAGGGACGAATGTGGTGACAGAAGGGACTCTGCCACCATAAAAACTGGGAACTCTATTGACATATTGAAGCAAATTCCTAAGAGGACGGTTCCAAATTCAAATGTTCCTGAAAAAATAATTATCTGCATTGATTTGTGCCAACCTGAAAAATTTACACCATTTGAACTGGAACAAGGGATATCATTAACGCCTTTGAATATGCTTAAAAGAATCACATCATTCTTCTTGTATTCAAAACAATCCATAAACAACAATTCAGAATTTGCATTGGTAATCCTGAAGGATTCTGAACCTGTGTGGGTACATAATTTCACCAAGAATATAATTGAGATAATCAACAACCTGGATAGTTATGATAGCGAAGAATGCAAACAGAAAGAATTCAACTTGTCATCAATATTTGATTTAATATATGACAAGATTAATTTACCAGAACTTTGCTCAGATTATAAACTAGTGCCTCCAACAAACATTGTCCGACTTGTTTTATTGTATAATCGTTCTAATTGTTTGCCTAAGCTTTCATCTGATGATAAATATTATGATCTGCTAAAAAAACATCCATATTTTTCAACTGATATCTTGTTTGCTCACGAAGAAAACTGTACTGAAAACCAATGTGAAGAAATTTATGATTCTCTGCAGACACTGGATAATGGCTATTCCTATATATTTGAAGTAATCAGAAGTGCTACTAAAATACATGAATGTGCTGCTAAACTTCTTGCACATCCGTTTCAGCGTCCGCTGCAAAGAAATTCATCTTATAGTTTTTTTGATATAAAAAAATAAAATAAAACCCATGAAGAGTCCATTGCCATATCCCATCATAAAAATCTTAAGTCATGGATGTACTACAGTCAATCACAAGCTAAAATAAAATCAATATGGCCCCCATTATCCAATTTGTCAGCTAAATATCAACATAAATGTTTATTGTGAGCAAAGCTTGCAAAATACGGATCTGTTTGATCTGTCAAAATTTAAACAAAATTAATGAATTTATACAGTGTTGCTTTAATCACTAAATCATTGTTAAATTTATATAGTAAAATGCAATGAGATAATGGTACCTAGTATTATTTGTCAACTACTCTTCCTTGAAATCTTCTTTCTCAAACGCAGGTACGTATTAAATTTAATTTCCAGAAACAAAACCAAGAATTTATACTTAACTAATCCTAAAAGGCAATGAGTATGAAAAATATTTGTCAACATGCAAAGCTGCTAATATATCTCGACAATCAGAAAGATTTTGAAATGCAGAATGACAAGAGAATGAAATAATATTATTTATAACTTTTAATTTATCCTTTTGTGGCTTGGAATAATCTTATTTTACATTCAATTTTTTTTTCCTTTATGGTTTATCTAAAGTATTATCATTTTGATTGTTAGTGACATATTTACTACTTGCAATGTATAGGATTTATGAAATATTGCAAGAAATAAACGCGTTCAGGGTCATCCATATACGAATGGTCTAAAACAATGACATGATTTGTGACGGACAGAGTTGTAAATTTTTAACTTAAAATAAAATAGCGATATTTATGTACAATCTTTTAGTGATTTTTTTGAAAGTGAAGTTAATCATTCTTTAGGTTTTTATTATATCATAAACTTAACCTACATAAACTTGGGTTTTGAGCTTAATTTTGTTCAATTCTTGAAGTATTTTCTTTTTCTTGTTACAGAAACTGTTCCCGGCTTATTATAATAATGAAAAAAATTAAGTTTCAAATATACATAAGATATATTTTTTCGTCTGTTTTTCAGCACACATGAATAAATAAAATATTGTCTCCTTTGGTTCTTCATATTATTATGTTATTGAAGAATTCTTGGATTGCTTTCCAAAATTTCTAGCAAGTTATTGATATTTAAGTCAAAATGTTCAATTCAGTATGACATTTCCGTCAGCCAACTAACTGGTGTTTGTTCACATATTATAAACATACATTTTTAGCACTTGTTTAGAATGGGCATTCATTATATTATAAAAAATAAGTCACCCATTTTTTATTTTCCTATCCTTGAGGATGTATTTATTAAGTCTATAAATTTGTTATACACCAAATAAATAATTAAAAACATCTTATGTATTTTCAATTGAATGAATTCCAAAAATATTGTTACACTAATGATACCAATTGTAAACTTTAACCAGGTATAAAATAACAGTATATATCATGGTGCAAACTTTATATTATTTAATTTTACTAATATTGTCAAATACAGCATTATTCCTATTGCAATGGAAGAGAGAACACGTCTAGCGCAATATATTCAAATTGTGAATTTTGTAGTGGTGGACGCGCCCTGACACGTACATCACACTGGACGTGTTAAGCCGAAATGATGTATCTCAACTTTTTTCATTTTAGAGTTTTGGTTGCCTTCAAGATTGGCTCTCGATTATGAAATGATTTTTTTTATGGCAACCCATTTTTTTAAAAATGAACTTGAATATTTTGTTTCTTATTTGAGAATATTTTTTTATTTCAATGAATGAAAACCTTTTATCCAAGCATTTTAGCGTGTACCCTAATAAAATCCTTGAGTAAGGGGATTTAACAAATTTATGTAATTCAAAATTTCTTCAAGGTCTAATAATAAAATTTATTTAGGTAACAAACAAGTACTTAAAAATTATATGCACCCAACTCCCGCACACTTATCTATCAAATAACATTTTTTTGTGACATTTGGTGGATATAAATAGTGTTTTATTTATTATTTATGAAAATAATATATTTTGACTAATGGTGGCTACATTTTATTATTTGACCACTGGAGTA
Source organism: Himalopsyche kuldschensis (assembly GCA_028554975.1). NCBI lineage: Eukaryota > Metazoa > Arthropoda > Insecta > Trichoptera > Rhyacophilidae > Himalopsyche > Himalopsyche kuldschensis. Next base: position 4,665,435 of record JAHFWI010000016.1, on the reverse strand, counting down.
AAATTAACACAGCAGTCATTTTTCATGAAAGATATACAAAATAAATCTTAACAAAAATAAACTCTATAACAATAATACATAAAATTATACAAGTAAGGTTATTTTGTATAAATTATTTAAATCACATGGAATTTATTTCTATACTGGTAATGGACCCGCATATACCTACTATTAATGTATAATTGATTGTAGGAATATAATTTGTTTTCTATGCATAAATAGTTCTACAGAATGAAATATCATTTCTGTTTTTTATCACTGATTGTTTCTAATTTGTTTCTGGCAAATTTACGTGATAACAATACTACAACACCAGTTAATACAGTCAAAAAAGAAACACTTATAACAAATTGTACACCAATCAAATCTCCTAAGTAACCAGCGATCATAGGAGCTACAGTTCCGGATATAGCTCGTACACTAGTGGAAGCGCCTATTAAGGATCCTCGTTGATTTTTCGGACATTTCTGGATAATCATTTCTAATCCTACTAACCTTAAAACGGCATTTCCTACAGCTAATGGAATTGACAGAATCGCAAAAAGGATCCACTGATTGCAAATGATCATACACAGAAATGTTGTTGATAAAAGAATGAAACAATGCATATTTCTTTGTGAGTATTCAATATCGTTCTTATAAAACTTTTTGTTAATATATTTAATAAAAAAACTACTGAAGGCACCGATGCCTCCTTGGAATGATATTGTGTAACCAATCCATTTTGGTGATAATCCATACACCGTTTTAAGTAATGGCGAATAGTTGGAATAAAATATGCTCATACTGAAACTGGCTAAAGCTTTTAACAGAAATATATCCCAGTAGTTTTCCCAATCTACTTCTTTCAGCTCATTGATGGATTTTTTCCAACTATCAGCAACGATTGAAGTAAACTTAATTGTGTCTGGTCCATCAGCCTTCCGTGAGTGTTTGTTATCGTCAATTATGATTATTTTTGACCTCATGTAATATACCATTCCTGCAACAGAGTAAAATTTAATGTGTTAAAAATACAATGAGAAGCAAAATTAAGACAGCATACATGAGTTTGTATCTTGCATGGGTGCCTTTTTTAGCATACCTTGAAATACAATGTCAAGTTATTCAACCACAACTAATTCTCATTAATTTCGACTGAAGGTGCTTGATAGAATTTCAATATCAAATATGAATCGTTTGAATTTTGCACTTTACCATGCATATTTTTGCTAACAACCCGGATTTCGCCTTTCGGCATCTTCAAAAAAATGGCGTATAATTGAAATGCACAAAAAAAAAGTCATAATGAAGTCGGAGAAATAAAAATTAAGTTTTGCCTGTGTTAAAATTAATTATCTCGCGCATCATGGAAATATTCCTTATTTTCTGGGATCAGTACAGTATTGTAGAACCTGACCATGAATTTCGATAAAAACATGACACACAACAAACTCAGTTGATTTCCTGGCCAATTTATAATTTTCACAATTTTATTTCAACGTTTTTATAATTTTTCACAATGCAAAAGCAATAAATAACCTATGTCAGCAATAGTTCAAAATGTAAGTATATAAATAACAAAAAAACAATTGATCTTCACAACAAATTAGTATTCACGCTTACATAACTTAGATGTGTATAAACTGAACAAGAGATAAATGTATGGATGTAAATAAAAAAAAACGTAAAGAAATGTGTAGTCAACATTATTAAAAAGGAGTCTGCCAATTTTTGACAATGGATTGCGTAAAATGCATTAATAACTCACTAATTAAGTACCGAATTGGTCAAAAATATATCAACTTACCTGCATTAATAACGAATAATATGCTTGTTATAGTAGAAGTTAGTGTAAATCCAATCTGTGGATAATCTTCATAAATATGTCCTCCGACAGTTGGGCCCAATGATATTCCAATTCCTGAGATAGCTGCCATTTTACCATAAACCTCAGAATGGTCTTCTGGTTTTACAATGTCTGTGACAAATGCTTTTGCTAATGTTTGGGTATGCTTGAGAAATCCTAAAATGAGTGATTTTGAGTTAGTGTTAAATATATAAAATGATTACTTATTTATCTGAGTCAGAATGAATTTGCACGTGTTTTAAATTCTATAATGCTTGCTGCACACATGAATCTAGGTGATTCATGGTGAATGATGATTTTTGTGCATACAGTAAAAGTCCGTTAATTCGAACAACGATAATTCGAAATTTTCATAATTTGCTCGTCCCAATATTGAATTTTCATAGTAAAATGTACCGTTAATTCGAAATATCGCTTAATTCGTAATTCGTAATGTTTTTCGTCAAAATGTACATACAATTTCTTGTAATTCGAAATTTTGACAGTTTCGACAATTTCGTAAGTTTGTTAGGTTAAAAGTTAGTCGACACATTGTTTTGAAGAGTAAAGCTTATGTAAACCATTAGTGTAAGTGAGACATCTATATAAAGTGAAGTATCATATGTCAAAATCGAATTCGAGCATTTATAACATTGGTGCAAGCGAGACATCTATATATTAGTATGTACCTAACTTCACTACAATGGTACATTTTTATAAGTATACTAGTATTGCTACCCAGCGTCGCTCGGACTAAGCGACCAATAATTATTTAATGTTATATCATTCCCAAAGAATTACAGACATACATACACCGTTTCGGTATTTCTAGTATTGTTACCCGGCTCCGCTCGGACTAAGCGACCAATAATTATGTAATGTTATATCATTCCCAAAGAATTACAGACCCACATACATACATACGCCGTTTCGGTTTTATATATAAGATACCTAAACGTCATTCTATTTTACGTGCGAATACCTTAAATATAAGTGACTAAAAATCAAATATGTTTTTTATTCAAATGAAATGCCTGTCCATAAAAAATCGAAAAAATTGCCGCGATGTTCCAAGCCGTCGAGAATCGTGGCGAAAATTCATTTTTTTTAGTGATCGCGTAAATCGTAATTCGATTTTTTGATCTATACAAAATCTAAAAAATGGCCGCGATGTTCAAAGCCGTCGACAATTGTCGCGAAAATTCAATTTTTCATGCTGATCCTGTAATTCGTAATTCGATTTTTTTTTGGAAATCCGGTCCCTTGAATTTCGAATTAACGGACTTTTACTGTATTATCAATTAAAAAAACATATTTATGTTGTACATGGTTCATCTTTAATTATGTTCAATCATTTTTTTACCCATTCTCAGCAATTTTATCAGTTAATAAAGTTTATATAAACATTGAAAACACCTTACCGACGTTTTCAAAAGCAAAACTTAAATGTATATTTTTCTTAAAGCAAAAATAAAGTTTGCTGAAATAACTAGTAAAATTGTGCATTGTTTCACATCATCAACAATTAATCTTAGCTTCATTGAGATTGATATTTTGCTTATAAGTTGAGCACTGGGTACTAAGATCTCTTTTTCTCGCATACAATAAAAATTAAGTAATGATATTTATAAATTACCTAACACAAGTCGCAGCAGTAGCAAAGTGTATATGGAAGAAACTAATCCGAATACTACATATGCTACACTACAGCCCAATAAGGTTGTTATAAGAATTGGACATCTTCCTTTAACATCACTTAAGCTCCCCTGAAATAAAGAATAGTAATATCAATACAAAAACTAGGATATATTATACGAGTGGCTTTATTACAGATCCCTTTGAGTAGCCGAGGTGTGTACATGTACGTCTAAGTATTGGGTCATCTGTTGCCATTTTCATATCTTTTATTGAATTATTATTTCTTCAGATGTCAAATGAATTTTGTTAAAGGATAAATTTTTGGAGACACATCTGTAACCATATAATATTGAGTGTAAAATTTCATAAAAACTGTGGCTCAATTTCACCTTGGAATCAATAACATGTTAGGAGATGAACGCAGTACATATCTAGGCCTGAATGAGAAGTAGAAGCTCCTAGAAAATTATTTGGAAGAAACAATGCATTTTAAAATTAAGTAAATTTATTTACTACTTGATATAATCAGTAATATTCTTTCCAGATTGACTGATTACAAGAAAAAAATTGTGTTCATATATTTTCAGAAAACCTAGTTTAATCCAAAATAACTCACTGCTAAAAGGGTTCAAATACACATTAAAAGTAAAAAATGTCCTATTTTTTAGTAAAAAATTAAAACGAGTGAACATAGCCAACTATACAATACATAATAAACAGTGCTCCTATTTTTACTTATAACTCATTTAATTTATTTTAAAATTAAATGAATGAGTTAATCGTTTCATAATAAAATAATGTTACTTTCATGATCTCTATTTAAAAGATGTTTGTACCTTAATTAAAAAAAAGATATTAGTGATCCGCAGAATTTAAGTTTGAAAGTATTGAGGTTGGTGAACCCTGGCCAAAATGACATACGCCTGAAAAGTGGCTAAACCAGAATGTTTAAAAATACAACATAGATACATTTTTGACATTTTTATAAGCAAACTACAAACAGAAAAACTAGTTTAATATTATTATTCTTTTTTTATTGCATTAAAAAGCAGCATGAATAAAATCAACATTGTTATTTTGAAATTGGTTTTAAAATGACTTCCTGTAAAATTATCACGAAAAATTTCTTACAATAAAATAACGGTGTTATAAATAAAAGTGTAAACTAGCTTTGGTGAGAATTATTGGATCAGAAATATTCATGTTCTCATGGTAAAATATTTAATCCTGATACGTTTGCATTGCAGTGTTGTATTTTTATCTAATACTCGTCACACTTGTCAACTAACAATAAAACACCGATAATAATGATACATTCCTTAACTATTTTATTATAATTTGCCAAGAGTTATGTTTGAAGTGTTTTGTGTTGATAATTTTGTAATTACAGTACTCAGAAAGTTCTCGAATTACGCAATTAACTTAATTTGACTGAGCTGACACCCATACACTTACTGCAAGCCACGGACTCCGCCTTGCGACTATAGGGAACAACTTTTATTATTCAAAAATTGGATCAAGGTGCAATGCATACATTTAAAAATTATGACCTACAAAGTACATTTAGGCAAGCGGTTAAAGCTTTTGATGAGACATAATGGAAAATTGTAATCCAAATTTCGAAAAAGTACAAGATTTTTAAAGCTATGAAATATATTGGTGATGCCTGGTGTGATTTTTCTATACAAAAATATATGCATGATGCATACATGGATATATTGAGATTCAACATACTCTTTGAAATATACATATGTATGTAAGTAGATACTTTTTTGTGCAACAAATACGCAGAATCATTTACCATCTATCTGAATAAAAAATATATATTTTCCTTGACTTACTGTATACAATATGGCATGAATGTAGATACTGTAAAGTAACGTTAGTATATGTTCAAAACCATTTAAATATATTTTTTTTCATTAAAATATATTTATACATACTGTTATGATTCAATCGAAATGTGGTTAATGATAACTTACGATAAGAGGTCCGGAAAATAGCTGGAAGCCAGAATAGAATGATGCCATAAGGCCCACCACAAAATGGGACCCGCCTAGTGCTAAGACATGAGGGCTTATAAATGGAACTATAAGTCCAACAGCAAATAAATCCTGAAAATTTGACATGATAATAAATAGTGGAACTTTATACAAGGATAATAATGATAAATTTTGAGAAATATATTCAAGTTGTTCGCAAATTTATAAGAGGCTCAACTCAAAACAATCTTATGAACATTTACGTAAAATATAATAATGAACGACTTACGATGAACGTAATCAGGTATATTAAAAAAACCTGTAATTGCATGTTTCTTAATTTATAATACTTCCGATTTTACTGCAGATATACGAGGACTTTTTTCCAATTTAGTTGACAATCCTGCTGATAAGCGTTCATATCGCTCTATAAAACATGGTTAACCTGTGACCCAATCATAACAACACGGCGGCTTGGACAATTTTGACAACTCTGACCATAGACAAGTATACATATAGATTAGAAACTACGAACGTGAAATTAAATGTTACACATTTGGCGCTACCTACCTATAATTTCGGTACTAGTCGGTAGTAGGGTAAAAAGTAGTATCTCATCTATGGATAATAGGTACAGTAATCGGCCAAGGATATGAGTTGTTTTCTAGAACAACACAAGCTTGTAAATGGGGCTTTATTGAAACGATTTTTTTTCATGTTTAAAAAGCATAACTATTGTATATTTTTGTTCAAGAAAAAATATTTTATAATATTTTGGATATTATAAAAGAAGTACAGTGATCGGCCACCTTCAGTTATTGAATATTTTCCATCCTTCGTCTTTCTCTGGATAAACTATGTATACAACTGAGCCTCTCATGAGTGCAATGGGCCAAACGGCATGAAAAAATGAATAAAGTAAGATTGCCAAGAATAATTTTCTCAGAACTTATCTAGATTATAAATTGTCTCGGAGGCAATCATATCGCTAGGTTCACGGTGATTTTCATACATATTAACTTTTCAGGGTTGTGAATTCATAATGAAAATGATCATTTAAAATATAATCTTCTTTTTTTTTGCCTATTTTTTACAGTCATAGTCAAATTCTTTTATTGAGTATGTTTTTCGAGAATTTTTTAAATCTGCAATCCATGAAGCAATTTCTATTGTTATTATTTGGCAAGTGAGGGATTGACAATATAGGAGATCATTGGCTCGAGTCGATGCAAAAATCTTTCTCCACAGTTTTGAAGCACTTGAATGTGTATAACAAATACTTCCATGTTTAATTCACTTTTACCTACCATTTACTTCATATTTGGGTAATGCACGAGAGACTTCACCTGTACATATAATATCCACAAAACTAATTTTGCTTGATATAAGTTTACAGAGCTCATCATTTCATCTAAATTTTAGTTTTTTCATATTTGAAGAATTCAAATTGTACAGGTCTGTGAGAAGACCCAAAGCCAGCAAATCAGTTTGTTCATCAAAATTATCTTTTTTCCATTAAACCTGACCAATTTTTTTTTTATATGAACCAATGAAATATTTTTTTTATATATTTAATAAAATTAACAAAATGATACGGCTGATGTGGGTGGGCGCACAGAATTCGGTTACAAGGTTGGATATCCCTGGTTTATATAGCAATAACGATTTTCTATTTCAATTTGTGAGACAAAAACTACCATCATTGGCCAGCCTGGCACACCATAAAACTGTTACAAATATTCTGTGCAGTTAATAGCTACCCAGTTAGATGTTTAATTTAATTGTAAAACAGTTTTGGACAGAAATATCTATTTAAACATCTTGCATAACGTCTACTAAAGTATTTCAGGAATCTTAACTTCCAAAGTATGTTATTTCTTTAAAAAAATTAAGCATCAAGACAAAATAAGATATGTAAGAATGTAAGACTTGCCATTTTGCAGTGTCTATATATATACGCAAAATAATGTGCTAAACGGTAGTATGTGGTGCTGTTGGTGGCTTCTAGGAGGAAATAGTGATGATTTAAGTTTTTTACTACAATTTTTAGTGCAGAGTGGCCAACGACTATATCTTTTACCCTATTTTTATAATTCGATCGCTCAAAAAAATGGATTCGATTGTAAGAAAGAAAACAGTTGGTCAAGAAGTTTTTTTTATTTATGGAAAAAATTATCAAGCAATGAAAATACACTAAAATATGTTTTAATTTGAGCTACAGACTTGGAAAGAAGTTGAATTCTCAGATATTACACTTTCATGAAAGAAGTTTGTGTTTATTTAGCAGGAGTAATTTCTTCTTTTTCATTGAGATTTTTTTTAGAGATTGAAGTTATTTCTAAATCACCATCCTCCCAATTTGATTCCACGAATGAAATGAGACCAAATTGTTTTTGAGCAGAAAGTTTTGTAAGAGGCTTCAAAACATTCCATGCCTCTTGGCTTCCAGTAGACCCAAAGAAGTTCTCCAAGGGATCTGAAAAAAGAAATAATTATGAAATTATTAAAATTATCACTGCATATCAATGCCATATGAGCAATAAATGTTCTGCTCCTTCTTTTCTTATCACTTCTTTTATTTTGATTATATCGGTGGTGTTTGGGCAAAATTGATGTATATGCTTTCGTTTCACCCGTTTCCACATATTCTCAACGTTTTGTGTATTCACAATCGCTTCGATCCATAAAGTTCAAATTTTTATGCGTGAAATATTGCCGGACGCTGCCCACCTGTCCGAAATTATGTGGGTACCAGGCAGCATATGTCAAAGTATTTCTTCTTGAAGTGTGCTTGGAGAGCTGTCTGGGACTCATTTTCTTTTCATCTGTCTGTCTCTTTATTCCACTGAAAATCCAGTTGCCTGGGTGGTACTTGCAGTGGAAATAATAAGACTCACCAATTTCAACAATTATCAGTTGGAAGTTTTCATTTATCCCTCCAATTTGATTAGTTTTACTCTCATTCCACTTGTTGCACTCATTTCGGCCAAAATTACACCAATCAAGAAGTGTATTTTTATTAATGTCAAGTTACCAATAAAGTACCAATATTTGTACAGTTACATAATTATTTTTTTACTACTATTACTAATTATTCGTAAGCTACATTCAAAACCGCTTTAATAAATAAAGCATTTGCACATTTGACGATTGATCTGTAATTAATGGAATAGGAGAAAATATGTAATATTAATAACAATGAGCAATCAACTTTTCATGCTATTTTAACTTACCTTTTCAACATTAGCTGTCTAGATTGAGTGAGCCAAAATATTTAGAAAACATTGGTGTTAAGCCCATAGACCACAAGAGTTGAGTTTCAGTGTCGATCTCGACAATATCAGATCCATCAAAGTTATTAGAAGTGCTTATTAACTCTCCGAATTTCATTGATGAATTACCTACAAATATTTAGAAAATCTTTCCAGTTATCAACCAATTATAGTTTATATTTATATAAAAAATATTGACTCAGTAGGCTGTAGCATCAAAGATCTATTAGCAAATGGAGATTTCTATAAAAATGTAGAGATTGATGAAAAAGGTATTTTATTGAAATGTTTTGAATTTTTTGACTCCTTAAATTTATATGCAGAATACATACAATCATGAGACTAGAATGTGTTTTGACAATATATCTTACGGAGGTTCCATTTCAATCCACTAGTTGTAATGGATTGGCATTTTTCACTGAACGGGACTATTGAACACCATGATGTACTGGAATTCTTGAAAGATTCTGGAACAGCTATAGTTGTATTTCCACAATGCAGAAGCCAGCTGATTGAATCCTCTGATACCAGAAAAATAGGAGTGTCACGTTTTGAGCACTTGTATAATGTGTTTATACAACTCATTATGTGATCAATTCTGCCGGATGGTTGATATATGACGAACACAGAATCTGAAATAATATTAAAATAAACAAAAAGCTTCCTGAGAACAAATGAGGTTACTATAGTTATACAGAAAATAATCTTTATCTTAAGGTAAAATAGTATGTCTTTTAAAGTGTTAACCGTCACATCTTGTTTTCACTCAGTTTTCAAACCGGTCCTGATTTTTATCAGAATATATGTGGAAATAATATTGTATAATGAGTTTTATTTATTAAAAATAATATGGTATTGAATGAAATTTCCAAAATTTAAAAAAAAAATGAAAGCAACCCAACACACATAAAAAATATAATACTAGTCAGTGAGAAACAAATCTTCATTACCCAATTTTATTTTCCTTTGATTACAATGTTTAAATAGTTCAATGAGAGCTTTTGTGAAATCAGTTTCATCCTGGTCTGGAGTGTGTACTATCTAAAACATGATGGATTATAAAATAAAAGGTAATTATTATATTTATAAAAATGAAAAATGATCAATACGATGGACGAGTAATATTTCATCAACTATTTATACTATTACTTTACTTTAGTTTTCATTTCTTTGATTATATTCATGGTTACATCGGTTATAGAGTCAAAATCTCCAGTGACCATGTCTATTGGAAAAATTTCACTTTTGGCTAAATTAAGTTGGTGGATATAATTTAACCATCTGTTAGTACCTCCATCCACGGTCACTCGAACGGCAGCTATAAAACATGATAAAACGTATTGATTAAATTGAAATATAACTATCGAAAATAATAGCATAGCTATACAAATATATCCAAAAATAAAAAAAATATTTTCAGAACAGGCAATGTAATGAATAATCAAATTATAATATAGTCCCTCTATCATTTAAGAAAAAATATTTATATCTTTCGGCGTCTGTATCAAAATATTTGCACTGGCATATTGGTTTTGGGTTTTGTGCTGGATTTTGGCCAAATAAAAAATAAAATGAATTGTGTTGCAATATTTTTATTTGTTTTAACTCAGTGTTTATGGTGTGCACAAATTTGTGCGTAATTACCATATTTATTAAAAATACCCATAAACAAAAATATATTCATTTTACATATTATCATTGACAGTATAAATATAATTTAATTTTTACAAACCTTTATTCCAAAATGGTATCAAAAATTTATCTGGGTGGTATATAGTACGGTTCAAAACTATAATAGCATACGTTTGATTGGACACCCCTTTCATCACAAGTAGCTCAGTAGGATTAAAATGGTCCGACACAGCGGTAAAACTGGTTAAATTTTCAGCAAAAGAACCCATCTGAAAACAAACATAAAATGGCTGAATAGAATTACTCAGTTTGCTAATCGTAGGCAGTGGAAAAGTCAATAATAAAACATGTCGCCAAATATAGTGATAGAAAAGACCTTTGACTGAAGGTTCTTGATGGAATTTCAATATCAAATTTGAATCATTTGAATTTAGTACTTTTCCATGAGTTTTGTCACTAACGACCCGGGTTTCGACTAGCGGCATCTTCAGGCATTTCAAGTGAACGATTCAAATTTATATTTTAATTGAAGCCGATGCATTTATGGTAAGAGGTTAATAAAATGGTGATTAATTGTTACCTTGGAATATGTTTTAGGATGAGGACATAGTAGTTTTTGATTAGCAATGACAAATGGAGTGTTTTACAACATTTCAACAGAATTGTTATTTCAAATATTTGAAGGATTGCATAAATAATAAAACTTCGCTATACACAGCTGACTTTTTACATAGACAAATCACTAGTAATATTCCATAGACGATTTTGTGATATTATTGTAATGTACTGAAAGTACCTTGGTACGTAGGTACTTGTTAATAATTGCTCACTCACCAAATTTTAGTAACTCATAAAAACGAAGACGGTTACAAAGAAAATCTTTGTTTTCTAAATCGATCAATTAAATTAAATCATTCAGCTTTAAAGTAAATTAAAAAATAAATAATACATAGGTACTATTCCCGCTATCTGCTGCCTAAGTTTTTAAAACATTATAATTACGTATGTACTCCTTCAGTATGAACCGGTAAGATGATCAAAGCAAGAAGATCAAAGCAAGCAAGCCGCTGATTCCGTCGCATATAGTTTAACTGCTGTTTCTTGTAGACACGCGAGAAGTAAATCTTACATCAAAAAAGTAAGTAGCTAAGTATGCCATTTAAGCATTACTGAATACCTCAAAATATAAGTGCAAAAAGGAATAAATAAAAAAGGTATACTTTACAAAAAACTTATTCAATTAATGTATTAGTACAAATTCTGTAATATCCATACTCCAGTCGTTACTCGATAACGAGTATACAAGTTTTAACTCGGTATTTTTTTAGTATACTAGATGTATACTAGGTACAACAGTGGAAAAGGAAGCACGATTTTAGTAATATTTTAGTAAACAGCAGGACAGCAGGACTCAGACGTCGAGAAGATCTGTCAAGAGAAATCATTTTAATTTTTCGAAGGAAGCTGTGTGATGCAGCATGGCAGACGTTTTAAAATGCAAAATTGGGCCGTCCATATTAAATGCCGATTTGGCGCAACTTTATGAAGAATCTCAGAGGTTGCTGAGCAGCGGTGCAGATTATTTACATTTGGATGTTATGGATGGGCATTTTGTTCCTAACCTGACTTTCGGCCACCCGGTTGTGAAATGTTTGCGGTCAAAAATAAAAGATGCTTTCTTCGAAACACACATGATGGTGTCAGACCCGTCGAAGGTATTTTGCGTTCATTCATTTCAACGTTTTTTCACTTAGAATTTTTTGAATGTCACATTGATGCTTGATGCCGGCCTTGCATTCAGTCGATGTGATTTGACGTGCCTTTCATTTATTCAACACCGATAAGAAATAAATAGATCCAATTAAAACGATCTCTAATTATTTTCATTAATTTGATCAATTAAGTGTAATCTTCTTAAACACATTTAAATAACAACTTTAACAATATGTTATGTGATATTATTGTCAACTTAATAAAACCCTACAATCGAATCACGCGTATTTTAGCGGACAACAGTAATTTTGACCCAGAGTCTGGGCTTACAAACAAATTCTGGGTCAGTGGGCAAATTCTGACGCTTGTGGTGGGAGAACATCATACAACCTAAAAATATATCACATATATCAGTGTAGGTGATTGCACAGTGAACATCTTCTCTACAGTGAATGTTGAAAATCATGGATATTCTAACTGTATAATAAAATGTGTAAATTTATTTATTACTAACCCCTCCATAATCTTTTTCTCTGGGCTAGCATCAATACAACATTGGTAACCATAGGTATTCTTTGTTCTATTTAGTAACCATTTTATTAAATTGATAATATAATATCGTTCAAACTTATAATGAAATATTATCTTTAATGAAATCAATCACCCAATTTTTCAAAAAGTCATGGAGAGCCACTGTGTGAAACTTGTGATGTTTCACTAAATAATGATAGTAAAATATGTATGAGATAATTTGGTTTAATAATATCTAATATTCATGAATTAACAGCAAACATTATTACATGTATTGTTTTGTACAATGAATCAATCAATTTTTTTTTTGTTCTAGTGGATCGAACCAATGGCTGATGCCGGAGTTGATCAATATACATTCCATATCGAACCAGTTGATGATATATCATTAGTTTGCCGCAGGGTGCGTGAAGCTGGTATGAAGGTTCGAATTTTTCTAATTATAAAATGTTCCTTCTTTCATCCCAAATGATTGAGTAAGGAAGTAAAAGTAGGGTAACTAAAAATATTTGTTTATGGTTTATCCTTAACCATATCCAGACAAATGTCAAGTATATTGTCAACTTCGAGATTCCTAGTCTCCTGCCAATTGTTGTGTTTCACCTAATGACATGTCAATATCCATCAATTAATTATTGTAATGCCACCCGTTAGAATAGTTAGCATGTGTCTGGCCAGTTCCAACATCTATTCATGACCACTGATGTAGACTGGAGTTGTTCAGGCTGTTCTCTTATCTCTATTTGGTACAGATTCATAAAAACTAGACATCAAATGAAATTGAAGAAGGTCTTCTTTGCAATTCTGTGACCATAAGAAATTGTTTTTCCATGTTTATCTATTAATAACATTGCAGGTTGGACTTGCGTTGAAACCTGGTACGCCATTGACTTCTGTGCAAGAATACATTCCGTTAGCTGATATGATTCTCATTATGACTGTAGAGCCAGGATTTGGCGGGCAAAAGTTTATGTTTGACCAGATGGATAAAGTTAGATGGCTCCGAAATGAATATCCACTTTTAGATATTGAGGTTGATGGGGGAGTTGGTCCATCAACTATAAGTTGTTGTGCTGAGGTAAATATATTTTGCAGGCTTTTATATTTTTTATGTAAGCGGTTGCTTTGACTAAACGATATATTAGATTAAAGCTTTAAACTTTTTTATCAATTACAGCACACATGTGGTTCACAAAGTGTGTCCCGAGAGTTTTAAGTTAAATCTTATTTGTTTCCTAATGTAAGCAAAAATAGATTAGAAAACACTGATACGTACTAACTACATCAGTGATTATAATTGGTGATGATCAAGCGGTAAAATTTGTAGTCATTTGAACGTCAACAATGTAGAACCTCTCAATTGATTAAGCAGTGATATTTTCAAATGTTTTAACTAAATTATAAATATGGTTGTACTTTTACATGACTATCTAGTATTAAGTTTCTTTGATTCTATGCTTGAATGTGAACTCTTGGCTTTATGATTTCCATTTGTTAATTTTAGGCTGGTGCTAATATGATTGTATCGGGGACTGCAATTACTGGATCCACGGACCCACGCTCTGTGATAGCAAATTTGAAGAATACTGTTGAAAGTTCCATACATAAGTGTAATGTTTAAATAAGATAACACATTATTTCACAATTGTTAAAATATTTTCTAAGAAAGCATATAAAAGATGTTTGTGTTAAATCTTATATAATATCAATTTGGTGCCACCTTTGTTGTAATTTTAGCAATAAATATTGTAACGCAATAGGAGGTAAAGTTTTCATTTTCTTATTTTTGTGATTATGGTCACATTTTTTTTATATTCATTAAAAAATTTGGTAGAAAGTTCGTTTTATTAATTGAATGTAATCAGACTTAACATTTTGTACATTTCTGATTAATATTAAATGTCTTGTTTTTCAGCAAACACACATGTGGGCTTGTGGCGTTATTAGTATATTACTCTAACCGCTTGAGTACCGCGCAAGAAAATCATTATTGTGCCACCAGGACCACGTGTTTTTAAGGGCCAATAAAAAAATAAGTAAAAGTAATTATAATTTTTAAATATTTTTTACATATATATTAATGGATTGTTTTATAATTTTTCCATTTTTCAATTGAAAATTGTAACATTTCGAAAAAAAATTCAGGGTTGACACCGCATAAAAATATTGATTTTTTTTATTTAATTACTAAATTATATCAAACACTTAAAATAAATTATATATTTGCTAAAAATCTTTGTACATACCAAATTTCTAGTTCAGGGCTGGCACAAAGCAAACGAGTAATTTTTGTAAAAAAAAATTTAAACCTAAGTTATTTTTATAAACTTTTTGCTATAAATCTTAAAAACCAATACATAAAAAATAATGATTTTTTTTAGTCATTTGCTGGCAGAAATGTTTTTCATTTATGTATTGAAAAGATAAATAAAAAATAAAATAATACACTGCACTCTTAGAAACACTGATTTTTTGTGGAGACATTGAATTCAAATACGAAATGAACAAAACAATGAATTTGAGACTGTGAGAGGTGGTCATAAATCATGGTGATAATGTGTGCCATGTGGTTGCCTTTTTTTTCACCAATACAATGAAATTCGATAATTTTAAAAATTATACGGATTCTAGACAGACGGGACTATACATATTCATTAATATATTGCGTATATTCCATTGGAATACCAATTATTATTTATCTCAAAGTATTATGGACACCCGTGTCCGGTTGGGATTGATGGTCGGCACATGATTCGGACACCCGTGTCCGCTTGGGTCTCAAGCGGTTAATATAAAATTAACTACTGCTTACTGAACCAATTTTTATCTCTGTTTTAAGGGCTGTGGAATTATGGAATTTTAGGAGGACTGAAAACATTTAAGATTATTGATTATTTTTTAAAATTAAAAGTGGATATGAAAAACTAAAATTGGTTCTTATCTGAATTTATTATGAAATTGGATTTGTTTTGTTGCTCAGATGGTAAATTATTTCTGTTCACAATAGAATTCATTTTGCTCCCTGCATTTCGGTATCAAATTTTATAGAAGTATTTTTTTGACACATCAGTTTTTGGACCTATGTATTGCATAAAAATTGTATTTACTCCAAATCAAGTTGAAAGTTAATTAATGATATCTTCATGTTAAGATGTCTGCCGACTTAGGGTAAATAAACTTCCAAGTGAGCTTTAATTGTATTGTATAAAGTAGTTTTTCTACCAATGATTTGCACAAGCTTGAATCACTCCTTCGTCAGCTTGGGTGGTAAATTAGCTTGGCGACAGTCGCACCAGTGCATAGAAGTTCAACAAGCCACATTGCGGAATAAAGTAAAAAAATAAATAAATGAACTCTACTGTCACCATTTCTTTTTTAATGGTTCCACAATCTTGTATAATGATAACATAATATATTGATGATTCAATTAAATCTACTAAGATCATTATTTTCATTATGTACGGTCTCGGTATTGTCATAATGAAAACTTTTACTTTTATCTCTGGAAGTGTTCAATTCACAACTTTGTGCGATTCTGTCTGCTAATATGAATTCTTTCAATTTGTTTTTCTGCTCCATTTTTGTTCTCAAAGCAGCCATGGTCACTAGTATAGCCTCTTCAGTTCTAATAGTTCTAGATCCTTGTGTAGGCATGGCGTTAATGTAATGATCGAATAGAAGACTGGCATCATCGACAACGAGTTTCTCGTCACTCTCTAAGGCGGCTTCTATACCCTGAAGTCCTCCAAATAAGATGAGTGCATGGTCGTAACATATTTGTTTATCATTCAGTGTATCTAAATTGGTTCCCCTATCTGACGTACCTATTGTTACGTCATACCTGAAAAATGAATAAAGTATTCTTCATTATATGTTTGTAATTGGTATTTGAGTTGAGAATTCTCCATGTAAATACAGTATAATATAATTCATAAAACAAGAATAATCTAAGGACATTAATCAGATAACTCAATTTAGAAAGTTATATGTAATTCAAACAATATTAGTTTTTTTGTAAAAAATGGTTCTGTGAAATTGATGAAAAACTAGTAATAAACTCGATAAAAAGTTATTCCTGAAATGACCCTTGAAATATATCAAAAACAGCATGTATTCCTTACCCGTTTTCATATGGCGATTTAGAAAAGACTTCACTGAGTGAATTGGCAATTCTGACAACATATCCCCAATAGACTCCAGTCTCCGCTCTGGGTGTTGACAAGCTTTCAACCGTTCCTTTTTGTTTTTTTGAACCTTCAATTGCAGGGAACATTCTGACAGTGACTCTTATTCCAGGTGTAAGTAATTTATCAACAGAAACATCTTGTAGAAGACCAACATTTACCTGCGATCCTCGGCCTGGCTTGACATTTTTATTCAGAGTGATACCTTCTCTACAAACAGATATAATATATTAGATTCCTAACAATGATGAAACAGAGGTTTTATTTATGAACGAGGTAAATTGAGTAGCTCAAATTCAGTTTAATGTGTTAATACAATGAACTCTGATTTCTTATTATTTTTTAAAGCTCCAGCCAGACATCCATATGAACAGGGTAAAATAATCTAAAATTTATCATTGAAATATTATGGCGCCATCATAATTTTTACTGCGACTACATTTTTGAAGATGGTTCCTTAATAAGAGTGAAAATTGGTTACATACATTGATTATACTCGCTATAATGTTTTAGACCAATGCAATACGAGTTGCTAGTCAATTGTCTCTGAAATGTGATTTGTCAAATATGGAGATCATACTTGAGATCAGATTCGAAACTTTCTATATAAGTTGGAAACTGATGTTTATGTTAACAATATTCCTCTCTTAATCCTAAGAAAGCTACTAAACTAAAATAATTAACACTTTACAATGGTTCACATTCCCTGTAGTCAATGTGTTTATAAAGAGGGCAAGAAGTCATTGAATAAATTTGTAACTCAAGTAAACTTTCATGCTGTCACATGAGGGCTCAACTTGTAATATAAAACTAATTAAAGTATTTTAATAATAATTTACACAATCTTCCTGATTTTTCATACAAAATTTAAGATGAGCTGGATTGAAATGTGCGACATATATTTATTTTGTCAGTAGGTTAAATAATATAACATGCGTACCTGAATAAGAAGTCATTTTGGGTACGCAAATGGTGAGGTGCATCGAGTGGATTCAATATTCCAGCAAATTTTAAGTCATCATGCAGGGGAAAGAAAAATTTGCGAAGGTATTGAGGGCACTCCAAATACTGGAGTATTCGTGCTAGTTGGACACAGCTTTTACGTGCCACTTTAGTACCTTCGATATCATCGATTTTCGACTTCTTCACATTAATTTTGTCACCTATGTCATCGTACACGATAATTTCATCGACACTGAATATGCAAGCAGCTCTTGCGATTTGGCCGGCTAAATATGATCGTAACTCTGCAGATTGAGCATTTTCTAAAATTGATCCAGGAACTGCTAGGCTTATAGTAGATACCTTGGAAAATTTAGATTTTTCCTTTTCTTGCTCTACCACCGAAGCCTCGTTTTCGGCTTGCTTTTCAGCTTGTTGGACCTTTTTAGCCATCTTTTCATCATTCCATTTTCGTTTCGTAGCTTTTCTCTGTTGAGAATAATCTTTCCAAGATTTGAAACCTTCCGGTAATGTAGTAGGCGTAGACATATTTTATTTCATTAAAAGTCATGAAATTTGAAGTGATTAAATGATATAACGAGACATCACAGGTAATTGATCTGTTATTATGAATAATAACGTAGTATTCAATTTAAGTATCGTTTCACCCTACACGTGGAGAACTGTCAGAAATGTATCAGTGTATCTTGTCTATGGTATCAATAGAGTAAGATTAATGTTGTCTATGGTAAGATTATTATTGTAACATTTACTCTTGCTGCTACCAACCAAATAATATTATAATATTTATGTAATCAATTTAAGTTTTAGATAATCTATGGTTCACTTAAATGTGTAGTATGAGTACCTACATACGGCAGTCAATTTGAAAAAAGTTATAACTTTTTAAAGTTTAAAGTACTGCAAACGGCGCTGTCAAATTTAATTGTGTCGATTTTGTCTTCAGCTATCCTTGTGATTTACCAATTATATCGAATTGGCAGTTACATATAAGTAAATTGTTTATCTTTTGCAGTGTTATTGTCACATTCTATAAACAAATCAGTATCAGCATTGTGAATTAAGTATGGATTTATTAAGAATTCAATTATGTACCTTATTGTAAAATAATTATAACACTTACGCGTGTTTCGCTGCTACTTCATTCATATTTTGTGGAATTGCTCTAAATTCTTAATTTTTTATTTCCTTTTTGCATATTTGAAAATGTATTCAAGGCTGATATTTTTTCATCGTGCTAACTAACACCCCATTAGTTAGCACAACTTTATCCTACAAACTTTTAAACAATAATTATTAGGTTATTTTAATTTATTGAATAGCGCAATTAATCAGTGCATTTATTTTCGAGGTGATTTATTAAGACAGATAATCATGCCTAATATTTCATGACACTTTGTTTACTTCTGTTTACTGTTGTCCAATTCAAAAGTCAAGCTGAAATAATTTCATTCAGCGATCAATAAGTTTGGGCTTAAGTTATGGCAAGGTCAATACATTTTAATTTATTTTGCCGAACACGTTTCTGTTTTCCTCTATCTTTTATTACTTTTTGTCATTGTGATTATTATATACCTATAATCTTCAACCAAAATACTTACTTAAGTATTTCGACTGAGAGTGCTTGATGGAATTTCAATATCAAATTTGAATTTTTTGAATTTTGTACTTTTCCATGAGTTTTGTCGCTAACGACCCGGGTTTCGCCTTTCGGCATCTTCAGGCATTCAAGTGCACGGATGTACTTGAACTGACATCAGTTCAAGTACATCCGTTCCGGGTCGTTAGCGACAAAACTCATGGAAAAGTACAAAATTCAAAATACTTGAGGTGAAAGGCAACAACTGCCAACTAAGGATTTGATGATTGCATCCATAAAATATATTTTTTTATGTGGCTTAAGCTTTTTTTGAGATAAAATTTTGCAATTGAGATGCCCGACTATTATCAACAATAATTAAAGGTCTCGTTTGAAAACGTGTATGGTAAATAAAATGTTGTTTTGCGACGGTCAATATTCTATATCATATTGGCCACAGAGCCAAGTATGTTTTTGACTCTATGTAACGATCTTTCATATGATACGTAAAAGTGGATGAGTTTAGTATTTTTTTGTTTCTCAGTCAATAGGAAAACATAGTTCCATAGATAACACCATAGGTACTCTTATATTATTATAATTCTGTTATGCTGATTAAAGAACTTCAATAAAAATGCATATAAAAATATTGTTCTTCAGCATTTGAAATTTATCTTAAAATGATGACCTCTGATCTTCCATATATATTCCGACTACAATAATATTATTCTCATCTGAAGTTTTTTATTTGAAGTATTATATTTATGTTATACTGTCGTGAAATAGTTTATAATTTTATTTTCAGTACCTTGGTGGAGAGTGGAAGTAACAGTCATACAATGGCATCATCAGGATATCTTGGTAAGAATATTTTAATAAAATAATTCCACAAAATTATACACACAAGACAATGCCACTACTTTTAACAGGATTAAATTTATATGAGAAACTTACTGAAAATAGAACAATTATAGATTTATTATTGTCTAGAACAGCGGTCATCAAACTGCAGCCCGCCTAAGATTTTCATCAGTCTCACCAAAAATTCCCGATTTTCGTATATGAATTACTAATGTTAAATTAATTTTATAAAATTTCATGTTTTGGTTGTGAATTCAATACAACTGTTTCTTTCAATTCATTATATGCGATAAGATAAGATTAGGTAGAGGACCCAAAGAAAGAAGTTAACTATAAAATTTATTGTTAGAGGTAACTAGATGATTATTTACTCGAAAATTTCTTGGATATTCCCATGTATTAAAATTCTACGAATGCCGTGCACATATAAATTTATATTCAAACTGGATTCCAATAAGAATGAATTTAATTTAAAATTTCGATTGAAGGTTGTATGTATCTGTAGTAAATTATTTGACATCATAATAATTACCAATTTAAACAGAAGGGAAAAGACTATTTACATATACTGAAAAAATATAGTATGAAACATTAAATTCAACAATTAATTGTCCAGATTTGACAGGTTAAAAGAAATTATTTTAATAGTTGAAGTATATTTAATGATTAAAAATAATATAAATAGTTTCTCTAATCTAAATGTGGCTAGCCAGTAGCCAAGTGGTCAACGTAGCGCTCATTGAGGTGTCCCCGTGCTTAAATCTCAGTATGGAGACTTGCATAATACACCTGACTACAATATTATTTCAGTGGGCATTTGTCAAATTGTTTGAAGCCAGTTGAAAAAAGTTGGGATTTGAATTTAATGTTTCCCGTAGAATAACAGATAAAGTAGCTAGGTAATTCATTCATGCTGAAATTAACTTGTATATCAATCATGATTTTCTTTTACCCATTTTCAGCGTTGTTAAGTGTATCAGACAAAACTGATCTAATTCCTCTCGCCAAACATTTAGTACAATGTGGTTTGAAGCTAGTCGGAAGCGGTGGAACTGCATCCAGTCTCCGTCAGTCTGGCCTTGCAGTTCTTGATGTATCGGATATTACAGGAGCACCAGAAATGCTCGGTGGCCGAGTCAAAACTTTACATCCGGCTGTTCACGCTGGAATTTTATCCAGGTATTGGTTGATGCCTTAATGACTATGGATAGTTTCATAATTATTGCATTGAAATTTAGGCAAAGCTTTTGAAGTGCTCACGATTCAGAAGTATCTTTAGAAAGCATCATGTTTTTGTACTCTATATAATAGTCCATTGGGTTAGTTAAGATTCCGATTTTGTCACTCTAAAATTATAAAAACCATCAACAATATAAGATTTTTTTTTACCAGTCAATCAATATGTGTTTATATATCAATGGAATGCATTGAATGTTTCTCCATCTCACAGATCAAATAGAATAAGAAAGCAAAAGCCAGCAAGATCTAATATCTCCGTCACATCCTTCTTGTCACATGTGATTAATCAAATCAACAACAGCTGGCAAATATTATGTTTTAACCATCTAATTTTCAGTTGACACATACGGTTACCAATTCTTGCTGCATTGTATCTAATTCATATCACTAAGCTATAGAATCTTGTTATTATGATGCTTTATTTACATATATGTATAAAAAAATTACCTCCCTTATTTATTGCCATTTTATCTGATTTTTATCCCCACCAAAAACAAGATAGAGTTGCCACTGATTGCATCACAAGTTTTTGATTGCGTATGTTATATCTTTGAATTTTAGTTGTTTGTATTGATCTCTCAGTTGCCCCCTGGGGTGACCAATCAGAGCTGAGGATCGTTCCTTCTGCATTTTCTTGTTTACATTATTATGATGTTTTGTTAGTGCTATTATATGAAGCAATCTATGTATTTAAAAACATGTTTTTGACATTAATATGTCTTGAATAGACTATATATCTGCAGATAAGCATACGCACATATTTCCATTTAATATAAATTTATGTTAACTTTCAACATTTGGATTAAAAACAATAAAAACATTGATAAACATTATAATTATAAATAAAATGATATGTTTGGAATAGTAATTATTGCACTTTTTTAATTGAAACATTTCAACATAGTCATAATAAATTGGTATTTTTAATCAATATGGAAAGATATCAACATGAATGGTGAGCGACTACAGACAATTCAATAACAATTTTTTTTTATCAGAACAAGAAAAAGAGGTTATTGACAAGATAACAATGTATAATGTATTGTTCTAATATGGTGAAAAAAATAACAATGTATTTTAATTTCTGTAGAATTAAAATTCATTGTTATTTTTTTTCACCGTATTATAATGGAGTACTACCAAGTAAATGCCAATTCAATCAACAAAACAATAGTTCTCTTGATATGCAGATGGTATTGTTTTTTATATGATTTGTATATGACTGTTTATAGCGTCTTTGATTCACAGTTTTGTATGTACATATATTTTTTATCAATAATTTTTGACAGTCTAATCAATTTCAACCATTCCCATTTCTATATTAGAATATTATATTTACTTTTTTATAGTATTCGGCTAGAAATAATTCATTGGTATCTGTGTCGATTTCAATATTTTTGTTTTTTCAGACGTATTCCATCAGACGAAGAAGATATGAAAAAGCAGAATTATTCTTTTATCAGCGTTGTTGTCTGTAATCTTTACCCGTTTGTTGAAACTGTTTCAAAACCCAACGTCACCGTTGAAGACGCTGTTGAAAATATTGATATTGGAGGCGTAACACTACTCAGAGCGGCTGCTAAAAATCACGAGAGAGTCACTGTTATTTGTGATCCAAAGGATTACGAGAGAGTGATGGAAGAAATGAGCTTGTCATCTGACAAACAACCATCAAAGAATACGAGGCAAGATGAGATTGTTTATTAATAGATTTATATATAAATATTATACTTTTGCTGTGGTTATATGGGTGTAATATGCAACACTTGTTTCTATCATAAATGATTTATGGATACCTTTTATTGTTTATCTATTATGAAAGATATTTTCTCTGCATATTAAATATGTTTATTTTTGTGGAGATGGAATTAATCATAATGCAGTCAAGATTTTTTTGTGGCAGATATTTTATGAAAATACTTTTTTTTTTGTTTATTTGCTTTTTAATGGATCTTAATTTTTATTATTTCACATAGGTATAACACTTTTTAATGTAGGTAAAATATCTTTGCAACAATGCACTTCATGAAACATCCATTAGTCTCTAGTATTCAATTATAAAGAATTGCAAAGAAAGTACAGAGATGATTATGTGAGCATTCCTTTATTTCAAGTTATGTGTTTTTTCAATAGATAATGCTTTTGCTAACTGTTATGTTTTCTAATTACTAGGCAAGAGCTTGCGCTCAAAGCTTTCACGCACACATCTCAATATGATCTTGCTATTTCTGACTATTGCCGCAAACAATTTTCTGGTGGCAAGTCGCAACTAACCCTGAGATATGGTAAGAACACTCGCACAAAGCTATGATTTTATTAATCACTAATTATTTTCACAGAAAAATTCCAAAACATCTATTTTTGTTTGTATAACTACAAAATAATATGATATTTATTACAACTTTTAAGGTGTTCACTGTCAATACTTGGTGGAAAGGCATTATAATTAAAATGTATTATTATCTTTATTTATTACAACATTGCAATCAAAATAAAATAAACCAGTTTTGAAACCATTTTGTTTGAACATCTAAAATCATGAAAATATATTAAACACGTATTTGCGGTTCTCCTGAAATCAAACGGCGACTTAAAACATTTTTACAAACGCACAGCTACAGTTAAAAAAAAATACATATACATTTTCATCAGTATCAAATAATAATTTCAGGAATGAATCCTCATCAAAGCCCTGCCCAAGTGTTTACTACGAATGCTCAACTTCCAATTACACCACTTAATGGATCTCCAGGATTTATTAACCTTTGTGATGCACTCAACGCTTGGCAACTAGTGAAGGAATTGAAGGTTGCTCTTGGCTTGCCTGCTGCAGCCAGTTTCAAACATGTCTCCCCCGCAGGTGCTGCGGTTGGATATCCTCTGGATGAAATTCAGGTAATTAATTACATTTCAAGTTTGCTTAATTTTCACAATGATTTAAATTAACATTTTTCAGTTGGTGATTTTCTTATTTGTTTTATATCACCCAAATTAAAATATAATTAGTAAAATAAATCTTGACTGAAAAATAACTGAAATGACTTCAATATACAATATTATTAAATTGGAGATATTAAAAAACATATTGCAGGCATCACTTTGTATGGTATCTGATTTGAAAGAAAAACTCACACCCATCGCGACAGCTTATGCCAGAGCGAGAGGAGCTGATAGGATGAGTTCGTTTGGAGATTTTGTGGCTCTCTCTGACGAATGCGATGAAATAACAGCCAAGATTATCTCCCGAGAAGTGTCTGACGGTGTGATTGCTCCAGGATATTCCCCTGCAGCCCTAGATTTATTGAAGAAGAAGAAAGGCGGAAAGTATTGCGTTATAAAGGTATGTGAAAGAGATAGTAGCATAAAATATAATACCAGGGCCTCATTTTTAGGTGTTAGCTGTACACTAACCTGATCAACTGCTTGAAGAGCCAAGGAAAGACAAAGTGTAGGCTTGTATGTATCTTACTGTAGTCCGTAGATTACTATAATAAAGCAGCTTTGTCACACTATGATTCTTTGTTAACACTTTGTTTATGGGCCTTTTATCTACTTGGGTGATTAGTATGTCATTTTGCATTTGATGGATAGTAAGGAAAAGCACAAATTTGTTCATATTGTGTTAATATTCCTGTTAAATCTAAATTATTTAAAAGAAATTTTTATTTCCAAAAAAACATTTTAATTAATATTCTGTTTCTCTAAGTACGTCAAATATTTTGGTATTCTCTAATTGTTAAAATTAGGCATTGAATGAATGTCCTAAATAGTAAATTTTAGGTCTGTATTCAATCGACAGATAAGATATCCTATCTTGGTGGTGGGTCTACAATATAAGTAAGACATTTAGAAAAAGTATACATATTTGAATGGAAGTAGAGAATGTAATATAATGCATAACCATATCTTATTTCTAGCTATGATTTATTGATAATGTTTTAAATTCAACTTATAAATTATGCAATTTATTTTAGATCGATGCTAGTTATGAACCGTCACCAATTGAGCGTAAAACATTGTATGGATTAACATTGGAACAGAAAAGAAATGATGCGGTGATAGATGCATCATTATTCAAAAATGTTGTGTCTCAGAATAAATCTCTTCCCGATTCTGCCATCAGGGACTTGATTGTGGCAACTATTGCCCTTAAGTACACTCAGAGTAATTCTGTGTGCTATGCACGGGATGGTCAGGTAATTATTTATTTAGAATCTTATCTCTTTAGAAACTCTATTTATTTATCACGATTGATGCCATAAATTAGTATAATATTTAAGTATCATATTGTATATTAGAAATATTTAACTTTATTGTATTCTTCAAAATATTTTTTATTGTTAAACAACACAGGTAATTGGAATTGGTGCTGGTCAGCAATCTCGTATACACTGCACTCGTTTAGCTGGGCAGAAAGTTGCCAACTGGTGGCTTCGTCAACATGCTAAGGTGCAAGGAATGAAATTCAAAGAAGGTGTCAACAGAGCAAACAAATCTAACGCGATTGACAATTATGTTAGCGATACAGTTGGTAAGTCTACTTATGTATTAGTTTCACAAATGCTGTAAAGTTAATTAAAAGTTTAAAATGCCATTGTAATTATTCATATGTGATATTAGAGTATACAGTAACTCAATAGGTATTTTTGTATTCCTGTTTTTCTGCATTGTCATTTGATATGAGGTTCTTATTGTCAATTGAAACTTGAGTGCTATATATTGAACATTTTTAGGCGCTGACATGCCTGTTGCTGAGTGGGAAGCAATGTATGATACGCCGCCAACTCCGTTATCTCAAAAAGAACGCTCTGAATGGCTCGGAAAATTGGATAAGGTCGCTTTAGCATCCGATGCATTCTTCCCATTCCGGGACAACATTGACAGAGCTGTGCAGGTAATAACCATTTTTAAAAAAATAGCCTTTCATCATACAGTAAACTCTCGATTATCCGGGCTAATGCTAGGGAGGATGGCAATGTTCCAATACAATTCAATTCCGTTTCATGACTAACGTAACCACTGGTATCTTCTTCGCTTGTAGTACTACTGTCATTTTCTTCTTCTTGGGTAACAAGAGAAACAATATCAGAATCGTCCATGCGTTCAAAGTCCGGATCATTTAAATCATGGTTGAGCCACTCCTCTATATTTTACTTATCCACGTCTTCAAAAAAATTTAAATCTTCCCATAATTCACACATTTCAGGTACAAAATTTTCTTCATTCTCTTCCGAATCCATTAAATCTGTTTCTATGTCAGGAAGAATCTTTCTTCATGATCGAACGAGTGATAATTTTGGCCAAGATTGTGCTACCCCATTTATAACATCCAAAACTGTCATTTTTTTTTCCAAAAATTGATCAGAATATCATCTTCCTCGACAAGAGTTTTCAGAAGTTGTAAATAGAAACACATGTGGAGTACAAAGGATTTAAATTCTTGACACATTCTAGTCCCATAAATTATGATGTTTATTGCGGTATATGCTAACATTGATACAAGTGGTTAAAAAAAATTCAGGGTTAGTTACATAAATACAAACACATCGCTAAATTCATCCTTTTTTCAAATAACGCGCATATTTAAGATCGCAATTCATTAATGCATCCTATAATCGTAATAGAAAAAAAACAATCAAATTAAATTTGAATTAAAGAATAGTTATTTTCAGGCACGAATAATCCGCAAACCGGATAATCCATACACGGATAATCGAGAGTGTACTGTATTTAGATCATGTAAATCAGGTCTAGTCAAATTGTTTAGCTGAAGGGCCATATTATGTATTCAGAATAAACAGTAGGCCTTAACCTTTTCACTGTGGTTTTCACTTTAGACGTCATGTTCGACATGTCTGCAGTATGGGCAATTCGTATATTGTCATGATTATAGCACGGAGATTTGATTCTCATATTACTATCTGCAACTGAATATATGCTTTTTCAATACATCATATTGGATGCGCATACAAAAAAACATATTTTTTTTACTATTTCAGAATGGTGTTCAGTATATTGGCAGTCCATCAGGATCAAACAACGACGAAGTGGTCGTCAAAGCCTGCGATGAGCACAAAATCACTCTAGCATTCACTAATCTACGACTGTTCCACCATTAAATATGCCCACTACTGATTCCATAATGATATTATATTAACTATGGACCTCGGAGTAATTTTTACAAACATTATCAACAAATTTTATTTCAAAATTTATAAAAGAATTACTATAATGAATTTCTAGTTTTTAATAAATGATCAAAGTATCGTACACAATATTGAAATACATGTACAGTTACATTCAGACTTATAATTCTAAAACTCTTTTATAACATAGATTATTATACATTCCAGGGATCTTATGCTGAACATATTTGCTATCTTTTTATTGATAGAATTATTTAGAGATCTAAAAAATATATTTGGTTAAAAATCCAGTTGTTGCCATTTTTTTGTAAAAGTAATATAGAATATTTATATTACAATCTGTTTTAAGTGCCTTATTATGATCT
Organism: Himalopsyche kuldschensis; assembly: GCA_028554975.1. Taxonomy (NCBI): domain Eukaryota; kingdom Metazoa; phylum Arthropoda; class Insecta; order Trichoptera; family Rhyacophilidae; genus Himalopsyche; species Himalopsyche kuldschensis. The sequence goes on along the minus strand of JAHFWI010000016.1, from coordinate 4,637,502 downwards.
GCTGTAATCGATGAGTAAGATTTGTCATTATTTGAAATTTAATAAAGAATGTTTTTTCTACAATATATTTCTATGCATAAATACACATTTAAAAAAAGATTTTTCCAATCCTATCCACATCCAATGCAAAATACGCTACGAAAATATTCCTAGCATGAATAATGAAAGCGTGTTATCTCATCAATTGCAAATTTACTTTCATTTAATAGCTGAGCATTGATTTTTCGTGTCTTCAGAAAATTTTCACCATCTTGGTTGGTATCTATTTGCACTTTGGAGCAACATCAATTTACAACTAGATTATTCCGCAGTGAACTTTATAAAAAAGAAACCTTTTATGACAATAGCTTGCCCGTTTCAAAAATATTTTTATCATGGTATAATACGGGTTGAGGGAGATTAAAAAGTTTCAGATTTTAATACAGTGACATCTATTAATGAATAAAATTATCAATTTTCAATACATTCCTATAATAATTCTCAATACATTTTTATAATTTTCATATAATTTTCAATACATTCCTATAATGAATGATTAAATGAAATCACTACATTTCAGATGATAAAGACAATCATAGTACAAAGCAGCCTTTTTTTCAATGAATTAAATACATAATCTCATCAAAACGTCATATTTGATTTTGATAAATATTATATCTATAAACCAACCTAACGGAAATAATATTTCAAACCTAATGTCTTGATTTAAAAAAAGTATATTTTTAACGTAATGAAATCTATAAATCTTTACTTACCCTTAAAATCTCGAGCGCCGAGATGGTAAAAGTTCATAGTAGTTGATCCATTGGTGAAAACATGTAAGTATAAAATTAAGTGTTACCAAAATGGAGAGCTAAAAATTTGTTTGAGCTCATATTCATTAATCATGGGAAAATTCAATGCACTCAAGTGTCCACTTACCATTGGAACAGATTGATCGGTGCCAATGGATTATTTCTACAATAATAATTAGCATTATAGCTAATTATAACTAAGGCATTAGATATTTTTAATAAGTTCAGGGCTGGGCCGAAGTTGGCTTATTTTTTTTTTAAATAATCTTATTACAAGAGAACGAAAGACAAATATTTTTACGTATTTTTACGTAAATATTTAAAAACGTATTCCTTACTATGGTTATGATCTATTTTAGTGATTGACCAGTTTGTTGCTGTAATGATTTTTAAAGGATCCTGTTTATATAGCTATGAGTCAGTGACGTAGATAAAGAGTAGAGGGTAGATATCACAGATAAAAATTTATATACATTTGAATGAATCGAGATATTTTTTTTCATTAAAATATATTTTTTAGTTGAGTTTAATAAAATCGGGCCACAAAACGCCACTGGACACTATCAAACCCTCACCATTTGAAAAAAACTTCGTTCGTAAAATACAAAACTAAATGCCACAACAGAAAACTAGTTTTTCGTCCATTCCCATGGAATAATATAGCCAGGGTGATTTTTTTATTTATACTTTTTTAATAATGATTTCTGATGTTGTATTCAAAAACTTCACTGATTTTAGACAAAAGTCGTCGTATGTGTTATTTGAATCGTGTACATGTTGACAATCCTCCATCAGTGGCGGATCAAACACTTAAATTTGGAGACCCCCCTTTTACGAATTATAAACAAAATTTTCACTCTTGGTAATTTCATCTCATCAGAAATATTCAAAATAATAACGCTGAAGAGATCGCAATGAAACAATAAATATAAAAAATATTCAAACTAAAACGAAATGATCATAAAGGTGCAATAAAATAAGAGTATTAAAAAAAATATTAAAAATAAAACAAATGTGCATTATCCGCAATGAATGTTATTTTATATCTATTCCTAAGATCATCGATCTAATCATCCAATCGCATGGAAAATAACAGATATCATTTTGATTCCAAAACTGGGAAAAAATCACTCATTACCTGAGAACAAGCGACGAGAATGAGTTATTAAATCACAGCTACTGTGATATTAATTATTCTTCAAGAAGGACCCTTTGAGTGGTGAGTTATTTTGAATTATATTAGGCTATTTTCTATAAATTTTATAGAATATTATTTTTTTTGCTATCCGTAAATCTGAGAAGAATATTATTCCTCATTAGGTTGATATTTGGAATTAATATTCCTTCTGCGATTTTAAAACGAAAATTCTAAAAAAATATTCTTGTAATTAAATATTACTTTCAAATAATTATCTAGAATCTTTTACATCCAATTCGGGTCTGAATCTTTATTGCATTCATCTGTCAATATGTGGTTCTCTATTGACGGTGATTCCAGGAAGCGTATCGAAGTGAAATGGTGTTTTACATTCAATAATATGGCCACAGATTTCTTACAAATATTAACCTTTTTATAAAACGCTTTTGCTAATTTAAAACATATAATAAAATTAATGTGACTACCAAAAATTACAGATTGACATCTTTAGTTTCAATATATGAAAAAATAATAACATTAAATACACAATAAGAGAATGGCAATTGATAATAGATGACAACATACGTGAACGTGCCGGTACGTCGATACTCCTCAAAAGGTTAACCTCTATATTGTCTATGCGCCCAACGGCACGCTTACAACCATTCTTTTGTTTTGTCAATGCACATGGCGATCGACAAAGTATAATTATTCTTTTGACTCAATCTCTATGGGATAGACCAAACGTTCGGAAATTTTCAAGTCTATGGTCGATAATCTATAGTCTATGGGTTGTCAAATATCGAAAAAACCATAAAGTAATGCTAGGTGGGAATGTTATATAAGCGCCACGAGTTCTTTGATCAGCCCATCAGTGTGGTATCGGAACTCAACTCTGACCACAAGCCGGTACTCCTGTACCTCGCCGACCCACTTGATCCCCTGGCCGCAGTGCCAACAAACACCAAGACCCGGACGTCTTGGGGGGACTTTGAGACACACATCAAATAAAACATAAAAGTCCCGGATGACTTATCAGACCCGAAAGCCATCGACACGGCTGTCGAATATCTAACGGACACCATCCAAACTGCGAAAAATTCCGCGTCCGAAACCGCTCCCGCGAGTAGCTACAGACCAGATACCCCGTATTGGATTAAAAACCTAATCAGGGAGAAAAATCGTGCCAGAAAAGAATGGCAAAAGCTGCGAACCCAGTGGCGAGAACGGCTAAAAACCGACTCGGCGCCGAGGTCAAACGAGCCTTGAGGGAGCATCGCAGTGAAACCTTCAACGCCTACCTCCAAGATCTTGCAAAAGGGGACCACCCGTACTGGTCGCTTAGCAAGCTTCTCAGACGGGACCCCAACCCGGCCCGTCCGCTTCTCAGTCCCAACGGCCCGGTATACACCACCGAGGATAAAGCTGAAATATTCGCAGACTCCCTCGAGAAACAGTTTTCACCTCATGAGATCGACCCAACCGACGACGCGCTAGTAAAACGCGTCGATAGGATTCTGGCGAAATACTCGGACTTGATTAACCAAAGTCCGGACCTCCATTCCGTAGCACCTCTCGAACTCGCTACCACCGGAGAGATAGAGATTCGAATCAAAAGACTGATCAATAAAAAAGCTCCAGGCAACGATGAAATTAGCCCCAAAGCTCTTAAACATCTTCCCGAGAAAGGGGTTGAGACGCTTACAAAAATCATAAACGCCTGTCTGGAGTAACAATACTTTCCAGCGTCCTGGAAAGTCGCGAACGTTATACTCTTGCCTAAGCCGGGCAAGAACCACGAAATCCCTGTTAACTACAGGCCCATTAGCTTGCTCCCATCCATGGGCAAACTATTGGAGCGCGTTATTAAATTTCAGATTAGAGGAGATCACCCTGAAAAAAAAACTTATCCCGGATGAGCAACACGGTTTCAGAGCCAGACACTCCACCAACCTTCAACTACTCCGAGTGGTTGAGTTCTGCAAGGAGGGCTTTTGCCGCCGGCAGTTCACCACAGGTCTCTTTTTAGACATAGAAGACATATAAAACTATAAAGGCTTGAAGCAGAGCCCTCACCTATTCTCCAAGCTGTGATAATGTTAAGGTTAAAAAACCAACACTAGGACTTCAAGAACCTCGTCGGGACGATGGCCTACACCCTATACTCCACTTATCCTGCTCTTGTAGCAACTTTTCCAATAGCGGAAGAAAACGTGGAAGACCATTTAAACGCCCTAAGAGACACATCTTAAATTATGAGTCATTTCGTTTCTTCAGTTAGGACTGGGCTTGTGTATTATAAGAACAGTAAACTTTTCAAGCATATTTCCTATTTATCACCACTATCACTAGATCTCATTGTATGAGTTTTGAAAAATTGAGGAGAGAAGAATTATAAACTGCCCATTTGGTTGGTTTGCGCTGTCCACAAACCTTACGCCGCAACTAAAATTGCAGTGTTCTTATTGGCTCGCACTGTTAACCAATCACCACGCGCTTTCATATTCAAATAGGAAACGCTGCTCGTGATTGGCAAATAAGCATAGAAGAATTTGATGTCACGCAAAACTATTCAAATGATTTCACTCTGCTTTGTTTTTCTAATTTGAAATCCATCAATAACAAGGCGCAGTAAATAGAGTTCGGGGCAGCAATTTGGCCGAGCTTGAGTCGGCGCACACATACTCGGCTTGAAATAGTAGCCGGCAAAAAGTCAGAATTAATAATTTGTGTTTTTGATTGAACAATAGGTGAAATATTCCAACAATATATTTTATCAATTATTTCACTGTCATAACTAGTGGCAAAAAAGTTTCATACATCTCGCTATTTTATTGCCGGTAGGTTTTGATTTGTACTACATGCAAGTCGGCGGAATGACTTTTAAAGTTTCCAATTCTCAGTATTCCATTTATTACATTGGACTTTTTTGTGAAAAAACAAAACAATTTATTCTATTGGGACATAACTCATACTAAACACACTTCTTTTGAACACCACTGAAGCTTATTACTTACAATTTTCACCAAAAATATAAAATATAATATCACGACTGGTGGAAAACGCAAAAATATAAGTGATGTTGAAATTTTAGAACAAGTAAAAAATTTAAGAAGGTCAGTCGAAACACAGAATGACGACGCTTGTATCTGCGTGAAATAATTAGATTTGAAAATAATCATTCTACTTTATTGGCGGGAAAATAAAATGGTACCACAAAAATAGAATGAAAATGGCGGGAAACAAAATTTCTGCAGAGGCGATTACAGGAAATGGTTAAATAAATTCGCTGGGTCGTGTGATAAGAACGTTATGTATGAAATTGATTTTAATATCATTTCGGCAGGCTCCTATGTAGTTATATGTACATTCACAGAAGAAAATAATACATCAAATTTCCATACAAGACTCTTTATATCTATATTACATCTTACATTGGTAGTATGATCTTTTTGCCAGAGACGAGCTCAGGTGGGAGGGCGCTCTGGGCAGGTGGGCCAATGGGCGGGCTCGCCTACCGACTGCGGGCGGCGCAGCGCGGGGCCGCGACGGGTAGCACCGCGGTCCACAAGCGGAGCAATATTCAAGTCGGCTTTTCCCCCCCGGAATGTTTACCGAATCGGTCCGTCGTGTCGCATGGGACCGCCGTGTTTGTTGTCATTACGGCTCCTGTCAAAATGCCGCTTTTCCGAAGTTTCCCACCACGTAAATAAGGTAAATTTTCGACCCCACTAATAAATTGTGTCAGTGATCAAACATGTGCTCTTATCAACCGGTGCCAATAAAAAATAACAGATTTTTTAAAATTATATTTTTAGCTGAAAATATTGTTTACTTTATACCAGAGTATTTTTCTTGATCTTTATTATATTAAACAGAATTAAAAATCAGTGAAAAAATAACTTGAATATATGTTTTAATATTGCCACAGTGAATAATAAATAATTTGTACTTATTTGTGCGCGCAATCGAACTAAATACTTTTGAAATTTTCTCGTTTGAATATTTGTTCTAATTTTGAAAATAACGCTATATTAAGTAAAAAAAATCGTTTTTTTCTGGTGATGTGTTTTGATTGTGCAGTTCGTTTGACAGTTAATGATTAGTGGAGAGCCTTCCAGGGAAATGCATCCGGTCCGAGCCAGGAGAAAGCAGGCTAAGCCTCAGAGAAAACCAGGTCAGTTGGAAGTGTTCCAATGAGAGCAATTGTTTTTTTTTGTTGACAGGGGTGATTTGACGTATACGCACCACGTGGCTTAATTTTCGCATCTGACTTGCGTAATGCGTTCCTTGACACGTGATCAGGGGCAAGGGGGATAGGGACAGGGGGGATCTGGAATTCTAGAAACATGCACTATATGTATAATACGATGAAAATTAAAAATGTATTTAAATTCTACAGAAATTAATTAATATATCTATATTTCGGCTTGCGCCATCGTCAGGACAAATTTTTTCACCGTATTATAATGAAATTCTACCAAGTAAATGCCAATTCAATCAATGCACTATATCCTTTATGTTTTATAGAGGCCAGTACAATACAAATAATATTTTTTTTTTGTACTTATTCGACATAACATTTATTAGATCAGAACCGGTTTCGCTCATAGCGAGCATTATCGTCAGTTGATACCAGATTCAATCGATGTATCAATCCTGCTCGAGGGAATAGGTGTTTGTGTTGTTAACAACTTCTTCCCGCCCACCCGATCCCAGAAAGCGGCGCGTAGCGGGAGTGATTAGCTAATCACTGGTTTTGCCCTAGTTCTCGTATCTTTTCAATTCCTACTCTCTTCGAAAAAGAGAGGTTGAGAAAAACATATTTTGAGATAAACCCTTGGTAACTAACATTTGCACGGGATCATTTTTTATAGTTACGCCACTGGAGAAGGTCAGCATACTTATGTGCTACGAGAATACGTATTTATTAAATTGAATTAATAGGTTATCATTCTATTAAATTTATATCAATACACAAGTAATAAATTTAGAAATTGGAGCAGAAGATAAGGGGCTTCCCGTGAAATGAATTATTTAATATTACTATTTCCTGATAGTCTTACTTCCTAAGCGCTGACTAAACGGAAGTCGATTTCAAGAGAGAGCTTCTGATTCTGAGAAGGTGATATCAAAAATTTCAAATGGGTTTTTAGGCTCTCATGTGATTAAAAAACCGTTATGTATTATATGTATAATATAACCCTTACTAACGCGTTTTCTTAAGATTTATAATAAATCAAAAAAATAAATTTGAACAATAGTATTGTGTTTTCAACAGGTGGATGTATCGAACAAAGTTTCCGAACGTTTTTTATTTCACGCAAAAGACCCTCCCACCGTTTTCAATAGGACTCGTCATAGAATAGAAACCCTGAGACTATTGATCGATATTATAATGTAATTTCTCCTCTACCTCAAAGATGGAGGTCATGAATCATAAACATCTCACCACTAGTTGTTTCTTAGAAAAATAACGGATTTAAATTATGTAGTATGAATACCATACATGGGCATCCACCGGCCCGCCAAGCTTTTTTGTCCGGCCCTGATTCACAAAATAACAATTTAACAACATTGCTTTGACGGATTTTGTTAAATTATATTTGGTGGAAGAAAAGTATACAAATTTACGCGCATTTGCAAGAAAAATCTTTTGTCTTTTTGGCAGCAACACACTAAATTCGAGGATGAAACACACTAAATCAAAAATTCGAACGAGGATAACAGATGAAAATCTCTAGATTTCTATGCGATTATCCCTTAACAATATCATCGCCAATATTGATAGTCTCGTAATTCAAGTACAAGGCTATTCTTCACACAAAATTTTGTCATTAGTTTATAATATTAATATTATGCCGTTCATTAATTAGATAAATAAAATATTTATATGAAGTAGCAACGTGTTTTATTGAATTGAATTTTACTTTTTTTATGTTTAATAATTTAGTCCGGCCCTTGACACTGAGACAGAATGATAATTTGGCCCCAGACCTAGGAAAGGTTGCCCATGCCTGATATATACGAACATAAAGTCAACTTTCGATTATACGAGTTATACACATGTGATATTAATGGTCAGATAGTGTTCAATTCCAGTCATTAAAGTTGTGTATTTTAAGATCATTGACATTTTTTAATGCTACCCTACTTAAGGTAAAAATCAAATACGAAAATACATTTTCCTTCTGACAAAGAGACGCGTTATAAATATCCTTGTCAGACGTGCTCTTATCTCTCTCATACACGTTTGATACCAATTATTGCTTGTCTCGCTCGGTTTAGTCACATCTGGAAGTTATCACGGTCAGGGTCGACAGTTTGGTTAAATTTACGTTTTGTAGCGACTGCGTTTAAGGACTTTCGACAAGAAATTGACTACTATGGGGTAGTTGCTACGCAACGTATTGATAAATAAACAAAGAATATTAAAGTTTGTGTTGATTATGAACTAATGAATTTTTGAAAAAACAATGTGTTCAATTTTCATAAATATAACGCATTTCTATCAAGAATCGAAGGGCAATAAAGTTAACAGCGTAACATTTACTGCATGCCTATCAGTAACCATAGTTGGCTGTGACACTGCAGTTTTAAAAAATAAGTAATAATGATATCATAATCATTATGGTTTACGTTTACATGTTCCTAGATTTTACCCTATGTGGTCGTTACCAAAGCCAATCATAACTTGTTTGCCGCGTAGGTCATTTGAGTCACCGGTCACAAGGGCTTTTCGGCCGATCAACGCGCTACCTATTGAGGTGGACATATTCAGAGAAACTTTGGGTTTTGTTTTTTAATTTGTTTGTACTTATATAATTGATATATAAATAATATTTTGTCTTTAGTGCCATTCTCCGTTGAATAATTACTATGGTTTGTTATATTTTATATTTGTCAAATTCCTGGCGTATTGGTATCAGCTGTAATGCCATGCATAAGTTTCATTCGCAATACACATAAAACAATAATGACAATGAATGTTTTTTTTGTATTTGAATTGTTTGAATATTGTACTTTTCCATGAGTTTTGTCGCTAACGACTCGGGTTTCGCCTTTTGCCATCTTCAGGCATTTCAAATGTACGGATGTACTTGAACTGACAGTTCAAGTACATCCGTGCACTTGAAATGCCGACAAGCGTAAAATTTGGTGTAGCCGGGTGAGACTTGCTTCATAATCAAAGATTGACGCAATGGCTTTAACGATGGCGCCGCCTGAGAAGTTGAAACACAGCGTCATAACGTAAAAAATTTGTACGCGGAAGCAAGCGCTGTTAAATTTCAAACTGATTTGACTTCGGCATTTACGCTGCGCTTTGACTACTCAGACGGTGCCATCGTTTAAGCGATTGCTGCAACCTTTGATTATGAAGGAAGGCTCACCTGGCTGCGCCAAAATTTTTCGATCGTCATTGTGGCCATAGCCTTAGGTTTGACACGACAATTTTTAGGATGGCGTGATTAAAGGTGAAGAAGAGTCACATTCACAGGCAAGCTTACTTGGGCTGGAAGTTAAGAGTTAACACAATTGATATTAATGGGCGATGTGTCTAAAAATTAGCAGCTCATTACCGGTCTAATTGTCTTATTTGCCCACCTTCGCTTTAGTGAATTTATCGACGAAAACACGAATTCTGTTTTGCTTCCAACACAACTTAAAATAAACAATATCACTTTTAGCTGGTCCTCACTGTCAGTATCTGGTGGAATGCCATTATCATTCATCAGTTGATAATGCTCGCGATGAGTGAAACCAGTCCTGATTTAATAAATTTAATGTGAAATAAGTGGTAAAAATGTTTTTATTAATAAGCAAAGTACGACAAAAATGAACGTGTTTTTAACCGAGAAAGGAGAGTATTTTTTACAATGGCAATTAATTTGAAATGTTATTTGAAAAAAAATAATCTTTGAATATTAATTTGGTATCGTTGACAACACTGCTATGTCATATTATTACGAATGTTATCATTTTTTTGTCGTGTGATACGCCCGACCTAATTTTGATTGTATTTAATAATCGCGAATATTTAGTATGAACCGTATGAGCAACAAAGAAATAAAAAAATATCTCTAACGATAGGCAAGCGGTAAAAATACACCAAAGCAATGAACTCAAGAGGAAAAATATTTCCGTCTGTATAGTAATACAATGTTTCAGCGCGTTGCTCACTCGGTCGACCAGTTCAGAATCGAATTTAAATAATAATTAGAATTATTTGTCGGAGAAATATTCTCTCTCTCAGAAACCGGAAGCTTTTTATTATTTTAAAGTATTGTGACGGGTAGTTATCGATTGTCCAACAAGTGGGTGGGGAACTTTTTCGAGTTGTAAGAATGCGATGATCTATCTGCAATCTAACAATACCGCATTGAAGCCATTTTAGTAACATTAAATCGAAAAGCCTAGAGGACGTAGAATTCTGCAGGTTCCCCACCCACATTTTAACCTCTTTCTAAGACGAAAGTCACTGAAACTATTGAACCGATCACATGAAACGTAACCTAAGCGATCTTTAGGTATGACCATCGTTATAAAGGTAACAAAACTGAAAGCGTAAAATTCTTATGGCAGAATAACTGATATTTCCCCAAGAAGAATGTAACAATTGAAAATAGAATTTATATTTCAATTCCAGCTGGCCATAGCCAGTGAGCTGCATAAATTCATTGATACCAGACCGAGACCTGCACGGGCCATACTTTTACGAACCCTAATCTTATTATCATTTTTTTTAGCCAAATTTTGCCAAGTCCGATTTTGTTTTGCTTAATTGCTGCGATGAGACTTATCATTAAATAATATGTATAATGAAAAGAACACAAGTATTTAAGCGTCCGAATTTTAAAGTATACTATAATATATTTCCCATTCTGGGAAACTAACAGATGAAGACTTCTTACCACTCGGCTGCGGAACGGGATTGAGGGGCGAAAAAAATGATAGGATATTTATTACTCATTTGTATCCAAAGTACTTATGAACATTTTTATAAAAGTTTGCCAACATTTAATGAAGAATTAATGTGTAGTATGTCTCAATTTACATTATTACCAATGAACCTGGTCCGTGGGCTGGGCTGTGTAAAGCCCTGTTGCAGACTTCTAAATCCATCTCTGTTCCACTGTGTACATTAAAATCTACGATAGGAAGACGAGTAACCAATTAAACAGATATTTTATGTGTTTTTATTTAATATTTCGGCATATTTATAAACCTGTCATATTTTATTATTTTAATCGTTTCAGGTATGCTTATTTTAATTCCTTGAGTGTTCCTTAATCTGTCAATAGTGCGTTCTCATTTCAACAATATAAAACTCAACATACATAATACTCTGTTTCATAATTATATAGTCGGCAAAGCTCAAAAAATATTATTTAGAACTGTGAAAAACCTATATCTTTATTACATAATATGACTAATAATCAGAGAATGAATTACAGATGCACTGATATTATACCAGTGATGCACAACTCGCGGCCTGTGGAACGCATGCGGCCTAACATAACATATAGGGCGGCCCATCAAAAAATATTAAATTTAAAACAGTTAAATCTCATTGCTTGTTTGTTTTTTTTGTAATTTACTGTTGAAAAAAGTTATCTGTGGAAGGTTCGTCCCGAAGAACAGTTTTTGCCAATAAAAAAAAAATAAGCATAAAAACTGTGCAAAAATTTAATTTCAGTGATATATTGAAGGGAGCCGATTGTAACCACACACCTCAAGATTGAAGCCAAGAATCATGCTGCCTGCATTCAGTGTCAGTTTTCTGGCCAATGCTGTCATTAAGTGACATCTTTAAATATGTACGAAACGCTGACTGTATGTAACAATCTCTGAAATCTCTGAAAAAACGAGAGAATAAATTTTATATATAAAACAGTCTAAAAAATACCAATTCGTAAAGTCAGTTGTGTATCACTGAATTACAAAGTTGACACGAACTCATTGATACACAGCGTTAATTTGTTTTTTTTTTTAAGTTTTATCAAAAAACTTTTTTGATAATATTACTAAATCAATTGTTGAAAATTTAACCAATAAAAGCGTCTAAAAATACATTATAATTTTTGTTACTTCATTTGATATTGAACTTACTGGGAAAAAAGCAGACCCAACTGATAGCTCGGACAAAACAAACTATGTACACGAAAAAAGGCGCCTTGTCCCTGTAGCCGTCAACATCTAATACAAAAAATACACCGTACATAAAATCATACTATAAAAATCAGTAAGTTTATTGTTATTTGTACTTTGTACACACTTATTAATTTTTATCATTGTTTCCTGGGAAGTGTGTTACATCCATGAACTATTTTTTTAAATTTACTTTTACAAATGTTAAACCACCATACAGTTACGGTTTTTTCGTCATTTGATATTTTGTGGAGGGCGCACAATAAGAGCTCCGCGGGCGCAATTGTGACCTCGGGTACAGGGTTAAGAACCCCTGCTCTACAGTATAAGATTCACTGCAACATTGATATTATAATAACATCAAAGAAAAATGCATGTTGGCCGTTGCCCTTGATATTCTACATGCCCTTTAGAAACACGTAAGAATCGAAGTATGAATTGATGAAAGCTGTCACGGAAGAGCTTTTTGAAAATTTCCTGTTTCTAGTTTGCCAAATATGTATCCTGCTATTATAGTGTACGCTCTTATAGTCGAGTGCACCAGAGTAAGCAAATTTAGTCATTATGGTTGGCTCAGTGTTGTAAGTGATCTCGTGTATGGCGTGTTATTATTATATTTACGAGCTAGACGGCGTGGAGGGTGGTCAGGGGTGGATTTGACACAGGATCAGCTGCAATGAAGGCACTATGAAGAGGGACGTCGCGTCTAACAATCGAAGTTACCCATTCAAGATATTACCACGTAGAAGAAATAACTTATAATACTAAAGTTTTTAAAACGTTTCTTTATTGAAAAAAATGCTTTGCGAAATCGCTTAGCAATACTTTTGTGCAATTAAGAGTCGTATATAAGTGACGTCAAACGACAATGTATTTTATTTTCATCTGATTAAGTTAGGTAATATTTTTTGAAAAAACCCTCGAGTGAGTAGTGTTATCACGAATGTATTTCCTTAGTTCCTAGCCCAAGCTTGCACAGTGATGTAGATCTCTTTTTATTTATTTTTCAAATCTTGATTATAGCAAATAATGATCGCCATCTTTTACTATATAAATAATAGTTTCATACAGTTATATAAAAAAAAATACAGTCCGACACCACCTGAAAATAAAAGATAAATTAATGTGTCTGGAACATAAAGGAACAACGATCACGAGATTCAAATGAATTCTATTCGGATCACCGCTTTGACATATATTGCCTAATTGAGTATGATTTAGGTTTGATGATTTATTGTAGCCTTTCAAATAGTTTTCAAATTGTTGTTTAAGTCAAAATACATCACTGTACGAGGGTGAATGAGTGCTGACAGTGGACGTTTGTTTAATAGCAAGCCGAAAGCTGATAGCAAAAAGAAAACTTTTAGTTAATCGAAACTACAGAGCGTACATAAAATACATTATTATACATGCCAATATGTATTTTACTTAGATGCTATACTAGTAAACCGTAAGCAGTAAGCGATGTTAGTCAAAATCTCTTTACTACAAATCGAGACCATTCAAAATTTCCAACCAAATTATGAAAACATGAAATAAAATAAAATATAATGTTTCAAACAATCTAAATTATTCTACATAATGTATGTGAAATAATCAAAGCTATTTTAAATTTATATTAAAATGAATTTCCACAAAGCTTCCACCGAAATTATCCATACCACATGCTTGTAAAAAAGATGTAAAACGTCTAAAAATTTCGATTCAAAGTTTTTTCAAACAAAATTGCTCTTAAAAAATTCGCCTTGGATATCATTTATCCTAAGTTCGCCAATGGGAAAAGGGGTATATCAGCTTAAAATTATAACATTTGCGACACAAAATGATAAATTTAAAATTTAAATATAACTGATAGAATAACGGGAATTTCTTTCTTTTAGCAACGTGTCCAGTATTTGAGCTTTTTTGAAGTGTGATATGTATAACACTATAGCTCTCAAATGGTGCTATATCTTTTTTCTTCTTGACACGAACGTCTGTTGAACCATTTCAAGCTCTGTGCCCCAAGTGTAACTTACTTTCAGCATTCTTTTTCATGAGAGTTGGCTGATAATGCAGTGCCCAGGTATTTTTAGAAAGCATTTGCGATGGCATTTCAGTCCCGCACCGCGGCCCGTTCTGTTTTTACGATTATGGCTTTAAATTCTCTTTGGTTTCCAACCCCCGTTTCGTAACACCTGGATCGTTAACGCTCGTCCAAAAATATTTGCTCGGTAGCTTAACCGACGGAGCTTCACAACCATACTTCCGTCAGAAAATATTTAATTAAAACATAACATTTCTATAATACTATGATTCATTTACAGTAAATATTTTTTTTTGGTAAAAAGGTTCTCTTACCAACTTTCCTGAAAATGGATAAAATATATTCATAATTTCAATGGCGAATAAACCTATGAGGACTAGTTGTAAGCCAATTATTTTATCCTATTGTTTACAAAAAAACATAATCTTCCATAAAATGTATAAAATACTTAAAACATTTTTACAGCCTTTATTTATATCTTTGTTAAAAAAAATCTTTGTTTTCCCACACAATTTCAAGTCATCGGTTATAGCCTTTTGTAATGTGTTTAATAAATCAGCTGCTTCACTTCTTATTATGACTTGTGTATTTTAATGGTTAAGGAGTAATATAATTACTATAATCAATAATGGAGCTCACTTTAAAAAAAAATATATACAAATACCTTAAAAATGGAAGGAACCTTTCTTGGAGTGCTTCGCTCGTTAATATATGGTAGCATTTTAGATGGCTTTATGCCAAAGGCGTCCGCAGACAGTATATGGTTGGGAGAAATGTGAACTTTTACCAGTAGCTTAGATGAAATTTTATAACTCAAGTCTTCAGCAGTAATTAAGCAATACATACCCAAAATATATAAGAATGTTTTCAGATCAGTAATAAATACAGATACATGTATATTTAAGCAGTTAAGTTGAAACAATAATTGACAATGCGCCAATCTTGTTAATTGATATTAATAATATGTGTGAAAAAATCATTGTATTTTGAAACATGGAGCTGTCTTATACATAAGCTATTTGTTTAACCGTGTCTGCTCCAACTTTGGAGCATATAGACTCCTCACGGAGTTTATATCAACATATTTATTTTTTCTACGAGAACTACTTGTTACTCAGTTGCTCTTTTTCTAACGTATCTTTTTCAAAGAGATTAGGGATTAGATGGATACAAGAACTAGAGAAAAGACTTGTGATTAGCTAAACGCTCTCACGATGTGCTTCTTTTTAAGATCGGAAAGGTGGGAGGGAATTTAACAACACAATCGCCCATTGCCATCGAACAGAATAGATTGAAAAAACTGCTCGTTCCGGGAATCGAACACGGGTGGTCCGTCACGGAAGCCAACGACGTTGACCACTGCACCACGGACCGGGATAAGCTATAAAAAAGTTAAATCAATAAAGAATTAAGGATTAATCGTTTTAATAAATAATAGTAAATTTATGATTATTTATATTAAAAAAATGATAAGTTACTTATGGCTTATGGCCATATCAATTTTATTGTCAATCGGTCACAATGCAATGAATTAAAGTCTTCTGGATATCTTTCTACATGGAATGGTAGTTCAGAAAATGAATGTGGCTTTTTGCTCAGCCTTACCTTGATTGTACGCCACTCCACAATCGGCGCATTACTGTTATTGGTAATTACCTTTTTATCGCCATTTTTATGCCAGCTAAATAAAATATCTGACATAAAATTTTATTTTATCATTTAGCAGGTGATCTGAGATAATTAATACTGATGCTCTACCTTCTAATGTATCGATAGCTTTTCTTCCCCTTCTTATAAACATTATTGATAATGGTCTTTCGGTGTTGTTGTTTGTAAGAGAAAATGAATAAATTGACTTTTTTTAACACCTCATTTTATACATTATAGTGTTATATGGCGTAGTTTTATGCATGTAGTAGTTATTTCAATCAATCAACAAATTGACGCATCACTTACAGGTTTTTTGTTATATAATATGTACAATTTATCACTTGAAAATACAGTGTATATGTTACGCCGAATATACGAAATTTACTATTACATGAAATGGGCGCTACTATCTATGACACATTTGGTTTAGTTGCAAAAAACACCACCGGAGCGGCACTATCTATTTTGCCCAATGCATGATCTAGGCAGAAAAAATATTATTAAACTCACGCACTCGGCAGATAATTTTCCTAATTAATGATTAAGGTAACTGGTTTGCAATTTTCAGGAATGTAAAATTTTGCCCATTTCATGCAATAGTTTATTTCTTATATTCGGCGAAACATATACACAACTGGATAACTGTGTTGTTGATGAAAAATAATCCACTATACAATTAAATTGTATCCTATCTACTTCAAAACGATCGATGAATTTGGCGGCAAATATGTGGAAGTAGATTTTTATATAAAAGTAAAAATATCATCGTTTTCGTGTTTCGTTTCTTTCAGAGGCATCTTCAGACTGAATCAGAAGATTCCTCTGATAGAGGCGAGACATGTGTCACAATAAGATACACAATACGTGGAATAATCTAATTTATTTTTTATACTTTATTACTTATCGATTTTCTTATTGCATAATTATGTTTATTGAAGAAACATAAACCGATTCATTATCTAACTAAAACGATTTCGTATAATATAATGCAATTAGCGTATTTTTTTCATTATTTCTAGCCTACTAAATAATCGTTACTCTCCATTTCTTATGTCGTCATGTCTATCGCTAATATAAGACATTAGATTCTAGTTACATATTTTACCTTCGACTACACTGTTTAATTCACATCACAATAAACAAATAAATTACGTATTCAATGATTGATATTTTTGTAAACGCAATCAATAGGTATGGCTTACAATATTTTATAGGCTTCACCAAAATCTATTAAAATCAAATGAATATCATTCAAAAGAAATGTTAAAAATATGATTTTTTTGCTTATTGACGTTATTGTTATCGACTGAAATAGTTTAATTATTAATGTACACACTTATTGTAGAATTTGAACTCTGAGTGAGATATATCAATGGTCTGTATTCTCTATCAGCTTTGACCTCTCCACCTGTTCAGAGGTTATCACACCCGATGTTTCTTTTATGCGTTCTGAAGAGTCAGGCGCTCATTAAGAGCAGTAACAGATTTATAGGTAGTTCATATAAATAATAATGAATAAGAAAGTATTGAAACTGCAACCACCAACATTAATAGTTGAAAATAATTCTTAGGAAAAAATATTTTTGATTAAATTATTTCGACATGTTAAAATATGTCCCGGTCCGTGGTGCAGCGGTCAACGTCCTTGGCTACCGCGTCGGACCGCCCGGGTTCGATTCCCGGTATGAGTGGATTTCGATTCCAGTCGATAAAAGGATTTTGCTCAGAGGCAATGGGTGTTTGTGTTCTTATAAATCCCTTCCCACCTTTCTGATCCCAAAGAGCGACGCACAGTGACAGCTATTAGCTAACCACTAGTCCTGTCCTAGTCCTCGTATCCTTTCCATCCCTATTCTCTTCGTAAATGAAAGGTTGAGCAATTGATTAACAAGCAGTTCTCGTAGAAAAACATATGTTGAGATAAACTATGTGAGGAGTCCATATGCTGCAAGTTGGGAGCGGACATGGTAAAAAAAATATACACATATATTGTAATACGATTGGCTTTGAGGGAATTTTAGTAGAAGAAAATTACTTCAATGCAATTGCTTTTTAAATTTGAATTTGTTATAGATATTTTTAAAAACTCATTCTTATGTTTCATGGGAAAACAATGCTATCCATTTCTGTAATACTTTTTTTCACTGGCGGATCCAGGAATTGTCCCAGGGGGTGGCCATTTTGAAAAAAAACATGATATATTTAAAAATATATAGACCCAGTCCCCTTTTACGCGATTTTTTGAACGTCACCGCTACTTTTTTTTACACGATTTTTTTTTCGATTTTTTTTACGGAATAAATTATGACCTTGCGCTTAAAGAAGTGATGACACCGAAAAAATGCAAACATTAAAAAAAAAAATATTAAAAAAAATATTGTTCAATACCAGAGAAAAATCGCAAACATTATATAATTAAGTCGAATTTTCTTTTTTTGACGTTGCAAATAGGCCCAAAAATATTCATTTTCCAGAGGATGTGTTGCAAAGCCAGACCATTTATAGTCTTTACGTACTCATACGATTCCTTAGCCAGGTTTTCATGCGTTGTAATTCAGCGGAGGCAACGCTGATTGTCAAACTTAGTAAAATTCGTAAAAAAAATTCACAATTACGACATAATTATTAACCTATCACATGTCGTATATATACAGTTGCGGCGAAAGAAATCCGCGCACTCTTCATAATTCGATTCCTTAGCGAATATTTCCTCGAAATCTTTACCGATTAACATTTTTTTTTTCATTCGATTGTAAAAAAAACAATAACTATATTTTGGAAAATAATCAAGGTTTGAAAGCTTCAACAGTACTGATCCAGATCTAGTCGCGTTAGCATCTGTCAAAATTATGGATAACCGCAAAAAAACATTATCGCGATAAATGCCCAAATTGAATCAGTTTTCTGGGGAAAACTTACCAAGCAGAAAAATTTTGCTGTGAAAAAAGTATAATGTGGGTTTTTTTAAAAATATTTCGTGAAACTGGCGCTCTGAAAGAGTATGTTTGAACTGGCAGAGAGCGCTTAACAACCGACCGGGACGACCTTCATATAATGAGTATAGTTTTTCAAAAACCCTTCAAAACTGCGACAGTTTTCCATGCTGAGCTTTAGTCGACTAGTGCTTTCACATGATTGATGCGAAATGTCCGTAATAGCCGCAATAGAATTTCCCGCTTGACGCCTAAATAATAGTTCCCACTGTAAAAATGTAAAAATGGAGGTAAGAATGGACGAAGGTGCACAAAAATTGATGACTTTGGATGATTGGAGACGAGTCATATACTCTGATGATTTAAATTTAAACTCATGAGGACAAGACGCGGTAAGCAGCCAGGCCATCTTAAGGTTAGTGGAAGGCGTCAACCGATTGTTCTTCAAAATATGGCTAGTAGTTTTCTTTACAATCGGAAGGAACAAAAATCGAAATCGGTAAAGATTTAGAGGAAATATTTGCAAATGAATGTAATTGTGAAGGGTGCAAGGATTTCTTTTGCCGTAACTGTAGTTGTTACTAAAGGGTCTGGATAAAAAAGAGAACTACAACATTTATTTAAATAAAAATCATTTGAAAATGAATGTTATAGTATTTTGAATGGAATAAATTCTCCTCGGGGGGGGGGGGGCATGGCCCCCCCGTGGATCCGCCTATGGATGGTTTAATAATACTCTTTTTTTTTTTTAATATTTACATATATTGGGTTAATTATTTCGTCTGGCCAGTTGAATTACAAAATTATTATTAAGTTTAAATATGAATTGCGTGGGTGCACCTAGCTAATTTTCACACATTCTTGCTTTATATTTATTGATTATATAATTTTGATGATTAGATATTTTACCTTTCAATTGTTTGTTAAAGACATGTGGTTCTCACGTAAAATTGTCTTGTAGCCGCATCGTACACATAAGTGGTCCTACGAAAATGTCTGGTGGCCGCATTAAATTTTTGTTTAAAATCTGTTGTGTTTGTGGTTTGTCAAATGGACTTACACATGTTTGACAATTTACTATTGTTATAATTACACACGAAATATTTCATTTTCAGAGTATTTTTTGAATATCAATATTTAATATGACGATGTTGGTGGCCGCAGCCAAATGCTCCGGTGGCCGCACATGAGAACCACTGTTATAGACTCATAAATATTCATCATTGAAACTAGTATATCTTTCAACTATTTAGAACGATGTAGAAACGTTACAAGTATTAGTAATACCTGTTGGGTTCATGGTGCATCACACAGGTTCGTTTCCTAGTACGAGCAGCATTTTTTCAGTTCATTCTGTTCAGGCATTGGTGTTTGTGTTGACTAAAAATTCCTTCCCACCCATCCGATCCTATAAGAGGGGCATAGCGAGAGTAACTAGCTAACCACTATCCCAGTTCTGTCCTTTCAATCCCTACTCTCATATAATTGATGACAGACTAAGCGCCTGAGTTACAAGTCGTTTTTCGTAAAAAAAATATGTTGAGATACTGCCATTAGGTGGCCATATGCTTCACATTGGTAGCGGTATATTTTTTTCTCTGTATTAAATAGGAAGTGAAGGTGATGCGTTTTTCTGAAATACAAATAAATTTTAATAGCAAATTTCTCGTATCAATTTATTATCTATTAACAGCTTACTGATTCAAAATTGACTAAACAAGTCAAGCAGTCAGTCCTCATAAAAAAAGGTTTGTTCAGAAGTTCTATTAGGATACAATATACTCCACATTGGAGGCATACTTGGTTGACATGCATTAATTGAATTGGCATTTACTTTGCAGAACTCCATTATACCACGGTGAAAATATCATATATTCTCGATGATTGCGGATGGTTTTCAAAGAAGCGTCATTTATAATATGTGAGCAAAAAAGCCAAGTTTTTAGTATGGTTCCAGAATACATCATTACAAGAATATGCCAATTTTAGGTATTTTTTCATATAGCCGCGCTGTAGATGATCCAGGGATCAACACAAAGTTCACGGTAGAGTGCGGCGGTGACATGGTCCACTTAAAAATCCTGACAATATGACATCAACGACAGGTATGCTGGGACCGTTAATTGGGCCGCAAGGTCGAATCAATCTCACAGATTGCCGAATGGCCACTTCTTTACGCGTGACACAATATAGCATTCCTGTTTTTCACCTGCAAGAGTAGAATGATACGTCTGTATAAAAATTGTTGTTTGTTGCTCCCGATCTCATGCATATTATACTGTTGATGATTCATCATTTTAACAAGGGGCCATTTGGGAATGGGAAACGAATGAACGTCCGTTGATCAATGTATAATATACTAGCTGGTACCCAGCAACCGTTGCAATGCCCCTCAAAGAAAGAAAGTGTTTGTGTTTATTGAAGTGCTTTTGGATGCAAAATATTTTAGATATATATTTTCGATTTAATTTCACTAAGATTGATCGGTATCGATGACATTTGCCGTTTGGCGTTTACTTTTTGTCTTTTGTTGATTGTCTATGGTTTGAAACACGCGCCACCTACTGAAAGTTAATTGTACTATGCCTTTGCGCAAGTGCGACAATAAGTTGTCAAAATAAACGGTATGGCAATGCGTAAAATATTTAAAAAAACATTGATTTTTATATAAAAGACCTATTGTAATACATAAATTATAACCTTCACGCAAGTGCAAGCAATAAGTTGACAAAGTTTTATCGCAATCGGACGAACGGTATGGCAACGCATAAAATTCGAACAAACAAACATGAATTTTTATATATTATATTTTCAAAAAAGATAACGATAAAAGAATACAGATTGACAAATTCTATATTTGGATTATGGCTCGTTTCACAGTCTTCCTAGATTAGATAGTTTAATTGAGTAGCAACGAAACAATTGAAAATCATCTATACTTCTATACGATTGGATTCAAACACTACCACTGTCTTAAAATCTCCGCTTGGTGATTTCAACATTTAAAAGCGAGAGTAAGCTATATATCGTTTACCACTTTGTTATGTCGACTGCCTTTTGTAATAATAATTAACATGAATCATTAAAAATTTTGAATTCAGTGAATGGTTAATAGCCATTTATCTTTTTTTGAGAAATATGTATCGTGAAATTGGTGGTCAGCTTAAAATGAAAAACGTTTTCAGTTTTATGTATATATACGTAGATACATAGCTTCTGATAAAAGTATCTAAAAGTAACAGATCCACTAGATAAGAATGCAAACAATATAAATAAATAACAACAATTATTACAGCCATTTGAGAGAGCTTGAAAATTGATCTTGAAAAAAAAACTGTTTATAAATGCAGAATTTAGTGATCTTTACTTAACCCGTTGATTGCTAGTGTCTCATATGTTGAGACCCTGTTGTCAGTGTGTCACAAATTTAAATTAAAAAATACAGTTCATTTAAATTCCAATAGGTATTAATTATTTGAAATGAACAATGATGAATTAATATTTAAAATCTTAGTTGTTGGAATATTGGTAAATCGGCTCAGCCACAAAGAAGCTAAAAACAATGCTCCTATTTAATTAAAATATTAATTACTTCATTAAAAGAGTAAAATATTTCTGTGCAAGTCCAATAATACTAGTATTGTTCTAAATTTGAATGTAGAATAATTATGTAGTATTAGACGCATGAGTAGTGTTGTGCCTTTTTGAATCTCGACGATCCACGTATTCGTTACAAAGA
Organism: Himalopsyche kuldschensis; assembly: GCA_028554975.1. Lineage (NCBI taxonomy): Eukaryota > Metazoa > Arthropoda > Insecta > Trichoptera > Rhyacophilidae > Himalopsyche > Himalopsyche kuldschensis. The sequence continues at coordinate 4,615,073 of JAHFWI010000016.1, read as the reverse complement.
AATTAAGCCCGTATCGAAGTGTGGTACCACATTGCACCTACCACAGAGGGCACTGGGGTATTATGGTCCATGTCGCGGATAGCGTTGCATCCAAGAATGTGTAGCGTATCCGGCGACGAGCTGAACGTTGATTGACGGGAGGCGACTCCTCTCACTCCACCTCCTCACTCCTCAGTACTTCATACACATGCAACCCAATGGCGTACCAGCAGAATTTATCCGTATTTATTCGTATATTTACCGGCACATTTAATCGACGTCTCTCGCCCAGTTCAAAAAATATTATGTCATCTAATACAATTATGTATGTCCACTTTTGAGGTGTTCACTCTCAATTAGAGACTCCAATTCGAGTATCGAGTATACTCGGCCATTTTTTCAGTACTCGATACTCGAGTAATTTGAAAAATACTCGAGTAATACTCGTACTTTATAAATGAAAATTTATTTCCGAATTTTATTTTTTTTAAACAGTGGACAGAAAAACTATATAGCACTATTTAATTCAATGCTAACTTTTAAGCCGACGTCCACAGCAACAGAAAGAGTTTCTACTGCGGAAATAAAAAAAACAAAACTTTGAACCAAATTAAAATTTGAGACGTTAAATTCTCTATTACTTTTGATATATGTTTCATAAATTGAAATAAATTTATTAATTGAATAAAATAAGCTTATTTATATCATCTATTTATGTACACAAATTTGAATTAATAATATATATTTTGGTACATCTGAAACTACTCGAGTATTTTGAAATTTTACTACTCGATACTCGAGTAGTTGAGATGTCGAGTAATTGGAGTCTCTACACTCAATACTTGGTGGAAAGGCGTTGTATTAAAAAAATATAAACCATTTTTGTACTTAATCCACGATTAAATTATTATCGTTTCAAATTCCAAATTTTGAACTAATGAAAAGTTGAGAGAAATCGGTCCTGATCTTCGTAAATTAAGCGTAGCATACCATTTCACCTAGTCAATACTGTAAACGCCTTAAAAATACAGAATAACGATTAACGTATGCATAATTAAATTCATTTTTTTATAAAATTTATATTGCAGAGCACATGACATATAAATACAGAACACATTGGATATAAAATTGACTTAAAACATCTGTTAAATATAGTGTTATTCTTCAGCTGAACTTTAATACAAAAAAAAATACTTATTCCACAATTTATTTACAAAGATCAGGACCGGTTTCATTCATAGCAAGCATTTTCAGCTGATGTTCAAATGGTTCAGTTGAAAATGTTCGCGATGACTGAAATCGATTCTGATTGTAATAAATTAATTGTAGAATATGTACAAAGAATGTTATATAATTTTTTAAGATATTCCGATTCCTCAAATATTTTTATACGGCACGCCACTGATCAGCTCTTCTCACACCCACATATAACAGAATATGCTCTGTATAATACAACGAACAAAGAACATAATGGTTTCTTTGTTGGAGTCATTAATTAAAGGTTGTTTACCCCGCCCATAAGCTATCCTGCACGGTCAAGTGGTATGCCAGAGTTAAATACCACTATAAGCGGTAATGAGATATACTTTTTTATGTCATTCGTATCGGTAAAAAAATATATCGTATTGGCTGTGATTAGTAAGATGCGCGGAGTTTTCATCGTGAATCAGTCGCTTAGTAAATAGTCGTGATTTATTGAAGTGCATCCAATAACTTTATAATGAAATGTAAAAGAATAAAACAGCTAATTATAATAGTATAAAAGTTGGCAAAGAAATTGTAATTTATCCAATTTGCAATGCCGTGAATAATCATTGTTTTTAAACAAAATTTTCACAAAATAAAATTCAAATCTGGGTGTAATTAATTGACTTACATTTCGGCCAGATAACTGATGCAAGATTGAAAATAAAGAACATTATAATAAAAATAATAAAACTTTTTTTGTACTCATTCCACAATTAGTTTATAAGATCAGGACCGGTTTCGCTCATCACGAACATTATAAACTGATGATAATGTTGTTAATTCTCAGTCTAATGCCAATGTTGTAATCAGTTGATAACGCTTGTGATGAGCGAAACCGGTCCTAATCTAATAAATTTAATGTGAAATAAGTACTAAAAATGTTTTATTATTTTTATTATCATGCCATTCCACCGAGTATTGACAGTGAACATCCTTAAAGTGATTAATGGAATCATCTGGGGAGGTCCAGATTAGGGGAAAGTCATCAATTAACAGTCGTACGGAGAGCGAGTGAATATGAAATGATATACATTTTCAATGACGTTCTGTTATTATTTGCGAGTACTCTTGCATGTATAGCAACTTAGGGTTATTGCCGTTTAATTAATCCACTAATCCTGCGAATTATTTTAAAGCTTTTTAAGCTTAAAGTAGCCGATAAGCCTGTCGACGGTGGATGTTGATGAAGATCGTCAAGTGGTTCTTGAACGATAGAGGCTCGTCTTTATTTTTGACTTTTTGCCGACATTAAACGAATATAAATAATTTTCATAAATCAAGTATCAAAAGTGAGGTTAGAATACGGTGTTAGAAAATAAGCTAAGAATTGAATAGTATTTTCTATTGACAAGCTCAGTTTATTTAATATGAAATTTTATATTAAGATAAACTTCTACAAAGTTACCACCGAATTTATCGAAAGAATTAGTTTATTTAGTTTCTAGAATGTCACTAAAAGCTTATAAAACGAAATAAAATAAGCGGTTGCATTTCTGTTGTTGTTGTTGTCTGTTAGTCTGTATTTTACCTATAAATAACTAATCATAAAACACATTGAGATGTTTTATAGATATCCACACAGAGAACAAATTTGTTTGATAAATTATAAATTGATTTTATTTCAATTTATATAAGTGGAAATATGGGATCATCAAGAATTGAAAACATTTAAAAAAGTTTATACCTTAGTTAATATGAATTTCATGGCCTTCTATAAAATATAAGTGTCTCCCAGATTCGATCGGTATTTGTAACAATAAAGTAATTAACAATGAATTCCAAATTGCTCTATCGCGATGAACGTAAACAACATTCGTTTGTTTTTTGAATACATTTATTTAAATCTTACTAAAAAAGAGTATTTAAACTCATCTGACGACATCCAATCAAAAACAAATTACGCACATCGGCCATCAGTAATTTATAAGATACAATTTACATATAACGGCGATATAATGTAAGAAACTTACAATCTCATAACTCACAAGTAGTAATACACTAGAAGTCTGCACGGGCCGAAATTTTAAAATTTCACCCGGCCCTAGCCCGAAGACCTCCAACCCGGCACGGCCCGAGCCCGAGATACATTTCCAAAATCTTACCCGAACCCGACATTTTTCAACATTGCCCGAAATAACCCGATTTTTTTTTCGACAATTCTAATTAAAATTATACTCAAAATTATCGTATGTATGCAGTTTTACAAAATACATTTCTTCTAAATTACTTAATAACTTAACAACATAAATCGAATTGCGACCGATCGAAACACCCATTTAAGAAATATTGAATTCGGGATCATATTATGATATTTATTATGCGTATTGTACAAACTCCTCAACAGCAGACATCATAAAAAATAATATAGCGGCAAGAGAATTAAATTAAGAACAATGCGTGTTGTTTTATCGAATGGATGTGTTCATAGGAGAAGATAAGATTATTAAATAACGAAAAGATGACCGTAAACGAGTACGTGAAGTTTATTATTGTATTAAATTAAGATTTATGATTATGGTGAGCTCATTCGGAAATAGCCCGATTTTTGCTATATGTTTTGTGTAAAACCCGAGCCCGGGCAGACCACTACAATACACGGAGTGGTTAAATGTCAAAAGTAACCTTTGAAATGAACGTAATATGAATGACGTTTTAGTTACCACTACTAACGTAATACGAGTCGAGCGTATTCTATATCGTTTTAGGCATCCAATAAATGCATTATAAAAAAATACCTAACTTCCGTTTTGTTTTTACAGTTAGTTTACCTGACACTAATTCCTCGAAGCGCCCCTGTCATTGTATCTCCATCCTCTTTTGATTCGGCGATGTGTGAATGAGACAACGGTGTATCTAATTAAAATTGTAATTAATTGAATGTCTTGGGCCGGCATTGTCTGCTCTGTGAAGTAGTCAGGGGTGCGCGTGAAGGAGGGGGGCACTGCCAGTGACACTTCTTTACCTTCTTCATCCGACGGTGTAGTAAGGTGACTTTTCTGCTAGGGAGTGTATACACATACCCAACATTGGCGTATCATTAAAAAACAAGGCATACATAATTTAACTGACATACTTATTAGTTGTCATTCGAAACCTCTTGCAGATCTCATAATAAATTATTAAGCTAAACTACATGCTTTATTATATTGCACAGATTCCGACAAAGTGATATAGCTGCTAGTATAATGACTGATTTTTTGTTAAGAAAATAGTCACTATTTGTAGTGAAACATACACATAAATTAATTATTGTTGAATAATAATTTTAATGTGTTGCTTATTTTTTCTTGTGATGAAAAAGCTCAGCTTAAATGTTGACACTTTTAATACAACCTGTATTTGCATAAATTCTTGAGTTACTATTCAGCCCAGTGGATTGCTTGTAGGAACACGTGTCTTCGCCAAACTCTGAAATACAGCTGTCCAATCTGAAATATAAATTATCATATTTTATGAAAGAATATAGAAGTACATGAAAAGCTTGCAAGCAATTTCTCAACGTCGTTTTTTCCACTTGTGGCGTCGACGGGTAAAGGATACCTTCAAAATTATTATTTTCAATCAATTTAAGGATGGAAATGGACGCCGAAGAGAAAGTTTATTTCCTTCGATAGCCACAGTGACCCATCGGCCAGTTTATATCAGTCAAGGTGTACTTACTAGTACTGTCCTGGCTTCATACTATCCCAAGTTTAGGAAGAACTCGGCTGAAAATACTTTATCTACGTATGCGGACACACAGCACCATGATTTCATGAAAGACGATATCACATTGTTGCAGATATACCTGGCTTTGAATCAAAATATTATTGGTATGAGCTTGGCTATTAAAGAGGTAAGAGTGTGGACATTGATATACGAAACCACCCAGTGCTCTGAAATATCAATTATTGCAAACATAACACAAAGATTTTCGTTGAAGAATTCCATTCACGACAGGAATATATCGTTTTGTCACCGATTGCTCATTTACTATTATATATATACATATACTTATACCAATGTGAAATGGTGATAATACGCATTTGATAATGCTTTCTGGGAAACTTTCAAAATATATTTATGTTACACATTATAAAAATAAACTAAATATACTTATTAGTTGCCAAATAATACCGCACATAAAATCATGGATGTATGTATGGTGGTTTCAAAATTAATATGATTTACAATGTGGGTCTTCCACCGCGACCTGCTTGTTTTATTCGTGTGTTGGCAAAAATATTTGGCTCCTGTAGTTTCCGTGATCGTGTTAATAAACCAAGAAGTCGTAAAAGTCAAAACTGAGCCGGACACCGGGCTTGTAATAATCAATTAATATTTATTGATTAAAGTTTGATTAGTAGTTTTCTGCAGGTTCAAATATAAATAAAAAAAATATTATACATTCATTGAAGATGTTTTCAAATAAATATCAACTTAACTTTCATCACAAATATATTTTACGAAATCAGATATCATCAATGTGAGATTGAATTCTTCAAATAATCTATCCGTTAGAGAGGAATCGATATTTTGGTGCAGCTATTAGGCCCTGAACAATTATTATGGAGAAAAATTCCTGATTGAAATGAATGGGATGTTTTATAATAGACCAACGCCAGATTATGTTTCAATATAAAATCAATTTGGCCAGTATTTATAAACCAATATGAACTTAATGAAACGTCAACTGTAGTGGTTTGTTTAGTCATAATTCATAATGATTATTGTATATTATAATAAGCAGAGAGAGATGTTGTTATAAGTCACATTGTAAGCCTTCCAAGATTGACACTTTCATCATGATGATTCGTTAACCAACAATCGATGTCTCCTAACGTTTTCTGGAATGCGCGACCAAGTAATCGATACGAAAATTATATTACAAATACCGGAATCAAATAAAATACGAATGAAGTATTATGTTTATTAAAACTTTGATTCTACAGTTGAAAAAAGAAACGAAAACAAAATTTAATGATGCAAAACGTTTAGTTAAAACGTGTCCATTTCACGAGTAGCCCTTTTCCCAAACCACCTTATTACATATGAGTGTTTATGAAATAATTATATCACGGCGCACTCATTTTGTAAACATAAACAAACATTGAATAAACTTCCTCGCACACGGTGCTTTATTCCCGGGGTGAATGCACAATCCCGGCAGAGGTAAGTTGAGAATCAACTGTTTCAGATTCCTTAGAAACAAATCCCACCGTGAGTGGCAGTGACTCGCACGATTTATTGTTTTATGGTAGGTATATTCACCTTTGTTTTATAATGTTGATTTGAGAAAATGTTCACCAGAAGATATAGTAAGGTGCGATAGAATTCAATTTGATTGTAAAATGAATCTTATATTTAATATGTAACAAAATTGACCGTTTTACTGAGTACTGAGCAAAATGTATTTTAACATTAATTGTTTATCTAAGGAACTCATAGTGAACATTTTCATATTTTTTCTGCCTGTAGAAAAAATCATCAATTTTCCCAGAAGACGGTGTGTCAGTAGAATTTTCACAAAGGAATTACGAGAACTGATTGTACCTTACCATCACAGTGAATCATTATAATATGACGAGGTTATGAACTTTGTGATAAAGAAGCGAATTCATGATAATTGATACGGAAATATTGAAATTAATAATTTTACCGTTCATGCAAGAATAATAAATGAATGCAGATGATAACAGTTCATTATGAGTTTACCAGTGTGTGATGGCTTCCACGGATGCATTTTTTTTATGCAAAGTCAGTGCAGGGTGTTAATTTAAAATATGTCCGATAAAACATTAAAAATTACGTAATGGCTGATTATTCTGCACAAGACAATAATAAATTCCTATTTCTACACGTTCCTTACTTTAGCCACGCGTGTCAAGAACACGAAACTATGGAAAATAGTTATATTTTCAGAAATTTTATGAATGGATAATTAAGATAAATATAAAAACTCAAATAAATTTGATAGTAAAACTGTTCATCTGGTAAAAGTCTTTCAAACATCACAGATGTTGGTTTTATTAGTAAATATTTAAGTTTTATGTCAGTTGTTTAATTTATGGTCAAGCTTATAACTTAATCCGTGGAACGTGGCAAGATATCATATGATATAAAATAACCCACGCCCAGATTGGCCAATACTTTTTTAATTTAATATCTACTAATATTAAATTTTCACCCAAAGCAATAAAAATCTCTGACAGATAATAGTTTCGGATACTATTAAAAAAGCTTTTAACACGCTAGATCTAAGAGATTTTGTTTATAATTAACTAACCGTATAATTAAACACCTTACGTTTGTAATAAAAAACACGTAATGTATTTATAAAAAAATAATATCTAAGAGTATTTTTTATAAAATAAAGTAAGTATGTTATTGTGGAAAACGGTAAAATTGAATCTATAAATTACTAAAATTCGCGAAATAGATTGTCGAAATCTAAAGCGGTAAAATAACAAAGTATGAACAACTTTTAGCGACGTAGCCAAATCTGGTATATTTTTTTTTCTAAGATGTCAAACCTTTCTCTAGACAATTCACTATATTTAATGTAGTGAATGTATTTCTTCGGGCTGCAAATGATAGAAAAATATCATTATCAGATATTGTTCGATAACCAATTTCAAATGATGTTCATCACATGTATATAATGGCGAGTGTCCCAAGAACTGTTTTAACACAAACTTATGAAGACTTAAACGAACATTTTGCACGAAAATATGAATTTTAAAAAAACTAACTAAAGTAGTCAAACAAAAGATAAAATATTTAGTTTATTACAATCGGTTCATATACCGATCAGGTTTCTCATTATAAAAGTCTGGCTATTGTATTTTCATCAAGATAACGAACTCACAATTGAAACTAAAGGTAACATTGTATGTGTATTATTTGTTTGCTTATTTTTAAACATTGTAAGATTTCCTGAGCTTTGTGGGCGATCGTAATTCTACCTTTTGTTTACATTGTGGATCGGTGGCAACTCTTAATTGAAAATTAAACCTGCAAACTTTCAATGCATAGCAATAAAAAACGTTTAAACTGTTTCATTGTTCGATATTTATTCAAAAATATGTAATTGAAACCATGCAGTAGTAGATAAGCATTTAAAACTACAAATTAGATTTTTATTTCACAGTTGATATCTGACCCCACACGTAAAGATTGGTGCTAAAAGATATTTAAAGATAGATGCGGTTGACAAATTAATCCCCATAATATTGTTAAATAAACGCCTTCAAATTGTGTTATACCTTTTAACATATAATATTCTTTGTTTGAGAAGAGTTTGTAAAACAGAACTAGAAGACTATGGGATTAGTAAATATTATATATTAGGCATAATCAGGTGGCAATGCCCTCCCGTCGTGCAATTAACTCGATGCGAACGATGAGCAGTCAGAGCGAGAGTGTGTATGTTTGTGTGTGTTGTACGCTCAAAAATATATATGGAAATACAATCTGAAACTGTGTATGCGCTGACAGAGAGAGGGGAAAATGTGTGCCTGTTGTGTTACAGATATATACATATATTTATATATTTTAATGATAAGCTGATTTTCATGTAAAAATTTGTTTATTGGTTTATGTCTACCAAAATATATCTTGTTCACATAACAATTTGACTATTCTATAGTCGAGGCATTAAATCCATAGATCGTACATCGATCGAGTTTTCCGTAGTGAGAAGTCATGGCATATTAAAATAACAATACGACATTAGAGGTGTATTTGCAAGCCCTGACCTAATCTAACTCTGGAAAAAGACGCGTAATGCAAGTTGGTCATCAACCTTCGATAGATGACGGTACAAAAAGATTTACCGGTGGTAAAAAAAAACGACACGGTACCAAAAATAGTATTATATATTTTCATACAGCTCAAAGTATTGCTTTCAACTGAATACAAATATACCTTAAGATTTCCATCAGTAAACAAGTTTTGGCTCTCTTATTCCAATAAAAGCACCACTTGGCAGACTCGAGGGGTCACAAAACATATACATTGAACATTTTATTTGTGACTTTCACACGGGCTTACCTTGGATAAACGCGCTTTTCCGGTTCAACCGGAGATTGAAGGTCGGCGACCTGTGTCCTGTCCAATCTTGGAAAATCCCCCTCGGTCAAATCTTCAGCCGGAAAATGCCCCAGGGTTGTTCACTGTACGCATTATAAACACTTACAAACATAATATTAACAAATTTATATAGATATTTAGTGCAGTGCTCTTGAATTTTCTCAAAATAAAGTAAGAAGCACAAATTAATATTAAGATATTAACTGATACATAAATAAGTGAAATTTTATTTTGCGCCTTTTGAGCTATGTTTTAAGCTTCGTAGTTTTTATTTTTTTGATAGAGCGGCGATGAAATGATACTGAATTTCATATAAATTGATCACGTGACTGATTGAAAATATGTCCTGGAGGGCTTGAGAAGCCTCGCACGACTAATAAAGATAATATTTACTTTGCAGTTATTAGCAGGATGGTCATTTGTAAACTGTCCATAAAAATAAATGAAAATTTCAAAATTATCTTCTTCTTAAAGCCACCGCTTGGATAGTTAAATCGTAATAAAGCCACGGAAATCTTGAAGATATGTTAAGCCTAGTGCATTTATTTAATGTGTGTAACAAATATTGAAATACGATACTTATGAGTCGATACATATGGAAAATGCTGTCGAAATATTTCGACGTGTTCCGCCGCATTGACGTGTCGTATTTGAATTAATGTCACAAGCATAAATTCTCAGACTTTAAATATAAATATTTTATATTCGAAAAATGAAGATTTGATGATCTTAGTGTAATAATATTTTACAATGTTAGTGGCTCAGTGAACTATGGAGGCAGATATGGCCCACGAAAGCAATATATAAACCTATATATTTGTTTTGATTTCTCTGTGCATCTGTAATGAATCACACACAATGGAATGCTGAAAAGTGGCACAGCTACCTCGTTATATTTTCTAGTATATGAGATATATTCCAACTAGCTCTCAATATGTCTAGTAAAATCATAGCTGATAGCGGATTGATCGAAAATAACAGAAAAAATATCGGTAAATTATAGATATATGGTCCCAATCCTCTCGAACTAAGCTCAAAAAATTTATACATACTGGCTTATAATTTTATGTTTTGACTTAACTCTTTGAGTTCTTGTGGATTATTATAAAATTTGTGAACGGTCATAGAAGAAGATGGAATCAGCAGGGCTGTGGAGTCGGTCAAAAAAAGTTCGACTCCGACTCCGACTCCAGCATTTACCAAAACTACGACTCCGACAAAAAAAAGTATTATTTTGTCAGGTTTTTTTTTCTTCTCCCTCCGAAACAAAAAATAAACGAAAAGAAAATAAAAAAAAACAATGAAAAAATAGGCATAAATAAAAATAAAATAAGTTCAAACCTCAATTATTTGAATTCATTCTTAAAAACAGCATTGCTTCTATCAAATCTGCATTTCGAGAAGCAGGTTCAAAAAATATCGGATATTCCTTCAAAACAATGAGAAAGAAAGAGACGAAAACTTTTTTTTAGACTTAAATCTTATATGTTAAATACATTGCAACTTTGTGATTCACTGATTCGGCGCGACACATGAGTCATGACGCCGATGTCGTTCATTTCTATATACAACTATTTCTAGAAAAATATTTAAAAAAAAAAATGGTAAAAAAGGTGTCGGAGTCGAAGTCGTTGCTCGTTTTACGACTCCGACTCCACAGCCCTGGGAATCAGAATTAAACTGAGGTTCATGATCGAAAATGTGTGTTCACATTTTTCGTGCAAAATCATTAAATTGGTCGAATTTGTCTGAATTATGATCATTGTAAAATTTGCAGATTTCGTCATGACGGTGTAATTCTCTTAAATCAGTGTTACATTGCAGATCAATAATGTCAAGTTGTAGCTCTTTCAATACAGTTTTAATATCTATTGAAAATGGATCGCTTACTAGCGCCAAACTTGTCGCCAACTTTTCGGAAGTAACCAAATCTTTGTGAAAAATCGCCATTCAAGGGGTGTGTGTGGCACAATGTCCAGAGTAAATGCAAAATCACAAATCTCTAATCATCAGTATCGGGAAAGTCATTTACAAAAAATAAAATTATAATATTTTTTATATCCCGAACTCTTCGAAGCACTTTTTCCAAGCAAAACTATCGAATTTAACTGAAAAGGAATATCTGTATCCTCATTCAATATCTTGAAGAATTTAATTTGATTGTCAATATTTTTTTAAAAAATATAAAAAAATATTCTTACTTAGAATTAGGATTTATGATGGCGGGCCGCAGAAAACTCTCGGCGGGCCGTAGTTCGCCAATGCCTGTTCTTTAATAATAAATTTAAAAATTAAAGAGGAAACATTTCAAAAAAAATCGTATTCCTTATATTTATTTCATTTAATGTGTTTATTTTTCATAAATCTTTACAAAAATTCTGTCTCGTGACCATATATCCATAATTTACCAAAATATCTCCTCTATAACTACGAAAATATCATTAAATACATTGTATCAGTATAATACCGTCCTATTATTCGGTAAATTTATAAGTTCTAATGCTCATGGTTTGGCAGGGTCAATTTCCACCTCTCAATTTAATGCCCCGTGGCCAGCAGGTTGAGCAACATTATTGCCCATTTTCGATATCGAATTTAATACAAGTCGCCTTTATAGTTCGAGGGCTGATTGATCGTAAATTTTCTTGTTATGTTTCAAGTGCGTAGCCTAACCTGTTATGAAATAGGTGGCGAGGGGCATAACATCTATATTTTAGATTGGTCGTTCTTTCTTTTGTTCGTTTATAGTTTATAGCCTTAGAATCAGGTTTATTATAGAGATGTTAATTGAATTGTAATCCGAAGTAACATAATTATTTATAAAGCGTTTACTTTGTAAAGTTAACTGCAACCAGAGAAATCCTTTGCTCTCCAGCACGTTTCTTTCAACTACTATAAAACCTGCCTTCATCCCGTAATTTTGCACTTGAAATCTGAATATTTAACGGATATATTGTGCTGAAACAACAGTAGTTTATCTAGTATATGTTTGTCTGTTGAGGATACAGATAAAGGAATTTTTAATTGTGTTTTTAATAAAAAAATGAGCTGTTATAATATTCTTCTTTGAAGTGAATGCTCGGACTCGTATTTCCAGCTCTATAAATTAGACTTTGTTTTATATACATATTTGAGAGATAGAATATATTTTTTCAAGAGATTTAAATGCCAATTCAAATCTTCCCTTTTGTTTCATTACGTATTTCATTGCAAAGATTTTTTTAATCCTCTTGGCAAAAATGATCGTTTATTAAATTTACTTTAACGTTATTGTTTGTGGAAAAAAATATTCATAACGTCTTCTTAACGACTTTTAATGTAAACTGTAAATTCTTGGTGGGGAGACTTTATATTTAAATAAATAACACCCAATTATCTTCTACTTCTTCCATGTATATTTTATAATGATCAGGGCAAGTTTCGCCAATCGCGAGCATATTTTAAAGTGATCAAAAAATGTTTGTTACATCACAAAATTTCTAAATAATGATAAATTACGTTTTCCCCAAGGTATACTGAAACGTATGGTATTATCTCCACAGGTAATTATGATCCCTTTAGTCCTTATGAAGTGGACGAAAATAGCGTCAGAAATTGGCTTTGTATGTACTAAATATAGCCATATAAGCTGACAATAATTCAATTACCAGCGGTGTTCTAAAGAGGGTGTCCCTCGAAGCTGTCCTTTCCATATAGACATAATAGGTGATATATGCATGTTGTTTTAACAAGGATGCAAATATAAAGGATTATGAAATTAATAGGCACTTAATAGAACATTATGAGACTGATTTCATTATCAACAATAAAGATCAAATGTTTATAGCTTTAAGTATGACTTTATATTATTAATAAATTTATTATCTTAAGAATTGTTTAGTAATTAAAAAAAATATTAATTAATGACAGCATGGCAAATGAACTAAATTATAAATTATACTAATTCTTTACTGTAAAATTATGTTTATGTGTTCATGATCTAATAATAAAAAATAATGATTATGGAGTATTAAGTGAGAAAAAAACATGTTCAATTTATAATTACGTACTAAATTCTTTTTTTTTGTGCAAACGGTCTTAAATCCATTGGCATTGGTACCTCCACGTCAATTTCTTTCTGTTTTCTTAAATGCACCCGCAAACATAATTTTATTTTCGTGCGTTGGTTTAAAAAAATCGATAACTGTCATTAAAAAAAATCTTCGTTTCTATGGCTTAGTGGAAATAACTTTTCCCTAGCAATCAGGTGGGTCTGGATTCAAGTCCTTGTAAGGTCAGATTTTTTAAATTTAAAAAGAGATCTTGGACCCATATGGTATTACATATGTAATGTTGTTCTCGACTGATTTATAAAATTTCTCTTATTTTATGTTTTATTTTTACTCTTGCTATGACTTTTCACGAAAAAAGAATATTGAGACACAAGTAAGAATATTGTTATATGCAGCGTTTTTCAATAGAAAGAGGATATTATGCCGAAAACATTCATTTTTCATTCGTCAAAAAGAATTAAATAGTTTTTTATTTAAAATAAATTGAAATCATTTCATCAGAACGTTTAATTATACAAACGGCCGCTATAAATTATTTAATGCGTTACTCACTTTGTTAAGATTTTAATTTCAAATGATAATCCTTGAGATTTCATTGTTGAATGGTAGTTATTTACGCATTCATTTTATACGACTATAATACATCAGATCGCGCAATTCTGTACGTAGGTAGATCATTCGCAATTCATTGCTTTTCTAGCTGCTGGCAGATTAAGATAAACATAAACACATCTCAGGGTAACATTGCATAAAGCGTCTGAATGAAGTGAGTGGCGGGTGGTGTGCCAGTTCGAAAAAATAAAATCATTTCAAAAAACGAATAATTTATAGCTATCTTTTGTTTTTTTTCGTTGGACGATCCTATTTGAATTTAGAAATATAGTTTATCCGTCAAATAAAAAGAGCTTTATTTTTAGTAGGTACATATATGAACCCACACAACAATATGTAGGATTAACATATATTGCACTCTTAATTATCAAATTTTGTTTGCTAAATATGAATGATTATTTTTGCTTTTCACGCTAGAAAACAGATTGAATTTATTTCAGTGCTCGGTTTATCTACAGTACCTAGATTATTTTTTTTAATCGTCGAAATCGCTCTCAATACCAACCAGCCTGGTTTCAAACCGACTTTTATCTGATGAAGTTACAGTTTTAACATAATTAACATTTTTCAAACCTGCATGTGTCATGATTTTTTTAAACTATAAATAGCAAGGAAAAATATTCTTAGACTGTGTATTGTAAATGATCTGTATTTTTTTTAGAAAACAGAAATAAATAATAAAAAAAAAATGGTTGGTCTCTGGGGTCTAGTGGCTCTAGGAAAATCGATTGAAAAAATGTGGTCTGTAAATTTATGGTTCTGTCGTCAGATTTTTTAGGACCATTTATTTGAAAAGAAGATTTTGAACATACCCATGTTCAAAATGGATGTCATTTTTCGTCAAACTGTTCTCGACTGACTCATAAAAATTTCTCATCTCGTTTGACTTTCGTCAATATTTGACACATTAAGTGAAGTGCTAAATATTTTTTCTATTTAAAAAAATACAGTTCTAGATACATAATTCTACGACCTCTCCACGCTGCGCCACTGTTTATTGCGCTACCTTGTTTCAAAGAGGCTTCAATAGGTAGGCGGATTCACCGCCGCCTTGACGCCATAGCGACCCGCCTAGAAGGTATGCCAAGCCGCCCTGCTGAAAACCCGCCGCAAGATTATCTGAAGCATTGGTGCGTGAATTTTTGTTCGCGATTATTTCGTAGTTATGCTTGCCAGACATAATGCCATAGGTCCAGAGACTCCAAATCTTTGGTAATAGAGGTCACCTTGATATTTCTGATACCATGCGGCCTTTTTACGATGATATACTCCGTAAAATATTTATGATAAAACATATCAATTAAGACCGATGTAATTATATTCTTATTAAAATAAAAAAGGAATCAGGTGTCAACTGTACATTTTAAGTGAAGAGGCATCCTATTTATAGAAATAAGATACCCCTTCCAGTGTTCATTTCAGAATTTTACACAATGATCACGACCGGTTTCGGATGAGAGACATCGAAAATATTTTAAGCTGAAGGGTTGATAATTATTTTTAGAAAGATACTGCATCTGACCGCCTGCTACATGTGGAGCAAATTGTCTATGCGGATTATCATATCTTGTTGTCGTCTTATATCGTTGACGACAAATTGCATTACATCTCCAATAGTTATTAAATTAACTTATTCCGTGTACTATTAATCTATACTTTGAAAGTTTTGATGCAGTCAAAGTTACACACATTACAGTTTTCAATCTCGCAACTCATTTAGTTTGTCTACTCTATCTACCAGAAGCAATTTATAAGCTTCTGAGTGAAAGATCCGTCAAACAAATGAATAGCGACACTCTACATAGTTATGAGTTCAGTTTTGATTGTAGAGCACTATGAATTAATTCAAAAAAATTGAGACAACGGATATATAAGACTTGACCACGAAAGCTGACGATGGCTACACGTAGAACTATTAATATGAAACGTACGATGGATTGATCGTCAGTTGAAGTATTCGTGTATAATTAAATAATATGAAACTCCAGTTTTTTTTTTTAGTAAAAAACTATGCGATTGGACGTAGACGTCATCGTACAGCAGACGCCATCCTTTGGGATTAAAGGCGTTGTCGGCGTCGCGGCTTAGGGGATTGTTTCTATTAACACTCACTCCAAGGGATATTAACTTGAGCTATGAGGTAAAAAAAAATATTCACAAATCAAAATCAACGATTTTGAAAAAACATGTTATTGAAAACAGTCTCAATATAATTTCTTTTACATCAAATTGAAAAATCCAACCTTGAGAAATATGTATGTATCGACACCTCCTAGTATGGTAGGACATCAGCACTCTCTCGAACGATCTTTTGTTCGCCTCAGTCAATGAGTTTAAGATATCAGGATAATAAATTCACAATTAAATATCTCTGTATGCACTTCGACGTATCTCATACGTACAGCAGACGCGCCATCATGAGCTTCATAAAAAGTTCATTAGGCGATAAATCATCCCTTATCGGCGGGCGCACGTGTTGTGATTTTGAAACGGCCATTGTTTTTCTTTCTAAAGTAACCGATTGTTTTCATACAGGGATATTAACTTGAGTATGCAGGGTAAAAAAAATTATTCACGTCAAATTCCTGATATAAACATCGCTATTAATATTTGTGTGTTGTATAACGTCTGTGTAAACTATAAACAATTAAATAATGGATGCTAAACAGTCTCAATATAATTTCTTTATAAGAGTGATTTTATTGAACCAAACTGATTTCAATTCTCGATTACGAGGGAGCCGGAATAAGGTATTTATGTATATAGTAAAAATATAGTTAATCTTAATATATATGTTTTTTTGCAAGACCTACTTGTTACTCAGTTCCTCAATCTCTCTCTTTTTTTTTTAGAGAGAGTAGGGATATAAAAATATGACAGAACTAATGGTTAGCTGATCCCTCTCGCTACGGAGCAGATACATAGTTGGTCGAGAATTTCGGACACCATAGAAATCCATGTCATGGTACAGCAATCTATGAATCTATTAAAATATCAATTCATGATGCGGGGGATCCAAACACATAGAGTACTGCAGCTGAAGCCAGTGACGTTGACCACTTGACCACAGACTCGGTGATCATAACAATATATAAAATAAATATTATATAAATCCACTAAATATTGAACTATTTCTTGCCAACTATTTGCTCCATTTCAACTCCATTAAGATTAATCGTTGGTTAACATCATGCGCCTCATAATTAAAATTAGGCATTTAAACTTTTAAATATATTAAATATCGTTCCAAAAATAATTGATTAATCCTAACAGTAATTTTGATGTAATCAAATAGTAATTCAACTGATTGGTTAATTAATTCCTTTGAAATTATACTGTTGAAAATTTAGACGAATCCTATCGATTTGATGTCATAGTAAATAAATGAAGAAACCCATTGGTTGAAACATGGTGTAGCTTAATTTATGCACGTTCATATATGAGAAGACCTCATTAAAAAGCCGGCAATTTTTTGATCATGATTACTTTCTAATTATATTTCACTTGATTATTGTTTTGTTTTTGCAATTATGGCTTAAATAATGCTTTCTTGTTAGACTTATTAATTATCGAGAGAATTTATTGCATTCCCGAGAAAGCTAAAAACTCTCACGTAGGTTTTTATTCAAATTTTATTGATGATCTCTTTTCTAATAATATAATATAAATTTATAATTCAAACCTATGTTAATAGAGACTAACCATAGAGGTACGTATGGGTAAAGCGGTGCTGTTAAGATTAATTTGATCAACACCTACATTATATCTCCAAACTGCCAAACTTTATTCCAAGTAATTTTCTGTCGACGCAATAAAATATTACTTACCTATATGGCAATCGCCTCAAGCAAGGGGTAAAGTAAAGGCCCTCGTAACGCTAGGGGATCTTTCTATTAACGGCACCTTTCGCCGGTCAGCGACGCCGTAGACCATGGCATCTTTTGTAGAGCACATACGATGGTATAAGAATAATACTAATAATAATAACGATTCTACGTGAGTATTTCTTTGTTAAATAAACAAAGGGACTCATTTCGCTTCTCAACGATTGGCGTAGCTTCTAGCATCTCTGGAACCGGAAATGAAAACACCTTTAGATTTCTCGTTATTTTTTATGTTTATTCGGCAAACAGCAATATCAGTTTAATACTATGTGGGTTGTAATAATATTGAAGTGTGTTGATCTTGCAATGTTGTTTTCGATAAAACATATTTTACAAATCGTGCTGATGTACATATATATGTATAGGTACATACTTATATAAATATAATAGAAATGTATGTAAACCCTGTACCAAACTGAATGTTGCCTTCAACAGAACAAGATGAGAAAATATTAAATAAAGTGATTTTTAATTACTTGAATGCTCAATTATTATCAAAACTATTTATTATTCACACTACAAATTAATTTAAATACAAGAAAAATATTGTACTGGGCACTTTTCACATGTCGTTACATACTGTTAAAAATATGTCAGTAATTTTCCATGCATGAGGTACTAGTACTGAAGACCTAAGATTGAAGCAATTCTCTTAGTGTGCGTCTTAACTCCTACATCTCCTATGTCGATTCTAGCTCGACATTGTAAAATTTGGTTTGAAAAGAATTTTTATTAATTTTAAATTATCCTTATTTCAAAAACCATATTAAAGTTTGTAGCATGTCACAATGATGTATATTTTTTGGTATTTCGTTCTACCAAGCCAATAAATACGCTAAACTCTGTGATAACAATGAATTTCTCAAATCTATCGAGGTTTTGCTGGAAGAGAACAAAATAATATATGTAGGAGTGCAAAGGGTTAATGATATACTTACATATGTATATCTCTTTCAAAAAACTGTAAATAAATAATACGTATATCATCATACATAAATTGGCAATGACATCGCAAATTTCAATAAATATACAGTGATTCAATTATTAGATAAATCCGATTACGTAATTCATTCTGACAACTAAACCTAAATGATAATAGCCGAATTTGTCAAAGTGTTTTAACACGCAAGTTTATAATATAACATCGCCAACAGTCAAAGGAGTAATTCCACTGAGTCATAAATTATCTGTTATTTGAGCGATTCAGATCTCAAATGCACTGAAATATAAACACGTCTCGCACCTTCATATCGGATGAATTTATCGTCTCGCCGTTGTACTCACAATTATCTCTGAAAGGTGGCCAAGATTGCATTCACCGGCCGGTGGATACTTTGGCCGTTTAATTTAATTATTTCACTGTCCGTGATAGGTGTGGTATTGCACATTTACTTACATTTGAGTTAAATGATAGCATGAAGCTATCATTTAACTCAAATATTAAGCAATATTAACATAACCTCAATCCTCAATTCTTAATCACAGTATTACAATGTATAATCCTCCTAGATACTTATTCAAGTTTGATATTTAAATGATTTGACTAATTTGTTAAATATTGAAAGGACTAAGAAAGGAAGAAAAGAAAGAAAAAAGTATGCACTTTTGTGTGGAAAGTGTCCATTTTAAATTACCGCTATTTTCATTGTTAAAAAATATCGCAAAATATAAATTATGATTACATATACATGTAAATAAATGTGGTAAATTATTGAATACTATCTGATCCCATTATGGAGCATATAGACTCAGATTTTTTTATATGAGAACTGCTCGTTACTGAGTTGCTCAAACTTTCTTTTTCGAAGTAAGTAGGAACAGAAAGTATTCGATTGGTGGTGAGCTAATCGCTCTCGTTATGTCACGTTTATAGGATCGGAACCCGATGTCTTCGAAAGGAAATCAATAGCATGATAATAAAATGAAACTGCCCGATCTGGGATTCAGACCCAGTGTAAAATAATTTAAATAACCTGCTGGTATATTCAGTATATCATATACTATATACACGTCAAGGTTCAGAAGAAAGACATCCATAATTATTTTTGAATTCATTTGTAATATTATGTATTAGCCAGTTAAAGAGAATTACGGTTTGTACATAGGCCATTAAAACTAAGAATATGATAAAGAATTAAACACACTGTGAATTTAGAAAATGAAAGGCGGACCGGATTTAAAACACTATTTTTAAATATGTTTTATTTACAATCAGGAAAAAGAAAATAAAACAATATACGAGATCATAAAACTAAACGATTCTCCAATGATTAAATCGAGAAGTAAATGAGACAGTTGGACCGGAAAAAATACGTACTTGTCTGTAGTTATCCTAGGTATGTTAAATATAAAGATTGGTAATATAGTGAGTATACTCAGTATAGACCAGTGGTTCTCATGTGCGGCCACCAACAGCTTCATAAAAGAATTGAAATATTTTTTTTTATGGTTTTACAAGTTGATTTCTCAACAAATTCTCTGAAAATGAATATTTCTGATGCAATTAATACCATTAGTAAATTGATATATTTATTTCCATTTGACATACTTGAAACACAATAGACTAAAAAAAAGAAAATTTGGTGCGGCCACCAGACATTTCCGTAGGGCCACTTTTAATTACGATGCGGCCACCGTGAAAATTTCCGCGAGAACCACTGGTATAGACTGTATAGAGTTACTTAATATCAGTTTAGATGCATTACAGGTATTGCTTCTTTTCAGTTGTAGTGAACACTGTCGGAGCAAACTGAAGCTGTGTTTGATCTTTGTAATACTTCTTCAGGTATGTTAACCATTTAAAGGACATAAAGCTTTAAAAGACGGGAACTCCGATAATAAATATATCAGCTTTGGAATGAAGCTCTATTTCCTTCAAGGTAGAGAGGTAATTAATATTAGCCGTCCCGGCAGTTAGCTGTGCGTTTCACGACTGGCAGATCAAAGAGACGTTTTGCACGTGTCATTTCTCGGACTCTTTCACATGAATATGTCTTGCTTAGTACCAGGCGGGCAGGAAGACATAAAGGTGTGCACTGTACAGCCGTTAGATAGCTAGACGATACAAATTAATCATATCCTGCTATGCGTAGATGTAATAAAACAGTTAGCCGACGGTGCAATATTCATATGTGGCTATTTTCAAACTGATTTTTTACAGTTGGTTTATGTCAGGCGAGGTCAACTTGTTTGGTGTGGTGATCGATTTATTTCATTACAAAAGTGTAGCTGGTGTATTTTCACACTGTCTTCACACTGTGAATCGAATAAAAATTTTACTGTAAAAAAATACAGTCATTACTCAATTATGTGATTTTCAAATACAGTCGCAATCGACCACATTCATATGTGGCTCCTGATCCTGGTCAACCCAGATTAACATCATGAATATCCAACGTTATGGCTAGTTTGGACCAACAAAAGTAAAAAGAAATTGTTATGGGCAACACATACAGTGTTATGATTAATAAGAAATATATTTATTTTTTCTTTAAATTTTTTAAACACTTTTTTTTGTGTTTATGTGTGCACAAACTGTGTTTAATTTATTATATATAATGCCTTTTTAGTAAGAATTGACGATTAGCATATTCACAGTGAATAAATTTAGGCTTAATTGATTCAATTGGCCTTTACTGGCAGAACTTATATACATTTTTAGTGCATATAATGCAAAATGCATCGCTATTTTTGCACCGTACTTAATTCACACTTCACGTTGTCTTACGAACTTTAATAAGTCGATGAATGTAAGTTTTTTATAGATTGTAAACTTCTATTAATGTGCGTTGTTGGTTAGTTTAGAAAGGATGCCTCTTTAATCAAATAACGTTTTTGTAATGGAAACTCGTGTTCATCGGAGTCAAACTCACCTTCACATTTCATTGACGTCAAGTTATGAGTGATGCAAGTGTTCCCGGATACCGAACGGGTAATATTTAATATAAAGCACAGTGAACCGTCGCGTACTCAATCACGTCCGTTTTCGTTTTCGCCCAGCCTTCGTGGAAACTAATTTTCCGAAGCATTGGCATCGAAAATCGACGGGCACCGAGTAAGGTGCGCGAGGCTCACACTGTGACCGGAAAGTGAGTGCATGAACAGGTGACATGGAAACAGAAAATACTTATCAACAATAGCATAAGTGCATTTTATTATGTACATCTAGTTATCGCTTTGGATTGGTGGTAACCCTCAGTCTAGAATCAATATTTATGCACCGCCAAGTAACATTAATTAATCTTGGAATAGTGTCTGATTTAGATGGAACTGATTTGTTTTACTTCATCCAACTGTAAGAAAAGTTTTTGGTCAAAACGCAGTATTTAATTTATATCCCTTATTGCTTCATTTCTTGCAGTGTATTTTTGGAACATCACATTTTATATTAGGTACTTATTATACGCTATGAAATATCATAATTTTCTATGTATATCTAATAAAAAAAATTCGTTTTACGCAAAATTGAATTGCAATATGAAACAAAATGGCCTACAACTTTTGAATGGCGGGTATTATTTTAAAATTAGTAGTCATTCCCAAGTGATGATCTTCAAAATCACCTTTTACCGATGTTACATGCAAAAGATCAACATAGATTGTAATTTTAACGATGAAATTACTTCTACTACGACTAAAAGTTAATTCGTCCACTTAAAGTGTCTGAAGATGCCGAAAGGCGAAACCCGGATCGTAAGTGAAACTCATTGAAAAGTAAATAAATTAACGGTTCAAATTCGATTAAGCACCTTCAGTCAAAATCTTAAATTGTATAAATGATAAGTCGATAATAAAAAGTAAATCAAAACGTCGGAAAGTGAAATGAAAAATAAAAGAACCATCCGAACTTAATTATTATGATAAAAATTAAAAGAAGTTGGTATTGATCAGAGTAAAATGCAGTATAAAGCAGTGGAATTCTTTCGTGTAAAAGAGCAACACTGTTTTGACTCACCCGGTTAAAGGTACAACTACTGCAAAGAGTGAGCAGTGGCGGTACTTGAAATGAAAGAAGGGGAAGAAGGGCTAACGGAGGGCAATCCATCAACGTCACAATAAATCAATCACATATATACATCATCTCTCGTACGTATTCCCGTAATCGCCGATTCTATTCGGAAAGGTAATGCGGGCATTCTTGTGTTTTATGCAAAGTAGGAAATGCCAATATATTCAAAATAAGAAAACAACAGAAAACGTGCTATTTTTTTCAGTAAGGTAAGGTTTTTTTGAAGGGTGGTTCAAGTTGAAAGAAAACGATTTTTCAAAATAAACCTTCAGCACTTTTTACGTAGAATAAGCCGGCCATTAGTTTTAAAGTCTAACCAATAATATATGTTCGTGCTGAAAACGTTGAAAGTGACGAAACACTAGAAAGTAAAATATTACTGCCAAGAATGTAGCAAAAAATATTTTTGTCATGGAAAATCTATAAGACAATGATCAAAAAATAACCATAATCCACATATTTTCGTTGACAGTGCGTTTGTTTATTGTGTATTTAATTTTATTCAAATACATGTTGAAAATTTTGCTGCATTTGTTTTCCGAGATATATACTTATAAGAAAGTTATTAAAAAGTATATAACACATTCGGCCATTCAATTTTGTGCTTAAGTGGAAATTCAGTAATAAAATAACGACTATTTAACTTTAAACTGGAATAAAATGTGTAATATTTTGTATTTATGAGTAATGTAATGTTAACAAAACTGTCGTTTAATTTAATTATTTTGAGACGTCAGAAAATAGAAACGTTTTTTTTGAAGATACACTACACTTGTGTGTTTTTTTATTTTTCATCAATATTAAGCATATGGGCAAACATATTCTATGACATTGACGACTATTAGTTGGTCACTCTTCCTCACTCTTGAGAAACCATGGAGAGAAGGATCAGATTCGAATAATACTAACGGTTAAATAATTTCACTTAGCAGTCTGTTTCCAAGATCGGAAAAGAAAATAATGGAAAGGGATGCCAACATTACAGGCATCCATGCATTTATACTTCGATTGAAAGTACAAATCTACTTATCGACTGAAACGTGATAAGGCCCGACCAGACTGGATTCTCACCTACATGACTGGCATTATAGTAATTTAAGCATGTATAAATAATATCAATGACGCAATCTAAGGCACGGTATAGTATTGAATAAGCTATATGAAAAATGGTTGCTTACAAAAATACCCTGCCAAATTTTTCTCAAGGGTGTGAAATTAGTAGGTGTGTTTGTGTGCATCGGAGAAAAACAAATTTTACTCCAGTTTCTCTTTTGAAAATTAAATTAGTCGAATCGTAAATTTATTTGTTTGCCGAAACAGTTTTGTGTTTCAATTTGGTGGACATATTTTTTCTTACGCTGAAAAATACCTCAGATTTTATATAAACACTCACTCAACTCCGAGCTGAAAATGTAATATCAATGTCATTGAAGAAGGCTCTTTTTAGTGTTCAATTTAAGTAGTCTGTTTAAAAAAAGATACGTCTACATTCTAGTAATTTCGACTCACGAAAGTTAATGATGATATTGTATCAAACTTTAGGATTCAAAGCGAAGTAAACTATAACCGCCATGGCAGATTCTCAGTATTCAGATACACAGGATACTTAATATCACATTGACTGAGCAAATAACATTTTTTCCTGTCTATTTTTTTAAGTACCACATCCCATGTGTAAAAGATCAGTCCCCTGGAGCTCTTTATATGGCCAAGTAAATTATAAGTAATTCATCGTATAGCGTTATAGAAGGTGGTCGTGGTACATTGGTTGCATACACATAACGGAAGGTGGTGGGATAACCAACTTGTTTATCAGAATAAAATCTTCATTTAAATTTATTAATATCTAACGCACATTTAAATACATTGTAATAGCACGGATTAATATCGAATTGGTAGTAAACATGCAATTTTCGATGTGTTTTTTTATAGTCGCATAGTTTTTGTTGAAGAGGAGGGGCTAGGGGGGAGGGACTTTGGCAGGTATTATTGTGAGAATTATTTATGGCATATACGGAAGACTGAATTGAGAAGAATAGAGAATAAAGGAACTGAAGAAGCTAATAGCCCGAAAATAACTAAGGAAGTTTTGTGTTATACAATAACTTTAATGTATTTATTATCCCGTAAAGGTATCAGTAAAAGATAAATTTATTTTACTGTCAAATAAAATCGGTCCATCTTATTTTGGCGAAAATCGTTTAGGCGAGCAATATATTTTGTTTTGTAACGCATCCTTTTTAATTCAATGGCATGAAAAATTGGGACTAAAAGATTATCTCCCGAAAAATCTTATGTGATGAAGTAAACAATAATTACCCCCGAAGGTTCGCACATAAAACTATTAGATATAAAATCACTTTTAAGAACCTGATAGTAAATTTTTGGCGGATAGTCGTTATATGTATGTTTTGCACAAAAACTTTGTATTATTGTTTTCATGGTAGATTAAATAACGATTTTTTACGCGCTTTGATAAAATAACATGATCTTTTGTTCAATTAAAAATGCAACTAAATTAGAAGAAAAATAATAAAACAAATTACGTTGGATTCGGTAGTAACTTTGTAGAAGTTCATTTTAAGATAAAATGTATGTTTGGTTGACGGTAATTCACAGCATGAAATAAATCATATAATTCCGATTAAGAATTTATTTTTTAATTGATTTGGCTGTTACTTTCTGGAAGCTTATTTTAATATAAAATTTATAAATTTATTTATTCCACATTGTTTAAAAAATAGTGTTACGTGTTTCTGCTCTTTGAGAAACATCTTCAGACTAAGTGAGGCAAGGTTACTTTCGTAATGACTAATCAGTTAACTTAAGTATCTTTGCGATAGTAAGTCCAAAGATGCTCCTAAAACGAGGCGCAGAACATTTAAAAAAAACATGTCAGTCAAGCGATAACCTTAGAAACTGCACCAGTACGCAAAAAAGGTTGTATTAAAAAATTATACAGTTTTAAAATTAAAGGTAGGTAATCCAAATGATTTTTTTGGTCTTCTGATATGAATTACAACGTAAATTATTTATTATATTAAGACGCAATGAAGAATAAAATAGTTTATCTTCCATAAATGGTAATATGTTATTATGTTCTGACATGCCAATATAATTATTATTGGCAAATTCTGGAAAAAACAAACCTGTGTGATACTTAATGATATGGATTTTCTCTAATGGGTTGCGCCAAATCATTGATAAGTAAATCACTCAATTGATTTATCATATTCACAAGTGGAGGGAGGAATTTTTGTAATATTCTTGCCATCTATAATTAAAGAGTATGAACAATTCTGATCAAGAAAATAGTCTTGAGATGTCTATTGCATTTGAATATAAATGAAAACTATTAAACAATATTTGAAGTACAAAAATTAAAGCAATATATTTTATAAAAAACAATTGCTATATAAAGAATCCACAATACAAGAAATAAATAATGCTCTTCCCAGCATGCGTGGAAAACATTTTCAAATGAAAATAAAAGACTCGCAGAGAGAAGTATAAGCCTGAGAATCTTTTCTTAGGGTGGCATCTCCCTGAAATAATCACGCCGTGATTTATTTTGTTTTTATTTGTACTCAGTTCTAGTCGATTTCTTTTCATTTTCTAGAAAGAAACTACATCACACGCAGCGACAACTCGATTTTAAGTGCCGAAAATCAAGTAAATATTTCTGCTATCCGCGTTAAAGTTTTTCAGTCGTGTTACATTTAATAAATTTTAGGTTAATTGAAGACCTCAAAAGCCACTTGCTTATCATTGACGACAAATTAAAAAATTAAATTATATCACCCCACAAATTAGTACGGTGCCAGTTTGTGTGATTGTTTTGATAAAATAATGATCTATGTTATAATGTATGTCTTTCAAAAAAATAAAATGTCGGTCTCTTGGAATACTAAAACAGAAAACAATAACAATTTATCCATTCAATTATATACTGCAGGCAAATTAATAATAATACATAATATTGTTTTTAAATAATTTTTTTTTAAAGTCTCTGCTAAAGACAGTCAAAGAATTTCGGATTCATAATCACATAATGCAAGGGAAGAATATAATATATAAAAAACAGAATATCCTTTTATCTGTAAAAAAAATGTAGTATTAAATGATTGGTCAATTTCAGTATTTTGTGCACAATTTTACGAAACTATAAAGATATTTTTGAAGCCCAAGTTTAACTAAAAGGTTCCAAGGGAAGCCAGGCAGAGCATATGTGATTTAAATTCGTTTTGGGGCTTAGGGAATCAACCCCAGGTTATATTGAGATCTTCTATGTCCACAAATAGGGTTTATAATTTGAAGTCCGAAAACATGACCTGAAGGTTGGTTGTCTGGATTTTTCGTAATAGCGAAGTTATGAAAGAGAAAAAAAATAGTAACATTTACTATGATAATTTCTGTCAGACTTGAGTAAAAAAATATTATATTTTATGTTTCTGAAGTACTGATTTCAAATGATTATTTTTTATCGAATTAAAAAATTGGGACCTTATTTAATTACTGTTTTCACAGAACCGATTAAACTAAAAAGGAGCATTGATTGGCTGTTCCATAGTCGAGCAAAGACAGTCATATACCATACCATCATACCTTACAAATGGTCCATAATGTACTAAAAAAATTGTTATTCCTTTCCAACAAAAATAAAAAGCACCATTGATTGAGTTGTTTTTATGATAAAAACATTTGTCCTAGTATTCTAACTAATATGTAATCGTGACAGTTTGTAATCTAATATGTAATCTCCGAGTTTGACGGTTGTTAAATAGTATATTGCTGTTTCTTAATTACGTATGAGCTGTTGAAAATAGTTAAACATGCAAATTTCAATGATATCGATTCGATGGTAAATCTTATATATAAAACCGAAACGGCGTATGTATGTCTGTGGGTCTGTAATTCCCTTTTGCATTGTTGGTCATTAAGTTGCCATAAAAACGAATATGAAAGAAAATATGTTTGAATTTTTTATCGGCGAAGACATTTAGTCAAAATGTAATAAATTAGTCTTCTACTGAACTTTTCCCGGCTTTTATTAATATAATAATGTTTTTATTTACGTGAAAGTATTATTTGACATTTCTTTGACAGCAAATTAGATTTTTTCCTTGAATTTGGACATTTTAATGGGCGAGAATGGGGCTGTCATCAAATTAAATAAAGTTTGTGATTTTATTTTAACTCTATTTTGGATGTTAGATTTTGTGATATAATTATGTCGAATGATATAACATTAAATAATTATTGGTCGCTTAGTCCGAGCGACGCAGGGTAGCAATACTAGTATTTATATAAATTATTCAAATTAAAAAAAAAAATTGCAATTAAGAATTAATTATTTTTATACACAAGTTGAATGTGAATTGGAGAGTTTGTGTGTATTGATGAAAATCGTAACGGCAGACTTACCTGCGCGTCAAAGGTGCAATCAAATCATACAAGGTATAAGTACGGTGGGGACTTTTCAGGACTTTTATGGGTCGTTGGCAATCCAAACAATAAGTTGACGCGAGAATGCTGGCACGTAAAAGTTTGTTTATAGGTCCGGCGTAGAGGGGTCTACGATGATTTGTCCCCGGACAGTTTGTATCCGTAGACTATTCTTCAATCATTATATACTTAAAGTTCTTAGATTTAAATTATGATTGAAGTAAGAGAATTAAATATAAATATAACTATAATTCCTTACGTTTTATTTGTTTAATTTCATTTAAAATATTTTATAAACATACACTTACTTTTAAAATATTTTAATGAAAGATTGATGGTAAAATTCAATAAAACAAGCATGTTTTGACTGGAATTATCATGATAAGACAGTGCAGTGTGATTAAATTTGAAGCATTGCAGTAAAAATGAGATAACTTTGAATGTAGCAGACATTGCTTTCAGAACGAAGCTTAATCTTCGAACGGTGGAAATAAATCTTTTTACACAATACAATACAGTGAAATCCTTCAAACACGTATGAATTGAAAAAAACATTCATTCAATTAATCGTAAACATAAATTAAAAAATCTAGCATTATTATTGTGATCGGCAAATTATAACAGAAGTTTTGTTTTTCCAGAAGAGATAACTATGAATGTAAAATTTAGTTTTTTTAGTCAATAAAGTATAGAATTTAAATTACTTATTGAATTTAAAAATTTCAAACACGAAAGGGTGTTTGAAATTTTATTCTTAAAAGCTGAACACAACGGTTGGTACAGAAAAAAAGAATTTACTATGTATTCCTGCTACACATGATTATTATTATTATTATAATTAGCACAATCAAAATGAAGTTTCAGCGAAATAACCTACGAAAGCATTGGAAATATACGGTCAAGGAAAGTATTTTTACAGCAGCGACTTTTGTCTTATCGTTTATCATAAATCGCTTTTCAAACGATCAAAGTTAGTTGTATAATTGAAAGAAGTGGAAAGATATGACAGATTGAATTTTTATATCACAGTAATGCCATGCCGTCTTACACTACCAATTGTTAATTAAATTGTACATGTTTAACAATTATTTATTATGATTGATCAAATTAGTATGAAAATAATAACACTTTATGATAATTCTGTGTGACGTATTTTTGTTTATTAAATTTGATAGTAAAAGTAAATGTTTCGATAGTAAATTATTTTTTTTAAATTGTCAAAGATTATCTTTGATGTTCAGTTTGCCATCCTGATGTTTTACTTTATTTTAATGGAAAATAAAGTTTTTTTACCTGAGAGCACAGGGCGATGTTAAAAAGTATTCAGGCGACAGAGGAAAATGTTTTCACAAATACGTGGCAAATCCTAGGGGCAACATGAATAAAGTAAGTATGTATTGGTCTGAGTACGCTTGGGGGAATCATTCGCACTGTGTTACAGCTCACTAAGCGCGAGAGAAAGTTTGTTTTTCATGATAAATTTTTCAATTTGTTATTTCTTCCTTTACATTTCTTCCGATTATGTAGTCAATTTTAGAATGTATTTTTAACTATGCAACAAACTGTGTTCTCACTTTAAAGGTGTAAACTGTTACTTCTTAGTGAAAATATTATGATAATCATCGGGACTGGTTTCGTTCATCGCAAACATTATCAACTGATGATCAACAGTAATATAAAATACGTAAAGAAATATAACAATGTATTTTAGTTCTACATAAATTATTTTATATATTTGTTGATAGCTATTTCGGCTTACGCCTTCGTCAGAACTATGTTTTTAAATCTGTATTAGAGATAGCTTATATACCCATGCTAGACAGGGTGCCCCGTTCATCATACCTACGTCACATGAAAGAATTTAAATAAGTTTGATTTATTGGTCTAAAGTAATGGTGAGAAAAAATAATTTGGGTATTTTTGGGTTATTTTATCGTGTGAAACCACTTAAAATCTGCAATGTCTAAGTGCATCTATTTTAAATTGTTTTAAGTTTATTGTTTGTTAAAGATTTTAAAAGAGGTGAACTGTTAATTGTAAACTGATCGCTAAGAATGCAAGAAAAAAATATGTCAATAACATTATAAATTATTACGTATTTAAATCCCTCACTGAATGTAATATACTCTCCAAAAATCTTTAATCTCATGGCATAATTTTAGCCTCTCCATAAAATCTCCTTATTAAGAAACGTTGTTACAAACTAATTGTAAATAGTGTTCGTTGAGTGAGTTCATTAATTTTCTACGATCCGATTTGAGTTACTATTGAAACCATTCTGGTTATTTTATTACGCGATTCTTAATTTTATTCAACATCCCAGTATAAAGATCAGCTGCTTAATAGTAAAAATATATTTCAATAATATGAAACGTACTAATCGTCATTTTTATTTCATTAATTGTAACTGCGAATCGGTGCTGTTTGGTAAGTGAGGAAGTGTTAACGTTAGTGAAATCATTTTATTATGATTTATATTCCTCTCTGTAGAAAAATACTATTGAAACCAAATCATGAATACATTTATTTTCAAATACTTTATTTTTTATGTTACTTTGAAGTCAAAGGTTCACTTGATACGATATAATAATTTGAACGTAAACTATCGAATACCTTTGCACGGTGACTCCAATCACAAAGTATATTTAGAGTGCAGGTTGTGAACGTAAATCATAAATAATTTCAAGCAGCGGTGCAAGGCTGCTAGAGTGACTTGGCTCCGATGTAGTTAACACTCACTGACGTCGTCGGCGTCCGTCAGAATGTGAGACGGGCGTCGGGAAAAGGAAATGGGGATCAGCGTTACTACCAGTGTATATATCTAAGCTTTTGATATATGAAAGTCAAGATAGGAAACGGATATATGCCGCTTTTCAGCATTGGTCATTGAGTTAAAAAAACTTACCTAACTAGTAGATGTGGACTTATTTTTTATACGCGATTGAATCTCAATATCAATATACATATGTACCTTATATAGATTTGGCTTTCATTAGAAAAATCACGGGACATCTGAAATTTAAGATAAAATCAATTAATCAACAGACACGATTCATAAAGATTAACGAATTTATTTTTATTATATATGTTGACGATTATTGGTATAGCTTTTGCATTGCAATTATATGAGAAATAAAATGGTATTAATATTTACCACAATTTGTACAAATGTATTTTATTAAGACTTTAAAAGTTTGATAAAGGGGTAAGAAACACGCCCTGGTCATACTATACAACTGGTGGTAAAAGAATAAAAATCATGTTAATAATAAAAAAAATTCAATAAGAACATCATTCAAGAGAATAAAAGTATTTCAAAGTTATTTCGTTGAATCTGGAATTTCCTTATATCGACAATTTTTTTTTTAATTTCACAATATTTCATTGGCACAAAACTTGTCTGCTATCTGCAAAAGCTGTGTATATCACGGTGTACTTTGAAAGAAACGTTGACTTATTATGTTTCCCATAAAGCGTAATTTATAAATCAGTGACTGACTGTATTGGATAAGGCCTGCATAAAGATGAGCATAAAAATATTTACGGTCTAGTAAACACCTTATCCATACCTTTCTACAAGCTGTCCAGTCCGAGCTGCATGGGGGGGTCAAACCGAGGGCCACCTGAAGTGTCTGCCCGGGACCGGGAATTGCTCTCCGAGATTAAATTAAACTTTACACCTATGTCCCTAGCGTCGTTTCCCCACACCACACTCCAACTTCCTCGCAACCGCTGCCCTACCTCTGATACTATCCGAGGAAGTGAAAGCTTTATTTCTAGCCGGAAATGATAATGTAGAGATGTCACTAAATAAACTAAGCTTTTACACTGTAATATAAACACATTTTTATTTTTATATCTAATGTGCATTCCTCATTCGATTTATACACAGTATGAAAATCTTGTTGGTGTCTCTTTTTTTGTATTTTTTTATCGATTTTAAAACTATCGATATTTTATAGGGATGAAAGAATCAATTCATTTTCGTAGTAAATATTATATAATGACGTATTATTTAAAAAATAAATCTTTAGTCTGCTACTTTATTGAATATAAATGCTTGATAGAATTGAAGAGCAACATTAATTTAGATACATGATTTATTTGAGTTCAAAACATGGTTTTTAATTATAAGGGAAATCGAGTGAACATATTGAATTTTACGATAAGATTCATACTTTTAATTGCTAATCTAAAAGAAAATAAGGGCTGTGTCGTTTGGGAAATATTGAACCTTTACATAATTTCCATGCATATTAATAGGAGTTTAGTAGTTCTCTATTATTTTGGCAGGTCACTACCTTTCATCACTCTGTTACGGGGACTGTTTATTAACATTTATATCGTCACAGGATTAGTCTGTACCTGTTTAAATTATAGAATGAGTTTAACATAACACAACATAGAGCTATATCGTATAACATTATCTAAAGCATTGGCTTGCACTAACAGCGGTGCAAATAGTATATATCTGTATAAAATTGTAAGATCGCAATTCTTTACCGGTTCTTTGAAGTATTATTTTATATATTAACAAATATTATAATATAATATTTGTTAATGCGCAGTAGAAATGCTGAAGTTTTTGTGACATATCTTGTCTTTCATATTGAGAAAATTAAAGTTAAAAAATATTATTTGTGTCATTCACATTGCTGATAAAGCCTCTTAGTTGATTAAGGTATGGTTTAAAATATGTTTTTTTTTTTGATGAATAGTTTACCACATCAGTTATATTTGAAATTATATTTTATTTGTAAAGTTAAAATAGTTTTAAAAAAATGTATCAATCAAAAAAGACATAATAATGTTTGAGAAATAATCAGACAGAAAAAAGTGTATAAAATTC
Source organism: Himalopsyche kuldschensis (assembly GCA_028554975.1). Lineage (NCBI taxonomy): Eukaryota > Metazoa > Arthropoda > Insecta > Trichoptera > Rhyacophilidae > Himalopsyche > Himalopsyche kuldschensis. Next base: position 4,581,926 of record JAHFWI010000016.1, on the reverse strand, counting down.
ATTATCTAGTTTTGTCACTATTATGGTGTTACTGTAAATTCTGGCTGGAAAAGAATTATTTGAAATAAATAAAAAAATCACATAGATATCATGATAATCAGTTGATAATACGCTCGATGTTCGAAACTAGTCCTAATCATCCATTAGAATATCTGTGAAAAAGTAGTGATACAAAATGTGTTTTATCTTTTAAATCTCGGTTTGTCTTGATTGATTGAAGACATAGGATATGCTTGATACATAAATATTTCGTATATTTCCTTTTTTCTATTTATGAGTATATTATAATATGTTCTTTATTCAAAATTCTAAGAAAAATAAATCACGCCCTTTTAAGCTCCGTATTTCATCGACATTGCTGGCTTTTGTCGCTGTTTTCTTTCCTTTGGCGGCGAGTGGCAACGCTGTATAATATAAAAGAGTATTGGGTATACGAGAGCTTTTCCGGTAGATTTTCCGATCACGTAGCTTCGTTTACACCGACGGCAATCGGCTGCCAAACCGTTAACACGTTTGGTGATGCTAAATACCGGTGAGCAGGAAAGCCGTGTTTTCCGGAAAATTAAACCTTATTTGGCTATTTATTATCACCGTTTCAAAAGTAATATAGTAAGAAATATATTGGAGTATTTTAACAATAAAACGTCTTATTCGATGAATTGGTGCCTTTAACGTAACGGAATGGTCAATTTTTCCGTGCAAATTATCAGTTGCAACGATTACGTACTGGAAAACTTTTATTGATTGATTTTTAAATGTATTAATGAATGTGTTTTAAAAGGCTTGAGTGTCTGAAATTTTTGCGTTCAATTCTTTTATTCCATTCCAAACGATAAGTTGATTTTTTGTCGTTCCAACTCACTATCCTTCTCATTCTATGAGTGACCGAGCAAAAATTATTTTAAGCAAAATCAGCTTTTGTTGTGGTACTCTATTGGAGGCAGAAAAACTTCACAATCTGTGAAATAAAATTGCTTGATTCATTATAAATCATTATAAACTGTGATTTGAGAAATATTTTTTAGGAATAAGAAGAATTATTTGACAAAGTCCCATTTTAATGAATGCTTTGTGAAGAATTAAAAATATATATATACATATATGTACGTCCGGTCCGTGGCGCAGTGGCAACGGTTTTGGCTTGCGTGCCGGACCCCCCGAGTTCGATTCCCGGTACGAGCAGATTTTTTCAGTCGATAAATCTGTTCAAAGGCATGGGTGTTTGTGTTGTTGAAAATCCCTTCCCACCTTTCCGATCCCAAAGAGTGACAGCGATTAGCTAATCACTAGTCCTGTCCTTTTCCTCGTATCCTTTCCATTCCTATACTCTCTTCAAAAAAGAGAGGTTGAACAACTGAGTAACAAGCAGTTCTCGTAGAAAAACATGTGTTGAGATAAACTCCGCGAGGAGTACATATGCTCCAAATTGGGAGCGGACATGGTTAAAAAAATATATATTTGTATGCTTAAGACGGGCACGTTTTTTTATGTGAATTTTGAATTGATTATTATTGTATGGGTAAACACCCGTCGTCCTGGGGAAACGGAATTCCTGAACCGGAATATACGATACAGGAAGAATTTTTTCTGCAATATCCATTCCAATTATCACTTAGATCACTGGCGGAAAGATGGACGGTAAGCGGAAGAAGAAAATACTTTACCGGGAAACCTGGGTAGAGAATACAGTAGCGTTTTATGATACCGTATCAATGAGAGTTTATGATTTTTTTTTCCAAATATTTATAACCGTTTATTTTTAAACCGAATTGATCATATTTTATATGATAATTCAGCATCATATTGATACATCAGTGTTCCAATTTTTTAATAAAACGTGGACAGCTAAAAAGAATAATAAAAATGATTCATTTTCTTCAATTTTGACGGCTTCCATTTTTGGCATTGTAGACAAAAACAATTCAGCGGAAAAAAGATCTGGGAAAGTAAATCCTATCAGTTTAATTTTTTCGTTCTTTGTGCATCGCTATATTATGTAAGTGGCAAAGAAAACATGACAGTCATATATTCACACTTTTCGATAAAAAATCAATCTATTAATCAATATCAAAAGCATAGGATAACAATTTCAGGGATTCGATCTCGAACAAGTCAGTAGCCTTATTCTATGACACATAACGGATACTACCCATGGCTTTATCCAACCGATTTTCTCTAAGGCATGCTCACGTTCAATAGTATGAATACTCGTAGAGAAATGTACCTGGCCACATATTTCTTTCGACATATCCGAGGCCAAAATGAGAATTCCACCATTCTTGAAAATGTTAAATTGAATGTCCCTGATAATTTTTTGAGGAATCGTGAACATGAGTTGTTTGTTGTTCCAAGGAGTAGAACCAGTTTGCCAATGTTGATGCCACTGGGAAGAGCTTTAGTGATTTTTAATGAAATTGCTTAGGATGTCGACATATTTCACATGGACGCGAGTGAGTTCAGACGAGTACTGTTTTTTATGTATTACAGTTGATTTTGTCGGTACTCACGCGATTGACTGCTTTGAAAATGTGATGTTAATAACCTTTCCTCTCTGTTTTTATGACTACAATGTTTTCATCTTGTTTTTAATTAATTTGTGATTTGTATTTACATGTATAAATGTATGTATAAATATAAATGCATGTATTTATATTTGTCAAATGCATGGCGCATTGGCGTTAGCTGTAATGCCAAGATTTGCTTTTTCTTAAATAAATAAATAGGTAAATAACTAACTCATGATAGTTTCATCTATTACAGTGCTGACAAAATTATTTATTGTTATATACATTTATTTATTTATTTATTTATTTAAGAAAAAAGCAAATCATGGCATTACAGCTAATGCCAATGCGCCATGTATTTGACAAATATAAATACGTGTATGTATTTATATATATACATACATGTAAATACATAATTTTAATCATTAATTAATTAAAAACAAGATGAAAACATTGTAATCATAAAAACAGAGAGAAAAAAAATTATAAAATCACATTAGAAATTTTCAAAGATGTCAACCGAGTGAGTTCTGACAAAATCAACTTTTATTCATAAAATATAGTATTCGCCTGAACTCACTCACGTCAATATGAAATATGTCGACATCCGAAGCAATGCCGTTTAAAATTGTTAAGGCTCTTCCCAGAGGCATTCCCATTGGCAGACTGGTTCTACCCCTTGGAAGAACAAACAACTCATGCTCACGATTCCTCAAAAAAATTATCAGGAACATTCAATTTAACATTTTCAAGAATGGTGGAATTCTCATTTTGGCCTCGGATAAGCCGAAAGAAATATAATGCCAAATACATTTCTCTTCGAGCATTCAAACTATTGAAAGTGAGCATCCCTATATTATTATATAGTGACATTTCAATTTTGACAATAAGCTTCACTGCATTTAACAAATAAAATAATCATCGAATTTTTATGTATGTTCGAATAGGAATTTCAAAAATAGATTTTTACTGCATCCATGTAGCTAATAAGTATTATCATACGTAAATTGAAATCTTATAATTTTGAAAATAATTTAGTTTTACAATCAATAATGATCATGATAACGTAAAATGAAAATAAATCATTTTGACCACGACACCTTCCTTGGTTTATATCCGTGTAGTTTTTCAAAGGACTCATTCAAGTTTATTTATAATATTAATTAATACACACACAACTGTTTAGTTAGGCACCGTTTGCAATTGCAGCGTACGCACTATTAAAGCTAGCCACTATGGCAGTCGTAATGCGAAATAAACTTTTAATGTTCCGCCACTGAGTAAACACGTGAAGATAGCACCGGGGTGAGTGAGAGATTAATTTGATGTAGAGACAGAGGCCAGGAAAAGCAAGAGGTGGGCTTAACGCATCTGTCCAGCATATTATTCCGAGTGTAATGGCTTTGTCAAGGTATACCTACTTGTAAGGGACATCGCATAACGGGAAAAATATTTATTTAAAACACGGAAAAATATAAAAATTGCATAATTTGAATAAGAGCTAAATTAAATTGACTGAAACTAAATTGGTATATTTTGAGATCAATCAAACGAGAGATATGTCATATATGATAATTTTTTTGTCAGCCAATACAAAATCGTTGATTCAATTATTGTGTGCCAAGTATCGGTGATCTTTAAACATAACCACGGCCAATTAACAAGCTATTTGTTAACTTTTACTACATACTTTTGCAATGCTTGTTTATGTAAAAATACTGACAACAGCTAACACCTTGAAGCAAACTCAACAAATGCAAAAAAGTTTAGCTATAAATACCTACCTATTATATATTAAGTATATTAGGCAATAATTTTAGTATCGATTTTTTTAATTATGTTTTCGGTATTCTATTTAATACACCATTCTATAGCAAAAGGGTCGATAGGCTAAAAATCTGTAGGAATCCCACTTTTAATTTTAATATTAAACTTTGAATGACGCTAATGTTGGTACTACATTCAATTCCTGTTAAAAAAGATTTCGAAATTATACGTGATTTTTTTACCTGCTTGAAATACAGTTCTGCTACATGATCGTCAATTTAAAAGATAGCTTTGCCTTAAACTTTATTTTAACCTAAATAATTTCGGTGATTTTTGTCAAATACTTTTGTGTGCTCCCGGCTCCCGGACACCTTTCTGCCACTTGCAAAATAAGGTGGGACAAATCCGATATATCACACGGGACAAGTACTTCTGGCTAGTCACTTCGCATCGCAATTGCATGCAGTTTCTCATTACCGTACAGGCAGAACGAGCTGTTGAATAGTGCTTTTCGTTGTTTTTTCTCCCTTTTTTTTGTTTCTTTGCAGTACATTCTCGCTGTTAAATGAATAGAATTTGGTGTGCACAAAATTTACGGCGGTTTAAATAAGGTTCATTTATTTATCAAAAGATGAAGTAGACACAGCTTATATTTTTTTGTATTCCAAAATGTCTTTCTATTTCGTCAAAACATCGCATACTCGATAATTGTGAATAATAGTCTAAGCAAAAAACTGATACATAGAACAAAATGAACCCGCTGAAAATCTTGTAATTGAATTAACTACAAATAATAAAACAATTTATTTACCCTCTAATTATTTTTAGTTAGCTCAGTAAATAAAGCAGACGCATTCAAAGTCAACGTCAAAAGGCTATTATCACTCAATATATATTAACATAGTGTGCTGGTGTGATTTACCCGAAAGGTATATGCTTGTTGAGCTAAGTAGAATGAATATTTTAATAATCATTATATAAATCGATTTATGGATTGGTATACGATGATATTTGTAATGTTTTCATTCCTTCTTACTTGTTTCTGGAAACATGGTACAGACACAACGAATGGATTTTTCACACAACTTTTCTACATTAAAGAATGAAAGGTTATGATAATTTTTGAATCAAAAAAATTCAACACAAGTATATTTATTTAAATTACAAGTTAGTAATTAAAATCGCTGTTCATTAGGTCGGAAAGCTCGCGTTGAGCGAAACAAGTCCTGACCTTTATTAGAATGCATGTGGAGGTAGTACTATATAATGTGTTTTATTAACTGAAATAATGCCTTGTCAATCTTGCCACAAAGAGTTGAGAGTCAACATTTAAAAGCAAATATTTTGACATTCAAAGCAGTAATGAACGGCGGAATTCCCATTTTGGCTTTATGTAATCCGAAAAAAGTATAATACCGAGTACATGGTTATTTAAACACCGTTCTGAGAAAAGTTGAGCGAAGCGAGGCATATTAAACGAATTAAGTATATTTTATGAATTATTTACTAAACTTAATATTTTTCAATAGAAATTTTTTAAATTTTTAACTGAATTCAATTCTGTAAATATCTTTCAAGGGTAAATAAAAGATAAAGATAGATTATATAGATAGTTCTTTGGCCACACAATGCTGAACTCTTCTCTCGTCCCCATGTATAGTTTTTCCCTAGCCGCTTATACCCTACAAACAAGAAGATAACAAAAGGGATTACGACATTTCCCATCCAGAGGCCAGTTTTTATCTCATCTGTCCTTTACCTTTCTAATCTACCGTCACTATTTTGCAGTGGAGTACAGGAGTCAAATTTTACTGATTTTACCAACTATAATATTAACTCTATCCATTGATCTATGATTAGATTTTTAAAAAGAAACTATCACTGGAAAAGTTATCTGTAATACGTACTTAAAATGATGAAATATTCATCGAAAAGGTTGAAACAATTTTCTGTCATCAATATTGTGAAAAGATATTTTCAAAATTTTTCATCTTTTTTAGATGTTATTTAAAAAGTGGTTTCCTCGATAAAATACAGAAAGTGGCATTATAACGCATTTCACAAAACCATTAATGTTGTGCCCTAAGTAAAATATTGTAGTTAGTGTGAAATTGACATTATGTTAATGATAAGGTTTTCATTAAATATCTTTATATGTTAAGCTCAATTAGGTTCAATGTAAAATATAAGTAAATCAAATAAAAAAACGGTGAAATCGTTTTACAAATTATCTAAGTTTTTATTAGCTATTCCGATGAAAATGATTTTGAAGCAAGCGGAAAAACGAATCGATCCGACTAAGTGGAATACAAAATGTTTGATAATTATCAAAAACGAAAAATTATGGTTTATCCTCTTACACGCAATATATGTACATGAGGACATAAATATAATTGTACGTGGATAATCGTTGAGTCAGTGTGTCCGTCAAAATGTGCACCACTGCTGAAAAAATAGTGGGGGTTACTTTTTTGCTACGCCGTAGAGACCTTCGTCCTTCACGAGGTATTGCGTCTAATTTGAAGTGAAGCAATTGGCTCCAGGATAAGCTACACCTTGCGTAGCTCTACGCTGCTGCGGCTTGTCAACTCTCGTCTCTCTATGGAAGCTTAACTGAACGGAAATTATAAGCCGAATTTGATGGAGTTTTAGAAAATGACGATACATTTCAGTGTGCAACTATTTCATGAAATATATAATATTACACTACATTAAATAAGGATGCGATATAATTTAGAATGCTCTAAGCCATGTAGTGCCTTGAATCAATCATACTACATTTTATAAAGCCTTAAAATATTGTCACTGTATTTAAATATTACATTCTACAGCAAAAACTTTTTTGTATCTGTCACAAATAAGCATTTTTAAATAGATACAAGAGGTTACACGAAAAAGTTCTAATCATCTCTTCTCGAAGAAAGCATTTTTAAGCAGATAATATGTATCTGTTTTGGTTTTGTCGTGTTATTTAAGTTTTTTTCGTGGTCTTTTGATTGAACACATATATTTAAGCATACACAAAGCAGTTTCTAATAATTGTATGAAAAAAATGTATGGAGGATATTTTAAATGTATTTTAATTAATGAACCTCGATGTTCTAGCAATCGAACTAACGATCGTCCGAATTTTGAATAAATTGGTTTCAAATGGAATAATTTTATTAGATAACGAACAAAACTGGTTATTAATTCGGTGAAAAATGGAACGAAAGTATTAAGAAATTACGAGTAGAACCACTTCGTCGTTCATCGTTATACCACATTTCCAGGAAAGAAAAGTTTCAATATATATATTTATCAATTGGCTAAAAAATAATGAATGGGTGTAATTATTTGTAAAAAAGTCACCAACCAATAGTTTTATGTAATCCAAAATTTGAACTGTACTATTTTGAACGTTCTAATTAAAACTAAACAATGAAAAGTCAACAGTTAGCTCACGGCAACAGAGCAACACTTTGTATGTAAAACAAAATTAGTATTGTGCGTTAGCTGCAACATCCAAAATTTGCCGGGTGAAAAAGACCAACTCGTGTAATATATATCACAAGTTTCATAAATAATTGTGATGTATCACAGTGTGTTTCATAAAGCACTCACTACTCAGCCCTAGTTGGATCTATTCATAGTACCTGAACACCAGTATATACACTGGGAGTCATAATAATACATTATTGTGACTTTTCCACGCATTTCCGACGCATGTATTGTACACATTGTGTGTAGATTCGGATGCATTGCCATACTACTTCGGAAGTTTGCGGTTTCGTTAGCTAAAAAATCAACGAATTTCATAACATTGCATAATTTCATCACCGTTTTATGAATTTACTCAACGTCTGAGAAGTCGTGTTTTGAGGTATTACTTACAAATTGTACAAGATACTTCGCTCATCTTGATCAGTAAAATTTTCGCTCATCGCCATTATTTTAAGTTGGCCAGATACAACTAAGCACACTGATTAATTTTTGAGACGATTTTTAGGGTGTTTAACTGTCAATTCTTGGATTTTTCGATCCCTGTTTATATTTTCGGCCGTAATTTTGTGAAGTTAATTTAAATATCAATGACTTTACAATATCCCCTGTTTTTTAGCATGTGATGAGTGATAACGTGTTTCGCCTCCTTTAGAAGCTTCATCAGACCAACTATTTTTAGGTAAATTTATTGATGAAAATGATTTTCAAAGAAGGGAAACACTGGTTCCTACTTGTCACACAATTCACGGAATAAAAAAGTATTCAATTTTAATTATTTATTAACCCTGATTCTATTTAAAATAATAAGCGGAACCGATCCTGATCTTTTACAAAAAATGTGTTTTATTTATACAGTTAATATGAAATTTATGATGTTTTCAAAAAATAAACTGTGATTTAAATATTTGATTACTTTTGTTTCAGGTAAAGAAACTCACTACCGCCAAATGCATGGCGACAAAAATTACAAGAACGAAAGAAGGTATAGTTAAATATAATAAGATTTTCTATATTCCATTAAGAAAAATACATTACTATACTGTTGAAAGTCTTTAATTCGAAGTCTCGTCAATACGTTTGCTGTAGCTTCTTAAGTTCGCATAAACGACATTGAGAGTGCCCGGTAAAATCAATTATGATATGTTGGTGACATCGTATTTTTTTTATTCATAGAAAACAACTGCTGGTGTATGGCTGGATGGTGTGTACCGAATTAGGTGTACGCGGAGAGGTAGCTAGTCCCGTCCTGTGTTCTGTCGTTGATAAACACCGGCCATTTATTATTTTGACCTGTATTTGTTACCTTGTCAAGTGAAGTAGCCTACCTAAGCCAGGCCGGATAGTGATGGCGAATATGTCCGGTGACCAACAACTCATTTCACAGTGGACCTAAATGAAAGAGTCGTAATTTATGTTGGAAATCATGCGCGGGAAACTGCCGGATGTTGATAACTGGAAAATTTCGAAAATCAAAATATTATTTAATAATTGAACTTAACCAAAATGTTTGCCTTCATTTTCTACCATGATAGATTTGATCCTAACTCACGGATTAATATTCGAAAACAACTAGAAAAATTGGTGTCTGTAAAGTCGGTTTACGGACGATAGTTTAACGTGACAACGTCATAAGAAAACATTGATGAAATGATTGCATACTTTTAATGAATAAAATGGAATCATTTTTATTGAATTATCATTATTTTGTATGGATACGATATTTTGTATATTTGTTATACGTTAATCAGATTTTTAATATGCAAGAATTAATTACCTTTATTGCCGCAATTGTTGTTGTAATATAAACAATGAAAACCACATTAACATTTCACTTCACTTTATAAACAGTTGTAAACAGATCACGTGTAGGTACTGTAGGTGTATAAGTTGTGTGCTGCCGCTGTCTCTTTTCTACTCAGACGCACCGACCAATCGAGTGGAAGAGAGATAGATGCGGCACAATCCGAACGGTAGGCCGATCGTGCCTCTCTATCGCTTATCCGCGCTCTCGCTCGCATGCTTGCCTTCGGCGTAACGCGACAAACGGGACAATGAGTCATGTTTTTTCATGCGTGCAGCGGGCGTTCATCGATTTATAAGACGTTGTCACGTCAATAAATAATATAACTTGTTTCATACTAGTGTGTTGGACAATCGATAGCTCAATTGGTAGAGCGGTGGATTGTGGAGTTAGTTATCTGACATGTTTTATACTTTTCTATTAATGAATATTATTTTTGGTTATAGCTGTCAAATCTTTGTGGAAAGTTATGAGAAACGTCATTTATGGGCAGTTTTGGCTGGTTTTGTGCATACAATATATCATGTATGACTGATTGTTGGATTATGAATAGAATTATTGCTCTATGAACTAATTACTGAGAAATCTTTAAAACAGGACTTCTTTTTCATCCTGATCTAACGTCAAGCGGTAAACTGGATTTAAAAAGATGGTGGTTATAACATTGTGCCTTTCCAACAAGAAGTTCTTCACAAAAAAAAGCCTGGAACAAGATCACAACACCATTTCAGTCATAGAATACGACACATTTTTATATGTATTAACAGTCAGGTATTTCGATGGATATAATAATTTTTAATGTGTTTGTAAGTGGCCGTAAATATATAAGACGATTGGTGGAGGTACGGTTAAATTGCTGGACTATAATTATATACATAAAAGTAGAACATTGACACGTAACATGCATATAAGATTACAAATGATGGTTATTCGCTTGAATATTGCGTATTTAAATATAGTATGTATTATCAAACAAATGTTTTGGCTAGATATCGCATATTCAATAAATTATAAATTTTGAATATTGTTGCCGTCACTGTTAACGAGTCATTCCACACAGGTTGGAATTTCTTTTCATTCTTCGATAGTTCAGTATCTAGGAATAATGTTTTTTAATCCATGCTCATAACCATATATTAGAACATATACATTTCTGAAAAAGCATACCGAAATAAGTGACATTAAGCGATTTACGTCCACCAATTAACCTATTCATTGGAATAGGAAAAAGAAATTACGGTTATTATTCGTTGTAATTGTTTTAAACTCTATTTTCATCAGTACTGCAATAAATTAGATGTGCGTTTGGCAATGTATTGATGGTCACCCTTAGAATACCGCAATGTATCGTGCGAATCGACTAGCGCGGAATGAGAAACGGAAAAAATACTAATTTGGAACAAACGTATTCTGGAAGTTTTCCCGGTCAAAATAACCTGTGCTAAGTCGCGTGTGTGTAAACGAAATGTTTCACTCTTGACTAAAAGAATCAATTTTGTTCAAGAACAAATTGCTTCGAGTAAGTTATGTTATATTGTTTATTAAAAAATCATACTATTTGTGTATGTGAAGTATACTTTTTTACTTTTTAAAAATGTAAACTGTCTATCTGGTAAAAATATGAAAGTATTTAGGTCTAAAAGAATTAATGTAAATTCAAGTAATTATCCAAAGCTCACTATTAATTATAAATCTAAAAATTATAACGTATTTGCTTTTCTAATTGTTTGATGATAAAACACGAAACTGTCAATGTTCAATGTAAAACAACTCAAGCCGACATAATCCAAAATAACATATTTTTCAAAAAGCATTTAGATGTACGAGTAATTATAATATATGTATTTTGTATGAATCTAAAACCCGCCGTCACAAAGCTATGACAAGGATGTGAAAATAAGCCCCATCGATGAAAGTCTATACATCTTGCATCACTGAATACTTCGGTATGTATTTGTTGGCGTATTGCAAATTAAGTTATAGTAGATCAATGCTAAATCAAACAACAGGTAAGAATGGCAGACAATTTAATTCAATACGAATAAGAGGTTTGAATTCATTATCAGCATTCAAAATTCGACATAAGAAATGCCACAGAGAAATTATTGGAAATTAAGTTATGGAAATGAGTTGTATATGCTTTTAGTATGTGTCATTAATGGTGAGTGAATAAAAAAAATACTAATATGCATTCGCTCGCACGTCACGCAGTCACGAATTTTCTCGAACGATTTCCCGATAAATTAGCGAAACATGCCGGAGGTATAATCGCGAACGATAATTATTGTTATGGCCACGTTTTGGTGGGCGTTCGTGCAATTATTGCACTGCACTATGCATATTTTATTGCCTGTTTTACCGCACGCTTATCGGGCGTTTTAGGAAATGATAGCAATAAACGTCATATGACGATTTACATAAGAGCACTAAACGTCATTTTGCAATGTAGGTGCAGTGCATGCCAACAAAATTTGTTACTAAACATTAAGGTAAAAAGTAAAGGTATCTTTTGAGCTTTTTCGACATTAAGTATATAACCACTGAAAATATTAGTTAGGCTTTTACGATTTGAGTTTGTATAATTATTACTGTATTTAAAGTTTAAAACTTAGCCACATAACCCATTACAACTGTCGCGTGTGAAATTAGCATGTGATTTATAACAATACTATATTAAAGTTAGCACATATAAAGATTTTATCTTTCAAATAAAACAATACGAAATCATCATCCCTGAATATTTCCCCTTATTTAAACAATGCATAGATAACATGAATAAGCAGACCTTGCTAAGTGGCATATGCAGTTCGAAAAATATTTGATTAAATAAGACAAATCTCGATACTATTAATAGTGGTGACAATTAATTATATTCGCTAGACTTTAATTAATATGATCCTACTTTTATAAGAGCACCAAGCCTGAGCTTTGATTAATTTAATTAATTGAGTAAGTAAGAACATAATATGTAAATGAATATACTATATTAAAGTCATTTCCAAAGCTGAAACGTTAAATCTTTTGAGATTCTCTACATTCAGTTGTGGAGGCAACTGTTTGATTCTCTATATAAAACTTTCGCACATTGTTTTATAGTCAATTTATAGATTTTTATGTTTTCAAAATATCTTAACTCCCCATTCTAACGTATGTCTTACTCTCTCGTTACAACTTAGTACAACGGGTGCTTTCTTAACCTATCTTTCTATATATGTGTATTAAGCAACTGACTTTTAAACGGCTCTGGCTAAGTATGAGCCTTGATTTTTGCACCTTGGTTTTCGCATCTATTTTTATCATCTGTTGGGATTGAATAATATTATTAATATGGATTATGTACCCAAAATGTGAATGTAATTAATAGTACTTGTTAAATCATAAAAATCAGAGTTATATCAAGCTGAACATTATTTATTCTAAACATCCGATGGTTTTATAAATAATAACGTTTCAATTCTATAAACAATGTATGCAATTGGTATTTACACGTGCAGTTTCACGTCTATTTTCCCATTCGAAGCAAAACAACAAACCGACACTTGCAACTTGCAACACCACAGGTACAAGTTATTATTTATTTGACTGGCAACATTGATTTTAGCAGGAACGTGCGGGAATTGAACTGTTGAAGCTTATTGTGGTTTAGCGGGAATTCAAACAATGGTGGCAAAAATATTAATAGTTTATAAGGTATTGAATAGTTATTAAAAGAACGATATAAACACTGAGGAAATATTTTTTGATTTATAACGTTATATTTAAATTATTGCAGCTAGTACGCTGAGAAATTTAAGTTGATTCAATTTATTAACTAACCTACTTGACTTTTATCGGGGGTCAGTAAAAATATCCGTTTATATCGGAGGGATGAATTTCTATGCCGAAAAGATCTTCCAATAGAGCTTTCATATGCTCCATGGGGAACATACATATGTAGATGCCATGAGATACCCGATTTTTAATCACATATATTAATGGTATATATGCAAGTGTTTAACGTATTTTTATTTATGTTATCACTGTGAGATTTTATTCGCTAAAAGACTTTTTGATTTTTGAATGATCGGATTAGCTTCCGCTCTATTTTTTGAATTGTCAAATAAAATAAGCATGAACCAGTATTATTTGCGACATGTATCGCGATTACGGAATTAAGCTGTGTAAGGTGATATCTCGTGTTCCCGTAGGGATCAGTATTGGGCAGCTATTAGATAACAAATAATATTATGTAAAAAAATACTAATTCAAAGTTTGAAGGCTGACAGATGGACTCGGCGGTAACTTTGCTAGCAGTAAAATTTGTGTGAATGTGCCTCAAAAAGGCCAAACAAATTTGTGTGAATATTTGTCAAGGTGACTTGATCACGGTATTTTACTTTCATTAATATAAAAGAAAACACGATAAATTTTAGCAATTTCCAGAAATATATATTACGATTATTTTTGATTATTTGAAACTTGATAATTTCTATTTAATAATAATTAAAGATTTTATGATGTTACGCATGAAAACAACTCTAATTACTTACCTTTACATAGGATACGTTTCGTTAAATCAAGTGAAATGCTGCGTGACCTTGTATCTAATTAATGATGTCAATTTTGGCAAGCTAAGAGTAATTAGTAACGTCTTTTAACTTTTCTATTTCCTCCCACTCACTTCCTAATTAAAATTGAGTGGTACCGGAAAAATACAGATAACTATACTTTATAATATGTTTTCAACTTCACTTATTTTTGGATATCCTCAACGGAACTCACTGAGTCTGTTACCCAGCCTCTCTCTTCAAATAAGATATGGCTAGGAAACAAAGAAATGGCTAATAGTAATATTACGCCAATCGTTTACAGAATCGCGGCCACTGAAGGTGGTGAGAATTTAAAACATCACTGAAAAGCACGGGTCTGGATACAAACTAATAGATCAATTACAAACATGTATGAAATAAAGTGCTCGTTCAGGGAGGGCTGAATCTTGTACTATAAATTTGAGAAGAACAGAAGAGCTTTTATACTTACTTTTATAATAGAAATCTATTATTTCTATAGCAGGATATGAATTCCTTCAGTTGTAGATTTCGAGTAGGAAGGCTTAGAAAATTGTTTTCACTAAGCCGCAATGGTTGGAATTTCAATAATGGAAGTAGAAATATTTAAGTGAATACTAAACTTCATCTGACAATAAAAAAGGCAGTAGTTTATGTTGTTTAACGTACAGAAAGAACCGTATTATTAGATTGTTGTACGCAAAGTTAAAAGAGCTGTTATTTGAACGAGGGCTTTTTTCTCCTCAACCCACGAAAGTTCAGGTGACGAATTCATCCTTGGCTTTCATGCGGCAGCCAGCCAATTACAATAATGTACTCCTATTTCCCAACCTAAAGACCCTGATCAGGAAAATCTTCCCGCATCTGACGGATTTAAGAACGCAGAAGGTAGTACGCCGACAGAGACACAATATTCATTCGCTTAAGTAGAGGATCCTCGTAAACTTTTTTTTTATTTTATCTTTCGGCGACATATTTAAAGCGCATACACTTAGTTAGAAAGGAGAATAAGGAATTTAGACTCCCCCTTTTGGATATCCAATTCACTTATTCCATCCTTTTACCTGCCTAACAGGCGCACTTCCCGCTTGCGAACGATTCCGAGGGAAAGTTTTATTTTTATTTGAAAGTTTGTCTCCCACTCGTGAGACGTAAAGTTTTGCATAAATTTTGCATCTTGACTTGTTTGCTCCGGTGATTTATTTACAATTTATTTCTATTCGTGTATTGAATGTAAAGTTTTTGGGCAATAGAAAAGAATATAATATTTCAAGGCTTGCATTACATATAAAACGATTTTTACAGTAATAATACGCATCGACTGGATAATTAATACACAAAAAGAACAATTATTATTTCTTTAGTGAGTTGATATATCATCATTCAAATAGTTAAACTGAGAAAACCTTTTTATCCTTATGGATCATTCACAGCAAAAGATATACTGTCAAAAACCAGTTGATATTTTTCTATGATTATAAAAATGAAATAATTAAACTAATTGATTCCTTTAAACTTCGTTATTACAATCGGATAGAAGATGAAAAGTTGACATCGTGGATGGGAAGGAGATTAAGAAATGTTTACGACACAGGAATAGTATATATCTTGGATGTAACTGGATAAATTGATTGGAAAATAAATGTATTAGAATATCCGTACTGGAATTTAAGCCCACGGGCCACAACCCATTCGACTACAGGATACGTATAAATTGAATTGAAATTAAATAAAATGAATCGTCATTTTATTTTATTATCACCATTGATGCCTATTACTAATTTAAAAATAAAATCTTTAAAGAAGAAAACAAACTATTTTAATTAGTATATATCTCAACAATATTATGGCAGTTTTATGTGAAAGCATGAAGCATGTATTATAAAACAGATTTCTGTTTCCAAATCGAGCTCAAGGACAGCGAATTTTGGAGCGTGGGTGTCATTCATCCGGCGACCGAGCGACTTGCCAAAATTTAAAATGCTAAGAGAAAACAAAATGTTTTTGCAATTTACGAGTGCATTTCAGTGCGTTTTACTCCCCGGCCACGTTTTATTGAAGTTTGTTTGACTTGCATTATTATGTGTATATTAAACTTTAGCGGTAAAACATTCATAAAAATTGAATTTATACGATGTAGGAATTTTAACTAAGCGAGAAAATATCTTTGACCGCGGTCGCTTTAATTTTGCGATTCTATCTTTCGGTCTTTTCGATATATTTTCTTAATTTAATAAATATTGAAAACATGATATTATAATATAGACCTAGTTTTTTTCTCCACTTGAGCGGATATGCTTTGGGGTAGACAATATTTTTTTAAACCATTCCCGCTACCAATGTGGAGCAAAAGGACTACTCACGGAGATCAAAACATATTTTTCTACGATAACTGCTTGTTACTCCGTATGTCAACAAAGAGAGTAGGGATTGAAAGGATACGAAAACTAGGATAGGATGAGTGATTAGCTAACTGAATTCTCAACTTAACTGACTTCTCAACTGTAGCGATCGCGCCCTCCTGTCGGAAGCGATGGGAAGGTAATGTCAACAAATAAAATTCAAGAGTTAAAACATTTAGAGACGAAGGAGACTGTAG
Organism: Himalopsyche kuldschensis; assembly: GCA_028554975.1. NCBI lineage: Eukaryota > Metazoa > Arthropoda > Insecta > Trichoptera > Rhyacophilidae > Himalopsyche > Himalopsyche kuldschensis. Next base: position 4,565,225 of record JAHFWI010000016.1, on the reverse strand, counting down.
AACTTTGACGCTAACACGCCTTAGAACTTGATGCTCCGTCAAACTGATCTTTTCAACAACGCAATCACCTATGCCTGAAAAATACTGTTCGTACAGGGATTCGAGCCCGTGAGGTCATTGACCACTGACACATATACTATTTCGTACTAAAAAATACGACATGACACGAATGTGACATATAAAATTGATTTTACTCTCAAATTGTGTCACAGCCTGGGCTGTGGAGTCGGAGTCGAAGTCGTGGAGTCGGGAATTTTAGGCCGGAGTCGGAGTCATCGCTGGGTTTTGGCCGAAGTCGTACTCGGAGTCGAACTTTTTATTTATGCATATAATATATCAAATTCGGCCGGATTGGTAGGGTTGATTTTTAATTGAATACACACACATAAATAGGAAAATAAGGAAAAACAAGTTACGATATTAAACTTTTTTTAGTCAGAGTCGGAGTCGTGTTTTACGTCAATGTTAGAGTCGGAGTCGTGGTTTTGGTAAATGCTGAAGTCGGAGTCGGAGTCGAACTTTTTTTTACCGACTCCACAGCCCTGGTCACAGCTAGTAACAAAACTGATTAATATTTTTTAATATTGTATTAAAAACGGATTTTCACAAAATATCAATTTAAGCATGTAGTAATAGTGGTGGTCCAAAAGATGACGGCAATTATTCATTATAATTATGATTACAAATGAGAAAGAAACTAAACAAGAGTGAAAACAATAATCAAAAGCACGTTAATTTAATTACCGTAAAGCGCAAAAAGTATTCTAAGATTTATGTATATAATATGTATGATTTATGCTGATTAGATAACAAAAAAAGTAGTACTTATATTTAATACTTGTTCCACATGACTGGTGTAAGTAATAAGTATTGCTAGATTTTGAATGAAGTGAGCTTATACAAACAGAAACATAACTTCTTGGCGATGGTATATAAATATATTTACATACAACGTTCATATATCAGGCGGGATAAACATATGCCAGGCATCAGTAGCTCATTAATATTGATTGTTTACCGTTAAGTCATCGTTAATAGGGTGAGCTGGAACGATGTGGATTATGTGGGTCTTAGGATTTTGGCTCAAATCAGCGGCGTCTGCTCCGGGATTAGGGGCAAGGATTTCAGACATCACCAGCATGTCGCCAGACCATGCGAATATTCGCGCAAGATCGAATCGTAATTACTATGCGGCCAAAAGATTTCTATTCAATTTATTTATCGAAATTAAAACAAAATCCAACATAAAAGTTAGGTATGGTACTATGCGAATCTGATCCAAATAATGCACAAAATAAAGTACGTTTCATCTTGTTTGATTGGAAGCCAATAACTCGTGGAAACTTGTTTTCTGTAATATGACAGATTTCAAAAACAGCGAAACAAATTAAATCTTCGTATTTATGAAGAAAAGTAAATTGCTAGAATAATATTTTTAGTATATTGATACGTTGATTTGTTTACAATCAAATTAAGTGTCATTGAAACATCTTCCAAATAATAAATCAATGGAAGTCAATATAATTCGTGTATTTTTTTTCGACATTAGCACAAAATTTTAAACAAACTTGTGGAAAAAAATCATTTTTAAGCATTTTATCAATATTTTTACATCTATAATTCATTGAAGAATATTAAGTGTGTAACAACATAGCAGTTGTGAATTGATTTCTACATTGAAAATAAACTTAATCTCTCTGGAAAATATTGGGACAGACATTATGAAGTAGTAAAATATGAAAAGATGAAATGTAGTTAATATAATGACGATGAATGTTTTTATTATGAAAAAGAGTTCTTCATATTCCTTAAAATGAAGGCAAGAGCTTATTTTACATAATACAGTCTATTTGAAAATAAGTCAGAAATTAACATGAGAATGAAAACAAAACCCCATGAGATAAACTCAATGAGTATTATGAAATCACTCCGATTGCTTTATATGGAAATATATTACAAAAAATCGACACATTATACACGTCACTCAAAAGTGTTGTTCTACAATATAAAAAACGAGAAACAAGATAATATGTATAATACAACAGAATTAAAATTGTGACGATGCTACCAATTTTCTGTCTGAATTCTTAAATGAAAATTCCTCTGATTTTAAATCTAGGCGCTCGAATGACGAAAATCTAAATTAATCATCCGTATGATTTTTTAATTATTTCGCGCCGTGTTTTCATATGTCCAAAAGCAAAACGAGAACAAACAAAATGAAAATTGTTTCATCCGACACGTCTCGGTGGCAACGTGGCAACAGACACACGTGCGTATTTTTGGCGATTCTTTGTCCGGGGTTCAGTTGCCAGTTGTGGCGTCTGTCGATGAGGAGGGGAACACTTGGCGGACTGCCAGCATGCAGGTGAGACTGGAGTTGCAGGGCTGGTTGCGATATAGACTTGAAAACTATTGTGGAATTTATGTAACAAATGTTATCTTCTTTCAGAATATGCAACATATAGCTTTGAATGAAGAGGTTATTAATTAAATGCTGCAATGAAAACTTAATATGAAATTAAAAATAGTTTAGGTTATACCATGTATTGTTTGACTATTATTAACACGTGTTTCGCCTCTTTTAAATGCGTCATCAGATTTAGTATCGCACAGTTGCTTCAATATTGATTATTGTGGCCGAACTGTACCGCTTTCGTGATATAAAATTTTAAAATTTGTATTCAGACATATTAATAGTTAAAATGTAGTAACTCCTTGTCACCCTCATCATATCACATAACATATAAAGAGCGAATGGCTAATTATTACGCCTGTCCTAATCCTATACATCAATTCTTTCTTACCCATTCTAAGAATACATATTTGGTTACTGAGGTTTCAGCCGTTTTTCGTTTTAAAATATAATCCATTGTGATTTTGGTTACCAAAGTAATCTTGCGATAGAAAGATGCGTGTTACAAAATACGTAGAAAAAATGAACTTATTTTATATTGCTCCAGTATTATATCATCACTATGGAAAAAGAAACGGATTATAAGAGCAGGTATAGGGTATCGATACGATCAATATGAGTGTTGCGGAAATGTAAGAGTGTTGTCATAAAAAATATATAAATTTACGCTCAAAATAATAAAGCAATCTCACATTTCAACCTCTTTATAAACCTTTACTTTGCTGATACATTTTACAAAGACCTATATGACGTGTCTGTCTATTTTTGTTGAGTAAGAGCATTGTGTGCTTTTAATTTCAAGCCGAATCACAGACAACCCTTGTGCGTCGACCTGAACCTATCGCAAACAGTGTTCATAATATATCAACCGGATAAATGAGCCGCAAAACGTAATTATATAGCCGACCATTATTATTGTTAATCTTCAAAGCTACGCAATCGTTAGTGACTCAGTTTACTCTCAGAAAACCTGTTAATCTAGTAGAAAAAACTCGTAAAATTTGACGCAAATTAAATAAAAGGACCAATCAATTAAGGCCCGGAACAGCGTTCTCTTCATAGATTTATGTGATCATGAGCTCATACAGAGAATGTTAATTTATTTTGTTTACAGCTGCTACTTTCTCAATTTTGATTGGAAATAAAAATATATACCGTACCAAAAGATTTGCTATACGTTTAAATACAATGCAAATAAAACCAATAATTAACTAACGCAAAAAATTTGATTATGGAAATAATAAATTAATGTACTTGTGAGAAGGTATGCATAGTAATTATGTATCAGAATTTTCATGTGTATGAGATTTTTTTTAATAAAATTTTATCTCTAAGCTACACAACTTATATAATTGGTCAGTATTAAAGAAATAACACGGCATCCGGGGAAATGATTTTTTTTTATTTCAATAAGGGTTTGAACTAATGTTTGGATGGCTGTATTCCATAAATCAATTAAATAATATATCAAAAATATCAATAAGTTGAAAGATTTCAATCATAAAAATCATGTTTCAAAATATTTCTATATCGAAATTATGTAAAGAAAAAGCAACCATCTATGTCAGGGGTCGGCAAACTTTTTTGGGAAAGGGCCAAATCTGAAATCTTTTTGACTTGGCGGGCCAGGTACCAAAAAGAAAGATATTTACGTAGGTAATTCGATAAAAAAAAAAGATAATTTTCTATTGGATATATTGGAAATATTTTTATTGAAGATTCATACAATACAATAAATTTAAAAAAAAATATTTTTTCAAATATAAATTTGGAATTTTAAATTTTTTTATTAATGCGATGAATGCAATTGTTTTTTCTCAGTTAAAATATCATCATGATTTATTTCAATGTTTGTACTTCCTATCATTCAAATGGTTTCTAAATGGTTATCTGTTGATCTGTATTGTGATTTTACATATTTCATTTTTGAAAATGTTCTTTCACAATGATATGTACTTCCAAATATGGAAATAAATCCTCGTGCAAATGATTTTAATTGTCTGTATTCTTAAGTTTAGTTTAATTAAAGCAAAAATTTCTTATTAATTTTTAATTTTGTTTCATGTAAAAAAATCATGTGAACAAATATTAATTAACTCGTGGGCCGGATTGAAAACAGGCGGCGGGCCTGATTTGGCCCGCGGGCCGTAGTTTGCCGACCCCTGATCTATGTCATAAATGCATTATAAAAATAAAATTTAATTCTGCGCTAAATGTTAAAGAACTATTTATAAGCAAATACAAATACGTAAATAAAACTTAAAAGACTGTCCTTTACCTATACGTGACTGCAGTTCAAATGTATGCTACTGTTTTGAAAGATAATTATTATTCTTTGAAAACAAAGACGTCTATTGTTGGGTCATAAAACTCATTCGATGGATCGAGCTTTCAGCGTTTACTTGGAATTATTTTGTCTCGTGTTTTGGAGATCAATGTGAAACATAGGGTTGTCCTTGTTTGCTTATTTTTCTGTCTAAATTTGTGAATAAAATTGTAAAGAAATCCAAAATCTGTTTTCAAAAATTTTATATTTGATGATTCATCATAAATCAATGAAATGAAACACTGATCGGACAACAAAAAATATGTGTGCATAAGAGTTTTTCAAACATAAATTATCAAAATAAATTGCTCGCACGGCTTAAGTATACTTATATATACTTTTTGAAAATCACGCATTCAATATAGACTCAGGCATTGATTTATTACTTATTAACAAGGACGAATATACATTGTTATATCAAGAAATATAAGAGATAAACAGGGCTCAGATTAATTGTTCACCAATTTTAAACGAACAACTTAATCTTCCAAACTCGCCATTGTTATACCTCTTTAAATAATTATCGTTTATTATTAATTCAAACACTTGAAATCAATCAACACAGTAATAATAGGTCGTATAAACCCTACATTTATTTTAGATATCCCTATGTTATTTTCTATTCATTAGTATTTGCGATACTACATTCGAAAATCCCGATAGTTATGAAAAACCCACTTAATTCATTGAAACTCGTTTACATAAAATTTTCACTAAAATAAACTTTGATAGCAATTAAACTTGGTACTACTTTTATTGTTGTATATAAACGATACACACTGTTTACTGCGCGTCAGTTCAAGTACATCCGTGCACTTGAAATGCCTGGAGATGCCGAAAAGCGAAACCCGGATCGTAAGCGTCAAAACTTAAAAAAATTCAAAATTCAAACAATTCAAATTCTTTAGAATGTATTGTGAAAATTTATCCATTCGTACGACGTCATGAATGTTTGTAAAGATGAAAAGTATTAGCGTATGATTTCAACGGTGAAACAAATGTAAATGATATATTTGAAAGTATATTGAATGATATTGTAGCCGGGCTTCGATAACATATTAAATACACGTTCTTAATTTATTAAAACTAAAAGTTTTTTGTTCACACTGTGTCGACGTCTCACCTTGAAATCACATCGGCGTGTATGGAGTCAACTCAAATTAAGCGAAACGCCACAAAATCGGCGCCCAGCGAGGAAGCTTCCGAAATAGAAAAAAAAGCTCGAACACCGTTTCGAAAATGTTCTTTCGCGCTGCAGATATTTCAAGTGAATGCTATAAATGTATGAATTCAAATAGCATTCATGCGTAATGAATCGACCATTACACGGCGTCCAATTGCGTTGCTAATAGTTTTTGATTGTATTACGGATAAGGGATCAAGTTTTTTTTATTCCGGTGTATTAATTGTTTTCATTTCCATTCTCTATTAATTACAGTGAACATTTAATATGTTTTATTTTTCGAAGTATTGTTTTTTGTTTGTGTCAATATAACAATCTTCAATATAATATACATAAACAAAAAATTGTCACTGTGAATAGTGAATTTAAATAAAGCTGTGCACCAGTTAATTTTAGTTTTTTAGAAGATGTACAGTACAATTATAATCGGAACAGTATCGTTTGAATCAGTAGTCATTCTCCGAAGGCTAGATTTGTATTGTTTATATTTAGCGTAAGTAAATGAAAGCATCGTTGGTATGTCAATCAAGTTTGCTCAATAAGGATTAATTTATTGAGAAACATAAAATCAGATCTTTGAACGAGTCCCAAGAATAAAGATTGCGAATTCTTCGCATCAAAACGGGATGTTATATCTATACAAAATGAAAAATAATGCTTTATAAATGCTTTTTAACAATACTTTACATATATGTATTGAACACTGGTGAATTTAAGATTTACATCAAAACAATTCTTAGTTTTGTGATTATCCTCAGCATTAGTTATTTCATCATTTCTAATTGAATTAATTATATTAATATTTTAACTATGGAGTAATAGTAACCTCGTTTTGTTTTCTCGAAAAATCGTGAGGTTTAACTCATCCGAGATCCAAGCAAAAGAGCATTCACAGTAAACTGGGAATTTGTTTCAATGGAGCTGTTTTTCAAACATTTCCGGCAAGTATCTTTATATGCATTAAATCAAAAATTAATTCCACACTGTAATATTGTCTTCGTAAAGTTCAAAACAATGTTCAAAGATAAATAAAGCCTGTTCTGACCAATAAGAATGAGAGTACTTCTGTTCTCGATATGTTTATCTCTGATTATATGAACGATGTAGACACTCTCAAATAATTTGAGTAATATACATTAAAAAGCTCACTTAAGATGTGTGGCAGGTGAGGGTATCAATCGCCGACACACATTCCAGTCGGACTTGCGCGGTATAGTATCGCAATGTATTATACAGTTTGTATGTTTGGGCCGTCGTTTTTATAAGCGATTCATTATATCCGCTGCGAAATGTTTACAAGATTCTTAGCTGATTCCTGGCGCACGTTGATGGATTGACGATTGGTAAGTATTTACTATGCGTTCACGAAAATTTACGTATTAAAGCGGTATGGCGTGTACGGATTCACATATAACATATTCCAACCTAAAACACCGTTTTAGACTATGAGACTATGATTTGTATTGCACGTTATTCGTGAAAATGGCAGTGAAGATTTTTAACAAAATATGTCAAAATATTTTTTTAAACATTGCAGAGCCACATTCTTTTAACAGTTAAAGAATGATATTTATCAATATTCAACCTTTATTAACCATCTTACGTCGAATCGTTTCTACAATTACAAACGTACAATTAACTAAGAAAAAAATAACGAATTTAGCTATTGGTTTTAAATGAATTGTTTATCACAATCCAGTCAGTATTTATTATTAAATCATACAAAACTTGCTAAAAATAAACCAGCATCTATTTTATTACTATCAGACCCTGCTATTCTAGTTACAGTTTAACAGTTATTACTATTGTACAGTTTCAGTCCGTTTAAACGTAAGGTTTTAATTAAAAAAACTCTACTGTAAGTTACCAGTCAGTTACTTGGGTTATCGGTTTACTCTTTATATGATTCACGTCTGAAAATGTTCGTCATGTTAACCGTTGTTGTTAATTTTGGCCTGTCTAATTTATTTGTACATAGTAGTTATACAATATTTGTATTAAATATCGCAAGGCTACAATGAACGGAGCAACGCAGCAATTTTTTGGTGTGCATGGAATGAGTTAGCACTTAAACAAAATTGTTATGTATCTACAGTAAATAGTCGTCATATTTTTACTGAAGATTTTTAAACAGTAATAGTTTATTGTAAATCTGCTGCACTAATTAGTAATACTCGTTTACTATTGGAACATGAAGTATTTGATATCAAAGTCCTATGCCTATTCCAATTATTTGAATTAAACTCAGTTCTCATCGTTAAACCGATATTAATTTAATTTGAATGTATGGTAAAGCGGTAAATGATTTATTCATTTGATTGATGTTTACACCGTACGCGACTATTTATTACGATGTTACGATTACGAAAATTGGACTTAATTAGCGAGCATACACTTTCAAACGGTAAACTATCTCAATGTGTGTTCTGAGCCGTAAAAACTCTCCAGATAAGAATCTTATTTGAGATGTATATATATTCTCCTTAAACTGATCTACAGTGACTTTATAACAGAATATACATACTAAAACTTTTATTTCTTTATAAATAAGGGCAATTTAAAAGATAAAAAATAAGTCTATTTCAATTAATATACATCATTCTCAGTTAAGACGGCTTCCAAACAAATCTAAATATATTTTTACTCTACAGAAATACAGAAAATTATCAACGCACCAATTGTTTGTAATAACTACGGTATATAGCTTAATAAAATATAGCAACTTTTATAAAATGGCGCTTGACTATCCGTAACTGTAAATAATGTTAAATAAGCAATTATTTTACTGACGATACTGAAAGTCAAAGCGAAAGATATACGTAGTAGTTTATCTCATATTAAAATACAGATCGTAACTTTTACTTTTGGTAATACGAATGCCCGCAATGAATTCATCGACGCAAATATAATAAATACCTCAATCATGATCATCACAGAAAGGGAAACGTGCACTTACGATGGATATAGCTCTAATATATACATACACTCGTTCAATTTATACACTTCGGCTATAGGCAGAGTCGCATTGCATTCCTATTTATTATTCTATCCAAATGATCACTGTTAAAAGTAAGCTTTTTTATTTTTGTAGATTTGCTAACTGTTCGCTGTCTAGTTTCTTAACCTCTCTTTTACAGGGGAGAAAGAAAACGACTTGAAATCGATGCCCTCAAGGAAACCAATAAAACGATTAAAAAACAATTCATGAAACTGCTCGTTCTGGGATTCGAGCATGGGAGCTCCACAACGTAAGCGACGTTGTCAGTCGACCACGGTCTCGGTCTTACCAACACATTTATAATAATTATATATTTTATCTAAGCCCTATATTGATATTACGGAAAGACAGTGATTTCGACTTCTAGATAAAGATAGAAGTGAATTAACCAGAACTGTAACCGAGTGGTAAACATTGTCCTCTCCAGTTACGATATTCACAGGCCAAATTTTCTGTAATTGCAGACAATCTCATATATGGATTTTCATTCGTCTTCAAAAGCAGGATTATTAACCCTTGGGTGATATTTGAATTGAATTGAGAAGCTTTAATCAATAAACATTTTATGAACAACTTTAAATGTGTACCCATTGAAGTTGTATGGGTTGTAATTTAATTATCAAAAATATACACTATGCATAAGCTTCCGTTTATACGTATTTTTGAGTGCTAATTAAAAAAAAACTCGACTGCAAGTTGCCGTCAGATACTTGGTTTATCAATGCACTGATGTTCTTTGTATTACACGACAATATGATTTAATCATAAATTTATGCTATCGGCCTCATAGTAGCAAGCGAGCTGCGGCAGAAAATTCTATTCTAACCTATCTTCGATGATTATTATTTAATCCATCAACTTGATGTAGCCCTGGACGAACATACCTACCTCGTATACCTATTTATGTTCGAGAACACACCTAAGGACGGGAGGCGCCGTAGTTATTTGTAAGTATGAACGTATGTATGATTGACGCGAGCTTTATTTTCGTAAGGAATGGATGGGGGGGTTTGTATTGCCATCGGAAACTCCATGCGCCGTTTCTTCACCTACAATAATAATACCTTTCGATAATCATAATAAAACGCTTGGCTTGCTTAGTATCTTTCCCCGCGATAACGATTTTATTACTGATATGTATAAATAAATTGACTTGCGCTATTGAATTGGTGCGTTGCCAATGCCCATCGTTCGTGTAAATCGAGATACTTTCATCGGATCTCGACGGAGTTTTAATTGGTATAATATGGCACTTATAATAAAAGAAATCAATTATTTCATCCTACGCATTCTCCCTCGCGCTACGGCACGCTATAAGCTCTGTTTTGTTTTTACGTATCTTGTGATTGATGCGAAATTGAAAGAATTGTATGTAAACATATAAAGCTAAAGATTGAATTTAATTACCTATAAAAAAATCTTTGGGAAACATGTAATATTGAATATTAAGAACGCGAATGTGGAGCATTATGGAGTTTATCTCAACCAAATTTATGTGTTCTTGACCACTCTTTTTAAAATAAGATAGGAATGGAAGGATATCGCTAGAACCGGATTAGTGAATAGCAAACCGTTCTCTGTACGTGCCATTTTTAGGATATGGTAAGCGTGAGAGTTAATTATGATATCCACGCCTTTGAACAGAAATCAATAAATTGATTAAAAAATAAACTACCGTTACTCAAACTCGCGCCCGCGAGCTCTGCAACCAAAAGCAACGACACCAACACTCGACCACAGAGCCATTAATTATAATAATTAATATTTCCATACATTCGTAAATGAGTAATATCAACCACTAAGCTACACATCATCAAGAAAACTGGCCAAATATTTTCGGCCGATATACCTTAACTTTAATGTTGATAAGCCGGCTATGACGAACTCACAGCAGTAAGGTCGATGTTCCGTATTGATTAATAATGATCGTGATCGATCATGACTTTTGTGTGAAAACTATTTAATAATGAATTTAATTGTTTTATCCATAGAAAGACAGTACAAGATGAAAAAAAGAGTAATCTGTATAAATTTTTGTAATAAATCAGTCAGCAAATTTAGAGCCCACATCGCATACTCCACATATTTTATTAACTAATAATTAGAAAAAAATCACGTGTAATATTTAGATTAAAAATTAACGAAAAAACAATCGCTGACGAAAGACAACCCGCCGATTGACTAGTGCAAGAAATGCGAAAATCAAATTTTGTTTTTTTTCGAATTTTGAAAAAGACTGTATCTTGAAATACCGCGTGGCCAACACTCGTTTGAAGACAGGTGAGGTTGACAAGTTAGTATTGCCAACCTACAGGAATCTGTTTGATACTTGATATTTAGAAATGTAGGTGTCACTAGATAAGAGACGTAGGTATGTGACATTATTTTTTTCTTACAAAGACGCACCTGTGAAGTGACGAGTATGTTTGTAATGACTGATATTTTTTCAAAGCGGTTTTATTTTTAAAAAAAATATAAAAAGATTGGTAAACGGTTTATTTAAAAAAAAAACAAATATTTGCATTGTGAATTTGGTTTTAGAAAATTTATTTTATGTACTTTTCGTTTAAGTCGTCATCTATGCTCTTGAATCCCAGTGGCTGTCGAAAAGCGAAATCAAATTCTATGACAAAGCTTATGGACGTGTAAAATTAGGGTAATTTTAACGATTCCAATGTGATATTGAAATGACATCCAGCACTCTCAGTCTATATACTAAATTACACATTGATGAGCTTACAGTCCATTCCTCGCTATCCATCATAAATCATAGGATTGTCCAAGTAAACTTTTCACGATTCTCATCTCACTGAAATGAAACATTTCCATGAATATTTCCACAAAAAGCAGCTTCACTGATGTACATAATAGTAAATATATTCACGTGATGAAGTCACGTTGAGATTTTGGGTGAAACAGTCAGTGGAGTACTGCATTTACTAAAATACACATTCAAAAAAAAACAATTCATCTAAATGCTTTTTTAATTTGACCAAAATGTTGTATATATAGTAAAAAATATGAATACAAAAAACCCTGCACTGCTTTGAATATATTGTAGATCAAACGACACAAAATTCTGATTCGCTTTAATCTTATATATAAAACCGAAACGGAGTATGTATGTATGTCTGTAAGTTGCCATAAAAACGAATATGAAAGAAAATATGTTTGAATTTTTATCGGCGAAGACATTTAGTCAAAATGTAATAAATTAGTCTTCTACCAACTTTTCCCCGGCTTTTATTAATATAATTATGTTTATTATTCACGTGAAGGTATTATTTGACATTTCTTTGACAGCAAATTAGATTTTTTCCTTGAATTTGGACATTTTAATGGGCGAGAATGGGGCGCTGTCATCAAATTAAATAAAGTTTGTGATTTTATTTTAACTCTATTTTGGATGTTAGATTTTGTGATATAATTATGTCGAATGATATAACATTAAATAATTATTGGTCGCTTAGTCCGAGCGACGCCGGGTAGCAATACTAATATTATATAATTGATCTTTAGAATGGGAAGTGGATTGAACGATTTAGGGAAGACAGTTGCGATGTATTATCATTTTGAATAATTGCAAGAGATTTACAGATATAGAATGATAAATAAAAAAAAATGTTTGTTTCAATAGTTTTATAATAATTTAATGTAATAAAGCAGTCAAATAAAAGAATGTTGATACCAATATCATGAAAATTCGTTCTACATAAAATGCGTCTGCTAATATTAATTTTTAAATAAATAGTGCCCATACAAGCAAAAAAAGAATGACGATTCACTTTAATTTCGGCCTTCTGCGAACCGGTAGACCAGCACTGGTCCACGGACAATCGATTGAAAAGCACAGCTCAAGAGTATGGCATTAAAAAATGAAAAATGTAAACGCATTTATTATTTTAGTTTTCGAGCGGTTTTTCCCCCCAGCTTCGTATTTATCTTTAATTGAAGTATTAGCCACGATACGCCACTGCTGATATTTCACGGTAATTTGTTATTTCAGGTGTTATAACCGCGACAGTATATCGAGATAAATAGTTGGGAGGCAGGCCATGTAGTCCGTTGCCGGCATGCGGTTTCGCCATAAATATACGCTAAAATGGCGATGGTATGTTATTGCGATCGAAAAGTTTTAGCGGTAAGAAATTAAAATCGACAGCATAAAATAACATTTTGCCAAGCGTGAAATGGTGCCAGTCTTTAGACGTGACTCAGCATCATCATTATTACATCATAGTATTTGAAACATTGTTATCGAAGATACTGTTAATAAAATGTAGTGAATAATGAACGAAATTCCTCATTAAATTGGTATTAATGCTTCTAAATACAGTAAAACCCCCATTTATACAAAAGTAGGGACTGTGTAATTTGGAGTAGTGTAATTGGGGTAGTGAATGTCATACAAAATTGGGTATTTTATTTTTTTCACAAAAAAAGCAAAACTAAGAAAAAATAAAATATGGACGAAATATTTAGTTACTAATTGCCTTGTAAATGCGACCGTTCAATTGGAGGATTTGCGGCGACTATTTTAAGCCATCCCGTAATTCGAAGTAGTGTAATTGGGGGTTCCATTGTATTCGAATTCCAAATATTAAATTCGAGTGTGTGTACAAATAGATTTTAAAAAATATGAAACTAAAAATGGCACTGTTTATTACACGTATTGTGTAACAAAAAGTGACACGAATTTCGCCTGTTTATTAAGCATCTTCAAACTTACCATTGGAAGGTTACTTTCGTAATGACATGATGAGTACCAAAGTATTAAACAGATTTGATAAGGTAATGCTAGAGACGGCCCCAGTAGCATCAATGGACATATTTGACAAATCCATGATTTTCTGACCCTGAAATCGAGTGTTCGGAGAGCACTCGGCTACAGGAGCTTGCGAAGCTACATGATCAGATGTAAAATTTTGCCAAGTTAAAACAGTATTAACTTATTAATGATCCGTACTTGGAATACGAATTAATAAATAAGATAGTGTTTCTAAGTTGCATTTCTGTACGTATCATTTTACACATTTTTTTATTATATACAAATGAGATGTTTATAAAATTATAAACAAAAATAAAATATTTTTACTTGAATTTAATGATCTATCCGAGCTTTAGTTAAGGTACTCGGCAAAAGATGGCAGTATACTACGCGGCGCCTGCGCATCGATAAAAGCGATTGGCAACATATTTATGAAAAGCCTTTATGAAACATGGTTTTGAAGAGAATGATAATAAAGTACATAACTGCTAAATGTTTTACTAATAATGATTTTAATTCATGATAGGAATATAATTAGAAATATATTATTATAATGGTGAACAGTATAATGCATTCTATATTAACAGTTATGGAGATGGATAGAAAATAATTTGATGCATGAATACGGCTTTTAGTTGGTGAATATTTGTACGAATTTATAGAATTGAATTGATTGTTATGTTGAATTAGAGATTTGTTATACAATCCAGACGAAATCAAGGACATTTTGATACAGTAAGATTTTTTAGAAGAATTCCAACTTGTCACCGTATTTTATATATCAATAATTATTATTATCGAGATCGCACTTGAAATAAAAGAAATGGAAAAAGATTTGCTGTTGTTATATTTGACAGCTTAAAAAGTATTAGATTATTTATTTACTCATTTCAATTAAGAATCTGTGATGGTTGCCAAGGAAACTAATATACGTAATGATAATATTGCTCCAATGATATTATACAATATGTCGGGAACTTTTACATGTGATTTATGTCTGTGAAAATTAAAAAAGAAGGCTATTTGATGAAAACAAAATGGGCGCATTATCTATAATGAGGCACAAAATAACTAAATATGACATAAGCTATTGGTAAGAATGAGAGTCCGTAAATATTATAGCTTTTTATAATTGAACATTTTTTTAAGAATATGTTATGAGAATATTTGTTTTGTGTGTTTGTCTGAGATGATACAATCTGTATAAGCTCGATTCCGTTTGTGTATCAAGGTATAGCGTAAATTGACAAGGCGAGATGGGTGAAGGATTCTTGCTAACGAAACAGCAAGGTATATTGCATCGAAAGGGGCTCAACACAGATTGAATTACAACAGTAAAATATCGTATTCCATGAACCAAATTATAGTAGTTTTATGGCAACATAGATTTCTTTTTATCGATTGTATCTTAAGAAATTCTTGTTTAATCAATTAATTATCATAATATAGTGTTATTTTATTTCAACACACTCTACCTTAACCAGTATCTAAACTTTAGATTATAAAGAGTCGCAGAACAGTTATCAGAAAAAGATGAAACATACATGTAATGAATTAATTTCAAGCCATACAAATTACACCGGTAAAATACAGATTCGGTATTTACCGGATATTTTTGATGTGTTATTGATTATTAATTGAACCAAAACAATTACTTGTAGGCTTAAGGAAGTTGAGGATTTTTTTAGCCGATAAGATATATAGTCAAAAATGTTTGTCAATATTATCAATCTACACTCCATGATCCTTTTTGCGTTTCCCAGAAAAAGCTCTCTTGCTAAAAACAAGGTAATACATCCACGGATCCGTTGCCCCGTCACTCTAAATCAGCCAGCAATTAATTGCGATGGGCTCGTAATCCATCTTGTTGACAAGAGGACAGTAGCTTGATTCGTGGATAGGATGGGGGCTGATCCCACCTGGAGGGGGTGAATGAAAGGTGTGGGAGTAGGATGTGCTGCAAGCTCTCCAGTGACACACATTATGCCAGTGAATCCAGTGTGAATACAGCCTTTTATTGAGATGCTTCTCATCGCTTAAAACTAATTATTGATTTCATAGAAAAATAATATTGCAAACTAAAATTTCTTTAATTTATCACAAAATTACTTTTTAACAATGTCAACTAGAAGATCATCTCAATAGAACTAGCTTTCGACAACTCACTGACGCTTTAACTTTGTTGAAGATGACGACAGACAATTTTCAGCTGAGAACTTAACCTTATCTAACCAACCTCCATAGTCTTTTATCAACATAGGTTAAGGTATGTGGGTGAAGATAAAAAATGTTCATACAGCGACGAAGGATAAAAAATTGTACCAGCATATCATTTTTTTTAGTACGGTGATGTCGATATGAAGAAGAGTTTTCATTCGGTAAATTAACACACTATTTATCAATAGTACCGTTCGTTCTTTGTCAAGCAAAATGCAAAAGAAATATGTGAGAGTAGGTTTGAAAAGCTGTTCTACCGAAAACTAAAGGAAAAGAGTCATGCCGCTAAAACTTGTAAATGACGAGGTTGAAAGTGACATCATTCTATAAAAAAGGTAATTTAATTTAAAGAAAAATAGTGTAGTTGTAAAGAACTGGATTGGTAAACGTATAAAAATGTGAAAATAAATAGTAATGAGTGAACAAATCCAGCAATCGATACTATAAATTTTTGTTTATATTTTGTAAAAAGGTTTTAACCGTGTACGGGGACGCCACTTCACGATACTTACTCACACAGGTTATTATAGGCACGGTTAGCGTTAGCATGCGGTTTACCGTGGAAATTGCGACAGTACCATGTCACTTTGGTCAATCAACCAATGTTGTACTGTGGTATTAATGATGCTGATAGATTACTGGCTAATATGAAAGAAAATGATTTATTAAAACATTATTATTTCCAATGAATGATCCAACGCATTTAACGCGGATTCACTGAAGAACAAATAAATCGTTATAGTATAGACTATAGATACATCAATTTAAAATTAATAGAGAACCTATGTACAATATTAAAAGTTGTAAAAAATATGGTAGAGACCATATCTATTTCACGTTTCTCTAGTTGTTTTTGTATTTCACTTGTAACTTATATTTAATATTTTCATAGTATAGCATGACTAAAGCTTTGATTAGTTGCAATCAGAAAATCCCAGCGCCTCGTAAGATCTTTGAACCATAGAGATGAACCATAAGTATTCAGCGAAATCTATTGTTAGATATGGGAATAATTCGTTTAAAGAAAAATCTAATGCAACATTTAAGTTCGCCATCATATTTTATAGTTCGTAAAGTTCTGTCAATGTTTGATTCCAATACAAGAAGCCAACTAGTGTTTTATATGTTTATTTAATGTGAGACAATGTTTCAGATGAAAGCGCTTTCGCTAAAACCGAAACGGCGTATGTATATCTGTGGGTCTGTAATTCCCTTTTGCATTGTTGGTCATTAAGTTGCCATAAAAACGAATATGAAAGAAAATATGTTTGAACTTTTATCGGCGAAGACATTTAGTTAAAATGTAATAAATTAGTCTTCTACTGAACTTTTTCCGGCTTTTATTATTAATAATAATGTTTATTATTTACTTGAAGGTATTATTCGACATTTCTTTGACAGCAAATTAGATTTTTTTCTTGAATTTGTACATTTTAATGGGCGAGAATGGGGGCTGTCATCAAATTAAATAAAGTTTGTGATTTTATTTTAACTCTATTTTGGATGTTAGATTTTGTGATATAATTATGTCGAATGATATAACATTAAATAATTATTGGTCGCTTAGTCCGAGCGACGCCGGGTAGCAATACTAGTAATATAATAAAAAGGGCCTGTAAACAAAGTTACTTACATTATTAGTTTGTAAATAGATTTATTAAACGTACCTTGTTATACATCACGTAGTTTCTGGTACAGCCATGTTAATACTCAAGCTAAATTGTAATAGACCATCCTACATGGCTCACCTGGACTTGTCAAGAGATTTACAGGATAGAGCACGTTGCACATTTCCCTCAAGTATCTGTGTGGTACTATTATACATAGATGAGACGATTTACCATCAAAGATTTCACGTCAGCTTGAGCATAGTTGTTTTTTTTATGTATTTGATCTGTATTATTCATGGTTATTGAAATGAAGTCTGCAAAATCAAAAAGAATATACTGAGCAGAATTGTGTCATTTCATTCATATATCGCTTTTTTCTTGAACGGTTTGGATACCGTTAGAATTACAAATAGTGTTGTTACTTCAATAAAAAAATTAAATAAACTTAATGATTTAGTTTAACTGTGCGCAGTCTATAAATTCAATCAGAAGAGAGTTAAAAAAGAATAATTCCATTGACAAAGCTTTTATGCAAAATATGAAATTTAAGTTGACGATTTACTCTGCACAACTGATATTTGTCGGGGAATATGAAATAGAAGTAATCTGTGTATGGATAATGTATATTCAATGTATGAAATACGTAATGCAATGTCAGCACCGAACCTGTGTATTTGATAATTGATTAACAAGATAGGACAATAAAAATTGTGAATTGATTGAATTGGCATTCACTTGGCAGAAATCTATTATTGCGCGGTGAAAAAATAGCAATGTATTTTAGTTCTCCAAAAATCATAAAATATTTACATAGTTGAAAGCTATTATATAATTTTTATAATAATGCACATTGCTGCTTTATAATAATATAAAGACGATGGGAGCTGTTATTGTCTGTTATATCAATTTCACATACACATCAATTTAAAAAGACCTGTTGTGTAATAGCCATAACAAAAAATCAATCATAAAAGAAAAGAAAAAAGAACTCTTTTTAAAATAATGATATTATTAAAGTTTATAAAAAAATATTAAGTCAATTTCAACGGTCTTGATCCCAATAGATAAACGTTTTTGTATGGCTAAAATTGCGACTCACGGGACATGTCAAGTGCCTCGCATGATCTTTTATCCCTTACCTTGAGTTGTAGCTCATTACAAGTTCTACTTTGAGGTAGGCTTGCTCCCTCTCCCCCTGTGTCATGTTTGATTGATTGCATACGGTAGCTACCTATTACACTTGGATTAGTTTTACCTACATATATACTAGTAGTAACACTTCAATGCATTGCTTTACATATACATACTATTCGTGTGAACATTTAAATGTCATAAATCATGTATAAAAAATAGATTTTTTTTTAGATTTTTTAATGCTAAGTGTATGTGTAAAATTAGTAATCGCTTTTGAAGAATCTGAGAACAATATTCTTGAATGAAGTATGTACGAGACTTTGGTACATGAAACTCACCTGTCGTTTCGCTAGCCGACAAGCCTGCCTCTGACATTCGGTAGAAATCGGTGATTTACGGACGTCAACCCTCTCTTTGCCTCCTCCTCACGGTTACTCCAAGTCACCCCTTGGGGTTCTATCCTCCCCAGCGGTGATGCATGGATAATACCACGGATGAGTGCATCCGATTTCATACATCCCGAATTGCAACACATTTGCAGGGAGTTGTACCTCATCGCGGTGTTATCGATTTATTGCGTGGTATATCGAAAGCTGTATGGCCCAGATAAGTAGATCATGTAATTTACTAGATCGAAAGCAATTGTAACAAATAATTTATACCAAATCGATCAATTTTAAACAGTTGACGAGGTACAAAATACTAGCATTGTGCTATCAGCAAATTGTTAGCTGATTCAATAATTCTTGCACAAACTTTAGTAGCAAAATCATTTTGTTTTACTAGTGTGTTTTTTTCAATTTGTAATAAATTTAAATGGTTTGTAGGACTGACACAAGTATTATTGATTATTATCAAAAAATACGTTTTTTTTTGTCAAAACCAATGAAATAATGTCACACGGTGAAATGCATTCTAGTTCTATAAAGAAAAGTCAGTCGATGAAGTAAAGTTAGTTTCATTTTTTTTAGTGGAATTTTAATATGCAAATTAAATAACGAATTTTATTAATTTAATTTGAATTCTTTATTATATTTTTGTTATCAGAAATCAATAGAGCATTTATAATTATTTTTCCTTCTTTCCGCATATAAATTCAAAAAACCGCGAACATAAAAGGTTGCGTACCTTTTCTTCCAATTACAGATGAATTTTTAAAATGGACTTTCTTTGCCAAAGAACAATGTAAAACCTAACAGATAAAGGTGTGCATGTGTCAAGTATTTCCCGCCGAGCACTTTCCGGCGGAAGCGACGCGCATTTTGCGCCCATTTCCGGCGTCGTTTTTCCACCGCGCCGCGGCGTCGGCGTCGCGCGGAATGCTCATTGCCCGACACATGATTAATAGCGCAGTGCTACCATACTGAATAGTCACATCGGGCCAGCAAGGTGTGCGCATACCTGAGCGAGCTACTCGCCCTATCGGAATGCACGTTCGAATGCACGCGCTCTCTTGACAATTTATAAAAGTAATAAATTATTCGGTTTGAGCTGTTACTATTGCGTGCAGAGAAAAAACTGAAACGTGAGAGGAATTGTTCAGTGAACTTTTATTCTACACTGCCACGTCTACTAGCCCAGTCAACGTAATACTTGGCTTAACTATTTTAATTAAATTGAAACGACACGTTTCACCTTCACCATATATTATGTTAATATGATATTTATAAAAATATTAAAAAGAATCCTATTTTTCTTTAACTGTACGTGAAAGATAATAATATACAACTCGAAGAAACTTCTGGAAGTATCGCATTTTAATTGATAAATAAAATGCCAAATCTATAAAAGAAAGATATGAATTTTTTTTTTGTACAGTGTATACTAAAGATATCATAAAAACATTAATTTCAATATTAAAGGCGACGATTGGTGAGATATACGATTTAATTTGCTAGGTACCTTATTCATTTGATTATGTTTTTTGGATTTTTCTTAAATCATAGAATCCAAATGTTATAACATAAGAAATGACACATCTTAACTGTATGCTCTATTTGATCGGATTTGGTAGAAGCTGAGATTGAAACCACAGTGGTACATAATGCACCACGTGTGAGGTTCTATTCCCGTAAGAAAATTGCAAAAGGAAGCAATCTTCTTAATCCAAAAAAGCAGTAAAATTTGTTTATTCGCGCGGAAAAGCCAAAAACTGAAAACAAACAAAAAGATTTAGAACATCGCCGAAAATAAAACCATTCTTCCGCTAACGTAAACCAACCAACAGAATATAAGTTAACGTTTTACTCCTTGCACACATAACCATAAAAGTATGGAGTCATCGTCAGGCTACAAAGGTAATACACACCTTGTAGGGAGGGCGATATAGCCTTTATGCGGCGTAACAACCTTTTCCGGGAGAAACCTCTACCGATTCTTGGATCAGTGATTTTCAAATGTGAAAACTGAGGGATATCTTTCACATAAATTTCTTTCGTTGCATACCACAATCAAGGATTTTTTTTTGCATAAACGAATAAATACATAAAAATAAATATGAAATTTATACACGTATCTATTACATGCGCAATCAAAACATTATATTATATTAGGAAAAAAGAGAACGAATAACATAAGTTACCCTTTTTATGCAAATTTTAATTTAATATTTTTTCCTCATTGAAATTTATTGCTGTATTGAATGTGTGAATATTGAACAAAAATTGATTTGCCGAGAATTTCTCGAAAATTTGTAAATGATACCAATAATACAACTGACGATTTTGATTTAATTACTGAGATTTTTCCGTTTTGCTAGTTAATATTATGATGCTTAATAATATTGTTTTATGCCCATCTTGTTAAAAAATTAAGTTTAAGTAATACTCATCATGTCATTGTGCTGATTAAATTAAATTTACTTAAATGAGTGAATAAAATATCAACAAAAATTACAAAATGTTTTTTTTCGATTATTCGATATGTCGTAAAATTGACAGAATATTGAATGTGATTTCTTGTTATATGTAAATTGTATGAAAATATTATGATGAGACCTGTTTAAAAACACTGTTTTTGTCTCTACCTTTAGTGAAAGCCCAACGGAGCGTAAGAATTCGCTTCCTATATAGGTAAGGAACAAGCAAAATGGATATCGTGAAAATTCAGTGCAGGAGATTATTGTATTACTACATTAAACTGATATTATAATCCATGTTATAAAATATATTAATAACTTTCTATATTATTTGTGAATTAAGATTTTCTCTTTATCTATATACTAGTATTCGAACCCGGCTTCGCTCGGACCAGTTTGGGGTTATGTTCACCTCGGCGCGTAAATTCAGACGGGCCAAGTTGAAACAATTGGCAACTTAATGACCAACAATGCAAAAGGGAATTACAGACCCACAGACATACATACGCCGTTTCGGTTTTATATATAAGATATTTTGGTTCATATGAAACTACTCGAGTACTCGAGTATTTTGTAAAATGTACTATTCGATTCTCGAGTAATTGGAGTCTCTACACACATATTGATAACGAAACAAATTTACCGTCGATACTTTCGCGAGCGAAATCAATTCGTTTGTTTGAACTTGCAACAACAATGCAAAAGGGAATTACAGACCCACATACATACATACGCCGTTTCGGTTTTATATATAAGATATAATTATAATATATCTCTAAGAACTTAAAGCGCATTTGTTTGTAACTAGTTCGTTGTCCTATCGAGACTACCTTCTTGGAGAAAAAATAGAAATGTACATACTACTAGTTTTCTTGCCCCAATATAGCGATGTACGCAAGTGAAATTTAGGCCATGTATTGTTGTCATTAAAAATAAAAAATAGGATAAAACTGTGTCGACACTCGCCTATATTAGGTTTAAAATTTGTTGTAAAGGATAAAAACTAGTTATTCATGCTTACTAGAATTTCGATCAGTTAACACTTTTAAAGTGTTCACTGTCAATACTTGGTGACAATAAAAGGTACTATATAAAAAAAAAACTTATTCGACAATTATTATCAGGACCAGTTTTGAACATCGCAAGCATTTTCGACTTATACGAATATATACATAGTACAATTTATACAAATCTAAGCAAGACCAATTTGTAACAGAAATATGAAAATAGTTTTTAATAATCTATTAATTACAATAACGTTTAATTATAATTAATCTATAAATTATATAGAAAAAAAATATTTACATTCAAAATTGTAATTTCAAGTTAATGTTGAAATTATACTGCGTATCTTTACTTAATCTATTTTCCAATCCATTTTCATGGCATACCAATGCCGTTATCAATATGGTGTTTTATGAACGATTGATTATCATATCAGGGATGAGCTGGATCCGCTAGGATGCTGCGAGGGTTGAAGAAGGCTGGGTAGGTGGGCCTCCATTGTGAGGTATATGATTCATTGCCATACCTGCCCTTTTGGGATGATATCAGGGGGAAGAAAACTGTAGCTTAAGCGCTCTGTCTTCATATAAAGGAATGAATGGATCGGTGATTGGAAGGGGGAACCGATATGCCATTCTATGCGAGCGTCATAATAAAGGCATGTGATATAACATATAATTTAGCTTGGATAAGGTGAAAATATTCCCCTGAAATATCTCAATAAAATGAGTTTTTTTTCTGCGAAAAAACACGGCAATTTTCTTGGGATAGAAAATAATTTTGGAATGTGTTTGATATGGTAAATGCGTAATAAATACAAAAAATAAATCCATTTTAAAATAAATCTATCTTGAGGTTTTGAGAGGAACGTTATTAGCGGAAAAATCTAGAAGTTCAATTAAAGGTTAAAAAAAAATTGAATTGGATTTGAATTTTGGTTTCCTACCTTGAATATGAGTATTTTCGAATGCGAATTGAGATGTTTTATACTGTTCTTTTGTAATATACACGCAGACAAAATACGTGTCGATCGAATTGTAATTGGAAGTTAGTCAATTATATATTCATATTGCCTCTCGTGATTTTTTTATTTTATGTGTTACGGTTAAAATGGTTCAATATTATTGAAAATTAAAAAACGAAAAATATTGAAACTACATAATTTATGAATAAGTATCAATCAAATGGTGGGAAAAATTTTGGGGTATTTCAAAAAATCTTTGATATTGTTTTAGTACTTCAATTTGGGCTAAATCAAAAATCACCACGTTTCCTTTCAGGAGGGTTCTGTTTTCTGTTCAGCGCTCGGGGATCGCTTGCTTTACATAAATAAAGGAGGTTGATTTGAATAGCTTCCGAAAATGTGGCTTCATCAACCTTTTTAGCGAAAGAATAAAATAATAGAACTAACATTATTCATCGAACAGATCTCAATTTGTAAAATAGGAAATAAAAGGTTAATCAAAAATATCGATATAATTAACAAAAAATTTTAGTATAAAGCGTTTTAAATAAATAAATCACATTATTTAGAACTACTTCCACATATATTTTGATAAATATCAGGACCGGTTTCGCTCATCGCGAGCATTATCAACTGGTGAATAAAACGAAGTCCTTAAAACCGCAATGACAATTCAATTTTGGAAGTTCATTTAAGCGTTTTTAAACAAATTAGAACAACATTTTTATTTTAAAGAACTTTAATTTTACTATCGCAAACTTTGCGATAGTATACTGAAGATGCCTCTTAAAGAGGCGAAACACGAGCAATTATTACAAATGGTGAATAAAACAAAGTTATTTTAAAACCCCATATTGACAATTGCTTCAGTTATAAAAGAAGATTTAATTTAGAAAAATTACAGTGAGTTTGAAAAAAATATCGTTTGCAGTTATGATACTTCCAGCGTCTAACATTTTTTTTTTATTTTAAAAACGCTTGTTCATCAGTCTTCCAATTTCAATCGCCAGTACCAAACAACGGTAAATTTTTATGACATCACATCTATTTAGCAAAGTCACGGTCTTCTCTCAAGTGTAGAAAATGTGCTTTATAGGCAGACTTCACGATAACCATTGCGATATAGATCGCACCTAATTTTAGATAGTATCCCGCTAAAAACAGCTCTTAGAGATCTAGGATTGCATGGGCTGGAAAGAAATATAAAAGTAATCGATGCCTTCAAACAGAAGTCAATAAATCGATTGACAAATCAATTAAAGAAACTGCACGTAGTGACAGACTGGGATTCCAACCTGTGAGAACTGTTACTGAGGTCAGCGAAGTCGACACTCGGCGACGGACTTGTTACTGCAATTTTGTTAAGCACAACTAGCTGAGCTATTTTACTATCTTTTAGAATATTTTTTTAGTGTTATATATTATATGAATATATTTATGTGTTTTTGTTATAGTCTTATAAACATTAAAATTTCCTGTATTTAGATTATAATTTTCAGTGAATTTTTACCGAGTGTTGACTATGACTGCTATAGACAGTTACCTGCCTGTCATGTTATTCATATTAGGGTGACAGGTAGTTCGATGCTATCTGAACAGATTTCATTATAGATGTGTCCGTTCGCATTTTTCCGCACGCGCTCAAATTGAGAATAACTTATAACTGGTACGAGATATTTTTTTGCGGCATTTTGTAATAAAAATATGCACGGAAGGCTAACCATCATCAATGATTATCACATAAATATGGATAGTACATCTGTACTTCATATTTAAATATAACAGGTTTTGCACGACTTGACATAAGTTATTCAATCAAGATTTTTTACATGATGTAGACTATCTCAAAAGAAGTTGTTTTACTAGAATGGGATGTTATTAAGTTGCTCAGTCCCTGTTATTTAAATAAGGAAAAGAAAAGGGGAAAGGGGGTTGTTTAATTAATTTCACTAAAATGCCTTCAAACGTGATTCAAAAAATCGATTGAAAAATCTATTTGAAGAAGTGGCCGTTCTAGGATTTGAGCAGGTCGCCAATATCACAGAATAGTACGATCACTCAAAAGCTTCACCACATGGCTACATGATCCACATTTCTTAAGGATAGGTGGTATCAAATGTCAATAATATAATGTTTATCTCCTGTTAAATTGCAACCGATCGTATCGCTAGTTTTGGATAAGTAGACACAGATGACATTTTTAGTAATGAGATATTTAAATGAATTCGTCACGATATTTTTAAATTGTACACTAAACATGGCTTAAAACAAAATATAAATTCCAAAATGTACATAAGAACTAGTTGAAAAACTTTATATTATATCATATAAAAGTATCGATTTTATAATTACTCTATAAAATATTTGCAATTCAGTAAAAAGTGTATATCAAGTAATGAATTACAAAGTTATAGGTGCTTAGCTTTTTTCAGTTGTACTGTTTTATTTTTAAAAGTTTACAGGATTTTCTAACCTTAGGACGAACGTTTTGTCATTCCACGGGGAAATTTGTAAGGTAAAAGAAATGCAAAGAAAAGGGGGAGGTAGTCGTTCAGCGAAATCTATTAATAATTCAAGGAACGTTCTTTTACACTTTTAAAAGTGTTTTTCTGTCACTTTTCACCTAATTGAAATTGTTCCACAGTAAGACTAAAAAGAAAATGCGTTTTATATAATTATGATATTTAGTTAAGGATATCAATGCTTTTGTTTTTGAGATAATAATGGTTATAGCAGAATTTAAAAAAACCAAGTTCTCTCCCAATGTGGAGCATGTGGCCTCTCATAGAGGTATATCTCAACACTGCTTGTTACTCAGTCAACCTCTCTTTAATTTGATGAGAGTAGAGATAACAAGTATGCGACCAAGACAGGACTATTAGATAAGTAATCACTCTCGCTACGATCCTTATGGGATCGTTATGAGTGGGAAGACATTTTTAGACAACACAACCATTCATATCTTGAAAAATGCCTGAAAAAATGCTGCTCGTACTGGGACTAGGTCACGGATGCCAACGACGTTGACCACTGTATCGCGGACCCGAAAAAGCAGTATTATTGAAGGAGACAGAAAACTTAACAATTTTTTTATAGCACGTGTGCATATATTGACAGGTAAGGTAACGTAGAATATTCTTGTTACTTGTTAACGAATTGATAACGCAATTATTGATCGACAAATTATAATTATTAATTTGTTATTTTGATAACCAAAAATTACTAATACTTGATTACTTTTAAGGTGTTCACTGTCAATACTTGGTGGAAAGGCATTATAATAAAAATAATAATACATTTTTGTACTTTTTCCACATAAAATTTATTTGATCAGGACCGGTTTCGCTGATGGCGAGCATTGTCAACTGATAAGAAATACAATACAACAGTGATATTTATACAAAAGTTAAGTAAGGTATGACAAACAATTGGTAGAACAATGCTCGCCATGAGCGAAACCGGTCCTGATCAAATAAATTTTATGTGGAAAAAGTCCTGAAAATGTATTATTATTTTCATTATAATACTTGATTATTTTTATTTTACCATTTCTTTAAGCACACTAGCACCCAATGACAATGGGTTAAAGTCATTATGAATACCTTAGGAATTACACAGTAAGCATGATAAGGCCCATCACTGAACACACTAAAATTTTTATAAAGTGAAATAGTTTTACTTTGTTTGAATACGAGGTTAACGCCATGGTTGACTGTGTTTACCCACGATACAACAAAATAAAGTTACATAATAATTTAAATCTGTAAGCTAGTTCAATGACTTTGTGGTAAGCGTGTAGATTTTTGGTCAGTCACTCAAAAACAGGTACGATCTCTGTGATTAAATTTTAAATTATTCTCAACCAACACATTTTTAATGAAATACGTCCCAAAATTGTTAAGAAAAATGTCACTTTCATAATAGAATACAATGCCACTGTTTCAAGACTCTTTTTGTACATTTAAAATTATTTTTTTAAAAAAATCCGCATAAAATAATAATACCTGCGCACGAAGACGGATCATTAGAACATATTAAACTCAATAATTAATGATAAAATAGTAAATCATATGTTAATATTAATTACTCTTGAAATATAATATTATATATGTAGGTATCCGAATACCGTACTCATTTTTGAAATAATATATCAACATCTGGTAAAGTATAAGTCAATTGCTCTAACCAATTTGTTACAAAATTATTCACAAGTTAGTAAGCTGGCAAAAAATTATTAGTCAGAACTTAGTAATATAAAAAAGAATTGCAGTTGAAAACGATTCGGCGACGAACCGTTTTTACTGATTGTAAAGATTCCTATCTAGTAAATTATTTTCTACCTTTCGAGACATTTCCTTATTTTCCTTGATTTCTTTTATTCGCTCATAGACTCCCCGTTTTTTCCCCATTACCTTTTACTGCGTTTATTTCGTCTTACCTTTCAATGAAACTTTTTAATTAAGGATCTAAGCTGGGAATGGCGTGGGGTAGAAAAGGATTTAGACGGAAATACCTAAAGCCGTCCATTTAGAAGAATGATTTATAGTGTTTGAGAAGATTTTTTGCCGCCAAAAACGTTGTTTTTTTTTAAATTTACTACGCCTCAAATTAAATTTATATCAACATTATAATGAATGGAGCACTGGTTTATGAGTATTTCAATATAAAGTGTTTATCAATATGCTTATAAGTAAGTCATAACCTATTTTTAAAATGGATTAGTGTTGACACAGATCAGTAGAATCAGAAAGGGTGTATGGAAAAGTATGAAACATATACATTAATGCATACGGATATTAAACCACTATTAGGATAAAAATCGCTTTAAGAAACTACTTATTCGAAGGTTATCTACATACATAGTCGGATTGTTCTTATCCTAAGCTCTAGAATTGTACCAATCGTATATGGGACTATTTTCATGATTGTTTTCGATGGATTTGGCTGTAGCTCTGAGACCATTTATTTTGAATATAAAATAAACGAAAAAAATTAAGATACCGATTTAATTTTATATTCATCTACTATAATACGGCAATGCATAATTTGAGGGATAGAGAATTGTCGCGAATCATTACGGGCTCGTTACATGTCAACAGTATGCATTTTTTATGTGGACTGTTGTCCTAAAATTAGTAAATTTACTGTTAAAAACTAAATAAAAATAATTCGTACGGTCGAATATATTTTATAGATATTTTAATGACACAAATTTTATTTTTTTTATGATTTTTATATAACATACGTGGTGCACATGTCAACGAACGGTATAAATGGAGAGCTTGTGATTCGAGCCTGGATCGGAGAAATGAAGCACACAACTTGATAACGGCTTCAAATTACGAAAATAATTTTAAAATATGAAATATCGCTGTACCTTATTAATCTGATTCGATTAAAATTTTCTTATATTGCAAATTACAAAAGCTCACCTGTCGACTTCATTTATTGCTTGGCTTGCGTTTCCATTATGTTTCTAATAATTTCGCATGGCTTCCCATTATACGCCCATTCAATTTGCCATGACATGCCTTCAATGAGGATAGAAATTATAAGAGGATTAAAAACTTTTCAGTTGAACGAGTGCCACCCTCCTCACCTTAACGGGTTAAATATTCCACGACTTAAATAATTTGTAGATATTTTTGAAGCTGAATTCTTGTAGCGGAACTTCGAACGTATATACCTGGAATTAATTCTATAATTTTATTATTTATTCGTCAGAGATGTTGCTTCTTAGCTAAAAGATAAAAATGAGGAATTCGACGGAAGGTGCTTAGTACAATTTCAATATCAAATTTGAACCGTTTGAATTGAGTACTTTTCCATCAGCTTTTTTGCTTACGACCCGGGTCTTTCTGTCTCAACTGACAATAAGATAATAACAACTGCATTAGATCACAAAGAGTCAAATTTTCAAATGCCTGTGATATCTTACTCGGGATTACTTGTCACAATAGTGTGAGATGACTGATTATTTTGAGTATCGTATATTAGGAACTAAGTACACTAAACCCTCTTTCTATGTAATTCTACAAATCTGGGATACTACGTATTACATTTTAAATGGCATAATATTGAGTGCTTATTTAATAAATTCTGTTATTATTTATATTGAAGGAAACAAGAAATAAACACAAGATTTTGTTTATTTTCATTACTGTTCTATGTTGTTGGCGCGTGTTGCTCATAAAACAGAGCTGATGGATCCATAAAAAAATATTCGATAAACACGTGTATGAAAACTTTACCTAAACACACAAATTAACAGGATGTTAGTCTATTATAGAATATTTTTGTAATTAATTGGTAGAAAAATATGCTGTCTCAACTAAAAAAACCGATTAATGAATATTTATTTATAAATATTGAAAGAATAATACAAACATGGTTATTTGGCACATGATATGGAAATATAAATAAGTTTTTAATACTTTTACTATTATGAAGATAGATATGATAAAAATACAATGTTTATTATTCTATAAGTATGTATATTTAATATTAATATAAACAGTTTTGTAGGATTTCATCTACTTTACCTTCTTCAAATACTATTATGAGCCGTTACTTTAAGTGAATAAATGTTTTTTTGTATTCGATTATATCAATTATAATTTATTGCAAAAATCGATTGTATAATCTAGATTACTGTATTATGATCCAATGAACGTACTTGAATGTATTTGAATGATTTTATTTATCTTCTTTTTTCTATTGTTTATATTTAACTATTTCTTACTTGCAGCAAATATTCAAAGGGAACTATTTCTAAGATCTTCAAAAGTGCACCAATGACGTTGCTTTCTACCAAAAAAGTTGATGAGACATTGTCTTTATCTTCACGGTAGGACTTATTTATATTAGACGCGTCCTGAATACTTGAAACTCTGAAAGCATTTTAAACATTATCATGTATCCATCAATATAAATGCCAAAAAATATTATTGTACCATTGCAGAATCTCATCTGCAAAATTCTTTTTATATGGTAAAAAAAACAAAACATAAACTATATTTGATATCTTTAGTGCAATCATATTGCAATAGATCATATTAAATCGTTTTATTTATGAGAAATCCTACCTGTTATAAAGCCATTTGACGCTTTGATTACATCGATACCGCCCACCTTTATGTGATGTTTTCCAGGGTTATATTTATATGTCATGGGAAAAGAGTCTTAGCGTTTACCATAAAGTGAATACACAAAAATGAAAGTGTCGGATATCATAAACGGATATACGCCGTTTTTGTTTTGCGTCAATGATAATATTTTTATCATCATCAGCGTTTTGTTTATGATACGCTTCGCTTGCCGAGCGAAAAGCGACTTTCCACGTAGAGCGTAGAAGCAAAATTGCATGGTAAATTGTGGTTATTTGATTAGTTTTGATGCGGCGCCAATATTCCTCACCTTGATTGAAAACACATGGCTCCACACGTTTTATCTGCCAGAGGAATTTACAAATGCGTTCGTATTACGTTCCATGCAGGTGCACCTATAAATAAGTATATTAAATTATAGCGGTACTACATCCTACTCTTGTACTGTACGCGAGCCTGGTATCTGTGATGCGTGAAATTAAATCTAATAAAAATGTTGTGGAATGTAGAGCACTTTTTTTCTCGATTTTTTATCATCGGGATAAGTGCTATTTATTACTTTTTCGATTTGTATTTTAAAAAGGTCAACTTTCCTAAAATCTGAACATTTATTATTTGCAGCAGGATGAAAGAATAGCAATGCATTTTAGTTCTACAAAAACTATAAAATATTACATGTGGTTGATAAGTTTTTCGGCTTTCGCCCTCTGTCAGAACTGAACTTCTATAAAACTTCCATTATTTCCTATTATTATAATATAGAGTTGATAGCTACTTTATGTGAATTAATGATTTTTTTATTTGATCAAAGTATTTCAATTTGAAAAGAGTGTAGTAACGATTGAATAATCGAGAGATAATATTCCAGAATATTTATTTTATCAACTAATTATTATATCATTTGTGTTGAACTAAAATACAGTGATAATTTTTACACCGTGTTATAATGGAGTTCTACTAAGTAAATGCCAATTAAATGAATATACATATTATTTATCCATTTTTCATATATTCTGAAATTCTTTGACGTAAGAATACCGTGAAATTATTTTGCCAGAGATTATTGTTTATAATGACTGATATTATGTGCAATAACGCAAATGAATCCGTATCTACAATCTCCATCTCATTTTTGACAATTTAACTTAAAAAACACTGTTTAGTAAAAAATAGCCCGGACCTGTGTGTAGGAACTAGCATCATGAATTTGATTATAATAAAATATTACTAGACATTATTATCAATAAGTAAAGAGTTAGTACACGAGATTTGTTATAAGATACAAACATGTAGAAACTGCTTACTTATATGACGTTGGTAGTAGCAATATATGTTTCTGACTCGATACAGTAACAGAATAACAATGTCCTATAAAATAAGTTTGCACGGAAATTATCGTCTTCTTTTGTTTGCACGTAATATTCACAATCAATACGGATTGCAACTAAAATTCGAAATTCAAATACGAAGAGTTTATCTTAATTTTGCTACATATGTAATTAAAATACGATTTTCAATAAGTAGCGTATTTTAGGTAGAGCAGCTTTGTGACAGTTTCAGATTATAGTATTTTAGCATTTACGCCTCTAAAAAAATTATTGACTGCGCTTGTTTCATTTCTACAAAAGAAATAAGTAACTTATAATAATTACAAATAAATTTAAATTTCTACAGAAATCAGAAGTTTATATAGTTTCAAATAACTATTTGAGTTGGATGAATGGTTTACAACCACCTCTCAATTAAATACAATGTATTAAAATTAAAGAAACATACTAATAAATCGTCATGTTTGAAGTTGGCAGCAGACCTAAGATTTTACAAAAGAAGCGAACAATAACTGATGCCAATTTATGTATTGTGAAAAAACGGAGCATATCATTAAAGCTAACGCCAATAAAAACGCTTGTAAAATGTATATATATATAAATGAATGTTTGTATGTCTGTATTTCCGCTATGGACTACTAAACCGCTCTACCGATCGATGTAAAACTTTACAAATTTATTGAGTACACTCCCGCAATGGTTTTTGGCCTACCAACCCCTCCCCCCAACCACCTCCCAACCTCCACCGCGCAATTTTTTTTTTAAACTTTACGAATTTTTCGAGTTCACTCCTTCGAAGGTTTCTGGCATACCCCCCCATATGCCCACCAAACCCCACCCCGCCAATCAACCCCCCTCCCCCCAAAAATTGATATCAATTTTTTACAAATTTCTCGAGTACACATCCGCGAAACTTTCTGGCGTACACCCCCTCCCCCTCCCCTTTGTTTGGTATACTGCTAAATTTGGTATACTGTTTGCGGCCCATTGGAAAGTCTCTGTGACCCGGCACCGGGCCACTGACCACCGGTTGGGGAACACTGGTTTAGATCAGTTGTCCTTCTATTTATCAGAATATATGTAGAAGATGCAGAAAACTATACAATATGTTTTATTTATTTGAAATAAAATATTTCCATTTATTATACAGTTATACACTATTAACTGTAATCTATTATGGTGTGTACTGTCATATACGATGAAAGCTTTTAAGATATCTGTAATTTTTTTATTTCACCTGAAGTGGGCCATAAATGTTATGACTAATAAAAAATTTGATATATTTTCACCTTGCCGCTGAAATATTATTAATAATCTTCAAAGGATGTTGATTTTGCTAGATCAAAGCGTTTTATGCGCTCTAGTTAAATAGTAAATATGACAACTTTTAAAATAATTCACAACATAATAATTAAGGCAAATATTATTCTAGTAACAAAAAAATATGTAGTATTTATAAAGCTGTCACGTCCTAATAATTTTGAACATAATTTGATATGAATAATAGTTTAATAATAGTGATGATTTAAATATATATTCTTTTCCTCAAAGCATTTTTTATTATTAATTTAATTCGTTGTCTGCTAAATTAATCATATTTTTTCGTTGAAGGATATGGCTACTTCGTGACCCAATCTTGAGCTACATACATATATATGGTGTCACAATATATATTTTTTTTAATGATTTAAAAAATAAAACATATTTTCATACTTGTTTTTTATACTTATCAATTCTTGATGAGATAACGGTTGTTAAACTTAATTTTAAAAAACAAGTTCTAGTATTATCAACTGTTAATCAAAAGTTCGTGTGTAAATACATTTAAAGTGACTTGGTTATAACAAAGTATTTAATTGGCACTTAATGGCACAGAAATTATTACTTTTAACATGAGTAACTGTTTTCGTAATTATTTGCGCTGGTCATGTTATCTAAGCACATTGATTGTATACCAACATTATATAAGTCCAGCGAAGGCTGTTGTCTGTAACACTCCATTTAACGTCAATCGCCCTCCTATCACCCCTTCCCGCCTTCCCATGCTAACCGTGTATACAGTTTCTCGCTGATTTGTTTGCTAGCTTGGTGTTAGGTTGCAAACGGTCAGCTGACGGTAAATGCTCCTGGGAGTACGCTAACAAAACAACCCCCCTGCGAAGGTAGAGGGATGATACTTTACCGTTGATTTCATTCCACTGAAGGCTGCAACTTGCGACGCAGCATTGATTATATAGGACACCGATGCTTATAAACCTTGAATTATGTTACACTGTTACTTAAATATATTTAAAATAACACATTGCAGGAGAATTCTTATTGCTTATCCGTATTAGAGTAAATGCTATGATGTTGTAACGTTGTCTTCGCTGGAATCGTTTATGTATGAGGTATACATAATGTGACCATTTATTTTTGTCCTCAAAACGGGAAATCTACCAATTTTTACGTAATAGTATGTATATTCAAGAAAACACGTATTTTTTCATAGTTTTCATGTATTAATAAAAAGAAAAGGAATGTTGATATAGAAAATAACAGGAATAAATAATATAAATATGAAAAAAATTATGTTGTTTTATATTTTTCTGATGAACAAATTTTCTTAAGTATAACTAGCTTTCCTTTTAAATAAGAATAGAATTTTTGGCAGGATATTTTAAAAATTATTTTAACTAACAACATCGCTTTAAGTACTCCGACTTGTAATTGTGAAGTTTGACTTGTACGCCTTCGTATGGTAAAAAGAAGCAAATTAAGACTGGAAATATTTTCTTGGTTCCGTGGTTTGAAGCATCAGTTAATATAGTAACACAAGTGCATTCGTCGAGGCGATCTTTTAATTCACCTATTACTATTGGGAATTGCGCATGCACATGCACATGACTCACCACTCTCACCAGCCACCCGCTGTAGCCATATGCACCGAAATCAGCTAGTATCTTTCCGCAAAGTTATACTAAACGGCTATACTACGCACCAAAGTCGATTTTTTGCACTTTTTTTAAAATTGTTACCGTGTGTTGCCCTCTTTTTGAAAACGGGACATTTCGACGCACCGAAGCTGTACTTGGGGACAGCGGGACAGGCTACCTAAAAACGGGACGTATGGTCACTTAAGGTATACATAATGTTAGCAAGCGTTTATCGATAAGATGATAACAGTTCGCGGATAAATAGATAACGCCGATGCAAAATGCAAAGGAAAATTTGATGTTTTGGACAGAAAATAAAAAAAAGTAAAATTACTACTTATCAGAAATATATATACATATGTATATTAACAAATAACACTTCAGAATTATTTAATATATTTGTGATTTAGGGCATAAGCCGAAATAGCCATCGACAAATAAATAAAATAATTTCTGTAGAATAAAAATACATTGTTATTTTCCTCACCGTATTATAGTGGAATTTAATGCTGAAAATTATGAAAAATAATTCCTCAAATCATCATGCTTAAATGACAATAAACAGATAAACAAAAAAAAATCAAATTCTCCAATCAGCCTATGGATGGAACATTGCCAAGATTGTTTCTAAGTAATAATACGAAGTATTAAAAGTACCGAGATATACAGGGCACGTGTAAAATACCTCTGGCTACGGCGTAGACAGTGAGTGTTAATGCGTAGGCTCGAGCAACATCTACGAAGACGAGAACTGGCGCCAGAGCTCCCCAGGCGGCGCCTACCCTGTTTACCTGCGCCCACCGCTATATACATAAGCTTATTCCCGAAAAATGAGCTATGCTTTATGCAGGTTATTTAATTTGGAACGATTTGCTTATTCATTTGGTAAAGTCTTGTTACTGATGAATAATGTTTTAAAGTCATATAAGATTTCTTTTAATTTGTTTTGACTCTAAAAATCGGTAATAAATTATGACAACTATTCAAATGTTCATTTTTTTTAGTAAATTTAATGTATGATTATGAAATTGTATGTGATTTAATTGTGTATAATATAACATTTTTGGAATATAATATAACAAGTAACTTTTCTTTCTTCTATTCTTTTCGATCAATAATCTTTTTCAAGCTTAAATCACAAGACTATTATAATGAAAAGCCAAAAACTGAGTATACCTTACAGTCCTAGCTGACATAAGAAAACAATTGTAAATTTAAATCAGTTTATGGTGTACTTCACAATGAACTTCTTGGTATTGATAGAATTTGTAACTCGTAAGAAATCTATTTCTAATAAGGTTGAAATAGGAAAGTGTTTGGTTCCACAAGAATAACAATAAAACTTCAGAAAATCGCATGATACCGAAATAGCTTTTCATAATATTCTTAAAAATTATTGTAGAACGAAGAAAAATGATATTCGTTGCATTCAAGAAATAGATTTTATGTTTTTTTATACCAAAGTTATTAAAGAAGTCAATAGATTAAATCTCATTAGCATAACCAACATATTTTTTCTAATGATCTTTAGATTTTTTGTTTAAAATAAATAGAAGAAAAAAATATTATTTCTACAGCACTATAAGATAATTTGTTGAATCATAGCTCACCCACCGTTTATAAAGCTGTGTACTGTACGAACGTTAAGTACTTTGCCAGACTGGCGTAGACCGTAGACCCAATCGAAAAGTGATTCCAAATGAAATGCTCTCGAGGGGATTTTCAGTCAAAACAAATATATGCCACAATGTGTATTTTTAAATAAAACATACATATGTATTTTTTTCTTTGAGAATTTTCATGACATAAAAATAATATATATATTGTTTCAACACATTCATTGTTATCAAAATTCTTTCGGATAGTTCATACTTTTTAAAAACACAAATACGGTGACATTTAACCTCAATTGTAATGTACAAAAATAATCCTTTCTAATTCCAATTTGACAATATAAAAAATATATCAATATTTTGTTCGAAAATATATTGATATTGATGTAAATTAGGAGCATTTTTAGAAATAAAGATAATAATTAATATGATTACAGATTATGATTGCTTTGTTTCGATTCTATAGCCCGGGGGGAGGAGGGTTGCTTCCCGTAAAAAGGAAAAATCCCAAACGCCATTTTGTAATTTTAAAATGTTAGAATCAATCTTGTTTCATTACTTAGGCAAACTTTGCGATAGTAAATCCGAAGATGCCTCTGAAAGAGGCGAAACACGTGTCACAGTTAGTAGCAAAATACGTCGAATAATCAAAGTAATTTTAAATTTTATATGATTACAGTAATTGGCTGATGATTTTAAATATTTTTTTCTCAGCTGTAATTTAAACAAGAAACATCTGTATCAACTTTTAAAGGATTGTGTTATTTTACAAGTAGCATTTTAGACACACGCAAGTTCTTACTATTTAAAATACTCAATTGACAACCGGACGTCTTTCCACCCATTCGGAAAATATTTAACAAGGCATTTATGCAAATAAGAAAAATCACTTCTTAAATTTATTTTATAATTGCAATACAGAGGGTATTTGAAGGGTCAACAAGTGTGTATACGATCAAATGAATAATTGTCAATATCACCTGGTAGATGCTTTTTAGCTGCTACGGCACAGAAACCGTCATTAATAAATTATCTTTTCAGTAACAATTTACAAACTAAGATTATTTATCAGCATAAAAAAACACAATTGAATTATACGATATCATTGTGTTGTTTCTATTTGTGATAACGGCTTTGCATAATATTTACAAAAGATTTTCGAACGGTGAAAATAGCTTTATAGCAGGAACATTACTTCTAGATTTTATTTTTTAACCTGACAACAAAACAAAACATCTCACGGAACAACTACACTCATACGAAAATCAAGGATTCTTAAAATACGTATGCCAAATTAAAAATAATAATTTTATTTAAAATTTCAAACTATTTTCTTGGAAGCAGGTGAGAGTGCCTTTTAATTTTTTATAGTAGCTTTATACTCAACGTACTATAGATAATATTATAAAACACATGAAGATAAGTAAAGTTAAAGTGTGGTTACAACAAATGGCGTAAAGATCCATTCTAACACGATGAAAAAAATAACAATGTATTTTAGTTGTATAGAAATTATTTTATCTCTCGTTGGTAGTTATTTCGGCTTACGCCATTTTCAGAACTATACTGTAGAACTAGTTTTGACGATGGCGTAAGCCAAAATAGGTATCAACAATATGAATATAAAATAATGTCTGCAGAACTAAAATACATTGCTATTTTTTCACCGTGTCGTAAAGATTATAAGGCAGCAAGACATACAGCGAGCAAAAATGCAGAGAAAGATGGCGGTGGTGCAGAAGTGTTATTTTTGCGAGGTTTGCAACGACGTGAACGTTGGGTATGGCATGAATGTCAAGTTCAAATGAGATTCCTCTATGTTAAGAATGTTTTATTCGCCATTAATTGACTAATACTAAGAGTTTTCCAGAATATATTTGTCTTAACATACCGAGGCCGCATTACTATATACTGTATATGAACCATGTATTATAAAAAAGCATATAGATATTTTAATTCCGTGGTTTCCTCATACATTCTAAATCTCTTTTCTTCTTTTCGTGCTCATTCTACAATAGTTCATATAAATCGATACTATCGGTTAAAGAGAAAAGATTTTCATTTATATCGTAATGTGTAAATTTAATATAAATTTAAGAATAAAATATGAATTAAAGCGGTATTTAATCGTGCGAGTAAATTGTAACATAATGAACGTACAATTTCTTTTTTTAATTTAACTGAATTTCGATATTTTTTAGTTAAAATCCAGCCGATTTTTTTAAATTAGAGATGATGACCATGTGGTCGTGTCATATGTCAGCAATCGCTTAACATGTTTGTTACACACAACTGTAGAGGGAACTGTGTTACATAAATAAAGATAAATCAGTATAACTGTATTTATATTGTGATCGGCATACATTGGTTTTTAACAAATACTTATTAAAATTTAATTGTTAAAGTATTCATTTGATCCACGGCAACATAACTCATACATTCTATATATTTTTTTTCAAAGAAAATAGAAAACGTTGAGGGGTACTGACTTTCCAAGGTAGATACAGATTGTATACAGAGGCTGCAACTAAAATTGCGGCGACATCCGAGAAACACACCACGGGGAGTTGTTTACCGGCC
Source organism: Himalopsyche kuldschensis (assembly GCA_028554975.1). Classification (NCBI taxonomy): domain Eukaryota; kingdom Metazoa; phylum Arthropoda; class Insecta; order Trichoptera; family Rhyacophilidae; genus Himalopsyche; species Himalopsyche kuldschensis. The sequence goes on along the minus strand of JAHFWI010000016.1, from coordinate 4,526,205 downwards.
TCGTCGGCAGGTGGTGCAGTAAACACGCCGTACAACTCGCTACCCGCCACCGGAATGAACAGATAAACAATAAAGTGAAAAGGTCAGAGTAAATTCAGGTCGTAGCATTTTATTTTACGAGATCGCGCCATTCTGATTTTGCGAGCGCCAACGGCAATTGAAATCTGAAGAGTCCGGCGGGAAAATGCTGTACCACTAACGGCCGACTGTTATATTTACATGTTTTCGTTTCACAGTAAAAAAAGACCTAAAAAGATGTTTTTGAAATTATAATGAAAACCTAAAAATAGAACTGCTCAATAGTTTTTAAAAAAAGTAATGTTGTTATTGTGTTATTTACACTGATTTTTTATTTCAAAAAAATATAGTCTGAAAAATAGCAAATAATTGATAATTAAACGGACACGGTTATTATCAAGGAACGACACTGAATCAATATACTCCTATTTGATTACTTTAATTTAGATTGAAAATAATATAAATTTATTACTTGTATAATTTAAAATAAATATTTTTATCTACTTATAATTATTAAGCAAATACGATTCCGAGTTGATTTTAAGTAATGGAACCTATCTACCATATTTGTATGGGCACCTTATCTTTATTTGCAATGTAGACTTTTCAACGTATCCCCCGTGTGACAAGAAGAACGAGTGTATCGTGATAAAGATCAAGAACGGTTTCGCTCATCGCAAACATGAAAACTGACTGTTCTGTTAGAAATATTTCTTCAGTGTTTTAAGTATTTCAATGTGAACTGTGAAAGGAAAAATATACAATTGTCAACAAATAAGTTATCTTATAGAAAACGCTCTTGTCCAAGCAAGTAAGTAAATATTTATAAAATCATGCAAACGGAATTGAAACTGTGTTTCTGTCCCTCTTTTTTGGATAAGTTTGGATTTATGCCACCTATTAAATTCAAAGTTCAAAAATTTTGTATAATGTTTTTTTCTCATTCAATAATATCTCATTTCAGAACAAGACATTGAAATTGTTATTGCATGTAAACAAGGTTATCACTTTTAGAATAGAAAGAAGTGAAACCTGAAACTGCCATGAGTAGATAAATCACAACCTTTTTTTACTTCTAAATCCCAATGGATATTATTTAAACATTTTTCCATGTGGCAGGTGCAGTAAGGCACTTGCAAAGAAAGTCATGTCAGGTGTTTTATTCCACAAAGATACTCTCTCAAACGTTGCTTTCAACCCTTGTTCCCTACTGTGATCGTATAAATCAGCCTTAAACATGTTGCCAGGCAGTGAAGTGCGGAAAAATTATATGAAAGTCAGCTATATCAAGATATATAAATAAACACCAATCCCTTTTTACACAGGGAATACCAGTGAAAAAACCGCGTTAAATACAGTTTTGACACAATGTCCGGTCCCAATGTGGAGTATATTTATTCCTTATGGTGCTTATCTTAACAAAAGTCGTTATAATATTGCTTGTTAAAACAGTTACCTAAACATTGAGTTATAAGAATGGGTTGCTATAACACAAATTCTTGGCTAACTTTCGCTATGCTAAGATTTTAGGATAAAATGTGTGGAAAAAAAAATTTGAAATAAATTTAATTAATCATTCTACTCAGTTGCTTAACCACTCTATTTCATAAGAGAATATTTATAGAAATGGTAAGACTAGGAAATGCTAATGTTTATCTAATCGCCTTCGCTATGCGCGACATAATTGATCAGATTTGTGTAGGAGGGTATTATAGACAATACATACATCCCTGTTTTTAAACAGATGTCAATAATTCGATAAAAAATCAACTGCGCGAACCCGCAAGATCCGCAACCGAAGCCAACGACACTCGACCACGGCGTCGACCAAAAAAAATAATGGTAGATACTAATATTTCAATGTATAATAACTAAATTATCTGCAAAATATTTTTTGTATTAATTACACATAACATTCTATAACTATCAAGATCGGTGCTATTGAAATAAACTAAATTAATCGACTGGCGATAAGTATGTTTATTCATTATTTTTTCCAACATATTAAATAACTTGTTTTTCTTCTGCACTCCAATGGTTTTTGGTTGCGTAAAAATTCACCCTCAAGGTACACGTCTCGGCGATGCCGTATGTGCCGATTACCTTCTCAATAAATTATTAAATATCAGCGCCAGACATTCGACCCGAAGGACTATAACCGTAAGCACCTACATACAGAGAAATAATTTTGAGTGGGTACTGGAGCACGATATTTTCGCTTAAATTTTCCGAGGAACCGATTCAATTTCTTAGCAAGTTTTTTCTACGAAAGTTGCTTGTTATTCGCTTGCCGATCTCACTGCCCCCAGATTTTTCAGATTGAAAGCGTGAGAAAGGGAAGAAGAATCGATTCATTAAAAAAAACTGTACCAGGACACAAACGCAGGTGGTTCGTTACAGAAGCCAACGACGTTGACCACTGCACTACGTTCCGAGAAAAATATATAACAAAGCCCTAAAAAATATTAAACAAAGCACGGAATACCAATAAAATAACATATTCATTACGTAAAAAGTCATAAGAGTTAAAATAAATAATAATCGAGGACCAAGCTTCGATTGGTAACATCACGGTGCCACGACGATTGACATAATTGATTTCAATATGAGTTTTTAGAATAATACAGTTTAAAAACACGTTAGAATATATAAAATACTCATTGAAAATCTGTTAACATAATAGTTGTTAATGACAAAATAAATTCATTGAAAATTTTGGCATTCCGCCATAACCGTAGCTCATACGTAGATATAATTTATATGATCCGCGAGAACACAATGAATAACGTAGGATGTGCTAAAATGTGAATTAATATTATAAATCAATGGCACAAATAAATAATGCAAAATATATCGTTCAAATGTGTTTTTGACGACAATTTTATTTTAAGATAAGATTTATTTGAAAATGTCTCAAATTGAAAGGTATATTAGCATTGCATTAATATGAATTGCCAAAATATTTTGCTTTTATTTAATTATATAATGTAAGTATTTGCTATTTTCTCAAAAGTCACTAATCTCATGTAGTTATTGTTTATCAACTAGACAATTCAACTAAAAACATTAATATCAAAAGATTTAATGATAATTATAGAAAGATTTTACCGGAGCACGTTATCAAAATAAGCACTAATATAACCAATCTAAAAATATGATTAATAAAGCAAAAAAAGAATTTCAATGCTTTTGTATTCTGCAAATGCAAATCATCGCAATTACTGTTGTAAAATAGTAAATAAATATGTAGAATATTTAGTCGGAAGAAATATTTTAATATTCTTTTACTGTGATAGAGTTGATAAATTGTATAAATCAGTTCAGGCTTACTCATGGCAGCCAAACAAGAACTAAAGAGCATAAATTATTAATATAATGTTGTAAAAGGTTGTTATAAAAATTGATAATAACATCATCTTAGTAAAATATTCGAATAGTTGGTACATCGGTGTACACTGTAAATATTTAGTCGATACATTACATAGTATAACATTAATAAGAAAACGTGATTTTTTGTACAGATTTTACAATTTAATAATAATATCACAAATGAACTGATTTAAATCACATGCATCCAATCGATGAGCGAAAATAATTTGAAAATGCACGACACTAGTTTAAACTATACATTAAAATGTGTGTTTTCAAAAGGGGCTAAATATTTTAAAGGGGGGAGTTGAGATACATATGTTATTGCTTTTCCGGATCGGTCAGGTGTTTCTTCCCATTAATATGCTTCGTTGTTCCTTCCCGTGCGAGGGACGTTACCTATACTCTACGATGTAGAGGTAATGTGGAGGTAAAGCCTACGGACTGATACATCTACGCTTCGCACGTGATCTGCATCTACGCATCGCCCGATTGCACTCTTACATAATTGATGATTTTTTCTAAGACGTATAAATTTAAGTGTATTTTCTTATCAATATTACGATAAAAAATATACTTTTTGGTAGTTAATAGTATAGATTTTATATTTTTATACTTGAACTGAACGGGTCATTAGCGACAAATTTCATGGAAAAGAACGTTTAATTTAACTCATTTCTTATCAAATGAATCCAACTACAACTAACTCTTTAAGCCAGTGATGCAAACCTTTTTGAGAGAAGAGCCAGATAATCAATTCACAGACAGTTCGAGGGCTTCATGAGTAAAAGTAATTAAATTATCGATATATATACTGTACATAAAATTGGCTATTTTATATTGTTCTTCAATCGTCGATAAAAAGTTCTGAAGAAGAAAGGAAATTGATATTTGTCATATTAGGCTGCATGAAATGTCATTTCGGCCCGCGGACCTCAACAAGTGCATCACTGCTCTAATCTATCATGTATTCTTTGCTTAGTGTTTGTAATTTGGAAATTTGATATCAAAAATAAAAATTTAGTATATAACCTAAGAAACAAAAACAGAGAAACGGAGAAACATTTTTTTTACATTAGTTGCTACATGACTAGATAATTCAATATTATAGTTCCAGATAAAATCATTTCTTACACTTCTTTTTAAAAACAATGTCATTGTTTTACATTTCTTGGATTGTTTTCGGAGACTTAGAATACTATATACACATATTTACATGATAAACAAAATAATATACTTCCAATATAATTTTTTTCAAGTAGACGATAATATAAAAGTAAGGTTTTATGACTCTTGTTTATATTATTTCAAATATATGTATTTTAGCAAAAAACGATTTTAAGTAACATACTAAATATTAAAATAAATAAAATATATTGTAACGATAACTTTACCGTATCTTGAATGATGGCAAAACTTATGCATACAATTTATACGCTTGAGCCTGCAAAATTTCATATATAAAAGCGGGATTCGATCGCTTATTCCGTGGCCACAATAATAAGGTGTTTTATAATGCAGGGCAACATATTTTATATCTTTCACACAATTCGCCGGTAACAGGAGCGCAGGAGTGGCGCGAGAGAGATAAGGATATAATCTTGCATTGTGGTCACGTAGTCGACGGGAGAATCCTTAAGTAGCCAATACACTGAGGAAATATACCTCTTCCACCTTCTGCGATCCGTGGTGCTTGAGACAGGTCCTGCTTTCACTGTATTACTTACATCTAACCGATGATATATTATTGGGCATTTGGTTTCGTAGCGTGATTGGAGGTGAACATGGGTACACGTTCTTCGATGGCCTTAATTTCGTTTTTCCGATGCATTCAATCGTATATGTATAACGAAAATCTGGAATTTAAAACGAATTTTCTATTAGTTATTGCCTAATGATTTTTTTTTATTTAATGGAAGCAGTTTTTTTCATCTCTAGGCTTTTAAATTATGATTTATTTAATATCACTTTCAGAGAAGTTGACGCTGAAAGTTAAATGCATTTCTAAATTTAATATGTAATATCAATGGGCGAAAGAGATAGCAAGTTAGTGAGAGGACTAGATGTAAGCTATTTTGCTTTCGTTTTCAGAAAGTAATGAAGAAAGAGATAGAAAGCTTTAAACGCACTCAAACAACAAGCTTTGCGTTAAATGATAAATGTCCATTTAAAAAAAAAAAGATGCACAAGAGTGGATTTAGAGTGGTTAATTGTATCATTTTCTATTTGCAGAAGATTGAAAATGCATTCCTGAAATAGAATAAACATCATATGTTGATAAAATATATCATATGTCGGTCCCTGTGGTCTAGTGGCAAGAGCTTTAACAATCCCCGGCAAGGTCAGATTTTTCAAATGAAAAAAAAGAGATCTTGGGCTGGGTGTATGTTATTTATCGTTGATTTTGTGCACAACTGATACATTATTTACCATCGAGTTAATCTCGTATGACTTTCACAACTCAGAATATTTGGCGCATTGGCGTAAGCTGTAATGCCAAATATTTTTTAAAAAATTAAAAAAAAAAAAAAAAAAAATCAATACAATTTAATACTGAAAAATAATTTGCATGAGCTCAATGCAAACTATAAATCTCGTTTCAATAATGTACTATATAATTTAAAAAAAACATATTGACTTTGTATTCTTTTAAAATTAATTCTCAAATATATTGATGTGGCAATGTGTATGGTGTAGCCCTGGAGGTGAAAATAACGAATACACGTCTCGTAAAAGGTAGAGCCCTCGTGTAAAGGGCGCAATAAATTATTAATTTTGCTTCACTCATATTTATTTTCGATCACGTATGTTCCTTTGACGTTGGATCGAACGAGTGAACGTGCTTCATTGTGGCTATTTATGGGTGATTCTATCGCTACTTTATACATCAATTCTATTATACAATCATTATTCAGTTAATTACAAAATAATTATCTTCGAATAGTTCAATTGCAATTTCAAAATATAAACTAAAGAAATTATCAACGATATGAAGCCTAAGTGGAAAATCATTTTGAAAACATTATAATTTATACGTTGCGATTTTATGATGAACACAGATGATGCTACTATTTTTTTTCAATTAAATAATTGGATAAATATCCTAACGAAGATTTGTTTACCCATGTATGTATATTTCAACTTTCGTTTTGTGAAGCTATCCATGTTTAACCTACACTTAATTCCATGATTTTGTTTTATTGAATTAAGTAAATAAATTGAGTTGCCCATATTTAAAAAATGTATCTTGTTTAAATATTTTTTTTCGCAATTATATATGTTATGGGTCCTATTATACATTACAATTGTATATGTGTCGTATCTTTTTGTCATTATGGTTATGTACGTATTTAATATAATTATTTGTGACATTCATATTAATATTGTTTATTTTGGGTTGCTATACCAACTACAAAATAATAATAGCGACAATAAGGGTCTTTAACACAGCTTGCGTTGCTATGGCGACAACGCAGATTTAAACATTTCATTAATAGTGCTAGAAGTATTAAAAGCAATGTCCCGTCATGTTTTTTCTCATACGAATCGGCAATTAATAATCAAAGCGTGATTGCAAATTCCTAAAATTCTCAGATTGACTGTAATTATTTTTTTTATATAACAAGCTCTACGAAGCTATGTATGTATGTCCCTTGATACAGATAGTTCATTCAATAAATAACAATATGTATAAAGTATTGTTAGTACCATTAAATTAATTCTGTATGGATATTATCACATCGGTAACAAGTATTGAGGTAGGCAGCTTTCCCGAATTTATATCAAACCTTCTTTATACGGAAAGTCTGCTGCAGTCTGAACGTTTCCGTTTTTACGCGTCGGAATGTAAATCAAAATCACCTTCACTCTAAATGTAAAAAAGGTTGTCTGAAACAATAAAGCGCCAGAAGATAGCTCGAAGCTCGTCACTCGGTCTCGCAAAGGTGCAAAGTGGAGATTTCAAAGTTAAGTTGAGGATATAAAGAACAGAAATATTATGATACAATTTAACAAATTTTCCTGTGGGATTGAGTTTGTATGTTAGGTTTAATCTGACAATCATCGAGCTTGTAGAGTTAATCAAAAAAAATCATAAATGCAATTAAGTTTATATGCGCGTTGAAAATGATAATCGTGACATAACTAACCGATGAAACATACCCGGCGGATTCTCAGTATACGGATACACATGATAGTTGATATCACTTAACTTAAGTGGCTGAGCAAGTGAACTCTGTTCCCCTTTATATTTATTTATTTTTTTAATTTAAAGATCATTCCCGTGCAGCGCTGTATAGGGTCAAGTAAGTGATCAGTAAATATGTTTCTTTTCTTGATCGCATAGCTGTATGGAAGGCAGCCGTGAAATAACGGCTGCATACACAATGCTGGAGGTGGTGGGACAACCAACTTGTAAACTTAGATATAAAGCGTCCTTCCATATCTGCATTATAAAAAATAGAAAAGCATATCGTTTTGTCAACGTGTCTTGCTTTCTTTCTCTACTGAGTGATGAGCGCAACCGGTCCTGATCTTCCTAAAGTGTACAAAAAAAAAAAACAATATATTTTGTTTAACCATGTCCGCTTCCAACTTGGAGCATATGGACTCCTCACGGAATTTATCTCAACATATGTTTTTCTACGAGAACTGCTTGTTACCCAGTTGCTCAACCACTCTTTTTTTTCGAAGAGAGTAGGGATGGAAAGGATACGAGGACTAAGACAGGACTAGTGATTAGCTAATCGCTGTCACTATGTGTGGCTCTTTGGGACCGGAATGGTGGGAAGGGATTTTCAACAACACAAACACCCATGCCATTGAACAGATTTAAGAAAAAAATCCGCTCGTACCGGGAATCGAACCCGGGCGGTCCGGCACGCAAGCCAACACCATTGACACTGCGCCACGGACCGGTGTATTTTTAATATAATGATATATTTAAAAAAAAATGTTTTTCTGCAATAGAAAAGTTTTGGAGTTTCCCAAAGCAGTAAAAGCTGACACATAGCAGTTTTTAAGTTTAAACAACACCCATAGGTATAAAGCTATAAAGTAACAATTTAAACGCAGCCCTGTACAGAAAATTGTATGCAAATTGCTTTGCATTCTCAGGTGTGTTGGTGTGGACGTAATCACCGCCCGGCACACTTCCTTCTCACCCCTTGATTACGTCGTAAAGACAAGAGCAACTGCTTTGTATACGGCACATGTAAATCTGAAATATCCCCACCTGAAGTGCATGTCAGGTCTCTATACACAGTATGGACAGTTATGGTTTTAAATTTGATCGAATAATCTATGATACGCATATAAAAATGCAGTAATTTGTTATTTTTTGACAATTGTATCTTTTAACCATGAAACTGAATGGTATCTTATTCTAATGCAAATCAAATTTTGAAATAAATTTTACCTTTAGTATGGTTTGTATATAATCAATTAAGTGGTGTTTGAAACAAATATATAATTATTATATTATTAAAAATATAAAGGTCATACTATTTTGTATGTAACGGTATTGTAAAGGAACCTGGACATTTATTTTCAACATAGAAGAAAGAAATTAAGTATTGCAACGAAAAATTTGACTATAAATTGTGCGATGCATTATTATTACATATGTATATACAATTTAAATTGAACGACCCAATACAACAATTTCCTCCATAATACCCTTTATTTTTTTAAAGCAATATATCAGTATATATGTGCTGCATAATAAAAATAATAGTCCTTTACTATTTTAGAAAAGATTTAGTCTTCCAATTACGGCAAAAATGTATCTTGTCCATCGTTAATGAAATTGTCTTGAGTTTTTGAGTTTATTCCTGTACTAAAACCTCTGAAGATGTCAGAAGCCGACACTAATATAAAAGCTTTTTGAATTTGAACGATTTGTATATTTCTTTGATAATGTAAAAAGAAAATCGGTTCATAGTTTAGTTTCACTTTTATTGTGAGAAACAGTTCAAAACTAATTAGGCCATCTATGTATAGCCTAATACTTATAAAAAGGACGATATGTGATAAGATTTGAATAGCTTATTCTATAATAATTGTGAAGCTTACTTAAATTTTAAATAACATGGTATTATGAGGTAAAACTTAGTACATATATGCCAATACAACCAATGTAATAATATCCAGTAAAATATTTATAATGTTATTATGTATGCACTTATTGAACTGTCATACTTGTATGCATATTTTTTTCACTCTATTTCATTTTAAAGTAGTCCTTGCCCTGACAAATGGAAGCACGACCAGCTTCTGTGACCGATCCCTAACCGAAGTGGAAAATAAAAAGGTTGTCAAATCCCATTCCACTTGTCGGCTCACCTGCGACCGTCTTTTATTATTTTCTATTCTCTTCTTTCCGGTCGCCCGATTTACTTTTCAGAGGGTATCACACTGGTGATCACTAACTAATATATTTATAAAAAGAGATGACGAACTTTTCTTTTGGAATTCGTTACCAACTTTTTATGAATTTTGATTATCGGTTATCAAAAGTGCTCAATTATTTCTAAGGATAATATTTAATGTGATTTTTAGCTATAAGAGTAAATTGAACTTAACTTGTTCCTAACTGGCTGTTTCATGTTAATCACTATTCTATTTATATCCCAAGCCCATATATATATGTTTGAAAAGTCCATATGCTCCATATTGGGAGTGCAAATAGCTGAAAAATAATCTTTTTATTTTGTATCAATTATTTTTCAAGCATTTAATAGAATTGGTTTTGGATAACAAACAAATTCAACATTAAAATTTTACATATATCTATTCATAAATTGTAATTTTGACATCCGTGACTAATTTTATGCTTTTAAATTCGAATAAAAATATTGTTTGACGTGCAGTCTAACATAAAATGAAAAAACCTTTTAAAAAAAATGTTTTTTTCATCTCCAAATAAAAAAGATTTCTGCAGTGCAATCCCCCAAAGCGATCATTCTAAGCCCCACATTTACTCTGTGGGACCTTCTCTAGGATTGCACCTGCCCATACCTTTTTATCTCAATTCCTTTCAACTCACCTCACTTTGGCCCGTCCAACTTTTCAGCAATTGAAATGAGCTTCACTCGTGTGGGACTGGCTACCTGTCTCTATCTCTGTCCATTAAATGGAACCGTTCACTTCGGATAGTTCGTAGAACACCTGGAAAATATTTTCCACGTAAAAGTCTTTTGTCTTCGTTTTGTCATTGTGTTTCTGAAGTGAAAAGAAAATGAACTTGCGGTGAGAGATAAATCGTTTTTCAGTTCTCATTTCAATGAATGGCTGTTTTACTTTCTTCGAGCGTAAAGTATTTTTCTATCTTATATTGTTAACTTTATTTCTTAAGCTGAAAAAATCAAGATTAAATATAATTCAAAGAATAAGCTTATTCTGAAAAGTGATACTTTGTTATAAAAAATAAATGATTGAAAACGCTTGTAATAAAAATGATTTAAAACATAATTTAATCTTACAAGATAGATTATAGAATACAATACATAGATACTTATCTGTTATAGTAATGGGTATCCTGTTTTTAAAATTGAGAATTTTATACAAATAAAAGATTGATAATTTTATTCTTTATCTGTTTATGTGTATAATATATTTTGAACTTCTATAATGGTGATTCAAATTTTGTTTTAAAAGGCACCACAATTTTTATATCATAACTATAATAAAACATTGTAGATGGGTACATATTTATCATTTTTGATTCAATAGTTAAATACATATTATTCTTAATTACAACAAGAAAGAATTCAAGTATAAAAATTGGATATATTTTATGATCCGTGCTATTTCTTGGATTATTGATATGGTATGCTGGGTTAATTGATAATAAGGGATACTCATGAAACTGTATTTGTTATTAAGTTGCTACATGCTATTTTCACGAACCAAATTAACACATATTTTAAATCGATCGATTAATGTTTGTTATAGACTTACTTATCTCTGTTTTTTTATTAGGTACACAAATATGAAGAGCCTTATTATAAATGTGCTTTTATGTAAGTAATAAAAAAAAATGCAACTTAATCATGCAAATGGGTGTGAATTATTTCTAATTAGAAAAATAAATAGTCAACATTATCACAAGAGCCGGATAAGCGGTAGGCTTTTTGCCGTGTTACAATGCTAATTAGCAGGTACACCATCACACTTGCGGTTGCAAGAGCTTTCTTCAAGAGGGTTGCCTAACGTTAATTCTTGGACTTAATTTAAGTTGGGAAGATTACCTTTCGTTTATGGTCCACGTAAGCTCGCAATTACCGAAGCTTGACTTAACAAAACTAGTGATTAAAGTAACAAGAGAAGGGAAATGTTTTTTGGATGGTGTATGTGGTCGACATAAAAGTTCGGTGTAAAAGATCAATATAGTAATGATTTGCATATTTCAGTATCCTAGTAATATGCCCATGTGTTCCAATTCCTATACGAAATTTAAAAGGCTGATTAAAAAATATTAGGTACATATTTAAAGATGTTTTTTAATCCAGAAAAAATGATTTATTATTATCTTTTCAGAAAATAAAGCATATTGTAAGATTAAGATTTGAAAAGGCTCGTAATGAGATTAAACGGCCCTGATCATCATCGAAAATGTTTAATTTTTACAATTATAAAGATTTTCCAATAGGTCTGTGTAGTCGGGAGTCGGAGTCGTCACGGAGCTTTGACCGGAGTTGGAAATATTGAAAAGTTATTTTTGTATATAATAAGTCAAATAAGCTGGATTATTTGGTTGATATATAATTGAATACACATAAATAGGAAAGGTAGGAAAAAAACGTGACGAAATTAAACTTTTTTAAGTGACTCCACAGCCCTGTTTTCCACCAAAGAGCAATAGTAAACACTTTAAATGATTTCCGACAGGTGTAATGAGAGCTAAAATAGTCGCAGGCATCTATTAGTTTATCAATGAAAAAAAAAATGACAAATCTAGTTCCGACTTATTCATTTTAGATTTGGGTTCCAAATTGCAAAAAATCCTAGATTCGAAAGCCTGAAAACGATAAGTTATGATTGATACTGATCATAACATAATAGTCAAATGATTAAACTTAAGCAACATATTATAATATTAAAAGTCTATTTATTATAAATATTTTAATTTTTACGAAAATACGGCATATTGTAAGAAAACTGTCATCTTCGTCACATTTCAATATATGTATACCCGAACAGTATCGCTTCGTTTTGCGAGGGTTCCAGATCACGATGCATTCCCGCGATCGGCATTAGATCGCGATAAGTCTTTTCGTTAGTCAAAGGGAAGGTAAACTCGGACATGCATCCCCAGGGAATACCCGCACTTGCTATCAGGGTCTCGTTTATTTTTTCGCCATATTCCCCCGTGCCACTCTATCGGGATTCTGGGGAACTTAATCTTATTTACTGGCCGGCAACCTGGCGAAATTTCGCACAGATTTATGAAGTTTTTGTGTACAGGACCGTTTGAATTCGATTTTAAAAATTTCGTTTCCAAGTTACCATAGTAGATTTTTATCTATCATGTTAGAGATAACTGGTGTTTTATAATGGTAATTAAAGTAAAAAATGGCACTTCTTACTGTAAATTTGTTTTTTATTTAGTATTAGAATATTTAAAAATAATAAAACTTTACTAGCACTTTTTCCACATAAGATTTATTAGATCAGGACCGGTTTCGCTCATGGCGAGCATTTTCAACTGATATCAGTATTTTTATTATAATGCAATTCCACCAAGTATTAAAAGAGAACACCTTAAAAGTGAAAAGAATATTTATTAATTATTGTTATACCTAATTGACTAAAACCTTCAAGGAGATTGATGCCAAATAATTGAAAGTAGTATTTAGTATTTGTAATATAACATCTGTTTCATTTAAAATTAGTTTCATTTTAAAGTTTTAACTTCAGTCAAAAATGCTTGCAATGAGTGAAACCAGCCTTATAAAAATTGTGTTTTTTTTTTAAACTTTTTCATACGAAAGAGTATAGGATATCACATCATGCAGTCTTCTTCACGGGTGCTTCAAGAAACTTTTATATCACATTTGAAAGATTCAATTTTAAATCTATATGTTCTTACTTTGACAGTGTTAACTGTTAATTCTTGATCGAAAAATATGTTTAAAAGAAGAAGACATTTTTTTGAATAAATATTTTTTTTTAATTTAAAGAAAAACAGCTAACACTCGACTTCTATCTACAGATTGCAACCATTCGTTTTAAATAAAAATAATTTATAGCATTTATAATTTCGTTTATGTTGTATTATTCAAAGCCACTTTTATTGTTTTCAAGCTATTTCCCCCTGAAGTTGTGTTAAGTGAGCGCACACAGGTAATGTAACGTAATGTAACGGCCGACGCTGTAAGAAGTGTAATTTTTCATACTCGCTTGCTGCCATTATTCACAGTCGCGTTAAAAAAGCGAAAGAGGGAAAGCCCCCGTAAGAGGTGTTAAAAAACAAGAGCAAGTACCAATTACCCAGTGTTACACTCAACGTGTTGTGAAATATTACTTTATTCTGCCAGTCGGATACTTCTCTACAGAACACGGTAATTGTTATCATCGTAACTAGGAAATTTTTGTTTTAATGTCATGGAAATATTTTCCATTCTAAATATCAACAACGATTTTATCGCGCTTTAAAATCAAAAATTGGAGCTCTTGATTAATTTTATATTGACGAAACTGAATGATAAAATATAATGCTTAAACTAAAATAATATATCACAATTCGTTTACAAGCAAATTTAGTTTAATATCTCAGTACATGTAGTCCTCGACTTACGACCGAGCGTATTCCTGAATTTTGGTAGTAAGTCGAATTGTTTGCAAGTCGAATTTAATACTAAAATATGTTCTAGTATGCGTATAAAATGTTTTATTATATGTATGAAAAAAGGTCCAAGATAGAAAATGACATTTAAAATTGTCAATATAGAAGACTACCTTTATTGGCAACTGTTGTATAGTCTTGCTAAAAGGTCAAAGTGTGTTAAAGACGTTGCACACAATCTGTAAAATGAAAGTCGAGTTAAAACTACTCACAGAATTTTTTTGAACCAAAGGTTTGTCGTTATATATGTTGCTATTGATATACATATGTATCTTTTTTGAATTGTTAGAATTTTGTAATTTTTCATAATTCCATTTTGTCATGATTGATAATGCTCGGGACAAGCGAAGCCGGTCCTGATCTAAATAAATTCAATGTAGAATAAGTACTAAAAATGTTTTTTTATCTTAAACGTAATATCTTGTTGTGGTAATACAATTAAATGATATATATTATTGAGTAGATATTAAAATTAGATTCTGTATTCAGTTTCAATTTGTATACCATAAATCATCACATTTTTGGTTCAGCTAGATATTTTTCAAACAATATTTTGTCTAGTTGCAATATTTTTCCTGTACAAAATTTATGTTGTCATTTGAAAGAAAGTCTTTTGCGCTCTTTACTAACGGCCGTGCATTTGTTAATTGGACATCCGAGCTCAACTGGCGTAGAAAGAGCTACCAATCTAGCAGTAACAAGACTTCGTCTCATTTACCTGGCTGAGAAGAAAAATAAACATATTTTGTCGATGAAATTTTTTTTTACAGAATGAATATAAAATAGTTATCAAAATAAAAATGTCCAGATAAAGGTTTTGAAGAGATAATATAATCAAGCTACATTTTTTTTTTGATATAAATACAGCTAGTTTTGAGAAATGATATGCAACTTTTAAATATATCTGTAGTGCTAAAAGTTTCTCAATTTTCGGACCAGAATCTTTTGGGAATTGGTGGTAGAAACTTTGCTTGTTGCATTTATTTTGATTCAAATAATTTTGAAGGTATTATTAACTGTTGGTGTAAAACCAATTAATTATAAAAGCACACTTCATTTGTCTTGTATTTCATTCACAGCTTCTCATTGCCGAGACAGGTCTAGATGAGGACCTAGAAAATGATCATTTCAATCTAAAGAGAAATTGGTCCAAATAATAATATGAAACTTTTGTATCTGTTGTAAATTTTTACTTCATAATGTGACCATATTCGATTTACCTTTCAATTCGTTGTTCAACGATATTGAATTGGATATTTTTGGACATTTTTTGAGTGAATAATTTGCTAAATTTATTTTTCATAAGATAATTCAGTTTCGATATAAATTTAGTAGATATTTTACGAGAAATATTTTAGCTTTCTTCTATACGAAGCGGCCAAGTGAGCAATTTTAAACGTAATTACTATAGGTAAGCAAGGTTTCGGTCTGGGAAGATGCGAAAAAAGAGATGGGTGTTTTTTTCATCCTTACCTTGTGATAAATTTAAATAGAAAAGCTGTTCAAGTTTACGCAGCATATTTATAAAGGAATATTTGTACTAAACATAAAAAATAGTGTTGTGTGACATGATGAATCAAATATGTTCAATATAAACGAAGAAGTATTTTAGGATTATATCACATTTAACCTGGTATAAGGTATAAATAAACGATTGCTTAACAACCGAAATGGGTAAAAATTTGGTGAATAAAACCGAACCTGTCCTGATCATTATAAAAATGTGGTGATCCATAGAAAATTGTGTTTAAATTTATTTAAGATACCTTAAAGTTCACATTTATTTTGATTAGATCAGGACCGGTTTCGATGATCGCAAGCATTTTTAATCGAATTCGGTTGAAAATGCTTATAGTGCGCGAAATCGTAAAAAAAAAAGACACTTAATAGCTCTTGTCTGATATCCAAATAAATTATAAATGAGTTTTTGCATACTGAAAAACCCTGTGTTTTTGTTGATTCTTATTTTTTATTTATAAATTTAAATATATAAATATGTACATAAAAAAAATCACAAATATTAAGTTATCTATATATCTAATGTAAAGAAAAGAAAAATATTTTTTACAAAAAGAAAGAACAAAAATATCATTGGAAATTGACAAAGAAGTCTATCAAGCGAGTTTCGACAAATCAATTGTAATATGATAAAAAATAGTACTCGTAGGAATATGTAGGACACCCGAAGCAATACCGTTGTACTATAATATTTTGAGAACACATATTTTATGTACGCGGCCTTTTATTTAAAACTTTATTCTGAAATACCCTTCCTAAGGTATGATTCAAAGCTATTTATCTATGCGGGTTCGCTTAGTCACGCCTGACTGGATATTTTTCACCGTTGCTAATTTCATTAGAGGAAAACTTGTTCACAGTGTTCAACCAACTAAGCTACCTTCAGATAGGTAAGTTATACATCGTTGCTAGGTAGTCTTTGTTGACAGTGTTTTAATACATTTATACAATAATATCAACAAGTGAGAAGTTCTTTATTTAAAATTTATTGGTATTTGCTTATAAAGTCTTACAACTACAAAAAGATGTATTATGTTTTTTTAATTCGAACGTTAAGGAAAATAAACGTGGTACAGATAGTAAAATCATAGACAGGACAGGACAGGACCAGGATAAAATTGGATACGTTTTTGTACAGCGCAGACATCCACGTCTTAGGACAGAAATCAATAATTCAATTGCAAAAAGAAACTGTCCGGGCTGAGATTTGAGCCTCTGAGCGCCGCAACCGAAGCTAACAACGTTTATACTCGACCACGGATTAACTATATACTTATTTTATAATAAATCACAGCTATTGCGCTTCGTAGAGCAGTATTATATGTTAACCATAAACTTTCTTGTTCAACTCTTCTTACTTCATTCAATTCTGAAGAATGAAGAAATATAAATATATGTATGTACACATACCTTTTATTGGAATACTTAAGTACGGAAGTAAGGTTTTGTTTGACGTACTTTCTCCATCTGTTCGTGTTGCAAATTTGTATTGAGAATTCAATTCCTAAAATAATGTGGTGCTTTAATAGAAAGGTAGTTTTATTGCTCGCAATGATTATTGGCTCGATGAGCACCTTCGATTTGCCCGAATGAATCCAAGGTATGAATTTCGTACAGTGGTTCTCAACTGTAAGATTTTAAAAAGTGTTTGTCAAATAAACTAGGCACACACATTATATTGATACGCTCGATCATACATGGTGACAGTATATATGTTTCGATCATAATGCATATTATTTAAAAAATATATATATATTGGCTTAAATTAGGTTCAGTTGGCAGAAATATTTGTTTTTTTATTGATTTTTCACTCAGAAATCCATTCAAAAAGTTTTTCCAGCAATAGTAAAAGATTCCCATCAATAAACGTAAAGATTAAAAACTCAAACTATAATGTTAGAGCAGTTTTTCTTTAGCAACTTTAGCTGACAGTTCAGCATTTCGACAGTTCTTGACCGTTAGTTCAACTTCAGTTTTGCATTAAAAATGCATGTAGCTGCCGAAAAATGAAACCCGTGTCATAAGCGAAAATTCATGGAAAAGTACAAACGATTCAAATTTAGCTTCTGTAGAGCTTTATGAGTTCACATGATGCAGACTTAAAAAAGACATGGTATCCTTTAAATTGAGAACTTGTGGGATGTCCACTTGCATGATTATTGGCACAGCTGATTGTCTTGTAATTTGCGGCATGTACCGTGTCGGAATCGGGCTGAAATTATCGGCAGGTGCGCGAGCTGTCCCTCCGATCGGTCCTCACGTGCCATTCTCAGCACTACGACAAGCCGGAACGATTCCTTCTCAGGTATTCGACATTTAGGTACCGTACATTGCTCGCGGGTTCATCTTAATTGAATGAATGATTGACTTTTTAATGACGAATGGATTTAATTTTCATCCTTGTCAACATTTGGCAAATTTCTTTCGTCTAATCGATGATAATTTGTCTTAACATTTATGAAACTTTTCTCTGCAATTTTACAAATGAAATATGCATTTAATTTCTTAACGTTTTTTCTATAGAGCTAAAGCACTTTATTTAAGAATACATATTCAATGCTTACTACGGATAGTCTTAAAATGATACAATTAAAATAGACGGTTTTATCCTTTCTTACTAATAAAGCATATCTCAACTAAAGTTATTTCATCTGAGCTAATTGTTACTCAGTCGATAAATTTATTTTTACAGATATTTAGGGATTCGAAGAATGTTTTTTTTGTTGTTTTTGGTTCAGATTTAGTAAGAGTGAATTTAAGCTAAAGATAGTCTATGTAAAGAATAAATACGCGAAATGAATTTTGATATCTCCAGTTAAAAGTCCGGTCCGTGGCGCAGTGGCAACGGTTTTGTCTTGCGTGCCGGACCGCCCGGGTTCGATTCCCGGTACGAGCGGATTTTTTCAGTCGATAAATCTGTTCAAAGGCATGGGTGTTTGTGTTGTTGAAAATCCCTTCCCACCTTTACCATCCCAAAGAGCGACTCATAGTGACAGCGATGAGCTAATCACTAGTCCTGTCCTAGTCCTCGTATCCTTTCCATCCCTACTCTCTTCGAAAAAGAGAAGTTGAGCAACTGAGTAACGAGCAGTTCTCGTAGAAAAACATATCTTGAGATAAACTCTATGAGGAGTCCATATGCTCCAAGTTGGGAGCGGACATGATTAAAAAAATAAAAAATAATAAAACGCACTTTTCGACTACTTCCACATACGTTATTATTGTTCGGTAAAAACTGGTGAATCAAACTGGACCTATTCTTATCATCATAATATTTGTGGAAGAAGGACACAAAATATATATTTCTTTTTAACGTTTTGCATAAAGAACAATGAACGTATTAAAGGTGTCTTTAATTAGCAGCCAGCAGTACATTCAATTAAAAACTGTAGGCCTGGTTTTCATGTTACGCATTGCTTTCAGTATGAAAGTATAATTATTCTCAGGGTAATATTACTTTGGTTTGACACCGTGAGAATAAGCAAATTAATTATAATATTTATAAGGAATTAATATTTCAAAATTTAATATTTTTTTTTTATTAATCATAGCAAATGAAGATACGTATTTAAGATATGTATTTTATCCCGGTTGTAACATCATATTTAAGTTAATGATAATCACAGTCGAACTAGGACTACTGCCTTTGGAACTGGAGATAGCTATGTCAGATAACTGGAGATTGAATCATGACAAAACTATTAATTCAGTGAAAAATCTCCGAGTTCCTCTATGCGACATATGTAATGTTTTAATAACAATGCAGTCTTTGTTAAAGCAACTAAAAAATTGAAATGATTGAATCTTTAATTAAGAAGATTTTTATAGCAAATGTATGTGTTTCATTTTTGAAAATAGTCCATCATTTTTACTTTAAAAGGAACGTAAGCAGTCATTTATCACAATTTTTTAACAGAAATTGTCTTTAAGATGTTAATAAATATGATTCATAACTGCTGAAATACGTTCTCACAACTATTAAATATTGATAGATCGTTATAGTTTTGATAGTTTCTGTAAAGGTTGCTTAGTAGTGTTTAGGTCTACAGTATGGTTGTACATTAAGAACGTTAATTCTAATTTGTTTCTCGGTTGTTTGATACCCGAGAAACGACAGATCCGCACTCGGTTGACGGGCGGGCAGCGACTAGGTGCACAGGACGGCCAACTCGTATTGGTTACGAAAGCCATTAATTATAAAACCACTTTGCGCGGCGACGCCTCGGACGTCCCCGGAACCCGCTATTGTTCTGGCCGAGACGTCGTTCAAATTAGACGGCGATGCGAGTGATTTGTTGGCCCAACATCGAAAGCTCAAGACGACCATTCCGAGTGGCGCCTCTCATTCACCGAATAAACTCAGCGACGATTGACTGTATTTATTCAACCTGTGGTAGAAGAAATTCGGTCACACGTTTCAAATTTGGCCATTATTATGAAAATGAAATTTATTTGTATAGAGTAACGCCATTGTGATCACAAAATAGAAGGCATACATTTTTGATTGAGATAATAGATAATCGTACCGTGTTGTTTAACTAAGATTATTTATTGCAATGTTGAATGTCAAATGATATTAAGCCCAATGTTAACTACAGCAGTTTAATGTCGATATTGTCATTTAAACATTTTAAATCCTGTATATGGATGATTGTGACTTGTGAGATTATCGTCGATTCGATATTGAGTCTGTGACGGTCTGTGGCGGTCTGTGACGGTCGGTGACTGTCTGTAACTATCTGTGACTGTCTGTCTATGATAAAATTTTCTGTTAGTTTCCTAATAAGTTTTGAAAAAGTAGAATATGTGAACATTAAATACCGATATATAACTTAAAAACATTATGCGTATTTTACCAAAAATGATAGACCGATACATTTTTAACACAAAAAATACCAATGGAAAAAATAATTAGTATACTAGTGATATGTAGGAACATTTGATTATTTTAAGTTCCGTTTTGTTAGTAAATTGTACTTCGTACCTTACGGTATATACCAATCTGTCCAGTCAACATTGTAATGCGCATAAAAACTTGTCAAAAAAACAATACTTAATTCAAATTACAGAGAAAGATTTATAGTGACAGTCAAGACATATTGTTTTGCTTAACAACATTCAGCTGTTTCTGTAATTGCTTGCAAAATATGTTTCTTTCAAGTAGAAACAGTAGTGAATTTACTTAAAATGTAAATTATATATTTCATGTGCGCTTAGTAAATTTCAATGGTCGAAATTTAAAGAATAAGAACTTTTTTTTACTTAAGTCGTTTTCATAAATTCGTTCAGTTATTTAATATTGAAATATAATAGTTGTTTGAAATACGAAAAATTTATTTTATATATTCTTAGCTGAACACCTGAAAAATAGAAAATATTGCGCACAAGTAATTATAAAAAAGGTAAGGCTCTTAACTATTTTGAATAAAGAATACCCAAAGAAAATAGTGTGAAATGTGATTCTCTATAAAGTATAATATATGATAGAGTAATAAGACGAAGAAGAATAGTATCAAAGATACATTTGAAATTGTCTTGATGATTGCAGACGGGATGTGAAAGTTCTGTTAATATATAATTAAATCTCACCAAAAAGGGTTCATTTTTAATGAGGACTGAATTATGTTGTTCTTAAATTAATAGTGCCAAGCAAGATTCTTTTATTTAAAATTTAACGATGTCATAATAAAGATTATAAAATAAATCTGTGAATGATTGGCAGAAAATAAATAAGAAAGCAAAATTCACTTTCATTTAAGTATCCATTTAATACACATTACATTTTTATTGGCAAAAAAATATAAGAATATGACAAAATATTAAAGGTCGAGAAAAATAACTGATGTGTAATAATCT
The DNA here is from genome assembly GCA_028554975.1 of Himalopsyche kuldschensis. Lineage (NCBI taxonomy): Eukaryota > Metazoa > Arthropoda > Insecta > Trichoptera > Rhyacophilidae > Himalopsyche > Himalopsyche kuldschensis. The sequence continues at coordinate 4,504,598 of JAHFWI010000016.1, read as the reverse complement.
CTACGTCATAAAATTAAAGGTTATTATACAAAGGTTAAGTACAAGACTACAAGATACTGTCACTAACTGCTAATTGTCAATTCATTGTGGAAGGGTATTATATTTAAATCAATAAAAGACAATCAGTTGAAACTGCGCGCGATATAGTGAAACCGGTTCTGATCTTTACAAACATATATGTGGAAGCAGTAGAAAAAATAGTGTTTTATTTATTTTAATGTAAGATTTATTCAAAAGAACGTTCATTTTGTATTTTTGTCAAGTCAGAATCGATTAAAAAAAAAAGAAATATGTCATTTTGGACGTAACGTTTTAGAATGTCGTCTTTGAATTGTATGATGGAAATTTTCAAATCATTTTAAAAGCCGTCATCTTCGATCAAGATTGATTTGCTCGACCGAAGCTCGTACCCGTTAATCTTCCGCGTACAAATGTCGACACAATACGTTTGTTTCGCAGGGCGGGAGCGCTGTGGACTAGACTCCACAGTCGACTTGATGCGGCCGCCCAAGCTTTTTTGGTCGCTTTCTCGTCTGACTGGACGAAAGCTCGCTCTACAAACGGTTTAAAATGAATATAATTAATTTGAGATGCGTATTGTTTTGCGAAACGCTCTCGTTTGATTTACGACTCGGCGGGCATTTTACAGGTGTTGAACGACGCTGATCAAAATGTAAATATTTAGTGATGCATTATTTGCGTTTGTGAGTAGCCGACGAAATGGAATGTAGCGATTTTCGTCGTATACATCAATCGAAAGTTATTTTCGGAATGCGTTCACTGTCGAACCAATATTTTAATATTGTTAAGTAACTTAGCTTTATTTCAACATTAAACTCGTACCGTTTGAGATTGATTTGTTTTATGTATATTTCTTTATATTAAATCTTATATTCGATTTGTTTCAAAGTGAAGTATTCAAAATTGCAGATTATTTTACGATACCGTGGCTTGTGATAATCAATTCAAATGCTTTTTCTCTTCCTGTTTTCTCAAGAACTATTTTCTAGTTTGATACTTTGACATTTGATTTAAATTATTTAAGAAAAAAATCTGACTTGCGTCCGGCTGGCTGTAAACTTATAATTTGAAATCTATAACTTAATTTGAGTCAATTTAAAGATTTATTTTATATTGTGCTAGAAGATTAAATACGTTTAAACATCATAATTTGAAATAGTGAAATGCGGTTGTAATTCATGGTTTTGGATGAAATCTGAACATATTTTACGTATATTCTTACCATCGATTGTTTTTTCAAATTATATGTTGGAAAAAAATGAAACTGAAGTTTTTTGGTAAAAAACAAGACAAATACTGTTTCAGTATTATTTGATGAAAATTCTAAATACTTTCGATAGATTTGGCGGTAACTTTGTGCAAGATCATTTGAAAATAATGTTGATTATTCCACGTATTGCATTCATCTTTATTTATGATCAGCTTAAAATTGAATATTCCCTCAATTCTTATTAAACGTTTCAAATGTCGAGTAATTGCTGTCTTTTTTTATTTAACATATTAATATTCTCTTTTTGTTAGTTTTTTCTATCGTGTGGGCACAAAATGATGTCAATTTTGACTGAGTACACGTTTTATATTTATTTATGAATATTCTGAACAAATCAAAACAGTCGTCATATTGAGCCTGACGGGAGTAAATATAGTAAAAAAATGCAAATAAAAAACATTGAAATTATGTCTTCTATATCAAGGGACAATTCTTCCACGATGGAACCTTGATCGAAATCCGGAATACATATTTTGGATTATAGTCTTTGCTTTTACCTTGTATGTATATAACGTAAATTTTTCAGATGTATAAAGGAATGCAGTGAGTAAGAAATAAAATAAAAATGATTTATGTTCCCTTTAATTTTTTAATTCGTGAATTATCCAAATCAAACCAAGCAATTCAGTTTTATAACGTCACTGGAAGATAAATTTTCCATGAAAGTAAATTTATAATTTTGAAATTTCTTATAGTACAGATATGTTGCTTATGTTGAAAAAGAGTTTCTTTGATAAATTTTATTCAACTTAAACGCATTTTATAGATGAATTTAAATTTACTTTGAATCCGAAATATATGGGTTTAGCTTTATGGAGTGCCACTAAAGTGTACTAAATTTAAACCTGATTTTATTTCAAAACTGCTTTAACACCGACGTGATAAATGCTTGCAAAATAAACTAAAATACAAAGGTAAAAAAAAAATCAGCCGGGTCTAGTCTCAAAGTTATTAGGTGTCAGGCGACATCAGTTCCAAAGAACAACAGCAGTACTCGCAGCTTTTACACGAGCTGAGAATGTTTAGTACAAATGAGAGTGCACCCCGCATATGATTTATGAATTCGCTCTCAGCGTTGCAATATTTATGTGCGCCTGGTCTCTGGACTGCCGGACGGGAAAGGTAACGGAGACCACATGGCAAAATTTCTGTTGGCGCTTTTCGATTTCCGATACAAACACGTGGCCGTTCGAATTGTATAATCTTGAATGCATTTCAATTGGAGTGTGTATTTTAGAAATCCGCGCAACGTGAACATTGTATAAATCAGGTGTAAACAATTGCATATTCATGCCGAGCCGATTGTGAAATGGAATAGTGAAATTCATAATAGTATATTCCGTTGTTTTGTTTTGGTTTATTATGATTTATGACACGTTCTAATATTCAAGTATTCATATTTCATCATCTTTGATTTGTAAACGTATAAATCAGGGGTCGTCAAACTTTTACCCCTACGGCCGACATTTTTTGATTTTTTTTGCTGGCGATCGACTCGCAAAATAAATTGAATTTATTATCATTGAAAAAATGAAGAACAGAGAGATACCAGACAAGATGGTTGGTGACTTTGAATAGGTACGCGATGACACTTTGGCCACTCCTAGTCTAAATTAATGACTTTATTTATCGCAATCAGTTGAGTCGATTTTAACTTCGAAAATTTGTTTTATAGTCAGTAAATAATATTGTATTTAAATGTAATTTACATTACAAACAAGTTAGAACAAACGATATCTTGCTTGTAAGTTAACTTATTAAAACTCTTCAAAGCCCATCCTTGAGAATAATATCATAGTACAAAACAGTGCTTCCATCCTGTATTATTATTAAAAGCTATGTTAGAATAATAAAAGCAGCGCGTAATTATTGATAGTTTTAGTTAACATTTAAATACAATCAGGAAAATTGTTCAAAGTGAGATAGAAATTAAATCTAGACTGTCAAATCAGTTGATAATATTCACGATGATGAAAACCACGGATAGTAATTAGAAAAAATGTGTTTACTAGATATAATACCTTTATGCTTAGAGTAAACATATGAACAGTAAATAGACAGTGACCAGTTTCTCTTCGAAAAATCTCGAATTTATTGAATGATTAACCAATTGAATACACACTTTTCGTTAAAGCAATCATATGTGTGAAAAGAATCAATTTTCAAGAAAATTAATTTAAAAACATCAATGAATCATTACATCCGTGTGATTTTAAACATATCTTCTTTATGAGACGGCTATTGAAAAAGTTTCAATAGAACTTAAGACGAATGTACGAATATACACCTGACGGCAGCAATTAATATGAACGATGGTTTATTTTGGAATACTGCCAATATGTTCACGTTTATTATACTAGAAATAAACAAGTGAGCCTTTTGTTTGTTTCTGAAATAAATTATGTTCTAGAGGCGCCGTTTTTCAAAGTGGCCCGGTATTTGGAAGCTTTTACTGGTTTGAGCTCCGAAATAATTGAAAGACTTAGAAAATATGGGCAGTAATTATTATCTATGATTATCTACAATGGGCAGAAATGAACGGTGGTAATTTACTTGTTTAATAGGAGGGAGTTCAGGTGGTTTTGTACTTCAATGGGTTGTTATCTTGTATGTTTTTCACATGCCGAGGTTTTTTTTATTAATGTTCTATTATCTAACTGTAGTTTACGGTAAGAAAAATAACTATGTATTTTAATTCTACATAAATTGTTTTATATATTTGTTGATAGCTATTTCGGCTTACGCCCTCGTCAGAACTATGTTTTAAACATGCATTAGAACAAGCTTATATACCTAGGCTAGACAAGGTACACTTTACATCGTCTTCTATGCTCCACCATCTTAATTTTATATGGAAAAAATAAGTTATTGATTTGGTGTATTCATGAAGTGAAAGCTAATCTGGGTTGTTTTTACTAAGTGTGAATAAACGTAAAATTAGTAATGCATCAAGTGAATTTATTTTAAATTGCATTAGTGTTTATTAATGGCTTAAGAAGTGGTGATGTGTTAATTGTTATCTGTTCATTAAGAATGTCATTGGATTGATTATACCTATTAATTTCTAGCTGTTCCAATGTATTTTATTTTTCGATAAGTCATTTTATCAAGTAAAATACAATACATTTATTTAACTGAGCATTTTAACCACACAATTAGCGAGCCATTCAGAGATTATTAAATATACTGTTACTCCAATAAAAAATGATTAGTTATTCAATAATATAGTGGTTATACGAGTGTTCAACTTGCTGAGTTGTCAATTGCAGAAAGAGTCACATTTGGTTATATAGACAATATTTTATTTTAATTTTTGATTAGCAAAATCTCAATCATGTAACCCGATTTTTTTAAAACTATAAGCGTTTGGCATGGGTTTATTAATTTTCATATATGACTAAATAAACTGCAGATGACATAAACTGCATTGAATGCAGGAAGCATCCGTGATAACTCGTGAACTATTGCAATTGATTTATAGTGAAGCAAATTGGAGTCACCTAGCCGGGTGTATTTTTGTTGTTTGCAAAGCAATAAAGCCGATGCTTTGTTACTGACAATCATAAATCAATCATTTGGCGTAGCAATAAAACAAACTTGTTTGTTTAAACTTTTCAACTGTTCATTGGAAGTACAAAACGAAATGCGAAAGGCAGACGATGTTTATTTTCACAAAATGAAAAGCTCTATAAAAATAAAAGCTTTTCAAAGAAACGTTCGAATCACTCATTTTTTAACATATTTAAGCCTTCAAATCATCAGCCTCTCATTATTCGTATCAAATATTTACAAAAATCAGAATATTGAAACATTAATTACCTAATTGTTTATTTATTTATTTTAGCAGACGCCAATGCCTCAAATATTATAATGATTATACAAGGCTGTATGTAATTTAAAGCATTTTGAAGGTATTGCAAACTTATATATTTTTGATTGCTTTTTAACTGAATTATATATAAACAAAAAGAATATTTTAAAAGTGAATAGTTATTACTATCACATTTTATTTTACAATTTTGTATACATGTATACATACGCAGTATTATTTTTTCTGCATTAGTTCCCAAGTATTTTAAGATTAAACGAATGATATTTGTGATATAATATATGTATATTAACGAAAAATATTGCCCTTTAATTTTATGATGTGTATACATTACATTTGTAATGAATCCATTATGAGGCTTTGTGCAATTAAAAACAAACTCATGTGCTGAAAGTAGAGTTTTACCCACGTTCTACGGGAAAAATTGGATTACCTGGCAGAGGAAAAATAGCTAAAAAAATATAATAGTAGAAAGCGTCGTCGTTAAATATGCGTCCGACGATCCAGTTAAAAATTTATGACTCCCATACCGTCAGTTTATGAACAGAAATTTATTGCGTTAATTTTCCACTAAAAATATTTTCACTTTGCTCGATGAATACGTTGGCAACATCGTAGTGTGTATGAGAGAGAAAAAAGCTCTACAAAGAATTAATACTATTCATAATAACAATTGATTTCTTAACATGCACACATTACGAACCTATTGATATTTTTGACCATCTTTTTAATTTCTCGAATACGCAATAAACGCATTTTATGTTAAATTCAACATGTTATTTCGCAATAAAAATGTGTTATTATTTTTATTATAATGCCATTCACCAAGAATTGACAGTGAACACCTTAAAAGTGATGTTATTTCGCATTAAAAATGTGTTTCCATTCAAATACAGTTTCACTATTTTTACCTGTTTATTATCGAATTATCCACTCGCGAATGTTGGCAACGATATGATTCTCAATTTTTTTTTAATACAATATCAAATTGTAATGACAGATTGGCTTAAGCCAGAAAATATTTTGTCAATTTAGGCTTTTTTAATATTTAAAAAACTTATAAGTTTCGGCGCTTCAAAATAGCTTAGAATTAGAACAAAGCAGATCTCTAATAAATGCGATAACCTCACTACAGATGTTTTGTTATATTTGTCGGGACCGGGTTGCAGTGGTCAACGTCGTTGGTTTCCACGACGGACCTCACAGTTTCCAGTCCCAGTTTCAATCGATTTATAATTTCTTTCCGAAGGTGTCTTTGTTGGTTAAAAAATTCTTCTCAGCTATTTGATCATATGAGCGGGGAGTAGCGAAAGCGATCAGCTTACCACTAGTCTGTCCTAGTCTTTCTATCCCTACGTTTATCGAACTGAAGAGAAATTGGGCAACTGAGCAACAAGCAGTTTTCGTAGAAAAATTATGGTTAGATACCTCCATTTAGGCCATATGCTCCATATTGGCATCGGACATACATAATATATATATATGTAATATACTACCATGGAAAAACGAAAGCATAATTTGTTAATAGGTATAGTTTATTTCTTTACAAGAAACATGAAATACTGTACATACTTACAGATCTATAGGAAATCTACATAGTAGGATTAAAGTTTTATTAAGTTAAGCAACAGTTCTGTTGCAGAATTTAAGGGCAATCGCCTTCCCCGGGTCACATACATGTTCGAGGGTCGGGCCGAATACTTACAGAAGCGAAGTTTTCAATTAACATTACCTTCACTTGCTTGCACCTTCATCTCTCTTTCTTGTTTATGTGTATGTGCTCACAGCTAAATCCACGATTGAATAATTTAATAATGTTGCCTATTCGAGGGAATGTATTAAAGATGTCTCTTTCACCTGAAAATATTTAAGATTTTTATTGCAGAATATTACCTGTTATAAAATATTTAATAGAATAATAATAGGCATATGAATACTAACAAGCACTCATTTTTTGTCCTTCATAAAGTTACAATGAAAAGCAGCGTAAAATTTTTAGTATATTCACAACTATGCTACGATTTAGTTCACTGTTCACGTCTGGAGACTTGATTATGAGGGATTGCCCATGACGACACTATTTTAGTTATGTGGCTCTTATTTTTTTTTTACTTTACTGCTACGTTTTAATACGAGTAATTCTAAGCATCCACTTTTCATTCTGCAAACTATATTGAAGACACATTTATTATTATCCTCTTAAATCAAGTTTATATTTGAAATTAATAATACGTATGACAGGTTCTGAGTCGCAGCCGATGGAATTGGGTACAAAGTTGGGTGAACTTAGACATATGATTGTTATAAAAGTACAAGGGATTTTCTTATTTCTGAATACACAGTATTGTAAAATTACGAATATTTTTTAGTAAATTGATTTAGATTGAATAAAAAAACAAATTTTCATTACAAAAATGTGAAATAAGTCCAAAGAACACCTTTCAGAACAAGCTTTTAAAGTTTTTTCATGAATTTCGTTTTTAATTTGAATGGTTGCCTGACATTTGACATTGATTAAAATTTCATTTCCTTAAAGTCTCGCATAAACCTCACACCTGCTCAGATTACTAGGAATTTTCATTTAAAAACTTCCCTCACAAAGTTCACGTAGATTGTCTCCGTCCCGAAACGTCCGCCGGATAGGCCATCTCCGCGGCGCTTACATCGTTTGGGGTTTATTAAAAAGTTAACATTCCATCTTTTTTTGAGTAAAGTTTTGCGTTACCTTGCCGGGAGCTTTTCCGGATAGGGGGAGAAGAAAAAATAAAGCAGATCTTGTAGAAAAGTTTTTTTTAATGAGAATGTTGAGCGCCAATACAGAGACGCGTCGCGACGCTGCGGTCGGGGACGTCCCACTTTCGAAAGCATCGCCTCTTCTGGGAAATGAGTGAATTTTAAATGTTATTATATTCTCAAGTTTCCGTCGTTTTACCTGTACGAAGATAAAAGTTTTTGCGTTTTAAAATAAATTGAGATTCTTGTCATGTTTATGATGATTTTCTTTATAAATTATGCTGACCTTGCATGAATTTTTTAACGTTTTGTTATTCTTCTGAAATTCGATCTAAATTTTTTTCTAACGTATTCAAATACAAAACAATAAACGATGTTTTTATACAAAAGATAAAAAGCGTACTTCGTATTTTAAGCCGTTATTTTTTCGCTTTTCTTTTTCCCGTTCCTCAAATCAATAAATTTCAACATTTGTGAGATTAATTCATGTTTTAAACTCGTTTCACCAACATTGTTTGAATTTTGTATTTTTCTATGAGTTTTATCGCCAACGTCCCGGGTTTTATCTTTCGGCATCTTTAAACATTTCAAGTACAAGAATGAACTTCAACTGACAGATGCCGGAAAAGTGAAACCCGGAAAAAGAACAAAATTAAATCGATTAAAATTTGATATTGCAATTCCTTTAAACACATTCAGTCGAAATCCTAAATTAAATAATACTGTAGTCTTGTATTTGGGATCTGATAGTGATGTGGTGAAATACAACAGCGATCTTTATAGTGCCGTGTGGCACGCCGAGTCAATTTTCATTGAGGCGTGAAAGCGATAAGCGCTCACCTACCCACATACATATATATATACATTGTTACTAGTTTTTAAAAAAAAGATATCGATAGGATGTTCTATGCACACACGAAATACCAGCTCAAAACTAAAAAAAAAAACAAAAATAATATCTCGATTAACGATAATATATGATTTGTTTCTACGCTGTCTTTATATTTCTTAGCGAAGTATTTTTCGTTGTAAATTATTATAAAAATTTAACTTTCAGTTATTTGCTGAATATTTAGACCAGACACTTGTTTTGCCTTTTTTTTTAACAAAAATCGTCACTTTTCATCGATTGTATATTGAAAATTAATTTCCACAAAATAAAAGTCGAATATATCAATACCACAGTTTGATTTAGGTGTCATTTGAAGATATACGCTTTTAAAATTCTAAAAAAAAAACAATCTTTTTAAAATGTCTGCTCTCGATATATTATTGGAAAAGTTGTGTATTCTTCATAGAAAATTCAAGTGTAGAGCGTGTAACGAAAAACGAGTTATTATTTTTACTTATTTTACAATATGAATAACAATACAGGTAGGTGTACGAAATAATTCATAGTAAGCTAATCAATATCTCTTTAATCCATTTACGGATGGCGTAGAGTAGAAAAGAGTTATCCAATTCATATGAAAAATTCAAATATTCTATTTATTTAAATATATGTAGTAATGATATAAAAGTTTAACGGAATTAAATTCTAATTTTATTTCGAGTGTCTTTAATACAATAGATAAAAATTAATAACTTTTTTACTAAACGTATTGTGTAAAAAATAGTGACACGTGTTTCGCTTTTTTTTAAAAAATCTTCAGACTTACAAAATTAAGTTTGTTAATTAAAATGAATTTTTACACAGTTACCGCCGAATCCGTCAAAGGGTTTAATACTGTTAATGTAGACTATGTCGTAAAATTCAACCTATATTTCTTTTTTAATCTTCTCTCAGTTTTTTCAACGTGAAGTTCATGTGATAAAATGATAACCGAGCCAGTATAAAGTACATAATCTCTTTTATTGAGCCAAAAATATCACAGAATATCTTCTTTGAAAATAACCGAATATCCGGGGTTCATTTAGTCCCCCGAAATGTCTCAATAGCATAATAATCTGTGCATTAAGCGCGGAGGTGATACGGTATACACTACATTAACCTGCCTTTTGTTGGAATAACCTTCCACGTAAGCGTTTACGGGCCGTTTTGTTCGAACTTTGATACCTTTTCGTGGCGTTTTACGTTTTACGGTGTGCGGGGGTTAACGTATCTATCTTCTACCTGATTGAATTCCATCCACCTCACTGGAATGATTTATGCTTGCGGTTTTCGCGTTAAGATTTGAGCTTGATATTCTATTCCCCGTTCTGCAGTGACCCATATAAAGGATTTTATGATTACCCAACCCTTTTTATCCACTTTTGGATGGTATTTTTTATGCTTATAAATAAATACTACAAAAAATAATAAACTATCTTACAACTTTCTGCTCTTCAGATCAATAAGTTGATTACGTATTTTATCAAAAGAAGACTAACTAGTAAAAAGTATCACATATTATATATTCTTATGGCTAAAATTTGTAATTTTTATTATGTGTATACAAGTATGTATGTACATGTAAATAAATTTGTCAAATGCATGGCGTATTGGTGTCAGCTGTAATGTCATGATTTTCATTTTTTTTATGAATAAATAAATATTATTTAAAAATATATTTTTGTTGATATAAGAATAAAAAGCTTGCGAAGCTAACATTATTACCATACACATATAACTGCATATATTGTATTTCGTTTTAAAGTATAAAAGAACAATGTTTTACAGATAAAGAAGAGCCGTAGAATAAAGCAGTTTTGCAATTAGATATTTTTCCAAAAATAAAGGTCTTGTAGTTTTAAATTAATATATTGTGTCATAATAATTTTGACAAATGAAAATATATATTTTTTAAAAATAATTTCCGTTATTTGCCTGTTACTATACAAATCAAATAGGTTGAAAATATGATGTGTTTATTGCCTTAAAAAACGTGAAGTTTTTGTGAATTATTTCGAGAAGGTATTTTTGTATTTGTGAATAATTGTGTTTTTAATTCAAATGATGATGACCATTTATTTCTGATGTTAAAATGAATATGGATTATTAATATGAAATGATGTCCAACAGTCGCAGCAACGTTGCTCGTCTTTGTAAAGCGAGTGAAGCTTAAATTGGCTTTAGCTTCGATGTCTGCCTAGCAAAGAAGAGCTGTTCTCAAACTTTCCGTATGTCATTTTCGATTTTTGAAATTTTATATTTCATTAAATGGAGTTTATTCGATTTACACTATTTTCTGTAACGCCGTCGAATAGAATTTTGACACGACCAAACAAGAGATATTTATATTTATATTTTTATTCATATGATATTTTTTTTATACATATTTTTATCATACGATTTTAGTACATGGCGTTAAATCCAAAAAATACTTTAAGGTTATGTTTCTTACAGTGACACCCAAAGAGAAAAGAATTTACAGTCAGGTCACAGTTTTCCATCAAAGATTCTTTTATTTTACCCTGTGACAGAAAAAAATACAAATCAAACTGCTGTTCGCGTAGAAAATCATTTACATACAATGCATGCGTTGTACTATGTATTTTCTGCGATTTTTACTAACGAAATACAGCACACATGTAGTTCAAATATTATTCACAAATGTCGCCATCTTTCGTTTCGATACATTTTCTAAATTTTCACTGTTAAAAGAAAAAATCGTAATTTTTTCATTACATAGAGAACGTATATAGCAGAGTATATAATGTATAAATCGCGTGAGTGGTGTACAATACTCAATCGATTTTTTTTATTTACTTACGAATTTTAATATGCAAGATATAAATTAAAACATATCTTTATGTACATGTATTTTCCAGGGCTGTGGAGTCGGTCAATAAAAATTTCGACTACGACTCCGACACCAGCATTTACCAAAACTACGACTCCGACTAAAATAGTTTAATATCGTCACTTTTTTTTGACTAATTTTCCTATTTATGTATATTTAAATTAAATATCAACCCTAAAATCTGGCCAATAGCCAAATTTGACATATTATATGCAAAAATAAAAAGTTCAAAATTGTCAAAATTTCCGACTCCGAGTACGACTCCGGCCAAATCGCCGCAACGACTCCGACTCCGGCCAAAAAGCCCTGACTCCACGACTCCGACTCCACAGCCCTGGTATTTTCAATAAAGAAATATAACTTTGCAACAGCTTTGGAAGATGTCTACAATATGGGAACAATTTTAGTTCTGAATTCGGTCACGGTCAAGTAATGATGGTATATCTATAACAACCATATGAAAAATAAGTTTTCCTAAAATTTGGAGTCATTTTTTATTCATATTATGTTCGTCTTAGCGTAGTATCAATGTACAAACATATTATATCTAAAGTCTGGCGTAATTGCCTTTTTATATTATGTATTGGCTTTATAACATTAATTCAATATTTACTATCATTTAGTTTTGTTATTTATGTTTCTATTAGCTTACATATTTTTTTACTGTTAATTTATGATCATTCTGCAAAATGTATTTACAAAAATTTTTTTTGTAGAAGGTATTGAAACATTGTTTTATGATTTTAATTCAGTAAGATTTGAGAAGATGCTGAACCAAGGCAGTCGATTTAAATAATAATAATTGATCTACCTTGCAACTCGGCGTAAGGTAACCAATGAATGCTCTGGCACGATTCCCTAAGCTCAACCTTACCTCGGAGACACGTCTTAATAACACCTTTATGAATCGATTATCTATCAAAGTAATACCTTTCTCAGCATAGGGATAAAGTGGTATCAGTAAACGCATTAATAACGACACTAAATGTAAGAAAGATCATATTATTCAGTCATATGCAGGTTTACTGCTTTATTTATCACTTTCAATGTATCTTATTAGTATTCCAAGTTAGTTAATATGCAACCGTTTTAAATTATTATTTATTTATATGTCGACGTTATTTGTTTCCACTGGCATAATAGCATATATTATTTGTAAACAAATGATTATATATTTAGGTGAACAGGTTGGTAGTCCCAACACCTCTTGTTATGTGTATGCAGCTGATGTTGCCAACCGCCTTCGATAACGCTATGCGATCAAGAAAAGAAACGAATTTACTTCTCACATACTTGGCTCGATGCAGAGCTGCACGGGGTCTATCGTTTAACCATTCACTATAGTACTTAAAGAATATAAAAATATAAAGGATAAAAAGGAGAATTTGATTTGCTTAGCCACTTTGTTTAAGTGATATTAAGTATCATGTGTATCCATATACTGATAATCCGCGGTGGCGATGAAGCTTAATATACTTTTCGTTACATTTTACAAAAAAAACGATTGTTAAAATATTAATTTGATAATGCTTTACATCTTCACTACTTTCGATGGATTCGGCAGCATCTTCCGAAGACTTCAGTGGAAATAACATAGGTGCTTTATTTTATTTTATATTATTTATATATTCCATGTAAGATTTCAAAAAACGTAGAAGAAAACATTTTGATTAACAACATAATTGGACAGTAGCTTGAATGTCTCAGTGAATAATTATATAAGTATTATTTTTATATCACTCATAAACTTTTGTCCAAAATTTTAAATTTCTACAAAGATTTCATCCAACCATGTATATGCGTCTTAGATATAGTGCAAAGATTACTATGAGCCTATTCTTCATTTGTACTACACGAGCAAAGATTTTTTTTCATGTCATACAATAACTTTGAAAGAAAATTATTAAATTTACATACATATAGATTGAATTACATTAATGATTTTATAATGATATTAAAAACAGGTCCATTTTTGTGTGAAATATTTTGAGTAAGTACTATGAAATTTGTTTATTTCGCTGTCAAAACACATATACCCGCAATATTTATAACTAAATTCGTTTTTGAAATACGTAAGTAAGCCTCTTATCATTTCCACCTCGCAGACTGAATTTACGTATAAATGTATTACTTTCGTGGAATAATGCGAAGTGGTAGGCCGCAGTAATCCAGGCCCGAAGGTGTTATCACCGGTGGCAAGAACAAGAACTAACTAAAATCCTCTCTACACAATTGAATTTCAACCCTTAATAATTGGGGATATAACTGCTTTGAGACTTTATGATTAAAATTAAGTGTTTTGGGATCCATTTTAAGGTAAGCGTAGGCTCTAGCAATGATCGTCAAATAATTTTCACCCTCGTATATGATTATTATTTTCTCTTTGACTGAAATTAATTCACTAATTTATTCCAACAAACGGATTTTTAATTGATATATCTGCGCTCCATTGTGTTTAATGAGTTCTAAGTACTACTGGACTCTTATCAACTATGATTTGTTTTTTTTTATTTGTTTGTGGTAAATTGGTTTTTCCTTGAAATATAAAACAAGTCACGTGATTTTAATGCGAATCCATAATATATTTTAGTATTTTTTGTCAATGTTTTTTATTCTTTCGTTTTACCATTATAACATAATTTTGAGAATTTAGAATTAAAGGTAAGCGAAAGGTAAGGAGAAATAAATAAAAAAAATACCGGGCAGTGTTTATAATTTAAAACCTGAGTGATATTTTACTTGAGTGATTCTCTGTTTATAGATAAACACAGAGTAAAGAATCGGACTCATGAAGAAAAACCAATCACTGTAATTATTCGATACATAATTTTACAGCTGACGGGCGTCGCTGGATTTATCAGTTATAATCTCAGCTGATTCGCGAAAAAAATTTAACCTTCACAAAAATTGTATTAGGAAAATGGATACTTTAAACTTTGTTTACGGGGCCTTTTAATTACTTTGGTAATTAGAATGTTATGATGGCCAATTATTAAACACTCAAATTTGTGCACACCGTAAGCATTGTGTTAAAGAATGTGAAAAAAGATTATGTTTTAAATTATACCTAAATCTAATATGCATAAATTATAAACTATTTTACAGTGTAAATCATATAATAGTATACCTAGTTTGATGTATGCGTTAAGTTAAGACATTTTATAACGATAACGATGTATAACTTTACATTCATTCATACGTATTTAATAATCACTATCAAAACTCGCTTTATAAGAAACAATATTGCTTCGAATTTCCCTAAAGTTAGATGTCTCATTTATTAAGCATTATTCACAATAATCACAGTTAAATTAAGCCAACCTGACTAATTTAAGAACCATTTAGCACAGGTGCAAGTCAGATGCAGACCCTACAGTTTAAGCCTACCTCAAAAGTCCCGTCGTTTACTAAATCAAACGGCGCAGGTTTGAAAGTTATCTTCATTAAGACGCTAATAGTTTTCCATTTGGAAACGTGCGTCGCTTAAGTGGCGGGCATTAGCCCCCCTGCCGTTACGGATTTGGACAGGAATATGAAAAGCTCATTCTGGCAATAGTGAGAATCATTTACCTAAATTTGATTAATATAGACAGCTTCTCCTTATAAACAAATTTTTAGTATTACAGTTTGAAGAACTGAATAAAACTAAGTATTTAAAAATATTTTTAAAAGATTAGCAGGAAATTAATTCAATTTCATTCAACTACTACTTTTTGTTGATATTTAAAAAATTACTATCAAAATTAATTGGTCTCTGCAAATAATTTAAATAAGGAACAAGTGTAGTTGCCTCTGTTTATTTTTGTTTAAACAAATGGTTCTTAGCTTGTTTAGATTTTGTACTCTTCCATGACTTTTGTCGCTAACCACCCTAGTTTCACAATTTGGCATTTAATTGCTTCAAATTTCATCAAGCGAACTTTAGTCGAAGTCCTCAATTATTTAAATGTATATGGTTTTTTGATAAAACCTATGGCTGGATTTTAACTTAATAAAGGATATTTCAATAGGGACGCTCAAAATATGTTACTTTGTCCTGCTGAGTAGATTATTCATTGTTTAGTGGCCAAATTTGAGTCAAACAGTTTGGTAAATAATCGGCCAACACCTACCTGTACGTCATCAAAATACAATGTCTGGTGAAAACATTGCTGCTGTGTGTGAAAGTGTACAGGAAAACCCAAGGCAGCTTATTTCTCGATGTTCACAAGAACTTAGCTTTTCTGCGACTTCAACTTGGCGAATTTTGAATCGGGCTTTATGTCTGCACCCGTATAAAATCCAACTAACCAAGGAACTTCAGGTAAACGACCACAGACAACGCCTGATTGGGTTCTGGAGCAGTTGGAAGTTTACCCAAATTTGTCAAAAAAGTCAACTTTAGCGACATGGCCCATTTTATAATGAATGGATATTGGCAGACATTTGATGCTATATTCCATATTTAATGCCGTAAAATATACTTACAAATGAAATTAAAATTTAGTCGAAATCTCACAAACAACTTGTTTTATTTACATTTCAAAACTAAGCGTCCTTATAAAAAGACCCTATATAAGCGATACGCACTTTTCACTACGTCTCAGTTCAAATTATTAAAATGCCTATCTATACTGAAAGGCGCAACCCGAGGCGTCATCGGCAAAAATCATGTGAAAGTACACAATTTAAGCGATTCAAATTTCGAATTAAAATTCAATTAATAAGTCTTCAATACTATCTATTCTCTTGAAAATTGACTAAGTGATTGGCCCATAACACTAGTACGACTAGACTCAAAATATGCTCAGAAAAAAGTGTTTTTGACATCAAGATTTCAATGAAGTATTCTTTGTCGTGACTACAATTTACGTGGGGTTTTCATAAGATTGAAGCACAAGTTAAAAAAAAATAAAATTGGTTGGATAAAAAAATTGCCGCTTTTATAAAACATTTTCAATAGTTGAGCATTGAAAATCGCTCTTACGTTACAAAGTTATACACCATTCACTGCAAATAACAGTCGGCAAATATTGTTTTAAACTTAAAGTTTCTTATTTTGACCAATGATGCTGTTATTAGAAACACTTATCTTATAAAATAATGGTTTACTTCTGGCAATCGTGACAGGGCGTAAGCACTAGGAAGGAAAGGAAATTTAGGACATCCCCGTCCTCTCCTCCACAATCACTCTGAAGATTACCTGACTTCCCCCAGTGCCGACTTCTGCCGACCTCTGCCGACAAGTGCACGAGCTTTATAGCCCTATAAAGCCCTTCATCATTGTGTTGGATCACTGCTTCTACAGTTTTCACGTTTTTAAAGTTAAGGGAAGCGATTTATTTTGGTTGAAGCTAAAAAAAGTAAAAAAGCACGAGGAACCTTTTGCTTCTACATCGTCTTAATAAGTATAGTTTCGTTTAATAAGCGTTTATAAATTAATCATTTTTTAATGAATTTAAGAAAATTACATATTGGATCTCTCAAAATTTGTCTAAAAAGGCGGGAAAATTCATGGCCACAAATATATTTAAATTCGGAATTCAGAAGTGTTGTCAGAAAGTATGTTACATATTTTAATTAGTTACATAAATTATAACATTTAAAAGTTTAGTAAATAAGTGATATAGCAAATATTTCCTTTTCTACAGGAAATAACTTAGTGCAAAATACACATCTGAAGCTGATAATATATATTTTTTTTAATTTGATAAAAAGAAAAAAATATTTGGCATTACAGCATTGGCCAATGCACCAAATTTTTCAATTGCGAAAGTCATACGAGATAAATCGATGGTAAATAATGAATCAGTCGAGAACAACTCATCGAAAATTTACATACACCCAGTCAAAGATCTTTCGAAGATTAAAAAAATCTGACCTTGCCGGGAATTGAACCCGGGCCCACCTAGTCGCTAGGGCAAAGCTCCACTTGCCACTAGACGACAGGGCCGAATATTATTATATTTGTGTTTAAAATTTTGACTTATAATGTTTACACGAAAATAATAAAGATAACATGTTTCATTCATCCTTACTTATGCTTTATAATGATTAAAAGTTATGTTCATCAATATATTTTATTTTCAATTTGTATGTATATGATATTATGATCAAAATTCAATATAACAAAAAAGTGTGAACTTGTTCTTAGGTGTATCATTGTCACTATCAAAATAAACTATTTTATTATGTATCTATATGTATAGTAAAAGATGCGTGATAAACTATGATATTTTTTTATTACTCATGCATCTACAAACTTTAAATACAAACGCATTCAAACGGTAGTGAGGCTTGATTGTCCTGACCGTTCCAGAACCGTTAAACGCGCCATTCCAAAAACATTCACAAACGTAAAGGAGCGACGATTTAACGTAAGAGTTTTCCATCTCCGTCGACGGGGTTCGCCACCCGGCCGGCGGACACCGTCTCATCGCAGAGGAAATTAATGATAGGCATCTGCCCTCAACTCATATCCTCTTACCTCGGATCGCCCCTCTCGGTTTCTAGGTGAGTCGACTTACTTTCACCCCCCTTCCCTCACTCCGTCCATGCAGCACTGAAGTTTCTATCGCAGCTTTTTTATAGCAAATAGGGATGAATTTATTTGAATGCTAATTAGTATAATTGAGGATTTCGATCAAAATATACAAATAAGTATTTTATTCAATTTACCGCTTTATTGTGTATTTCAAGTTACTTTACTTTCAATGGTCGACTAATTTTTTTCTTCCGTTATTTTATTTCCATATCAAAATTCGACATTAAAAATCTCTGTGATAAATTTGCTTATTTTTGAATAAAAATAC
This sequence comes from Himalopsyche kuldschensis, assembly GCA_028554975.1. Lineage (NCBI taxonomy): Eukaryota > Metazoa > Arthropoda > Insecta > Trichoptera > Rhyacophilidae > Himalopsyche > Himalopsyche kuldschensis. The sequence goes on along the minus strand of JAHFWI010000016.1, from coordinate 4,486,232 downwards.
CATCACAAAATCTATTGTATTTGAAGGACTTAAAAAGTTAGCTGTTATACGTATTAATTCGTCCACAAACGCAAAGATGGACTATGACAATCTACTTATACTTTGATAAAAAAAAATGCTTAATCTAACTTTAGTTAATGTTATCACTGTACGTACGTCAATTACAATAATTTACCTTTTGAATTTATTCTTTACAAAGCTAGAGTGTCTATTCAAATAAATTTCTTACAAACTTGTACAATAAGATGTAATAGTTTCAATTGGCAGCCCTGTTGTGAGCAATCGGTCGGGCGCCGTTCTTAGGGAGGCTTTAGAGTTTAGACGGCGCCCGACGCCCGACGACCTGTCACGCTCGCCGTCGGGACGCCTTTCCTCTTGGATTAATGATACTAGATGATTCAATGAGCGGAATCTAAGGCAACTTAAAGCCTTTTATAACTGATACAGGTATTAAGTATTCAAATAGTTCCAAGTTAACAATAATCGTCTGAAAAAAACAAATTAAATAGTTACTTTATAAATACAAAAAGTTGATATTCTCACATGCTGAAAGACATGGATTTAATTTAATAAAAAGATGAAACTCAAGCTTAAGATGAGCTGAAAACTATTTCTTCGTATATTTATGGTATGTTAAAAAGTGCTGATTTGTAAAAATAAAAGGGTTTTTTAAAAAAATATTTACTATTAAAGTGAAGAAACTATAGTAAGTAAAAAAATGTTATGAAACTGCGTTTTTCCGTCTAGATGTTTATCAAATATTCCTTGAAATAAGCTTGGTTGCTTTATTTTTGGATCTTGCAGATAGATGTTTAAGTTCTTGAACGCACACATTTAATTTATATTTATTAAATAAAATGCTCCAAACAAATTAATTTGAATAATGTTCAAACCTCTCTTAAAATTTGATATTGAAGTAAAGACTGTACGTTACAAATTACTTTCAATACAATAACATTGGTGTAAAGGCAGACTTGGATTTGAAAATAAAATCTACGTCTGTCAGCCAAAGTAAAATTTACAACCGCACAGGAATCTATTGTTTTCAGATTCATTTTTATTCAACTATTCATTTAATGCAGGTGTACTTCGTAATGTATAAAAATGAAGTGATGTAAATGCATTTTATGTATTTATTTTAAGGTTCATTTGTGTTCTTAGTTTCACTTTAAAATTGTTTTGAGCGAAATTAATTCTTATTACCATTTTATTAGTCATGTAATCTTATATATAAAACCAAAACGGCGTATGTATGTATGTATGTCTGTAATTCCTTTTTGCATTGTTGGTCATTAAGTTGCCATAAAAACGAATATGAAAGAAAATATGTTTGAATTTTTATCGGCGAAGACATTTAGTCAAAATGTAATAAATTTTCTTCTACTGACTTTTTCCGGCTTTTATCAATATAATAATGTTTATTATTTATGTGAAGGTATTATTTGACATTTCTTTGACAGCAAATTAGAGTTTTTTCTTGAATTTGGACATTTTAATGGGCGAGAATGGGGCTGTCATCAAATTAAATAAAGTTTGTGATTTTATTTTAACTCTATTTTGGATGTTAGGTTTTGTGATATAATTATGTCGAATGATATAACATTAAATAATTATTGGTCGCTTAGTCCAAGCGACGCCGGGTAGCAATACTAGTAGTTAATAAATTTAGAGGTATTAAAGAATCTCAATTTCATTAATAGCAAGAGTAAAGTTAAATTGTTTTTTTTTACAATATGACACAAGACAGTAAAAAAAAAAATACAAATATACGGACTCATGATGGAGTTTATTTCGACAGAAGCTTTTATGAGAACTGCTTGCTAAACTAAGTTAATTACTAAGTTGAAACTAAGTTGAACTATTTTAAAGATATTGGGGATAAAAATAATAGGATGAGAACAGGACTAGTAGTAGTCCCGTTTTAGGATAGATATGACATGGAATTTTAATCAAAACCGACATACTGGTTCTTGATCATTAATTAGATCGAAAGAAGGAACTGTTCGGACTGGGATTAAAGCCCGAGAGCCCTGTAACCGAAGCCAACAACGTGGACACTCAACTACGGACCAGAAATAATATATTATTAAAGTTAAATTGAAGTATTTAAAGTATGTTTTGTTTCTGTATTTTTATTTTTCAAATATCTACATATAATGATATATTTCTCTTACAGGTTCGTTCGGTTCCATATAATAGCAACCATTGCAACAAATTGACGGCGGAAGAAGAAAAATCCGATGAAAAAATCGTACATATCGATACAGATAGAAAACATCAATTGATATTACAGATAAGTTAAAATGTATTTATTTTCACATTCATATTCAAATAAAAAAGAGCTTTTAGTTTTAGTACATGTCTAATAAATTATATTTAAAAATTATTTCTGATAAAATTTGAATCGTTATACTTTTGTACTTTTCCATGAGTTTTGTCACCAAAGACCCGGGTTTTGCATTGCGGCATATTCAAGCATTTTAAATGCACGGATGAACTTCAACTGACGATGAACAAAAGGAAATGCGCAATATTTAAAATTGAATATAAAAATTCCATCAAGCACCTTCAGTTGTAACTTCTAAACGGAGGGTTAACAAGAACATAAGTAAGGCCACCGTTTGTTAAGGCTTTCCCTTTAAAATTTTATCAGAGAGTACATGTCTTGGAAATATCATCAAATTATTTAAAACGATCTTTGTTGCAACATGAATTAATAATTTTATGGCAAAATATAAAATTTTCTTATCAAATATACAATGTATATCTTTTATATTGTAACTTTTAAGTTATCAAGAAAAACCTTTCTATTTATCAAGAAAATCTTTCACTTTACCTTTATTTTTCTCTCTCCCTATTCACCGGCATACAAAATGGACGGTGTTCCACTTTTATTAACTTTCCCATTTGCTTTACCTGTCATCAAGTGAACTGTAAAAGACTTTAAAAGAGTTTCTTCTAACGATTCTCCACCTTAGCAGCGTTATGCCTACTTATCCACGAGTGCTTTTCCGCTCGAGTATTAAGCTTTCTCTTTTTCACTTGTATTTCTTTTGTTTGTTTGATGTAAAAGGCGACTAGGTAGCATTTAATGTTACCTTTGGAGCATGTTTTTATTTTTGTGACAGCCTAACTAGACTTTTTTTAAATATGCAATATTACCTGCAGACGTGAAAAGAACGGATATTGCTTTTCGTTTCTATACCGAATAAAATAGTAAACAAAAAATATCTAAAACTCGTTATGTTTGCTATAAAAATGTGTCGTCAATCTTCTCTATAGAAAGCACAAGGAATATAGATTGACAAAATTAATTTGAGTTATAATATACGTAAAATATACGAAAAAGTAATATGTTTATTGATTTGGACGACACCAAAGCACTAACACGTAGAAAAGAGTGGCTTTCATTTATCTATGTATATGTACAAAAAAAATCAAACGTCATAAGTTTATTATATAAAATACAGGACTTGCAAGGAATACCAAGTAATAGATAACCAAGTAATTTCCGACAAAATCAACTTTAATTTACATACATAAAAAATAGTTCTTGTCTGAACTTCATGCACATGCATAATATGTCGATATCAGAGGTAATAAACCTTTAATATTCATTACTAAAGCTTTCCCAGTAAGAAACCAATTGGCAGATAGGTTCGAAATATTGCAAGAACAAATAATTCATGCCCACAATAAAATATCAGGAACATTATGTTTGACATTCTCAAGAATGGTAGAATTCTCATTTGGCGTGGTATAAGCCGCAAAAAATATATGAGCATGTACATTTTTTTTAGCCATGTCCGCTCCTAAATTGGAGCATATGGACTTCTCACGGAGTTTATCTCAACACATTGTTCTACGAGAACTGCTGGCCACTCAGTTGCTCAACCCCTCTTTTTCGAAGCGAGTAGGGATGGAAAGGATACGAGGACTAGGACAGAACTAGTGATTAATTAATCGCTGTCACTATGCGTCACTCTTTGGGATCGGAAAGGTGGGAAGAGATTAAACAACACAAGCACCCATTGCCTCTGAGCACAATCAAATTATCGACTGAAAAAAACTACTTGTACAGGGAATCAAAAAAGGCGGTCCTACACGGTAGCCAATGACGTTGACCACTGAACCACGGTCCGGGCATTTATCTTAGAGTATTCAAACTATTGAAAGTTAACATGCATAAGAGAGGATTGTTTCATGAAAAATTTCATGAATAATATTTTTTACTATTTAATATACTCTTCACTATTCAAATTCACGCAAATTTTTTTCATAGTATCAGAAAATTTGCTGATCTTTTGTAAGCGGTTAAACTTTATCTGGCGCACACCTATTTACAAGGAGGGGTAAAAGTCACCATAAAAATACATTCTGCAAAATATTGTTATACCAGTCTAGGGGGAATTACCCATAAAAAATACTGCCGCGGAAAGTTTTGTGTGCTGGCAAAAACGACAGGATGCCATCATCCAGGTAATGCTTCATAAGTCATTGAAATTATTACCTGAGTGAGAATATTATTATTATTACAGGCCACCAATTGCCTGCCGGGGTGATTTTCTTTCCATTTTCACATCTGGAAAAGTGCATAAGCGGAGTCTTGCTTTTCATCGAAAAAGTATATGATATTCATGAAAAAACTGAAAAATTAAAATTGAAATTTAAGAAAAAACATTTTCTATGTTAGTATTTATATGAAGTCAGTGGAATATTTTAACCTTTTGCTTAATTCGGTTGCATGATCAAAGCATCAAGTCCTGAAAAGGATTCATTAATCGTTTCATATAGGTTTTTTGGATTGGAATGGTTTAATGGTTTAATGCATGTGATGTTATAAAATCCAACCACCTCCTATCCAATATATTGATTGAGTTGGCATTTACTTGGTTAAACTCCATTATAATACGATGAAAAAAACAGTGTAATTTAATTCTACTGAAATTATTTTATATATTTGTTGATAGCTATTTCGGCTTACGCCATCGTCAGAGCTATGTTTGAAGCTTGCATTTACTCATCCTTATATTTATATGTACAGTTGTTCCTATCCAATCCTTAAGACTAGATGAAGGGACAATGATCAGGTAAATGGTGTCTTAATAATATATGTTCTGAGAAATGTGATAAATAATTATTATTCACACAAATCAATCAATCGAAGTACTCATTAATAATATATGAGAAAACAAAACTACATTTCTGGTACGCCCTAAAAATATTTTTCGGATCTTAAATATGAAAATCGATTAAAATTATAAAGCCCGTTTACGCTTACCCTGACTACAAATTTGTCTCGTCATAGCTTAATAATAGTGGGCAATGTCTGTGTGGTTGAAAGCTGCCTTATTTTATAAGTATCTTGAAATTGGGAACAGCAATACTTCGTTTGCGAAAATTGACTTTCCTAATAATAATCGATGAAAGATTTGTCATTAATTTTATCTCAAAATGTGTTTCCAAGAAAAACTTCGATTTCCACGAAATACTGTTACTCACACTAATTCTATGTGAGAAATAATATTGAATCACCTTTCTGACGCATATTTACCGATCATCTCACTTAACCGTTGACTCAACCCAATCTGTAGCACCCTATTGTATGTTATCCTAGACCCACACCCCCATTTTGCAACCCCTTACTAGTCGTAGCGTCGTAGTCCGGCGACATCTGTGAACGACACATTATTACAGGTGCTACGATATATCGATGCTACGCGTGTTTTAAAACACAAATGCCTAAACTGACGCAATATTGCACACCATAAATAATATATAAATTTAACAGAAACAGAAGACTTTTGAAGTATGTAACCTAAGCTGTTTTTAAATCATTTCTCATATTTTATGAAAAAAAATGGTCTTTATTATTTTTAATTTAACGACCGTTTTCGGAAATAGAGACATTATTTTTATATATGTTTCCATAAAAATAAAGATACAAAATACACGATTTAAATATTAGATTTCAATTAATGAAGTCTTTAACCCTCCAAGGACTATCGTGTTCAGGTAGGAAAAAACGGAAATAGGGACAAATAGACAATAGTGTTCACTGTTACTGTATGTTCACGCTAGTCCTTGTAGGGTTAATGCGATACTCAAGCTTAAGTGTACATACACTGCCGTAGAACCGTGGTATCGTTGTTCATAATAAAATGGATTTTTTGTTTGATGTGTTGTAGCATTTAATATTCAAATAAATATAAGTGCACACGACGTTTAATGTTTTTAGGAAATGTTCTTTTAAAACAAGCTGAATTTTTTGAAGAAGAATTGCGTTATATTTTTATGTTCATTATTTTTGTTATAGTCTGTAATTTTTTAAATATCGTTGATTGTGTTTGGACGTTGCATATGAGACTTTTCTTGCAAGCTTTTTGGGCGGCGTCACTCGCCCGTAAACTTACTTCCGCCTTCGGAAATCGCCTATGCGCCGCTCGTAAACTTCAAGCGTACTCGGCGGTGAATTTTCACTGTTTTCGGCAGGTTTTTTCCCAGCCGTGTGTTTATGGGAACGGTGGCCGTGTTCTGCCGAGTGCTGCAAAATATGGGATTATGTTTTGTATGGATATGTATGAGAGGTGTGCGTGAAATATTTCAAGTGGTTTTTTATACAGCCGTAATAGTTTTTACGAAAACAAAAATCCAACACGTAAACAATCTGTTTTTAATTATACTGTAACAAAATGCTGAATAAATTTATATTTTTTAAATTATTATTGAAAAATTTTTCAATGAAATAATACAATTATACAATAAATACAATTTTTGTATGTTCCATGTATATCAAACATAAAAAGGCCAATATGATTTAAGCTGAGAGTAAACGATTGCTGTTTATACTTCAAGAAGTAAATAAGTTTAAACTATGGATTCAAAAACATAATATAAAAATCCATTCACAATTTTTTTTAAGAGCTACTTATAATTTAAAATGAATTTCTGCTACTATCATACTACCTAAAAAAATAAGATCACGGTTTAATCAATTTGAACTTAAAACCCTACTTATTATGTTTAGTTCATATTTTAACTCTTTTAATTATTTTAGTAATTAGCAAACGCACAAATTTTTGCACTCCGTAAGCATTGGGTTAGTACCAATTTGAATAAATAAAACACATTATATACATAGTTATATTTCCAATGACTATTCAAATTTTAAAATGCTCGTGATGCAAAGCCGTTCCTGATCATTTTCAAAATAAGCGTGGAAATAGTACTGTACAATGTAGTTTATTTATTTAAATAATGCCATTTCTATCATGAAGTGACAGTTACATTGAAAATGATTTAATCATTCGTTTAAAAATGTGACAGGAATACTGTGTTTATTGATGACATGCTTATCACTTTTAAGTTGCTCACTGCCAATACTTGTTGGAAAGGCATTATATTCAAAAATAATAAAACATTTCTTTTTGTATATATTCCACAGTAAATTTATTTAAATAAGGAACAGTTACGCTCATTGTGAGCATTTTCAACTATTGATTAAACAAAAAAATGTTTTATTATTTTGTAATACAACATAATAATAGTATAAAGTAGTAAGGCTTTGTGATAAAAAGCTTGCTGGTCATAATTTATACATGCAAAAAGACACCTTAGATCACATTGTCCAAGACAACGATATTTTCAAACAATCACCATAAATCCCATCCCCAATGAGACGATTTTTACTGCTCTCTTACGTGTGGGCGATCAGCCATCTTTAATACGAAACGTAAAATATAGGTGCAAAGGCAGACATAACTTCGGTAAAGTGACCATCACCCCTCTCGGAGTCACCTTGCCAGTGATTTGGAGGGGGACTCTGCCCTTTTATTTTCATCTTATCACTACCTTTTATCTCTGGCACCCATAGCATCGAGCTCAGATACCTCCCTTCCATTTCAAACTCCTTCGTTCACCCTTAAATGTTTACACCCCCAGCATTTGACATAGCTCCGAAGTCCACTATTGCGCATTTCTATTTTAATATATGGCGGAGCAAAACGCGAGATTACCAAATTTTAAACATTGCGAAAGGTTTCGCACTTAAATTACTTTTTAGCGCCATAAACTCATTAAAAAAGCATCTCCAGACTGATAAAATCTCGTTAAAAAAATTGAACGACGTAGATTGCGATTCTAATCACTTAGTATCAATATATCAACTATAAATGAAAGGGAAAAAATACAAGAATATTTTAATATAAACGTGCAGACAATCCAAACATAATAAATATTATTTTTCTGTTCAATAATAGTTCGTCTAAGTTTTGAAAAATTCAAGAATACTTTTGTTTCAACCATTATGATCTGACCTACCCAGTGTTAGAAGAATTTGCAAATGTTTTTGCTTGTATAATAAACAATATACCTTGCGTAAAATATGTCGAGGGATTAAAGTATGCTTCTAAAAGCAAGAAAAATATAAATTCGGATATTAATATAATGTATTTTGAAGCCCACCACAAGAAAGAAAAATAGTCATTAAGATTATTTAAATGGCTAAATATATAACTCTGTAAAGTAATTTTTAACTCTGGGAATATTATATGTTCCTGGTAAATTAATAAAATAGCACTGTGTGATGAAATTATACTGATTTGATTAAATAAATTGTATTAACTCTAATTATTATTTAATATCTGTAAAAATAACATCTGGCTTATAATACCATATGGCTAAAAACATTTTTAAAATATGCGCGTACACTTTAGTTCTAATATTATGAAATTGTTGCCATCAAATATTTTTGTGTCGTTATGATACCTTGGTCATGCTTTACTCTCCCCCGTCCAGATCGCCGTGAATGTCCAATCTCTGTGGAAATCCATAAATCATCTCGATTTGCTTCCCCACCGACGAGTAGTTCCACTAACTTTACCATTTGAAAAGCGAGTCAGTATAAGATGTGTTGTTGATAGTTCCTCAAAACAAAAGTGTGGTTACAAATGTTATGAGAAACTTGGCTTAGAAGCGAAATATGTGTCTGTACATATTGTTATATTATGATACTCAGAAGTTACAATTACTTTTTTGCGGTATTTTTTTTTTAATAAATTCATTATAAAAAATTTAAGCATTATGTTCTATAAATTCCATCAGAATATTTTTGATTCTTACCCATATTAACGAAAGTTAAGTCCTCAATATCTCATTTTCCATGGATGGTTAAAAGTTGAATGACTTTCAATTATATGCTTGCCTTTGCCGATCGCTTGATAAGATATCTCTTGGATATTTTTTAACCATTCATGGCTATTGTTTCATCTCCAGTTTAATAAATTTGATTCTTTTGTTTATAATTTTAACAGAATTATTAAGAATTTTATATAGCTTGCTCTTTTGCCTGTAATACTGAGTGAGAGTTTGTGGAATTTAATATAATATATCTCGAACAACAATATCTGAAAAGTTTAAAGATCTTGGAAATTCCAATGAAAATAACATTTCAGATATATTTAGATATGTTATTAAGAATTATGAATACGGTATACATAAACAACGGAAAGGAATTTCGTCAAAATTATTGAATTTTTATGACTTCATATGTACATGCTATAGTACGAATAAATGCATTTTAAATATAATGTGAATATTTTTTTTATCTAGGCTGCATCTCATTTGGTTTACCTCATGAGCAACGAATACTGAAACGTTGTATTTTTTAATAGTATTATAAAAAATATTTTTCACATGTGCTTTGAAAAGCTCACACATGACTGCAATGATCACGCTCGTTTCGATAACAATGAATCACTCTCGTGGAATACAGCCACCGTGAATTGTCATTGAAATCTTCATTCATCGCACCCTACAACTTTGTTTATTGCTTCCAATAAAAAAGGCCATTATCTCACCTCTGCTACGCCAAAATTATACGCCGAGTGCTGGACCGATCGCATATATTTGTAACGGGCTTATTTCGTTTTTATTTGCTATTCGATCAAAATAATTTGATTCATTTCGTGTTTTAATTATTCAATCCGAATGGAATTTACCTATCTGAAATAACTTTGTACGATGTATCATTAATAGCGAAATGTTTGACTATCGAATCATTTTTTTTTAGAATAACTATTTCATAAATAAATAACATGTCGAAGCATCACATTTGAATTCTGTTAACTTATTATTTCGTTTCATCATACTCCCCGAATTGATGATATTTTAATATTGCTGTAAGAATATTTCAGGTTAAATAAAACAACAAACCTTGTTCGTTTTTCTGCAGTCGTAATTAGAGATTTGTTTTTCAAAAACACATTTATCAAATAACAATTTTTCCTTTGAGTCCCGTGTCAAAAATATTGTCTCACTTTATATTCCGAATGATATGGTATATTATTTGAACAACAGCATCATAGTGAATATTGATAGTTAAAAAAAATGTATTTGTACAAGCTAATTTCTCAACGAATTCACTGAAAATGAAATATTTCGTATATATTGTATTGTGCATAAGAAAACTTAGGTTGCAAAACTGTTATAAAAAGCACCGAAGATGTCAAATTAACCGAGAGAAACGTAACAAATGCAATTATTACCAGTAGTAAATTATTAATCATGTTTAGGTATATTTGATTAAACTCAAACACAACAAGACTCAATACAAAAATCTGGTGCAGCCATAAGACGTTTCCACAGGACCGCCGATGCTTATAATGCGGCCACAGTCAAATTTTACGTGAGGATCACTGCCATAGACAAAATCAAATATTATGCAACTATCATTCGCTACAGCGATATATGATTTTTTTGCATTTTTGAAAACCCGAAGATTGGTTTTGGCATTCCTTTTAATAATAACAATAAAATAAGTATTAATCAAATACGGCATGAGTCTCACGGTTCCTGCTATTAGCTAAAAATCAGTTTTTTGGTCTATACATCTGTCATTCTAGCTAACGACTTTTTACGTGTACCTACAAAAAGCAATAGTACACTACGAGCTTACCATTGTGATATCAGTGTAGGGGGGAGGGCACGCGACACATCGTTAACACATGATATAACGGATTTTTACAAGATTTTGATCCTTCATTAATAAACTAATTTTTAATCAAAATATTAACCATTAAAATACATTCGGTGCAGCAATAAGACGATGATTTAGGAAGAATCATTCTAAATCGCTGGAATCAATGTACCTTGAAAATAAGAAGTGGTTGTTGTCAAAGAAAATTTTGATTTGACTGTGATCGATATTTTTTTTTTTTATAATTTCACAGACAATTTTATTGATCGATTAATGTTGATGAGTTTGGAATTTCGACTGAGGGTGCTTCATAGAATAAAAAGTATAAAATTAGAATCGTTTGATTTTTCTACTTTTCCATGAAGCATCAATTCTAGTTCATATGTGTACTTGAAATTCAATCAGAAGCTGAAATGTGATTCCTGTGTTGTAGATATTATATTTAAATTCTAGTACAGGAAAATTGACTGAACTCTACAGTAGGTTTATGTTTAATAGTGCGTGGTAGAGCGTTTCATTAATACATTTTCTTCTCCAATGACTATGCCTAAATTCTTATCCTCACTAAAGTAATTTGCTGTAAAATAACATTATTGTATAGATGCCCCATTTTGAGTCTCAATTAACATTATGTTGTGCTTTGAGACCGGATGTGGTTGAAAAAATCGTCTGTGTATGGCGTTATAACGCATGGTTTGACGGCAGGTGTGCTGCGGTCGGCAGTCAGAGGGTGTGACGCCGCTACGTCGCTCCCGACCGAATGCGCAAACCTGTATTGTCGATAAGCCATTATTATTGAATGAAAGCGCGAAAATGAGTGTTTTCAGAACGGGATTATAATGGCCGAGGGGACACCACCTGAATGACTCGGATTATTTATGCGTCGGTGCTTCGCCGATTGACAAATAGATTTGCAGTCTGGCTACGTTTGAGGTGTGCATGTTGGCACTGATTGCATTCCAGCTTATTGTCTGAATTTCAACACCCGAAACTATTGTTAGTCTAATTCATTTGTGTTACTTGTATACATACATATCTTATATTATGTTGTTTATTAAATGTAAATACTATGAAATATTCTAGGAAATAAGTCTCAATAATTAATACTTTTCACATCTTACTATTGAAAGGTGTTATATTTTGTTTTTATTATTTTTTATAGAATATATAATTAAGAAGAAATAAAAAAATGTGTCCCTATTCCACTTTTTCACACTCTAAAAACATGACCAATTCCACACAAAAAAGGCTGAAAGTCATAGTCAAGAAAACATACGTAGTCGTATTTTTTGTAACAAGATCCAATCCACACATTTTTCATTCTCAGATAATTCAATATTTGATAAAAGATTAATTTAAAGACTCGTTGGGGTTTTATTTCATGCATCAGAAACTTTGCATTTAAATTTAAATTTTTCATTAAAGCATTAAAAATCAGTCCCGCGCAGATATACTAAGGTTATGAATGTGAGGAGTAGAATTATTTCTTCTGTAGGTAACGCTTTGTAAGGCGGTAACTTAACATTGGCTGCGTAAACAAAACGGGTGGTGGTGGGATCCCAACCAATTTTACAAAGATTGCATTAATCACTTGTAGCACTTAAGAGTATTCTAATTTTTGAGTCAATTATGTATTTAGTTACTTACCTCATCAAATATCAAGACACACGCATTAAGTGATATAAGTGTTCTCTGCTTCCTTATCGTTGTTTCCATGCATTGTGCGAATAAATCTGACTAACAATATTGTCCTACGGTAAAAGAAATTGAGCTTTGAAAACGCACTCTTACATTTATTGAAAAGCAATGAATCACTCTTTTCCCAACCTCGTTAAACTTAACCAGTAGGAAAATCTGCCCAGTAAATTTCATTATAAACGAAAACTCAGTTTAGGAACACGCGCAAACGATACTGTATAAAAAATATCGACTATTTTTATAAATTTTATTCAGTACACATTGATTGTTGTTAGCGATACGTTTCCTTTCCAAATATTTATACGAATCTTCAATAAACAAGACCCCGTTTATTTTTCCTATATTGGGCTTGTTTGCGACAAACAAAATTGAACAAAAAGAATACCTTAATATATTGGAAAAAGGTGAAACGTAATGTATTTGGTAATGCGGGAAAAGAAGTTGGGCAAGTTTCCACACCTGGCGGTCCACAAAACTACGCCGTGCACTGAACAAGTACAAATAACAACACAAAAGATGAGTGATAAATTTAATAACAAATAAATCTTAGAATTTTCACTATTTTACCAATAAATGTTATTTCATGCTTTATTGTCATTTTTAATGTATAAAAAGTATCCCAATAATAGTAACTAAATAATAGTACTTATCCCACATACAATTTATTGGATCAGGATCGGTTTCATGGCTTGGTTTCATGGCACCGGTTTCATGGCGAGCATTATATATTGGTAATGCTCACCATGAGCGAAACCCTGATCCAATAAATTTTGTGTGGCATAAGTACTAAAAATTTGTTATTATTTTTATTATAATGCAATTCCACCAAGTATTGACAGTGAACACCTTAAAAGTGACCACATCTATTGTAATGCAGTAAATGTCATGGCAGTTAAATTGAAAATATTCAAAAACTGTAGAGTTCAAAATACTGAAATCTTATTAGTTATGTATCTTTTGATTATGAGAACATAATTTCTTTTTCAGAATATTCTTACCTACTTTTAAGTAAGACGATTAAAAGACCTCTGTAATGAAATTAGACCTGAATTTTATGGATATATTTTTATAAATGAGCTATTAGGTGAAGTCGAATAATAATGGTAATCTATTGATTGAGTAGGGATTTACTTGGTAGAACTCCATTATAATACGGTAAGAAAAATAACAATGTATTTTAGTTCTACATAAATTATTTTATATATTTGTTGATAGCTATTTCGGCTTACGCCTTCGTCAGAACTAGCGAAGGCGTAAGCCGAAATAGCTATCAACAAATATATAAAATAATTTATGTAGAACTAAAATACATTGTTATTTTTCTTACCGTATTATAATGGTAATCGATCACCATTCTCGAATACATCCGTTTGAATGAAGGTCTAATCGTATCGATTTAGAAAAAGTGTATCTTCTCAATCCGTATCCACTAAGTTTCTTGCGTTGTTCAGTTTTAAAAGAAGTGTTTTCGAAATGGAAAGGTACTTCTATAAACAGATACCAAAAACTTTCTAAGCATCAAGCAGGTGTTGTTTCAATGAACAGTATCGAAAGAAAATAAAACATTGTCTGATATTTTTCTCTCAAGATATTTCTTCCTTGATATTACTGAAATATAAAAGATTAAAGGAGGCTTGTCGAAGACTTTCTTTTATTATTAAAATCCGGTGACAGCTCTCATTTGGAAAGTCATTTTTTAAGAAGAAATATAATATGAAAATTTTCTTTTTTTATTTTGTCTTCAACAAAGTAAAATACCGAAAATCTGAAGAATTAATTGATTTCGGTATTCGTATAAGCAGTATGTAGATGCCTTTCAAGGAATATAGTACGACATATATGCTTGCTTTATATAAACTGTATGCTATAAATCAAGGGTGGCCAACTGGGTATCTACTGGTGGCCCGCGGAGCATATGCACATATTTTTTTCTTTTAGTGTACACAAAACCAATTTTCTAAAAACGTAAATTTCTCAAAAATAAGCCTGTCTCGTCAAACTATTACCAGGCCCGTCGACGACATTGGAAACCATATTGAAGATAATTCCAGAAATCGAGTATTCAAGTTCATATGGAATGCTTTATCATTGGATAAAAGTACAGACCTAACAGATACCACCCGAGTGGCGATTTTTATCAGGGGTGTTGATATCTAACTTAACAAAATAGAAGAATTAGCGGCACTGTATCCACTTAAGGAGACAACTTCTTCACGAGATTTGTTTGTAGTTGTTACATCGACATTGAATCACTTTTAGTTACAACTCAACAACCTATCGGTTTTAACAACAGATGATGCTCCAGCAATGGTTGGGAAACAAAAAGGTTTAGTAAAATTGATTGAAAATGAGGCCTGCAAAGTTGGTAATACTTGGATGCTAAATT
This sequence comes from Himalopsyche kuldschensis, assembly GCA_028554975.1. NCBI lineage: Eukaryota > Metazoa > Arthropoda > Insecta > Trichoptera > Rhyacophilidae > Himalopsyche > Himalopsyche kuldschensis. Next base: position 4,471,173 of record JAHFWI010000016.1, on the reverse strand, counting down.
TTCATTGCATTATTCATCAGGAGAATATATGTTCCGAGTCCCTTAAAATTGATCATGTCATATCAGGTGGTCATCAAAACAGTGGACTTTATTCAATCGAAGGGGTTGAATCACCGTCAGTTCCAAGAGTTTCTCAAGTCTTTGGATTCACAATATAATGAAGTTACATTGTATGCATAAGTAAGATGGCTGACGCGTGCCGAAATGTTAAAAAAGACTGTTTGATTTGAAGCAAGAAATACAATCATTCTTCGCAAGCAAGTCGAGTAGTATCCCAGAATTTGAAGACAAGGAGTGGGTTAGCGACTTGGCATTTCTGGTCGATATAATTAGCCTACTAAATGTTGTTAATACTCGTCTACAAGGGAAAGATCAACAAATTAATAACATGTGTGGTCTTATTTTCGCATTCCAAATGAAGCTTGGGCTTTGGGAACAACAGTTTAGGACAAAAATCTTCATTCACTTTTCTACATTGTTATTGCAGCCAGACGTCACACAAATTACGGCAGGCTTCGTTTATATCCGACTTAAGCCTGGAATTTGAAAACCGTTTTCAAGATTTAAAAAATCATCGGGTTCTTTTTGTTGCATTTGCAACGCCATTCTCCATAGTCGTGAAATTATAGCCAGGAATTATTTACAAATGGAACATTGTGAAATATGTTGTGATACACAGTTAAAGGAGAATTTCAATCAGGTTGGTTTGGAAGAGTTTTACAAAACATATTTGGACAAAGAGAAAAATCTTGCATTTTACAAATATGCTCCATCGATGATTTCGCTTTTTGGAAACACTTACACGTGTGAACAGCTTTTTAGCCGAATGAGGCATATTAAATCTCAAATGAGAACACGAATTACTAATGAGCATTAGAAAAACTGTTTGCGTGTAGCAACAACATTGATGCACTTAGTTCTGACAAACTAAATCAGACGCCTCACTAAAATTTATTATGTTTTGTATTGCGCAACTCTAATCTTATAAATATGTTTGATTTTCATTTTTGTTATATCTTCTTAAAAAAAACAATATATGTCTTCTTTGCTTTGAATAGCAAAAAAAATGCTGAAAAGGTTGGCCACCCATGCTTTAAATGATATTCATTAAGGTATTTTCGAGATATCTGAATGCTAGATCTTGTTTATAGGAATGTAAACAGGAATATCACTATGATAAATAGACAATTCGAAGGCTGCTATGGCTTCAGGATTTAAACCGCTGTATGCAATAAAGGAAAAAGTAGTAACAGAGTCAATGGTGAATTGATCAGCGATTTTGCCTTCGATTGCGGTACTCACTGGCTTAAATCCCATTACAGGCAGTACTAGAAATTTAATTTAAAATCTATTTATGTTTTTTTTAAGGCATGAATGTCGTGAAACCTCAAAATTTGTCCCTATATAAAAAATACATGTACCGAGAACGATTAGATAATCAATAGTCTAGTCCGAATCATATCCTTATACCATTTTTAGAAAAAAGAAGTTGAAAAATTAAATATCAATCGATTGTCGTAGAACGGCTTCTGTTCAGGAGTTCGTATGTTCAAAGAAATATTCAGTTAAAAATATCACAGGGCATTGTCATACAGACTTGTTGGTAGTTGGTAGATTATATACAATTTATTTGAGGGGATAAATATTCAATCCAATATATTTAAAAAAAAAATACCATAGAAAAGTCCCAATGAAATAAAGATTCATTCTAATAGCTTCGTATTTACCAAATAGAATTTTGAATGTAGTTTCAAGTTGAATGAAAATAAATTAGTAGTAGAAGTGTGTGAGTTTTAACAATACTGAATTGTAGATAACTCATTAGTTAAGCTAAGTACCTAATTGAATTTAGTTTTTGTTAATAAATAAGTTCAACCAAGAAAATTTATAATTTAATTTCATAATTATAAATATAGTTAAGTTAAATATAGTATAATGGCTATTTAAGCGTCATGCTATTGTCAAAATTGTTCCTGAAATGGTCTAAAATGATAGCTATTAACTTTTTTTTATAATTCTTGTTGAAGTTAATGCTCGTCTTTTCGAACAAATTATAGCTGCTAAGATATTGAAAATAAATGTCAGTCCAATTATTTGATTTTTGATTACTTAAAATAAAGGAAAAAAATAAAAACCACCGCTCATCAATTATGTATGATTTACAAAAAACAATTTTTTAATCTTAATTTATTTTCAGTGTTTTTTAGATTTTTCATTTTGAATGAGACAAAACGTTTTAGATCTATTCTCTTTAGCAATTGAAAATTTTCTTGGCAATATTCAATGTCTACAGTCTACAGCATCATGCGTATATAACGTAAGGGGTATCACGGATGTTTTCCGTAGTCTGATATACGCAAGAGTCTTCAGAGGAAATCCAATAATATTCACCTGCCACCGGAAGCTGAAGCGACTGCCAACTGGCATCCTACCTATTCGATGGAATTGTATGCCATAGGCATAGCGCGGTACGGTGGTTGTGCGAAACACGTGCAATAAAAAGTGAAACGGGATAGCATTGCCAAAAAAGCGGGAAAGATTCGGCAAAAACAGTATGGTTCGGAATTTTTATTTAATCGTTTGTGATTGATAATTTGTTTTTTGAATAAGAAACAAAACTGAATTTTTATTAAGGAAAACAGTGGATTTATCGATAATCTTCTAAGGCATGAATGTGATATCTATAAATTCCTTCCCGCCCATTCAATACAATAAAAAGGACGTTGCGAGAGCGACCAGCTATTCACTAGTTCTGTCATAGCTGTATCCGCTTTATCTATAATCTCGTCAAACTGAGAAAATAAATAAGTTTTCCTGATAGCCATTGCGTTTACAAATGCGATCGAAAAAAAATTGGTGGTAAGACAAAGTAACTAGATTGGGTTTTAATAATATGAAACTGTAAATTTTTGGTGGAACGTGTTATTTAAAATAAAAAATAAATAATTTTACTATTTTCACGCATATTTTCATAAGATCATTAATTTGTATCAATTGAAGATGCTCGCCATTGACATACTGATAATAATTTAATATTAATAAGGTTCAGTGAATTGAATAACTTTTTGCATCGGTAAATTACATTTTCAGCATTAGAACGTTATATTGTTAGTATTTGATAATTACATACATCATAGCACGGAAATGACGGCTAAATTATCAAGAGCGAATAAGGAAGATTATGTTGCTCATTTAAAATTGGCAAACGATTTAGCTGTGCCCTATTTATTTATAGTATTCCCTGGTAAAACAATTATAATTACCATGTTTTGGTTTAACATTTCAACCTCTTCATCCGCGTTGAACGAGTCATTTTCAGATAAAAAATGGTTGAAAAAACTATGCCGACGATTCATTAAAATTAGTACGCTTCTTATATTTTTATATTTAAGCGATATAAAATATTTTCTATGCAACTGTTCAATTTAATTCATGCACTTGAAATGCAAGAAGATGCAGAAAGGCAAAATCTGGGTCATAAATGATGAAATTCATAAAAAAATATGATATTCAATTCAAATGAATAAAATTTGATGGTTCTTTTTTAAAATATTGACAAAGTGTCATATTCATTTGCATCAGTCGGTATTAAAAATATGCTTCGATACCTTGTTTTATTCAGCTTGTCACGTATTCTACCTTCGAACGAGGTAGGCAGGCGCTACACGCTGAAAAAACTCGCCTAGAGAAGTTTTCCGAGTGAAAAGTTTTTGTTAACAAGGCCTTTCTTTGTAGAGAGCACGTCGCGTGCCCTTGAGGTATCGTCGCCTCCAAATAGACGCCCTATTTGTTTCATCTTACTCACTTAATGGTTATTTATAGGACATACATGCTTTGTATACCGGCACTTGACACTAAATAATTTAGTTTTTTAATATTTTTAAACCCTTATTAATTGCTAGAAAGGATAAGAGATGGTTTTGATATAGATTTTATGGCAGAATGATAACGGCATATCAATTTTTTGTAGTGTAAGAAAACCATCATTTATTTAAAATCCATTCAAGAATAAACGATAAATCTAAACACGTTTTTACTACGGTTTAAGAAAAAAAACTTCATTAAAAAAATTGAAGATAAAGTTTTACTACGGTGAAAAAAATAACAATGTACATATTTTAATTCTACAGAAACTATTTTAAATATTCGTCGATAGCTATTTCAGCATACGTCATCGTCAGAACTTTTCACAGTATTATAATGGAGTTCTACCAAGTAAATGCCAATTAAATCAATAAAGTTTTACCATTGTTTCAATAACCATACACAATCATATTGCTCAATCACGTCTAATTTTTGCTTGCAGTATGCTTCCTGCAAAATAGTTTCACTGCCACCCCCTGTCGGCCGGGCAAAGGGGATGATGTGGCGGATCGAATATGCTAATGCCATTATTAAACATAGGTACGAATATATCGCAATGAGTTGTCCCAATGTCAATGCCAGCTAGGGGAGAGTCGGTCGATTGGAACAGTGTGCAAAAGTAAATCGATAATGTGCACATCGCGAATAAAAGGTTAGGTTTTGAATAGGTGAGGAATGAGTAAATTTGCAAAGGGCAAAAGTAGTTATGACTCATGCTTTTATTTGGAAATTTTGATAAAGCTTGACATCAGTTAATTGAAAATAGTACCAAGATTAGTCAGAATATGAAGGGTAAAACTGGTATAAGTCATTGATTATATTTTTTATAATTTGAAAATTACATCCCTGGAATCAACGTTTACCCACTGTTTTCTTCGTGATACCGTTTTATATTCTGTAGTTTCTGTAGTCAAATAATTTTTATTCGTGTATAATAATTTGAAAATTACATCCCTGGAATCAACGTTTACCCACTGTTTTCTTCGTGATACCGTTTTTTATTCTGTACTGTTTAACTAAATAATCAATTATCGGAGTCATTATTCGTGTATGATACCATAATTTGTATCCCTGGAATCAACGTTTACCCACTGTTTTCTTCGTGATACCGTTTTATATTCTGTAGTTTCTGTAGTCAACGAATAACTAAATAATCAACTATTGTAGTCATTATTCGTGTATGACTCCATAGTGTGCTTCAATTTCAGTGCTTGATTAAAATTATCGAATGGTCTCAAAAAAACTATTGAAAGATTTGGATTAAACTATGAACAAGGCGACTGATTTTTGACCTGATTCTATGCCGGTAAAAATCAATATTTAAAGTCATAAATTATTTGTGATTAAACTCATTGAAAGATACTTAGATTAAACTATGAACAAGGCGACAAAGGAGAGCATAAATTTACGCGCATTTTGTATGGACGGCCCCTTGAACACGGACTTATAGCGCGTAAATATACGCTTTAGGCAGAGATCAGGTTAAATATTGTTTCATTCTGAACTTCAAATATGTGAAGATCGATAGTATCCTATGTATTTTACTTGAATGAGAATCTGTAAGGGTAATATTTAAATTACAGCAAGAGGAGTAAACAAAATAAGTATTTCTTATGCGTTATATTTCCATTTCAACTTTATCGAATTCTTTATTTTATTGCTCAAAATGTATCTTTTTCATAATCGAGATTTTCAACATGAAAAAGTAACTAAAGGAAAAACTCTAAATAAGGATGTGATTTAAAATTTCACAGACACTGAGTTGATATATACATCAGTCTAAGGATCTCTTCGAAACAATCAAATTCAATTCAATCCCTGAACTTGGAAAGTTGTCACTACTTTGAATTCGAACGTAAGTTTGTTCTGAAGTCTTGTCACGGTTGACCGCTGGAGGTGGAAAGATTTGTTCAAACTTGCCATAAACAAACGGTGTACGGAATCTTCAGTCTTCGTAAATATATATTATATCCGCTGTAGGAATAATATAAGTGAAATTATTTTACATACTGTATGACGAATTTGAATTAGACCACATTGTTTTACGATTAATCATAATTTAAAAAAAACTTTTCCACGATTATATGAATTATTTGTGGCGAGCGACTAGCTTACTATCTTGGCTGTCCAAACTTAATCATTCTTTCTCTACTACCTTGACTAGATACTTTTAATGATAGTTTCAAATGTGTATACAAACTGTTTTACAGCATAACGTTGTACACTCTGAATCGATCATAAATTTAATTTTAACTGACTGGCACCAAAAGTCATAGCTAAATAAGTGTCGCCAAAGATCTTCCGCTCTATGTATTTGAATACAATGAAACCCAGATTCTACGTTTTTCAAGGGACCGTATAAAACAAACGATTAATGCGGGAAACGATGAATGCGGGAAAGTTTTATATATGAACTAAATGCCGAGACTATAGAAAATGAACGCACGACGTGGGAAAACGTATAATGCGAGAACGTAAGATCGGTGTTCCACTGTATATATATATGTGGGGAAAAAATCGTAGCGCCTTTTTAGAGATTTAAACCTTTAAACATGCACCCAATTAGGCCGAAGCTCAACAGACCGGGACTTGGAATATTATAATAATTGTCAAAAATGTGTAAAATTATCCTTTTATGAAATGTTCAGACTTATTTTCTAGAAATCGCAATTTTTCACGAATGTAAGATTTGTTTGTTTGGAAATGTTGCGACTTTAAATCCAAACATTAGAAACAATTTATATATGAGTGTTTCCTCACTCGGGTACGGAGCTGGTTGACTTTTTAAGAACGATATGTTTATGATGTTAAATGATCATTATTGATGAAAAGGTATTATATTAATGTACGACGAACAATTGTTTCTTACTTTTTTATGAATACTGGTGATGTCTTAATCTTGTATGTAACTAAAAAATCCTTTTTCGTTCAATATAAAAAAATATCTTTCTTGAAAACAGCATTTTCTTCGCGAGGATAAAGTTCTTTGCTTAGCAAGATTCAATATATGTATATTTCAAATTTCAAAGTATCTTTCAATAAGGCGAAAAAAAGGCGCCGTTAGCAGAGTAGCAGGTGCATCGCCAGCGGTTATCGCCACTGCAAATCGTCGATCGGACGCAATACATCATCTTTGGTATCGCAATAATAATTCGGATCACAAGTGAGTCGCACATGTGGCGGTCGACGGTTCTTGAAGGTACTTATTGGTCAGCAAAACGTCGGACAGTTCGTACTTAGTTGTATTATAGTATAATCAAGTACTTTCTGAAATACTCATTTTCATTCAATGACTGGTTGTACTATTATTGCTTTTGAATACAACGCACTCTAAAGCGATTCTCATTTGCGATCAGTAAATTGTTGTGAACGAAAAGTGCATTTATTATATCGTTGTATTCTTTTTGACGTATCACAAAAAGATTAACAGTAAATATGATATGATTCTCTATATCAGTGGTTTTCACGTAAAATTTGGTTGTGGCCGCATGAGGAAATTCAGCGGTTTCTACGAAAATGTCTGGTGGCCGCACAAAATTTTTGTGTTGAGTCTTTTTGTCAAAAATACCTATAATACTTTTTGTGAACTAAAAATTCTTGATGCACAATACAATGCCTTTAAAATATCAAATTGTCAGTGTCTTTTTGACCAATTAACTTGTTAAAAAGTATTTTATTAAATATCAATATTAACTATCAAGCTGTTGGTGGCCACATGCGGCCGCCGTGTCCGTATATGAGAACCACTGATCTATATTGTATGATTCTCTGTTCAAGCTAAATTAAAACTTAATCCCCACCCTACAACTATTTTCAACCCATTCTTATACAACACCGATTCTGTAGTCTTTATCGGATCTATAAGAGCCTTAATTCAATAATCAAATGGATCTGGGTTCAATTCTCGGAAAGATCAAAAGCGTTTATTTTGTAATGGGTGACTGTGATGTCTTTTTTCTTCCCTCTCGCGTGATTTAAAAATAGTATAAAAGGCACCTTGACTCATTTTATATTAGGTATATTTATAACATAAGAAAATATCGTTTTTTTTTTGTATCTTCCTATGAAGTTTGTCAAGTCGACACTACCATGGCCTGCCTGTAGAACTTCATCTATCGTGCGTTCTGTATTTCACAATGAATTGGTTTATTAACTTAGAAAATATGTTTGATAACAGTGTCGTGTCTTCAATTTAATCCAGTAAAAAGGTTAAGAATATCCATTGTTTATTTTGAAGCTTTATTTCCGGAAAGGTGAAATAGATCATTTTTTTATGAAAACTGAAGTTGAAGTACGTATATTCAAAAGTTTTTAATTACTTCATACGGGTAGTCCGAAAGGAGATTTTAGCAATATACAGCGCAAAATTGTTGGTAACCTATAAAGTTCTGAACGTTCTTTCCGTTGTCTTACGAGTGACCGTATTATGAATAATCATAGGTTCCCAACCTTTTTCGGGTAACGACCCCTTTTATAAAAAGCCATGTGACCCGCGACCCCGATGGAATTGAAAATGCATTTTTCATTAAGTAATTAAAAAAAAACAATGAAAATGGATGAAAGTGAATATATTTTTTAGTTGGATGTATAGGTTGGTGACCCCGAAGTAAACAACCCGCTTATGGGTTGGGAACCCGTGAGCTGAATGTTACCACCTTCTTATGACAAGTATAGCTCGTGTGCAAAACATGACCAAATAACAAACACGTATACAGATGGGGTTTTAAATATGCGGAATAAATAGAGAACAATATAATGTTCACACACTTTACTGATAAATAAATAAAAAAGTTAGGGATTAGGCTAATATGCCAAGTGCAACTTGATCTTACTAATCTAACATGCATTTTGGTTGAATATAAATGAATATCATTTAGTGCACAATATTGCCCATTATTCTGTGCTGTAATGTGAGCTTAATCTTTTCGCGAAACCTTTCGGCAAGAGTAACAAAGACATTTTTTGCGGTATGTTATTATCATTACTTGCCTTGGATGCTTTCATCCACTTGCCGTCGCATTAGTACAAAAATTTTCATGGCGGGTATCCTTTGTTGCGCACAAACACATATTTATGCCTACTACCTTCGAAGCCTACAGGCTGATCCATTTTGCTACTAGTAACAATTACAAATCATTTCAAATATGGAATTTAATGCGTTTTCTCTTACATTTTTTATTTTATATACCGCTTATAGAACAGAACAAATTAATTTATATGTCGCACAAAGTTTTAACAGTCAGAGGATTGCGGTATACATTACGCCAGCTTGTGAGTAACATGGCGTAGTAGGAAAAACACTGTTGATTACTGAGAGCGGATTTTATTTTTTGATTATAGACATAAATATTGAAGATATTTATAGCAAAAAAACTCCAATGATCAAATAATCCTTTATGCTTGATTGTCTAAATAGCGTAGGTTCAACCCTCGGCTGAAATATCCATATGGGTGGCTTAAAAAAATGCAATTACATTAACAGTCCAAGTTATTACTGCCAATCTTGGTGGGAAATCATTATGTTCATAATAATAAAATTGCGCAACTTAACTAATTCTAATGATCAGGACCTGTTACGCTCTTTAAATTCAATTGTGAAATTAAGCCGTAACATCATTCAATTTGAAATCAATTAGGAAGTGTTTGAATTAAAAAGCTTTTTATTAAATTTAAACTATTAAAATAAATGATATACCTTGTACCTATACAGTAAACTTTTGCAGCTCTGTGTTATAATTAAAGTTTTTGACTACTCTAATATATTGGCATATTGATGTATGTTTCGGTACAGTTAGTAAACGGATATATCGTGATTTTGGAAACTATTGATGTATTGTGCAAGGTACTTTTGAGGTTCATTGCTAAATCCGACACGTGATAAAATCAGGACAAGCTCTGTATATGTCTCGCGAATGAGATCTCTACAAAGCTTTAAAAAGCTGGTGGGTCGAATGCCTTAGATATCTCCCACATTTCCACATTACCTTTGTGACGCGTGGTCCTTTCTTAATGGCGATAGTTGGGTACCACAGGCGGTAATACATTAACACCTTTCAAGACTTACGTGTGCCAAAGGATCCTTTGTACTTTTTTTTTACTTCTGTGTGATAGCATCGGCTCGTCGCATACGTTCTCATACATGTCGCGGTGTTTCTTTATATACAAGGTGCATTAGAGATTGCTTAGCCCAATTTGAAAGAGCACTCTTTTCCTTTGATTTAGGTTTAAATGAAAAATATTAGAACATGTTTATAAAATATGGTAACGCAAAGAAAAATACTTTTCATCTTGTTCTTCTCACTTTTCTTAGATTATACCATTTTTTTGTAAATTTTTAATAATTTTAAAATTGACCAATTTTGTATTATTGATAAAAAAAAACGTTATTGGTTAATCATTGTAAAGACAGAGATAATAAAAAAACAATATTACGTTAGAAAAGAGACATAAACTAATACTCAATTTACTGAAAAGTTTTAAACCATATTGGATAAAAATAAGTGTGTATTTTTTAAATTATAATGTTCAAGGGAAATAAATTAAATGTGAGTGTTTGGAAAAATTACATTGTGTCATTACAAGATGTATATCAGGGACTTTTCAGGTTAAAATTTTTGCAAATAAAACAGGATACAACATGTCAGGATTACGAAATCATTGAATCAACTGGTACATTTTGAGCAATGAAACATGAACAGAATTTCAGATATTTGATTGTTTTGAATAACAGTATGACTATGAATCGACGTAGTTTTTTACAGCTGAAATTATTTGTTACGTGAAATTGGTTACAATATGCCCTTGGTCGTTATTTCAAACTCTTTACGAATGTGAAAATATTGTAACTTATTAAATCATCGATGAATCGATAATAATTCCCTATTGAGGCGACACCTGTTGTCATATTAATTGAGCTTATAAGCGTGGTTTTAAAAATTAGTAATATCTTACAAAAATGACGCACAGTTGCATTGGTCGATAATTTCTTCTCAAGAATAGTTACATATTTACAAATAACGAGGACGTGAATTTGGCGATACGAATCATATAGAAATAGTTCGGAGTATATTCGGCTGAGCATATTTCCGTTGATACTTTGACTGTAAAATCTTGGTTCGGCTCCATTCTTTTGGTCCTTTGTGGCTGCCCTCTTTGATTAACTTTGATCTAGGTGTTGTTAGGTGTAGAGGTAAGTCTGACTGCCCCGGGCTCTCGAATGCCAATACAATTTGCAGGCCAAAGGTGAACTTTCTTCCGTCGCTTATATCTATAGACCTTCAGAAGCGAAGATTAAATCGTGGTAGTCGGATTGTATTGAACTGATCTGTTTGATTATGGATTGAATTAAGCGAGAGATTTATTATAATGTAGTAATAAACAATATAAACATATGAAATATATAGTATTTGCTAAAAAGTAGCAATCGTTCAAAAATACAAGTCGTACGTATTCAACGTTTTTTTTAGTATTACGGTCAATTTCTACAGCATAGAATATTTATTGAAATATTACAATTTGTGTCCATAACAGTAAACAATTTTAGATGTATTCATACATAAATATGTTGGAGTTGATCTTTATGAAGAATAAATGAAAAAAACGTGAAAAAATTCGATTTGATTTCGATTTTTTTTAGCAACTGTGTTTGTATAAGTATCAAAGATACGATGATGGTGCTTTTCACACGATGTGTGTGAATTGTAAGCCAGTCACACCAACTCAGTTTAGATAGCGTCACTACATATAATATGTAAGAGCTTGGTTGGGTTAGAATCATTATAAACTTCATACTCCATACGCAATCTATTAAATCGATTGATAAATCAATGTGAAGATTTTTTATTCAGAGATTGTATTCTTTGACCATACAGCTGACTGAGTACCGGAACTTCAGCTTTTAACGGGACTTGTTATTTATAATGCTGCATTTTATGTGCTATGGTGTATTACAGGAGTCACCAGACTTTTTGAGAAACGGGCTGGATTGAATTTTTATACACTTGGCGGGGCGGATGACAAATGAATTATTGTTATAATCCAATAAGAATATTAATTTATATGTTCTTATTTAATTATACAATGTAAGCGAATGTAATTTCTATTTGAATTTATAATAGAAAATATTTATTATATTTTATGGGTTCGTAAGCCATATATTATAGGTACCAATCGATTAATTGAAAAAAAATATTTTTTCGTATTTGAATAATTAATTTTCAAAAATCGAGAAATTTTTGGAGGGCCGGATAAAAATCTTTGGTAGGCTGGATATGGCCAGCGGGCCGTAGTTTGCACGGAGATTTGCTATTTTAAATAAGCAGTATTTTATAAGTATGTTTATTTATAGTATCCATTCATTGAAAATGTTTTTTACGCGGCTTGAATACTAAAATTAATTCAATTATTTTTGAAGACTTCTACATATGTATGTATGTTCTCAGTGTTATCATGTACAGTAAGTAGTAGGCAATTTTGAAGTTTGATATTTTTCAACATTTCAATTTGTCGGTGATGTTGACTAAAAATATACACCGAACTCTTTGCGAATACTCAGTAACGTTTATACACTGCATCGAACATAAGTAAAAATAAGTAATTTTAAGTATTTTATTGCTTAAAAAAATAAACACATAATGACTGTTTTCTCGGTAGAATGCTCTATAATAACACCTAATAAAAAATCGTAGAATATTTTACAAAAAATGTTCACGATTTTTCCGTGCGTATTATGATTCCAATATACCAAAGAAATAATTTACAATATATAAATAGAGATTTTTCGTGATAGTTTTAGTAGGTTTGCGTGTTGAGGTTGTTGTTCATTTACTTGGGGAGATGTTCTCCTTCTGGGTGGAATCCATTCTCATCAGCTGTGTATGTGACGGTGTATTGCTTTCCATCATCAGCGACCCATGTGATGCTTCCACGGACGACGAGGGCTTCATTTTCAGTACCAGCGTTCTTCAACTCAGCTTGTTCTTGTCTAGATGTACCGTCACTGGTTTCGTATCTATGATAAAAAAAATATTCAAATAAATTACCAAATATTTACATGATTTGTCAATAAACCTAGCAACAACTGAGTAGTCATGTAAATTTGTTTAGCACTTTTGTCATTCTCACTAATCGTATAGTGAAATATAAAAACTCAGTCTATGCAATGATTAAATTTTGTGTCCTTGCGATAACGTGATAGCAATCAATATGAAATTGAAAAATGAAACTTTTCGGAATTGGAACTCGATCCCATGAGCTCCGCAACCAATGCTAACAATGTTGAAAATCGACTCATTATGATTGGTACATATTTTGTAATCTTACGCGAATCTGTATCCATCGACTCCGATGTTTTCATTGTCGTATCTGACGATGGTGACATCCTTTGGGTTGCCTGGTGCGGCAACGGCAGCAGCGATGATGAAGAAGAAGAAGATTGCCTAAAATAAATGAATAAAGATTTTAAAAATTAAAACGGACCAATCATTTTGGTTTAAATGAAACAGTACACTTTTATAAATTTAAGAGGTAAGACTTAAATTGTCATATTTTGATGTGTTCGTAATTAACCTTTGGTAGTTTTTTTTAAAAATAATTTTATAGTTCAATATATCTTTACGAATAAATAAAATAATATTCAGGACAGGTTGTTTAATTTTTCCAATTCAAAAAGAGTGATCAACCTAACTAATTGATTGCAGCTCATTAGTTTATAGTTTATTAGTTTGTAATGTTTAACGTCATTATAGATTTGCTTTGTTTCGATTCTATAACCTCTGCGTCCCTTAAAAGGAAAAATCCCAATCTAATTGATTGAGTGATTGCACCTTAGTAGTATCATTATGTTAATGCATTGTTTTGATTCTATCACCCCCTTCCTTGTTTCCTTTAGAAGGAAAAAACCCGTAATCCATTTTGTAATTTCATAATTTAAAATGTTAAATGTTAGAATTTATCTTGCTTCATTACTTAAGCAAACTTTGCGATAGTAAGTCTGAAGATGCCTCTGAAAGAGGCGAAACACGTGTCAATTAGTTACACAATACGTGGAATAATCAAAGTTATTTTAAATTTTATATTAAAATGAACTTCCACAAAGTTACCGCCGAAACCATCGAAAATATTAAAATTGTGTATTAAAATTTAAGAAGAATTTTTATAATTATGCTTAATAGTATAATTTTATTCGCGCTTTGAAAATATTCACAAAAACGTAAACCATTGCGATTTTCGCCTCATTAATAAAACGAATTAATTTAACGTTTATGATTCTACACATCGAGATTATAAAGAAGCTCGTTTTTTATATAACACTAGTGAGTAAACACTCATTTCATAACACTTAATCGATTAGCGAACAATGATAGTGTTGTTTAAATATGGAAATGTTATCGTACCACTTTCATGTTGACTGATTGTTTATTTTTCACTTAGCGTTGTGAAAGAAGAAGATTTACTGATGCTCATCGCCTCGTAGACAGAGCCTTTTATATCCTTGATTCCTCCTCCTCAAATAATTGCAAATAGCCAGTTACCTGCGCATCTTTCGACTAGTGGATCGCCATCCTTTGAATGAGTCTGACATTTAGACTATGTTAGTGGCGTGCTAGCGAGAGGGTCAACACATATTATTTACGCTTTTGTTAAATATTATGTTGTCTCATCAATATTTTTTAAATGTTCACATGAAAAAATTACACGAATTTAAAAAATAGGAATATCGATTTTCTATGATTTTTATAAATAACTAGTATTGCTACCCGGCTTCGCTCGGACCAGTTTGGGGTTATGTTCACCTCGGCGCGTAAATTCAGACGGGCCAAGTTGAAACAACTTTTTCATAATTCAAAAGTCTAGGTCAATTAAAATGGAATTAAAATGAATATTTCAGACTGGCATTGACATTTCACAGCCCCTTTCATATATTGACAGCCCCATTCTCGGCCATTAAAATGTCCAAATTCAAGGAAAAAATCTAATTTGCTGTCAAAGAAATGTCAAATAATACCTTCGCGGAAATAATAAACATTATAATATTAATAAAAGCCGGGAAATGTTCAGAAGCAGACTAATTTATTACATTTTGTCTAAATGTCTTCGTCGCTAAAAATTCAAACATATTTTCTTTCATATTCGTTTTTATAGCAACTTAATGACCAACCATGCAAAAGGGAATTACAGACCCACAGACATACATACGCCGTTTCGGTTTTATAAATATATAAGATACCACACATAGGTAAAACTACTAGATACAAATTTATAGGGGGAAAAAAATTCGAACTTTTTATGTTTAACTTTCATAAGACAAATTATATAGATGATTCTTAATGAACCGAAACACGTGTCAAGCTTCCATATCAAGTTATGTTAGAGTTTCATTGATTTTAGTGTCATATATTTTTTATTACGTGATTAATAATCTTGATTTCTGTTTTATAACACAGCATCGTATAGTCGTGAAATAATAAAATAAAATATTGTCATTAAAATTAAAATTTTACTAGTGAGCAGCCGTGTGAATAAAGATTATCCTTTTTTAATTATAGTAAGAAGCTAAGAAGCAAACATAAAGAAATACACACAATTTCAACGGATTTGATTTACAATTGATGAGATGCTTAACTTTTGTGGATATGGATTTTCGAGTCTGCCACGACTCAAAACAATATTTCTGTTTACTCTATTGGTAAATGTAAATTATTAAGCCTTCATTGAAATACATTCTGTGCGCTACTCAGTGCTCGTCTAATGTAACGCACAGATTCGCAAGTTATTCATCCGCAGTCCACTTTGAGGCTCGATCATTGTAGGAGGTATACCTGAGTGACGACAGAAAATGTTTGAATAATTTTACAGTATCTATTATAAAATATTCGTACGAAGATAAACTGTGAAATTATTCAATGTGTTTGCGTGTAATTTTAATAAAATAACGATCGTTTATTATTAAATAATAATCCAATTTTTTTTTTAACAAGAAACTATCAATCTATTGTATTTGTATAGGTGTGTACGAAATTTAAAAAAAAAATCATCAAATCAAAACAATTTTACATGTAAATAATACGCGTTTTTTTATATTATTTAATTTATTGTAGATTATCTCCGATATTTAAAAGCGCTAATAATCGTTTTAAAATAAATTATATCAATTTTATAAACAAACGATTTAAACCTTCAATTCGGCAATGTGGCTCTTGTTCATCGCAAAATTATATGGTCGGTTCCTGTATGTCATTTTTTGTCGAGTTGTTCTCGACTGATGAAATATTATCATCGAGTTTATCTCGTATGTCTTAAATAATTAAACATATTTGGCGCATTGGCATTACCTGGTATGCCAAACATTTTTTTTATAATTGATAAATCTAAATTTTTGGATAGAAATTTTAAAATATTATTGTATTTTGAGTTTTAAATTTATTGATATAATTGGCTGTTTTGGCGGTAACACTATTTGAAACACAAATCGATAAGTCTTTTGTTTTTATAATATATGGAATATGAACCTGTATTTTTTCGTTCGTGTATGCCGCTCAATACAATAAATGGAATAATCATGCAAAAGAAAGTTAACGGATGTGATGATGTGCCGGAAATAGACTCAAATGACATCCCATTGTCATGGTGTTATCAGCATCTTTATTGCAATAATTGATTATATGTTTGTTGTGAGCGATTTAATGCTTTATTTTATAGATGTCAGTCACATATAATGTGACAGTTTGCATATTTTAATCTTTATAATATTTACATAAAAACTACACTCACATCATTAATAAATAATACAGTAGACCCCCGTATAGCATGCACACTCACGTGTAACACGTTCCCCTGGACCACGATCTCTCCCGTACAATATAAGGGTTCTATGAACATTGATGATTATTTTAATAGTTTTATTTTGAACTTAACCAATCACAAATGTACTATTCATTTAATTCCAACTTAAGAACTGTCCTTGTTGGCTGTTCGATTAAATATATTTTGAATACAACAAATAATACCTAAAAACTGTATTACAATTGTTTAAAGTACACAAAAAAAAACAATCCGCTTGATCATTATTTGCTTATGTAACTTTCCTACGTATCTCCAACATTGTATATTTAAGATGCATGAAACATATACAGTCCATTATAGACTACAGATTCAATAACCATAAAACTTTTATCGGGAATTTAATTCTAAATACATATATGGATTTATATTTATACTACTGGAATGCTTTGAATAGGGCACAATAAGCTGAATAATAGCGGAAAATCATTAAAAACAAAATACACAATTCGATTTCGCTTTTGTTTATGATAAACAAAAACTCGGATATACATAGGTATCCCCAATGCTCGCGATGAGTGAAACCGGTCGTGATCTTTATCAGAATATGCGTAGAAGTAGTATTAAGTAGGTTTGTAATATGTTTTATTCATTTAAATATTATTGTTAGTCGATATCATTTTTTGAATAAAATACACATGTTGTTTATATTTCAAGAATAACTTTTAAGCTTCAAGTCTCTTTTTTAATTGTTAAAATTTGAAGCTTCACTTATAAACACAAAAGTTGTTTCTTGAGTACAAAAATTACGCTACTGGGAAAGTGCTCATTTCATTTTACACGGCTTACAATTAATACGTTGGTATCTTTAATACATGCATTGGACAACAAGCGAGAATATTTGTATAATATTATCGATGCTTTCGTAATAGGGTAAAACCTACAACTGTCGGCCACTTAAGGATTTTTTCAACTTTAGTAATTTTTTGTGGAAAATCATCATAGAAGAGGCAAAATAAAAAAAATACTGTGTGCTAGATTGATGATTTTTTTATAATAATCATTTTTTAAAATACGTAAAAACGAATTTTTTCATAGAAAAAAAAATAGTTTAAAATAAATGGTACAAAACTACAATTATGGGTCACTTTCTGCAATTGTTGGCCACCAAAAGATTCAATTATTGGCCACCCCAAAAGTTGTAATAAAAAATATATTTTTTCAAAACAGAAACTAGATGTATTATTACATGACCCCAAATCATTATTGAGTGTAAAATCTAGTGCTTTATTGGATTCCAACATCATTTTTTAAGCTGCAGTTATTGGCCAAAAAGTCAACATTTTCCTAGAAATATCGGAGAAATGCAATAAATACATAGGTGATTAGCAATATTATTAAAACATTATTCATGCATAAAAAAATATATTTTAGATTTTTTTTATAAAAATTTATAGGATTAGCTTGGCCGGCCAGTAATAGAAATTGTATGTGTTTTTGGAATCAGTTAATAGCCACCAACATAATAACCTTTTACAAAAATATTTTCAATGCATAAAAATAATTATTTTATAACTTCACTAAAGACGAATAATTCTGTTCAATTTAAAATTTAAATTAATTAACTTACAAACGTGTATGATGCTTTTAGACTGAAGTCCAATCCTTATGATATTTACAAGAATCTCACATGCTTCACGGTGACACTCGGGTTGTCTGATAAAAATGCGTTTTTGGAGTTTTTTGGGAATTCATAAAATAACAATTGTATGTTTAAACGATAGAGGAATAATAAGGGAACAAAATTATATAAACCACAAGTTGGAAATGTTATTTTGGCTTATAAAAAAACTAGATTTTATATGTAAGTGGCCAATAAGTGTAGCTGGTCCACAATAGGAGGTTTTACCCTAGTTTGCCATTCAATTATTATTAGTGAAGATCCTGTATTCTGTTAGTAGTGACATAGTAAAATTACCATATTGTCGTTAGAACTAATTAAATTCATATCTAAACTAGATATTCAATGAGGATTATCTTCTATGGATGATTATAGTAAGAAGCTAGCATAAAGAAATACATAAAATTTCAATGGAATTGATTTACAATTGATGAGATGCTTACCTTTTGAGGTCACCTGATGCATAATAATAATCATATTATGATGCTAAGCGGCAACTCACAAGAGTTGAGTTATACCGCCTAGCTTCATTGAGAAAGTGATATATTGTTGATTTTTTTTATTAACGCCGACAGTTGTGTCGTAAGTAAATGATAGTTAATTCTAATAGTACCAGCATTTTCTCCATTTTTGAGTTTTAGCTGCTCAAAAACATGAAGCCTTTGATTGAAACTTTAGTAGAAATCGAAATTTACGATTAATGTCATTTTGAAACGTGCGTTGTTGTAAATTTATTTAAATATGAATAGCGAAAATATAAAAAAGCCATGCTGAAATTTTTGTACTATATCATGATATTATTGAGTCGGTGTCAAACCAATTATCCGAAAGGTTTTCTGTTTCAATGTCTTAACCATGTATTGCTTTTTAAATTATGTTTTTTGATACATATTTATGATATTGGAGTTTGAATATATTTATAACGCCAGATCCAAATATTTCACTATCTGATATAGCGGTGAATAAAACTAGGCCACGACGTCTTATATCGACGTGAGATATGTGTATTTACTTGAATACATTTAAATCTAATAAATTCACATATGTATTTTCAAACTAGTGTAATCTTTACGTGGTAGAGCGCATAGCTTCTACGAGTCTAAAACAATTTAAAGATTTACTTTCCTTTTCATAGTAGGTGTGATATTACGGAGAATATAAACTTTGGCATTGATAAGCAATCGTTATAAATTAATGTTTTATTTTTATTTTGCTACAGCATCATCTTGCGGTTTGATTTATTTGCTGAATATTTTTATGATGTTTTCAATGAATAGCATAGGAAGAACTAATTTATTTATTAATTGACCATTAAATTATTAGTAAAAAGCTGACATTTTAAATAAATATTATTGTTTCCTTGACATAAGAAAAGTAAACGTGAAACGTAAGACATTCAAATAAGCTTGTATGGAATTTTGGATTCATTTCTTTATATGCATGGAGATTGTAGATGAACATTACAAAAATGACAAATTAAAAGTTAATTGCTCTTGCAATGTGAAAAAGATTAATACATTGTAGTCATCAGAAGATGGAGAGATAAACGGATTAATACTTTCGATGGATTCGGCGGTAGCTTGGTGGAAGTTCATTTTAAAATAAAATTTAAAATAACTTTCCATTATTCTACTACCTATTGTGTTACTAATTGTTTTGCATCTTTCAGATGCATCTTCGGACAAACTATCGCAAAGTTTGCTTATGTAATAAGCAGAATAATCAAAGTTATTTTAAAATTAATTTTATTAACAAATTTCATTGGAAATTGGCAAAGAAGTCAACTGAATGAGTTCCGACGAAATCAACGATAATACATAAAGAAGAGTACTCGTCTGAACTTATTCACGTCACTGTGAAATATTTGAATGACAATTTTGAGTGGCAACTTCATGTTGCACGCGATTATAAAATTTTCAAGAACGATTCAAGTCTTTTGAATGGTAATATACAATTCTAGTATTTTAGGTTTCGTATGGATAATGTGTATTTAGTAGACCTTTCAAGGTGTCAAAATTTTATATCGACACGATCGATATTCGTTCGTTAAATAACGTACGCTCACCTTTGTGACCTGGCCAATGGACCGTTATGAAAGAGTCCTTGATATTTACTCTACTGCTCATCATCAGACGCATGCAATCATGTTTCCAATTGATTGCCAAATTAACAAGATGTTTTCACACACTTGCAAAATTATTTACTATTCGACAAAGGTGGGCAGTGCTCCGTGGCCATTTGTGGCATCAATAAAAACATTGATTCATAACGGTCACAAATAAAGTTACCTCTTCACTTATTCCAATCATTTTTTGTTCATATAAAGCATTTTTAATTAACCGATTGTTTAGTTATGTTTTCTCCAAGAAATCAATAAAAAAGGTACACATTTACATTAGTAGTCTAGAGCAGTGGTTCTCATGTGCGGCCACCGACAGCTTCCAATAAAATATTGACATTGAAAAAAATGAGGTTTTTCAAGTTAATTTGTCAACAAAGACTCAGAAAATTGATAAGAAAAGACGCAATGTATACCAATAGTAAATTGACAAGCATGTTTATGTCAATTTGACAAACCCCACATACAACAAAACTCAAAACAAAAATTTGGTGCGGCCACCAGACATTTCCTTACTCGACCATTAATGTTGACGATGCGGTCACAGTGCAATTTTCCGTGAAAACCACTGATCTAGAGAATTTCAGAGTAAAAGTATAATTGGTATTGAAACATTTTGACTTTTCTATTTAATTAAAAGGCCCGGTCCGTGGTGCAATGGTCATCGTCGTTGCCTTCAGTGTCGGATCGCCCGGGCTCAATTCCCGGTACGAGCAGATTTTTTTAGAGCCTGCTCAGAGGCAATGGGTGTTTGTGTTGTAAAAAATCCCTTCTCATCTTTCCTATCCCAAAAAAGAGGGACGCATAGTGACAGTGATTAGCTAACCACTAGTCCTGTCCAAGTCCTCGTATCCTTTCCATCCTTAATCTCTTCGAAAAGGGAGGTTGAGCAACTGAGTAACAAAGCAGTTCTCGTAGAAAAAATATATGTTGAGATAAACTCCGTGAGGAGTCTATATGTTCCAAGTTGGGAACGGATTTTTTTTGTTTTTTATTAAATTGATTGACATTTTAAAACCTCAAAAATAATTTAATGAAATTATCATTTAACATAATGTATTTTTGTAAAAAAAGAATGCATATTTTTTTTATAATTTTGCCATAATGGCCATAAATTGTGCCATGTCATTTTCAAAAAAAATATTTGATGTTATGGTCAAAACTCAGTGGGTGAATTATTTATTAGCATTCACCAAATGCGTGACTAATTTTACGTTTATTATGAATAATATTATGTTTGATGAAATAGGTGAAGAAAAATAATTTAACAACACTCATAAATCACATATGCGACACAAAAAGAATGTCTAAATATTTTTTTTACGTTTTGCTTGTTTGGGAAACGAAATGTATTTATTCCTTTTTATGTCTACATATTTGAGTTTTAGTTATTTAAAAAAAAATGGTTTACTAAACGAATTGAAAGAGATAAAAAATATATAGATCTTAAGCAGCGGTTTCCAAGCCGTGAGGTGTAAAATATTTTTTTAATAAAAAAATCATGTTTTTATTTTTAAAAATACCTTGAATTTTATATGAACTAAAATATCGGAAGACACGAAAATAAAATTTGATGGGAGGCAGCGTCGGAGCATTTAGTTTGGAAATCACTGATATAAGGCTTAGGAAAATTCAATGAAATATTTATTTTAAGGTTCAACCTCATTAGTTTTATGCAAATATGTGTTCAGTTGACTTACAGTTTTGAATCGATACAACACAGATTATGAGGAATTAATTAAACTGACGCAAAGCCTTAAGATAGGCTATAATCTATCGAAGTTAATAAATATGTGTCGGTGTCCTTCGAAATGAACACAATATATCGATATGCTAATTGTTTTTAATTACATAGAACAATAATTTATTACATTGTTCTGAGATTATTTGCGTTGGTCATTTGATATTCACATCGACTGTGCAATGTTAACCTTTGACTTTTGTATCGGTTATTATATGTGAACATATGGTTTCCTAATACTTATTTGTCTTTTTTGCGATGATCTGTTATTCTTGAGTCACACGTAAAACTTATGTTAAGCGGTCTACATGCTCATTGCAAATATTTTTATATAAATATCTTAATTTTTTAGAATTCAATTTATCCATAAACTTTGACAAAGCAATAAATTTTACTGAATTTGTGTAGTATTTGTAAAAAAACATTATTTTATAACCACCCAGTTTGTCGAGGAAGATGACTGGGACTGGTTTGTCTTAACGGTTAGCCAAATTATAATTGCTAATAATTTCAATAATGCGAAGAATTAATCGAATGAAATTTATATTTGAAGCATTTATTTACAATAATAAGTCAAACAAGTATTAGTTTAGTCATACTTCATTAATAAAATTAAAGCTTCAATCTCTTATACTATTATACAACATTACTCGGTTTGGTGATAAACAGTCTTTTTTTAATAACATTTATATATTATACGATACTACCAACATTCAATTGCATGTTCATAGTATAACATTTGTTTAAAAATAAGAGCGGTATTCGCGACGAAGCTAAATTAGCGTGCAATTTTTTTTTTTGTTCGGCAGCAAAATATTGTTGTTGACATTAGCTTGCTTGAGTAAGCTTGAAAGCGGATACGAGTTGTCATCACCGTCCACTGTTCCACAGGTTAATGTGTAAAGGTGTCATTGAAAACTACGAAGAGTGCCAAATTTGCTCGCTTACTTTGTTGTGAGCTATAAAATATTTACAAATGATTTACTGCATTACAGAGTGCTTGAAATGTAAATCTTCGCCAGTTACCGGCTGCTTACTGTTTGACATGATTGCATTGAACTATTGGTTTTGAAATTGTCGAAAAAAGAAACATCTCCGAATAAAATTTAAGGTTTTTTTTATGATGAAAGATTTTTTGCTAACAAACCAAATTAAATAAATGGCATTGAAAAATGATGAAAGATAGCCAATTTGGAATTTGTGTTTAATTTTACTGGACATGACATCACAGCAATAATTTATTTCCTTATTTATTGTCAAGTAAAGTTTTCCCAGAGTGTCTCAGGAAAAGTTTTCCAATACTTCGTTACTAGTACTTTTAATTTCCGAAAAAAATCCCTTCATAAATAGTAGTTGAGATCTCTCGGATTCTAAGTTTAAAGCTAACGTCCTTGACTTCAGTTACGGAGTTCACGAACTTAAATCCCACTAAAATTCCCTCGCGCTCTCATACAATCCTATAAAAGAGACGTTGTAAGAGTGATAAGCTTACCACGAGTCTTGTATTTGTTATATCCTTACTGAAAACTGTTCTTAATCCTACAACCTTACCTAACCTAACCTAACATACTAACCTCATCTTACTTAACCTTACCACGAATCCTATAATTTTTATATCCGTTATATCCTTACTGCTGATCAACCGAGTAACAAACAGCTCCCGTATTAAACTTATGTTGAGGTAAACACCATTAAGAGTTCATGTATCTACATTGAAAGAAAATATAGTAAAAAAAAACATATCTCCGTTATGATGATTCAAAGGTAATTTTTTTTAATAACGTAGTATTATTGTGGATAAGTCCACTAAGCCAATCGGAAAAATATACAGTCAACCCTTGACAAATGTGTGCCAATGCAATAAAAGTACGCAATATTAATGGGAGGCTCTTTTTCTGATAGGTTGGCTAAGCGACAAGGTGTCAATCACACCTTGACTAATGTCTGGAGATGGTCAATGCAAGATAACAGTTATTAGACCGATGCATTTAATAAATGTTTCGCGTCATGCAAAGTGCCAGTAGATCTCATTCACAATCTATATCACATACGCGTGGAAACGTATATTATTTTTTACGCACAAACAACGAAATACAGCATTTAATTCGTTATATTGTTTGGAATCATATTGTTTGCCCAATCTCTGTACACGCAAAGAATGCATTTATTTCTTATGTATGTACAATATGCTGATTATTAGTCATTTGATAACTCCTGCCTGTATAGACTTGCTTTTTTAGAAGCCAGCTTCTTTGAGTTAAACTATTATTGAATTATATATCGGATATCTACTTTTGTATTGGCATAAAATGACTTTAAACTTAAGAATATAGCCGAGTGGCATGAAGCTCATTCGTGAATACTTTATGCTTTATACGGCAGGAGAAGAAAGAAAAAATAGAATCTGAGAACATCTTCACACAAAATTTACTGTACACATTATTTCAGAATCACCTGTGGAATGGCATATCTAGACGTATATAGATATGAATACACCTATTTGTCTATTCATCTACTTCTTCAGCGAATGACAGACTTCTGAGATTTCTATTTCAAGTTTTAATTAGTACAAACCAATAAGACATTAACTAGTTAATTGCATGTCACATCAGGTACGCAAGAAAATAACAACCACAACCTCTGGGCATTGTATCTCTTGAATTTAATGTGGCGTGATGTTTTCAATGGTTCGTGTGTCGACCTTTAGCGACGGCTGTCTAACCGACGCCTGTATTTTCGACCAATTTTATTTTATCTGAGACGATTCTCATTTTCATCACATTACGTTGTACACTTTAGGAGCATGTTAACTGAAGATTTGAACACTATCATTTACAACCGAATGTATAATACAATATTTTACGCCACTCTAGCATAATTTAAAACTATATTCTTCCTATAAATAGTGACGTATTGCTAAATTTATTATTGGACAAATTAAAAGGATGGAATACGTAATAGTTGGTTTTCTAATGCATTGTAAGAGTGCTGATGGTGTTGAGATAGATTTGAACGGTTTATTTATAGGATGAAAGATTCTTGAAGGCCAAACAATTACGATTATAAAAACAAAACAAAGATATCATAAATTACTTCTTACTCATAAATTTGGTGAAATTGCATTGAAAGATATAATAGAAACATGCATCTTATATGTTTGAATTTCAATTTTATATCACAGGTATCAAAATTATTAGATGATTGTCTAAGTTGATTACGAAAACATGAAATTTAAATAACAATCTATAATTATTTTAGTAGAAGTTTATAAGAAAAGCTTTAGTAATAAAAGACCAAGAAATAAAGTATTCGGTCCGTAAGTGTAAATATTTTCACGCGGTGATTTATGCCGATGCGACGTCGTTTGACGTCCGTCTATTTGGTTTGGCATCGCGACGCTTCACATATAAAATGACAATGGTTATTTCACGAATGACAGGCGGGTCGGTGTGAAACAATGTGCTACGACACGTTAGCATGAATTCATATTACAAAACTTTTGGACGTCTCGGTGATTCGATAAATTATTATTGTACAAAGGTGACGATACTAAAACGCTCACACAGATATTAATGCGATATATCTAACTAATCAACTTTGCTTTAAAGATTTATCTCACACACGTTGCGAGTTGACGATTTATTTTAATAGATATACCTGACGAAATCAAACTAGATTCCACAAAACGTCGCAGTTAAATGTACTTACACAATCAAAAACAATAAAATAAAGAATCTAGGTATCGTATTTAATCACATTTGAATGAAGGGACTCTTCTACGCTAAGCAGACCTAACGCTATCATTTTTATTTTATACGTGCATGTCGTTAAGGCTATAAAATACTGAATAATCTAGTGCCTAACCTTAAACGTTCATAAACAACTAATAATTAGTTTCAATTGAATAACGATAAAACTTTTACACGTTGGCGTTGTTTCATTTTTAACTGAAGTGTTCAGGGGGGAAGCATGGTAAGGTTATCTTGTCAGAAATTCGGTCCAAGCTGTAAGAGCCAAGATATTGTGGGCCAATAACCGAATACCGATATTTAATACAAAGTATTCAGTATTCGATAGTGATATCGTAAATATTTAGTGAGTAAAAAAACTGGCAATTAGTAATACGAGACAAATAAATGCATAACAGTTCATCAATTTAGCGATATCAAATAATGTATGCATCAAAAGCATAAATTATTTTATTATGATTCAAAATTTAAATTTATTTCTTCTTTGCATTTATTAATATTACTTAAACAGTAATGTTATTCAATATTGGGGGACGAACATAAATTCAATTATTGAGTCTCGGTATTGGCAATACCAGTATGAATTGATTGCCGATCCTTTAGTCCAGTGGTCAACGCTCTTGGCCGTAAGTAAGGACATAAATAATGTGATGCTTAGTTTTTCTCCCACTTATCCGGTCCGTAAAGAAGGGCGCGGGGATAATTAAAGCCGAGTGTTTCTACACTTCCCTCTCTTAGAAGACGTTGAGTGACTTAATAACCACTTGGTCTCGTAAAAATTCTTCAATGAGATGCTCCGTAACAAATTGTTTTGATTCAAACTAGGAGCGGACAAGAAAGGGATAAAAGCTAAATCGATGTATATTGTGGCAAAGTTAACTACCCATATTCTGAACTAGATTAATAATTTTTTGTTCATTAAGTCATTTAAAAAAACGCTTACAAAACTCCTGACGAAATTCGCTTTATTTGTGTATAATAAGCAGTGGGTATTTTTTATGTCACATATATATTTTTTATTTCAAAAACATATTCACATCTTCATTTTTATAAACGGTATTCGTTGATTTACGATCATTATAATGACTACTTCACGACACATTTTTTTAGGTTCACCTTGATATTTTCACAGGAAATGCGACTCTTTTAAAATGATTTTAAGAGCAAATATGTGTTAATTTAAAAGTCACGCTGAATTTAAGTATTCGATAACCGCAGAAAGTCAAGGTTCTTTTTCAATTTAGCTTCATCGCAATTTAGATAGGTGTTCTTTTTCAAAATTGTTGAAATTGTCATTTTCCCTTTGGCCATCAAAATTCTTCGCTACGTCAATTAAAAAAAAAAATAAAGCGTTACAAATATAATAGTTCTTCAACAAAATTTGCGAAAGATTACTGTTTTATAGAAGAAAAATTGTGCCATGTATGTTTTCTTTGAGAATGTCTTTCGTCAAGAGGCGTGACATGTGTAGGGAATGCTCCAATGTACATTCTTAAGTAATTAGGCAGTAAATAATTACATCATGTTATGTTTGAAATTACATTTATTGTTTATAACTATGTGGTTTACCTTTGACCTGTATTTGTCCATCCATTAGAATAGGTAGGTAAAAGGTCAATATATTTCATTAACCCTTTCAATGACAGTATATATTGGTTTCTAGAATTTGTATTTAATTCAGCAATATCAGATAAATAGTAATCGGCAGCTAAATTAATTTTCTCGTTCAAGAAAATAACAATAAATAATTTTAACCAAAATCTACTTCTTAAATTCAGCTTGTATAATTGGATAGCTCTATGAAACATTTAAATGTATCATTATAAAAGTTTTACTTAGCTATTGTGTCGGCTGAGAGATAGCAGAAGTGCAAGCGATTTTATAATCCATGTATTTATTATTTTGTTAATATAGTTAAATCACTAAAACAAGTGACTTCCAATTTTAATTTTAAGGAGTTTTTTGTGGAAGTGGTAAAAAAAATGTTTTATTTATTGGAAAAAGTAGCCTTCTCATTCTTTTTTTTTCAATTGAAAGGTCTATAATAGCGGCAATTAATAATAAGCAGATAATTTTACTGCGGCCAACAACAGCTTCAAAATTAATATTGATATTTAAAAAAACGACAATAACTCGTATGCATTATATCGTGCATCAAGAAGTGTAATTTAGAAAAACTGTTATTTAATGCATTCAGATGAGGAATTGACAGTATTTAAAGTATTAAATGCAATTAATACCAGTAGTAAATTGTCAAAAAAAATAATGGTGCGGCCACCAAACATCTGTATGACCGTTTATATTTACAATGCGGCTACGGCACAATTTTACGTGAGAACCACTGCTCTAGACTAGAGGTCTGCACGGGCTCGGGTCTGGCCCGCGGGCCGGGTCGGGCCGGGTAACGAGGGCTTTGATTCGGGCCCGGGTCGGGCTCGGGCCCAGGCACACAAAAAATATAACAATAAACTTCACGTACTCGTTACAGTCATCTTTTCGACGCCTTGTTCGTTATTTAAAAACACTATTTTCTCTTATAAACACATCCATTCGATAGAACAACACGCATTGTTTTCGGTTTATTGACTGCTTACACCACTATGTTATTTTTTAATGGATAGTCTTCTGTTGAGGAGTTTGTACAATACGCATAATAAATTTCATAATATGATCCTGAATTTAGTATTTGTTAAATGTATTTTGAAAAACTGCACACACGATAATTGGTCAGTCAATTTTAATTATTTTTAATTTTTATTAGAAAAAATCGGGTTTTTTTCGGGCAAGGATGAAAAATGTCGGGCTCGGGTCGGGTTCGGGTAAGATTTTGGAAATGAGCCTCGGGCTCGGGCTGGGCCGGGTTGGAGGTTTTCGGGCTCGGGCCGGGTAAAATTTCAAAATTTCGGCCCGTGCAGACCTCTACTCTAGACTAAAGATGTTGCTATAAGTGTTCAAATTCAACACTCCGCGTCTGTTGTCTACCATCAGACCAGGTAACTGATTTACGTCGAGACTCGTTTCGCAATATTATCTCATCGAATGATTAATGTGCTCGGCGAAGTAAAAGTGAGTGGAACGTGACACAGTTTATTACTCTCTGTGTCGGATTGATATGTCTCTTGTCTTAAATTTAATATACAAATCATACTGAAAATGGGTAACGGTTTCGTTTGTGTGGGCAGTTTGTTTTCATTTTCGAATTTGGGAGTTTACATAAGTATTTATTACGTCAATTATGATAATAATTTATCGTTGTTATAGCTATACCGTTAGGCGTAAAAGAAAAATTTGACCAACACATAAATATTTCGATCTATCGATTTACCAACACAGTAAAATTATTTTGAAATATCTCAATAAATAATATTGACCATTTTCTATTGGCTTTTAATTATGTTGTCAATCTAGCTCTTGCAAGTGACAAGAGACTGTTCTTGCATCCACGATGACGACTTTGCGGCTTCCCATATCAATGCTAAAGATCAAAACCATGTATGGAAATAATATACCCATTTAAAAACAGCTGTATTTCTGGTTTTGAATATTTTACTGAAAATGGAAAAACCAAAATATTTTATAATAATATAATTTATATTAAACAAGATTATGAAATAAAAAATATGAATAATAACAGAAGGTTTCAATAATTTCGATGGATTCCGTGGCATCTTTGTGGAAGTTCATTTTAATTTAAAAAAAAAACTTAGATTATTCCACGTATTGTGTGTCTATTCGTGACATATATTTCGCCTCTTTCAATGCCATCTTCAGTCTTACAATCGCAAAAGTTGCTTACAACACTCCTACTTTATTACTTAAGTAACCTTTGCGATAGTAAGTCTGAAGAGGCAGAAGATATTTTTAATTTTATATTATTTGTAGATTTGTGAAAATCTATAATACAACTCAGTGAATGAAGTTTTAATTATGATACTAAAAAAAATGGTATTTTATGTTTTTATATACACATATATTCAAATATTTTTTTTTTTATTGATTTGGTTCTACCTTTAGACGCCATACGCTGAGGTTAAACAGTGCCCATATAAAACCAAAATCGATACGAGGTTAATCGTTTTTTAATAAATCCTTTTTTTATACAGATCTACAGAACGAGCACAGCATAACACAGGTTGACCTTATAAAACAGGCGTAATGACTGCATTTAATTTAAAATTACACACTATTGCCGTTTGAGTACTGAATAGAACTGTTAACGATGTTCAAAGAAGTATGCGTTTAACGAGGCGTCGTAATAATTGCCATACTAAGCAGCTATTATTACCAAAAGTCTAAATTTTGGCGTAGCGTTGCGAGACTTGCTTCATAATCATACTATAAGGTACCGCAATGGTTTGAACGATAGCGCCATTTGAGAAGTCGAAGTGCAGCGTAAATGGTCAAGTCAAATCAGTTTGAAATTAAACAGCGCATACTTCGGCATAAAAATTGTAATAATTGTACGTTATGACGCTGGGTTTTGAATTCTCAGACGGCGTTATCGTTAAAACCATTGCGGCAACCTTTGATTGTGAAGCAAGTGACGCTACGCCAGGCTAGAATTTACGCTTGTCACTGTGGCCGTAGTCTTACACTCTTTTACTCGAGTATCTTTATTGGGTATCTTTATTTAAAGTAAAATTGAAAAGGTAAAGAAATGTATTCAAGTAACTACTCAAGAACCATGTACAATAATGTTGATGGCCAATTTGGCATAACGCCATTTATATATTTACATGAATTTTATATATATACTTAGATGATTGACATTCATCTAAGACAGGAGTGCTCAACTGAAACCACTTGGTGGGCCAAAAAAAATAAAGCATATCTCGTATGAGTCACACATAAAAGTTTTATCTTTTTATAATAATAAATTTGAATCATTTGAATTTGTACTATCAAACATTCAATATACTACGACCCTGGTTTCACCTTTTGGCATCTTCATACATTTTAACTAATATTTTTAAAAATATCAACCGATAATTTGAACGTTGAGTTAGTATATTGGTAAAATATTGGTAAAACTGTTTTGAAACAAAATTTTTTCGATTTTTCACAATGAGAAAAATGAGTCGCACCAATATGTGGTGCCAAATGCAGCTATAATACACATTTAAAAAATTTAATATGTATAGAAACCTTGAAGGAGCCACACAAAACTTTCAATTGGGCCACACGTGGCTCACAGGCAAAGTTTTGGGCATGCCTTATATGTTTTTCTTGTTATAATTAGTAAGTTTCTCACAGTTGCTTAAAGAATAGTTATGCGCTGCTATATGAGCCAAAATATGATAACTAGAAATGATTTTTTAGTAAATAAAGATAAGAATTATTTCATAATTAGTTACATATAATATATACACGTAGTTGCATGCGTAATCAGAAACGATAATATGTTTCGAAAACAAGTTTTCATAAGCGGATTGGTTTTATACTAATTGCTTTTTTATTAAGTTTTTTGTACCAAATAATTGTTCAATAATTCAAGCAGTGACGGATAAAAACGTAAATTATAGATGCCGTTTGAATAAAAATGACAAGCAAGGTTGAGAATATATTTTACCAACTTACAAAGTAAATAATTTTTGAAATATTTATAATAATAAATATAATTTTTGTTAATGGTACATTCTACAAAACGATCAAGAAACCTTGTCGTTCGCTCCAACGCCACTCGCTGTATTAGTAATGCCGATTCAAGATGAGAAATCACAAACATTTGATTAAAATTACCATCATGATAAGTAGTTAATAAGAAAATAGTATACATATTCATCATCGGGTTATTAAATAAGCACAAAGAATAATAAATTTTAATCGTTTGAATTTTGTTCTTTTCCATGAGTTGTGTCGCTAACTACCCTGGTTTCGACTTTCGGCATTTCAAGTGCACGAATGTACTTGAACTGGAAATGTATAAAATTCATGGAAAGGTACAAAATTCAAAAGATTCAAATTTGATATTGAAATAACACCCTCAGTTGAATTTTTTAAGCATGGATTAATAGCCATACCAATATACATAACATATTTTATTATTGATAAATATTCACAGTTATCTTCTTCAAAATTTATCCCCTAAGCGCTGACAAACGATATAGCACGATGTGCTGGATTTACTATTGAGCGAGAGCTTTCACAATTTATTCATTTGAATCGTGTATTGGCAGACCTTTTTATTCACTTTTACTTTAGAACAGCCAAATCTATATTATTACATGTAGATAAATACAATTCATTTTTTTATCGAGTGTCTTTAAATTTAAGCTTTCATTGTATAATATTAGCAATTGGAAAACTGATTGCTTTTCCCAGTATGTGTTAAGAAGCTGCTGTTCCATTTAACGAAATGAAAATAGTCGAAATGACTTTAGTCTGTCACTGTTTAAGCCATTGTTTATCCCCCGCATTTTCAAAAGTCTGTATAAAAACTGTTTTTGAATTATTTCTACGGCACAATAAAAATATGATTTAAATATTATCCAAGCCAAGTTTGCTTCCAAGTGTAATAAAAAAAAAACATGAGAAGCGAAAATTGTTTTTCACCTGAGTGTACGTGGGAGAAGTGTTCTATAAATTATACCAATCTCTGGGACGATCATAAAGAATAGCGAAAACATAAGGTAAGAAAAAATATTTACCTATTTTTTAACAGCAACAGTGTCGTCTCTATGCCAGACGAGACATTTTTAAATAGTTCAGTCGGAGTCACAGACGTTAAAAATAGTAATACAACAACTCAAAAAAACAGTTTGTTTTTTATTATTTTGTTGGTAAAGTAATGTTATTTGAAAGAGGAGAGTCAACGTTCATAATGAGAACCCCTACAATTAACAAAATAATTAAAAAAATATTATAATTTAAAAATTATGTGCAACTCCATTATAATTAGATAAAATTGGTTATGTATTTAGTGCCGTAAGAATTATACGGATTGATAGCTATTTCCGTTTTGAGTCAACTTCAGTGCCAGGCGATGGTTATTTTTGGTTCATTATTAGCTAGTACGACTTGGTGAAAATACTCTATTAAACATAAAAACCATTCTTCATACAATTACAAATTTAAAATGAACTATCTTCTCTCTACTTTTCATTCCCAAAAAATGTGTCTTCAGTAACGAGAAGAACATGACAATTAGTTAGAAATACACACTAGCATAGCAAAACTATAGATTTTTTTTGGATGATTTTTATAATATTCATAATAACATATTTTATAACCATGCCCGCTCCTAATGTGGATCATATAAACATTTAATGGAGTCTATCTCAACAGATATTTTTCTATAAGAATTATTATTCTCACATTTTCTCAATCAAATAGAGTAAGGATTGAAGAGTAAAGCTAGGAGCTTAGAGAAAACTAATAATAAGCCATTCGTCTTCGCGACGCAACATTTTTAAGTCCAAATGAGATGAAACAGAAATTCATTCTGCAATTGAATTATTTATAAAAGATGATCAAAAGGTTCAATATTTTACTGTAAAAATGATTTTTTTACATTAAAAAACGAGCAGTAAAATTCATTTTCATCATAAAAGTTATATAATTAGTTATTTCTATTAATCTATTTCTCCGCGTTGCACAGAAAATATGTCACACATTTTGTCTAGTTGTTAATATATGTAGTAATGAAGAAAGAATTTCAAAACAAATATCAAGCAGGTACAATATTTTTTTTGAGGCGCGTTTTTTCGAGAGGGTCATCCGTTTCGTACACAACGATGATTTATGCGACTCCTCTGCCAGTATACTTGAAAATAAATTAAACATATTTCTTCTATATATCAAAATTATGACGCGGAGAGCATGTTTTACCTGTCTTCAATCTAGTAAAGTGACAAAAAAATGTACACACTATCTCACTGCAGTGCGCTTTTATTTTTTAATTCAGTATGGCACTTACTGTTAAATATGAATAAAATAAATAACACAATATTAAATAGTGATGATTTCGTCGGCCAGTTTCGTCAATCATGTTAGAATTTTGAATAAATAATTTCAATTTAAAACACTTGGTCTGTCGACGACAATCAGCTGGATCGTTCACAGTTTGAATTCCTAAATTTAAAATTATTTTTTCTATTTATTTATGTATTGGAATTTATATAATTTGAAATTTATCAGATCCTGAAAATAGGATTTAGAACAAGTGTCCAATTAACCACTAGTCGTTTCCTAGCAACGTTTATCTAGCTAAGGATTTTCAGCTGATATTTCATATTCTATTGTATCAATCATTGTGTATTTTACATCGTGTATTTTACATTGTGTATTTTACAGCTGATATTTCATATTCTATTGTATCAATCATTACTATCTGCATTCTTCTCCTTTATTCTGTTGTCGAAGATGACGTTTAAAATTCTATTTATATTTAGTCTTTTAAAACGATTCTTGCCTGTGTTTAATTTATAATTAAGGAAATGGTAATTTAATTTTCACCCAAAATGAAAATAACAACGTCGATTTTTTAAAAGCATATATTGGGCGTTGCTCAATAGTTCGAAAGCTATTATTTTATTTGAGAGATTATAAAAGAGTTTTAAGTATTATGGCAACGCCACTGCAAAAACTACGGGCGTTTTTTCATATTTGAAGAAGCTTCAACAGCCACGTGTTAGCTTTTGTCTATGAATAAAAAATCAAAGAACTTTTGAATTACCAGACTGTTTCAGGGACGTGGAAATTTAATAGGAATTCTTCTTTTTATGATAAGGCAGGCAAAAGTTTTTCTACATTCCTTTTTGTTTACTCACGGTTGTTCATTTCTTCTAATTATATTTAAATGCGTAATTTTGTTATGCTACATTGTGTGGCACTAAAAATAATTATAACTACCTAAAAGATAAACAGATTTTAAAATATCAAACAAAGTAATTATGCTTATTTTTAAAACTTACACATATTCGAAAAATTCTATATTAACGAGCTGTATTTTCAATCTTAACTCGACAGTTACTGCTTGTGTGATACTCTTTGCTTAGTTGAAAACAAATAGTAAACTCGTTCAATACCTGTCGATACATTTTACAATGGGCAGAAATAACGTTCATATGTCAATGAACTAACTTATTGCTTAATTGAGATCTCAATTGAAACAAAACTTCAGCAAATTTATTGCTCTGCATTGTAATATATAGCTTTAGCAAACAGTTATCTACAGTTGATTGAGGAACACATTATTGTTTTTGATCGCAGTTAGTATCAATGGATTGATTTATTGGTAATAATTCTTGCACCGATTTTAATCTGAAAAACAGATTTTTTTTTTCAATTGTACACAGTCATAAAGGTAATAGAGTCGATATTTATTAAATATTTTAAGTAGTCACACAGGGACACTGACTTAATATACCTGTTTATCTATTTTAGTTATAGCAAGAATTTTTTTAGTAAAAAACGGTATTAAATACAATTTTAGCAACTGTTGTTTAACACTTGCTCTGAGCCATGCGGTCAGTATCCATTGTAAGTTATGACCATTCAAATTATTTTCCTGGGTCAAAAAGGTGGGGGGGGGGGGTTTTAACAACACAAACACCCATTGCCTTCCAACAGAATCGATTTATCGACTGAATTTTTTTTTCTATACTTTGTATCATAGAGGGACACTCACAGACTCGGTATCGACCCAACAAGACATATCTAACATTTTTTTATATAAAAGATTTAAAACAACTTGACAAGATCGAACAGAATCAATTTATCGTCTGAATTTTTTTTCTGGCAGTCTGTCACGGAAGCCAACGACATTGACCACTGCACCACGGACCGGGCACAAAGCACACTAAAATTAATTTATGCGGCAGGTAAAAATATTATTTATGTATTTGTATTTTCTATATTGTATAAACATTATACTATAAAGTATTGAAGTTGGCCGGGTTCAGGTGAATAAATTGCCCTTCAGCCGTTTATCGCGATCGCTGTCTGCACCGGGCGATTCCTTTAATGGCTACACGTCAGCCGACCCGTTTATTCAATCCAGCAGGCTGATGGATTACACGACGAGGAGTTGTAATGATAATGCATTAATCACCTTCACCTTTCGGATTTAATTAGATTGTCTTTATTGAAAGTCAATCGGAGCTTAGCCAGGGTGAAAACACATTAGCGAAATTAAATAATTTGACGTCATTATTCTCACAACAAATTTAGTGTTGAATTAAAATGTTTTTGTAAGGTTAATGATTTATAAGTAAAATAAGTCACTATAAGAATTTCGATGGATTCAACTTTTTTTTTCTACGAGTACTGCTTGTTTCTCAGTTGCTCAACCCCTATTTTTGGAAGAGAGTAAAGAGACAGATACGATACCAAAAAATGGCTAGTCACTCTCGCAACGTGATGCTTTTTGGGATAGGAAAGGTCGGAAGGGATTTTTAACAACACACACACCTATTGTCTTCAAACGGAGCCGATTTATCATTTGAAAAAATCTTTTCGTTCCGGACCAAAGCCTAAGACGTTAACCACTGCACTGCTGATTATTCCACTACTTGGAATATTGAAAGTTTAGTGCCATTTCATTTGTAAGAGATCATCAACATTTTAATGATTGACTCATGTACATTTCTTAATCCAATTTTTTGTTATACCTTGTTTAATGTTTCTATTTTTGATACAAATAAACTTGTTTCACTGTATATTTCATCAGCTGGCAATATCTGCAATAAGAGATCCGACCTCGTCTATATTACAGTTTATTAGTAAAATGTGTTTTATAAATTCATGATAATGCTTTTCCACCAAGAAGTGACAGTTAACACAAAGTGATAAAATCATAAAATCAAAAAAATAATAATATTTAGTTGAAAGTAAAATAGAGTGATATATATTTAAACATCCTGCAATATGTATTCTGAAATAGTGATTAACCAGATATCCCTTTTTGTTAAAAAATCATTTTTGTCACAATTAAAGTTTTGTAATATTCTTGCCAGCGCTTATAGAAAGAAATAAAAACGATTATGTGTGTGTTATTATAATCGATTTTATGTGACGGAAATTAATGCATTGAGGCAAAAAAGCTAAAGATTGGTAATGAACTTTTGACCATGGCGACTCTTTAGCGTACAGAGTTTTGAATGAAAATAAATAAGCCGCTTAGTAATTTAAATTAAAATCCGATGATTATATTTATGTGTTACCGAAATTAATCAAAGGTCTCTGCCAACTACACAGCCGGTTAAGTTGAAATACAACTAATAAAAAAAACAAAGATCATAAAATTAGCCATTGAGATAAAAACCTTATTTCAACCTGTTTAATTTTCTATTAAATATCGATTGATCTTGAAATTGTTTGATTCTTAATACAAGTAAATATACCATTATTTATTACTACATTATAAATTCAACACCATACAATCAAGATTGAGTGATATACGCTTCTGTAAAATGAAATAAATAATATTTTTCCGGAGTATAAAGTTCATTTTATTGGTTTATTATACGCACTACGTCGAAGGCTATTTACTGTTTTGTAAGCAATTGACATTGATCCAAATTTATCGGAGTCGTGGTCATCCACGTCTTAAAATCATCACTTCCAAATCAATAAACATTATATGTATTCTGGTTCTTTTCTTGTATTGAGTACAGTGAAACCACGATTCTACGTTTTTCAAGGGACCGTATAAAACAAACGATTAATGCGGGAATTTTTTATTTATGAACTAAATGCCAGAACAATAGAAAAAGAACCCACCGCATGCTATTATAATTCATTTATTTAAAAAGTAACACCTAATTATTGCGGTGAGTGTCCGGACTAATTTAATCAAGTTTGAGCTGGAACAGAAAAGGGACACCTTTCAAAGGTCTGATACTGAAGAAAGATCTTACGCAAACTACTCTTATTAAATTTAGTAATTTATGTAGCTTTTAATTGCTGACGCTCAATGTATTACAGAAGAAAAAAATGTGGTGACTAATAATTCTATGGATAGGAAGATACAAATGCGTAAAAATGTTAGAAAATATAAGCAAGTAAGAATGTATTCAGTACAACTGTTTGCATTTTAGTACAATGAAACGTAGTTCTTTCAATTAAAGAATATATTCTTTTAAATCAGACTTTCACTCAAGTAAGAACATAAGTGCTACATTCTAAAGTCTAAAAATAGATATCGATGAATTTATATATTAACACACATAATACAATATTTTATAATTATAACATTGTTAATGTCAGAGGTTAGAGTGCATTTTATATGCAGACATGTGGACTATATTGATCGATGTATATGGATACTGTTATAGTGTAGTATGTTATTAGTCCATAATGGCTAAACACTTCACCTTCCCTCCTATCGTTTTACATTGGCCAATACAAAACCTTTCACTCTCGATGCAAATTAATGCATTGTGCTGTCTCCCCGTTAATCCTTTTAGCCCATTTCGCTCAAACCTGTTAGGATAGGGTAGTGCTAACATTACTCTATTAAGATTCATAGCTTGCCAATATAACTACCCTACTCACCTTAACATGTATTTATAAATAATTAAACAAGCAAATACATTAATTTACTGTAAAAAATATTAATACTAAATCATATGTTCAATTTTCATTTTTCAAAACTTTCATTAAATCTTATGTCATGTTTCCATACGATGATTAATTAGCGAGAACACTTTATCATTTGAATATGATATTTTTTAAAATACTAGATATTTTCCTATTTATAATCTATTGGTTAATCAAATTTAAACGTCAATTACTCTTACAGACTTTAATGTAATTATAATCAAAATTATGCTGAACTAAATCACATCCAAATATTTTGACACGACCAACTAATAATGTCTAGTAATAAATTCAACCAATTCTGATTTAAAAAATAAGGGTTTTGACACAAAAATA
The DNA here is from genome assembly GCA_028554975.1 of Himalopsyche kuldschensis. Taxonomy (NCBI): domain Eukaryota; kingdom Metazoa; phylum Arthropoda; class Insecta; order Trichoptera; family Rhyacophilidae; genus Himalopsyche; species Himalopsyche kuldschensis. The sequence continues at coordinate 4,432,363 of JAHFWI010000016.1, read as the reverse complement.
TATCAAACTTTAACCGATATACGCTACGGTATCACAGTATTCACTAAAAAATACAACATTGGTAGCAAAATAAAATGTAGCCAGTATGTTTAAATAAGTCGTACTGGCTCAATTCATAATTCTCAATTGAATATCTAATAAAAATGCTCAAATTCAAAATGATGGAACACCGACAAGACATATTTGTTTTATCATATCTTAAAAATCCAAAAAAGTGACCTGGAAAAATCCATGGATCGTGGAGAGTGATAAGAGTCTACGGATGTGACTATATAGAATAGTTCTTTCTAACCTGCCAGCACCCTCTGTCAATTAAACAACCCCTAAAATCTATATCCATGTAAGGGTACACACAATATATTGTCTTCTTCGAACTTTTATAAATCGACATTCTTCAACATGTTTGTTTTAAAAAGTCATTACGCCGAACACATGATACCTTTCCTAATTTTAAAATACACCAAATTATACAAAGAATGTTTCGTCTTTCTTCAAGCATAAGATAAAATATTTTAAGTGGTTATCACAAGCAATAAACTATATACATACAATTTTGTCTTTAAAATGAAGACTGTTTTATATAATTTTATTTAAAATATTTATTTGCTATGAGGAAAGGTTTTTTACGTGGTGCTTTCTAAATGAATTAATGCATCTTGATAAAAGTACAAAAATCTAAAATGAATCGCTTATATCTGAACGGTAAAACGATACGTGGTTGATAAATATTTTTGTAAGAATTTTAAATAAATCTAATTAAAATGATAACAATGTTGTTCAGGATCATATTGCGAAGAAAAGACATTAAAATTATGTCCATGACCATTAGTTCTATATTGAAAAACAAATCAGTACGTATTTGATATTTTTTATTAGACAAAAATATAGTTCATGGCATTACAGCTTACGTCAATACGCCATACATTTTACATATATAATAAAGATAGAACATATGTATAACAAAGCAACAAAATATTATAGAGTATATAAATTATAAGAGTAAAATCAAATTTTAAAATAAAGCATCAAATTCTCTGCTGAAAATATTTACCTCAATATGCAGTGTATTGATCGGCTGAACAGCCCTTTTGAGTGGTGACTCAAATGACCTACGCAACAATCAAGTTTTTATAATATTTTGTTTGGCCTTGGCGTTGGTAAAAACTGAGAGCATACAAGTGTATAGTCTTGAAGATGTCAGGGTTATCAACTCGGCTCCGAAAAAGAAGAAACAAATGTTTTAATATTGAAAGTGATCTTGAAAGAAATATGATTGGATTATCCTCCTTTAAGTATTGGCAAGATATGAATCTTTTACCTTTGTATTGATGATCATAACACTTCCTGCTACGTTACATTAGCGAATCTACCAAAATATAAGAATTAATTTCATATTAGTCCGATATGCTTAATATATTCCTTCGATCGGAAACAAAATTGAAGCAGCATTGATATTTGATGATGATGGCACTTGATAGAATAAAATAGCACAGTGTAAGTAATGGTATTCCCTCACCTTATTCCCTGCCTGTTAAGTTTTACGTTATCGATTATTCGAGAACAATTTAATACTTTCTCTCCCTGCATCGCGTCTGCCAGGGTGACAGATACCGACAGAAGGTGGATATTGTACCCTTCGATGGCCAGCCAAACACCTAATACCTTTAAAAGACTGTAGGGGGAGCACTGCCAAGTAGCCCGGGGCAGGAGGTAACCCTCCGGTGTTTTATGTTTGCCGAGTCCTGGCGGTTCGATCGCGCTGCGACAGATGGCGTTAATTCCTTTCTTTAAAATTACACACATGCGAGATGCTTCCTCACGCGTATGAGGGAATTTTATTAAATGTTCGCGCGTATGGGTGGCCAATTCGTGTGTCGACCTGTGTTTGTGTAGATTAGATATTGAATGCGAGGTGATTGGGGGATGAATATATATGGACGCCGTACAGGGAAAAAGCAAGTGCGCTAAATTAGATTCTCCAATTGCACTAGTAGTGTACTTGCTGCAAAGAAATGGCATTTCAAATTTGCTTAGCAAATATTCATACAGTCATTTCAGAAGTATCACATTGTTCCATGTCAATGAATATAAGAATATTTATTTTAAATATTTTGAAAACATATTGAACCATCTTCGGAGGAAATTTTATGTTTTATAGCGAAGAATATTTATGAAAATTACTTAGTTTTTAGGTCTTAATACTCTTAATCCTTGGAAAAAGGAACTACATATACTTGAATACAAAAAGTTTTATTTTTATTTTTTTTGCAATGATATGGGCTGGTTTTGCTTATCGTGATCATAATCAACGAGCAAGATTGTAGTGCTGACGAAAAGTGAAACCGGTCCGAATAAGTACTTAAAATATTCCATTAAAACTTGGATCGATGGATTCTTAATACCATTTAAATATATAACTGTTCTTAAAGTTATAAAAATACGATTTCTACTATACAGAATGGCAAACGAAAATATTTTATGTCCCAAGTGGAATGAATATTTAAATACGGATAACAATAAAAAATTATCGCATTGTCTTTGAGAAAACTTTTCGTGAAGGTGTATTTAGCGGAAAACGCTAAACAAAATAAATTGATTGCCTAATAAATTTGCTAACCAAGTCAGGTTTTCCCTATTCAATAAGGTGTCTGCGCAGAGAAAACTCCTCCTGTAGCAAGTCGATTGGGGAAGCTGAGGTGGAAAGAAACCAAAACCATTTATTATATGATTTTCTTAAATATAAGATTTCATACGAAACCATTTTTCATCTTTTAATTGTTTATTTAATATTTTTGTAAAGTTAATCTTGCATTATCTTGATTTTAAGCTTGAATACAAAAAAAATTACGTGTTTAAAGATTAATATTGATACACTTTATTTGTTTGATATAATTTTAATTGATTTAAAAGACAATAGACGATCTTAAAAGTTAAAATTTGCCAAACAATATTTATGTGACATTACGTTTAAACATTACGTTGTGCAAACCTTTTTATATAGCCAATTGCCAAAATGAACCAGAATTAAGATTGTTTACAACGATTAATTTAATTTTCTTTAAAGTACAAAACAATAAGCTATCAATCTTTTTTCTACGATCTGAAAGTATTTGCTTACAACATCTGTTGCATTGGACCAAAACTCCCCGAATTAAAATAACCAATTTGAAGATGACTATTTTCTCTACAATATAATTTATTTTTAATCATACAAACATACAAAAGTTTATTCAATTTTCATTTCGATAAACAAAATTTGGTCCGCAAGCTATAAATTGAAAAACAGTATCTTCATTTGAGAAAATACCGTAGACGCAATTGTATACTCTATTTGAAATTGGTTATAAAATGATATATTTTGTTATTTTTATTAATATACATATGTATAACACAAATAGATTATGAAGTGCAAAAGAAGACCATTTAATGAAAAAAACCACTGACTTTCATATTACTACTAACCTACTAAACATATTGAAAAATTGACGATAATATTAAAAAATTTGATTTTCAAGTTACTAAATTATCAATACTTACAAATATTGTCATTACGAATGAATTGAGCTAAAACACTCGTTTACTTGAATGTATAAATTTATCGATAAGTATATTTTTCAATTGTTCCATATCCGTCTCATTGCCTCAGGTACTCTCAACACTCATTAGCCATGTAAAAAGAATGGTAAGCACGTCAACAAGGACTGGATGCTTGTTCAGCCACCGTCACCGCAGTACGAGAGAGACAGATATATACACTGGGTTTGAGAGTGAGGCGGACAACACCACCCTTCGGATGTCAAAATGTAATTAATTACGAATTCATGACTGTACCTGGTGAAAAACTCTTCCTTAGAAGTGTGTGTGGGTGTGATGCATGGATTTTTGAGAAGAGGAAAGATAGGAGCCTACACATAAATAGAGCTAAAATTAAAATAACTTGTCGGTCCCTGGGGTCTAGTGGCAAGAGCTTTGACCTAGCGATCCGATGGGCCTGAATACAAGTTCAGGCAATGTCATATTTAAGAGATCTTGGACATGGGTGCATGTAATTTTTCGTTGAGTTGTTCTCGACTGATTAATGAAAATTTATCATCGAGGTTTTCTCGTATGTCTTTCATTATTAAAAATATTTGGTGCATAATTTAAGTAAACCCTTTTTGCTTTCGAAATTTTCTTTAATTTTGAAATAAATAATAAACTCTTTAAAATCTAAATACATAACATACCAAAGAAATTTTTGATATTTGATGGTAAAATTAAATCAATCTCATAATAAGAATATTCGTTTCTTCTAAAAATATTAAGATACAAAAATTCAATGCTATGGGCAATTGTTACGGTACGTACTTAATCCATTCTTCATTTTATTCTGAATAAATAAATGTTTTTTCTTTAATACGATAAGCATTGATTTTTTAATTTTTATTTGTAAGTAAGTAAGAATTTTTAACATTCGTTCTATTTTTTTGCTTTCATCAAATTAACTTCAAACTTATCGACTGCGATGACCGTGATGAATCAAAATGAATTAATTAATTGCAACTAGTGAGCAATATTATTTTTTAAATACATACGATTCGATGTAAAAGCTTACTTATGCGGGCTTATTTCTTCAATTTTTAACTACGCGATGTGACGCCATTTATTGTGGGCGCCGTTAGACTTTGGCGTCGGCGTCGGCGGAAGTGAAATTATGGCGTAAGCTGAGATGACTTGCAGCTTTGCGTTATCGCGTTGTTATCTTTTAACGGTGAGGCGATACTTTTAATGGCTGTAAATCTCTACAAAAATATCACCAAGAAATACTGACTGCGATAAATAAAGGTATTCAATAACTGCGTAAAGATTTTGATATTCACCGTGTAATCCCGCCAGGTATAAAGTAATTTACGATGTGACACGAAAATTATTTCAAAGACAAATTTATTCCCGCCAATAGAAAATCTATCTTACTCTCTTTACTGAAGATATTTTGTTTGTAAAATAATAAATAACAGCAGTACACATAATATGATCTAAAGCATACTACTTTAAAAAAAATTTTAGACCGTAAATAATGCCATGATAATAAATTCATAAATTGGTTTGAATAGTCGAAGAGAACAAAATCTCAAGCCTGTTCAAATGTCAGTAAAAAGCCAGTTAATATATTAAATTGATATAACTTTGTAGCATCATACCGACATGCGACACATACATATATATAGGGTATTTCAATAGGGACGCTCAAAATATGTTACTTTGTCCTGCTGAGTAGATTATTCATTGTTTAGTGGCCAAATTTGAGTCAACCAGTTTGGTAAATAATCGGCCAACACCTACCTGTACGTCATCAAAATACAATATCTGGTGAAAACATTGCTGCTGTGTGTGAAAGTGTACAGGAAAACCCAAGACAGCTTATTTCTCGTTGTTCACAAGAACTTGGCTTTTCTGCGACTTCAACTTGGCGAATTTTGAATCGGGCCTTATAAAATACCCGTATAAAATCCAACTAACCAAGGAACTTCAGGTAAACGACCACAGTCAACGCCTGATTGGGTTCTGGAGCAGTTGGAAGTTTACCCAAATAGAGGGGGTGTACGCCAGAAAGTTTCGCGGATGTGTACTCGAGAAATTTGTAAAAATTCGATATCAATTTTTGGGGTGGAAAGGGGGTTGTTTGGCGGGGTGGGGTTTGGGGGGCGTATGGGAGGGTATGCCAGAAACCTTCGAAGGAGTGAACTCTAAAAATTCATAAAGTTAAAAAAAAAAATTGGGAGGTGGAGGTTGCGGGGTGGTGGGGGGGAGAGGTTGGTAGGCCAGAAACCATTGCGGGAGTGTACTCAATAAATTTGTAAAGTTTCACATCGATCGGTCGAGCGGTTTAGTAGTCCATAGCGGACATACACACAGGCATTCATTTTTATATATATATAGAAAATGAGTGTATATTTATGTACATAAAATATATGAATCAAGAAATTAGGTTGGGTCATCAATACAATTGTATCGATATGCTATTGTAAAGCAATTCGATAAAATATGAAGAAAAGATACAACCTGTACAATCTAATAACCTTTCATATAATATAAGAAAGGTATTTTGGATTGCCTCAAGCCATCCTTCTACCTTTGTTTCATTTCCTGCCAAAAAAGATTTTTCACGCTCTGCGTACCATCAATGAAAATCTTTCCACCGTTGCAGTTTTCCAATAAAGGTGAAAAGATAATATGATATTAAAGAGGGTTAGAAGAAAATTTGATATTTTATCGAGTATTATATTCAATGGCGATAAGCTTTGCGCGTAAAGAAAAATATTGAACAAAATTATTGGTTTGATATACCTAATCACGTTAAGGAAATATGTAATAGCAACATTATTATTTTATATTGTTTTGTTAAATAATTTTTCATCTTATATGTAATGCGTTTTTTTCTTGTATGTAGCGTAATGTGGCGCATATGGTTAAAAAATAGAAATACCGAAATTCGAACAATCATTAAAATAATATTCTTTTTGTTTTTTTTATATTTTTTTTCGCCATCTTATTCTCCCTAATGTACTCAACGCTATATCCACGACTTTCGGCTTCAGATGTACAGCGTTCATTGGGTATACAATAACGCAGCAATGATCACGAGTAGTCTATTATGGGAGGTTTCTCATGACTTAATAATAATGTCCACTAAATTGTTGAAATAAATCCAAGTAAATATCTACTGGCTATCCTAATGACGCGAAAATGTTATTTAATGCAATACTATTCGGCTCCTGCAAGAAATTTTGAATGACTGAACGGTCCAAAAGATGGTCGAACCTACCTCAATAAGTCTTTCATTTTATTCTCCAAACATCATATAGGTTGCGATTGGCATCATTTAATTATTAATTCATTGATAAAGATATACAAAAACTATATAAATATATTGTGCCGGTATGGGGAGAACTTTTAACGATTATACACATGGTAAAGTAAAAGGAATGATATAAAAATCCATTGATAATGAAAAGAATCCTTATCAGTGTCACATCCATTAAGTATATATTAGCACCTTTTTCCCGAGATACATTTTAAATTGGCAGAAAAAGTAAGGGCGGTGGTGACAGTAGGTGGCAGGTGAGCCCATTTACAGCCTTCCTAGTATGCCACCTCTTGTTTTCCACCCTCTTCGCGTTCGATGGGGAGAATTAAAATTCAATCGGACATAGGTATAGGTCTCTGGCGTCGAGTGATGAGACCAACACTATGTTTTCCTCTCAACAAGCTGTGGAGATGTATAAAAAAAGATTCGCCTTTTTCAGTACCGGATATATTTGCCGACCGATTATTTTTGTTTATTTGACTTTCTTTCCCGTATATTACTATCTTTATACGGTTACGATGAATTAAGCGAAAAATTATGACTAGTATTGGATATGATGTCAAATAAAAGAAATATTTTCGTTAATTTATCGTTTATTTGCGTATGCTCAAGGGTAAAGGAGCTTACGGGCTCAAATGCAAACCCAATTTCATAAAATATTTTTTTAATCGTATTTATTGATTTCTGTACGAAGGAATGAATAACTGTGATTTTTAGAATAACCTCCCACCTTTTGGGTTTAAAAACGGTGCGCAGTGAGTGTGTCAAGCAAGTTTTCTATAAGACATATTCTTCTATAGCTACTTTCTTCAAAAAAAACTTCGAGCAACTGAGTAACAAGCAGTCCTCGCATAAAAGTTACTATTGAGATACTATGTAGATTCACCTACTCTACATTGGTAGCGGAAATGGCATAGAAAATACTTGTATTCTGTTATGGACATACAGTGTAGTAATACGGAAATGTTGGTAGTTGCTAGATTCTATACGCATTATAATAAAAATAATAATAGATTTTTAGTACTTTTTCCACATAAAATTTATTTGATCTAGACTGGTTTCGCTTATGGCGAAAATTGTCAACAATGCTATAATGCTTATAATGCCTTTCCACCAAGTATTGACAGTGAACACCTTAAAAGTGATATACGCATTAGCTGAAGAGTTAGAATGTTCCATATTGTCGAATCCGTGGTGCAGTGTTCAAGATCGTTGACTTCCATTACTGACGTCACGGATTCAAGTCCACGTAGGAGCAGTATTTTCAGTGTGTCTAGTGAGAATTGGTGTCTGTGTTTTCTAAAATGAGCGACTAGCAAATAGCTAGTCCTATCCTATCATTATCCTATCAATTCCTACTCTTAACCTTATAAAGAGCTTGAGCACCTGAATAACAAGTAGTTCTCGTGGAAAAAACTATATATAGATACCGGCAAGTAGATATAACCTTTAGGAAAGGTTTTGGTTTTCCAAAATTCAGAACACTTGGCAAAATTAAACGTTGCGTGACAAATATTGCGTAAATTTATTTTCATATTGTGAGTTCACAAAATTTTATGCGCCATGCTCAGCTTTACATTGAGTCTTACATGACATAGAATTCCTTGCGACAGTTTAAAAGATAGACAGGTGAGAAGATTGACGTCGAAAATCGACGCTTTGATGTCACCCCCGTCGACGCTTGTTTCTTCGGCGCCGTTGAAAAGTTTTCGGTTTTGCGTCATTGTTTATTACGTCAAAGTTTGATATTATCGGGAAGCTGCTTACGCTAAGTCAATGAGAAAATGTTTGACGAGCCAAGACTGATGGATGAAATTACTATCGACGGATTTTATTTAATAAGCGTACCTGTTCAAAATACTTGAATGAAAAAGTGTAAAGCTGTTCACATCATTTTGAAATTTGATAATGCTTAATTTACCTATCAATGTTTGTATCGTAAAATCTTTTTGGCTAGCAATTTCTACTGAATTTTCTTAATATTTATAAAAATGCTTAGTACCTATTACTAATACAGATTTATTAATATTCTTGTCGAATTGTTTATTGTAAAGATCTCATAATGAAAACATTATCGGTCGGTCCCTGTGGTCTAGTGGCAAGAGCTTTGTCCTAGCAATCGGGGGGCCCGGGTTCAATCCCCGGCAAGGTTAGATTTTTTCAATTGAAAAAAAAAGATCTTGGGCTGGGTGTTATGTTATTTATCGTTGATTTTGTGCACAACTGATACATTATTTACCATCGAGTTAATCTCGTGTGACTTTCACAACTCAGAATATTTGGCGCATTGGCGCAAGCTGTAATGCCAAATATTTTTTTTAAAAAAAATTAAAATTATAAGGAGTAGTTTAATGAAATCATTTTAATGCATTAAATAATTACATAAATATAGCAAGTCTTAAAAGTAGTAAAAAAGCTTCACGCTTTAATTTTAATTATTTTAATCCACGATTTAACATACTTATATAATAAATATATAGGTATCTACACAGTCAACCTTTTTCGTATGTTAGTTCAAGTTCATTCGTGTACTTGAAAAGCCTGAAGATGCCGGAAAGCCAACCCCGGTTCGATAGCGACAAAACGTACACAAGTTAAAAACTTTAGAGTTTAGCGATTCAAACTTGATATTGAAATTCTACCTCGCATTTTTAGTCGACATATTAAATTAATATCATGTCTCAAGAAAGTAAATAAACTGAAGCGTTTTCTCGCTTCCTCGACACTGAAGGTTTCTTGAAATACAATATGTTGCAGTATGAATGACGTGAATTCATTTAAACAAACATAAGTCATAGTTTTATAGTTTTTTTCAAATGAAAATAAATATTTTTCAACGTTTGACCAACATTTAAAACAGTATATAAGATTTAAATTATTTTGCCTGCCAGCGAAATAAATCATTGTTAACATATTATTGTATCAAAGTATTGCAGAATTTACGACACATAAAAGTCGACTTGTTGTAAACGATTCCAATATTCCTGTACATTTGGTGATTTAAATTAGTCGTTGTTTTCCTCGCTGGCAGTGGAAAAGGTTGCGAGGGTAAAAAGTCGAAACCAACGGCCTCTCTTTGCGGTTTTCCGAAGTGTCGATCCTAATGAAAAAAGGATCGGTGTTTACCGACCGAGTGTCCGTCGCTCTGCTGCATGCGAAAATCGGAAAATTCCGGTATTGAAAAAATAAAAGTTTTTGGTGTGAAACTAAACTAAGTCATGTGTCACTACTCGATGTACAGCGGTGCCTATTCTCATTTTTCCGTTTAGTTTTAAAGCGGCTAAATTTCTTATAACTTTATTTGCTTTGAAATATGCGAAGCGATAAACTCACCAAGATAAAAAACACTTTGATGTGTGAACTTTTAAATGTGTACTATTATTTATATCAGCTGTTCAGACAAAAATGGATGCTTTATCTGAGTGGATCATTTTTGTAACGATTATACACTGTGGTGAGGCTTAAAAAATTTGCCGTTGTCAAGACAAGTGTTGTATAAATGTATGTTTATAGAACTGCTACATAATAGTTTAATATAAAGTCGAAAAGAAATAATAGCATTTTATAATGAAAAGTACTAGTACAACTAAAATGTGTTTTCCTTATATGATATTTCAATTCAGCACTATTAAATAAAAAAAAAATATATCATAGCGCAACTTCAAATACAAATTTGGATTTGTTTTGTGTTGAAGACAAATTTAAATAAACTTTAGAATATTACTACATTTGCTCATAGAAGCTTGTAAGAGATTTGCTCTATAGGTATACGTATAACTTTATCCTTTTTGTAACTTTTTTTTCCTATTTAACCATGTATTATTTCCATTCAGGTAGGCTATAAAATTTAACACGAGAGTAAATCGGTTTCCTCGCAGTAGAGTAATATGTAAATGTAGGTTTTTATCTGAGGGAGGTGATGTCATGAAAATCGAATTACAGAAGGAATTCAATTGAATTAAGGCAACATCACGTCTCTCCTATTACCTGCTTGTAAATGTGAATTTTAAGGATCATTTACGCTTTTATTTTTGTATCTAGAAATCTATTTCAAAAGGAAATGGTTGTGTGGAAAAAAAGAAATTCAGTCAAATATATTACAAGAGATTATTCAGTCTAATTCATTGTATTTACTTCAGTAATACTTATAATATAACCGTATTTAGGGTATTTAACTTATAATGTTGGATAATTTTTTCATTCATTTATAAGATAAAATCATGCCAACGGATTTAATTTCATTAGTAGTGATTGTGTGTGAATAATTTCAAATTAGATACTCAAGAGATTCCAACTGTTATAATAACTTACTTTATTAAAGATTTCACAATATGTAACAGAATATAGCTACATATATTTGAACCATGAACTTTCCCGTATTTTTTGACGTGACAACGTCTTATAAATCGATGAACGCCCGCTGCGCGCACGAAAAAACATGACTCATTGTCCCGTTTGTCGCGTTACGCCGAAGGCAAGCGTGCGAGCGAGAGCGCGGATAAGCGATAGAGAAGCACGATCAGCCTACCGTTCGGATTGTGCCGCATCTATCTCTCTTCCACTCGATTGGTCGATGCGTCTGAGTAGAAAAGAGACAGCGGCAGCACACAACTTATACACCTACAGTACCTACACGTGATCTGTTTACAACTGTTTATAAAGTGAAGTGAAATGTTAATGTGGTTTTCATTGTTTATATTACAACAACAATTGCGGCAATAAAGGTAATTAATCCTTGAATTAATGAGTGCGAATAAAATAATAAAAATCAATAAAAAATTGTAGATTTCATTTTACTCCTTCTTCGTATCCATACAAAATAATGATAATTCAATAAAAATGATTCCATTTTATTCATAAAAGTATGCAATCATTTCATCAATGTTTTCTTATGACGCTGTCACGTTAAACTATCGTCCGTAAACCGACTTTACAGACAACCATTTTTTTAATATGGATCAGCCACGAGTCATATAAGAGATCTCTCCAAATCCAGTTCTAATCACAATTGATTTAATTTTATCTGGGATTAGCAATAACATTCGAATAGTCAATTCATTAGCTTCTGACATAAAAAGTTAAAAAATCAGAAATAGTTAAAAAAAAAAACAACCGCTTACGAGTCAATCAATTTTAATCAAGATAATAATACAAATACTTAAGATATATATATATCGCAGGTAAAATATAAATATGTATACAATATTTCAGCCTGTTACCCATTTCCAACCGGCAAACGCAAATATCCCTTATATAAAACGGAGCGATAATAAAAATTAGAAAATGTGCGCTGGAATATCCATTGGTTATCCATTATTTTAAATGATAAAACAAAAGGGTTACATATGAATTTATTCATTAGCGGAGAACTTACGATTTCCTTTTTCTCAACAAATACTACGCACTTTTCTTTACGAAAAAGAGAAAATTACTAGTTGATTACTAAGCTGTTTTTATGCACCTTTAAATGGGTTTATTATTTTGATCAATATGAATCGAATAACAATAATATTCGAATAATTAAAATGCATTATAAAATTTATAGCAAATATATTATGACATAGGTGAATAAGGTTTCGCTCATCGCAAGCATTATCAACAGCTGTCAGTAGTTATTTATTTAACTTATGCGTTTCCACCAACGATTGACGGTTAACATCTTAAAAGAGATAATATGTACAGTGTTACCTCATCTCACCAGTGGAGATACGAGTTTAATTCGTTCCGTAACCTTGCTAGTATGTCAAAGCAATTTTACCCATTGGAGCCCCGGTTGTAGAGCACCATTTATGTCTTACGTATGGGATATGTCGGTTGTGCGAAAGAGATGGAGCGAAGTGTGTTTTTGTAGTAGGTCCATAGCGTTTGACAGTCGAAGTAGAATCGAATACATATACGGATTTGCCACCAATACATTCATATGCACCCCTTACACACATACGCAAAGCGCACACAGATACCCGGCCGTTTCTTGTATCTCAAATGTTGCTCGTATTTCAAAGTAAAACTTCGTTCTTTCAACGGCTGTATCTCGTATGTTAGGCACTCGTATCTTGAGATACCACTGTATAACCTTGTTGGTGTTGATTTTTTTAGCTGTGATGTAAAATGAACAAATTATATTAGTTGTGCTTTGAATTATTCTTTTGCTCTTGTTATAAGCGACTACAGTCTTCAGAACATGGAAGGTGTCACAGAATCTGTGAATTCGTGTTGGTATTTGAAATGATGTCAGATAAATGAATTCAGAATCTACTATTCCATTTATTTGACCCAATAAACTAAGTTGCATTCAGATAACTATGAAATACTGACGTTATGCGCTGAGCATGCCTACAGCCGCAGACATTATTTATTTAGCGTCATGCGTGAATTAATTTTCAAATCAAAAGGCCTCGAATGAATCCGAAATTTGTTCGGATGACGCACAATTTACATCACAAAACGTCGCATAAGTTGCATAACCGCGCGTGCGGAAATATGATAAATTAGACAAAGTGAATATTATAATTTGCTACCCAATTAAATTGAAGATGTTGTGCTGTCTTGATCTCCTTCATCCTATGCTAAAATATGATGTTACGGTGGGCGAAGATTGTAATATACATATAAACATATTGATATTTTATCCAGTGGCATGGATGCTTACCATAGTCTGGTTCTCATAAAAATAAAAAGAATTTTAAACAGTTGATTAAGAATCAGTTTTTGTAGGTTTTTTTATAGATGATCTATTGGATGTTTTGACGTTGAACATTGAGAGTGGAGGTGGTTTGAAAGTAAAGTGAAAAGAATGGCAATCCTAGACGTTTTTTATACAAGCTAGCGAATTACAGTTGTGGGATTACTGAAATAGTAGTGAGAAAAATGTAGAAACTGCATTTAAAGACATCTATCGTAAAACAATTTCTCATATGTAACTTTTATGATAAATAAGATCATAATATAATGTTCAAAATGCTTCCGACAAATGATCATTAAAATTTGTTTAAGGAGAAGATTATTTTTTATTATTTAAATGTAAAACCTTTCATTAAGAATTTACGTAAAAATGAGACACCAAAAAGATGCTTAAAAATCGAAAGTTTCAAATTTAGGTTGAGTAAAGATAGCAGAGAATATTTTATTGTGATATTGAATGGGAATACGATTATTTGCGCGGTGTTGCCATGAGTCCGTTTAAAATGCATTTAGTATGCGGACACATATTGAATGCGAGTGCAGTCATTTTCCGGCGAGCTGATTCCGCATTTACGTGAAGACCGACACGCGCGTATTTTGCAAATGCTGCAACCCTAAATAATAATGCGCCGTACGTTTCAATACGTCATCATCGCAGCCGCATTTCATTCAATTATAATTATATTATTATTTCCACGTGTGGTTTTCGCGCCGCTGACGTTTCAGCTCGCATAGTGAACGATTAGCGCTCGACCCGTGCCACCTTTTTAACATATCGAAAGCTTAGAAATGCTACAGATTTAATATTTTACAACTTTAGAATGTTCAATGCTATAATTGATTCTTATGTTTTAGGCACCACATATACTGATGTATTGTAAAAATCGTGAACGATTAGAGCACGAGCTTAGAGCATGTAGAAAATAAATCGCTTTCTATAAGTTAGCTGTGTTTATTCGCGGTAATGGGTTAGTAAAAAAATGTATTTAACTGATTCATTCCTTGAAAATAAACCCTTCAAGTTCGAAATATTTTTGGTATATATTTAATTCTAACCATGCACAAACGAGATATGAAATAAATGATTTAAATATATATCTTTATGTTTTTCTATCACATTTACAGCCGTACTTTTAAGGAGATAAATTTTTAAAAAGATTCATTTTTTGTTAGCTATTTTGTATCAAAATGTGGAATTATTCTTCCTCAATAATAAGAAATGGTGTTTTATAATAAATCTTCCATATTATTTTTTAGTACTCGGTTGAAAATTTACAAATTTATGATTCAATATATATTGTATTAGATGTAGCGAAGAATATTGTAAAATCCATTTACTTTTGGGTCAAACAGATACTAATTGCTATATGCATGTCCTGATCAAAATGTTATGAGCGGTAGCTATATATCATATATACAGTGGTTTTTTTTTAGTCTAAATCCACTTTTTTATAATTTTTATAAAAAAATATTTCACTGAACTGTGGTTGAAAAAAAGTTTCCAAAGAAAAGTGTTTTAATGTGTTTGTTTTTCCTCTCTGCTATTGTATCGCAAACCACCAAAGACAATACAATCTTGATAGAAATGCACTACAAAAAAAACATAAAACAGAATTTTAATACTTTTCCACAATTTAATCGTATGATCAGGTCTGGTTGAGTTTATAGAAGGAGCGTTGTCATCCGATATCTCAATACAAAACGATGGTCAACTATAAATATTCCTTGATATCAATGCTGAATATTTTATTAGAAATTTTCGTTTGAGTATTACGAATAACTTTAAATAATTATATAAAGTTATTCGTAATACTCATTTGAAAATTTCGTTCACACAAATTTCAGTAAAATATTTCTGTGAAAAAGCTTTATATAAAAAAAGAGGTTCGAAGTACCCATGCATATTCTTGTATGTTTTATTTTGTAATCGTTATTCTGTGAACACTGCACTGTAGACTGCACCGGTTTTTCACAGCTGGGTGCCGGCGTCCATTACGGGAACGTCTGAGGTGAACAAGATGGCGGAGGTAAACCTGCTTCCGCTATTACCGACCGCTGCGAGCGAGAGTGCCGGTGTGTGTTAGTCCACTTTAGGTCTGGCCGTAATGATCCGCCGCTGAGCCACCGCTGGCTCTGGCGACACCAATTGCATCATGTCTTGATGGATTTTAGCCAGTGCATACACATTCAAAAACCCATAATCAGTATGAAAAATAAAAATCATTTTAACCGGGGTTGGCCAAAGCAGAAAAGTTTAATATGACCAAAAATATAATGCTACGATTTAGTTATTGGACATATATCGTTTGAATTTTATACTTTTCCACGATTCTTGTCGCTAGCGTTCCGGATATCATCTTTCGGCATATTTTTTTTTTTTTAAATAAAAAAAAAATATTTGGCATTTCAGCTAACGCCAATGCGCCATATATTCTTAGTTATGAAAGTCATACGAGAAAACTCGATGGCAAATAATGTATCAGTTGTGCACAAAATCAACGATAAACAACATACACCCAGCCCAAGATCTCTTTTTTTTCAATTGAAAAAATCTGACCTTGCCGGGGATCAAACCCGGGCCCCCCGATTGCTAGGACAGAGGTCTTGCCACTAGACCACAGGGACCGACCAATTTAGCATTTTAAATACACAAATGAATTTTAACTGACAGTCAGTTCATGCTCTATCATTTAGGATTTGGACTGACGGTGCTAGATGAAATTTTACTACCAAAATTGTCAGTTTAAGTTCATACGTTCATATGAAATGCCTGAAGATGACTCATGTAAAGTAAAACATTTTATTTGATGGTTTATCAAGCAGCTTCAGTAAAAAATCTAAATTATCGTATTATGTTTACTCTATACCTTTCAATATTCTTATAGAAAAGCAATTAATCATTTATGTTATAATTTGGCAGAATAAAATTAGTGAGTTATAATATTAATTTAGTAACAAAATAGCATGATCTAATAATACATATACCGATTGTTTAAATGGCAAATAAAAAAGCTGTTGTCATTATTTGGGTTAACTTCCAATTAAATACATCTTTTGCACGATTTATTTCAGAATAACGTTTTTCTTATAAAAAAATTACGAAAGCAAAACTTAAAGCAATCGCGTAAATGCGATAGTAATTAAATATCACATATAATGTACAATATGTTATTGGTGTCTCATTCAGTCATTAACTCTTGCTGGATTCAATATGTTTCTTATCTTGGATTTCTTGATTTTCAAAGATTTAAAAAGTCAGAAAGGAAACGTTTGATAGCAAAATTTTCAAAAACAAGCCGTCTCGACAAAAAATAACACGTGAAAGTGTCATTTCAATATTTATTTTGCTAGTTAAGTTGCTACTTTTCGCAGGGATAATAATTTGTAAAAAAGGCGTTTCATCCGTTCCATCATTGAACGAAAGCCGAATCTCTATATTTTCACTTTTCATTCCTCGAAAGCTTGTAAAATTCTGTTTTCATCGTCCATGAAAACTGATTGCTATCTGCTTACACATCTCTTCTTTATTTGCCGTTTAACCCGGTCATCACCGTATAGTTTTTCATTTTAGCTCCATTACTGTGGGGTATTAATGGGTGCGTCTTTTAAAAAATCTATTTATCGCAAACTAGCCGATTAGTATCTCAGATATAATTTTACTGCTGAGAAATGCAATTGCAATTACTTTTGTTTCCTTTAAACCGTTTCAAGAATAACAAGTCGGATTTCAGGTTTGGTTTTGTGTATGTCTTCTTTTTAATAGATTATTCGTTATAACCCAAATCTATACTTTCCGATGGAAAAAAGAATGTAGAAAGTAAAAAAATACATTGATTTATCTTTGGTGCTGTCTCATTTTTACTTTTGGGTTAAGGAACGATGTATCTTTTAAAAATAACACCTCACGAACAACAGCGATTTTATAGCACAAAAGAGTTTTCCAAATAGTTGAAAAGAGCTTAAAATATTAAATATTTTTCTGCGAAAATTCTTTTAGTTAGCGGTTACTAATATGCGTCTATCTTCAAAAACTAATCTTAATAAATTTATTGAATCGCTTAATTGAAGAGACCCGTTATACACGGGTTAGCAGCGACATTTTGTAGGCGAAAGCTCACGGTAATAAATTTCTCTATGTCGATGGTCTGTCGCGGTTTGCTTTGTTCACCTTCCTCATCTGATAACGTAACAAAGATTCCAAAAACGCAAACTCACAACAAACCTAAGGTTTTTTTTTCACTGTACCAGATTTCTTTTTATTGTCTTTGAATGCAAGTCTACGTTTGCAAAATAAATCTGTTTTGTTACCTTTTTAACAAATCGCCTAAAAATACACAGAAGTTTTATATAAAGTAAAATATTAAGCGTAGCAAATGATTGCTTGTTTTTAAATCTATATTAATTGGTATAAATCAAAGTCTGGTATATTTCCTGTACTAATATAAACAAACCAATTCGAAATACCAATCGTGCTAATCTGATTATTGAAAAAATGATTCGAATGTAATATTAAAAATTTGCATTTACATATCCCATTTTAAAATAGACAAAGGAAGCATTGCGCAGTTTTGGAATTGGCGATAGATATTTTTACTGATAAATTTATTAATCGTTAACATAAAAATATATTTCTGTGTGTAAGCGAAATCTACATCGCGCTTAATTGCTTCAAAACTCTTTTTATAAACTAACGATATCTGAAATATTGGGTACACCTGGTTTCTGAAGTACGTTTCTAATTGTTTTATACATAGTTCAATTCATTTACATACAATTGTCATTGAAAGAATACGAATGTGAGTAAAAAAATCATACAACTTTGACAAAATTCTTCGACGTTTCTTATTGTGATGGACGTTATTGGAGCGTCGCCCGCTGGTCTGCGGTGAGGAGTTACTGCTTGGGCTGGACGAAGGCTACTTCCGCCGGATGTCAGCAATCGCTCCAGGAAGGGGCGGGTTCAACGGGAGGTACACATGTCGCTGCGAGCGCCTTTATTTTTTACGTGAGCTTCCGGTTCGGTTCTCGGATGCGGGAGGCTCTCGCTGTTTGCGATGTTATAGATATCGCAAAGTAATAATTGATGATGCTCAGATCTGCCCCGTTTTTGTTATTTCTGCTTAAAAATATGTGTGCTATTTTAAGGTCAACTATGTGCTTGTTGATGTGAAGACGTCGAAATGTAAAAACTATTTTTATCAGTACTAGAATCCGTTCTTAGAATATTGCCAGAATAAAAATTACAATACCAAATTGTTATTAAGCTAGGTAAAATGTTAGGACACTGATGACTTCATACCAAATCTAATGTAACAAAAATTTGGTTTAAATGCCACACCGAAAGTATGTGTTAAAAACTTGTTTAGTGCTCTTAGTCTAGAGAAAAATATATCACCTACATTTTAAAAATGCGTCACTCATTTTTATCAGTTAAATGTTTGAATTGTATATATAATTTACTTTTATTGAATACATGGAAATCTTAAAGTTTAATCAATTTTATAGTATAAAGATTTTTTTTTAAACCATGTCCGCTCCCAACTTGGAGCATATGGACTCCTCACGGAGTTTATTTCAACATATATTTTTCTACGAGAACTGCTTGTTACTCAGATGCTTAACCTCTCTTTTTCGAAAAGATTAGGGATGGATAGGATACGAGGACTAGGACAGGACTAGTGATTAGCTAATCGCTGTCACTATGCGTCGCTCTTTGGGATCGGAAAGGTGGGAAGGCATTTTCAACAACACAAACACCCTTGCCTTTGAACAGATTTATCGACTGAAAAAGTCAAAGCCGTTGCCACTGCGCCACGGACCGGACAGTATACAGATTAATTCGACCAATATTGTTATGGAATACAGCTCTGGCATTATTTTTTTTTGTTTTGCAAAACATCCATTTTTCTTCGTAAAAAAACTTGTCCAACTTTCAAAGTCAGGTTTATTCGACAAATGCCTTATTTTTATTTTCCGTATATCCTCTGACCAAAATCAGTGGCGAAATTCCCGGTGGATCAAATTGACTCGGCTGCAGTAAAAAATGAAGAACGCTCGTGATTAATGACGGATAGTTTATCAAAAGATGTATAGGATTTTTTTTCATTGTTGCCCGAACCTTTTTTTTTGGGCATAGGTAGACTAGGCGAAAACTCCACTACCTTTTGCTTATCGAGCTCCTTTCTCGCGGCGTTACGATTTATGAAGTTTTCCGAATTTTCATTCGTCTTACAGTATGCAGTACGTTTCAATAAATGCTTTATATAAAATATACCATGAAAACTCTATCTAGAATAGAAATGAAAAAGATTTATATTGATATACATTATACGTAACTTTCTTTTCAGTATCACTCATATCATAGGGGCATTTTATTATGTTTTAGTTTGTTATTAATTGCATGAATTTTTCCTGCGTGAGTTTTTTGACAGCAATAATATAGTAAAATAATTGTTGATAATTTATACAATTCATATTTACTGAAGTAACTATTGCAAACTTATCAAATTTTACTATCGAAACCGGAGTTGAAAAATAATTTTGAAACAATTTTTTTTTAATTGTTACCCTCTTTTATAACTGACTGCCATATATTGTATTATACAACAGGCATAGAAAAAATATTTGAATTTGAAAATTTTATAAGAAAATTTGAAAAAGGGTTCTTTCTGGAGATTTTAATGTGTTAAACAGAAAGGCGGCTACTTTAAAGTGAAAAGGACTGTAATATTAAAACTTCACGTTTTACAAAGCGAGGTGACATTTCAATAAGTTTCAATTTGAGCTTTTGAAAAACAGAAAAAGAAATTTTATGTTATACCTACATACATATGTATGTCAAAAATGGTTAACCAACATTTATTGATATGAACTTGCACAAGTAGACCAACAATAAGTATTTAAAGTGAATAACCAAAATGCGACCGCTCAATCTAACAAAAATATGAACTAGGTACATAGATCAGTGCACGCAATAGGTAGGAAAAACAAAAAGCAAAGGCTAATTTTTTTAACCGTCCGCCGTCAATAATAATTCAAGCGTCGAATCTGACGACCTTTCGACTCGCAGTTATTTATTTTCAGTTTTTCTTTCCCTTGGCTTTGTGCGAGAATTTTCCTACCTTACAACAGGGGGACAGAGCGTTTTCTTCTCTTTTATCTGCCTATCCTCGGGGGCTAGTTTTTATTTATAGGCGCATGATCGCAGGTTATTCGACCGCGTTATTAATTTTGCCATCAGACAACTCGTTTGCTTCCGAAACAAGGACGTAGAAAAAAAAATCGGATGATTTTGAGATCGAAAGTAAGAAACTTATTTAATAAATAAATAAAAAAATATATCTTAATCCTATTGTTTTAAATACGGACGTCGCGAATTAATACAAACTATTCAGTTACAGTTTTCCAGTATTGAATTTGTTTCGCTTGTATTGTATTTAATATACTGCCTTTCTAATCAATAAGTGACCTAGACAAACGTTTGAGAAAAATGACCAAAAGTGTTTTTTGAAGTTTTAGTATTAAGAATTTTAAAATAGCATAGACTGCATCTTTGCTTAGAAAACTAGAGTTGCTGCTTATTGTTAAGAAATAATTTGAGAGGATGTCCATTTTTTCACAAAGGATTTTTAGTATAAAAGTGAGCACCATATATGTAAATTATAAAGCTTTCAACAATATTTAGCAAATGGCATTCATAACTCAATTTTAGAAGTTACTGCCATCTTCCTTGGAAGGGCAGTATACAATTTATGATGTTAAAAATCTTTATACATCTTAGTCTTATTAAACTACCTCTTGTTTTAATTTATCAATCGTCATTCTTAATGCTTTCTTCGGTGTGTTTGGTGGGAATCAATATGAATATATGAATGGAATATAATAATTAAATAAATATTATAACCTTATTACGTTCACGGTAAAGCACAATAAAACTTCGCGTAAAAAGTTTATTATAGAGTTACGTTGAAGAGTGTAGTTATAATATATTTTGTATCAATTATATTTGATAACAAAAACATATTTTAAAAACTTAATGGATTTAGATGAAAGTTAAAATATATTTATTTGAATAATCTTAAATTTAATTTTTGTGGTTTTAAGGTTGTCATGTCCTTAAAATATATCGAATCTTGATTGAGCTGGCTTCCTCATGAATGGTTTTCATTGTGAATTTGTACAAATATTAAGTTCTACAAGAAATTCCACAAGTTACAAGAATTTCAAAAAAACTTTTTGCTTGATTATTATGAGATGAAATTTGCAAGAATTAATCTATTTCATGTATTGGTTTGTCAAAATATCATATGTATGCTTACGACTATGGTAAAGTTAAGTACTGCACTGTTCGTTTGCTTGTTTTCTCGCACTAATGGCCTGTTTTCTTTTATACTAGTAAGATTGAGTGCAAAAAGTAAAACCTACTTCGCGGTTATTCAGGAAAAATGTATTTTTCCTTTTTTAAGATAGCAGTAAGAAAAGTACCTGCTTCGGCCAAATTCGTAATAAATCATCAAGCAAATAGTTTATCCACTTGTTTTTATTAAGGTAAAAGCGAAATCAGTGTGTCAAAATATATGTTATTCGAAAAATCTTTCTAAAAATACAATTAAGAGATCCAAATCTATTATATTGTTTTTTTTATGATTTGTCCGTTCTGTGATTGAAAATATCGTTTTATTATTTTTTTTAGATTTTCCGAATTTAACGACATCGAGACACATATATTTATTTA
Source organism: Himalopsyche kuldschensis (assembly GCA_028554975.1). Lineage (NCBI taxonomy): Eukaryota > Metazoa > Arthropoda > Insecta > Trichoptera > Rhyacophilidae > Himalopsyche > Himalopsyche kuldschensis. The sequence continues at coordinate 4,410,101 of JAHFWI010000016.1, read as the reverse complement.
GAAATATTTTTTTTATACCACATTTATCAAGAATTCAGTTCCCTAAAATAACATATTTTTAGGGAACTGAATTAATTTGGGATTTCAACTGAATGTGATTTAATGTGAAATTTTAATTTTGTACATCTTATGCATTTTGTCACTAAAGATGGTGGCTTCACCTTTCGTCATCTTCGAGCTATAAAATGCAAAGATAAAATAAAACTTAACTTCTTAAATTTGGATCATATAATGAGATCACATTCATTCAATACTCAATAAACAATTTGAATGAGATTTTAAATAAATCAGTTTGTACACCACTTATCGAGTTTTTTATTTTCTTGGTGAGAGAGAATTTTTTTTTTGTATTTTGAAAAGCTCCAGCCAGCTCCTTGTTTAAAAAGGAATAATGTATTTGACAAAACTGAACAAACGTTGGCATTAAAATTTCTACCTGGTCGAGATAAATGTTTAATTCGAAAGTTATGGAAGAGGAGGAACATCTCCGACTTTAAAATTTTCCTGAAATTGGTTTGGCAAAAGTGCCCGCTCGAAGGAAAACTAACGAGATACCTTGCATGTTAAATTACACGTTTATCTTGGAAACCGGAGATTTTCTACCGCACTCTTTACTCAAAAATTGATGCAAACGATTCGACCACTAATAAATATTTGACAAAGAAGATTTTTTTAAAGACTAACATTACATCAAATAATAAAGTAAGCCAGTGAGTTTAATTACGTTTACTCAACTAACGATACTTAAAATGATTATATTTTACATTAAAAAAAATATTCTCCTTTCATTTTCCGTTTTCATTGATACAGTTATAGAAGGACACTTACATTTAGATGGGAAGTTAGTTTAGTTAGAAATCGAAGAAATTTCATCCCAGGACCAGTGTGTTTGTGTTATTTGTAACCGTCCTTATCATAATATTGCCCTATTTTTAATAATGTATGGAACAGCTAGTAGAAAAAAGCCAGCTCATTTCACTGTATTTAACCATTTCGAAAGCGAAGATTATTGATTTAAAAGTTTTATGGTTTGAAAACTCTTCCGTGAATGTTTCGTTTAAAGTCCATGTAGAATATATAATTACGTACTACAATTAGATTACCGTTTATATATATGTATAATTAAAATGTCTGTACTGTTGACAATGCATAGATAACAGACACCCCGAAAACTTTGAGTAATCATTATTTTAATAAGCTGTCGGAAATAGTGCTTAAATTCTACACTATTAAATACAAAAGTTGTACGATGGAGAAAATTGTAGGTATTTAAAATTGTTCAAATATTATAAATTGTTGATAGCAATTTCGATTTATGCACACTTTGGAACTATGAACGACAGCGTTAGCCTACATAGCAACTACATACATAATATACATATATCACTTAAATGCTTTGCTATATTTCCATCTTAGTATAATGGAATTTTACCAATTAAATACTTATTCACTCAATACGATTAACTTACTTACTTAAATTGATGTTTAAGATTTTGAATTACGTAACTGAAACCATAAACACTTCTTCTTAAATCTTGTTCATCACGTTATAGTTCATGATAGTGTTAAGCCGGTTTTTAAATTACACAGATTTAAATGTTAAAATATTATGCATTTTGGTGAACTGCTGGAATGTTGATTGAGAAGCAACGCTGAAAATAATTTAATTCCAGTTACCTTTGAGGTGAAAACTCGCGAATCGCTTTAAATTTGCACTAAATTTTAAAACTTGTTTGTCGTTAAAACTTTTCAGCGACTTCCGACTTCCTCACCAACGACTTGCCGCATCCAGATTGTAGCTACATTACGGAAACGAAAAGGCCCTAGAAACATTTCAACTTGCTAATAAGTAGGTAAAATATTAGCGGCAATAAAATTCGCGGAGGTGCTTTTATACTTTTAAGTGATTAAATATATTTTTAACTCAATTAATGACTCGTAAAACTTTTAATATTAATTGATCGAAAATAAATATGCACTACAACTAAAAAAATACGGTTGGCCAAACCCCATATTTTTTTTTCAATATTATACAAAAATTAGTTATTTTTGTCGCCCATTATATGAATATATTATCTTCAAAATGTTTCTATTTTTAACATGATTTTTCTAAATATTTAAAATGAAAATGGTTTACCGATGAAAATACTGATTCAACGGTTTTTTTATCGAAATGTTGAAATTATTAAATTAAAATTTCTCTTTTACCTTAAAATGGATCGTCAGATAAATAAAAAATAAGAATTCAGCAAAAATTCTTCACGAGAATTGCATTAGGATAATTTCTTTTTTTGAAAAAAAAAGTTTAACTGGATAAAAATTCTTTTTGTAATTAAATGAGAACCACTTTACACCTTGCAAAAAGAATTTTTCAAGCACAAATAATTATTAAAAGACGTTATCATAAGCCTTCTCATTTATTTGGACGTACAGTCCACGTGCATATAATATTACAGATAGTTTTATAAATATTATTATAACGTCGAGTTTAATTCACGAAAAGATTGTCTTCTTAAAAGCAACCAATGTGCACATACTAAAGCACTGACTCTTCAACCATTGCCACTATTTTATACTCAATAATGTTTTTATTAGTACTAATTATGTGTTATCTTTTTTGTTCCTATGGAATGGAGGTAAAATCAAAGAAGAAGTATTTATAATAATCGTAAATTATATTAATTAAGGATTTCGACAGAGGGTTCTTGATGGAATTTCAATATCAAATTTGAATTTTTTGAATTTTGTACTTTTTGGACCCGGGTTTCGCCTTTCGGCATCTTCTGGCATTTCAAGTGCACGGGTGTACTTGAACTGACGCGTAGTAAACAGTGTATCGTTTATATACAAAAATATAAGTAGATCACAAAATTAAATTGCTATTAAAATGTAAATTAGCGAAATTTGAATGTACACAAGTTTCAATGAATTAAGTGGGTTTGTTATAATTAAGGGGAATTTTGGAAATACTTATGACCAGATAATAACATAGGAATATATAAAATAAATCTAGGGTTTTATCCGACCTAAATTCCGACGCAAATTTATGTTTAATAATTCTTCAATAAATTGAATTCAAATAGCTGTCGATAGCAATTTAAAATATTTCCAAGAAAAAAAAAATATTAATATAAAATTATCTTCCACAAAGTTACCGCCGAAATCATCGAAAGTATTAAAAAAAATATTGTTTGAATTGCAATAAACTCGGCAGAACTACATTATAACACAGTGCAAAAATAGCAATGTATATATATGGTTAACAGATATTTCAGCTTACAGCCTTCGTTATAATTTTAAAAATTTTCATCATTCCGAATTGATTTTGATTAATGAAAAAAGATCATTTTCTTCCTTTGGTTTAGCACTGAAATCGCTTAGTTCACCTTCAAATGCTATGTTAGTTTCAGGTGTTTGATTAATATAACAAAAATAAAGTTTGCTCATTGATGATAGAAATAGAGCATCATTAAACATAGCCTGATATTCATTACCTGCTTTCCAGACAGAGGCAGTTCGTAGTACCTACCTGATACCCTCTTTTCGTTGAGGGAGAGTAAATTTCCGTTTTAAATTGAGTTAACTTGTTCATTAGTGATAAGCAGCTTGCAATGGGGTAGACGCGGAGGTGTGGCTCTAATGACAAAAGTTAAACTATAACTTTTAAATTCACAACCAATCATATCTTCATTATCAATATGTGCACTCTTAGGTTCGTTTTTTATAACTGTATAGTTAAAATAATGCTTAATGATTTTTGTTTTAACTGTGTGCCTCCTTACATTGTCTCAATTTTCCTTAGTTATAGAAGAGATAAGTTATATCAGTGATATCAAAGCCGGATTGTTGTCAAATCTTTCAAGGGCAATGACAATGTCTCATTATTATTTATTTCAGATCAATTCGCTTCAAGCTTGGATTTTTATTTTTTATTTCAGTGCAACACTGTTGGAAAACTAAGCACTGCTTATATTAATATTCCTGTTTATGACGCGTATCGCGATGACTTTAAGACAGTATTTGTTCAAATCTCATATATTGTATATCATTGCATGCATTGTAAAAAAAGGTATTATGTTTGAATACGCTGTAGATATCTTCTATTTATAACCTCAATATATATCTTTTATAAGATGAGTACAAAAACTAGACCAAACCACTTAAAACTAACTAACGAAATCCAAATACAAATAAATTTTATTCTAAAGCTTCTTCGAATGCAAAAGAATACACTTTCTGCTCTACTATAAATTAATTATTAATTTTAAAGAAGCGATAAGTAGTATGTCTAATGAAACAGAGAAAATATGTTTACTTGTTAAATCTGTATACAGTTAAACAAATAGAAAATCGAACTTACTTCTGAGCATATAATCCATGTAAGTATAAATTTATGAATATGTATAGCTGTGAAATATGTATGAAGGATAAAGCTCACCATTTTTGGTTGTATTATGATACCTACTTGTCAGAAAATTCTTTCACTCTAAGCAGTTGAAATTGCTACAGTTCTACGAAACACCTCATATAGATTAATTCAGCTGCGTACTTGTTCAGTGTCATCGAGGCTCTCAATATTCTTATAAATATTAATAAAAAAAAATGTAAAATAAATGAATATTTCTTGCATTATTAATTCACAATACATATCATTCGTTGCAGTTGATCTAAAAAAGATTTTTATGATAAAACAGATTTAAACTTCGAATTAAAAACAAAATAACATTATCAGCGGTGAAAATCTCTCATAAATAAACAATTTTACTAGTTTTGATTGTTAATTTACTCGAGGCATTTTATTATAACTTTTTAATTTTACTACGAAAAGATATTTTTAATAGTTAAGTGTTCATATGCATGAAAACAGTTTAGGAAAAGTTTTATAAAATAAACATGTATCTTTATTATATACACTCTTTCGTAAGTGAGTGATCGAGGTTAATATTAAAATCTTTATTTTTACATATTAACGAATGATCATTAACCAGTGTTTATATTCTTCCCTGAAATATGAAAATAAACCTTCCCTCGTCTTCTATCATTTCAATTCAAAAAGTGCTTGATACAAATTTTGCTGCGAAGTAAAATATTTTTTTAATTAAATAACGTTGTTGTATTCCGTAACTTCAATTCTATAAAAAACTTAATTTTTCCAATAGCCCAGTCTGGTTCTGTGAAGTACATGTTTTTTGTAAAGTGCACGGGACACTGTGCAGGTACGTAAGGTAATGGCTTCAGAATGAAATTTTTAATTCAATTGGCCGTATTAGAGGTTTCATTTTAGCTGAGTAGTGCGAGCTTATGGCCACCGTTACTGCGAGCGCTGCGCACCGCGAAAGCCTTAATAAGCTTCTGAAAGAAAGTTTATTTTCGAACAGGGACGCTAGACCGAGACCCTAATTATTTTATAAAGCCCTTGAATTTAAAATAATAATTTTATTTGAAAAGATACATAAATATTTTGCCAATTTACCGTACTCCTACAATATCATATCTCAATTAAAAAAGCGCAATTATTGAAATTGATTAATATATACGGTTCTTTTTATTTAATAATAGTTCTAAAAATTCATAGTTTTGATGATGATATAAACGAATTCAGTATGTACGGGTGTTTTTCCAAAACAATATTTTTACTATTTTATTTATTTACAAAAAAAATCTTATAAATTATGTGATCATTCAATTATTCGAAGAAAATGGTCACTACTTGAACGAAGTTCGTTGCTTTATTGAAAATGTTCAAATAAATATTTAAGTTTATTCACAATGTCTTTCCACCGCTATGAAATAAAAAATATATACAATGTGTAGTTGATGTTTGTGAAACGTTTTCTCTCAGTTTTACTTAAAGCAAGTGTATTTTGAATGAAAGATATTTCTTTGCGTAAATCAAGATAAATGGAAAAATATAAAGCTTTGTATGCATAAATTAGAGGTGTTTGTCAAGATATAACATATAAAACAAGCATAACACATAAAAGAAACCCATGCCAAAACGATGTTTTCGCAATTTTCTCCAAACGATTTGCAGGTAAAACAAAAACCCTGGCCGTTTGCCCGACAACTTTGCTTTGTGAATGACTTCGGCCGGTCATTCATCATTCGTTAACCTGTGTAAGTGGAAATAGACTAGCTACTGTTTTCTACAGCAGGTAGGTATCTAAGAGAAGCTTTTCCTTCTCATTTCTGAATAAAAAAAAAGAAATAAAACGAGTATTGCAAAGGAAATTTTGTTTTATTAATGTTTTACGATCCATATATAATTGAGTTTTTAATTTTCTTTTTTACAAACAATTTCTATATATTTATAAAAATACTAAATTAACATGTATACAATAAGAAGTATCATTGAACCCTGAATTCTTTTGATAGAGAAACATAGAGACGCCGCGTGACGGCCATATGCTAGGCATGGGAGCGAATAGTGTTCAAGAAGTAAATATTTTTTTCTGCACGTTTTAGATAATGTTTGATGAAAAAAATAAAATTCGAAGCTTTATTATTAAAATGAATTAAAAAAGAATTAATTCGAACCGTCGTTTAATTTACTTTGTTTTACACATTTTTTTTAAAAATATTATCAATAAACTATGCCGACTTTATAGTCAGGCATAATTTATAGTTTCACACAAAATCAGCGCTTTTTGGTTTATCAGTTTTTTATATATTTTTCAGCGGGAAAATGAATAAATATCTTTCATTTTTTCACTCGTAAATATGAATCCAATATACTCATTATTTTCATTTATTTATTAAAAGAAGGCATTGAATATAATATATTTATACTGTAAAGGTAAATGCATCTTTTAATTTGTGCAGGCATTGAATTATTTCATCAATGAATCTTTCAAAAAAATTAAATGCATGATACTTTTTTAAAGCATTGTATAAAATCTTTCTCATTTTTTTTCATCTAAATCAAATCAAACCAGCAGGAAAATCAAATGCAAGGGAAAATAAAAAAAAACAATTATCACATTCACGTTAATCTCTTGAATAACAAATCTCGACTACAAATTTTAAATTGCATAAATATTTACGTTTCTTTTCAAACGTGGCCAGTGGAAATTACCCGTTTATTGAATTCTTAACAAGATTTATACCGCAACAATATGAATGGCTCTTCTATCTTAGAAAAGGGCCAAGAATATTTTTTAAATGGATTCGGTACATTGAGTAAAATTTACGCGTATCCAACACATCTAACTAATATAAATTTTAACTTTTAAAATACTTGTAATGAATGCATGTCAACTTAATTACATAATTCCAAATGAAAACAACGTTATATTTAGTTTTATTTCCATTTGTAAGTAAAGGTGTAATTTTTTTGATTTTATATACTGTCAGATGATTGAAATAAAAAGGGTGACATTTTAGATTTATAATGTACACGACGAAATGACTTTTTGACAAAAGTAAAATGCCAGGAAATGTGCGTTTGTATGTAAATATATGATTTTATAACCAAAAATATTCATAAATTTATTTCTTTTAGATTGTGGAAGCATGAAAATGTGTACTTTACAGCGTTCGAAATGTTGACGTTTATATTGTTAAAAAGCTACTTAAGAATTCTCGCAGGTGCCGTGACCAATTTGCTTTTGTATACCGTTTGTATTGGTACCACGTGCAAAGAATTTAATATGCGCGATAAGCAGTCAAAGTACCTTCTCGCACTTTTTTTAAGTGCAGAATTAAAGTTAATTTCTGCGGGAACGTTCAGGTGGAGCACTGTACATGGTTAGAATGTGCTCAAATTTATTATAACTACTTAATTGAAGGTAATAAAATCAACATAAATACTGTGTTTTTTTACTAAAATTCTTCGTATGAATTTTCAAGGTGAATGATTCGTTATTATAACTAATATAACCTACATATTTAGGTCTCCTTAAAAGTAATACGTGGTCAAGTGCCAATGTCATTGATTTCTTCTGCGGCTGTCACTAGTTTAAATCCCAGTCTAGGCAGGAAATTTCCTCCCACACTCTACCGCTCCTTAAACGGAAAGTAGTGAAAGCGATTAGCTGAAAAAATAATTTGAGCAACTGAGTAACAAGCATTTCTCGTAGAAAATGGTTAAAAAGAGCAAAGACATGGTGATACATGAAACATACTTAATTTATTTATATATCGAAACCTGTTGTTTGATGATACACATAAGAATTGTTTGTGAAACTTTTTTATGTAAACAAAGTTTGAGAAATTTAAGAAAGTGTATTGTTTATAGTTATTTAAATTTACGAAAAACATTTCTCCTTTCACACTGTAATAAAAATATTATGTGCATTCTGATAAATGAATGATTATTTTTTTTCAAATAATAAGACAATCATGTCTTCACAGATGACGCCAATGCACCATACATCTGAGAAATAGAATAACCTTTTTATTTGCAAACTATCCCGTCTTAAATCAAAATAAGATAATAACACATTTTTCGTACTATTTCCAGATATTTTGTATAAAACGGAGCTGAAAAATATATTTAGATCGTTCATAATAAACATAACATAAAAAATGTAATTATTTTTAAGAATATAGATTTTATAATGATAAAATTCCACTGTACGATACGAAATATGTTTATATTGTCTTTTTACTCACAAAATATTACTTCAGACAATTAATTTAAATTAAAGTTTCCACATACCCATGAAATAAATATCCCAATGTTTATAAAAGTTTTCTGAAAATTTCACAACACATAAGCTTTACATATCTGAAACACACAGTCCGAGTCACGATAATCATTTCTTATGTGGAAAATTCTCCTTAATACAGACTATAGTAGTTATGGTCCACCTTACCGGTCACGTCTCGGCCATTCTTGTTCCTTCCGACTGTCGTAACTTAGAACCTATCGTTGGGACCGTGCACCAGGTTCTACGGTAGAGTGCTCTGTGCTTTAAGCTCTGCTATATGAGACAAGTACATTTATAGCGAATGTGTATGCATTATGCAATACATTTGCTAAGAAAACAGTCGCGGAATTTATTTTAGTTACGTTTGCAACGACTTTTGCATTTGAAATATATTTTTGGGTTATCTGAGACCATATTCTAAAGATAGGATTTTAAAGTCTAGCTGTTTTATTATTCTTAGCATCGTTGAATTATATAATTTTTTCATAGAATCTAATCTTGTAATGGAAACATTCATGTACATATTTTTCAATTGATTTTTATCCAAATAGATATCATATTTGAAAACTTTCATTGCACGCACAAGACTAGCAAATTGCCAGTATGTTACTAGTTATGTCCTTCTTCCATTTTCCTCTCCATGAAGAAAAAATAAACACTAGAGACAATCATGCGACAGCCACTCTACAACAAGATTTCCTTACAGTAGTATCTTTGAAAATATTCATAAAAAATACCCTTTCTTACCGTATGTATTGGCGAAGTAAGTGAGAACGTGTAGATTTATGTTTCGGGCGTATTTTCTTTTAAAAACTTGGCAACAGTTTCTCAGACCATCCTTTGTCGAGTTATATCACACGGCGTCTAACTATTTTTGTTCTCTTTTGTTCCAGGTAAATAAAGACGAAATTTTACCGAAGAGCAGTGTAGTGCTTGAAAGCTTCGATGTTTCTATGTTAACAAAGCTAAAACATAAGGAAGGTAATTATTATATGAATATTTATGTGTATTGTATGGCAACACAATTAATACATACAATTGATTTTTAAGTTTAGATTTTTTAAATAAAATATACAAAATAAAAATGTGATACCTTTTGGTTGGTCGATTTTTGTCATTTATTTACTCTACAAAATTTTCATTTGTTTTATTTACTTCATGACATATTTTGATACGACCATCAATTGAAAAATTACAAAAACAACATTTAAAATGTGGTGGTTAGTTGAAAATTGCCAAAAAATGATAATGAGGTACGTTAATGCTATTTGATTCATAAAAAAGCAGAATGTAGTATGCAATTAAAAAATTACATAAATAAATTTAATGGGGAAAAACGTTCAAATTGTGCATGTTAAGTTTTTGTCCAACCTTGTATTCACTGGCAAAAAATAATTAACCTACAATCTAATTCTCCATCTCTTACCATTAATTCCATTTTTTTTTTATTATTATCCATCAGATAAATACATATCTTTTAATTTTGTTATTTGTTTGGTTCATGTCTTTATAGGTTTAGGGAGTTTACATGAACGTGTGTGATTCGTGGTTATTTCAACAGTTATCTTTTAATATTTATATCTTGGACGCTACTGCAAATGAGTATAGCAATTTTCATACCCTGGTAAAAATTGTCACCTCATACGTTGACTGAAGTTACGTGCTAATCGACTAACACCTTAGGCGCCGACATGCGACAGAGATGCGCTTACCCAACGCCTTGACGTGCGAGTGCGAGACAATACTAAATATATTGTTTTTCCGGGGTCTTTGATGATCATGAAATGACGTATTTTTATAACCTACGTGTTGAAATCGCAAATGCGAAGAAATAGTGTACGAGGTGATTCTGTATTAGTTATTTGACGTTAGATCTGGGACTACTTTTGATACCTGCCGTTTTACGATAAATAAGTTCGTTTAATTTGACAGTAATACGATGTACCACTAACGAAAGCGTCGTTTCATTTTTATAACACGTCATTGAATTCGTATATTGGTCGTTATTTCATTTTTTTTAAAACATTAAATAAGTCATATTTTCTTTCAGTGTTCATAAACGTCAAAATATTTTTCTAGACGTATTTTGTTTTAAGTAATCGGTAGAAAGAGACAGCATTATTATAACTAGCATTTTTTATGAATTTCATTATAAATATATGTTTCTAAATATGATTTTATGTTTATGATATACAGCAAGTCACAGACATGCCGTATCTTGCTTGTTTTTTATTCGATATTCATTCTTAATAGTTTAAAATTATTACCTTTACATGAATTTTGTATAAATTTAAATTTGAATGCAAAATATTATTATTTCGTTTAATAAAAATTTAATTTCATAAATTACTCGCTTTGTTTTGCAATGTGGATCCGGTGCTTTATGAAATTATATTTGGAAATGGTTCAAAACTGTCATTCAAATGTCTAGGATATTATTTGAAAATTAAATAGTTAGTAAATTAAGCCACCTCATGTGTTTCATTTAAAAAAAAGAACGTGACTGAAATATTTAAAATTTCAGTAATGCTGTTTTCAGAATGTTTAAAACAAAAGAATGTACCAACTTTTTTTTTTAAACCATATCTGTTCCCAACTTGGAGCATATGGATTCCTCACGGATTTTATCTCAACATGTATTTTTCTACGAGAACTGCTTGTTACTCAGTTGCTCAACGTCCCTTTTTCTAAAAGAGTAGGGGATGGAAAGGATACGAGCACGCGGACATGACTAGTGGTTAGCTAATCGCTCTCGATATGCGTCGCTCTTTGGGATAGAAAAGTTTTTCAACAACACAAACACCCATGCCTTTGAAAAGATTTATCGACTGAAAAAATCCACTCGTACGATCCAACTAAATGAATAAATATTCAATTAAACATGAAAAAAACATATTATCTTCGTATTCATTTAGCATGTTTTTGAACGCATTATTATTGGAAGCAGGCAATAATATTTCAATACAGAATCTATTTGTAGAGTCACTTCAAATCTCAATGACCCAGAAATCTACAAAGTAAACGATTTACCGTAAAATTAATTTAACGAGGAAACCTCGCGTGTGGAAACAAATGTTTCGTTGAAAATTAGGGACGGAGCTAAACATTAAAACGGAGCTTTTTTAAATAATGTTATATAATGTTAGGTATTAAGAATAAGGCATTTTTGTATTCTGTAAAGAAAACCTAACAAGATCTTTGATAAATCAACTCTCCTATTCATTGAACTTTGATTTAAGTAAGGTATCTCAAAATATATATAATTGATTAATAATTGTTGTTAAGACTGGATAGTACGAGTGGCTTGTTTTATTAAACGAACCGTGACTAATTTGTATAGTCATGGTCTATTATAAAACTATATTCTTATATTGTTGAAATAATCTGGAATATGTGGGGTGGTTTTTTTCTTGTGCAGGACCAGTTAGATTTCAGCTTTGCGGGTCATACGACGAGATCGTCTAGGTTAGATATTTTGCGTCGCGAGAGGTACATCGATGAAATTTTCACACACAACTTAAATTTAATAATAAGCTACAACATTTTACTGTATTGAGCAAGCTTGATGAATTGTTACCTTTGACACACTGTGTTATGAAATATAATAAAGTATTATATAATCTAATAAATTAATATTAATCCCATTATTTTATTTTGATGGAGTGGTCTTCAATGGTGTGGGCTGTGCGGCTCTAACATCATATTGTTATTGATTGAATTGGCATTTACTTAGTGGAACTCCATTATAACACGATGAAAAAATTTTTTTGAATGACGATTTTTTAGTTCTACAGAAACTATGTTTTATTTTGTTGATAGCTATTTCGGCTTACGCCATCGTCAGAACTATGTTTAGACATTCATTTACTTATCTATATATACTGTTGAAGACAGGGTTCACATTACATCTTCTTTTCTGTTCGAGCATCCTAATTTTATATCGCTCTTAAGGTGCTCACTGTCAATACTTGGTGGAATGACATTTTAATAAAAATAATGAGATAATTTTAGTATTTATTCCACATAAAATTTATTGGAACAGGATTGGTATCGCTCATGGCGAGCATTATCAACTAATTTTATATGGTAATAAGAATTATTAAGTATGATACATTGGTTTTATGTATTTCTCGAAGTGAAAGCTAATCTGGATTTTTATTAAGTGGGGATACACGTAAATTAGTATTGTATCAAGTTATTTAAAATTTCATGAACCTTTAATCTACACTTTTTTTTTGCTGGAGTGATCGTCAACATTGTGGGCTGAGCGAATTTTGTTTCATATTGTAATTGATAACTATTTTATTAATTAAAAAAACAAATTTACTCCACCCATCCGGTGCTTAAACCGGAAACGGCTTGGTCGCGAGCGTCACTGTAAACTGTAATGGTCTCTTTGTTTATACTACTAAGAATACATTATAGTCGATTTGCTTTAAAGATCTCAGGTCTAACGGTGGTCGACTGAGCTAATGCGTGGAAATAACCTGACTAATTGCTTTCTTGTATTAACTGAGCACTTTCTCACTGCAGATATATTGTATTGTGTATATTTTTGGAAAATGGCTATTAGTACATGAGAAAGTTTTATTATATTCTTATTCGATCATTTCTGTAGATGGTGGAAGAACACTTTATTATTTTAGATCTGTTATGTTCGTTAATTTTATTTGTATCCTTTGCCAGCCTTGACCCAGTAATCCACTACTTTCCAGTGCTACCATTGGATGTACAGTAGAACCTCGATTATCCGGACTGATTGGGGATGAAGGTAGTCCGGATAAGGACAAATCTGGATAATTGAAAAAATCATAATTGACAGGAAAATACGTATATTCAGTATAAATCATTTTTATTTCTGTAGATTAATACATAGCTTTAATAATAAATTATTTTTTATAAAAAAAATCAATTATCGATTTCTGCTTAAAGCTAGCTTTTCTTTTCGATGCTGCCAAATCACGAATACTTTTAAGACACATAAGTTGTCTTGAATAGCACTCTTCTTGACTCTCAAGCCACATCATTGCGACATCTAGACACTGAAAAGCTTCAGAATGTGTAGAACCAATATCTCCCCCTCCCCCCCACAAATCTATTCTACGTCTTCTTGATCTTGTTCCTCTAAGGTTGATATTTCTTTAATTTTTTCGTCATCATTCAAAATTTGGAATCCAGGATCGTTTGCATTGCAATTAAACCACTCGGTTATATCTTCTTCGTCGCATTCAGCACATATTGAAGTTGTGTCATCGCTTCCGTAATGTCACGTCTATCATTTTCTACTTCGTTACTGGAACTTACTAATGGTCTTTTCAAAATTTTGTTCCATGATTTTTTCAAAGTTGACACATCTAAAGAATGCCAACTTTCTGCTGCCATGTAGCAACAATCTTTTAAATTTATCTTCTTGTGGAAGCTGATAACTGTTTCTTCATTATTTTCATTTGCTAGCAATAATCGTCGAAGCATCTCTTTTCTATATAGGCGTTTGAATGTTTCTATCACACCCTGATCCATAGGTTGTATTATCGATGTGACATTTGGTGGAAGAAATTTTACCGTAAACATTTCATCAATCTGGTTTAAACATTCAATAGATGGGTGGGACGGAGCATTGTCTGGTAATAATTACGTTTTTCCTCTTTTATCTATGGAATTGTGATATTTTTTCACTTCTGGAATAAACTGTTTTTCAAACCAAATATTAAGACTGCATTCCATCACGTATGTACGTAAGCAGTGACGCAATTCGCCACGTGAATATCAGCAAATTTGTAATATTTTTGTTTATTTTGAACAATCCGGATAATCGAAAATCCGGATAATTGAGGTCCGGATAATCGAGGTTCTACTGTAGTTCCTTTGCCGCATTTACCCGGTTAACTATCTTCGTCCAGTATTAGTTTGAAGTATCCTAATTGAAATCTGTTTTATCTTTAAACCTTTGCACACCTCAATTTATTATTTTTTCCTTCCGGTAACTCTTCAATAGATTTAAAAAAATTAATCAATATCACAGGGTTTGAGTATTTATTAGCACGATAAAGCGAAATAACGAAAAGAAACTACATTATGACATCTTACAAAAATGAACTAAGGCATATATACGGTTACCCATAAATACGATTTTTGAAACAAGGATACTTCCAAACAAAAATCCAACCAAGTTTTACAATGTCGAGCAAGACTGAGAGTGAGAGTTACGCGTTACCTATACGATGTCGAGCTAGACCCGACATAGAAGTAATAGGAGTTAATGGTTAATATTTTCGATGTACTGGTGATAACGTTGTGGAAGTTCATTTTAATAAAATATTAAAAATAGCATTCTTTATTCCGTTTACTATGTAATAAATAGTGACACATTTTCTGTCTCCTTAAAAGATATTTCATGACTTACTATCGCAAGGTAACGATAGTTACTCTAAAAATGCTTCTTGAAGAGGCGAGACACGTGTCACTATTTGTTGCACAGCACATGAAATAAACAAAGTAATACAAAAAATAATTACAATAATATAATATAAATAAATTTTGTAATTATTCCACAGTTAAATTATAATTATTTGGACCGGTTTGTGTCATCACAAGCATGAGCAAAACCAGTCCGTAATTTTAATGTAGAATAAAAACATTTTTATTTATTATATTTCAATAAACTTTCTTTACCCCAAAATATTGACATTGGACATCTGAAAAGTAATCCAAGTTAATTTTAACGTTAGATTCTCTTTTATGGACATTAAAATTCAGTCAATTAATTGTTATTGCATCTATTAAGTACACACCCATGCAACTGTCACATAAACAACAAAGAAATCATAATATCTGTCTTCGCATTACAAACTTTTTCTCTCTAGACATTTCGCAATGGAAATTGTCACTTAACACGAGTATTAAATCATTGCATCACCAAGTGTCAAAGAGATAAGACACTTCGACACTTAGTCTCAGTATTCTAGAGCTGATGCATTCTGACGCCTTAGAGAACGTACCCGCCCACGAAAGCGCTCATTTGGCAGTCGACCTGGTCAGGAATTGTGGCAATTAAACCTCACGAAGTAATATTTCTCAGCGAGATTTATGTACAGTGTGGTTATTATTTGCTGTAATGTGTGGCGTTTAGCACTTCATGCAAGTTTTACGTGGGAAGGATGTCCGTCCAATTATATTTGTTTGCTTTTCAAGTAATCGCTAGACTATTAAAGTTGGCTCTCGTATTAGATTTTTTAAACTCAAAAGCATAGTTACGTCACTTTGATTTAATAATATGTATATTATATTTAATGACGTTACAGATAATCATAATAAAAAAAATTGAATTTGACGTCACATATTATACTTATAAATATAATAAATATTACATAGCAGAAAGCGCATGATAAAATTTCAATATCAAATTTTAATCGCTTGAATTTTGTATATTTTCATGAGTCTTGTCACTAACGAGACAGATTTTGCCTTTCGACATCTTTAAGCATTTCAACGATGAACGGATGAATTTAAGCTGACGTGTATGGAATAGTTTATATCGTTTATGTCTCAGAATAAAATTAATATCACTAAGCTTGAAAATTATTGATCGCAATCTGGATTAACTTTCGATGGTTTGATATTAATGATATGCAATCAATTAGAAAGTAAAAGCATAGATATATTAAAATTTCCGTAGGTCTTTTAAGTGACATCACTTATATATCATTATCCTTACCTTATTTGAAAATAAGTATTAGCTAACTACTAGTCGTTTCTTGGCTCGAAAAAATATGTATAGATTTTCAACAGACCAGCACCCATTGACATGTATTCAGTAGAAGTCCATAAAATGGTCCATATTTGCGCAAAACAATTTGACAAAAAATTACTTGCCACGTTTGAAAAAAAATATTGGGTGTCAGCACTGTCAGCTTTTTTTATAATCTACACACTGAGTGTTTACAATTTGAATGTAAAAAAAGATATAAATACTCCATTCATAGACTTCCATAGAAAAAATAGTTTCGAAACTAAAGCCATTACGACTTGATAGAGGTTTTATTCGCTGAGTTTTTTTTCTCTGGCTTACTAAAACAGCCTGCTTAAGGCAAGGTTTAATGTACAATACTTCTTACCCTTTCAAATTACCATTCCCATCTGATGTCATTTATACGGTAACCATTTCCCTTTGGTCGCGTAATCCGGCTCTAAGGTGTTTTGAAGAGGTATCCTGCCCAACTTCTAATCTAGTCTCAAGGTGCTATCACCGTCTACTTTCTCTCCTTCTCTTGCTTAGATTATAGTAAAAGGATTCCATCACGCCATTGCAGTAGAGATGTGGCAGAATCAAGTTTTATTTAGCATAATATTTGAATTTTGAAAACAGCTATACGCTACAGTGCTACACGATTAATAGAAATGATTTGAATGTTGAAATCACTTTCTAAGAGTGAAAGTATTTTCATAAAATGAAGTACTTCTGTAGAATTCTTTCGATGCAAGTACATATTCCAACAAGATATTAAGGTAAAAATGATAGATTATATATTGAGACTACCTTAATTCCGGCTCCCTCGTAAATCGAGAAGGAGCCTCCTATACGACACTCAGGAAGAGGGATTTTGGGGACGGAGTAGGAGAAACATGGCACTCTTATAAAGAAAAGACGATCTCAAAGCGTTATGTGGTTGCGGTTAGCATCCATTATTTAATTGTTTATAGTTTACACAGACGTTATACAACACACAAATATTACGATAGCGAAGAAGATATCAGGAATTTGACGCGAATTTAATTCTTATGGAGAGGATTAGGCGCGTGCATACTTAATGCCGTCCAATCTCTCACTGCTGTATGAAAAAAAAACGGTTAATTTAGAAAGAAAAACAATGGCCGTTTCAAAAATCGATAACACGTGCACCCGCCGATAAGGGATGATTTATCGCCTATTGAACTTTTTATGAAGCTCATGCAGTTGGGCGTCAAGCGATAAGAGAAATTGAAATAACTCTACATTGCATCGCTATAGATTGCAATATAGATTATTATAAGAATGAATTTATTTCCTGATATCGACTGACTCATTGACTGAGGTGAACAATAGATCGTTCGAGAGAGTTCTGATGACCTACCACATAAGGCGGTGTCAATATATGTCAGTAATACTATATAAAAATAAGTTCGTGCACTTATTTCAGAGATACTTGTGAATGTATTTTTATGATTTATCATAGGATGCCAGTTGTAATAAGTTTGCTTTTTGAGTTAGATTTTTGATAATATAAATGCTTATTTAAAATAATAAGTCCTTGGCATGGGTGCTTGATATCTCTTTCCTTCGGATTTTCAGCTACTGTGCTTAAATTTTAATATGTCATTAAAAGTGATATGTATTATTTGTAAATAAATTCTACCTGCGTTTAGCTGTAACTCCTAATCTGATCTTGAGGGTGCCGACAATGCTATCATAATTGACCGCATTGCCAATATTATCCGGGAGACTATCGGCGTGCTACAAACAATGACTATTACAGTTGCACAAACCATTATATAATAAAGTTCATCTAAGAAATATCACCTACGCAAATATGAAATAAGTAAAAAACTTTGATCGAATTGTAATTAAATAAATTCTCTGAAATTTACGTGTGTTACTGTTTTTAGTAGGCACACATATGAAAGCATGGCCAAACTAGACGCTAGTCGATATGAAAGACAAAGTTTTGCTCTATTACGATTTTTGATTTTTTTATGACATTCCAATAAGAGTGTTGGAATCGTAGCTACGTGATCGAACGTCTCTGTCAGATTATGTCCCTAGTCCATACTGTCCCAGTATAAACATTTAGGTAGAGCCCCTCGACCTGCTGCTCTGTGCTGCGAGCCTAATCCCATATGGGCCTCTTTCTTAAGCGCTCCC
This sequence comes from Himalopsyche kuldschensis, assembly GCA_028554975.1. Lineage (NCBI taxonomy): Eukaryota > Metazoa > Arthropoda > Insecta > Trichoptera > Rhyacophilidae > Himalopsyche > Himalopsyche kuldschensis. The sequence continues at coordinate 4,391,552 of JAHFWI010000016.1, read as the reverse complement.
TCAAGGATTGCGCTTTGTGGAAACATCTACAGGATGTTTTCAGATCCTTTTCAAATAACATTATCACTTAGAGGGGATTTCATTGAATGTGCAGATTTTAAAAAGAATTACGATTTTTTTAACAATACAAAGAATACATTTATTAAAACTATGGTTTAGTGCAAATTCGATGATTTTTTTTTGTTTTTCATATGTGTATGACATTAGTTTATCAGAAAAACTAAGGTTAATACTTAATGACAATTTAAAGAAAATCCTTTGCTTGTATAATGATGGAATTGAAAAATACTTATGGTGTACTTGTTGTATTTTATACCCACTTTTTTAAAAGTGGTAAAGTCAGTTTTCATGTATGTTTTTGATGTAGTACTGAAACAAAATGAGTTAAAAGCACGTACGTAACCAATAATTTGCTAGAAATAACATGAAATTTGTAAAAAAAATCTTGTAATACATGAGCGACGAATTTAAAATCCAAAACTTGTATCATTTGTATCATCATAAAAAGCCAGCAAGTCGAATATATTTGATTATAGAATTCATTTATTGTCATGTTTATATTAAATAAACTTAATTAATTTGAAAAAATATGAAGAAGGATTAAATTGATTTGACAATTTTAAGTTAAAATATTAGGTTTCTTTAATTAATTTTTTCATATTTGACTACTTATTAACAAACTTTCATAAAATAGACATCCTGTTGTTGTATTGAGAGACGGACAAATGTATGTTAAGGAACATTTACCTAATCTTGTGAGATTACACGTTAAATGTGATAGCACCGGCTATCGCTAGGCGTCGCCGTTGCGACGCCCGCCTTGACGTAGAGGTGTTCACGACGTAGATGTCTAGTACCTCTACGACACTACAGCTTATTTCACCCGAATGTCTCCTTGTCAAAACAAAATATCATTTTTATATTATTTCTACTGATCGATCTTCAAGGGGCTATTTTTATGGTCCATCGTTGGAACAATATTTCTTTACGTTTATCGTCGTCGATTTTTTATGGGTGTTGAAATGGAAATTAACTTTTTATACTATGTTTAGTTTTCTTTATGAAAAAAATTGAAGGTTTATCTCATGGATGAAAATAGTAATTCTCAGTATTCTGTTTTATGTTTATAAAAAAAACAAATGATAAATGAAAAAACAACTTATTTTATTCACATATTGATAACATACTCTCATTTAAAATAAAGTTTGTGAAATAAATAATATTTGCGAAAAAGTCCAATAGTTATTTAATGCTACTTAAGTCACTGAGTAAAATATTAACCTTTGTATTTTGAGCTTCATTGGGTCCAGATGCGTAGCAATTCATATGTATGCAATGAAATTGTCCGTTTTCATATATTTAACTGACTATTCAATAAAAAATGCCTCTAAAACTATCTTATTAAAATTTAGTATATTATTAACAGTTAGTATATAAAATGGAGCTACATATTTCTATAATAACAATGTCAAAATTTTCTACAACGAGAATACATTAGCGAATGTAATCTGTTTAAGTCTGATTTGATACTGCAGTATAAATGCTGTCAGGTAGGTATAATACATTTGTTACGGATGCTCCGTTCCCTAGAGATTAAGCATTCGAATTTAATATAAAGTTTAAGCTGTTATTATAACCGTCAGGTATATGACTATTGAAACAAACGGCCGGCGGTAATCTGTTTATTATATTCGGTATTATGAGATTGAGAGACTACTGAGTAATATCGTTGATGAATTTCAAAAGTCTGACTGTTTTATTTATCACACATAAGTAACATTAAAATAAGTCTGTAGGTGGGGTATCGGTACAAATTATTAATTAAAAACAGTCATACTATTCATCTTGTCCACTGGAAAACACATGAACTCCAAAAATAGTATCTCAATTACAATTGTTTTGTGAAAACTGCTTGTCATTCAGTAGTTGACTCTTTTCTTTCCGGCATGAGTAAAAATACGTTTATCTCTTTGCTTGTTATACTTTGAATTATAAATTGAATGTAATCATAACAGTAATTCATTGATCAATGAAAGCGTTAGTTAAAAGATTCAATCTCAAGATCCCATCAAAAAGACACGGCAATCGGAGTAGATGAATTTCGCCTACACGCTACAAGCCTGTAAAATGATTTGAATAATAAATATATGCAGTTCAATGAAATTAAAGTAAACATGTTATTAAAAAAATCTAAGCTTACCCCTACGGATTAAAGCTTCTTAAGCTAGAAATGCAAGGTTCCCTAGATATCAGTATCAAAGCATTATCACTCGATATATTATTTGAGACTTTTGTATACAGATAATGACGTACTAATTTGGGTACAGGCAAAACACTATGTCACCCCAAATATAAAAGCTTTTAAGAATAAAGAATATAAAGCTTAAAGCCCACCTCACGTTAGCCTTCGGTTTTGCAACAGGATAGCTCCAAATGCACGCGACGCCGACCCAGGATGCGAACCCGGAATAATCCGTTTAACCTGATCCCGGGACACAACTTTCCCATTTCCCGGATGTAGTAGGTATACTTACGGGGGCGATATGTTACGTCCATACTTCCGAAAAGGTGAGCTTCCTATATACCTACTTCGTAGTACCTACCTAGATAGTAATCCAAAACAGTGGCGGTTGATAGAAATTTACTTTAATCAAAATTTACATTGATTTTTAAATAATTTGTTAAGCCATTTTAGATGGGTTTTGCAAACTAAATTTGAACGGAAATGATTGAAAATAAAAATGATTTCCAACTGAAACATAAAACATTGACGAAACTTTCAATTTTTGTAATCAAATAAGCCTTTTTTCTTATCAATTACCATTTAAGATTTCTTCGTGGATTTATTGATGAAACACTAGCAAAACAGACATGACCAAGATATTGCCAATACTTTTGCCCGGAACATTTAAGTTGCTATCAGAGTTCTTATCACCACGCTACCGATATCATTTTTTTAAACATTCAAATAAAACTATTATTTTCATTTTGTGAAAATATATTAACGAGTAGTTTTGGTTTCAGTAGTGAACACACAGTTTGTTGAAATAAAATAATAATGTTAAAAGCTATAAGTAAACATAACTAACCGGTACCTGGCAAGCGTCGCGATGTCACTCAAAGAAAGTGTTTGTGTTTATTGAAGTGCTTTCGGATGCACAATATTTTAGATAAATAATTTTGATTTAATTTAACATTGATCGGTATCGATAACATTTGCCGTTTCACCTTTGCTGTTTGTCTTTTGCCGATTGTCTATGGTACAACACACGCACCACCTACTTAAAGATTATTGTACTTGCCTATAAACTTTGCGCAAGTGCAACAATAAGTTATCAAAGGTATGTCAGCGCATAAAATATGAAAAAAAATGATTTTTATATAAAATGCAGGCTGTAAGCTAGTTTTACTATGCCAAAAACCTCCACGCAAGTGCAAGCAAAAAGTTTGTCAAAGTTTCATTGTGATCCGATGAACGGTATGGAAGCGCATAGGATGCGAACAATCAAAAAAATTTTGATTTTTATAAATTAAATTATTAATTATTTATTGCTCTTATACTGACATTGCATTTAACTGTTTAAGAGTTGTGAAAGTAATTCATTCATTATAAATGTATAGTTGTGTTTAAGAAAGTGATTAAATTAGCTGTCAAGGAAACATTCATTGGATAAGCGGTATGCGTTGAAATATATTAAATTTCACACCTTGACTATGGAAATTAGACGCCAATGCATTTGTTAAGAGGAATTTCCGTGAGGCGTCGCGACGCTCTGGTAACAACGCCACTGGAGTTACGAATAAGCTCCGAGCGTCCGCCGAAACTTTAACTGGATTGCGGTCCGCCCGAACCGATTGCCGCTCTAAGAAAAGCTTCCGTGTTTGAAGTAATGGGCTATTACGGATTAGCTTACTCGGATTTATTGTCCGTCTTATATCAAAGTGGCCTTAAGAAAAAAACGAGAGCATAGACTACGCTGGTGACCTATAGGTATTTTTAACTCCGCAGCGATCGCCATGCATTCAATCGAGATAAATAATCTATCCGACGTTTTCAATTATTCATTAAAACTAAAAAATATATTTAATAGATATTAACGTATTTATTAAAATCACAATCAATTATAAAGATAATAATGTATCATATTTAATGAAGGATACACAATTGTAATGTTATTGGTTATATTTTTCTTAATAATGTCTACATTCTACATTAAGTTGCCTTAATTTCATTATTGCTTTCAAACTTTATGATATTGTTTTCACTATTATTTATTTATTGTAGTTCTCTAACGGTAAAGAGATTAAAAACCACCCTACGATATAACACAGGCTAATTATATAATCTTGATTCGTGCATAAATACTGTGTTATTTTCATAACTAGATCTTTTCGCTTGAACTTTCTTAGTATCTCGGTTTTTTTACTGTGATTTCATGATTTTACATTTTTTACACATTCGCATTGAAAAAGAGAACGAAATAAAATAAGAATATGACGGTAATTAATTTTCTTTGAAATATGTACATTGTATTGATTGAATAATAATTTAAAAATACTGATTACAAATATATCCATTTAATCAGTCTTCTGGTTTAACAAAAAAATACTGTCTCTCTTTTTTACTTACATTTACAACGTCTGCCACATTAGAAAAGAGACTGCGGTAATAATAATTGAACTTTATACCTGACTCTTGCCGAAGATAATTGGATTAAAGCGACATTAGAGGAGCAGACTCAATTGCATTAACTTCTTTGCCATGAGTTCTTAACGAAAAGAATTACCTAATGGTCTTTTTTCTTAAGAAAATCTAACGTTGTGATAGTAATACGGAGTAAACTTATTAAGATTAATAAACATTACATGAACAAATGTATAGTTCAATCCTTATAGAATCTTTGTGTAGTTTTTACAAACAAAACTGTTACTTTAAATACTGTTATTGTTTAAGAAAGAAGTTCTTGTCATAATTTTTTACTAAGATATTTTAAATCGCTGTTAAACTATTTAAACCATTTAAAAGTTTACCGTATGAATTTATTATTAATTGAGATAGTAGACAATAAATTATTTTAAAGCACTAATTTAAAAGTTGGTTGAATTGGATAATAAATAAAAACGGTTAATTTTTCTGAAAAAACGAACTGAAGTTTCGTGAAATTTAAAATATTTCCAAACAGATGGAAAAAACAGGTGCCCAGCCGTGAGTCAAAGTATACCGTTTATTGGCCTATTCGCAAGAAAAGTCTCACCTTTGGGATGTAGCTAATGACCAAGGCTTAAAAGTTTAAAGAGAGCATAACGACGTCGACATCAGGTCATTTGGAAAAGTTTCCCTCACTCCCTATCTCTGAATGTGTTGTTTGCACGTTTTCTTTTAATTTTCTTTTTTTAGATTGCTCCTTAGTCTTGAGGCAAAATTTGAAATTAAATGACTCTATATTATCAGATAATTGTGTTTAATTTTAAAGAATCAATACTGATAATTGGTAGTTAAATAATGTCTATATTTATAAGGCATTTTTTTCTATGAGTTGATTAAGAAATATGAGATCGATTGAATAACACAGGAGACACTTGTGAAGTACAACATCATAAACTTTTAGGTAAAAATTGCATTAGGAAAGTTATAAAAAAGTCATCGACACACATACCATTTAATATTTAAGATCATAATCGGTTTTTATTTTTTAAAAAAAGGTAGACCATAACATAACTTGGTAATTAATTGTCAATTATCGTTTGTTTTTGGATACATTTTTGACGGGACAGAATTCTGTACAAAAGATTCAAAATAATCAAAACATTTAATCCATAGATAATTCAATGCAACCAGTACCTAATTGAGTATTTTTCTTTATTGATTTAAAGATAATTTATTTACTCTGCTAGAATCTAAGCGAAGCCCATTCGATACGTATCGTTCCATGTAAAATATCCTCGATTCTAAATTTGACTTATATTATACATTAACCATAGAACGCTTTCTTTTATTCATCAATTCTTTTGTTGATTGTGATAGTATAATATTTTAAGTAATAAATTATTTCAATATTCAAATTGTCTGTATATTAAATATTTGAATAATATTTTTTCAGATATTTTGCTTTAATAAAGGAAAAAACTATTTTAACACGTAAAAAGCATCATCCATAGATTTAATTAGATTCAGTTTTTCACTGACGCTTGCATTGCGAAAAAAACCTTACTGTGATTTAAACGAAAATTTATTGATATAATTTAATTGAATATCAGTATACTAAAATGTGCCTATATTTATGAAAAGCGTCATCATTTTTCTTCGATAAGTAAGTGTGAGAGGTGAAAAGCCGTCGCTTATCTCGCGCGCCCCTAAAGGTGAACTCTCGTTTTTTTCATCCCCCAAAATTTCACCGGCAGGGAAAGTTTCCTCTTTAAAAACTCTTTATAGCCTTCTTTTTGTACCAGGTTTTACACTTAGGAGATCGCTGTTTGAAAACTTTAGTTTTTTTTTGAAGAATGATTCCTTTTTTACGTGGGCCCATAAGTTTCCAACAGCACACGTTAAAAATGTACCCGTGTGGATTTTTTCTACGAAGGTGAGGTATAATATTCCGTATTTTTCATATGAATTCTTGCCAAGGTTTCAAACAATGTAAAAAGTTCTTAAATTGCTATTTATCATACATAAAAATTCAAAAATATCACACACATTAAAAACGGCTTTATAGTTAGGTTACGTTACATATCAACAATAAATTTTAAATCCATTTACAAAGAAACCGTGCAATAAGCATGTATTTTAAAGTTCACATACGATTATATTCCACGTCATTATAATACTACATATACATATGTACTTTAAAACTAAATAAAATATAATTTAGGATTTCAGCTGAAGGTGCTTGATGGAATTTCAACATCAAATTTGAATCGTTTGAATTTTTAAATTGTCCATGATTTTTTCTCTTAGCGACTTGGGTTTCACCTTTCGGCTTCTTCAAGTGCACGAATGAACTCGAAATGAAAAGTTTGATAGTAAAATTCCATCGCGCACCTTCAGTCAAAATCTTAAATTATAAATACATTCTGCATACTTGCCATAGATTAGATTATATTAAAGAAAATGGTTACCGCTAATTTTTCATTGATGGTATTATACATAAGTCTCAAACAAATGTGTTTTTATGTATACCTTGTATACACATTTTACTGTATTGTTTATATTCGATTGACACATTTTATAGATAATGACACTATATATTATAGTAAAAATAGCAGTTTTCTACATTGTGACGTGTTACTAAAATAATGAATTATTTTGGATGGATTAAGAAGTAGTTCATTTATTATTGATATGTATGCTGTGCTTATTTGTATGGTGTGTAACATTTTATTATATTTAAATTAACAAAAAATATGAGAATTCAGTGCAATAACATAAAGACTGTTTAATATTTTTCATCTGCCTAAATTGATGTAAAAACAATTTCAGCATTCCATGTATATTGATTATATTTATGTTTTAAATAATTTTCAACATTGGTAATAGTATTATTTTGTGTATTAAATTATTTTGTGACTACTAATATTCAAAAAAACTCTGTCGAAAAATGTCGAAAACAAACGAATTTTTAATCTAACGCGTAGTAAAAAATAATCATTTGACCAATTAAAGATTTGTAAAAACAACACCATCATAATGTTTGTGTAGAAATCGATTTTTCTAAATTATTAATGATTTTTAAGCACCAGTTAATTTTTTTGTGAAACTATCGACTGTGTGTAGTAAAAATAAAATATTATTTAATTACTATATACATATCTTCTGATTGGCATTTTATTTCATTCACTGACCAAAAAATCTAATTATATACGAACGATATAAATATTGACCTAATTTTCTATAAAATATTATTTTATTTTTTCAAAATAACTTTTTAAACTCCATAGAAATAAATTTGTCGGGTACCTGTGAATTATCGGGTTATCTTCGGGACCGCTGAAATGAAACAGTTTCCAGTCGGTTAACCTTCATCTCCATTACCTGTCCCCGTCACTCGCTTAAACCGACGCCGCCGACGCCACCCTTTCAGGCTGTATAACTATAAAGCATTCAGCATAAAACTTAGTTCCGATAATGTATATCTAATATCTTATTATTTAAAAAATAGACGGATTAAAAATAAGTAAATTTAAATTCGGTCCGTGGCGCAGTTGTCAACGTTGTTGGCTTGCGTGCCGAACCACCCGGGTTCGCTTCCCGGTACGAACGGATTTTTTCGGTCGATTAATCTGTTCAAAGGCATGGGTGTTTGTACAGTTGAATATCCTTTCCCACCTTACTTATCCCAAAGAGCGATGCATAGTGAGATCGATTAGATTACCATTAGCTCTGTCCTCGTCCTCGTATCCTTTCCATCCCCTACTCTATTTGAAAAAAGAGAGGTTGAGCAGCCGAGTGACTAGCAGTTCTCGTAGAAAAAAGTATATGTTGAGATAAACTCCGTGAGGAGTCCATATGATCCAAGTTGGGAGCGGACATGGTTAAAAAAATTAATACGGTGTATTCTACAAAACTAACATAAAGCGTATTAAGCAATTGTTATTTATTAAGGATTTCGACTGAGGGTGCTTGATGGAATTTCAATATCAAATTTGAATTGTTTCAAAACTCATGGAAAAGTACAAAATTCAAACAATTCAAATTGAGAAATTTTATTAAGCTAATCTTTGAAGTTTTCTTCCCACAAATATCAAGCCCGTTATTTTTTATTTTTAGTATGAATGTGTATGATTACTTCAAAAATTGGATGTGAGCCTACTATCAAATTTATTATTCACAGATTTCAATTAATTATGCTAAGGTTACTTAAATAAAAATCTAGAGATAGATAGTCCTGAAAGTATGACACAAGTTGTGGAATAAGAAGAAAAGAATCAGATATTTCTTTATATTGTTAAAAATATTTCATTTTCACTGCTTGATTGTAGAAAAATTAAGCGTAGCTAAATAATAAACTTTTTAAATTATGGTGCATGCATACGAAAAAATGTAATACAAAGCATGCAATAGAATACTTAAAATATTATGCATTTTTCACGTTGTTTGCAAACACTTACCCAACGTTCATATTATTTACTCTGTAGGTATGTGGAAAATTTGTTCAGTCCGTTGCACCCGATTTCCAGAGTGGATAAGGTAACAGTAATATGGTTTTCTTTTTTCCCTCTCATTCTCTCCTGTTACCTCAATCTACCTTTTTACGATGTTATACGACCCAGCTCTCGGTCTTTGGGTGTTTAACCAGGCCCCGTGCTCATACCCTCGCGTGAAATCTCCTCCGACGCTGGCTGGTTTTATTTTCTTCGTTGATAGGTAGTGATGTGGCTCAGCCATTCTCGAGGCTGAACCGTTATTAAAAGAACAGATTCTACGGAGAGATAATTTTAACACTTTTGTTTTATCTTCTTTCTTGATAAACTAGCCATAAAACGCCGTACCTGTTTATTTGGGCTTTGTCGTCAAATGTTTTCAAACATCTTGATATACTGTGTGCGTTGTGAGTATTTCTGTTGTAACTTCATATACGTTTTTAAGACAGTGAGTTGATTAAGCATACCTGATTGAATCTTTATTATTTTAGAGTTAAGTAAATAAATATTTATCATTTTCGGAATGTGCTAAAAATATACAGCTGAGCGGTGGCATAGTTGGAAAATTTTAAACATCTTACCGGTCATTGATGCACGTTCAAAAAATATTTTTTTAATTTTTATTATTTTTAGAAAAAAAATATTTTTACATTTTGTCTGTGTCAGATATTTTGAAATTGTCAAAAATTTGAATTTTTACTGTTGAAATCTTAGTTTTTTATTTGTCGGAAATGCAGTCGAGTGTCAACGTCGTTGGTTTCGGCTACAAATCTCACGGGATCGAGTCCCAGTCCGAACAGTCTTATTTTTCAATCAAGATATTGATTTCTACTTGGATACAAGAATGTCTGGGTTGTCTAAAATTCCTTCCCACATCTACCCCATCCTAAAACGAGACGTAGTGAGAACAATTATTAGCTTAACACTAGTCCCTCCCTTTTTGAAAATGCGATGTTAAGTATCTGAATAACAAGAAGTTTTTGAAAAAAAAATCTGTCGGAAAGAACTCTATGAAAAGTACATATGCTCCATATTGAGAGCGGTTATCGCTTAAAAAACTGATATATGCTACGCTGGGATACGATTCTAGGTATACTTGGTGGCTATTGAAAAGCTCTGATCACAGAAGCCGACGATATAGTTACACCCGTTCACACCTTTTCTATTCATCAAAACAACAATTCCTTTGCAATGGGAATTGTTTAATCAATACGAACTCGTATCATTCCCTGTGTCTTCGCTGATAATCTTTGTTGAGCGACTCATCACCAGATCTCGTTAAAAATTGTTAATGAGATTCCGATTACAGATCACATACCCAGCTTACAAAGCTTTCAAAACACCGGCCATGACATTAAATTTCTCATCGAAGAAATATTTTTAAGATCTTCCAGAGAAGTAATTATTAAATAGTATTAAAACTTAAAATGGCTCAAGACAAACCACAATTTACAAAATTTGATGATGATTAATTTAAAAAAAGACATATTGAATTAATAAAACAAAAATACAAAATTTGCGAATATGCTTTTCACTTGAATGTGATATTATTGTCTTAATTCTTAAATCTTAATTCGATTAATATTGTAAAAAAATGAGATGATCAGGACGCATATTTTTTCAACTCTAGCTAGCTGTATTTATTAAATCTTTAGTTTTAAAACAATATAACCTTGGTAATTATGTAAGTCACTTCTCGAAGATAGTATTAAAGCATCTAAGCATTTATAGTTACTTCTATTTCTATTATTTGTCGTATTTTTAAGTTGCATATTAAATATAAATAAAATAATGTAAGCCATAAATTAAAATATGTTTATACACTCTTGAAATAAAAAATAGTATATGAAACAGTTGATATAACATATTTTATTTAAAAAAAGAAAAAAGCCTCGCAATGGTGAAAATACATCATATAATGTATGCTTATTAAAAAAGTTCCAGAATTTTTCCACGAGACATAATATCATACCTTCTTATTACTCATATGTATGTTTTCATGGGGGTCGAGCATTACTCGTTCTATCTGAGGGCACCCAGCCGGCACTAACTTGAGACGTTTTCCACCTAGACGGTCCTGCCCGAAGAGGTGAACAAAACCCCACCCCGTTCACCCCTGGAATTGCCTGAGGGTAGAACAATCAAATTGTATCACTTAAGAAAATTCGGAAAACTTTTACTTCAATCCAAGACAAAGTTTCATCTTTTCAACAGGTGTTTAATTTTCCACAATACGTACAGGTGTTTTGTGAACTTTTCAATGACACTTTTTCATGTAAGTTTGCAGTATTTATATAGACATCTGAAAATAGAATTTTGTTAAATAATTGATTAACCCAATAGATTTATGAGAAAAATATTAACGAGAGTTATTGATGCTTAGTAAAAAAAATGAAAATATAATACATGACATTCCAGCTGACGCCAATGTGCCACACAAATGACAAATAAAATAAAGATAGTACATAAAGTAACACAAAACATATTAATGATTAAATAGATAGAAAATATCCCAAAAACCATACAAGTCCATTGCTGAAAATAATGTATTACGATTTTGATATCAATGCATTGTTTGCATTGTACTTTATGGAAAGTAAATTAAAGAAAGATTAGTATGAAAAAATGTGAGTCAACACAGTAAGTGTACGAGTTAAGCTTAGCCTATGATACTAGCATTGTCAACATATTGAATTTAATAAAATAATAGTTGATATACTCAATTTGGTTAGATCCTACATAACATATTTGTTTTTAATATTTTTATTTGATGGTTAAAATAAATTTTGTCCGTCACGAGATATAGAGTTAGTATAGGTTTGTGTCTATTCAAACTAGTGTTATTGAATAGATAAAATACAAATAAATTTAATTAAACTTTTTGTACAAATTTTATATGTTGTGAATTAGAATGCGTTTATTGTTATGATTAAATAAATCACAATCAAACTGAATGAATTAATTTCGATGTTGTAAGTGTTTTTCCAATAAATACGCTCCAAAATAATAGGCAAGTAATTATTTGGTCAGTTTCTAATTCGATAAATGATCAGTAAATATTAAAGAAATGGTCAGTAATAAATACATAAAACAGTCGGTAAAAATTATGAATGGTCGGTTTTTTACTGTAAAATGGTCAGTAATTGTCTGTAAAGGGGTCAATAGATATTTATAAACGAGGGGTATGTTATACTATATCATGCAACAACAAAATGATATGGTGTTCATTACCTCGTTCCGGTAAGTAAACAGTGGTGAGAGAGAAACAGCACGGAAACGACTTTGTGTTTTTTACCACTGAAAAAAATACTTTTTTATCGTAATTGGCAATACCAAGATTAAAACGTCAAAAATAAAGTCAAAGTCTATAACCATTTTAAATACATTACTGACCATTTGATTTAATAACTGACCATATTCATACTGATACAGTGACTACTGCCCGTTTTTATTATTAACTGACCTTTTAGATTTTTCACTGATCATTCATTTAATTGACTGACCAAAACTTGAATAAGATACTGACCCATTAAATACACGCCAAAACAATATCATATCATTGCAGACGTGTTGGGCTTACGAAAGCTTCACCTGCGAGACGCAGGGTCAAAAGCTCGGAAAATTCCGCTTAACAGGCCTCTGTCCGGCAATATCATCCCATTTCCTCGCGCGAGTCTCGAACCTACCCGCTCAGGTCGTAACTCGTCGCTATCTCACGGCCACACTGGCCGATAGCCCGCCCCACTAGGCGCGCCAGTCGGATACCTTCTACCCTCGCTGCTGGCCTCGCCAATCTCCACCTCGGCCGGCGATCGTGTGTGTTCATTGCTTATTGGATTTTATGAACTTAATGACGCATTCCAAGCGAAACGGTTATGGTTATTTATTTACTTGGTTCCTTGAGAAGAGCCACTGAGCTTTATGGAATCCTCTACCTTTGAAAGGCACCATTGCAAATACACACCCTATAAGTTTGACTTTGTCTTAAAAACATTATTCCAGAGGAGGTTTTTTTCTTTTGTTTGTTGCTACATTTATGTAAGGTCACACAAGTTGAAAGACATTTTTTGTGCTTGTTTTAATCGGTATAAATTTAATTTAGCGTGAAATAATTTTTGATTCGTTACGGATGACAGTTGTAAAATTTGCATCTACATGCTCTTGAAATATTATAAAATCATTTTCTTTAACAGATGCACAAAATGGAATGTAAAGCTAGCTGCTAGGTTTGCGTTTATCAATTTGATGAAGCAATAAGTCTTAAGACTCGCATTCGTCAAAGTTTTTCCATATCCTACGTCTCTCATTTTAATTACAAATATAGTTCGTCTGAACAACTTCATCTTCCAAATTCGCCATTATTGTACCCCCTTTAAATAATTATCATAAATTATTAATTCAATGACTTGAAATCAATCAACTCAGTAATAAAAGGTCGGATAGACCCTATATTTATTTTAGACATTCCTATGTTATTAACTGGTCATTAGTATTAGCGATACTACATTTAAAAATCGGAAATTATGAATGATAGGATGATATTATTTTTAAGCTTTAAATAAAAGTAAATAATTACATGGATCACAAATATTGCTTCATCATTTTAACACCGGTATTTTTTACTTACAGTTGTATTTCGTCCAGACGGAGTTTGTATTGTATTTAATGATTTATTTAACCATTATTTAACATAGATGATTTTATGTATTCACGTTATGTTTCATATATTTATATCAGCTTATGCCGCGGTATCCTTTTTGTGCTTAATTCATTGTGACAAATTTGTTGACAAGTGAGGAGATTGAAATTTTACTCACAAAATCTTAAAAAAGACATAGGGCTCGGACACGAACAAAAGTTTATGAAAAACAAACCTGTAAAAATGGCTGCGTCATTGACTCTGTTTTCTTTCTGCCTTGTTAACGTGGAATCAGTTTTCATCAGTGAGCTATAAAATAAAACTCTACTTACAAAACTAGAAGGATTTATTTAAAATTATTTTTTTTACAATTATATAATCAAATCACACTTTTTTTAAATTTACCACATTAATATTCATCAATATTTACGTTTACCTAGTTTAATTACTTATTTATGGCTGAAAGTGTTTTTATTAGACTAGAATTTTTATTATTCTGTATCTGAAAAAGACTTTTTTGACTATGTCCACTTTTATGTCAACTTCTAATAGATCCTTAATCAACATATGTTTTTCTCCAAGAATTGCTTATTAATCAGTTGACCGACCATTTCCAAGAGACTGAGAATAAAATGCTCAAGCATGGACATGACCGTGGTAGGCTTATCGCCTTTTCTACTCGCTTTTTGGTTTGGATGACTGTGAGGGAAAATACGATATATATTATACATGCGATTAAAAATTCTTGTTTTTTAATTGACAGTATTGGTATATAAACCTGTGAGCACATTAATCGAAACCCAAAACGTTGATCACCAGGCACAACTTCTCCGAAAATAATTAACATGCATTGCCACCTAAGTGTTAATAAAGTTAAAAATAAGATTCTAAGTATTATATGAGTCAATAAAATATTGAATTTTAATTTGAAACGAGATTCTAGATTTCCATAGAAACTTTAACTAGTATGGCTGATTTTATTAGAGACTATTATTCACCTTTCTTTTACATGGTTATAATACCTCATATAAAGTTTACGATAATACCACGCTCTATCCAAAAGTACAATCTTCCTCCAAATTGTGTTTGAGGTAAAGTTTTACGTAGTTTCAAGTTGAGTTTGTAACAAAAAGTATGAGAGATAGTGATAGGTCAATCCCTACAGGTTAGTTTGTTTGCTCTGTTAGTCTAGTTTTTCCTTTGAGAGTTTTTAGGACTTGGGAATATTTTTGCTGTACACCCGAAATGTAGTTCTGCTCTATTTTCGACAACGGACACAATTTGAATTTATTTTATCGATGTTAAATAACATAAATCTTAATTCAATACAAGGTTTATTGTCATTTAGATTTTGAAGAGCCGTCGTTGGAAAAAAAATTGAACTTAATGAAAATTCAATTGTATGTCTAACTTTTTGGAACCATTTTCAATAAAATTGCGATCAAATTTGAAAGTGGATTCACCAAAATATTGATACTTAAAATGTCTGTACTTGTCTCACGAGATGCTCACGGAGACATTCTTAAATAAAAAAATATTTTAAATCGATAGGTGATACATTTTTTCAAATCATTTATAAATGAAAGAGTCGTTGTCCTTTATAATTTATATATTAACTGCGAGTGTAAAATTGTCTTCTTAACTCTTTTATTACTATGGGAATGTTAAAACACCAAATATCAATACAAATTGAATTTAAGCTCGGAAAAAATTTATTCAATTAAAGAAAAGAAAAGACTGCATTTATTTGTCCTCGTTTATTCAATTGGTATATCAACAGAATGGGAGTATTCAAATATATAATGACCAAATAGGACGGTTTTCGTGAAACAAGTGACTTAAATTTTGACTACACCATAATTTAAAAAATGCAAAATATATAATTAATAAATTGTTATTTCTGTTAAAGCAAATGCTTATTGTAAATAAGTTTATTTTATTGGATGATAACAGAATAACTTTTGCAAATAACAGCCATATTAATGACAAGCTTCTTTTCTGAGATTAAAAGGAAGTATTATCTTTAGTAAAAGTGATAAATATTGAATTAAAAAGTAACAGCAGGTATAAAATAATTACAATATTTTAAGTGAATAATGATACAAAAATTACGTGTGATTCTAAGAAAATATTTTCATTGAAATATATACATATTTGTTGAATAGTACCATTAAAAATTACTTTGTTTGCATTCCCAACATTATACCGTACGCATTTTATAAGTCAAGAAGGTGAGCAGCGTTGATTGGATGTATTGTAGGTGTAATGGAGAGTTATTCAACAAGGAACGCAAAGTTTTCTCATATAAGGGAACGATAGGATCGTATGGATGGACTTTTCTCCTACAATGGGCCAGTTTAAGGGTTCGTTTCTATTACAACAATAATTAAAGGGGGAAATACAGAATCTTGCCTGAAAATATTTCGGAAATAATCAACAGTATACATGTTAATACTGTCAAATAATTCGAATATTTATATTGGTTATAACTATGCATTCAATCATTTGGATTGAATTCTTTTACTTGTGTATTCAGAGAAAATTTCCAGATATTATTTATTTTATTATTATATGATACTAGTATATTTTTATATGTTCTAAAGTACATTACTAGTAGGTACAGTGATAAAATTCATTTATAAAACTTTTTCCATCACCAAATTTACTTCGAAGCTCTGAATATGTTTAAATATTTATTTGGTGATATTGGTGATGCTGGTAATGCTTTCTATGGAATATTTATCATGCATGACCGTTCATTTCAGTTTACTAAAGACAATCTTATTTTAAATAATAATATTTATGTAATTCAATAATAATCAAACATGTTTTGTCCTTTCTTGTAAAATTTATTTATCAAGATCAAAACCGGTTCCGCACATCACATATTTTTTTGACTGATGTAGTTAATTGTGGAATAAGTATGAAATTGTTTTAATATTTTAATATAATTCTTTTCCACCAAGTATTGACAGCTAACACTTCAAAATGGAATGTTATATAAAACGGTATTAGTATTAAATGGTTTTAATTTAAGATTTTTTTTGTATTGCTCCCAATCTATCAGATGAAACTTGAAAAAACGGGTGTTTAATTTTATAAATATTCTAAAATAATCATATTCGTTCGTAATTGATTCAAAACTATTACGATGTATTTTTAAATATTTCAACGTGTTCCATGGATACAAAGCTTAAAAGCTGTGTAAAACAAGCCTGGCTCGGTCGCTTCTGTGAATCCATTCGCATTCCGATTTGGTTAATATCTCAACACCGGGTCCGGCCCGTAAAGAGTGGGCCCTCGGGTACCATACCCGCTTGTGGCCCTTGCAAATGGGCCCACAGCGGTCTCCAATAAGGTCCAATCGTTCTCCAGGCCATATCTAAACACGCAAAGCGAGGTGAACGAATAAAAAGTGCCTGAATCGGTTTTTCCAATTTTGAAAATGGCGCGATGCTTTTTTTCATTGTTTGCCTACGCTGCTGGTCAATGTGTGCACATAAGCTTTTTTTATCGAATGTTTAAATCCAGTTACATAAAAACCGTACAATATCTTTGTATTTTCATTCACATACGATTATATTTAACTTTGTTATAGTACTATGTGTACATTAAATCTAAATATAATATAATGTAAAGATTCAACTAAAGGTGTTTGATGGAATTTTAATCGTTTGAATTTTGTACTTTTCCATGAGTTTTGACACTTACAATGCGGGTTTTACCTTTCTGCATCTTCATGCATGTCAAGTACACGAATGAACTTGAACTGGCGCGTAATAAATAGCTTGTATTGTGTACACATATAATATATAAAAATAAAAATACATCACTAGGTTTAGTATTTATATTTTCAGAAAATGCCGAAACGTGAAACCCTGTTCTTTGGCGTCAAAACACATGGAAAATTACACAATTCAAACGATTTAAAAAACTAAATATAATGATTCAAGTCATATCAATTCAGTATGTAGTTGGGAACAATTATTTGATTTAAATAACTATTCTCTATAAAAAGACAGCAATTTATCAGCTAGGTCTTCATATAAATGAAAAAAGAGCAATCTTGGTTTCTAAATAACTTAGGAATTGTCTATCAAGTAGAGTCAAATTTTTAGTTGATAGCATTATCAGTATAGTATTAAAAATAATAACAAAAACTCTAAACATAATTTTAGCTTTGTTGAAAATGCTCGCGATGTGCAAAACCGGTCCTAATCTTAATAAGTTTTTTTTAATGTCGAATAAGTACGAAAAATGAACACTTCAAAAGTTTTCGGTTTTGCTTCAAACTATTTTTTCGTTTTTATATCAAGTTTTATTCAATATAAATCTAGAGGTGGTTTTCTTTGAGGGTAGACGTAATATCGGGAATGTTTGAAACGGATGCGGTGTGAAATTCAATTCTCACAATTGGTTTCTTTTTGCAGTGCTTTGGAAATGTGTAAACTTTTACAGCGTCCAGCGCAAGATTGAATGAGGTTGCTTGCAACGTATCTACTTACACACAAAAGTGAGAGAAGAATTTGCAACCGAATGATTTGTGAAATACTTCACGATATCATTGTGTGACTAGAGTATTCGCTCTTTGCGATAGAAATATTCAGGTGAAAACTATTATAAGTCATTCTATTATAGTATTCCTTTAAATTGAAATAAAATAATAAAAGATATTTCTTGATTTATTTATTTATACGAAACTATTTTTATATGTTGTATCGAAGAACACAGAAACTTAATACTATGATGACTATGTACAAGCTTTCAAAATTAATTATTTTGGTTAATTTTTTTAGTGATATATTGGTAAAATTCATACAACATTATGGGCTTTTATACCAATGAACAACATAAATACAATTTCAGAAGACTTTGTGTTGTTACGACGTCATCGTACAAAAACGTAACTGATTCTAAATACATGATAGGTAAGTTTTTTAATAAGTAATCAACTCTTCAATCGCGAAAGTAAATAGTAGATATCAACATCGATATTCAATTAATATAAAATTTGAAATCACTTTGATTATTCCAAGTATTGTGCTACTAGCTGTGACACGTGTTTCGCACCTTTCAGATATTCAATTAAATTGATATCTTTGAAAATCTACTATCTGTGTCAGAAATAGTAATAGAATCATTTAATATAAAATTAAAAATATCTTTGAATATTCCACGTATTGAATTTGCGTATTCAATATGAAGAATAATCAAAGGCATTTTTAATTTTTATACTTAAATAATCCTCCACAAAGTAGCCGCCGAATCCATCGAAAATAGCAATAGAATTATTGGAATATAAAAGTTGTCAAGTTTCCGCCAAATCCATCAAAAATATCAGTTTAAATAACTGATAATATGAGCCAATTTCATATAATTTTTTCAATATTTATATTTGTAATGCTTAGCTATAATTTTAGGATTCGTCGATCAATAAAACCGATCATTATAAAAAAAAAAACCTCAAACGATCAAGCTCCCGTGAACTTTGTAATATCGCTCTCTTTTGTGCTCCTACAATGGACGTTCGTTATTCACCCCCTAAATTCAGATGAAAGAGTATAAAGTAAACAAATTTCTACCTAGACAGTTTCTCATAATGGACCCACCGACAATAATCACCGATTTGATCTGTAGCCCACGGCAGTGCGTCAATCGCGTGGCTCGGTCGTGTGCCAGAGCTTTAAGCTTCTTTCACTCATATGCTCCTGGTATTCATTGAGGATTTTGATCACTTATAATTTTGTTTGATTAGATTCTATTCATGCAATATCACAGAGCTGCATAATTTTAGGAAGGTATACATACAAAGGCACGGTTCGTTATATGCAGCGTGTCTTTTGATTACATTCAGGTTTATTATTATAATCCGTGCATACTTTAGTAGTTCCTTTTTATGTATTTGCTTAGCATTTTATTATGTCCCTTTAATGAGCTAACTTATTTTTTTTTGGTAAAATGGAATAAAAATTAATCTTATTATACTTCATCTGATTAATATTATTATATTTTTAAGTTTTCATAATCTTAAGACGTACTGAATTTCGATTGTTGGTTTAAAATTAATATTGTTTGTGTTTTAAAGACTGATGAAAAAATCCCTACTTCTATATTTGTATCAAACTTTTTATCGTGAAAATTATTCGTACTTAAATTGGGTTGATTGAAAATAAAATAAATATTTATTTGATTATTTAGTTAATATATTGTTCGCAGATGACAAAGTTTTTAATTTATTTTTTTAATATTTAAATTCAGCTGGGAAAAGAGCTAATTCAATTGTAGCTGGATTTTTTCGTAATTATTTGTTAATGAAATTGTTGTCAAATAAAGGTTAATTAATATAAGTTATTGATCTTTATCAAAAATATCAGTTTTTCTACATGCAGTGAAGAAAAGCGGAAGGGGGTGAATTTATTGGACGAAAGTATTTACAGTTAATACCAAAAAATAATTATTGTCTTATTCGTATTCAAATAAAAAAGAACCTTAAATGAATTGCATATCACTTTTTGTATGATGTTTGAAATAGATTAGTTTATGTTCATAGAAGTTAAAGTTTAAAAGTTTAAATAACATTTATAGTAATCAAATAAGTTGATAAAATGTTGTACTGGCTTCCAGAAAAGGTGCAACAAAAATTTGTGAGCCTAATAAGCTCTTGTCTTACTGGCAGAAACGCATTACCGAATCGCGTATGCGCGTAAAAATTCCCATTTGTGCAAGTCTATTGTGCGCATATGTGCAATCAACCTACATCCCATTAGAGACCCTGGAGCATATTCCATTCAAATAAATCCCACCGTAGAAATGCGAAATGTATGCCATGCGCGCGCACCTACCGCGTGCCATATGACAGAAAAAAAGTGCAACCCTATCCGGAAAGTGTATTGAGGACACCCCTGGATTTTTTTGACCAGTGAAGGGCGGAATAGTATATGATCAATTTAATATTCAATCTGCATAGCCTTGAACAACGTAAATATGTCTTATAGAATCATATGAATCAAACATAAGGAAAAAAAAGTTTATTCCGTTCTGTTAATGTAGTGAAGACATTTTTACTGCGCATCGTGACTACATCTCAATCTAAAATTGGGAATAAAAAACACGCTATTTTTATTATACTGGACTTGTTATATCTGATATCTGACAAAAATCTTCACAATTATCTAACTATTTATTGTTAAATAAGAAAAGTAGAAGATGTAGTACGATAAATTTTTGAAAAAGTTAAAGTCATGGTGTAATAAATAAATTATTAAAAATATTTTTGTTACGTTTTATAGACACACGTAAAACTGCTTAAGTTTTTAACGGCTATTATATTATTTTTGAATATTATATGCTACGTGAATCGATGAATATTTTTCAATTTGTTATATCAAACAATAAACACTACACTTAATAATAAAAATAATAACACATTTTTAGTACTTTTTCCATATGAGATTTATTTCATCAGGACCGGTTCGCCCATGGCGAGCATTATCAACTGAAGTATTGACAGTGAGCACCTTTAAAGTGAACAACACTTAATTTTCTTTGAATATTTAATTGAAGTTGTAATTTTTCAAGAAGACATTCCTTTATTTTTAAAAATAGAGATTGATTCATCGTTTTATTTAATTCATTTTTTTAATCTTACAACTGCTTAGTGTGACAAGAAGAAGACTTGAAATGATATCCAACGATCTTACTGAGTCTAGTGAAGAATTGTCAAGAATACTCACAGAGATCCTCAGTATATAAGTTTTGGCTACACAGAGTAAAATATTAACAGAATGCAATCTCAATATACGAAGCTTTTAAATTTGTATGCTTAACTAAAAAGTTTTTTTATTAAGAATGTATTGAGTTGCCTATTAGAAATCTGTGAATCATCAAGATTCTAGATAAGAGACTTTTCTTATTTCACTGCATTGTAATGGACATTTATAGCGTATGGCTGAATCGAGCAAAATTAAACAATTCAGTGTCTTTTTATTAGGGTCGCTTAGAGCTCAATCCGTTGGAACGTGTTCACCACGAACCACCATTGTGTCCTACCCTCACTGTGTCGCTGTTAAATCGGCAATATTCTA
This sequence comes from Himalopsyche kuldschensis, assembly GCA_028554975.1. Taxonomy (NCBI): domain Eukaryota; kingdom Metazoa; phylum Arthropoda; class Insecta; order Trichoptera; family Rhyacophilidae; genus Himalopsyche; species Himalopsyche kuldschensis. The sequence goes on along the minus strand of JAHFWI010000016.1, from coordinate 4,369,691 downwards.
AATCCTAAGCCCGCTGGGGGCAGTGTACTCAGGTGTCGGCCCGAGGCAGATTAAGTCGCGGCCGCTGATGAGATGGGGTGCTGACGATTTCAGTTCAGGGGGTAGAATCTCCCCTCAAGGCCTAGTGAGCTAGTTTTGCAACCTTAAACAAACGATTTTTATAGAGTTGATTGTTATTTACTCTTGTTTTTTGAGCACGTAATGGTCAAAGTATCAGTCGAATGTTTCTCTGAATTTGACCAAAGATTTGAGGTATAATTTGTATGTACATATTGCTAGTTAACTTATACAGAACTAGAAAAATTCCCACTTTCGATATGACTATTATAACAAAGTGTTGAGCAAAATAAAATTCTGTTGTTTCACTCAATTTGATATGAAAAATAAATATTGAGTCCTTTAACATTTTAATGTGGTTGGTAATAATTACTTTGGTAAATTATGGATATATGGTCACGGGACAGAATCCCAATCCTCTCGAGCTAAGCTCAAAAAATTTATACATACTGGCTTATAATTTTATGTTTTGACTTTAGTCTTTGAGTTCTTGTGGAATCTAAATGATTAAATCTGAAGAATATTACTGATTATTGTATGAGTTCTGAAAGAAGAATTTGTTTTTTAATATTAGCCTATAATAAAATTACTCTTTTTATTTTAAACAAATAATAAACTTATGTGACTCTCTATCTTTATAATATTATTATTTGTGTAGTTTGTGGTTGCATTTTTGCTCCTGTAAATTAAAACAACTTGATTTCATATTTATTGCGAAGTATTCTTTAGGATCTTCTATTATAATAAATTTAAAAATAAAAGACGGAACATTTCAAAAAAAATCGTAAGCCATATATTCGTTTCATTAATGTGCTTATTTTTCATAAATCATTACAAAAATTCTGCCCTGTGACCATATATCCATAATTTAACATTAATTTCTGAGTGAAACTAATCCAGAAAGTCATTGTAGCATAAGTACACTCGTAACTTCGTTTTTTTATATTTAATTCTTTATATTTATTTTTTATTTAAGTTTAAAATATCTTAAACGCTGTAAAATACAAATCACAAGATTAATTAATATTTTAAGAGTAGTCTTAAGACTTTCCTTTGTTATCTCATATTGAATAAATGTGTTGTTACCTGTATTGTATTACGAAATCGCTAAGAGTAATATATCTGACGCAATCGTTGGAGAGATATGCTAGAATCAGTTCTAAATAAAGATGATGCTTATAAAATAGAGATGAAAGTGGGCAATAAATTTCTTTGTTAGCCAAGAGCAAAGTCTGTTTGCTTTTCGGCTCACCTTTTTCATAGATTGCCCTGCATGAACCTCCTCTTCATATTACGCTCTTAACTGACAAAAGGTCTTTGGCAAAAGGTAAATTCCTATTCAAATATACTTAGAAAATAATGCTTCATTCACAACTGACCACAATTGCAATATAGTTATGTTTGCAATTTGGTTTAAATTACTGAAATTTGTAAAAAAATAATGCCAGTTTTTTTCCAGTGACAGATGTGTTTTTCACTAACTGAGAGGAACCGTTATTCTGCGAGGTATATTTACCGGCTTGGATGCGAAATGGTTGATAGTCTTAGACTGTTGTTTTACTCAATTGCGTGATCCAGCTATCGAAACTTTTATGTATTGAATTTTCAATTGAATCGCCTTATCTACAATTGGCGATTCGACAACTTGACACCTTACTTTGAAAAGGTTCTAACTGATCTTGACCCTGTTTTGAGATATGAGCGTTTGAAGTTTAGATTGATAAGACTATTGAATTCAAACGATAAAATTCACTTGTTACAATGTACAAGTAAAAATGTTTCAAATTACTTATTTTAAGCATATTTTTTCACCACACACACCATTCTATTGAGAAAAAAATTATCTTGTTGATATAATGATGGAAATAATGATAATATTCTAAGAACTTTATCAAATAAATTTAGCTAAAATAGTGGGCAGATGAACTTCCAATTCTGCGAACTCCGTAATTCAATAATATATGTATGATTTTGAAGTTCATCATCATATATGCTAGAATACGGTTGAAAAAATAAAAATTCCGAGCTAAAGGTCATTATTGCCAAAATGTCAGCATGGTAACAATCTATCACAATATTCCAAACGTACATATTTTTTCATTAGAATTACATAACATAAGAGTGGGTACGATTTTACATAATTGAATATTACTGTCTGAATTAATATAATTTATATTAGAACTTAATTGTAATAAGCATCCAGAAGAAAATTAAAAATAGATAATTGGCTTATCAAAATAAACTTTTAATACAATAATAATTAACAGATTAAAAATATATATGTATTTAACCTTCATTCTGGCTAGCTTGCTGATCGTATTAAAATTATTATTTAAATCAGGTTCTTACACGAAATATCGTTCAAAGTTAAGCTTGATTCTCACATTTATTGTTTCCGTTTTTTATAATACGTTATGGATGTTGCTTTATTGAACATAACCGCGCGCATATTACACAGCGCTTACCTTTTTTACCTCGGGCAATAAATGTGTAGCATTTTGTTTGATAAAAAGGGAATAGTTATCGACATTGCTTCACCCTCGAGAGATTCTCTCTACTCGCAAAAAGGTAAAGGGAGAAAATTACACGCATTTCACTTGGGGTAGTTATTCTACTTACCCACCTCCTGTTTATCGTGGGGTGTTTTTATTTGAATTGTTACGCTATCGATCGGACAGCCGGTATGGAGTTGTAAAAAAAATTGTGTCATGAACTGTATTGACTATATAATTCTGAAAACCTTTTGTGACGGTGATCTTGAGGTTGCCTGAAATAACGGTTTAATAAATAAATGAATAATCGTACGAATAAACACAGATTAACCAATATTAAAAAGGAAACGTTACGGAAGTTATGAGAGTATCAACCAATTACTGCACTTTTCCCAACTCAAAGTAAAGATACAATTTTACAGAACCTTTTACAATCATATTTATACTTATATCTGAATAGTGTTTTTTCGTTAATTAATTGTATATCTTTATTTAAATAAACTAGTATTCCTATACATGCTGGAATGCCAGTGATTTGTTGGTCTTTATTTTTGTGAAAATGTAATCATTTAAATACTATATAAATCCTATCATTTATTTAGATTGTGTTATAAATTATATAAATTACGCTCATATTTAAAATCAAATACATGTTTCCACGTTATTAATCCGTTACCTGTGGTGTAAGGGGTTTATACGCAGAGCTTTAAGCTGATCGATATCGCCGTCCCGACGCCGACGCGTCAGGTGTCCGGAGCTTTCGTCTCGCCTCATTTGGGTAATTGCACTCATCCATCACGGCGCGTGGACTTTGATGTAGGTGAAATAATCTCATTTTGTATCGTCCGTTTTTACCTTGTAGCACCTAACTACGGGCGGCGGGGCCTACAGCAATGGGATGCGTGGGTTATCGAACGTAAAAAGGAGTGCGATGGCCCCGTGGAAGATTGAAGACTTTAATGCCTTCGGGATTGACGGGGAACATGAAAAATATCATGCTTAAGTGTGCGCTAACGATAACTGATTAGTGCTTTAGTTCTTCGTGTATATTGACTAAAGCAGTGGTGCGCAAACTGTTTCACAGACATGTGAGTTTATCAATGTTTACATAAATATATTCTATAAACACACGTTTTATTATTATTAAGTATCACACTAGAAACTCCAATGACTCTCCACGATGCATTACGCACATATTTGCGCGATAAAACTTAGTACACAGATCAACTCGAGTGAGGTTTTTGAAACAAGCTTTACATATGTTATCGGTTTGATTTTTACTCCCGAATGCTTTTTTCTTTTTCTATCACTAATACAAGTTTTGCAGAGTGACACACTTGGCATACAGTGATTGAGGCATGAATTATTCATCACTATATTCACGATATTTACCACAAAGCAATCCTGTAAAATCCTTAAATGATTTTGAACATTGTTTTCTGTAATGATAAAATATAAAACTGAAAAAACACTTTTATGCACGGCAATTAGAAATTATAACAAAGATTTTATGTTAAACAGTTAAATGAATAAAACTCACTTATAATAATGATAATAAAGAAATTAGCAAAAATATGTATGTTTTTAATATCTAAAAATGGTGACTTGCAGATAAAGAAGTTTATTGAAATTTTCGCTCAACAAACAGCAATATGTTTCATTTAAACTTCACTTTAAAGTTCAAATTATTTTTTTTACTACGAAAGCTCGTGAAAAACTACCATTCGTTGATAGTATATATAAAAGATACTTGTAACAGCTGGATTTTAAACATAGATTGGTCGCAATTAATCTCATTCTGTATTTCATATACTTTAGTCCACTGCGAATACTATTGGCATTGTCAAGTTAACAAATCAATTTATAGCGGCTATATTTTTATGACATAAAAAGTTCGAAAGAGTAGGTTACATGGTGACTTTTTTTGCGATGAGCTATTGTTTTGCGAATCCTTTTCAACTTGGCGAAGTAATCATATGAAGGTGGACACATTGTATTGTTTTGACACATATTTAAAAAAAAAAATATTATGACTTTTAACCTAGCCATCCCTAACAGTATAGATTTTGTCCCAACAGCTACTTTACGTTAAATATCTATCTTCATACTGGTGATACGATGTCTAAACTTTTGGTATTCTTAAATCATAGTTTTTTAAACTTTTTGCAGAAAAAAACTATGATATTTATTGGCTAGTTGCGCCGTAATCGATTAAAAAAGAGAAGAAGTCGGAATTTTTCAGGCTAATTGTCAATGTTAGCAATTATAGGGAGGCGCTAACATAAAATTTCACGCCTATAAGCGATAAGAGAACGTGACCATAGTGAGTCATAGATAACATGAACGGAGTGTTTTATATCCGGCAACAATAAAAGGCGATAAGCGATAAGATAAGAGATAAGGTAATGTGACTTCGTGCACGGTTATTGGCTTGAAAGTCCACCAAAGCCGTTGGAGTGGAAATGTCGTCGTTTTCACGCGCGACTTAAATATGAATAATTATAGGAAATATAGGGATTTTTATAAGATTTTTTTTTCAAATATACGTCAAACCATAATCAATCATTTTTTATTACAGTCTATGCCAATAAGGCCAAAAAACTGGGGTCTTTTTTTACCCACCTTCGGCCTGAGAGTCATTTTTCAATGATAGTCCTACGAAGGTTAAAAATAATATACTGAATGTCTAGTTCGCGCCACTTTAAATAACAAATTCCATAGTATACATGAAATAAACGTTGACAAATACATGAAAACAAAATCTGGTCATTAGGGTATTTGTTACATAGTCAATAATCGTTTATGTAACGAATATTATTTCTAGTACTGCATGCTAGTCGTTTGATTAATTCCGTTCTACAGAAGAAATTAACAAACAAATGTTCAGAAGATTATTCGACACGTATATACATATGTCTGATCACTTGAACACAAAAACATAACGGTATTGAACATAATTATAAACAAATATGAAAATAGCAATTTTATTATCTTATTTCAAAGAGCTTGCATGTTATTCTCTGAAATATCCATTCAATAAAAGCATTCAATGTTCACCAACTCAGTTATCTTTGTATTAAGTACTTGTTGGTATAAAACTGTCTGTATCTGAAAAAACAAGAAAAACTATTTTCTAAGAATCCGTGATAATCAGCTGTTTTATTTTATTCATACATAATTTACCGTTGGCGATATACATTTGTGGGTGAACATTGCACATGCGCGCACACTTTGCAATGAATGGACCATCACTGAGTGATTTTTGTGAAGAGGGACTCTGTAGTGCCCAGCTGCCACGAAAATTTTATTTGTGCAAGGGTAAAGCCGAATACGTCGGTATATCAAATACACGTTTTAATTTATATGGGTAGGAGGTGCTTGTGAGACAGTCTTGCGGAAAAATGGGCAATTTTATTCGTCCGAATATTGCATTGTTGCATACGTATGAGACATTTTAAATAAAAGCTTTCAAAGGACGAATGTTAATGTTTCATTTTCGGTTTTGTAATCTAGTGTTCTACATTCCATTTCATTAACAGAATCTTATTGATTTTTTTAAAGTGTTATTTATTTACAAACAAAATTGACGACCTGGTAATGAAGCTTTCAAAATAACTATGAATTTGTATTCGCAACCACTTAAAAGCCAACATTATGAAAGCATACTAGCACCGCTAGGGATGAATTCCCGGAAATTTGAAGTATCCAAATGTTATGGGTATCACTTTTAAGGTGTTCACTGTCAATACTTGGTGGAAAGGCATTATAATAAAAATAATAATACATTTTTAGTACTTTTTCCACATAAAATTTATTTGATCAGGGCCAGAATCAGAATCAATTGATAATGCTCGCCATGAGCGAACCCGGTCCTGATCAAATAAATTTTCTGTGGAAAAAGTACTAAAAATGAATTGTAATTTTTATTGTTATGGGTATCTGTGATATCTCGTGTCTTCGGTAGGCAAATTTGAAAAAGTGAGCGAAACTTAAATCCATGTTAACCTTTAAATATTTTTCGTTTAATTAAACTCATTTTGAAGCAGATTGATAAATTATCAATTCGTATTGTATAAAACCATTGCGAGAAACAAACGACATAGAATAAATAGAAGAAAGAAAATACTGTATAAATATGAATGTTTTTAATGTAAGCTTTAACGATTTTAATGTAACAAAATCATTACTTAGCAATATTCATCGCTCTAAAAATAAATCCCATATTTCATCTCACTGTAATGCAAAATCTAAAGAATGGTGGCTGTATTTCGAAACATCCTTTTTACTCTCCAAATATCGGCAGTTTTAACATTCTGTCAAGCATAATAATAATATGAGGAGGAGGGATTTGAACCAAGTACCCATTGTATGAACCCACCTTTGTACGATGCACGTTTTCAATTTATATACCTTTTAGCTATTAGAAGCATATAGGTGCATATCGTATGGCCAAAACGTGTGCGTCTACAAATGCAACCAAAGGGTGGTACGTGATAATGAACTAAATCCACGAGGAAATTATGGGGAACTTAAAAATAAAATAAACAATTGTATAATTTTTAATTTTACATTGTTCTTTTTAAATGATTTTGAAAAGACCAGAATTTTTTTTTTATTTGTCAGATAAAAAGCAATATTGATTGACGAGCTCAATCTAAATTACTAACTTACCTGAAGACAATTTAATTTTATAAAGTATAGCCTAAAGATTACAGGTTTGTCTTTCGCCTAAAAAGAATCATGCAGAACAGGCTTAGGATCGAATAAGCATATCTAAAAAATATAGTTTTGAGATAAACATAATGTCAATGACCCAACGCTCTCGTGTCACAGCCACAATTGGCCACGCGTGCGTTGGTCAGGTCAGTTCTCACTGACCTTGGTTTGCCTCAGTGCCATGTGAGTACCATGTGAGTACCATTTTCTTGGAGTGACCGGAACACACATTTATAGTGATGAAAGTGATTTATGGTCCGCATAAAAGTCCCGTATTTAATCAACTAGAGATGTAAAGTATTATTTTATTTAAACTAAAATATATATATTGAATAAAGTTAAATTCAGGGGACCAATCTTCAATTTTATTATGAATTCTATCACTTTTTTCATCGTTTTTTGTGGAACGTGTCTACAGTGTAAAAAAAGAGTTAAGTGTATACTTTATTAATGTATGACATCTTTATATGTTCTAAAAAACTACTTAGTGCTTAGTTACAGGAAAAGTACACCACTGATTTGTCCCCATACTTGCATATAGGAAGGCTAAGCGCATAAATAAATACGCTAGGGTGGAATTGCAATTATTGCTTTTATTCACAGCGTATATGCGTAGTGCTTATACGGATGAGTTCTAGGTTTCAGATATTTAGTTTGGGTGTTGACTATACCCTCGATTCAGAGACGCGAATAATAAAGAATAAAGATTTGCAGCAACAAATTGAAATCATTCGTTGAATGTTTTAAAATTTCCAGTAGAGATAGTGCACTACCACTAATTTGACCAATAAATGCAGCTTTATCGATTTGACCTATTTTTAATAACTCTTTATTTTATTGATTTGAGTGAATAGATATTTTTACATATTACAAAATATTTGTGGAACAATATGAAAAATATTCGCAGTCTAAAAACACGATGACTGCTTAATTTTGCCATGCGTGTGGTTTGCGTCTAGAGTAGAGTGTTAGTTCTCCTATTCGACGCTTGGATCGCTGATCACACAAAAACAAATTATTTTTAATCAGTTTATAAATGAAGCAAGAAACTACATTTTTGATGGTTTCTTGTGGAAAATTAAATAAAAATATTATTTTTCAAACAATATACAAACAATACTAGTTCTATGATGTTGTTAATCAGTCAATATTAATTCTAGTTCTAAAATATACTTATTTATAAAAATTATATTATATAATTTTTAGAAATTCCGTATTGTTTTGCCATGATCAGAACTGGTTTTCCTCAGAAAATGAACTTTTTGAAATTAAATGAAAATGCTTTCTTACTGTCGTTACTTAACCTGAACACTGTATGATATTGTCGAATTAGTATCATGAATTGTGTTTTATTTTTACTTTAGATAAATTCATTTTCATTTTACGCCATCATTTATCCAAGTTGTCATTTAAAATACATATGTAGATGTTAAATGGTTTACTTATTTTCGTGCTATCAAAAATTGTGGCGTTGAAATAAGTTATTCCAATCAATTGTCACGCTATGAAACCCGAACAAAAGTGTTGCGATAAAAATCTAACGGCCAACGCATCCCTTTTGTAAAGGTAACTTAATATTTTCTATTTAGTGCAGAGATCCGTACCTAAATTACTATTCTATTATAATCAGATTGCGAACCAAAAAGCCATCCGTAGGAACTGGGGACTATTCAAAGAGATTTCACGTGATGCACTTATTGCTGGTCATATAGATAGTGAAAATTCATTGATTATAATTATATGATTCAAATCTAGTAACTCGATGGATGACTTTTTGGGGTATTTGGACATTAAATCTGTACCTCGGAGGTAGAGACTCCAATTCGAGTATCGAGTACTCGATACTCGAGTATACTCGTCCATTTTTCAAGTACTCGATACTCCAGTAATACTTGTTATATAATATATAAATGAAGATTTAATTCCAAATATTATTTTGTTTTAAGCAGTGGACAGAAAAACTAGATGGCAAAATTTAATTGATTTTTAACGTTAAACCAAAAAAAAGTCCACAGCAACAGAGATTTTTTTTAATGCTTGAATAAAAAAACAAAACTTTGAACCAAATTAAAATTTGAGACGTTTAATTCTCTATTATTTACAAAAATATGTGTTTCATAAATTGAAATAAATCTTTTTATAGACACAAATTTGAAATATTAAAATATTTTTGGTACATCTGAAACTACTCGAGTATTTAAAAAAAATACTACTCGATACTCGAGTAGTTGCGATGGCGATTAATTGGAGTAAACTATACGATGACGATTTTTTGGCAAAATTGAGATATTAACAGTGTTCTATACTTCAGCACACTGTCGAGTCATATACCCAACTTTGTTTTAATCGCATCATAGCAAATAGTAGAAGAAAACCACATCTATAAACACTTCATAAAAAGACTTTAAAAAGCGACAACGAAATAGTTTACTTTATCTGCGAGGTACAGAAACGAACTAATCGTTTGCGTAACTTGTCAGCTATTTGACAAATTCAGTATTTTTTTACATGTAAATGATGTAAATAATGCTTTGTATATTGCATTTTTTAAAAACTTTATCAAAGAATGTATCAATGTTAAAAAAAACATACTCAAGATATTTCGTTGAAAATTTGTCAGCATAAAAAAAACAATTCTCATGTATGAAGTTATATTCTGAATTAATAACTCTGAATTGATTGCATTCAGATTATATCAGATTTAAATAGAAATACTATTCTTTATTTAAAAATAAATGAATTTGAATTTCTACTTATTTTTAAACATAATTTGTGCAATTCAAAAAACGTGAACATAGTTATATTATAAGAGTGTCATTAAACGGCATCATTGGACATCACATTTAATAACCAGTTATTTACCAAATATTTCATTTTAAAATTAATAATACGATTTCTACAATCTGTATCTCGATTTAATTTTGAGACTTTTCAGTGGGAAGGAATAATTATTCTGTATAATGAATGCATTCAAAACGTTTTAAGTCTATGACGATAATTTTTTTAAGCCATCTCCAATAAAAATCACATTGACACCAAAATTACTGTAACAAAAAACAGCTGAGGGCAAATGTAAAACTATACAATATCCGCTCGTGAATATCATTCCCATCTCCAAGCACGGTTCCAATGTGGGATATATCGACTCCTAATAGAATTTAACTCGACATAAGTTTTTTAGGAGAACTAGTTGTTAATTAATTTCTCGACCTTTTCCGAAGAAATAAGGGATAGAACATGTTCAATAGTAGGCTAATCTGCTCTCGCTATGTCTCGTGTATAGTATTATAATTAAGCTTAAACAATTTATATCAATGGATATATTATTTATCTCTTCGTCGCATATTTGTAAGTTACATTATTTGCGGAAATATTTGTTTTCATAATGCCGGTTCATTGAAATTTTGACCTCTGTGATTACAATAAAAATAATAAAACATTTTTAGGACTTATTCCATATAAATTTTATTGGATCAGGACCGGTTTCGCTCGTGGCGAGCATTGTCAACTGAATGACGAGCCATGAGCGAAACCGGTCCTGATACAATACAATTTATATGGAATAAGTACTAAAAATGTTTTATTATTTTTATTATAATGTCATCCCACCAAGTATTGACAGTGAAAATCTTTTAAGTGCTCTATGATTATGTTCTCTGAATATTTTTTTTCAATAATCTGAAAAAACATAATCAAATAAAATCAATTCCAGTTATAAAATAGTATTGAGTTTCGATAATCTATTAATTGAAGCAATTTAACAGGTTCATATTATATTTATGATAGATGTCGCTGTTTGTCATGCACAGCTGAAAACAAAAATGATTATTTGTATTTTATTATTTTTTGAAAATTAATATTAAACGATCGAAAACTTTCGACAAAAATATAATTTTTTAATCGAGTGTAATAAATTTAAATTAATTTTCGAGTAAAACTATACATTATTTATTATTGAATGTTATGCATGTGCTTAATTTGGAAACATTTTTTATTTCATTTAAGTACATAATTTGTTTGATAGCGTTTACTTTTATTTTTAAATCACCCACGCTGTTGGAAATCAAAACATCCCCCGCAAAAATAAAGCGTACAAAATGCTTTCATTCCAGGTAATCTGATCTTCGTGAATGGGGTTTGAATTGCTCTGTAATTATAATCAGACAGCTGTAGGTATTTGTGACGTGTGCTCGGCATGGGGTGCACTGTCTAGTCAGTATTCACTCTGGCCTCCATTCAGTTTGTTCACTTACCTCTGAGGTGAGACTGGCGAAAGGGGATGCCGCAAAATTTATCCCGAAATATAACATACTTATATGCACACTAAAGTATAGTGTGTTCCGAAACCATCCCGCACTTTTAGCGAACAGATAATATTTTGAAAATTGTTTTCCCTTGTTTATGGTTGCATAAATTGGAAATTTCTTCTTCCGTAAGCAAGACTGAAAACTGAAACTTTTTCATTCCATTTTCATTTGTTTAAAATATTTTAAAATATTATAGTTAACCAAATCCACTTCCAACGTCGAGCATGCGCGATATTTTATCTCAAGAGAGAACTGTTTGTCATCACTTGCTCAACCTCTCCTCTCAGAAGAGATTAAGAATAAAAATGGAAGAAGTAGGATAGAACTAGTGGTAAGCTTGTCTCTCTCGCTATGTTCCTTTTCAGCAGATTTTATCTAATAAGACCATTATAAATGTTCAAAATACACGAGTGACATTGGACCAATCATATCAATCTATAAAATTGATACGATATATACACATATTCCAATATAATTAACTGTCGAATTAATGTGTATGCTTTTCGAATAAATCTGATAAATAACGAATGAAATGTGTTAATAGTTTTCTTTATGGTTGACCATAAATAATATTTATTTTTTATTTTATATGTATTCCTTACATAAATTACAGTAACACAATCATCTAATTTTACAATAAATTCATGTTCAGTTACTTCATAAAATTTATACAATATTATCTATGGTATAATTTATATATTATCTATGATACGGCGGTATGGAATACCGTGTAGATTCTACACCTCTTGTGTGCGGTCGGATTCACCGAGGGGTGAAATTTGATGCTTTCGTTCAGTATTTTTTGATAACTCTTGAGAATTGGTAAATGTAATGCGGTATGTCAAGTTAGTTTATTTTTCATATTTAACGTATGGTATCACATAGTGTAAATTAATTAGAAAAAAGTTTTGTAGCACTTATTTATTAAATGTAATGTAATAAATAAAAACTTTTATTAGTTTCATGGAATTAAGAGACAAATAATGTTAAGCAACGGAAAAAATTTCGAGGAGAATATGGATTGACTAGGAAAAAACCAGTGGCTAGTAAATCGCTCTTGCTGCGTTCTATTTTTAAAATCGCATGGGAGTTGGACGATATTTAAGACAACACTGGTATATGTACATGTTCCTGAACATAAATCAATCGATAGATTTTTATAATGATATGATGATGAACCAGTTGAAAATGGTGAGCAACACCGGTCCTGATTTTAATCAGAATATATGCAGTACTAGTACTATAAAATATGCTTTATTTATTTAAAACACGGAATTTCCACCAAGAAAGACAGTTAACACCTTAACGCATTGGATGCTGAGAACATGCCTAGCGTGTCCATTTTCATACTTAAAAACAGGTTCAGCATTAAAAGAAATTTTGTGAAAATACATTATATTATGTTGAAATAAAGCACAATTACTATCATGATAGGTACTTCCACATAAAATTTATAATGATCAGGACCAGTTTCGATCATCGCGACTGATGATGCTCACGATGAGTGAAACGTAAATTGTGTACAATTTCATGGGGGTCGGCTTGATTTTGATTAAGTGCAACGAACATGTTGATAAAGCAAAAGGACTGGGATAAAATAAAACTGTTGCTAAACTTGCAATTTTAAGTTGCATTATATTGCAATATTTTGAAAAAATAACTTCAGACGAAGCACACCTCACGCTCCTGACTTGATACATTAATAATTTCAGACCTCTCAAAGCTTCACAACAGCGAACAGGCGCCCGATGTATTTTCCTGCGCGCGTGCTCCCGTAGCCGCCCTTTTGTGAAGCCAATAACGGTAAGGCTCACGTAGGCGCGCCAGGTGTAACGGAGAGGTGTTACTACACGCCGCAGGTGTTTGCGCCGCCCTTAGCCCGCCCTGGCCTCCCGCCCAAGTCCGACGTGACGAAAAGCTCCCCGCCCACTCTCCCGCTTCACGCCACACTGTTCAGTAATTAATTATCTTCTTCCGGCCCAGATTGCGATCGTGTGAATGAGATTAAGACGGTCTTGTTTCTGAAATGTCAAATTGATTTAATGAATTGTTACTCAAGGCGCACGATAATTCATTTGACGTATAAAGTTGTAAGAAACAGTCCTGTCACAGCAGTTGGGTACCGATTCGAAATGTAGTCAGGTAGTTAGAAGCTTATCTATCTTTAAATAACGCAATCCATTCTTTACTTCCATTCACGTCTATTAATATACCGAACAATGTTTGTGTTTTATATACAGTGTCCATTTATATCTTTGACGAAATCCTGGCTTAAAAAAAGATACGTGTATTATAAAATATGTTAAAACATTCGATGTATATTAATTACACTTTGGAATGTATTGCTGATGAAGTTAATTGATTTATTACGATTCAATACTTAGAAATCTATATAATAAAACATTTTTAGTACTCATTCCACATTAAATTTATTAGATCTGGAGCGGTTTCGCTCATAAATTCCACCATTCTTGAGAATGTTAAATTGAATGTCCCTGATAATTTTTTGAGGAATCGTGAACTTGAGTTGTTTGTTCTTCCAAGGGGTAGAACCAGTCTGCCAATGGGAATGTCACTGGGAAAAGCTTTAACAATTTTAAACGGCATTGCTTCGGATGTCGACGTATTTCATATTGACGTGAGTGAGTTCAGACGAATACTATATTTTATGAATAAAAGTTGATTTTGTCAGAACTCACTCGGTTGACTGCTTTGAAAATTTCTAATGTGATATTAATAATAATTCTTCCTCTCTGTTTTTTTATCTTATTTTTAATTTTTAATTAATTTGTGATTTTTATTATATATTTACATGTATGTATGTATATATATATATATAAATGCATGTATTTATATTTGTCAAATCCATGGCGCATTGGCGTCAGCCGTAATGCCATGATTTGCCTTTTCTTAAATAAATAAATAACGAGCATTATCGACTGATGAGCGAAACCGGTCCTGATCTAATAAATTGTTTGTAGAATATTTATTTATTATATTTATAATAATCCATTCCAAGTATTAACACCATTTGTGATATATGAAATACTTTGGTTACAGCAGGTATAGTGTTTTTGACGTTATTGAAAATAATCCAACATTTTAAAGATTAATTAAATAGTTTATATGATTCCATATTTAGAATAAATTTTAATAATGGATTAAATGGAAAATTTCGAATATAATATATAATATTAAAAGGCTAAGAATAAAAAAACAATACTCAATTAACCAAACATAAGGTAATAAGTTTCTCATTACATTCCTTCTGATACATTGTATAAAACAGGACGTTTAAAGTGTATTGTGTACGCATAGCCGAAATAAACTGTTGGAGTATTCAAAATAATTAACGAGGACACTGCATCCAATTATATTCCGGTTTGTACAACAAAGCACTTCCCGACACTCCGGATGAATCATTCTTAGATGTATTCTGTTTACTTGAACAGGAATGTTTATTCCACGGAATGAGGATGTGAATGTTATTTTTATATCACTCATTTGTTATCGCACTGGGCAGGGAAAGTTGATGCAAGTAACTGGAAATGTGGATCGTGTAGAAATTCAACGATGTGCCCCCTTTCATTTATACATATATGAATATTTATCTGAAACTTTCATACTCATAAGAAGTCGCATTTTTAATACATTTGATTATATCTCTTATCCTTACTTAGTACTGATCAAAATAAACTGAAATAAATTTGTATTTTTTTTGTAAAGTAAATAAAGAAATGTTAAATATTAATCAATTATTAATCGATAATTTCGACTGAAGGAGCTTGGTTGGTCGGCATTCAATATACAATTGGAATCGTTTGATTTTTGTACTTTTCCATGAGCTTTGTCGCTAACGACCCGAGTTTCGCCTTTCGAAATCTTCAGGCATTTCATGTTCAAGTACATTCGTACACTTGAAATGCCTGAAGATGCAGAAAGGTGTTAAAACAATTATAAGCATTGTCTTCAAGAATTTACAAATATTGTTGATAGCCCACTCCACTTTCATAACCATTCTATCACAGGATTTTCAGACTATCTTTTATTTTTAAGTTTTTCTCTAACTGGAAGAAGACATGGAATAGGACAATAGTTGTTTTATTTTTGTTCAAATTTTTTGAGCTTATCTATCAAACACTATTTTCAACTGTCTGCTATAACTGCATCAAATTGCTATGTGCCGCAGCTCAAAATTCACCGATAAATATTTTACATGATTAGTATTTAAGCTATAAGCTAAAAGTTTCACTCACTGGGCATCATCAAAAATGTATTGTGATTTTTTTAAAAAATAAAAAAATCCTTCATCGAATCACGTCTATTCTGATATTAAAAGATACAAGCGTAAATGTTCTAAAATATTAAAATCAATATTTATTTGTTTGTTTGTTCGCACCCTGTGCGCTGCCACGCTGTTCATTCTATCGCAATGAAACTTTGACAGAGGTTTTGCTTGCACTTTCGCGAATGTTTTTGGCATAGTAAAATTAAATTACTGTAGGTCTTTTTTTTCATATTTGTATGCGCTGCCATACCGTTTATTTTGACAACTTATTGTTGCACTTGCGCAAAAGCTATAGGCATAGTACACTTAACTTTCAGTAATGGGCGCGTGTGTCGTACCATAGACAATCGGCATAAGACAAACATCAAATGTCAAACGGCAGATGTCAACGATACCGATCAAAGTTAGTGAAATTAGATCGAAATTATTTATCTCAAATATTAACACTTTATTTCTTTGAGTGGCATTGCAACCAGAGCTGTGGAGTCGGTGAAAAAAAGTCCGACTCCGACTCCGACATTGACCAAAAACACGACTCCGACTAAAAAAGGTTAATATCGTCACTTTTTCCCTAATTTTCCTATTTATGTGTATTCAATTAAATATCAACCCTATCAATGCGGCCAAAAGCCAAATTTTACATATTATATGCAAAAATAAAAAGTTCAAACTTTTCAAAATTTCCGACTCCGAGTACGACTCCGGCCAAAACGCCGCGCCGACTCCAGCTCCGACTCCGGCCAAAAAGCTCCGACTCCACGACTCCGACTCTACAGCCATGATTGCAACGCTTGTTGCGTACCGGATAGTTTGCTATAAATAATTGATTTACCCTCACTTTTGAGGTAACGCATTTAATTATGTATTTTTAAAAATGCTAATTGCAATCTCAATACCTTATCTTACCTAACATACTGGCGACTTCCCGGATGCTGTCGCGATAGGTGTAAATAGCTGTGCAATCGAACTGCCACGTGCTTTCCATGTTGAGGTCTCAAACAATTATAATATTAATTAAGCAGTACGAAAACATTGTTTAGTTTATCTAATCATTTCAATGATTTTTCATAATCTGCTAAATTGAATAATTAACAGTTAGTTAACTTATCTTTTACCTTGAACCTGTCACCTTGAATAAAAACATTTTTTATCATGAAACATTTGAAGTAAGTCCAATAAAGTAATATTTTTTCACCGCGTTCATAGCATTCAAATGTTAAATATTTTTTTTTAAAAAGCACTTATAAGAGGGTTTTATTTATTTGAATAAACTTCGATTCGAGATATAATTAAGTTAACATGGCGTATTCATTAACAACCTTTCATGAGACAGTTGAATATCAGTCTTCTTTTTTTGATAAAGACTTTTTTAACATTCTGCGTCTTCTTCATGTCCTTACATGAGATGTATGCTCTCGGCATGGATCAAATTCGTTAGATGACGGCTAAAATTTTCATGAGACTTCATCTAACGTGTCAAACTATTAAATATGAGTTCACCATTACCAGTATCTTATCTTTTAGTTTCATCTCTTTTTATTTTGAATTAAATTAATGTTTGAAGTGAGATTTGATGATCACTACGCCACAAAATATGGTCAACACGTTTACCACGGCTTATTGGTGGCTTGCGGAACCGGTAGACCGCGACCAGGGTATGTTGAGACCATGCCCTATCACTTAATGTCAAAGTATATCCAAATATTAAATCAAAAATAGACAATTTTACACTGCCTGATTGTTACCTTCTTTAAATAGGTCGTAAAGAGTATATCGCTGTATTTTATCCAGCTGACATTTTCATATCCTATACTTGGCGAAAGTATGATATGCAATACAATTGTTTGACACTGAAATGTAGACTATCGCACCATAATTCTTGAAACATGTTACGAGATGTATATCCTTTTTAAAATATTTTTATCTAATGCTACATGAAAGTCATAAACTAAGTTGGAGTAAGATGACCGTAATTTCGGGGTAATTAACGATACTGGAAAAATATTACATACAAGGTTACTCCATATATTAAAATACTCTTTAAATTATTTATAAATTCATGTTAATTGTATAGCCTTAACTTTATAATTATAGCTGTTCAAAATAATTATAAAAAGTATTCAATTTTAAGAAACAACTTCCGATATAAAAATGACACCGATTACTTGCGAAATCCACTTTGACGTAGACGTTTTTTTTATCGCATTTATAATTCCCTATACCTTTTGCGCGACTATCGTAACAATGACCTAAATTATGACAACCTGTCGTGAAGGTATTTGCCAACGTG
The DNA here is from genome assembly GCA_028554975.1 of Himalopsyche kuldschensis. Taxonomy (NCBI): domain Eukaryota; kingdom Metazoa; phylum Arthropoda; class Insecta; order Trichoptera; family Rhyacophilidae; genus Himalopsyche; species Himalopsyche kuldschensis. The sequence continues at coordinate 4,351,541 of JAHFWI010000016.1, read as the reverse complement.
TATGGGTTTTATTTTGTAGGGCAATTTAATAGGTCATACGTAAGAAAGGTATAACTTTCCCCATTCTTAACAATTCACGTGAAATTAGAGCTGATTGCGTGTATATTAAATCATTTCTTTAGCACGAAAAGTGTGACACTTTGAATAAAACAGCTATTGGTGGTTATTTATATAGGTCATAAAATGCCCGCTAGTCACAAAAGCGTTCGTCATAGTCAGTGACGATTTTCCGCTAAAATCATTCGACCTATTTAAAACAACATTATTGTTAAGATTGGCAAGAAATTAATTTTATGTATTTTTATATTGTTTTAGCCGTTAACTGTGAACTAATAAATGGTTATCTGTATGGCGGAAATAAATTAATATATAAGAATTATCAATATCATTTAGGCTTTTCACCTGGATTCCTTTTCGAATGGTTTCATTTTGATAATTGGTATTTGTATATCGTAAATAGCGTGCAATTGTAAAATTTGATTTTCAAGGCCTATATTACAGTTTATGTGTTAACAGTCACGTCTTGATGGAAATGTGTTATTTTAAATTAATAATACGCTTATTTTACTAGTATCACATATAATGTTATAAGAATCAGGACCGGTTTCGCTCATCACGAGCATTTTCAACTGATGGCACTGATTTATTTATCACAAATTCACAAATTCTAAGTGTATTTCTTCTGCAATGTTGAAAAAGATTTGACATTGTTAGAAAAAAAACAGAAAGAAAGAGAAATTTTTTTTTATTTCTTGCGGATATATTAAGTTTTTCTATTCCATGAAGAATTACAGTTTATTTTGTTTTTATCCGTAGTAAATACAAGTATTAAATGAACATTTACACAAAAGAGTTTTGTTTCGTTTATTATTTTTTTCGTAAACAGAAACGTTAACTTGAAATAAATCCCGCCGCAAAAACATTGCTTTCTCAATTATTCAAGAATTAAAAATAAAATACACGCTTACTTGGGAGGCGAAGGAACCGACGGTACTTTTTTCTTACTCTGTTCCCTGGCAATTTTCTTGTTGAGTGGTGTTCTTGATGGCTTTTGAATACCTTGAGACGTTTCGTGTTTTTGTCTGTCTCTGAGTGCCACTTGTAATATCACCATTATGTCTGGGGGATATTAAACCACGAGCTCTAGAATTGCACATATTTAATTTTAAATATCAAATAAAATGTAAATGAGTTATTTTAAACATATTCATATTGCAAACTGATTACTTATTTTACCATTTTGAGGATTTTCTACCATGTCATTCTTGTAAACACATGAAATTTGTATCGATAGGTCTATATTTCAGTCTGCTACGCCAAAAACATGTCAATAAAATGTTATACGACGTTTAATATTACTATAAATGACAGCCTTATCGATCAAACTAAGAAACTAAGTTAAATCAGTTTACATTCTTATTAGTAAGTTTAAAATAGAAAACTAAATATTCATGCAAGTATAACACGAATATAGCTCGAAAAAATATACTCATTAATAAATGCAGTTTTACGCTCACTCAGGTTTTTACATTTTTACGAAATTATTATTGATATATAATTTTTGAAAACCTAGGAACGTTTGGTTTTAATTTATCAAGATATAGTTTAATGCATTAAGAATTATAGAAAAAAAAGTTTTGTCAACCTGAGCAAGTTGAATTATTTATTTCTACAATAACTACATTGGTAAAACTATAACTAAAACCGTTGGTTTTTAAGAGGCTTTAATAATTAGTCAATTCAATTATACAACTAGATGAGTTTGATTTACTTTAAGATAAAATAAACCAAACTATTTTAACTGTAAAATATTGTAACAATACCTTTAAATATTTAAAGCACAAATGATACAATGAGTACAAATGATCTTGACAGAATTTTAAAATCAAAAGCAAAATCATATGCTCAATCAGGAAGTTGGCATGTAAAAATACAGTTTTTATATTGCTTCCTATATATTTATTCGTAAGAGATTATAAAATATCTTATTTTACTGACAATTTTAATTAAAAATAAAGTATGTAGTATCTTCCCCGTTTTGAATTTGAACTTCTCACACTTAAATAAAGGTGGTGCTCGGGAAATTGCGGAGGTGTCAAGGTAAAATTTCTTTTCACGTCTTCGTAAATTGAATCGACTGGAATGGTGGTGACACGTCTTGATGCTTAGTGCCAGAAAATTAATTTGTGAATTTTAATAACTTTTCTTTAAAAGTGAATGGTTGATTCTATTAAAAAAACTCGAAGGTGCTTTTTTCCAATTCGTTCTTGACAATACTTGACGTGAGAAAATTGTTTTCTAGAAATAGATTAAGATTAAATTTCTTAAAGAACACTAAAAGTCTTCTGTCGAAATACGGCTGTCGTGGATGAAAGAAAATGTTAATGAAAAATTTACGTTGCGCAAAATATAAAAGTCACTCATTCCTCCATTACTTAAAATCCGTTCAAACATTAAAAAGGTTTAAATTCAACCCTTAATTGAGTTTGTGATATAAAAATCATTCAATTATTTGAGGTTTTTTTCTTACAAAGATTGTTTTGGTAATCGTCAATTTAACAGAAACATTGGTTTACAGATATACGTTGTTTCTTTCATTTTTTCACTCCCCTAATAGTACCAAAACAAATAAAACTGTTTTTAACTGGAATGCAGTTGTATCTTATACATTGCCCCACCCGACCCGATCCTTAAAAAAGCCTATGCGGTAGCAATTATAAAACCACTAGTCCTGTTCTATTTATATCCTTTCTTTTCCTATTCATTGCGAAAAAGTGAAATTTAGCAACTGAATAAGAAGCAGTTGGAGTAGAAAATGTCTGTCGAGATAAATCTAATTAGGCGTTTATATGCGTCACATTAGAGCGGACATGGTTGAATAATAGTACAATTTGAATCATTATTATTTTTAGTTTTCCGTGAGTTATGTCACTAACGACCCAGGTTTCGCCATTTGGTATCTTCGGAAATTTCAAGTGGACACATAAATTTTAACTGACTTACGAAAAATTCCTTCACACACACTTTCAGTCGAAGATATAAATTACAAAATCATAGTTAGAGTTAGTTAGAGAGAATTGCCAGAGTAAAATAATTATCTATATAATTTCTTGAAAACTTGGAAATAAATCAAAATTTAATATTGTAATTATTGTCAGTGTATGCTTTAAGTATGTGATACGGTAAGAAAAATAACAATGTATTTTAATTCTACATACATTAATTTATATATTTGTTGATAGCTATTTCGGCTTACGCCTTCGTCAGAACTATGTTTTAAACGTGTATTAGAGATAGCTTATATACCTAAGCTAGACAGGGTACACTATACATCCTCTTCTCTGTTCCACCTTCCCAACCTTATATGGGAAAAAATAAGTTATTGATTTGTTGTATTCATGAAGTGAAAGCTAATCTGGGTATTTTTGTGATTTTTTTTTACGTGGGCAAAATTATTAATGCATCGAGTGAATTTATTTTAAATTGCAAATACTTATAGCTTAAGAAGTGTTGATTGCTATTTGTTTATTAAGAATGTCATTGGATTGATTATACCTATTAATTTCTAGCTGTTCCAATGCATTTAGCTTAAGGCCTTTATTACAAGAATGTAACCAATAAATTTAAATATGTGGTTCCGCGTTTTATAAATAGTTGACTTAGCTTTATAAAATTACGGTATGATTGGTGGCAACCGTGTTCTGCCTATGCCCGTGGGCTGTTTTCAAACACCATCCGCCTGCTCAACGCTAGCAATACAAATTGGCCGTGAAGGACGAGTCGCATAAAAATGTAATCGGATTTGGTTTACAAATGAAACGACTCCCTGCAGACGTATAATTCTTGACTGCTCCTCCAGACAACTTCTTGCGGGCTTTAGTGGAGTTGCGGGGACAAAAAATTAACGGACGATCGTTGATCGATTACTTTTCTTAATTAAATAAGACAAATATTATTTTGGATTTCGACTAAAACGACTCGATGGAGTTAGTGACAAAACTCATGGAAAAGTACAAAATTATAACGATTTAAATTTACTGTCGAAACTATTCAATTCATTGATCTAAGAAATATTGAAGCTTCCGTGACTTTCAAATCAACCTTCATTGATTAAAAATATTTTTTTTATACTTTAATGCTATTTTACAAAAAAAAGGCGGCATAAAATAATGAATTGAAAAGAAAAGTATATTTCAAGAACGCCACTGGTGTCTTATTCGCCATACATATATAGATTCGTTGAAAAATTGATGCTCATTCTCAATTGAGACATTTTCGAAATTTCTTTACGTAAGAACTAGATTTTTTCAGTTAATTTGTTTAAAAAGATTACTGGTAGTGTCTTATGATAATTAATACGAAAGATCTGATCAGACAGTGCCAGCGGTGATTATAACTATAAAAATAGCCCATTCGATGGCTTTGAGACGTTTTCAGAATGCCGCCCGATTGTGCGACACCTAATTCGGTATTTTTTTTGTTAAATACTGAAACAATCAGCTGTTGTAATTCATTCAATGCAAGTGACGTCTTATTTATTTTGCTTCCTCTATGCGAAGTTAGAGAAGACAAAAATTTTATAGTGAAACTGCGCTTTAAATCAATATTTTTATATTAATTTAATGCGAGTGTAACTGCAACATCTAAGTTAATCCTTGTTTACGCCAAAATACCTAATTTTATCGATTTTTTCTAAGGCACATTAAATTCATTATATACGGTTGACGGAATGGTGACATTTTTTATTGCTTGTTTTTTATTGCGGAAATTCACTTAATATGACATTTACTCTATCAAACGTGCTAACTATTAAATCGGAACGAAAAAAGATCAATCCAGAATATGCTAACAAGCTTTTACTACCTATTTACGAATAATAAAATTTAAATAGAATACTAAAATAATTTTACGATGATTGTTGGGCGTTTAAAAACAAATCTCAGCAGTTTCCCAAGATGAATTATTATCGGCACGTGTTTATGACTTATGCAGGTTAGTGAAAAAATTGTGTATAAATAATCCATCATTGTTTTAATAAAAATGTTGACATCTCAAAAAAATAGTCGGATTAATTATTAAGTTAACTTGTTGTTTGAAGCTCATTTGATAAATTTAAGTTAAGCAAATAACCTTGTCGTTTATATGGCTTAAAACGTTCATATTATTGACAGCATACGCTTGTGAAGAGATTCAAAGATTACGAATTAAACGCCTTTCGTGAGTCATAAATCAGAAAACTGTTGCTTTTTTGTGCCAATTCTTTCAAATTATTATTTTTGACGGTTCTAATTTTCATTTTGATTTATTGAAAACTGAAAAAATATTTGACAGAACAGTAATTATACAATTTTATTAAATAAACAACGGTTAATAAAGTAATAATTTACAATGATTTGTGGTTATTGAAGTGTGGAAATAAGAAGTAAAAATATGAGATAACACTGATAATGTAAAGCTGACATATTTCATGTCAACTTTAATAGGAAAATGACATATTATTGTCAATTCACCTAATGTATTTAAGTATAGTATGTCTTTCTCAGGGTTTCTCAACCTATTCTCGCCCACCTCAAAATATTGATTACGGTAATTTTACTCTTTATTAAATATTATTTCTTCTTAAATACTTTTTGTAACATAGACTGTGATAGTAATATTTATATTTTTGTAATTTTCTGAATTCCCTTTCAAGCGTATGCAAATAATTGTTCATTATAATGATGGGTTATAATTAAGTTAAAACAATATATGTGATACAAATGTTATATAAACTTTCTTTTTCATTTTTAAAACTATGCTTGAGACCGCCTTTTTAGTCTTCTGATTAATGCAGTTTTTGTATATAGTATTAACAATTACCTTTTTGTTACTTAAGCACATTTAAATTAAGTTCTCAACTTGATCTGTGATCTTCTATGGATTATATTAGTCTGGTTAGGATTTGAACTTTAAGACTAGAGAAAATTTGAGGTTAAGTATTTCTTGATTGAATTCCCAAAAATTCCCTAAATTTAATCTCATAGTGTAAATACTTATCATAAAAAATAAATATTAATTTTGTTCATATCTCATAATCAATCTAATATATAAAAATCAATGTTTGTTTGTTTGTTCGTATTCTATGCTTTGCCATACCGTTCATCGGAATGCGATAAAACTTAGTCAACTTAATGCTTGCACTTGCGCAAAGGTTATAGGCATAGCAAAAACAACTTACAGTAGGTCTTTTATATAAAAATAAATGTTTTTTCATATTTTATGCGCTGCCATACCGTTATTTTTGACAAATTATTGTTGCAATTGCGCTAAGGTATATTACAATTAACTTTCAGCAGGTGGTGCGTGTGTCGTACCATAGACAATCATCAAAAGACAAACAGCAAACGGCACTTGTCATTCGCAATTTTATCGTACATTATTATCATCGATGCCGATCAATGTGAGTGAAATTAAATATAAATTATTAGCGTACAGGGACAATCGCTGTAAGTGTGTGGACTGAATTTGGAAAATCTATGCTTTTCACATATACAGCTGTATGTGGCCTGCTCACGCCATGAAAAAACTTTTGATTTAGTTGCATACACAACAGACAAAAAAAAATATTATATATATATATAACTTCAATAAACACAAACACTTTCTTTATTTGAGTGGCATTGCAACGTTTGCCGGGTACTGGCTAGTTATGAAAAAAAAAAACACTAATGGTAAACCGTTGAATGAAGAAAAATTATCTAAGCATTAGGGTCCAATTTAAAATGAGCTCATTTACTTTAGAGTTTGATTCTCTCTAAAAAGTTGATGTCGGCGGTAAGTAGAGATGTCGCCCACGTAGAAAGCTCAAAAGCTTCAGCGTAGCTACGAGAACTTTCTTGTTTCCTCGTCTAGATTTTAATGACATTTAAATTAGGTTTTTATTTACCCATTTGCTGTCGGTAACACAAGATTAAGATGTAAATAGCTTCACCGGTCTGTCTACAACATCATTTTCATAGAAAACTTTCTTGCGAATCCGTTGATTTTATTATTACAAACGCAGTGAAAACTGGCACTTGAAATCGTGTTTTGCATATAACCAATACATTTTGTTTTTCATTAAAGTCACAATAAAAAAGTAAAAAGTAAAAAAATATGATTTATAAAGCATTATATTTAAATGAAGATGCTGCTTACTGAAGTTTTTACGCGTAACGATGTCGCGAAAAAAAGTTCGTGTATATTTTACAATAAGGCTGAAGATCGTCGTTAACTACCTGTCGGACCGCCCGGATTCGATTCCCGGTGCGAGCAGTTTTTTCAGTCGATTTCGATTGAGAGGCAATGAGTGTTTAGCTAACCACGGGTTCTGTCCTAGTCCTCGTATCCATTCCATCCCTACTCTCTTCGAGAAAAGAAAGGTTGGGCAACTGAGTAACAAGCAGTTCTCGTAGATAACATGTGTTGAGATAAACTCCGTGAGGAGTCCATATGCTCTTAGTTGGGAGCGGAAAAATAAAGACGTTCCGATCATTCTATTTGAAGTGCAGTTATCACTGAGCCTTCAAATATGCCTAGGAAGATAAATGTATGATGATGACAGTACGAATGTAAAGTAAAGGCTTTGTGATGTACAACCTTCTTGGCAGTGCCAGCATATCAATTTTCGGTTTTTATAAGGCCGCATAGGTAAAAGTGATTAAGCCATCTTTATTTTTAGTGGATATTCTTTTGAAAATTTTATTATTTTGTAGTGATCTCCCATCGTCCGTGAAAAATTTAATTCATTCATTGAAGAAAAACGATGTTTGATATTTGTCATATCGCGTCGCATGAAATGTCATTTCAGGTGGCAGTTTGTGCCTCACTGTTTTAATATATTTATATTGGTGTATTGCAGTTGAGACAAGCTTAAGTGTAAAAAAAAATTAAATGCTTGGTGCTAACTCGAAGAGAAAAAACATTAGAAACACCCATGCCATTGTCTTGAAATTTAGATTGACAAGCTCCGACCACTAGGGTACAGCCCTAACCATTAGACTACGGTGACCAATGCTGTTACTGCCAAGACCCTTTATAAATAGTGCAAAATTCTTTATTAAGCTGAAATAGCACTAAGAATATAAATTTGCTCAGTAAATAAACGATTGTGGGATGCTTCTTTAATGTATATTCTGTCGGCAATTTTTTATCTGAAATTAAATAAGTATTTTTCCGCAGGTGAGTTTGTAAAACGATCGAAGTGTCATCTTGAGGCGTCTGTTGCAATAAATAATGCGTGGTTCAGCGAGCTGATGACGTCAGGGACTGGGGGACTTAGGGCGCGGTGGCACAGGGTGGCACAGCATCGTCTAGAGAAGGAGCGACCCTCTCCCCCTATTCTCACCCCTAAAGGTATTTCTTCACGTCGAGGTCGCGTGGAAGGAAATTATTTATAACCCGAATTGAAGGTTGTTTGTTGGATGTCCTTTGACGTTCCGCTTATCAATAGCGGCAATTTAGTTTATTAATATCTTTCGAAAGTATTAAGAAACTAAATTGACACTTTCATTACTAATAGGTTTACACCAACAATATATTTACAGTACCTTTTGATTAATCGTATGATAATTGCTTTAACCATGACTTCATGATGATCAGTTAAAAATTCTCGCGGTGAGCTAAACTGGTCCTTATATTATACGTGTATATAATACAAAAAAATGTACGTTGCACATACGCTCCTGAGTTTTTAGAGAGTTCTTATTTTGATATCAAAATGAATCAAAACATAAGCGGTCACTTATTTCACTTTAACTGAGAAATGAGTTAGCTTTAATTTTAATAACCGATAATACAGTCATGCCTAACTGTATTTAAACCTAACCTAACCTTTACTTAAGTCACACATAGCAAGTGTGAGAAAGATAACTGCTTTTTGGTTAATCATATGCGACTGAATTAAATATTGAGATATTTTTGCTGTATTGAATATACATACATGTGTATGACAACTTTACGGCTTTGGTTTTGATAATACTTAACTCTGGCAATCATTGTCAAACTAATTTAACTTTAAGTCTAATGTGCTACCAATCTGTTAATATTATATTAAAGTGGTATATCAAAAGTGACAAGAGAAAAAATAAAACAGTATAAAAATACAAACCAACATACGATTTATCTATTCTTTTATACGATAATACACGTGACTCTGAAACCATTATATCATAAAGAAATCGTCAGTATTTCAATTCCAATTAACGCCGTATATTTTATTGGGTGACTTTTATATTTGTGTACGGATAAAAAGGTCGTCATTAATTTTTTTTTTTAAATAGTTCATTATGAAATTTATTTTTAGGAATGGAATAAGCTATGTTTTTAATAATATTTGGTAGAAATACATATTTTGAAAATGCTTAGAAAATTTTAAGTCAGTGAAATTTTTTTTAGTGTACAATGCAGTATTTTTTTAAACTGTAATAATTGCATTAAAATATATTTCATTTTCTCAATCCGTATATTGCGATATAATTTGCTCAAGTATTTATTACTCTCAATGTTCACGATAGGTTCTATCTTTTTTATAAGGATTCGCATATTGAACTAGAAATCACCCGTTAAGACTCCATTAAAATATTGAATTATTAAGTTTGAATTATTATCTAAGCATTCTAAGCCCTACTAAAATAATTCATTATTTTTAAGGTGTAAACTCGGACATCTTGGTGAAGAGGCATTATTTTAAATATATATTACATTTTTTTACAAAAATAGTATTACAACGATCAGGACCGGTTTCGAAACCAATGAAATTTTAGTATATTGTTGCATGTTTTATTAATTTAGAAGAATTCACTTTTAAGGTGTTCACTGTAATTTTTTTGTGGAATGGCATTGTATTTTAAAATAATAAGAAAATTGTTTGTACTAATTCAACATGAAAACTCATTACGATCAGGACAGGTTTCGCTCATCTGATGAATTTAAGAATTCAGTTATATCATTTAAATCATTTCAACTTAATATAAATGTTTATGTTCGCAGAATTGATCGATGTTGACTAGATCGTTTTATTAGAAGATTATCGTTCAACGCACCCATTCATAAAATATAAAGGTGCAGGAGCCGGCGGACTACGTAGGGCGTCGCATTTAGAACGGAGAAAGCTCATTCCGTTCGGTTTTAAATAAGTCAAAACACACGAAGAGATAATGAAGCTTCGCGCGACGTGCGGAAACACGTAAACCGTTTTACATTTGTATCACTAATCATAAACAAAAATTAAAATAGCCACGGGATCACCTGCTCGGCTGTTTATTTAACATGCCTACCTTTACGCTGGCAGACGATTAAAGCTCCCGTTAATGTAATGCATTAAAACTTGCTCAATTCGCCCACACGGAGCTTTTTAACCGGCACGGACTTATGTGGGTCAATAAACTTCACGGAAAGTTTTCTCAAAAAGCTCAGCTTTGTTACTTTAAGTTTGCAGCTCACAATGTATTAATATTCATATTTCTGCATACGTCTACTGAATGGTTGTGTCACTATATTTACCATATCAACAATAATGAAAACTTGTTTTATTAAGTTCCATATAAATTTAGTAACTTTCAAATTGGCTTCCAACTATTCATTTGCCTGGTCCGTGGTGCAGCGGGAAACGTCGATGGCTTCCGTGACGGACTGCCCGGGTTCAAGTCCCTGTACGAGCACATTCTTTCAGTCGATTTATCAATCCTCTTCAATGACAACAGGTGTAAGTATTGTTTTAAATTCCTCGCTACCCTTCCAATTCCAAAAAGCTCTGCGTAGCGAGAGCAGTTAGCTATAGCTAACTAAAAGTATAGTTTTCTTATAATTTTAATCGATCTCAATCGCTCTTAAAAAAAGAGAGGTTGAGCATCTCAGTAGCAGACAAATTCTCGTTGAATACAAAACCCATAAAAATGCACTTTATTTGATTTGGTTTGCGATTTCTACGTATAATTTTTCTAATCATTCATAAAAAAAATTGTGCGTAAAACCTGGAACGTTTTTTTTTAAATGTTTTTACCTCTCTATTTTTTAATATTCTGGGCTTAGTATAATAAACCATCGTGAGACACATGCCTTTGCCTTTTGTCAAAAGTTTTGCTTTGGTGTCACATTAAGTGGAACTCATCTCAAATTTGATATTTTTTTAGATAATTAAAGAGTTCCAGGTGATTAATATAAGGAAACTAATTTAACTGAACCAATTAAACAGTTTTTTTCGCGTTGCATTTTTAAAGGTTTTATTCAATGGGCCGGGCCGGCTAGATTATGGTAAAATATTCGGTAGGAATTTCATAATTATTTTTTATGACAAAAACATGTCACTTAAAAATATTTATTACCAACACTTGCGTTTGTCATAAAAATAATTCATTAATTCCTTCATAATTATTATTCTGAATATTTTATAAACTTAACACATACTTTATTTCTTATAGTTGACATATTTATGTATATGTGAAAGAATTAATTTTTATTTATGAGCACTATATTTATAGTGATTGTTTTTTAATCAGATACCTTAAGTATTCTTCCAAAAGAAAAATTATATATTTCTAGGAAGTATAATACATGAAATACAATAATAAATTAAGTCGTTACATGAACTGTTCACTGAGCATGAAATATTACGTTTTATACTTTTCCTTCAAACTACTTCTTAATTAAAGATTTTTAAAGCATTTGGAAATTTTACCTTTAAAGGAGTAGTAAATCTATGCTGAATGTAATTCAAAATAATCTTGCTTTATTAATAATTACACTTTGCGATAGTAAGTCAAAGATGACTCTTAAAGAGGCGATACACATGTCACAATAAGTTAACACAATACGTGGAATAATCAAAACCTATTTTTAATTTTATATTGAAACTAGTATTGCTACCCGGCGTCGCTCGGACTAAGCAACCAATAATTATTCAATGTTATATCATTCGACATAATTATATCACAAAATCTAACATCCAAAATAGAGTTAAAATAAAATCACAAACTTTATTTAATTTGATGACAGCCCCTTAAAATGTCCATTCATAAAATTCAAGGAAAAAATTTAATTTGCTGTCAAAGAAATGTCAAATAATACCTTCACGTAAATAATAAACATTATTATTAATAATAAAAGCCGGGAAAAGTTCAGTAGAAGACTAATTTATTACATTTTGACTAAATGTCTTCGCCGATAAAAATTCAAACATATTTTCTTTCATGTTCGTTTTTATGGAAACTTAATGACCAACAATGCAAAAGGGAAATTACAGACCCACATACATACAAACGCCGTTTCGGTTTTATATTATAAGATTTTCATTGAGCTGTACACAGCTATCCAATAATTAAAAGTTTTAAATATTATGAAAAATCTTCAGTTAACTTCTTAATACCTTACGTTTTTCTTAATTAAGGCTAAGCGGTTGATTAACAATCATTTTGTTTAGTTGTAAGGTCATCATAATGTGTTAATATCCTAATTGGGAGGTTGACATGGTAAAATACTATATTTTTTCCATATTGAGTGTAGACAAAAGAAAACAGATGGATATGCTTAAAATTAATGATTTATACCAATCAATGTATATTAGAAATTTGAACAGTCTTTAATCACAAGAAAGACTCATGTTATTTTTCAATAGTAATTGATTATGCTTACGTATTCAAACTAAAATATGTGGGTGGATGGTGAATGAATGAAAGCGAAAAAGCATTCATAATAATAATGTGCCCGAGAAGACTCGGCATCTGTGTTAAAATAATTTATGGAAATTTTCTTCCGTGCACCGATGAATTAAGCATTTCATTTGTTTTAGACTCGGTCCTCACACCGTGATGTTTGCTTATAAACAATTTCCCTTGAATAATTTGCCGAGCCTCGTTAATGCTCAGAGATTAATGGGCATTGTCGGTTCACTCTTCTAAAATATTATTTGCTGTCCTAGAAATACTGACTGGGAAATGCAGTCGCACTTTATAACCGTCACCACACACCGAGTTTGATTTGATGACTTCTCGGAAGCAATCGCTTTTTAGTAGTGTTTATGTTTGAGTGAGATCGCAGTCAAAACTAAAGGATACAGTTTCACTATCAAATAATTTATATAAATATTCATAGTCTTTATTTATAAAAATACCTTGCATTCTATAAAATCATACATAAAAATTAAGCTTTCATAAAAATGAACTAATTGATTAATCATAGGATTGAGAACAATTTTAATTATTCGCTAAGACAGTGTCGAAAGTAAAGCAACCTGTTTGAAGTATATTTTATTTATAATACGATAAATTTGAAGTCGAATAAAGACTATTAATTTATGGTAAAAAAGATGTTGCCTAGTTACACATAGTCTGATTCAAAGTAGACAATATTTATAAGATAAATTTATCAGCATATATGTAGATGTAGCTTTGATGTTGTTTAATGTAATATTTTTTACTTTAATATTTAATAGTATTTTCATGGTCTTCCGAATATTGATTTAAATAAAATCATTATCAATTGATTGTTATTACAGTGCTGATGAAATTTCCAAGCAATGTGCGCTGTATATTATTGGAAATATTGACTAACTATTTTTTTGCAATGCTGTTTTATGCTAACATCGAATTTATAAAAAAAAATACACATGCTTTGATCAAACGTTTATTTATTTGATTATTGATCGCCATGCTGATTTAAAAAAGTTCGGAAAAAATTGAGTTGAAAAAAAAAACGGATCGGAATGATTGTGTTTTAGTATCCTCCCAAGTTGCATAAATAAAGGGGATTTCAATAGGGTCCTGCTGAGTAGATTATTCATTGTATAGTGGCCAAATTTGAGTCAACCAGTTTGGTAAATAATCGGCCAACACCTACCTGTCCGTCATCAAAATACAATATCTGGTGAAAACATTGCTGCTGTGTGTGAAAGTGTACAGGAAAACCCAAGGCAGCTTATTTCTCGTTGTTCACAAGAACTTGGCTTTTCTGCGATTTCAACTTGGCGAATTTTGAATCGGGCCTTATGTCTGCGCCCGTATAAAATCCAAATAACCAAGGAGCTTCAGGTAAACGACCACAGACAACGCCTGATTGGGTTCTGGAGCAGTTGGAAGTTTACCCAAATTTGTCAAAAAAGTCAACTTTAGCGACATGGCCCATTTTATAATGAATATTGGCAGACATTTGATGCTATATTCCATATTTAATGCCGTAAAATATACTTACAAATGAAATTAAAATTTAGTCGAAATCTCACAAACAACTTGTTTTATTTACATTTCAAAACTAAGCGTCCTTATAAAAAGACCCTTTATAAACACAAAACAATGAAACTGTAACTTATTCCTTTTTTCCCACACTGTTGAAACAGTGCGATGAAAATACTGCGCGGGTACAAGTATTTGAGGGAAAATGGTTCAATTGATTTCAAAATAAACATTTTTAAAGATTTGCGGTTTTATTTTCGTATTTTAGAAAGACACTGACATGATTGTTACTATGTAACTTTTGGTATCTAGGGTGCTTGCAAAACCCATATAAACTCATTATAATTCAATTAATTAATGGAATAATATAATACAAAACTACGAATTTATTTAATGCCTTTCAATAAAATTTTATATAAGTTATTTATTTTATAAAGAAATATATGTGAAGAATTAAAAAGTTAACTGTCCAACATAAACCATTTATGAAAACATTTGAAACTCATGATTCTATTTTTAAATGAGGAAAATTATACTTCTTTCCTTGTACAAAACAGTACTTACTTGAAGAATGTAGAAAGGTTAAAATATTATTTAAATACGCTCAGAATTTTTAAAGCTTGAGCGTCCTATGCAAACATTTTTCATTTTCTATCTGAGATGAAAAATAGTGTTCGAGAGAGACAAAGCTAGCAGACTGTGTAACTATTAAACAATGACAGGTGTTATGAGGCATGTAATCTGTTGTTTGTAAATTAAAAATAGACAGTGTCGGTCGCTGGATATGTCTCCTTCCTAGATCTGACATTTAAAATCATATATTTCTTATGTACATCTACTAATGAAACTATGCACGGTAAGAATTATGCAGTTTATCATTTAAAATATTTTAGCAAAGATTTGATACATATTCTTGATTATGTTTATGGGTGTGTTTTGTAGAAAATTAGCTGTAAATGCATTTTATTTATTATTATTTGTTTCCTGTTTTAGAATAACATTTTCTAAATTCGCACTAGATATTTTTTTTTTTTATTTTAAATACGAAGAATACCATTTCTGATAAAGCTCAAATATTAAAATACATCGATTATCGTTGGAATAAATATTTCCCTATAGGCAAAATCAGGTTTCCCGCATTTCATCATATCATGTATCTCATACCTAAGATCATTAGTTCGCGACGCGTAAACTGGCGTAACGCATATCAGTTACTTGATTACTCTGTTTGCTTTATAAATAAGTTTTCATCGATTTTAATTGAGTATAAGAATGATATTGATTGCAGTACATATTTTGACAATGTATGGTGTTGTGACAAGTATAGATTTTCGCACATTTTCACGAAGTTGGATAGGAAGAAGTATTTTGACTGGCTTCGAATGATGCATATTATACATATGTATGTATGTGCCTCTTAAGCAAATTTTTACCAATAAATTCTATTTTTAGACTTGAAATCTTGGGCCTTCTGCTGTTTACCTGGTTTTTCAGTCTGGACTGTTGAAAGGTGGAAATATCACAGCAATCTTTGCACTCGATCACAGATCTACCATTCCCTTCAATGAAGTCGTTGGTAAAATAACACCAGTTGAAAGACTATCATGTCCAAGTGGTGACACTGGTGACACTGGAGGATCCTACTCCGAAAAATCAATCGTTATGTTGATATTATAATCGGTATTAATAAAATGTATATTTCAAATTATGGCTGCTTGCTATACGTGAGTGTTACATTGATCGAACTAAGTCAACTTTCTTGCTTGTAAAATATGCGAAACGCAGAATGAATATTCATTTTTGCTTGCGTTCATTAAAAATTGTTATTTTTCTCTGTTAACGCCTTGTTATTAAAAAAAATAATCTCGAAGACAGAGGCGGCCATTGTTTGCTATTTTCAGGAATTGGAACTAAGAAAACGTGTTGATGCCACGGTAACATCAAATAAAATTGACGTGCATCCAATTAATCTTGGTTATTACACGTAATAAATCAACTACAATAGTAATTATCTTGTGCTAATGAAACTTGAAAGCTTCCGAGTAATCCTCAGCTAGAAATACTGCAAAAATATTAACGCTGTGTACCTCATTCGCCTTTACCGTGAGCTGGTTCCGTTACTCCAAATCTATTAATGTTTCAAAATATTCTGTCTTGCATTACGATATACGTCATTCATTCGTTACACCGGTATCATACTCTATTTATGTCTTCTTCTTCTTTTAAAATATTCGCTCACTATGTGAAGCATATGGCCACCACGTGGCGCCTCCGTGATTTCACTTGATAACACTCGCAAACTGCTATCATCATTTATTAGACGTCAAAATACCACTAGCCAAAAATAAAAGGGGCAGGATTGAGGTTATCATGAAGCATCCACATTCTTTCAATGTATCAGAATTAAATCCTTGTTGAGCCTTCAAACACTTAAATTAATATTGTCAAAACTAGCTGCTCGGTTTTTAGTCGACTATCAATCTATCGATATATAAGTTCCTATACTGTTCATCCGATTGCGATAAAACTTCAGTGAGTTGTTGTGTGGGCGCCTGAAAATAACAAACCTATCAGTTTTCTCCAAAATATACATCCATCATGACTTTGCAACGGTACCAGGCTTTCAATGAAAATGGAAATATAACATACGTTTGGGAGTACATTTAATTGGTGAAACTATTCAAGTGTGTAGAAACATATTCATACACTATGTTTGTGTGTGTAAAATACAGATTTTTTTGAACTTAAATATACTTATAACTTGAAAACAACCTCTTTAAAAGTGAACCTTTGACTTGTGAATGACAATTTATGTTTTCGATGGTTTCGGCGGTAACTTTGTGGATAGTAAGTCTGAAGATGCCTCTGAAAGAGGCGAAACACGTGTCACAATTAGTTACACAATACGTTTTTTTTTATATGACAATTATTTTTAATTTGGTAGTGTTTATTACTGTTTTTTTTTTTTTTAATTTAATTATTTCATGTACAAATACTTTAGTTTCATGTGCGGTTTAACCGAAAATTTTATGAATCATTAAATCCAATACACCTATTTTACGTAAAGCTTAAAATATAAACTGTCAAGTTGTGAAAACTATTAAAACTGTCTCATCTGTGTTGTTTTACACTCTAGACATGACTCGTGCTCTTTAGCTTGTAATAAAATAGTTAGAAAACGAGGCCATTTGTTTATTCATAGTAATGATTATATTTTATTCAACTAATGGGCTAAAACGACGAACGGATACATTTGAAATCATTAGCGGTATTCTCATTAGCAGGAAATTTTGTCTTGAAAATGTAAATGTATTCATTGAATATTTTTTAAATCTTTTGGGAACTAGTATACATATATAGTATCACTGTTATATTTTGAATGTTTCATATTAATATTCGAAGAAAAATTTTCAATGTTATATATTTTTTAAATATATCATATATTTTTTTTTTTTTTTTAAATATTTCATTACAGCTTGCGCCAAATATTCTGAAAAGTCATACGAGATTAACTCGATGGTAAATAATGTATCAGTTGTGCACAAAATCAACGAACATACACCCAGCCCAAGATCTCTTTTTTCAATTGAAAAATTACCTCCGGGGATCGCTAGGACAAAGCTCTTGCCACTAGACCACAGGGACCGACAAAGAAAAGAAATACGCGACGAGACGGATTCAGCGATTTTTTCGAGGTTACTCATTTACAATGTAGAATTCGTATTAATTTTTAATAGGTTTTATCACTAACGACCTGTGTTATAATTTTTGTTATCTTCGGGCATTTTAGTACACGGTTGCCTTCAAATGTGTGGATTTGTTTTTTTTTTTTTTGTAGAACTAAAATACATTGTTATTTTTATACCGGGTTATAATAAGTTATACCAAACAAATGAAAATTCAACAGAAAATTCATAGAATCAAAAAATCTCACTCGATATCTAAATTTATTTAAAAAATATTAAAAAGAGATTGAGTTCATGAAAACCCATTTATATTAATTTATCGTTCATTGATAAGGTTGTATATTAGTATAACGTGGTTATAAAATATATCATATATAAGTATCTTGATGAATTGTATATGTTTTATTGTTTGGTGTATGTTTGAATACAGCACAGTTTTCTTTCTATCAAATGTTTGAAACTAACGGTGTACAAATAATTGGTGGATGTAAACATTTCATTCAATTCATAATTTCAATTATAATGAAATTAAATATTTCTTTGATATTCAGTGTTATAGCTAAATAATAAATGTAATTCGGTTCAATAAAACCTATCGCATATTCTTGGAGAAACACAAACATCGTAATTCTTTACAAATATTTACTAAAGTCACTAAGATAAATTTTATCTAAACGAAAATATTTCCTGAATATCTGAAGATTTAATCTTTCTCGTCTAATGATATTATTCAAGTGATTATAATCACTTATAAAATAATATATAATTCAAGTAAAATTCGATTCATAAATTTCACGTAAGATTCTAAATTTACGCGTTTCAAGTCAAGCGAACAGTTATTTCTTTTTGAACGGTTACATCTTCTAGCTACTTATTAAAAAAGCCTGTAATATTTTAATTTAAAAAAAAATGTATCGCTTGTACATATGTAAGAATAAAAGTAAGACACAAACTGATCATTTAGATCTCAAACTGAATGAATTAGATCAAAAAAATTGCTTATTGATTCATCCAACAATAAAGCTTAGTAGCTTACTAATATGATTATAGAAAAGCAATACAAACTATTATCTACGCTTCAGTTAAAAACTCATTCGTGCAACTGAAATGCCTGACGATGCCGAAAGGCGAAAATCAACAAAGCTTATGGAAAATTACAAAATTTAAACGATTCTTATGTTGTAATTATTCAATCTTGTCCATTCCTAATGCTGCATGTGTACCTTTAATTGGATTTATCTTAACCAAAAAAATCTACGGTAACTGCTTGTTATTCAGTAAGTTGCTAAATTTAGCTTTTTTGAAGTGAGAAGGGGAGAAGTGATATGAATAAAATATGACCAGTGGTTCGATACGCATTCAGTCGAAATCTTTCAATTTCAATTGAACTACGATTTGTTTAAAAAAGACTTGTTGTTTGAAATTGATATCGACTCTAGATAAAAATAGTCATGCATATTTTTTAGTTTATATCTGTATGTTGCTTGTCTGTTTAACAATAAACAAAATATCATTATTTATCACTTATTTGATTTTAAATTCTCAACTCGGCCAATCTATTGGCTTGTATATGAGAAAATAAATTGACGGTATTTGGCAGTGCCTCGACGCCAGTGGCATATCCGGCGCGCGGAGAGCGTCTCTCACGTGGACATCTACAAAAAAATGTTGATTGCCAGAAAAATCGTGACAGGTGCGTTGGTTTTACATCACCGGTCTTCCGTCGTACTCTTTTGCGACGGGGACTATTTGACTCGGGAATAGTCAAACTTTGACTCAATATTATCAGGTTTTTTTTGTTGCTTGAAACAAAAGATAATTCTGAATTTTTTCCACTGTAAACTGATTGTTAAGCACAGTAAAAACATATTTGAATAAAGAATACATTTATTTTTTTACTAATTCCTAGTATATTTCCTGAAGGCAAGACCGGGTGACATCTTGTGCATTTTCAACTGATGTTTGCGATAAGCGAAACCGGTTATGCTCTTAAATAAATTTAATAAAAAGCTGTCTTATTTATTTTAATATAGTGACTTTCCACTAAGAGTTGAAAGTTAGCATCTCAAGCGTAGAATATATGATCTAATATACTTAGATACCATTAAGATTGCAAAAGCAATAAACTACAATAATTTGTGATTTTTGTTATATACATACATATATACAGGTATGTATGCATATATATTTCTCAAATGCATGGCGAATTGGCGTCAGCTGTAATGCCATGTTTTGTATTTTCTTCAATAAATAAATAAAATGTATAATCACAAAAATAGTCCAGACAATAATTATTATAAGTTCGTAAATTTATTTCAATCTTTTTCCCTGCCAAAGCCGTTGTGTGTCCAAATATTTTCTAGCTTTTACAGTATATATCTTTTCCGTATATGTAAGATACAAAATGTTTTAATTTAAGTTTCATACTGACAAGATATTTAATATTGATCTTGCAATAAATATTACAAACGGTTGTTTTAAATAAACATTTGTACTAGAATAATATCAATTATTCCAAAATACGTAAAAATTATTAAAATACACGATTCGCTTCTTAGGTAATAATAATTGAGGATATTTCAATATTTGGTCTCTTAGATTTACTAGCAGCTTTCTTTGCGGTTTGTATGTATTTTCTTTCACACACAGTTTGAGAATTATGTGAATTTGTTTTTTTTTTTAATTTACCTTAGTTTTAAAGATTGCGAATCAAATGTTTACAAACTTCAAGGATACGAAAGAATTTATGTCGAAATGAATTCTTCAGACGGCGTCGCATACTAATGGGCGACTTTAGTAAAATTGTGCGATCCAAACACCACGATAAATTAGCGGCGTGAGGACCGCGGCTCGCTACACATGAGGGCACTGAAAAAATTACCTCACCTGAAAAATGCAATATTTCATAGTCTCTTAAATAGAACATATTTATTACAATCTTGCATTTTTGCATCATTTGATTGATAAGTTATTTTAAAGTTAAATAAACAAATGATATTGATATGTTTATTTTAATTTGTCAATGCGTCTTGGAAGGTTAATGAGAGATTGTTTCTGCATTATAAATACGAAGAAATGATGATTTTTTTTATGGATTAATGACCAGGAAAATTTTCTAAAATCCATTCCTGTATCAGCATTATTCTCAATCCCTAATCTCTTTGTAAAAGAAAAGATTGGCAGATAAGTAACAAGCAATTCTTGTAGATAAAATCTGATACGGATACGGCTTGTGTAAATATATTTTCTAGTGGCTTGTTTTTCTCCTTGTTCCACATAAGATTTCACTGATCCATCTGATCATCAGTTGATAATGATCGCGATGCGCGAAACCGGTCCTAATCTTAATAAATAAAATTTGGAATAAGTATACATAAGTATCATGCCATCCTACCAAGTAATGGCAGTGTAATAACAACTTAAAAGTTATAACCATTTACAGCCGGATTGAATGAAAATAAGGAATTGTCATTGTAAAAATTTTATTATCTTTTTTTTGTTGTTAAATAATTGATTTCAAACCAGTACAGAGTCAAACGTGTACGATGAAAATCGTTAAAGTCTGTCCGACTGAAGACAACCTGTTGATCGTGATCGGTAGACGCGTCGAGGTTGGATATAGACCGTCCCTGGTCGACGTCGCTCGCCCTGTCGTCGACGACGATAGCGACATCCCACCTTGCGGCGTCTAACTGTTCATCATATATATATAAGTATATTCCCGTCATTGTTATTTCTTGATTAACACGCAGAACACCTGCTGCCCATCGGAATAATGGCCTCTCAACCGCACGCCGATTGATAAGAGTCTTGCGGTCAATTTATTTCTGTGTATTTTGCACGCTGGACAGCAGTGAGGTGATGTTCATTTATTAGTTTGAATTGTAAAGTTTATTCGTTTTTTTATCACTCCAGACAAGAAAGTTCTGAGAAAATGTATTGACTAATTTACTTTCGATGTATTTATTGAATGCTTCATTAAGCATTGTCGAAGTTTATTACGTTACGCGCTGATAAAATTCAACCTCATTTTTTATGAGTATTCAAAATATTTATTTAATCATTTTGCTAACTAAAAACTATGAATATTATTAGAGATTCAATCATTTATTTGAAAAGCATCGAATTGGGTTTTATTAATTATTAGGAAATAATTCAAAAATTCTCATTAAAAGAAAACTGTATAAAACGTTGCTTGGCATTATTTATTGACACTATCTGATTAGATCGACTATAGTTTGGTCATTCAATGATATGAGAAGCTCGCACTTGTGTTGTGTATTTTCCTGTAAACCAAAGAAATATATAGTATATATTTTTTTCAATTATTTGATGTCACAATCAACTCATTCTCATCGCGTGATAGTTGTGCTAAGTATTGACTTCTAATATATCATTTCTCAGTAAGACTTTTTCTTACCACATAAAATACCAAAGTGGAAAAATAGACAATATTGTATCTCAACATTAGTTGTTTTCCGAAAACTGGTTGTTATTCCATTCCGTGAATCTGAACAACATCTGAAATACATCTGAACGCTAAAGTCCATTATTGATCGATTAAAAAAATAATTTATGAAATCGTTCGTCCGTAATTTTATTTAACCCTCAACACCGAAATACAACGTTTTGATAAAAAAAAAGAGCAGGTAAAGATGATCCATCATTTCTTGACTGCCGCCGAATTCAGAACTAAAATTGTCCCCATAGAGTATATATTATATCTTTAAAAGTCATTTAAGATTTATTGTTTTAGTAAAAAAGGACATATAAATAAAAATGTGTAAATACTGCCCATTCCTCACGCGATGGTGGCGCTTTCGCTAGCGGCCAAGTTATAATGAAACATCTGCAGTCTGTCAAATCGCTCTCTCTTTTTACATCGTTTTCAGTTTTGATTTGAACATTCATTCTTAATGGTCATATTTCTTAAATAATATGCTTGAATGTATCCATTCGAAGATTTGAACCATTGACCGCACAATCAAGTAGGACGGTTGAAGCGACCGACAAAATGGTTACTAATTTATTATCAATGCGTTATCTCAAGTGATGCTACGGTTTCCGCTGAGCGATTGCCACGATAGGTAAGTTGCGGTTGCTTGCGGCCGGCTGCGAAGGACGAAACTGTCTCAGCTGTGTAGATAATATTTCAAATTAATATCTCGATATGTCACCTTTGAGAACATAGTAATGATTAACGTAAAGGGGCGAGGACCAGATAAATCTGGAACAGTTTAATTTAGAGAACTTAAGGATAAGGCGCCCCCTGTTTATACATGTTGCTTCTAACATCATATTCTCGAAATGAAGTAAGTTCAAATTCAGAACACTTAGAAATTTGTCAGAAAACAGATTTTATGCCACAAGAAAGTATGCATGTGCACAGTATTTTCTGAATTTTCGATACATTATCTAGTTTCATTTTTAAAAATAGTGCTGCAATTTCTTTCACTGTTTGTTTGGGTATATTAAAAATATTTAAGACTAAAAGTAAAATACATAAAATATTTGCATTCATTGCAATTTTATTTGTTCATAAACCTCCATAAACACCCCTCGTTTTGTAACACCTATTAAGATTCGCTGAACAGTCACACGCGCACATACAAACTCTTTTTCTGCCTGAGCAGCATGTACATTCTTAAGCTTTCCTTTACAGTCCGAAAACAATATAAATAATAAATCACCATAAAAACACCATCTTTGCATGAAGCGTAGTGACGACACTTTACGGGATCGTATTGTTTTTGGGACCGTAAAGGATAGGTTAAAAACATCACAGACGTGTTTACATAAAACAACACATGTATACAATATTCTTTATCTTGGATTGCAAATCATTATCAATAAGTAATATAAGCTTTGCAAATAAGACGAAAGAATCTTATTTACAAATGCGAATAAAAATGTAATGAGCGTAACCGGTCGTGATTATTTCTTTACATTGTGGAGTTAAAGAAAAAGTTTTTTTCCTATAGATCTAATACTTTTTCACTAAAAATTTCCAGGTAAAATAGCAGAAAGTTGATTAGCTAATTAGACTAAATAATTTATATGAATAAGAAGCCTTTTAAATGATTACTCGTTCATGAATATCATGGATAACGGAAAAATCCAACATTATTTTTAGTCGATTCATTTTTATTTGAGAACTTAAAAATGCACGCTGTATATTCGTGCTATTTGATAAACTCTTTAGATTGATATAAAATGGTCCATTGGAATTGATTTATGAGTTGTTTTTAATCTTCGGATATGCAATTAACATTGAGCCAAAAGATGTGTTCCTGAATGAAAGATACATTTTGATAAAAACGGTTTTTTATATCAATCATCATTTTTTATTTCGTCGTTTACGTCTTGTGATACATGAGTGATGTTTTCAGTAAAGAATTTAAGACAAATTTTCCACAAATCGTGGAATAAATATGATTGAAGTCAATTTTATCAGGAAGCAGCTGTTCTATGCTTTACTTGATGTCATAGATATATGGATTTTCAATGTCACATAATATATTATTAAAAAAGGTTAAATGTGAAGTGAAAATCGTTTCCAACTGTTATTTTTTATGCTTTATTTGCAGGAAGTTATTATAATAAACAGGGCAGACAAAATATCATTTTTTTGGTAAAATTTCAAATAAGATTATTACATTAATGTTCTTGTGTATAATTTATGAAAATATTCTATATTCTTATACGTTATTCCACAAAGAATAACCTGTTTCACTTCTATACTGTCAATTGTTGGTAAATAGTTACTACGAAAAAGGTTTTTTTTTTTTTTAACTTTTTCCACCTTATCATAAACAACTAGATTTTCTCTTTCAGTTGGTAATGCGCAATATCATCCAGATTTTTATAAAAATAATGGAATAAGTACATTAAAATTATGAGAAATACTTTTTAAATACCCTCCAGAATATCTTCATAGTCGAAAAAACAGCTAAAACTTTTAAAACAATTGTTTATCAATCACCCTAAAGAAATTATATCCGTTTAGTGAAAATATAGTACACGATACCTACACTTTTAAAAGTGTATATGAATCATCTCAAAAAGAAGTCTAGTTTTTGAATAAAAATAAATTATTTATTTCATTTTAAATAAATTGTGTAAATGAAATAATGATAAGTCTATTCAATTAAGCTTTGAAAACACTTTCAAGTGAAACTCTCTTATGTGTTGCATATTAAAGCATATTCATAAAGCTTTATCAAGATCCACCCACATTTTCACAAGTTTCTCTGGTCTCAGGTGTGATTTCAGACATCTCAAAAAATGTCTTGTAGATACATCTAAATCTTAACTCCTCCAATTAGTTTTAAAGATGTAATTCTTTAGATAAAATCTTGACATTTTTTTTCTTGTTTATCTGTGCCGTATCAGTGAAGTGAAACATTTTGTACGACCATCTAAGTCTTTCAGCTTATTTTCATGTTGGATAATTTTGTCACATTTCAATTGATTCCTTAATACTTGTATTGTGAGTGTATAAAATTTGTTTTTAATGGTAGATTTTCGGATTCCAGGAAAAATCGTAAAAAAATTAACTAAATACGAATTTTTCCATGTTTCAGAAAGAGAATAAAGCATCCTCTGTCACGATCTGAGGTAAAGAATTGTATTTTTTTGTGTTACAGTAGAATATTTAGGCTGAAAAGAAATTTTAAAAAAAAATCACAATCCTGCCACTCTCTTTTTTTATCATTAGTTGCCACTCTTAAGCCGCAATATCGTTTAATTACTAAAACATGCTCGCAGTAGAAACTGATGATATGTTTATAATACTGTAATATGAAGTTAAATGTTTTTGTGAACAAGTGATGAAAAAAACGAGCTAATTGAAAAAATAACATTTAAGTTTTTAAAAAACGCGTAAAAAGGTAATAGTACCCAATTAAAACATTCCAAAATTCTATTACATAAAATATAAATATTATTCAAAACATGTGTTTGATTAAGCAAATATTCTTAAAATAAATGATGGTAACTAGTTCATGCACTGACCCTTTGGCTATCGACTTACTATTGCTTTCTTCTTTGAACCGCTTCAAAAACGTTAGTGCGAATGAGAGCAGTGACGATCCTGTAAAATTATTTTGAATTTTTAAGACCATCCACCGTTTGAAATTCCATACCGCTTCAATAAGCCGCGACACAAAAACGCGTTAATTGAAAATATATAATATAATAGTTTCTGTGGATTTTTAGAACAGTGTAAACGTATAGCCAACATATTTATTAGTTTTTTTCGACCGCGTTATTTAAAATCCGTGTAAAAAAGAGTCAAGTGTATTCATAATAATTTAGTTTGTCGCCACTGCCTTGTAAGCGATGCGGCGCGGTGGGCTAGGGTATTTGCCTCGCGATCGCTCGCTTCGACGTCTCGATAAGCCGCCGATTTTTGAATCCATGCCAAAGCCATTTGTAATATTTCATCTCGACTGAATGATGTTATTATTATCACCGCTTGTCTCCGTGTCCTGTCTATATCTACTTTCCTCTCGCGACGCAGACATTTAACTGTTGCTTTCTTATAATATCGCAATATAAATATATTTTTAAGTAAAAAAAAAAAAGTCGGATTTTTCTGTCACATATTTTTAATGTATACTGTAATTCTTTAAAATAACGACTGTGAAAGTACTTCATATTATAATGTATTTTTGTATTAACTTTGAAGTTATAAAGTGTTGTCTACAAATACAAAATATTTAACAACCACAGATTATTCTCATACTCATGTGAACAATAAACACCATCAAAAGTCATTTTTAAATTGTTCACTGTCATTCCTTTTTAGAATGGCTTTATATTAAAACATTTTATGTACTTATTCCACATTAGAGTTATTAGGATCAGGATCGGTTTCGTTCATTGCAATTATTATCAACTCATCAGTTCTAAAGTGGTATTATTACCAAAAATGTGTAATTATTTTCCTATACCCTCAAAAGAGTTGTCATAGCTAATATTCATCGTTACTCAGTACAGAAAAAAAATCCCGTATTATTTTCTTGGGCTCACTGGATAAAACAATATTTTTTTCTTATTTCCATCTCAGCTCTACGTCAAAAAGTCAAACTGGGCCTTTTTGCATTACCACTTTATAATGGCTTTTGGTTGCTTACAGTTGCCATATTTCTTCATTCTTCATGAACTCTTTATCACTATTTAAAAGTAATTGTTTAAATAAGATAAAATTCTTCGCTTATATTTTTTAGTTACATTGCAAAATGTCAACGACCTGATCAAAAATTGTATAAATGTTTGTGTATTTCTCCAGATTTTTAAACGATAATATCTTTTCATTTTGTATTAAGATAATGTACTAAAGCTTCCGATTTAATGTCAAATTACTCCAAGCAAACACATGAAATCTAGAATTTTAGCATTGTAATAGAATTTAAAGATCGTTAAAATTGTTCGCAAACGGCAGTGGAATATGTTTGAACTAATTACAAATCAATGGTCGAAAACAAATAAAATATCTTTTTTGAACGACTGTTTTCAATTTATTTTACTAATGAAACACGTGTTCAACCTCCGAAAAATACAATCCATAGTAATATTTACAGTTTCACAATATTCAACCTTATGTAAAATTAAATTAAATACGCTAAGTTCATGGTAAAACGAATTAAGTATTAGATTATTGTGTATTGTAATACGGAAAAGTCATATCTTTTATTGAAGTTTTCTGTCTTGATAGACAAGTTTAAGTTGATTTAAATAAAATATCCTATCATATTACGTAGTTTGAATGTTTTTAAGAGATTAAACGCAGATGTAGCCCAAAATACCCGATTTCTCCTTGAATATTTTAGTTTAACTGTCTTTTTATGACACAATAAAATAAATGTGGTATTTGCGCACTTTATTTTCCTGCAGTAAGTATACTAATTTTGTACTTTTTAAGCATACAAATGCAGTGATAGCGCGTCATACAGCCCACATATTATGTCATTGTGCAGTGATTATGACAAGATGAGTTGTCGTTGCGTGCGGAGACGGATACGTCACTACTCTAGCGGATATCCCAAGAATAAGATTCACGAGAGATGACAAATATTTTTTTTATTGTTTTGTTATTAAATAAAAAAACACGTTTGAATATGGTTTGATTTGAACATACAGTCAAAGATATCGACAGTCAAACTTTCCTTAGCAAAGGAATTGATTTTTTAATTATCTCTTAGTGCTGCTTTAATTCATTTCTTACCTGCGGTATAATTGAATACTATTGAGTAGAAAGGTGATATGTGTCATACGTCAATAGTGTGAACAATTAAGCAAAACATTTTATTTTTTTTAAAAATGAGTTCATTGTTGTCAGTAAAATTTCAAAGCAGCTCCCGTATTATGTATCATAAGTGATAGTACTTAAAAAAAACAAATATGATCACAATAAATATGAAAAAAATAGTCAAAGAAACGTTTAGCACTGCTGTCTTCCTTTTCATTTTTGTAGCCAAAGCTATTACATTGCATAAGTTCAGATCTAAAATATTTTTCTCACTGATTTAATTGGAAGAACTCTTTTAAAACACATAAAATTTATTAGTTAGCCAATACAGTTAATTACTGCACAGTGCACAGCATCATGACGACGTCATCAAAACTTTAAAAAAACTAGTTTAACGATAATGTTTCACCACTATACATTGTTCTTGTGGATTAAAATACTTTAGTATTTCTATTATTAACGTATGTAATATTTAGCCTGTGACTGATTATTTCATGTGTATGTATTTTGCGCATAGTTCTAAAAATAAAAATTTCATGTCCCATATTGATGATTGAAAATCTGGTTTCATATGTGAGATATTTGACAACCCTTCGCTTTCAAAAAAAAAAAAAATTATAAAATCGCCCAGTCAATATGAAATCTCACGAGGTTTCGTTGTTTACTCGCGATTCACTCGCCATGAGAGGGAGTGATTGTTTTCACACGTGCGCCTCGACGCTTCTTTCTGTTTTTATTTTACGTTCAGCGTCGCTTCATTTACGGTGATGCTGTCTTGTGAAAATGGCGTATCATTTATTATGACAGGGATATTTACCTGACTTTAAAATTGAACAAAACACTAATCAATCAGTTTCAAATGGTTATGTTTAAAGACAAAAAAAATATCATTGTATTCCTATCCAATCATTCTATCTCTTAAGGTGAATGGTGTTAACTGTCAAGTATTAATGGACAGAAAAATAAAAAAATAAAGCAAGATGTTATGATGAATTTTGCCCAGTTGAATATGATAAATCGCTGAGTGAAAACAAACGTGATTAGAAGAAAAAAGTATTAAATAAAATTCATTGTATTTTATTTATAGCTAGCCAGTACCCAGCAAGCGTTGCAATTCCACTCAAAGAAAGAATGTTTAATTGTGTATGGCTGTATTTATTGACTATACCAAATCGGTGCCAAATCATTAACAATTTATCGCAATCGGATGAACGTTATAAGAACGCATACGGGACATACACTCATTTATTTTTATATGTATAGATAGATAGATAATTAAGAAATATTCGTAAGCTTCCACACAACAAATCACCATAACATTATCGCATTCAGATGAATGGTATAGGGTCGCATACGGGACAAAAAAAAATTCATTTTTATATGTATATATAAAAAGATAATTAAGAAACCATCGTTGGCGTCCACGCAACAAATCACCAAAGCTTTATTGCAATCGGATGGATGATTTTAGAACGCAAAAACCTTTTCGGGCGTCTACACAACAAATCACCAACGTTTCATTGCAATCGGATGAACCGTTTGGCCCCACATAGAGTACAAACAAACAAATATTGTTTTTTTTATATAATATGTAATGACAGAACTATTAAGTCGATGTAAATTATAAACAATTAAAAAACGTACCCATCAACGAAATACCCATAGATGATTCTTTGTTTATGTTATCTGTGAACATTGATTTTAAAATAATTATAGGATATTATATAGCTAAACGTTTGATAGACATATTTCACATTTAGAATTTTTATAGAATTACATGTAAAAATTTTCACATTGAAAGTGCATTGTTCTTGCTGCGCAAGCTAATGCAGAGGTATTTTCATTCGAAATTTCGTCTGGCAGTAAATATTCTGTTTCATATAAATAAAGCATTAAACTTTCCTGGATAATCCATTTACCTCGAGCTTTTAAGTGCATCGTGTAAAAAGTTCACCTCTGCCAGAAGTCGCAATAAAGTGGCGTGTATACTGACCGGTGTAAATAGACATTAATAAGAAAGCACTCTCCTAACACTGAGCATTAATTCTCAAATGTAGAAATCATGCAATATTTATTTGTATTTCTTATTTCTGTGATATGAAAAAATATTGGTCTGGATTCTTATCCAGACAAGCTTTTAAAGAACTTAAATTCTTTTTTTTTAATATTATGTCTAGTGTTTTGCGAAACTTTTTATTTTATGTGATATTTCGTACATATATATTATTATCTATGTTAAAATGTTCATTCTTATTTATACATGTTTTATTCAATGAATTATATTCATGCAATTGTTTAAAAAATCCTCAAGTATCATAAACATTATAAAATAATAATGTTTTTGAAATAGTGAAAATGCTTTATACAACATAAAACATTTTTAAATATTAAAATTAGTCTTATCGTATACTGTACCAATTCAGTCTAGTCAAAAAAAGTCTAGAGTAACATGCTAATAAAGCACACCTTGCCATCATTTAATAATGCTGCTGGGTTAAAAACTACCCTTTAATGAGGCCAACGTTAGAAACCATTGGCTGATATATGTAGATCCTGTATGTTTAGAAACACTGAGTATTTTACATTCTCATTACGTGTCACACATTATAATGAAAAACTATGTTTCCCTTCATAGCATTTCAAAAATAACATGTGCTAAAATTAATATAACGCCATACTTAAGCTTTCAAAGCTACAAAGTATTGAAAAGGGTATTTGACAAATAACATAAAATCTTGTTATTATGACATGGTCAGTATAAATTTCAAGATTGAAGATTTGTTGACTGTATCACTTTTAAGGTGTCGACTTGGTTAACTCTTGTTGAAAAGGCATAACATTTTAAAAATATACTAAACAATTTTAGCATATATTCCACAATTGGTTTATTAAATCCAGGACCGGTTTCGCTCTTCGCGAGTATTTTCAACATTCATCTTTTTTGGTATAATCACTACTTAAAAAAATTTGAATTAAAACTATTTATATGCATTTAAAATACTGCATGCGGGATGATTGTTATAGTAAGTCCAAAGAATAATGAATCAAAGGTAAATTCATCACACGCCCTCGAATTGTCTTCAAATGAATCAAATGAGAAGTAAAAAATCGCTGAGGTGGTTTTGTGCAGAAGCAGCTATTTCAAAGTTGTTTGAAAGGTGTATAAATCATAAATTGTTTTTATTTCAAGTGGAATATTTAAAAAAAATCGTGGGCTCCAACTTTAAAAGTGTTCAAATAGTAATCATAATTTTCCGAGACATTTTTTACTTTGACAGTGTTTTACAGTTGGCTTTTAAATTCGCTCATTATTTAATATTTATCCTAAATATACACGAATATTCAAAATTTTCTAAGCGCCTTGCCTCATTTTCTTTTGAGACAGATCTTGACGTCTGACAAATTAAACTTAAGGCGTAAACACTTACCTATTGAATGCCGCTAGAGTTAATTAACTCAAAAGATTTTTTTGCGTACCTTAAACATTTATATTAAAAACGTGAGAAAAATGATAAATTACAGCAACAGCTTTGATAAATAAAACTATTCATTTTTATGCTTGAAATTATTTCTGTGGAAAGTTAGATGAAGACATCTAAAAGTAAAGGGAATTGATATATGCATGAGTGAACGAGATCACAATAAATAATAAAAAAATATTTTTTACGTATTTACTTTGTAATGTGCTGCCTGCCATATTACATCTGAAGGTGTTTAATAATTGTGTGTTTTACTCTACATATAATTTTGTTTTTCTATCACATAAAGCGTATTACGGGAAATCAGCAGGTGCAATTGTGAAATATTTAACATTTGTATGTAATATTATTTTATTTTAATTTAAATTAACAGGTGCAATCACCTCAAAGCAGTTCATTTATATCAAACTAGAGGATTTGTCCCACATACAAAAAGAACAATGAGATATGTTGATTGACTGTTTTAAGACGCAGTAAGAGATACAAAAAAATGAATAAACCTATAAAAAAATGGTAAACTACTGTAAGCCCGATTTCAAGCTTAACAAAAAGAGAGAAAGAAAATTTAAAAAGATGTTTTTTATAATATGTTATTTTACCAAGATACTCAATGGCAAACACATTTATTTTCTTGACTCTCTATATAAACTTGTGTTTAGTTTTCATTTATAAGAGTTAATTGAATACACCATATTTACACTTCTTGAGTCTTGTAACAGTCTTGTGCTGGATTTTTTCTGTAAAATTGTATGTGGAAAATTTCTAGTTTAACAATCCTTGTGTCATTGGAAAATCTTCTATGTTACGGTTGGTTCCATACAAAACAGAATCTTTTGAATCAGAACTGTGATAATTCATGATAGTGGAAAAATATAAAAATCTATTTTTCCTGTCTCTTTTATATAGATAAGCAATATTTTTAGAATGTTCTACACATAAGCATATACAATAAATAGATATACAATATTTATGAGTGAACTAGTAAAAAGTGCGCTTGTTTTTTAATCAAAATGTAATTATAAAAAATATAATTTAACATATTACACGTATAAAAATTAAATTAAACTCAATTCTGATGTGCTTCTATAGAAGTTATTTATTTAATCGACATTTACTTAATGTTCCAGGTAAAATGATAAAACTGAATGGAAGATTAAAGCCACAGTTCACGTTGTTATCGCATCTTATCATTGTGTTATGCAATAGCTTAGTAATGGAAATGAGATTCATTTGATTCGTTAATACGAAGAAACGCCACAATTAGTCTGAAATCACGCGTTAAGAATATAGAATAATTCTTTAAGGTATAAATCTTTTATAGTGACATTACTTATAAAATATGTTTTTCTTTTTAATTTTAAGGGTTCTTGTTTCTCATTGCTATTCCCGAGCGAGCATTGAATAAATGAAAACTGTCTCATTCAAAAATTGTGTTTTCTTTCTTTTTCCTGAGACAAAGAAAGATCAGGATAAAATGTAAATATTGCTGCGGCAAGGAGGTATATCTTACCTTCCCCGTGTTTGCAGCTCACGACGGCAGATCGCGCTAATTAATTTCATGTCATCGTTTTTGTGAGTGTCTTTCCTGCTGAAAACTAAGCTCCGGCAGTGTGGATATGACAGGAGGGCAGAAGCGGCCGGGGGTAAGCGGCAGCGAACACCGCGCCACCGGCCGTGATTACCATCTTTTGCCAATTAGTAAAACATACAAAACTCCTCCTCGTCTGTGTTCTACTCTCCTGGTATGTGCCTCGACGATTTTCCACCGAACCAGTGGCGCTTTTAATCGAATCACTCGATTAGTTAAATACCCGTGGACTTACCTACCTCTTCATTCTGGTGCCCTAGTAAGGTGGTTGTTTAAAATAATGCCACTTTACTTACAAGATAGTATTTTATGACATCATTGAAAGAAGTTTGTTGATACCGATGTTCTACACGATATTCATAGGCATTTTTTTTATTTTCCAAATAGTTTTATATTATAAATCACCCGATTCAAAGGTCTTGGCTACATTTCATTCAAATAAATACTTTAAATTCCTTTCCATCCATTCGATTCAAAAAATGGGGCTCGGTGGGAGCGATGATTTAAAATCTAAGCAATAACTATTATTTCTTCCCAAAGAGATGCTTAGAAACTGAGAAACAAGTAGTTTTCATAGAAAATCTTTTGAGATAAGCTCCATTACGAGTTCATATGTTCCGCTGATCCAGATTTTTGTACTTTATTAAGTTAAATAACAAACAATCCTTAAATAATATTAAACATAATAGTTAAGGATTTTGACTGAAAGGTGATGGAATTTGAATATCAAATTTGAATTGTTTGAATTTTGTATTATAACAAACCCATTTAATTCATTAAAACTCGTTTCCATCAAATTTTCGCTAATTTACATTATAATAGCAATATAACTCAGTGATCTACTTATATTTTTATATATAAACGATACTTACTGTTAACTGCGCATCGGTTCGAGTACATCCGTGCACTTGAAATGCCTTAAGATGCCCAAATGCGAATCCCGAGTCGTTAGCGACATAATTCATGGAAAAGTACAAAATTCAAACAATGCAAGTTTAAAAATATTAGTGTTAAGATTCACTAGGTATAATAATGTAATCTAAGAGTAAATGTAAAATTTCTTTGTCAAAATAATATAAATTTAAATGCTGTGTATAGAATTATATTGCGCGTGAATGCAGGGTCCAAATATATTAATACATGAGTGAATTATTTTTTGCGGATTTGCTGGCCAGTTTGAAAATATTTAAATGACAAATGGGAAAATAATGTAGGTGTTCATGGAATGTTTTTAATTTCAGATAAGTCACCTTTTCATTTATTGAACGAAATATGAAATATGATTCACGCGCCGTTTTCACAGATGAGATACTTTCACCGACAACTTTGGTTCCCACACCTTTTACCCTTTTGCAGTGACGTGTAAAATACTATTGCTTAGAAGAGATTATATGTTTTAAACAAAACATACAAAAGATTTAATTTTCAGACAAATATTACTGACAGCATTTTCTGTTTGTACTCCACAACTGTACATATAAATGCCTTTCTTAAAAAAAACTTGAAATAAGTCTATAGGGCTTGCTTTTTTAACTTCAATATTGGTGATCTACTCATTTATTCACATCATGGAAAACTCAAGAATTCAATAAGTATTATAAAAATTACGAAAATAAATCCATATCAAATGGTATTTTTGTAATGTTTCGTAAAACATATTATTTTCAAAATGAGTGTCATAATGCCTGACACTATGAAATTGTATGATGAATCTTATGGATATCAAGAAATTATGTTAGCTAATTGTCTATTGTAATTAGCAGCAACTATAAGCTTTATATACACTATTCATAATAATCATATGAATATTTTATAAAAAAAAAAATTCTTATCGTTTGATTAAAAAAATGTGACTGTATTTTTAATTAGTATAAATAATAAATTTATATTTTTTTATAAGTATGAATCAATAAAATTTTCGTGATACTTGGGTTTTTCTTAATATTTATTTTTTAAATTCATTTTATGGATTTTGCGGCAACTTAGTCGAAGGTCATTTTTATTTAAAATTGAATTGATAACTTTGTTATTCCACATATTGCGGATTACGTAGAATAATAAAGTTATCAATATAATTATTTATCTTCTATTATGACTCTCAATTATTACAGTGTTTTAATATAGACTTGGAAAATAAATCATAAGAAGTATTTCTACTGCTAGACACGGTTATTGGGTAAATCGAGCACAGTGTGAAACATATTTGTTTATATTAATAAAATTACGCACAGCACTGGCCTTTAAGTTTTTCGTCACTACGCCCTGGCGTGACTACCTTTTGATGGAGATGATTACTACTCTTAGTTTAAAATTGTTGTTTTTATTATATATTATTTTACAAACAAGATAAAGTTAACAGGCCTCAGAATTCAAAACAATTAACAACTAAAACCACTTTTAAGATGTTGTCTCAATTCTTGAAGGAAAATCGTTGTATTAAAATAAATAAAAAATATTGGTTTTTATCAGGGCTGTCGAGTCGGAGTCGTGGAGTCGGACCTTTTTGGCCGGAGTCGGAGTCGTCGTGGCGTTCTGGCCGGAGTCGTACTCGGAGTCGGAAATTTTGAAAAGTTTGAACTTTTTATTTTTGTATTTAATATGTCAAATATGCCTGGTGGCCGCCGCATTGATAGGGTTGATATTTAATTGAATACACATTAATAGGAAAATTAGGGGAAAAAGTGACGATATTAACGTTTTTTTAGTCGGAGTCGTGTTTTTGGTAAATGATGGAGTCGGAGTCGGTCTTTTTTTGACCGACTCCGCAGCCCTGGTTTTTATACTACTACTGCAGAGAGTAAGGTGGAAAAGATACGAACGTAGTATTGGATACAAATCCACTAATGGATTGAAATATCAAGGCTTAAATTTAGTTATTATTCAGTCCGCAGGCAATCAAGATCAATTTTCATGAGGGTTAACCACTTGAAATAGGGTCCATCGTCTTACTTTACGAGAACTTGTTAGGATTCAGTTGCATGACGTTCTCTTTCGGTACTTAACCGCATGAAGACTGAAAAAGAACAGGAAGAACGTCCAAGCGATTTGATCACTAGAATATATAAATGCCATCTACAACTTAATCTAGTATCAAAATATTTATCAGGATGAGCTGCAATTTTACTATCATTGACTTGGAAAAATCTAGTTGTTAGGTTAAGAAAATTTTTACATCTCAGACACCTATGTTTTCCATAAGTCCATCAAATTATCCTTTCAGTAAATAAACACGTTGAGATTATAATAGAACAGGACAAACGTCCGAGTCCTTTGATCACTTGACTGCAACACTGGAATCTCTGACTTAATCTTGTATCAAAATATATATTAGTATGAGCTGCAAGAATAAAAATATATTTTTTAATTAATTATATTGATAGCGTTAAGGTGACGAGTTTTGGATTAAGGCACATTAATTTGACGTTGTTAGCATTAATGACTTGATAAATTTGGTGACTGAAGGAGCAAGGACGCACCTGCTTATGAATATTTCTTCATCAAAAGTATACCGAGGCTTAAACTCTGGCTCTTTTCTTAAGCCCCTCAGTTAATTGAAAATCGTCAACTTCGCGCAAACTGCTTAATACTGTGTTTACTGTTTTGGCAAGTTCGTCTACCAAAGGTTAATTTTCACTGGCGATGCAAAATTATGATTACATATAAATAAAACAACCATTATAAATTCGTATCATAATACCTTTAGAAATTATTATAGATATGAACCTAATCGAGATTACTTTTAATACTATGTTGACGTTTTTTATGAGAAGACCAACGCTTTTACGACTGTTCTAAAATAATTATAATATTATATTTATGAGAATAATAAATTATTTAAAATTCTATCAATATTATTATACCGGTTAGGTGGAGATCAAAGAAATGTTGGCAGTGTGTCACTTGACTATACTATGTATTACATAACTTGTCGGATACTGCGCCTAGCTGTAAAATCTTTACCCCAGCGATCGAGAAAGTCGATAGTTCATGTCGCGGGAACGTACCTAAAGAAATCAACATTATTAATGAGAGCTTGGAAATCGATAGTTGTGATTTATTTACTACTTGAATTAATCTAATGTGATATAATAAAATATATTTAACTAGTGCTGATCGCATTGTTAAATATTTTATATTTCAAAAAAATCTCAGCTCTTCTTTTGTATTTTTACAACTCTCGAGTATGAAACTTGCAATGGTGATCTTAAGATAAATACCATACATTTTTATAACACTGTCTTACAAAAATATAGCTCAATTCAAAGCCCGTCAATTATAGATCAAACCATTTTACAAAATATATTTTCAAATCGAATACTCTCCATTTATTTATTGAAAATATTGATTAAATTGTCATCTAATTGCAAGAACTCTATAATTTTTTAAATATTTTAGTTCTGCAAATATGTAATGAGTTATTTTTTGTAGAATTTAAATACTTTGCTATTTTTTCACAGTGTTATTAAACACACTTCACTTTAATGTTGGAATTGATTTGTTCTATAAAAACAACAATGAGATTATGTGCCAAGTCCAAATCGTAACGTTGTAATTAAATCTTCTTCTTTAGAATAAGAGAATCTGATTCTGTGAAGACAGATTGCTCTTGAAACAATGTTCCTTAAGATCAGGTAATAGGGGTGCAGAATGAAGCACGTGTAGCTTTTCATCCTTGAAAACCTCGCGATCCCTTTCATACCGAGCTTTTGCTTACTCGCGTAAGTACTTTAAAATACAAACATTCAATTAAAATGCAAAGTAACACGGCTAAAGGTAAAGGAACAGTTACTTACAGAAGCGAGTCACTTATTTATACAATTACATCTGCGGAAGTTTCATTTAGAGGGTGTTCCTTTTTATTTATAGGGTGCAGGGGTTGAGGCGGCTGTTTTTAAATAATGTCAGAGTTATTGAAATTTTTACACTTCTAGAAGACATTTGGTCTGAATATTATTAAAAACATAGTGTTGGTTATCAAATAATGAAAAGCAAAAAAGGTAGGATTTGACTGTTACTTTTTTACTGAACCATTATCTTAACAAAAGATTTTCACGAGAACTTCTTCTTATTTAGTTGGAGAGCTAGAAAAGGACTTGATTTAAGCTAATTGTTCTCGCTACTTCCTGTTTTAATGATTCTTTGGGTAGATGGGATAAACGTCATATACATATATGCTTTCGATGGAATATGAATTGAAAACACTGTCTGTCTTGGGATTTGATCCTATGAGCATCGCAGCCAAAGCCAGCAACGATGAAACTCAACCACGGTCCTGCTAGGCCCAACCATAAGTAGTATTATTGATACTACGTCTAATACAACGCTTCTGAACCTTCTGAAGCCTCGTTTACCTCATACAAATATGTAACGTCCCAAAGTCAAAATGCTATCTTGACATCATTTCACTGGTTATTTATATTATATTGAATATACCTTTATTTCGTATATGTGCAGAAACAGATGATTTTTAGTGACTTATTTTAAAAAACCCCTGCGTTGTTCTTTAATTTAAAAAACGTTGGCTTGTAGCTCATTATCAGCTGTTTCGCGTTTAAAATGTTAGTACCGATTTCATCTTAATTTATCACGAAAATTCATTGTCAAAAAACTATTATACTTCGTTGTATAATACCGTTAAATTTCTAAAGAATTCTTTGAGAACGAATTTTGTTTAATACACATCCTGTAAGAAGCAAACACCCACAATATGAAGGTGGGTTTTGAAGATTCTCTTTCAAAACGCGGAAGTTAAACAGTAGAATAAGAGGCAACGCAGGGAGGGAACGTGGGGAGAGGGCGTAGAAGAATCGAATGAAGTGAGCATCATGTAAGGTGGCTCGTCTCCCGTTCCGTGTCTTGGGTAAAAGCAACGCAATAAATACGACGTCAAACAACATTTTTGGCACCCGGGAAGAACCATTCAAACGCATAATAGCCGGCGAATAAGTATGAAAATGTAGTGAGGATTAAAGGTTGAATTATATATCACATTTTTATATTCAGTAGTTCATATTTTTAGTTGATTCGTCAAAATGTTTAATATTCATTGTGAACCAAAATAAAAAAAATGGTTTGAAGTGTAGATCTGCACCACTTTATGCTATGTTTTCTTCACTAATGACATATGGGTAATTTAGGTAGTTCAGAATTATTGACCTCAAACGATTTAAATGGAGAATATTAATTACTTCATTCCAATTCAACTTGAAAAAAAAACATAAATGCAATTAAAGATATGAGATCTGAATTTTTTTAGCCATATTCGTTCACAATTTGGAGCATATGACCTCTTAATAAAGGTACCTCAACATATTTTTTATACGAGAAACGCTTGTTACTAAGTCGCTCAACTTGTCTTGTAATCCGATGAGAGTTGGGGACTAGGATTAGATGGGTGGGAAAGATTTATGAGACAACACAAACAACCATGCCTTTGAACAGAATTGAAAACTGTTCGTACTGAGACTTGAATCCGTAAGGTCTGTCACAGAGGCCAACGACGTTAAACACTGTACCACGGACCCGATTGGCATCACAAGTATATTAATTTATTACGAACACAATTGAATTGAGGTAAAAAAAAATAATTAATATTTAACGGAAATGAAAACAAGAAAATTGAAAAAACAAGAATTATTATTACTAGGAACAATGATCAAAAAAAATGCGCAATTTTATCGTTCTTCCCCTGATCCAAAACGAAGACGCTTCCCCCGTTTTTAAGAGCCCGGGGACCTGTTCCCAGGCATTATTTACGCGAGAAGGTAGAAAGATTTTCTGAATGTAAATTGAGTTTTACGTTGTATTAAATGCGGGCTTGGAATTAAGGGTACAACACGGTCGACACGGCTGCTTAGCATATTTCAAGGATTGCGGCTGGAAACTCTCAGAACCGAATGCCTTGAGAAGATTACATAAATAAATTATCGTTTTTCTATTTGAAGCCAAACGGTGGTTAAGTCTTCTAGGGTGAGAAACTCAACGTGAATTGTAATCGATTTCTATGTGTTTATCTCAATCATATATTGGTGATGGCGTAGTGATCGTCCTAGATTTCAAAATCGATGCAGTACTTGCATCTAAACGCACATTGATTTTTAATTTTTAACGCCAATTGTAAAAAATATCATGCTTAACTTGTCGTTTTTTCGCCAATTTTCAATGAAATTTTTTT
The DNA here is from genome assembly GCA_028554975.1 of Himalopsyche kuldschensis. Classification (NCBI taxonomy): domain Eukaryota; kingdom Metazoa; phylum Arthropoda; class Insecta; order Trichoptera; family Rhyacophilidae; genus Himalopsyche; species Himalopsyche kuldschensis. The sequence goes on along the minus strand of JAHFWI010000016.1, from coordinate 4,311,179 downwards.
TTCTCTTGTTTCTGTAAACTATATTTTTTCTTACGGTGTTTTAATCAATTTCACATTGCGGAAGCAATCAACTTATAATAATTTGTGATATCGTCAACGTACATATTTATATATAAATAAATAATAACAGTATTGCTTTGGATGTCAAAATACTTCACATGGACGTGAGTGAATTAAGACGAGCTTTATTTTTTATGTATAGCTGATTTGTCCGAACTCAATCGGTTGAATTCTTGTCTAATTTTTTTTCTCTCCTGTTTTTATAAACGATATTTTTTTCGTACGATGCTTTTCTAATCTTTTTCACACTGAAAAAGCAATACACTTGTAAATTGTGATGTTGGTAATTGTACATAATCATATATAATAAATAATATTTTCATATTGATTGAAATTAAATTTAAATGATGTACAAATAAATAAAGCATGAAGATAGAGGTTAAAAAAAATCCAAGCTAATGTTGCAAGAAAGCGTGATCATAGGCAAGGTTATTGACATAAGAACAAACAATGCGATAAGTTATTTCTTTTAGTAGGCTAAGCAAACATACATTTTTTGCATGCCTTATCTCAAGAATATTCTAATGTTGATTGACTCTACTTTTAAGCGAACGTGAGTTATTGTATGAGTCATAAAGTATACGAAATAGATTCACATTTTTTACACAAATCATAAAGTAGCTCTGAAGATTTTTAAAGCATCATAAATCATTCAAAATTAAACAAATAAACAAATACTCCGAATACTTTATGCTAAGATAGACAGAGTGCGTTGAAAACTATAAGCACATGCAGATACCTATTTTCAACGAGATTCTTGAAAACTTTCGAAAAACTGTAATCAATTATCTGTGTAATAAATCATATTCACTCATTTATTATAAGATAATATGTGTTTATTTCTGGTTATTCGGGATTTTTTTACAACTCTTCTTTTATGTTGTAAAGTATCAGTAAAAGTTTCTTATGATTGAGAATCCAATATTAATATTGCATATTTAAAAAAATTGAGCAAAGTTAATAAGTATACAAATAACTTAACCTTAACAAACAAAAATGATTTTAATTGAAGCATTCTATTCTCTAGCATAGTCGCATAACGAATAGAGTGCAATATCAAATGACGGTTGATTTAAATTTGGTTTATGTTCTTTATCCAACTTAAATTAAATTATAAAACAAATTAAAATTCACACGGTAAAAAAATAGCAATGCATTTAAGTTATACAGAAATTATATGATAAATGGATGAAAGCTATTTCAACTTACGCCATCGTCAGTACTATTTTTAAACATTTAAACATAAATTAGTATTATAGTTGATTTATTTAAATTGCATTAATCTTCCGTTATGATCTGAGATGCGGTAATATAATTATATTAATAGTTCTGACGATAGCGTAAGCCGAAACAGCTATCAACCATAAACCATATAATGTCTGTAGAAATAAAATACATTGCTATTTTTTCACCGTGGTACAATGGAGTTCCACCAAGAAAATACCAATTCAATCAACAAATTTAAATTACTTTTAATATAACTGTACCATTATTGAAACCTTCTGTATATTGCAAATGCTATTGTTTTATTTGTGTAAAATTTACCGAGGATTCTTTTGTTCCCATAAATAATGTTCAGTTACTATCTTAGATATGAAATTTATTCACTGACTTGAGGTAAGCAACGCTTTCTGCTTTACATATTTTTGCTCAACACACCAGGACAATACAAAGCCAACGAAAAATTAACAATTTTCCCTACAGACAACGACTCTATTATTGCTTAAAAGAGAGTGCTACAGTAAAACATTATAACTATATTGATATTAAAAAATACTTTAATTTAATATATTTTCTATTTAAATAAAATTGATTGCCTCATATATAAATCAATGGATAAATTATCAGCTTTCGCAGTATACGGGTAATTCTAGTCTATTGATTTTAAAATTTCAAAGCCAAAATAAGAACACTGTTTTGCAGATTTTGTTAGATCACCCATTCGATCTTTTAAGCGGGGCGTATAGAGATCGATTAGAAAACCACTAGTCCTGTCCTAGCCTATCCTTTTTATCCTTACTCTCATCAAACCAAAGAGAAGTTGAAAGACTGAGTAATAATCAATTCTTGTAGTAAAAGTATGTTTAGACACCGCAAAGCGCTCCAAATTGGGATTGAACATATATTTAATAAGAAAGATCATTTAATAAGATTTAAAGGAAAAGTAATGATTATCACACTATTTTTTAAATGATAATTGTACTATATGTAGTTGACTAGAGTTTTACCACACTGTTTGAAGAGGGTTTTTTTTGTGAAATTCCCTGAATTTCTCTCAGAAACGACATCGAAAACTGTGATTTAGTAACAAAAAAGAAATAAAAAAAAATGTCAGCTTTCTGTGTGTGCGCTCCAACGTCCCGTCAAGTGTTGCAAGGTAGCGGAAACTTGAGCACAGTACAAGTTGCCAAAACAAATAAGTAAAAAGTTATCTGTAGACAACTGCGGTGGAGGAACAACAATCACACAATACGGCTGTGTGTAGCATCAACATACGTCACACTATGAAAGTAAAGCTTTGAATTATTTTTAAAAGAATTTTGATACTTTATTTTTTACCGTTATTTGTGTGGAATTCTCGCCACATGCAAGGCAATGCTGACAGTTATAATATTGATAATAGTTAATCGAACGCTCGCGGTCAGTAATCCTAAAGGGTTTTCAATAAATTTCCCTGCGTAAAACTTTTCTCTCGCATTACTGATTTGTATTTAATTTATGTATCTATCAAAAGATATTTGAATGACCTCCCACCATTATAATGATTTAATAATTAATAATAGAATGACTTTTTTTACAGAAATAAAAGTATTTTAGATTTAATTTGTCATTTTGGGAAATACATCAGTCAAAATAAAGATGTTCGCTGTCTAATACATGGTTACAAAGGCACTATATTTAAAACAATAAAACATTTTTTGTACTTATTCAGCAGTTAATCTATTACGATCAACCTGTTACGCTCACCGCCGTTCCTGATCTTAGTTAATTTATTGTGGAATAAGTACAAACATTTTGTATTATTTTAAAATACTTATCCTATTCCACCAAGTATTGATAGTGAAAACCTTACAAGTGATCTCACATAATATTTAAAAGTAATTACTGTAGGAAATAGATTAAAAAAAACCTTATATGTGCCCATCAAGTACATATTTTTAAACCAGCATATTGTGACAAGATGAAAATGAGTTTTTTTAAATCAAAAAAGAAACAATTTATTTTCGCTGTTGTTGCAGTTGAATTATTAGTTAATACGTTATCAAAAATTACTTTTACGTTTGACGGGTTGTTTATAAGTAAGCTTTTTGTGGTGCTAAATTTTTTTACGAAAAATATTTTGTGCTTGAAAATATATGTACATATAATGACTCCACAAACAAATCACATTTTTAACGGTAAGTATCCAAATTATTCCATAATGGAATGGCTCTAGATCGGGGGTGGCCAACGCGGGGCCCGCAGGCCACGTGTGGCCTGCGGGAGCATATGCACACATTTTTTTCTTTTAGTGTACATAAAACCAATTTTATAAAAAAGGAATTTTCTCAAAAATAAGCCTGTATCGTCAAACTATGACTAGGCGTGTCGACGACATTAGAAACCATATTGAAGATAATTGGAGAAGATAATCCAAGTTCATATGTTATGTTCTAGCATTGGATGAAAGCACAGACCTACCAGATACCACCTAAGTGGCGATTTTTATTAGGGGTGTTGATGGTTATCTGATCAAAATAGAAGAATTAGCGGCACTGTATCCACTTAAGAACACAACCTGTACAGGAGATTTGTTACGAGCTTTTACAGAACACGAATCACTGATGAGCATTTGTAAAACTGTTTGCCTGTAGCAACAACATCAATAGTTATGAACATTAATGAACTTAGTTCTGACAAACAAAATCAGACGACTCACTAAAATTTATTATATTTTGATGATTTTTTTTATTATTTTTTGTATTGCGTAACTTTAATATAATAAATATGTTTGACTCTCATTTTTGTAATATCTTCTTAAAAAAACTATATATTTCCTGTTTGCTATCAATAAAATAAAATATTTTGTTGTGTGGCCCGGTATGAAATCTCATTTCTAAAATTTGGCCCGGCTGCTGAAAAGGTTGGCCACCCATGCTCTAGATCTTGATTCTAGATATAGCATGCCTAAAATACATAATTTTAGAAATAAAGTAGCTCTAGTTTCGTTATTTTATTTATCACATGTGTGTTGCAAAGGTATTTCAAGTTTCGAACAGGAAGTTAAATTCACCTCCTAACGTTAACCTTCAACCTTCCAAACGTGACATAAAAAATACGTTTAAACGAAGGGAAAAAAGTAATTATTTGGTAAACAGCAAAAAAATCGAACGCTGCGCTACGGCTGCGATTAATGTAGGTACTAAAGAAAATAAATGAATATATTTTTTGTGAAACAATTTTTAATCATTCACCAGTTACGATTTGATTGCATTCCGGAATGAATAAATTGTTCAAAATTGCAATGTGACCGTAACAAATAAAACATTATGATTATTTAGTATGTTTTTATTTAATTTTCCTTGAAAAAAAAAAAGCATAAAGCTGCCAAATTTTTTTTTTTTTAATTTTGAAAAAAAAATATTTGGCATTACAGCTTACGCTAATGCGCCAAATATTCTTAATGGTGAAAGTCATACGAGATTAACTCGATGATAAGTAATGAATCAGTTGTGCACAAAATCAACGATAAATAATATACACCCAGCCCAAGATCTCTTTTTTCAATTGAAAAAATCTAACCTTGCCGAGAATTGAACTCGGGTCCCCCGATCGCTAGGACAAAGCTCTTACCACTAGACCACAGGGGACAACATTATTAAAATACATAAACAATAGTACTCGTCTGAACTCACTCACATTCATGTGGAATATGTCAGCATCCAAAATAACCGTTAAACATTTTTTGAGCCCTTCTCAGTCGCATCTCATGGGGATATTTTTTTCAAAAATGACCAGTAACATAAAGTTTGATATTCTCAGATAAAGTACGTTGAGGCACATTTTTTGCCATGGTTACATCATAAAAAGTTAAGCTACCATCTATGAGTGACTCTTTTAATTTGTATCAAGCTTAAATCATCAAAATTTGATAGTGCTTGCAATTAGCGAAATCGGTGCTGATCCTAATAAATCTATTGTGAAAAGTTTGGTGTAATTTTTTTTATACACATGCCATTCCAGCAAGTTTTGACAATGAACACCTTAAAAGCGATATTAAAAAATAGGAAATAAATATTTCATTGACATTAATTATTATTGGAGATGGTACCTTCGTAAAAAGGTTCAAGATTAGTTACTTAGTTCCGTATTTGAAAGTAAATGTTGAAGAATATGATAAAATATAGTTGTTTTCTTATTCCACACAAAGAAATCACTTATGGCAAAAAAATACTGGGGTGACGAAGTCATATCGAATAATAAATAATATTGTTTTTTTTCAGATTTGGAACAACAGTTTCATAATATGCTGATTCCATTTGCGCTCAGTTATGTCACCTAAAATAACAATATTTTTCCAGATGCGTTTACGCAAGGCATTCACTCTCTCACCTCAAGACAGCGATGCGCCATTAAAATTTCATCGGAAGGCGAGCTTTGTGGGATAATAATTTATCAGTCTCGTTAGCCAGTCGGCACGCGAATCGCAACAATTTAACGCTTGGCTTGACTCGCTCCATTCACTGGAATTATTTAGAGGTAGAATTTTGATAACGTTATTAATCTTATTGCATTTTTTAAACTTTCTAAGGAGTCAAATAGTTCACCTTTCTAGGGCTGTAAAGCTATAATTAAAAAGGAATTGTACTACACCAATTGAGGTTAAATATTTTTTTTCCTATTTAATCTTGATTTATTAATCTATTCGAATTTGATGGTGTTATTTTTTATGCATTCATCAAACTATTATTCGGATAAGACTAATAAGATGAAAACGTATAAATTTTTAAAATGCTGGAAGAAACCGGGCAGTTTTTAGATAACATGTGTGACGTTTGAATTTTTTTTCATGAAACTGTTCTTTATGTGGTAACCACGTGGTTGCTCTTCAGCATCTTGTCATCTGTCAATGATTTTCTCTCACCAAGACCACCGATTTAACAGGACGATTCCTGCTTCGTTCCTTCATCTCCGAATTGGTTAATGTACAATACATATATACATGTTTAATTATGCCTTAATATTTCCTTTACGGTGACAAAAAAGCACATCCGATCCGGTGATGTGCAGTCACTACGGTTCATAAAAAAATAGTGTTTTATGGTGTCTTATTTGATATTTTATATTTGCAGTAAATCACAATAAAAATACCATGAACTGTAAAACAAAAGTGAAGAAGGAAAGCATTTTTTATTTCAAAGCAATGGTAAACATAAGTGGTCCCTGAGAGAAGTAGAAACTGGCAGGGTCACTTGTTTCGGGTGCCTCCAAACGGCTTCAACCATGCTTTTATTGTCTTTCAACCGGTGTGATATCGGTGTCCTGGACATAGAATCGTGATGGCGTCGCATTTTGGCCACATGTTCGACACAGTGGACCAACAAGAAGAATACATTTGTAACCAACCGTGAGTTTTCCCGGCATAGCCAAACTAAAATCTTGGCCCATATATTGTTAACAAATGATTACTGATAACATGATACACTGTGAGTAGTTGAAATTACCAACAAGTTATATTTCCACAACTAGCTGGAAATAGCTTAGATGAATCGATTGTGTGCACACCTAAGTGTTCGTCAACGAGTTATGGGTAGGTGCTCCTACTACACATACAGATAAGAAGAAAACAGTAATTATGCTCACTCACAGATTTCAACAATCAGTTACATTCAGGCATGTTTACAAAAAAGTCGAACCATGAATAAATTTTGATTTTTAGAAAGCATTTCAGTCAAAATATTAAAACTAATTCCATTATATTAGGTATATGAAAATACTAATTATGTATGTTTCCTGTAAAGTTATGAAATATTTCCTGAATAAATGAATTTGTTAAAGGGAAGCGACGAGAGAAGGTCATTTCATTGCTTTTGTTTATTTATATAGAGACCCTTATTCGAAATTCAAATTTATCGAGTCCTCCTGCCCTCTAGTGGCCAAAAGTAAAAGTAACTAAATAATATTAACCTCTGAAGGTATGGCAACCCGTCCGTTTATAAGTAACTAGGTATATGACATGAATAAATTGACAAAGATAATAAAATTTGATTTACATATCCGATTTTATAATTGCAAAACCAAATTTGTGGAAAATTAGAATGTGGAAATACCTAGTGGTTTGTTAATTATTATTTGAATATTTAAACGTTCATAGAGAATTATAATATTTGATGTAACAACATATTGTATGTTTGTTTATATGCTTAACAACCTGGCTCATAGTTGAGTATAGGATGGTTTTCGCAAAATGGCATGTAAAGATGCACGTGATCAGAGCTGGCCCTAAGCGTGTGCGAGGTGTGCGGCGCACACAGGCGCCGGCTCTCAGTAGGGCGCAAATTGGTGGATCGCTCCAAAAATTTATGCATGTAATTGACACCCGCTACGCTAATGCGTTGGCACGTGGATGACGCGGCGCGGCGCATGCGCTGATGTTTGGCGACGTTGACTTTGGAGCGGAGTGCTTGTTCTCACGCAAGAGCTCATTGTTCTTATTATTTTACTTTAAAAAGCATCAAATACTTGGGTAATTATTTATCACATATTTGTCCTATTTTCTTATTACACCTATGACTTTCAAACTGGGAGGCGCGCCTTCCTGGAGGGGCGCGGATTACTGCATATAAATTTACGACTATAGACCCGCGAAGGCGCCAAAAGTTTTCGATAAAATATAAAAAAAGAGCTAAAACTAATATCTCGCAAAATTAAAGAGAACACGACTGAATCAATTCTTAAATGGATAAACAATTCTAATCTCAATGAATTATTTCCAAATATTTTAACAGCTTTAAGAATATTAATAACTTTGCCCATTTCCGTTTCCACGTGAGAACGCTCATTTTCAAAATTAAAACTAATCAAGACGTTCGAGCATGAGGCAGGAAAAATTGAATGGCTTGGCAATAATTTCAATTGAAAATGAAATTGCCCAATCACTTGATTTGGATATTTTACGAATGGATTTCGCTAAAATTAAAGCGAGGCGAATTTCTGTTCAAAACTTAAAATTATTTCACAAACCTACAAAATGTTTTTTTTTCATGTTTGTATTTGAATAAATAAAAATTATATGCTCCTTGAGTTTTGGTTTTTTGAGGCGCCGGAGGCGCCTCGCACACAGGCGCAAAAATCCACGGGCCGGCCCTGCACGTGATAGCCTAATGAAAATTGGTAAATGTTTTTTGAAAATATTTATGGAGTCGATAAATTTTTGAGGCGCTTGGAGAGATTGTGACTGAAACAGAATCTTCAAGAATTCAAAACCCGTTAAAAAAATTGTTAGTTTAAATATCTATGTAAAATCATGAATCATTCAGTTCGAGTAATTGGAGTGATATAAATATCAGTATGCCATTTCGGCAAACTAAATTTTGTATTTCTAACCGCTATCTCAGTATTTATTTTACAAATAGATCTTTGAATTATTCATGTGTCCGTATAAACCTTCCGAATTTACCTTGTTACTAAAACAATACCAACCCGGTTTGCTTTGGTCGCTCGGGCAAATCGTGAATCATGACCTGTTTAACTTTATATCGATGGCTAAGTTTATTATTATTTTAAGAAGACTCTCTAAAGCAACTGAATAAATACAACAAAAGCACTAGATATTTCAGTTGCTGAAAACCAATATGATATATGAACTTCATCAATTCATTGGATCATTACATTCTAAAAATATTAAACTCTCAGAAACATTTTTTCTAATGAGTAAGTCATTTATTATCTGCTTTTAAGGTGAAGCAAATTTTTAATTTATATCACCAGCCAGTATTTTGTCATTATAATCATTCACACTGTTTACAGAACTTACTTGTCCCTTTTCCACTTTCACACTCTGCTTTCCTATCCGATAATTTTATACGAAAAAAGTTAATCGTATAACAAAAGTTTTTTTTTATCATTACAAAAAAAGTCTGCAGGAATAAAGGCTACAGTTGTTGTGAAATGTCTAAAAAACTATTTTTTAGAAGCTTTGTTGAAAACATACATATACCGTCAAATTCATTTATGTATATCGACTAACGTAAATGTATGATTATGCGAGCATTATCAGTGTCTTATAAATTTGTAAATGTTGATTGAAAATTTGAAATATTTTTGTTTGTGTTGTCTCTTTTCCTCAAATTCATTTGTAGCGATTAGCGATAAAAAGTTTTTTTAAAATATCTGGCAAATGAGCAATCATTTAATTCTATTATATTTTATTCAATAAAAATATTAATTACAACGGGAATTAAGAAATTCAAATGCAAATCAATGAATGAAAATGTAAGTAATAAAAAATAAAAATTTAGTTTTATACCTGTACTGTTTCACACAAAAAATCTATTTAAGTCAAATTATGGACCTGTTTTTTAAAGAGATATAAACAGGACAAAAATGGAAGCATCACGTATTTTACACGACGTTGGCTAAGCAAAGTGTTTTTTGTGGATCTTAAAGAAGTGGGATAAATTTATCGTTGTATTTTTCTAGGTTAATGCGTAAAAACATAACTGCAGGTTGAATATTGTTAGGGCCATTAATTTTTGTTTCAATTCACAAAAAATAATGTTTTCAGAAAAAAAAACATATTAATAATAAAGGAATAATATTTCATTTAGGCGTGTATTAAATGGGTCAATATCTTATTTGAGTTTTGGTCAGTAAATTAAATAAATACACACCGTTTATAAATATTTTCATACCCTTGTACAAAAGAATTACTGACCATTTTACAATATTATTCTGACCAAAATAAACTATTTACTGACTGTTTTATGATTATATTATTGAGCATTTCTTTCATATTAACTGACCGTTTATCGAATTAGATAACGACCAAATAATTAGTATCCTTTTATTTCGTTGTAGAGCGACCATTGCTTATTCAAAAAAAAAAAATTGTAACTCTATTCGTATAGTCAAGACATTTGAAATGGAAGATTCACCTCTCAATCACACTCAATCTTGATTATAGAGTAAGTCTCTAAACTGACTGCGCTATTAATTGACTCACTCCCAGGTACGCCATCATTGCGGCTATTAAGACCACCTTTACGCTGACTATTCCAGACTAATGAACAGGTGTACACAAATACACTATGGACGTTAATCCCTGCTTAAACGTATGCAATCATCTGCCGATTCCAAAGCAATATTGTATGCTGTAATGCTTTCAATTTTAATTCATGACATTTTAAACGTGTATAAATGTAGATACCTCACATGCTAATGATATTGACAAAATATTACTTGAAAACAAGTTGAAAAAAATTATGTTACAAAATGTTAAGTAAGTTAAGATATTTTTTCAGCTAAGGATAATTTTACCAATGATTTGTTAAATTGGTTCCTAAAGGCTAAAACTAGAATTTTATTTTTACACTTAACAAAATATGTATGACTCCTTCACCTGTGTATTTCCGCTTTGTGTATTATTGTTATTGTAAGATGTCTTATGTCTAATTCGCTCATATAAAAAATGGGCACATAACACCTTCATCCACCTGTTTCTTGATTTTTTTTATTGAAGGCATCACCCCAATCTCGGTGAATATTGGAAAAATATATAAGACGACATTAAGAGTGAATAAATATTTTACGTTTTGAGTTCGAAGTAGGCGCAAAAATAGTGTGGATTTTTCCTGGTTGTTATCAGTAACTCTACTACTACTGTGGAAAAGACGTGTAGGAGAGAAACATGCTGATTGGAAAAGACTATGAGTTACCTGGTAGAACCTTCTTATGACCCGTTTATAGGATCGGAAAATTGAGATACGAATGTAAATCTCATACATTTTTTTTTACCATTTCAACTCCCAACTTGGGGCATATGGATTCCTCAGTTGCTCAACCTCTCTTTTTTGAAGATAGAAGGAATGGAAAGGATACGAGGACTAGTGGTTAGCTAATTACTGTCACTATGCGTCGCTCTTTGGGATAGGAAAAGTGGTAAGAGATTTTTAATTATCTGCTCGTACTGGGAACACTGCACCACGCACCACGGACCGGGACACAAATCGCCTTCAATAAATAGATCATTGGATCATTGTATATTTTTTCATTATGCCCAAGAGTATTACAAGCATGACTGATAATGGTACCATCGACTATCTAGTTAGGGCTTATCTACCAACTTTATTTTATATCACGTTCCTGTGTGGTGAAAATGTAGGTATAACATAAATCTGTTTCTTTGCATTTATATGTTTTTGTTGAATATACCTTCTTTTTGATGACTGTAGAAATAATAAAACAAAATAAATAAAAACAATATGTCTGTAGTTAGGGACGTTGCGTGGCTCTCCTGTCGGCGCATATGCCAATGAATGCTTGGCGCATTGCCATGCCTATTTGATTTCACGCCAAGCCGGGCGCGTACCTTTGCATATCTTCGTCTGCGTTCGGTTTATACATGACTACTTAAGACTCAATAGTTTACGGCATCTTAAATCTATCGTCTTCGAGTATACGACGTTTGCCAGTTTAATGATGCATATATTACCCAGTGTCTTGAGATATATCTTTCTCGAGGAGGTCACCGATAGTAGGCGATGACAATCAGTAGCGCCGTGGAGCTTTTTTTACCACCTTTAACTTTCGCTTTGTTGTAACGAAAAGCATGAAAATACGAGCTTACTTGCGGAGACATATAGTAATGCATACTATCCGCTGCTTTGTTTGTATTATAGAAAAAGTATTTATTTTAATTGGAAAATTGAGCCATTTTCCGACTTATATTTCAATCTTATTACGACATATTTCAATGCATTTAAAACTGACAGTTTTTAATGAAAATCTTCAAAAGATTTATTATGAAAAGTATACAGTAATTTTTTCATAACCGCTCCATTTCAATATCATATGGCCACCAAAAAGTGTCTTACAGATTCCTTGTCGTCAGCCAATCACTTTGTTATCTCCAATACCATGAATTCGTTCCTTCAGTTCCATCGTGTTTGATCTTTTGATAATAACCGAATGATTAAGGAAGGACCAGCGTGGTCGAGGCTTTCCAGTGACACCAGCAGATCTATCATATTTTAATGAACACTTTTGCAACATGAATATAGGGTTCTAATAAATTTCATTATTCGATGAATGCATCTATTATTGATTTTTATCGAACGATTTTTACCATTGAACAAAAATATTAGAACGGAAACTTTAAATCAACATTATTTCGCTTCAGTCTCCTTCAAATTGAATTCGGCTCCGGATAAATGTTCCATAAAAGTACGGCAACGCAGTATTTTGAAATCCCCCGTGCACTCTCATAAATGATGAATTTAACGACTTGAAATATTGCTTAAAAAATTTAAAAGATCCACAAAAAAGCGAAGCATAAATTAATGGAACATGCGAACAACATTTATGTTTCAATCCATGTCCGCTTCCAATGGGAACCATATTACCTCATAATAAAAGCATTTCAAGAGAAATTGCTCGATGATTGAAATTATGCCGCACATTTGTTGGATTGGCCTGCTCAGCCATTGAATTTTCCGCGCAACTAAAATTTTAGCATAGAGGGACCATTTCTATCGATATACCTTTGGAAAATAGTGAATCACCTCATTGTACTTACACCTTCAGAAGTATTTATATGTTGCGTCTACCACTGGAAATCCTGTGTTTTTATTAGTATGATTTTTATGTTTCGCTCTTCTTCTCCAAACGCCATAATTCTTGGCGCTGTTTGTTACCTTGCGTTAGAATGAAAATTAAACAAATACTATTTTTGTAAACGACTCGTACCAATCATAGTCTATGGAACGATGTCGATAAACTATGATCTTTACGATGAGCTGATAGGCTGCCATGTTTGTATGTTATATCGCGCTGCATACAAGATGTGTCGACTATTTGTAAAATTTAGTCGTTATTTTTGCCTACCTCGAAACGATTTTAAAAATAGTAAAAAACTAATTAGGTATCTTGATATAGTGTTAGAGATGACTCTACAAACAGAAACACAGAAAATGTGTTGTTAAGACTGGAAAAACGTTAGATGAAAACTAATGGGAGCTGGTCATAATACATGGTTAATAAGTATACACCTGAATCGAAATCACTGCATTATTTGAATGTTTGTGTTGTATATTCAAACAATTATACACTAAGCCACCCTCGTGTAAGCAATCGGTAAAAGAATATTTAGACACACTCTTACCGTAGTATCAAATATTTTAGTGGTCGATATTTCTCGTTTCCGGCTTTAAAAAAATATTTTCTGTGAGTGTCAACGTCAAGTGCACGGGTTTGATTCCGACTCCAGAAAGTTTCATTTTTTAATGGAATTATTAATTTATGATCGGAAACATGGATGTCTATCTCTAATCTCTTCGAATGACATAGGATGTGGAACTAAATGACAGACAGTTACCGTGGAAAATTTCTGCCGAGAGGGAATGGTTTACAACTTTAAAACAATCTTGGAAGTTAATTTACGTCATTATAATGAACGATATCGCGGGTACAAACTTTATCATCATTCATATTTTTTTTGCTGGGTATACGAGATATTTTTAAAAAAAAAAAAAAAATTAAATAAAATAAAATCTTGTCACTATAAAAACTGAAAACCTCATCGTAAATGAATGTAGCTTTTACTATGTTTAACAGACATTATTTACTTTTACTTTCAAGCTCTTTGATAGCCGGTATGTGTAAGTAGCAAATAAATTGTAAAATTAAATTATTCCCAATTGTCTCGTAAGAATCATGAAATTAATTATAGTATTCCATGCTTCATTTGTGTTACGCAAATATTCTTAGGCGTAATTTATGAACACGGCACCGAAAAAGCATACAAAACATGACAAAATCAAATATAACGACTTTATAGCAAACAGGTTGATGCTCACAAAAGAAAGCTATAGAATAAGAGACTAACTGAAAGTCTTATTCTTTTGAAAATTTCATAAATGGGAATCGTGAATTTCGGCTACTTATTCTATCACATCATTTAATAATAATGGTATTTTTTTTCCAATAATTTTGCTGTCAGCATAAACTTACGTCTGATGGTGTACATGAAAGTTTTGAATGCAGGGAGAATCTCTTTATAATAAAGCGATAAAAGTAAAAATTAAATGATTGTTTTGTTCATCACGAACATTATCAGTATTTGATAATTCTCTCGGTAGCCGTATTAAAAAAATTTACGGTTTATTGTTTTCAATTATTTTATCTTATATGTATTCTTAGTACATTTACACTTAGAATTGATTGCTGGCAAACAGCTTGAAAGTGATAATAACTGCACTGCAGTCAAGCTTATTTTAATAAATTATTTTTAAGTTTTATTCAGTTTTATTCAACGCCAAAGTTGCGTCTAACAAGCAAGTAAGTGATAGAAAAGAGAAAGAACAGTAACATCCAAAAAGTGATTACTTTGCTTTTAATTCTTGTTAAAACACTGTTTAATATGGCGAATATAGTTTAGAGAATAGTTTTATCTCTTGTGATGTTGAAATTCAATAATAATACATGGTTTATATCTTCTATGCAGTTGGAAAAGAGTAATATGGAGCAGTAGTATAAATTATATACGTAGAGTGTGTATTTTTTAGCCTTGCTTTTATCATTTAGATTTTAATCTGACGGTTCCGTTTTCAATTTCCTCTGTTGAAAAAAGAAAATCCTCTGTTGTATGGTATAATTTTGTAACATACATCCTCAAACATTTTTGTTTGCTTGTCTTCGTTACCTTCGCAATTTAATTAAATCGTGGCATCTAACATGCTTAATAACATAAGGGTGTATCTTGATTTTTACAGTTTGGGAAATCACAGCGTTCCTCAAATGTACATATTTTTTTTTAAATTTACTCTATTACAGCTTGTTTGAAAACTTTTTCTCCAACACAATGAAAGGAAAAATTTGACGAATATGAAAAAGAAGATAATTTTTAAGTGATGAATACATTTCCAATGATGAGATTCTCTCTAACCCAAAAAGAAAATAAAAGGAATATTTTTTTTAATAACTTCAACAGTGAACATACACTACCCCATGTGGCTTATGTGACACGTGCTTCGCCTCTTTCCGAGCCATCATCAGACTGACTATCGCGAAAGCTGCTTCAGTAGTAATATGTGGAATGATTTAAGTTATTTGAAATTTTTAAATCAAAATGAACTTCCACTGAGACCATTGAATGTATTAAAATTATTTGAATTGAAATACTTTTGGAAAACTAAGAAAATCTTGAATCAACTCTAAGTGCAAATGACGATGCTACCTTCCCTACGTAAGCGATGTGTATGTTTGATTATTAACTAGGAGATATATCTTTCTTATTTTTGATTAATGTTTCAAGCCTCGTAAAGGGAATTATTAATGAGCATTTACCGTTTTTCCTCCACCCTTATCTTTCCCGGCAACTACAGTTTACCTCCCTTAGTTGTTTATAAAGCAGTGACGTTTAATTTCAGGAAATATTTTACGACTTTCTATTCAGTGTATCTAATTATTCCACGTATGCTGTTTTAAACAAGGTACAGAATTGTTTTAAATAAGTATACAACATATTATATTTCCAGCGGTTCAACAAAAAGTCGAAAAGACTCTATACGATACGCTACAAATAAAACATAAATTTGCTAGGATTTCATACTTGTTGCAATTTTATCCCGTTACTTTGAAATACGATGTACTATATAAATATAGTAATTAATTACAATACTATATAAATACTATCAAAGCAAAACTTATAGCACGCCCCTTTGTAACATGGAAAATATAAAAGGTTTTGATGTTATGTTTCCAATTCCCGATCTCGAAACTGTTTCTCTCTATGTCCTTTCTTATTAACATTTTTTTGCCACGTGCAATATACACATTATTTAATAATGAATTGACTTTTCACTATCGAATTAACAATATCATTTTCGCTTAGCAGGATAGAGTTACTTTGGGAAAGTTCGTAGCATTATATTTATTTTGGCAAAAATATATAGTAAAAAAGTCTTAATCATTCAAACGTTTAAATGCTAAAATATTTTACTTCGTTAGTTATATCATAAAGGTTGGCGTGTTTTTATTTAGAATAAAATAATTTGATCGTTATAAAGTGTTTTCAATTTTGACATTTCAATTAGTAATAATTATTATCGCTTACGTTTTGAAGATATTGCATGCGAGATTTATGAGATAATTTTGTATTTCTACTCGCCGCTGTTGGCGCTGTTTCCTCGTTCTTCAAAATAAAAAGCGTGGATTCTCACCGAAAATAGAACCAATTTTTAATAAATATTATCTTACATTGACAGTTCTCGATGTTTGATTGTTGCTTCACGGCCTCTTCGTCCATGAGGTTTTATTAGGCTTTTGTATGTACATTAATAATTGAATATTCAAATATGATTATGTTGTGTAATGTTCAATTTTATTTATTCAATATAATATCTATGAAACTTTAATAATAAGATAGCATGATAATTCAATTGAAAACAAAAAATTATAAAATTGCTGCTCGGAATAACGTATCTGTAGGCACCATAACTGAATAATACGAATATTAGGAACTTAGAATCGATATAAAATGTAATGGATTTAATTTATACTGGATTTATTTTAGCATTCTAAATTTTATTTAGATACAAATTGTTTTAGTTAGGATTATATTTAATCTTTAATACTGATTGACGTAGCCTATTACGTGTCTAGCAATTTTTAATGTATCTCTGTTGTAGAAAAAAAATCAGTTTCATTTACGCTCAAAATAAAAAAAAATCAATTTGAAGAGCCAAATTTTTTTAAAAAATGTTGAAAATACATTAAATAGATACACGGCATTTGACAAGCAATTAAATCAATAAACTACGTCCATAAAAATTTTCAACTTCACTTGCTTTTTACGTACAAGCAAAGTTCAGCCATTTTATTTGAAAACAAGCGTTTTACACCTGTTGTATAGATCTAAAATTAAAACAACCTACTGAACGGAAATAATAAACAAATCTTGTCACATTCCAATTCACCTCTGGTGATTCATGGACCATTAGAAGCGAGATGCATAAATCTCAATGGAAAACATAATAAATTCAGATATTTTGACTAATTCAAATGTTTACTAAACGAAGATTTTTGAATTAAAAGAGATTTTTATTTTATTTGAAGACGATTTACATTTATACAGACATAATAGTTACCTGCTTTATTTTAGTTTGCATGGTAAACGGATTTTATTTTATAAGTAATTCAGTGAAAGGTCACCATTGTGTAGGTCATCATTTCATTAGTATATGTTTAAATATAAGATTTGTTCCAAATGATTTATATTCCCTTACAAATGTAAAAAAACAATTGTACATTTATTTAACATCGTTGACTCTCATTCTTGATGGAAAGAGATCGTGGGGGTATATTAAATCAAAAACGTTATATAGTAAGTATGATGTAAACTGTATATTGTATTTTCGCAACGTTCTGACTACCATACATAAAAATGGTTTCTTATTGAGCGGAAAAAAATATTTTTTAGGTCATTTAATTCACTTGCAAAAATAATATGATTGCATACACCTGGACATGACTGGGAGTCCTCGTATCAAAAATCTGAAAGCAACGGATACTAAAAAATAGTCAAAGATTTCTTTTACTTCTTATGCATATTTGTATCATTGTCCCATGAAAATATTGACTGGCCACCGAAGAAATCTTCACGTGTAGTTTTCCAAAGTGTTCTACTCTCAAAACGGAAATGGACGAAAGTAATATGATAAATTTAAATTAAAAATGTGTGGTGCTGTCTTCATTTCGCGGCAGTAAGTTGCATTTTCTGGTACTTAGGAGTGATTGATAGGTGAAAATTTCCAACGCTTTTTTTTATAAAATGGATGAAAATTTTTCGTCACACTCTCGAATGATGAAAAATTCCGTCAGTCTAAAAAATAGTTTTAGAGCTTTTTATTCGAAATACCGCAATAACTTACGGCTAATTACAAGTAACGATTTTTTCAGAGCTTTATAATAACCATTACCACTGCAATGTTTAATCTGTGAAATGGCGTTTTCACAAATACACTCACAATTTGTGTTGCCAAGAGCTATTTCAATTATATATTTAACAAACGCAATACATTACGTGCTGTAATGTGATTGTGATAAATGTTTGAATAAAATTTTTATTTAAAGTTATGTAATAATTAAACTATGTCAAACAACAGAAAAAAACGAAACAATTTATCACTGTAACCATTTCTACTCAACTGTATCGCTTACGAGTATTTTTACAGTTGTGTTTTACATTTAATTTAAACAATTCATTTTAAACACCGTAAAGATTAATTTCGACGAAAGTTTGTGTTTGGGTATCTGATTGTTTTTTTTCGTTTTTCTCAGAAGAAGACTATAATTATTCAGTGATTATGATGGTAGCAATTAATAATTTGATATATATGTATTTTCTAATTTGAATTGTTTGAATTTTGTACTTTTCCATGAAAATGTCGCTAACGACCCGGGTATCGCCTTTAGGCATATTAAGGCATTTCAAGTCCACGGATGTACGTGAACTGACGAATGTCACTTGAACTGTCTTGAAACTTGAAACTCATGGAAAAGTACAAAATTCAAACAATTCAAATTTTATATTGAAATTCCATCAAGCACCCTCAGTCGAAATCCTTAGTTATATATATTCTGCTTATAAAACTGTAATCATTCTGACGATTAAAATTGTGTCATCGTACACTTCTTCAGCTGATTCGTTAAATTAAGCCAGTCTTTGCTACCTCATCCCCAGTGAACTCGAAGACAAATGCCTGAAGTTTAATTTCTCAGTACGACTCACACAATCATCCTGTTTATTCTACTCCGAGCAGACCTGCTTGTTATTCCGTCGCAGAATTAAGCCAAACAATGATAAAGGTAATCTGAAAGCCTCGGGGAATCGTACCTATGTAGGTGGAAAACCGTTTTTCCCGGCAAGGGATGACTTTTTAAAATCTGTGTCAAAAGCATTTAATTCAGTGTATAAAGAGCATTTCCATTATTATTTTAAATTAAGATAGATACAGCATTCGAATTAAAGCTCTCGAGATCAAGTCCAAGAGATTTTTTTATTATTAGAAATTGCCATGACTAAACTCATATCCAACAGATTGCTAGCATAGAAGATTTTAACACTAGACTACAGAGACAAGCCACTTTCGCGTGGAGAATTAGATCTTATCTTATCATCATTACATTTTTCAAAGTCAATTAAAAAATGAGGATATTTTTAATTTAATTTGAACAAAAAAAAGAGTAAGCAGCAGTAGATAAAAATTAAAAGCAAACATAAATTTTTAAGAATAGAAATAAAAATCTCGCGATGAGAAGAACTTGTTGAGAAGAGTGTTTTTCGATCAGAAATTTTTATTCATAAAATTTATTACTTTTTACAGCCGGTGTTGCTAGCTGTGAGACGAAAGAAATAATTATGAATTTTTACTTCAAATATAAAAATCACCTACTCAATAAATATGAATAATATTTTTACACTCTTTTTTTAGAATATTTAAATCAAAATGATAGTAAATTTTATATTATTACTTCGATACAAAAATTGAGAATCAGTCTTATATATCAGAATTCTTTTGATGTAAATCGGATAGATCGGAATTCTGGGATACATGTATGGGAATGGATTTTTGGTCAACCAACGTAAAAGCAAGAAAAATTTCTAATTTGATAATATGATTAATGAAGTAATTTTTGAATTTATTTGAAAACGAATATGAAAAGTAAAAGAAAAATTTTTGGAATCTACTTCATCAATATTTCGAGAAATACATTATTTTATTTGGTGAAAATTATGAAATTCAAAATATTGTTGAAAATAAAATTTTATATTTTTGCCATGATAGCAATCGCGCGATAACATCCCTACATATACTGAGATGTACTCCATTTCTTACCCCACAAGAAACAAGTATCTGCGAGGTACGATGTTGGTTTAAGAAGATTACTTTACCTTCTTACCCTTTGAATTGATATACCTACTTGTGCTACATTTCACTTGTTTTGGGGTTGAGAAATCCACTTTTATGATTTGAACATGCGTTTTGATGATCATTGTATGCTACAACAGCCAGCTGGCGGAGTTATATCAAATTGTTTGAAACATGTAAAGTTCTATTTATACTTACGATGTTTTCTTTTTTATTTCTGAGTTTTCAGTGTTGAATTTTACCCGTATTGAAAAACGAAGTGAACTTAACTTGAAAATGAGGTTAACACAAAAAAAAATTCAAAACGGACAAACAAGTTTATACGCATAAAAGGTAATGCCTATTTAAGTAAGTCTAAGCTTAAACTCAAAAAAATCCAAAAAATGTAAGTTTCTGCATAGCGAGATTGCTGTTGTATAATATATTGTTCGACTTAAATAAATTAAGCCAATATTAATACGACTACCATGAGTTCGTAACCAAATTTTATTCTCAATTATTATTTCAGGTAAGTGAAAATACATTTTCCCACGCCGAATAATTATAATTTGGCTAATGCAAAACATTTCCAATCATGTCTACTTCCAGTGTGGCGAGTTGGGCGTAACGAATATTTTATTAAAATTATACAAAAAGTGGTTGTAGGTGAGTATCGGAAGATCACGATTTTACTAAATCTTTTAAGAAAAGGTGAAATCTAAATCCTGACAAAATCAAAGGTGAAATTCTATTACTAAACGAGGAAGTATAAGAATCAATAACTTTGCTGTAAATAACTACAGTGAGTGAGAAACCATTCAGTGGAATAGAAAAGAGAGCAATTGGAATTTCATTTTATACATTTACTCCAATTCGTTATAATATCATATATTATTCAAGTATGCCATAACTTAAACGCTCGTTAGTGTTAATATTTTAGAGGGCGATAGTTGATTGTTTTTTAAATAATTCAAAGCAAATACTTGCTCCCATATGTATAACACTTTGGAACTCTTCATTGTCATGACAGGCGATGGCAGTCGTCATAACATGGAACTGTGTAAAATTATTTTATGTCCAGTTTTACGACGGCTATTACCGACGTCTGATTGTTAAAATAACTAAGTTTGCAAATTTTCATCAGCAATAACTCTAACTCTAGTCAGTCTATATAATTTAATAGCATGGTAACCAATGTGTCTTATTAATATTAATTTATTGGGTATTTACTTGATCGGTTACCTTGACTTTAATAAGACCACCGACTCTTTTCTTATAGTTAAATCATTCAACGCAAACCATCAAAGCAAATATCTTATTTGAAAATTGGAATTGTATTTATTGCCAGTCATAAGAATACTCTGCAAAATTAACATTGCTAAGAGGTCTTGAACATTTTATTTTTAGTCTATTTTTCTTGTAATTTGCTTTAATTTATTTGCTTAGTTGTTTTACCAATTGTTTGTCATACCTTGTTTTCATACATAACTTTTGCATAAATACCACTGTTTTATTGTATCCTTATCAGTTGATAATGCTCGCCATGAGCGAAACCGGTCCTGATGAAATAAATCTCATGTGGAAAAAGTACTAAATATGTGTCATTATTTTTAGTTTAAATAGTTGTTTACTAAAACACTATTTAAAAGCAGTACATTTATTTTTGGATAAAATTTTATGAAAATAGTTTCATGCAGCGTTTGTGAACTACGTTCGTCACTTTAAATAACTTTAAACCTTCACAAGGTGAAAAGTGACATTTTCATAGAGAGTAAAGTCCCGAAGATAAAGTAGCAATTTAAGATTCTCTCTCGTCGTCTGCTCACGATAAGACAAAAGCTCTTCAAAGCTAGGTGGAAGTTTCGACGCTGTTGTATGTGGCAACCTGCGGGAGGTAAGACGCCGCGCCGCTCCTTGTGTGCTTGATTGCTTGCGTCATATGCGAAAGCTACACGTGAAAGCTCTGGGTAGCTTTTCATAGAAATAATTGGATTTTGTGCGAAACTACCTAGACTTATTATACCCACTTAACGTGAACAATTTTGCGATAATGTTTAGTTGGCTTCATAATATACTGTCGGAATGAAATATTATTGATAATCTTGCCACCAATAGTAAGAATATTAAAATTAGTTCAATTTTGAATTATTTAATCATGTAATTACTGTGTAGTTCTATATTCAAGTAGTAAGCACTCCAAGGCGTTCGTTTTATTCGCTCCTGGTGTCCACGTGTGCATATATCTGTTCAGACAATTCAAATAATGATTTTTTCAATCGATTCTTGAGAAATTTTTGTTCCAGCATTCCTGTCAAGCACGTCAAACAAAAATAATTTTGTTACGTTAAGGAAGGCACAACGTAAGAAAAAAATGAAACATTGGTGGCAAGTAGTGGCTAGAACGTTGAGTTCCATAGATAATAAATTATAATAATAATAATTTAACATTGTTTTTGATGTGTGTAGCCGTGTACTTCAAAAGCTTGGTCTTAACTTATTAAGTTAATACTACGCATCATAAGTTTAGCTGTTTTATATGTAGGCTTTCTAAAAGTTAAGCGTAGTAGCGATACAAGTTTTACTTCAAACAAAACATATAAATTTATTACAAAAATGATTTATTTTCCAAACCTGAAACTTTATTTCCTCTTTCGTGTATGATATCAAATCTGACATTGTATTCAAACAATAGGTGTCTTTGAAAATGTTTCTTTGTTTACTCGCTGTTATTGTTTCCTTAAGCATGCGTGTGCTTAAGTAAAAGTCATTCCTTATTCATCAGTTGTATATGGCGGTAACAATCACAGTTTAATATTTCATAAGGGTTCAAAGAGAAGAAGTGTTGTAAAATATTTAAGGTGACACTTTTTGTATTAATTAAAATTATAAGTTAACATTATTATTTTAGCATTCTATTCATCAAGGATTTATTTAAATGTTACAATTATCTAATCACTGTTATGCCGAAAGCATAGTAGATCCAAATTGTTTACTTAAATCTATATTTTGTGAATCCTTATATAAATGACTCATTTTCAATGCATCAAAATTACTACAATTACAAAAACTCACAGCCAGAAAAATAAATTAAAATAGTTACAAATCATAGTTTATAAAAAATAGTCTTTGTTATATATCCCATCCAAAAAAATCGGTAGTATGTAAAACTTAGCTCACATCTATAAGCCAGTTCCCTACTCAACAACCGCATCCATACTGTAATAAAATATTAAGTGACACCTGAAAAAATGCTTTACGCGTTCTGTTGAAATGAAAGATCAGAAGATTAATAAGTATTGTTCCACTATGAATAAAATCTGTGGGTAGAACGAAATTTAAAATTTTCGGAATTCCGTAAACAATCTCTTTCAATCTATAGACAGATACGATAGCCCGATGTGACTTGACGATTATAAAGTTATCTTAGTAAAAATAATAAATTATTTGTATTACATACTTATAACACATAAAATTTGTTGAGATCGGGACCAGTTTCGCTCATCGTGAGCATTTTCAACAGATAAGAAATTCAAAAATATTGTGTTATTTATACAAAATTTAAGCAAAACTTAAAACGCAGTATTTTTATATTTCTTAAAGTATCGACAGCGAATACCTTAAATGTGATCAATAAAGATCAAAAAATCTGTTATCGGATATCTATAAATAGTTATAATACGTTTTATATAAATTTAAATGTATGCAATAACATCTTGTATCTTTAAATATATATTATTACTAGTATTGTTACCCGGCTTCGCTTGGACTAAGCGACCAATAATTATTTAATGTTATATCATTCCCAAAGAATTACAGACCCACAGCATACATACATACTGACACCGCCTTATGTGGTAGGTCATCAGAACTCTCTCGAACGATCTATTGTTCACCTCAGTCAATGAGTCAGTCGATATCAGGAAATAAATTCATTCTTATAATAATCTATATTGCAATCTATAGCGGTGCAATGTAGAGTTATTTCAATTTCTCTTATCTCTTGACGCCCGACAATGCATGTGCTTCATAAAAAGTTCATAAGGCGATAAATCATCCCTTATCAGCGGGCGCATGTGTTAACGATTTTTGAAACGGCCATTGTTTTTTCTTTCTAAAGTAACCGTTTGTTTTCATACAGCAGTGAGAGATTGGACTGCATTGAGAATGCACGCGCCTAATCCTCTCCCTCAGAATTAAATTCGCGTCAAATTACTGATATCTTCTTCGCTATCGTAATATTTGTGTGTTGTATAACGTCTGTGTAAACCATAAACAATTAAATAATGGGTGCTAACGCACCCACATAACGCTTTGAGATCGTGTTTTGTTTATAAGAGTGCCATGTTTCTCCTACTCCGTCCCCAAAATCCCTCTTTCTGAGTGTCGGATAGGAGGCTCCTTCTCGATTACGAGGGAGCCGGAATAAAGGTCTTCTCAATACATACACCGTTTCGGTATTTCTAGTATTGTTACCTGGCTCCGCTCAGACTAAGCGACCAATAATTATTTAATGTTATATCATTCCCAAAGAATTACAGACATATATACATACGCCGTTTCGGTGTTATATATAAGATTATGTTCAATTTCTCGTAAATAAACGGCTTTCATATTGTTATATATACTGTGAATTTAGAACACACATGCTTCTTATTATTCGTTGATTATATTCAACTTTGGCTATGCGTTATGCGGCATATTAAAAGCCGCGCAAAACAATTAACCTCCAATCTACCTATGTATCGTTTCATCAATGTAAAATGCTGCTATGCATTGGTTGCAAACATTTCAGTGGGCTCAATTGTATCGTCTGTTGTATTTTATTTTATTTAAAAATATATATATATATATATATATTTGGCATAACAGCTTACGCCAATGCGCCAAATATTCTTAATTGTGAAAGTCATACGAGATTAACTCGATGATAAATAAGAAATCAGTTGTGCACAAAATCAACGATAAATAACATACACCCAGCCCAAGATCTCTTTTTTCAATTGAAAAATTCCAACCTTGCCGAGAATTGAACTCGGGTCCCCTGATCGCTAGGACAAAGCTCTTGCCACTAGACCACATGGACCTACGTATGCATATTTATGAACGACAGATTGATAATTTGCGCTTTATGTTTCGACTCTAGAGCAGCATTTCCAAGAAGTGTATCTTAGAGGTATAATGAAGGGTTAATTATGTAACTTGCTTCTAAAAAAGTTTTTTTCCTGGGGTATTTATGGTTTATTTATATGTTAATAATAATCAGTATATTTAGTTACAAAAACATTCCGCGACAAAGCTTCATTAGGAAACAATAAAAGTGAAAAATTAAGATCCGCGGATTCAGAATCGTTACAAATCGGCCGACTTCGCCTCACTGCATTATAATTATTACGAATTTGTGTCGATATTATTGATATATAATATTTGACAATTATTGCCAGTAGCTGGTAAAATAAAAACCTATTAAATTATAATCCTTGAGATGGTATTACATAAGAAGTTAAATCTGTCCGTAATTTTTGAGTAGTGAACTCGGAGAAGAGTTCTGTGGCAAAATTAGAGTAGACAGGTGTAACTAATAAGGTTGTAAATGACTCATTAATCTTACATAATCATCATGTTAAATAAAGTGCATTATTCCAACTGTTTTTTAGCATTATTTCATGTTAAGTTTTGTGTGCGCTTGATTTCTGCGAATTGAATTACGAGCAATTAAAAGTTTAAATGTGCAATAAAAACATCAGTTAGTATTATGCATAATGAATCATTTTTAGTAACAATGCGAGCCAGCAACACTTCCACAGTTACTAACAGCTTTATTACTGGTGATTAATGAACCAATTGATCTTTTTATCAAATGATACAAAACTAATTGCACTTGTTACGTTTAATTATTTACTTATGGAGACATTTCATTTCATGTTTCATCAGTGAACATTTTTAGATTCACACCATTGATCGCACAACCGTAAAGAATAAAGTCAAATTCTACTAGATTACTTAATAACCTCAGTATGACGATAAATAAGCAGTGATTAATTATGGCTTATGAAATTAAAAAATATATTTCAAGGGATTTGTACAAATATGGATATATTATGGAACGTCGAGCCGACTGTCAAAACCGATGCCATCGATCTCGAGTGCCAGTCCGGGCAGTGTAATTTTTTAATCAATTAATCGATTTCTGCTTGGAAACCTGGGTATTGTGTTATTCAAAATCCACTCTCACAACTATCCGAACCTTAAAAAGCCCACCTTTAGTCTTGTTCTTGTCCTAGCAGCTGAATATCAGTAGGTACCAATTATTATAAAATATTTTTATTGCATTTATGAACTTTATTAATTTTTAAATCTGATACTTTGAATAAATTTACGGAAATGATGGATGTTCTGTATACTTCGTTTATTCATTTTGAGTAGAAAAAAGTGTGATATTATATAAAGGTGATATCATATGACATACAATATACTTTAAGTCATACAATTAAAGAAACGATTTGTATTTAACATGGTAGTATAGAAATATACATACATATGTATAGTAAGTAATGTGTATTAATGTATGAAGAAGTTTAATTTATTTTTTAACGATTATATAAATATGGTCAAGAAAATTGTAAAAAATTGTCAATCGACTCCGATTGGGCATACAATTTCATTTATATTTAGTTATAGTACCTATGGTATATAATATTATGAACAGTGCCAATACATGTCATTATTAAATGAATTATTTTTCCAACCGTTTTTAATTAATATAACAATTATTTTTCTTTCAGAGAATACGGCTAAAAGCGATAAAATCTTTTTTTTTGTAATTATTAATTGTATCCCTCATTGCTTAATTGGCGTAGGTATTATTGCAGCCGCATCACCGTCTGTCCGTGGATGTATGCGGGTGTCTGGGGTTCGAGTCCCCTTCCCACAGGTCGCCCTGGCTCTTCCACCTCGAAAGCAGTATGACGTTATTAAGATAAAGGTAATTGAAGGCAATTGGTTCTAATCAAAACCAATTTACCGACCGCTGGTCTGACAGACTGTTAGGTAGACGGGCCCTGACGACTGAGGTAAGTTTCGTCTCGCCGCCACGCCGTGTTTTAAGGCCAAAGTACTCGCTTGCCATTTGAATCTATGATTACAAAAAGAGCATCGTGCATTTTTGATGAAAAATGCTTGGCGAATTATTTGACGCCTAAGCAACACAAAGTTTTTTTTTTATACCTTCTCACAGTTAAAAGTATATGGCTGCCAAACGGTACTCTGATTCTGATGCCATGATTCTCTGCCGTGTCGTCGTTGATGTAACTGCGTTTTATTCAGGGCTATGGAGTCGGATTCGGACATTTTAATAAGTTTGAACTTTTATTTTTTGAATATAATATGTCAAATTTGGCTATTGGCCAGATTGATTGGATGATATATAATTGAATACACATACATAAATAGGAAAGGTAGGAAAAAAACGTGACGAAATTAAACTTTTTTTAGTGGAGTCGAAGTCGTGATTTTGGTCAATGTTAGAGTCGGATTCGGAGTCGTATTTTTGGGAAGTGCTGGAGTCAGAGTCATAATTTTTAACGACTTACACCCCTGGTTATATTGGATATACTTGATTGTGTGTGTAGTATGGAAGTTGAAGTAGAGGTGAGTTAACGTTTTGGAGGTGTTTAGTATTCCTCCGACACTTTATTTTTTAATTGTCAATGAATGTAAAATTAATTATGATGGTGTTTTCAAAAATCTTAAAGCATTATGAAACATTTTCTGATTAATAAAGTTCTATAAATTTACAAAACGACCTTGATCTATAAGTATTCTAAAACATTAAAATATGGATGTTAGTCATTTATACAATCAGCGATTCATGTGAACCGCGTTTAATGAAAAGATTTTTTCTAACAAATACCATTACTACGTCGTGATGAAATAAAAAATAGAAATGCATAATCACAATGTATCTTTTTTTTTTACTTTTCTAAAAGAAGTTACCATTAGTTTTTTTTTATATTGGCATTTTTTTTAAACTTCTGTGTTTATATAAATTGTTTTTGCATTCGATGCATGTGTTTTTATCGAAAGACACAGTTGCAAGACTACACGGGCTTGAGTTCCAGTCCGGACAGTTTCAACTACTGTTTTTTTTTATCGCAGACATGGATGTCTGTGTCGATTTTAATGCCCTCCTATAACCATCCGATATTAAAAATAGGACCTAGCGACAGGAATAAGCTAACGACTAGTTCTCCATACCATAGATATCCATACTCTCTTCGAAAAAGATAGATTGAACAACTGGGTAAGTAGCAGTTCACGTAGAAAACATATGTTGAAACACACTCCGTTGGTATTGCTAAAAAACTTGACGTAGAAAATGTGCTCGTTTTCTATAGCTATTATAATCATAAAATAAAAGTTTTTAGTACTTACTCATTGAATTTATTGAGATCAGGACCGGTTTCGCTCATCGCGAGCATTATTAACTGCTAAGAAAAACAAATATTCAGCGTTATTTATAAAAAAGCTAAGCAAGACTAATAAAGGTATGACAAACAATTGGTAATTCAAGTATGCACACATTCAAAATGAAATAAAACAAAATGGAATACAGTGGAACCCCGATCTTACGTTCTCGCATTATACGTTTTCCCGTGTGGTGCGTTCATTTTCTATAGTCCCAGCATTTAGTTCATATATAAAACTTTCCCGCATTCATCGTTTCCCGCATTAATCGTTTGTTTTATACGGTCCCTTGAGAAACGTAGAATCGGAGTTTCACTGTATTATTAAAATGTTGAAGACATCTTAGCAATACAAGCTACTTCTTTTCATTAATAAAACTGCAAAAATCTCCATTACGCTTATTTCATACACATACATAGCTATCAAAATGTATGGTAATTAATAGCGTGTTTTTTTATTTTTGTTTCATGACAATAAAAATATTTTTTAACTTCTTTTATACTCATATGATAACTTGAAATTGAAACGACGATATGTTTATATATTTATAGTAAATAATATACATACATTAATATCTACCACAACTCACCAAGTATGTGAAGCAAGTTCAATGTCTTCGTGTTATCATATTAGTATGAGAAAGGTGCAAAGCGACCGGTCAAGAGGGGTCAAAAGGTAAACGCTCGTGTTCCTGATAAAAGCAAGTCCAGTCTGCCGACCGGTGAGCTGTAAGGTAATTGACTCAATTGGGCATATCCTCTCTTCTGCTTAATGTTCTGTCTGATGAGAATGACACGCACCACTCATTTTTTATGGATTCGAGGTGTCTGCTAAGTTGAAAATACACATTATGAGTTCTTGTTGGCCGGATAAAATTCAGATCAGATCAAGCTAGTTTATTTTTTATATCCATGCCCGCTCCTAATGTGGAGTACATGACCACCTATTGCAGTTTTTAAAACATTTTTTTCAACGAGAACTGATTGTTACTCAGTCACTCAACCTCTCTTCAGTTCGAAGAGAGTCAGGACTAGTAGTTGGCCAGTCGCTCTTGCTAGGTTGGCGCATAGGATCGGAAGGGTGTAAAGGATTTTTTATAAAAAGTAAACACTATGCCATCAATGAATCGACTGAAAATATTCTGCTCGTAATGAAACTCTAGCCCGTGAATTCTGTCATGGAAGCCAATGACGTCGACCCCTGTACGACCACCATACTTTTCCAAATAGATTTTGAAATCATACCTTGATTGATATGTATTTCATCAAAATTATCTCGGTGTCAGTGATTTAGATCAGGCATAAACAACTGGCGATTTGTGGGTCGTATGAAGCCCGTATGTTCTCACCATAGTATGTGACCTGTCATTTTTTACAAAATATCAATTTAAGAAATATTATTTAAAAACTGTAAATAATACTTTTATACTATGAATTAAGGAACACTTGGCTATCATGTATGCTTGCAATATCGCTCCAATGAATTAATATTTACTTTTTTATTTACCACCTTATAGATATGTAGGTGGATGGTAGGTCATAAGTGAAAACCCCTGTAGATAAAAGCATTATTTAGCAGCGTGTACAGTTTTATAGAGTCATACATTTCAGTTTATGGTTTGCTTAAATTACACACAGTGATCAAGGCTCATGCATTCATTTGTACCTTAAACAAATCGTCAATTCAAGAATCTATCTCAACCAGACGAGCAAAATTTTGCTATTGAGCTTGCATATTCGCCAAATTTACAAATTGAAAAATTTACCATCGTGTTACCCTGTTTGATCCGTTAAAATGATCTACAATGCGTTTCATCTTTTGTGTTTCCAGTAACAGATTTTTACCATATGAAATAATAGCATATACGCTATTTATTTTAATAAAAATCCTTCCACGCCAAAAAGTCACGATGACTAGTTTGTTGATCGTTGGTTAATCGTGCAGACACTGTCACATCCATTCAATTATTTTTTTGTCAGTTATCCATATGGTTTTTTGAACAGGTATGTTATACTGCAATGTTGTATTAAGTGTCTTGATTGGCTGAGGTATGCCAGGCGTTTATCATACCAGGAGCGCAGTCATTTTTATGTGTTGAAAATTAGCGTTAATAATTTCATAAAACCGTTATTCTTTTAGGGATCCAACGAATTTGTTGGTCGCATTATACCGGGTTGCGATAAAATTTCTTTATCGATTAGTTCAAGAAAACGATGATGAAATCTTCTTAATTTATATCCGTAAATATCTAAACACAGAAAGCGACAACGATTTATTGATATAAACTTTCAATTAAAGTTGCTAAGCAACGCAAACATTAAAGAAGTCATGGAAATGCGAAACATACTACAAAATTAAGTCAGTAAATTACCGCATGAAAATCGTAGTTTTTTAACTGATTTCTTCCATCGTAACTGCATCGCTTAGTCTATATATAATCAAGCATTAAAAAGAATAGAATAAAAGTGGGACCGAACAGTTATTGATG
Source organism: Himalopsyche kuldschensis (assembly GCA_028554975.1). Classification (NCBI taxonomy): domain Eukaryota; kingdom Metazoa; phylum Arthropoda; class Insecta; order Trichoptera; family Rhyacophilidae; genus Himalopsyche; species Himalopsyche kuldschensis. Next base: position 4,280,060 of record JAHFWI010000016.1, on the reverse strand, counting down.
GATTCTCTTGTGTCTGAAAAATCTAGATATAAATATAGGATTTGCAAATATTTTTGAAAGCCGACTTCTCACATGCTATCAAGCCTAATTGCTTACGTCCGTACATAAATATATGAAACGCCTCTCCGTTTGAGTTAAATATTTCACAGACAACCACATCACACGCGACTCACAACATTAATTCATCATTATTTTATTTATGCCCTGCTCTGTAATTGTTTCATTTGACTTTTTATTGCTAACGACCGTGTTTATAAATTGGAGGTACGAGGAAAATTACAATGAACAGCAAAGATCGTAGAGCATTGATAGCATGGCGCGTTCGAAAGATGTTTCATACATCAAAATATTAAACTTACATATCTTCTTCTATATTTTACAATGTTTGCTTCAAATGATGAGTTTCAATGATTGCCTACAAATATGGCTTTGTTTTCTTTCAAGAGACGCGGCTGTAGATTAAGTGCTCATTTCGAAAAGGGTACGAAATGAAAGTTAGAGAAAAACGAGAAATCAGGATAGTACTGTCAAATAGCTTATCAATCCTTCGATAGCTTAGTTTAGGATCGTATAATTAGAGAGTTGAGAAGTTTCAGATGACATTTATGCATTTGCATACTAACATATAAATTAATCAAATTATCATTTTTTAATAGTTTCCGTTGTAGGATTCAAGCTCAACTATTTTGGATTTGCATATACGGATGATTTGAATCCTACCTACTAATTAAATCGTAAAATGAAGCAATTAACACACTTTTGATTATCTTTTACGTTCTTATTTCTTTCTTTCTTTCTCATAACATCTTCAAGTTGAGTGACCGAATAGAGACTGCCTTTCCAAAACAAGTCCATTTCTTCGACATAGGAAACAGATACATTAAATAATATTGTATTATTATTTTGTGTCGTGTTGAGTGCCATCTCTGTGACGCTTTGTTTTGTATGAATCCTTTATTGAAGTTAATTGGTTGATTGCGCTGTTTAATTAGCTGCGCGACACCTTGATGCACGGTGTTGATACTGTATTTTTATATTATAAGAGTGACTCATGCCCACATCAACAGTTTTATTCCCGTGGCAATAAATGTAGCCCTTATTTGCTTCTGAATTGACTCCAATTTACCTCAATTACCAAAGCCCTCCGGTATCCTACTGATGAGACATTTTCACAGTACAAATTAATACAGCAATGAAATGTAATTTACCCTCATATTAAATAGCAACAAAAAGGCGGTTTTGACAGCATATACAATACAGTTTTAGTATTCAACAAAATCATAAGGTAGATTAAATTTATGTTATGGTTTTTTTTATTGCTGATATTCTTATTCTTGCTATAAAAATAATAATAAATTTTTAGTACTTATCCCACATTAAACATATAAGATCAGGACCGCTTTCGCTCAGAGTGAGCATTATCAACTGAAATCAATTTAAAAGCAACATTTCAATAAATTTAAAAAAAAAACCAATACGTGGAATAATCAAAGTTATTTTAAATTTTATATTTAATAAATTTACTCATTATACTTATATCTATGACTATTCTTTATTGACCTGGACCGGTTTCGGTAATCGTTATCAACTGATCAGTTGTTGTTCAAACTTCAAATATTAAATATTTTTATGAATATTCCTTCTGTAAATTCAATTTTTAGCAGTTATCAGGTTGTGCCCAAACACCACCGATTTGTCTTTCAAATTAATCCTATTGTTATATTTTCCTTGAGTTTATCGTTGTTATAAATACCTAGCATGAGAAAATTGTACAGTTATTTTATTTTCAATTAATTAATATGTATGCAAACAAAAAGTGAACATGCTGATTCGTAAATAGATAATATATTGCAGACTGGCGATTAAAAGCGCATTGGCATCCAATACACATAAAGACGTATTCCTCGACTCAAACGATGCGCATAGTACTCAAGTATTTAACTACGAGTCGTATATTGGTTGAATATCTTTCCAAGAACATCTCCACCTGAACACGGCGGAAGCTCAACGTACGATTTTTTTCAGTGTCGAAAGCTTCACAAAAGCTCATATACTGATTGGGTGGGCAGACATTCTTGTGCTTGCGTATTAGGATATTGAAAGCTGTGTAGAGCTTTAATTTTTTGTTATACTTCGTGTAGTATAAATTTTAAAATAACTTTGATTATTCCACGTATTGTGCTACTAACTGTGACGTGTTTCACCTCTTTAAGAGGCATGTTCGGACTATCGCGAAGTTTGCTTAAGTAATGAAGCAAGATTGATTCTAATATTTGAAAATGATAAAATTACCAAACGGAGTTTGGGATTTTTCCTTTTTACGGGAAGCAAGGAGGGGGTTAGAGAATCAATACAAAGCAAACAAAAAAATGTACTACTAATGAAGATAATTAATAATTATTTTCCATAATTTTAAAATGTTATTCATTAACCACTACTAAGTGGTTAACCTTTAAGTCTTGGTGGGAAGGCATTACAATTTAAAAGTCCAGCACGTTTTTAGTACTACTTCTACGTGTATTGTGTAAAAATCAGAACCAATTTTGCTCCTAACCTTAATATATATATTTATAGAAAAAGATCAAACAATGTTTTAAATAAATAAAAGACATTGTATGGCTCTACTTCCACATATATTTAGATAAAGGTCAGTACCGGTTTCGCTCATCGCTGAAATCGGTCATAATATATGTGGAATTAGTACTATAAAATATATTTTATTAAAATAACGTTTTTCCGCCAATTTTTTATTTGAATGTATTTATTTTATAAAAATTAAATTAATTTAAAAATTAATTAAGAATGAATGGATAGCTCGGCTTACTATTTACCGTAGAATTTAATTAAATTTTCATTTACTTTGTACAACTCAATTACAACACGATCAAGAAATAATATTTTTTTTTTTTGTAGAATTTCTGTAGAACTAAAATACATTGCTATTTTTTCTCTACCGAAAGTTCTATAGAAATTCTACAAAAAAAAGACATTGCTAATTAATAAAGAAGTTAATTGATATTTTGTAAAGTTTTTGGAGATATCCACATGAGCATAATCAATTAACAAGAAAATTCCTACTTAGTTGCCACTCGAATCGTTTTTGTGTTAAATAATGAAACGCGTAATTCACAAGTTTTATTGTTTTTTGACAATTCAACAAACTTGGCAAGTAATATAAACATTAAATGAATAATTTTGCTTACAGTCAGTAAATATTAATGAACATGTCAAGATCTACCTTATGAAACTAATTTAAATTATTGAGTGGTATGTACACACAATTCAAAACAGCTTTCGTACAGTCAATAATTGAACAAGGCTTACACACTTGTTTAATATATATTAGAAACTATCTCTGTGGCTTGTTCTTACTAACCCAATCACATTGAATTGGATAAAAAATCCAGGAAGGATAATAAAAATCAATGATTGTCAAATATTTATTCGAAATTATTTCAGCCTCAACCCATTTCCAAGCTACTGTCAAGCAAAATTGTAGCAATGAAAAACAAATTATTATTTCCCATTATATTTATTAGATCAGGACCGGTTTCGCTCGTAGCGAAAATTATCAATTGATAATGTTCGCTATGGGCAAAACCGGTCCTGATCTAATAAACATAATTTGGAATAAGTACTAAAAATGTTTTGTGATTATTATTATAGTACCATTCTACCAAGTATTGACAGTGAACACCTTAAAATTGAATAATATCCCCGCCATTCGCTTGGTAATAAATAAACAAAATTAGCAGGCAATGGAAGCAGTCTTAATGTTGAGTATATAGAAAAGTAAATAAATATGACAAAATATTTGAATAAAAAATTTAAGAATTTTACTTTACATTTCAAATGGTCAATCTTTGATTACTTTTTCGTATTTTAAAGTTTATATATTTTATAGGTTATAAGTGAATTATGTCGCAATTTGATACAAATATTATTTATCGTTACTTTATCTCGCTTTAAAGATATTATTTTATCCCCTAATTATTACCTTAGGTTTTATTCAGTTCGCAACTAAGTGGTACTTTGAAATTTTAACGGTTGACACATATTTCCACACTTTTGAATTAGCAGAGAAATTTCTTGACATTAACCGCATTTATTTCAAAAATTGACGATCGGAAAACCGACGGCATCGGCTACATAAAAATATTCCGTTAAGTATGTCAGATACATATTTTTTGCTGAATTATTTGCAAGGATGCTCCTTTTGAACGGTGTTCGCCCGTAAATTAGAGTGTAAAGATCAAAGAAATTTCAACTAAGATACTTACTTACCTAAAGCCCATAAAATTTTATATATTTTCTTAGTACTCGCTATTCATTAATTTAATTGACTTATGAATAAGTAAATTGATAAATTTTAAAATCTCAACATATTTCTCGTAGAAATAAAATTTAAGCCACGGGCACGAATCCCAGAATGAACAAATTTATAAATTGATTATGGGTTTTTTTAAAGCTCACATGTCTGTGATATCTAAATTGCTTAAAAATGTTCGCTTGGGGAGCACTAGGGCTCGTATCCTAGTTTGGGCAGCGTCATTTTTAAATCAAATTATTGATTCCTGTTCGGAGACACGGATGCGACATCGATTAGCTTACCACTAGTCCTGAAACTCCTGACCTAGTGCAATATTGTCTATTTTGGCAATCCTTTATATTCCTCTCCGAAAAAAAGGTTAAGTAACTGAGTTTCGAGCACTTATCTTAGAAGAACTTCAGTTGAAATGGAATCACTAAGAGCCCATATGCTCCACAGTAGGAATGGACATGGTGAAAGAAATATTTAATTTAATAAATATTGTATTCTTAAATATACCTTTTATTGAAAAATCGTTAATTCATGCAATATATGTGCAGGTAAATAGTACTTGTTTCTTAATTAAAGCATATAAATTTAAAAATTGAAATACTTCTCGATCGATCACGAATAGCTCCACGGCGACCAGTAGACTGCAGTTAATCTTCTGGTTTCTCAGTTTTTAGCACATGTGAAAAAGTGCAACCGTCGGATTGCAACCCGGAAAAAGTTCGGCAAACCAGCTGCGGTCTCTGAAACATCGGTTGGGAAACACTGTTATAGATTATATAAAGGAAAACATATGTGTATGTAAATCAACAAGCTTAACAGATATTTTCCTAGGCAGAGCGAGATTACAAAGGATATTTTTTCTATTCGAAATGAAAATAATTTCGAAGGCTGTAATATTTGACGTGTCCATATTGATGAGTTAGTCGACAAGGTTGGCAGAAAGCATAAGTGGCATTCATATGTAAAAAGTTTTTCCGAAAGTAAAAAGGAATAAATTATTATCGTTCATTATTCATGTGTTAAGAAAACACGAATATATCATATTTTATGGACCGGAGCCAATTGGTTTTAAGATATTAAACAAAATAATTTATCCCAATACAACGTTGAAAAAAAAAACATCCTCGATAATTATTGCTCGGGCGTAATGGCTTTCTGGTATTTTTTCCCACATTCAAAGTATCGTTATATTCTTTGAAATTTATTTTATGAATTATTTGAGTAGTGAAAATAAAAGAAAATTAATATTCGTTGTTCATAACCGATTTCTTGATGAAATCCTCATAAGCGTTGAGTTTCAACTACGGGAAGCCCAAAATATGAAGTTTTTTTGACAATTTTGTTTCAAAAATCTCTCAGTTTCGCTATATGTTACAGCATTCATATTCGAATCAATAATTTGAATAAATACACATTTTTAGTAAAATTTTCACATATATTATGATTAAGATCAGAACCGGTTTCGCCAATCATGAGTATTTTCAACTAATGAAATATACATACATTGAAACAAGTTACAACAAACAAACAGTGGCGGATTATCCCCTAGGAAGGCTCTAGGCGCAGTAAAATTTTGGAAGCCCTCCTTTTCGAACTTTAAAAAAGAAGTCATTACAAAATATAATAACGTGAGACTAGTACAAGAAGAAACTGTTTCATTTATTAAGAGTATGCCTGTTCACGAGTAGGTAACTGACAATTAACACTTTAAAATTGGAAATTGAGTGAATTCGAAATGTTTATTTGATTTATTTTTTATTATGTTAGAAAAGTAAATACGCGATTGACCGTGATTATTTTGATGAATTCCATTCATTTTAATTTGTTCTTTTAAAATGATATTGAAATTTCTAGTGCCGGTATTTCGTATGAAATACTGAAATACCGTTATTGATTTTTTTATTTGTCAACAACTAATAATCATTACTTTGTCTTACCAAAATTGTTTAGATTCAATTAGAATATGAAGACATATAGGTATTCTTTAATAATAAATGTAGGTTTTTGTTATTTGATTTACTATGTTATACATATACATTTGTTTTGGTGTCTAGCAGTGCTTTGGTAAGTGTCATTTTAGAAACTCATTTACAATCACTTAGTTAAATGTCAAAACTAACATACCGTTCGGCTATTAATCATACTCCGAATACCTTTATTTTACAAAGTAAATAAAAAATAGTTTTGTTGGAAAGAAGAATAAAATTTATTTACATAACATATCGTCGTCATTCAAGGGAATGTGACCCAAGTTCGATTTTCATGGAAATAGACAAAAGCACTATTTAACTTTTGAAAGAAGATGTCAAATAAAATATTTAAATCAGGTATTGAGAAATAGTCTCAGAATTAAGAAAACAAGAATTATAGCTATTCTATACGTATTTGTGCCGGGCTATTTAAAGTGTAATTTTTACCAAATTTTCACTCTTCTATTCAAATAATTTCCATGATATGTATATACATACATACAGCATAGCATAGTTAACATTCATTTTTGCATTTGAGAGAATTTTCGTTCAATGATTCAGTTCAGTAATAAGTAAAGCGGTTAGAACTCTACAGATCAAAATAGTACAGGTTCAATTGTTATTTAACAATAAAATGTGATCATGATTTTGAGTAGATTTTTTGTGGTCATACTGTTACACATGGTTTTAATTCAACCGCGTTTGGGGGCACTGGCAATTCTATGAATCGTAATGGTGTCAAATAAAACAGATTAATTGTAGATTCTGTAGCTTAGTTACTTAACATTTTTTTGACTAAAATACATATACTGGCTTAATTCATTCGTCTCTTTTACCTCGTGTTAATCTGCCTGATCACCAATATTAATAAAACGAGTTCTCAGTTTGTATTGCTACAGTATCGCATGCATTATTTCGAGAACACAAACACTCAGTGATGGCGAAATGAAGTAATCATTCGAGGAATATAACCTTTTCCTGTGATATTCCGCTTGTTAAATAGCAAGAATAATGCGTATTATTAAACAAATGCCGGAAGCACGGTGCGGCGTGCATAATAACTGATTAGTCTGATAGCTTATATCCTTGAAATACGAACGTCTGTATTTATTAGTTTACAACACAAACTTGTAAAAGCTTGCCGACTGCATTGAAGTCTCGTTGTAATGGAGTCACTAGCATTTTGTAACCAGAGAAATTGATGCTGAAAATATCTTAGCGATTAGATATTTTAAGACTCATATTTTTTAAATAATTATTTAATAATCTTTGTTACGACTATTTTCCTCAGCGATTTCCTTGTAACATATTTAAGCGTAGATTTTTTACGTTTAAAAGTATATCAATTTCTCGATCAATAAAAATAAAAGCACTTCAAATTCATATATCGAACCGAGTATTTGATTTTCGAATAATTAGACTTTATTATATATAGTGGAGCAGTGGTATATATGTCGAGATAAACTACGTGAGGAGTCCATATGCTCCAAGTTAAGAGCGGACATTATGATACCATTATGAAAATTATGATACCTGGTCTAAAATAAAATTCACCTTTTTTTTCTTATTTAATTACAAGACTCGTTCATTCATTTGCAGTAATATAGGGTCTTTCAATAAGGACCCTCAATTGAAAAATTAAATATAATGTTTTTTGTGAGATATACAGTATTTTTTTTATCATTTGAAAGTACATTTTTTAAATTATGTTCTGATAATATCCTTATTGGATGAAAGCAAATAAACCTTGTTGTTGTATTTTTTTTAATAATATTAATAAATTCACCAGAAATACTATTTTTGGCAAAAACGTAAACGGAAAAATATTTCTCTTAAACAGATCAATTAAAAATTTTCTCTTGACCGAACATTTGATTGTTTAATAACATTCGTAATAAAAATAAATGGTACGATGATTAAATTATTTGAACTCGTTTCAAAACAAATGAAATGATTGACGGCTGCCAGGTAAACATTTACCTAAAGAAAATTAATTAACATCATTTCCGACTACCGAACAGCGCGAACATAAAAAAAATAAACAGATTGATTAATTAAAATCATTCTCGAAGATTTCACCATCGAAGATTCATTATTCATTTTTATTCACAATCAAAATAAATAGTGTTGTTTTTGGCCGCATACAAACAACGGCGTGGGCTCCCGTACAAAATTTTTATACAAGTGTCAAAGAAAAAAAATCTCGATTGGCAGCTGATGTTTGACTAAAGCTTTGCCTATGAAAATTGAGCGGTTAATCAAGAGCGAAAAAGCGTTTTACGTCTTTTTAATCGCTTAAAATGTGTTTGAAAATACGATTACTCCGCTTCAAATATTAAACGAAGTGATATAACTAGGAAAAACTGAATGCCATTGGTACGTTAATTTGTATAATAGTATTACGTGGCATGGTGTCACTAAAGAGAAACAACCTATTACAGACTGTCTTGCGATTGTATATTATATAGGTTTAAATATATATCATTTTGCTTTGCCTGAATTGTGTACTTTACAAAATTTTAGTCACTAGCGACGTGGATTTCGATTTTCGGCATATTCAGAAATTTCAAATCCATAGATGAACGTTAAGTTACCTTTAAGATGCATGAGAAAGAAGAAAATTCAAGCGATTCAAATTTGATATAGAAATTCCATCAAGCGCCTTCAGTCGAAATCATAAATATATATTTGTTTTGATTTATCTGGGCGCTTATGTTTAACACTAAGATTGCTCTCGATGAGTGGTAGTGTATGTGTGAGAGAGGCTGAAATCGTGCATTGGTGTTTTGCGAATTTTGTCAGGTGGCACTCTGATCTGATGCATTATATTACTTCTTGAAGTTATAGTTACGGTAAAAATGTTGCCGTCACAATTGAAAGCATCGAGTTTAGCCAGAGCTTTAATAATGCAAATACATTTTCTTATTTCCTACTCTCTGGCTGTAAATTAAAAAAATCAATGGTTGAAGATCAAAACTCTTATATTAAATAGTTTTCCTTTATTTTAAAGGTATGTAAAACATTCACAATTATTTTGTGTTGTACATTTATCCTTTATTAAAATCGTTCTCCTGCGTCTATCGCATCTAGTATAATAATAATAAGCCCACGGCGCATATTTTGTTTTATGATGTCGAGCGTCGTGAGGTGGACTGACGTCGGCTTCTGGGCACCGGTTTATAAACGACGTATATTCAAACGCACGCAATTTAAATCAGATGCTTTATAGCTTGTCTATTAGTCAAAAAACGTGAAATTTTATGTTTCATAATTGAGAATAAAACGACGTTTATCTTTCATTCGATAACTTGCTTGATCTAATGTTTTCCTGATAATCTATATTCTGAAATAGTATTCAATTTGTAGAAGTTAAAGTCTACTTCCTTTGTCAGAATATTATTTTTTTAATGTTATGAGCACTCGGTACATAGCGGTTAAAAGATGTTGTTAAATTGAAAATCAAATTGAACTTTTAGCAGATAACATACGGCATGTTGAAAGAATAACGCAAATATTCTTATTTCTGTTTTTACCATTTTTAAGGTGCTTACTGCCACTTTTTGGTGGAAAAGCATTATTTAAATAAATAAAATACTTGAATTAGTAATTCTTTGACATTTATAATCTGATAAAGATAAGGACAGGACTCATCGCGAGTATCCCCAGTTGACAATAGTCGTGATGAGCGAAACCGGTCCAGTTCTTCATCAGAATATATGTATGTGGAATGAGTCCTATATATTGTATTTTATGTATTTATTCAATAAGAGTGTAATGTTTTCTATCTCTATTAAACAACTTTCTTGAAGATGCTTTTATATTTGTTGTGATAAACATTTTGATCCTTCTCTTTTTGAGATAAATAATTCTCAGCTTGGTTTCAAATAAGGAAGAAAATTACGGATTACAATAATGCAATACAGCCATGGGAAGGAAAAAATATAAAAACTTCATACTACAAATAAATAAAATTGGTTATGCTTTTTTCATTTATTTTCATTCGCTGTCAATACAAATAAGATTCACGAATGTCTGATAGATTGACAGCTAATTAGGCTATGATGTTTATCATTTTAATTACCGATAAGATAACCATTCAATTTACAAGTAAAATTCATATCTTCTCCAATAATACCCTCAGATACAAAAGCTCCCTCTTCACTGCGACGGTAAAAGTTCCCCAGAGCACATGTGTGTGAAAAGCAATGCATTGCATACCAAACTTAAAGCTCTTCCATAGCTTCGCGCCTTGCCTGCAATTCAGCTTGCGACTTGTTACTCTCTTTATTATCACTACCTTATTCACCTCAGCCCACAGGGGGTGGGTTAAAGGGTTAAAAAGGCTATTGCGCTAGGGCGAGAACAAGCGAAAACGTTTTCAATAGACTTTGAGCACACGAGAGTTTGCATGCATACGTGTGCATCTTGTGAAATGGACTATTTACATTTTTATTTAAATACTTTATATGTAAAATAGTTTGTTTGAATTTTCATGCCAAACGACTTTTCTTTTTAAGTCTTCGTGGATTTTATTATCAGACATATGGCTGTGTGATCAACGTTTTCTGCGCAGATGCTGGTTTTAGTCCCGAACTGCTTAATTGCGGCTTGGCAACTGCCAGTCTTTTTCATACTCTCCTCCAAGAAAGAGGTTATGAGACTGACTTACAATCAATTCTGAAATCTGTGTTGAGACGTTCCACTGTTGATATACGCTTATTATCCACATAAGAAGCTTTAGAGTGTTTGACTTTTTCACAGTTACAAAAACCTTTTTTTTAATTTAAGAAAAAATAACTAATTGCTAATCATATTTTACTGAATTCAAATATTCTACATTTTTATTAGCATCTAAATTCATAATATAAGTCTTTAATGTGTATGAAATATAATATAATCGAAGAGTTAGTAATATAGAAGCTCGATTTTTTTTACTGATCATGATTTATGTACTCATTTTTCAGCAAGAAAAAATATTTTTTTAGTGTAAGAATAAATGTTTTTTAGTGTAAGAATAGTTCTTCTTTAATATGATGATTTAAACTACAAATTCATTCCGTTTATTGCGTTCATTAAAATAATCAAAATAATCTACGAATTTATGTGGAAAAATCTTTTATAAGGCAACATTTTTCGTTAAATATTTTTGCTCAAAATCCTTTAGTCTCAATTTTTGCCTTTTATTTTTCAGTGCTACAAATAAGCTGTAAATCTGCTTTGTAAATTTGTACAGGATAAACAAAGGCAGAAAGCCCATAAAATTCAAAACCAGCCGCCGCTACAGGTGTGGCTCATTAAATCCTCGACACCATTGATAAGTCACCGGTAACCTTTGGATACTGAAGGAATATTCAACAAATTTGGTATCTTTGTAGTCAGCCATGTTACGATTGAATTAAATATATTTTATTGAAATAATAATTTAAATACAAACATATCGACAACTTTATCAAGCGATCATGGCCAAGATTTGAACTAATATTCTGTTCAGGATACTTCTTCTCCTTAATAATTACGAATATTGAATGTTCGTCGACTAGATTAATTAATTTAATTCAATGATATTATTACTGAATTATTTTTGATGTAATATTTTTGCTTTTGGTTGTCAATGATGTGTTATGATTGTTTTGTGATATTTGACTTTTTAAATTTCGAAAAAAAATATGTAGATAAATTTGAAGCAATCGATGTTGAGAGTTCCCTAACAAATGTACAAACTTATACTCTTTTGCACTCCCTAATATTATTGTCACCGGCCGCCACTTAGAGAGTCTACAAAAACAATAATAAATACATAGCAGAATTTAATATTGTGTATCCTTGCAAATACTTAGGAAGAAAATATTAATGCGTATTATGAAAATGTTGCTCACACCACTGACTTTTAGACCCCCGTTGTCTGAAGCGAAGCCTGGAGGCTTGCAAGGCCTCCGGTGTAAGTTACGTAGCGCTATATTAAGCCTACTTGCAACACCGAACAATTAACACGTCGTAATTAATTAGTTCGCACACCGTTCCTGCTTACCTTATTGCCGTGTTCCTTCGGGACAACAAAGAGGTAAGCCACAAAGTTGACTGTATAATTTTCATTAAGTGAGGAAAATTTATGCTAAGCCTTTATGGGGGTTGTTATAATTTGGATTAAGATGAGGTTTTATGAAGTTTTAACAGGTTTTCATTGATTTAACAGTACACATACATGATTATGAATCTATTATGTGATTAAAATATTTAAAAAAAATGTTTGTTTATTTTTTAAATTTAATGAAAAAAAAAGGTGATTGTTTCGAGGATAACGTCGTGGGTCGAATCAACTCATTGATATGATATATTGTCTTTGACGTCTTACAAAAAAAGTAATCAAAAAATACGTTTTTTTGCCGCATTAGCTTTAGGTTCCACAACATACATACCTTTTTGGAAATTATGTGAAAATAGAAGGAAAATATTATCAAATAAAATTCTTCTCACGAATGTAATTATTGGTGATTTCTACAATTTCAAGCCAAAAAATAAAATAAAAGTGTCATCAAAATCTTAGTTTAAAAATATTAAGACATTTTTTTTGTACTTATCCCACATGCAATTTATAAGAACCATGAACCATATTCCACGAACAAGTTAAATATGCTCGCGATAAGCAAAATCGGTCCTGATCCTTATCAATTAAGTGTGGATTAAGGACAAAAAAATACTTTTTATTATTTTTAGCATAATACTTTTCCACCAGGGCTTTGGAGTCGGAGTTGTATGGCGGGAGTCGGAGTTGGAGTCGGAGTCGTCGCGTGGTTTTGGCCGGAGTCGTTCTCGAAGTCGGAAATTTTTAAAAGTTTGTACTATTTATTTTTGCATATAATATGTCAAATTTGGCTATTGGCCGGATTGGTTGCTTGATACATTATTGAATACACATAAATAGGAAAGGTAGGGAAAAAAATGACGAAATTGAACATTTTTTAGTTGGAGTCGGAGTCGTGTTTTTTGTCGATTTTTGAGTCGGAGTCGTAATTTTCGACTCCACAGCCCTGTATTCCACAAAGAATACATTAAAAAATCATTTCTGCCATATATCTCGAAACAGCGATTTGGAACTATGGTATCAATATGTTTAATACGGGGAGAGAAAATTTGAATAAAAATGACCGAATGAATATTTATGTGCCGCACATATTTTTGTTTATCGCACTGACAAAAAAGTTTTTCGAATGAGCGAATCTCACAATAATTTTCGCAATAAAACCATCTGACGTACGTACGGGCGCCCGCAAACTGCGCAGTTTTTTTACACAATAATGTGCGGCCGAATATTATTTTTTCTCCGCGCGCCCGGCGACCGGACTCCGCATCAATAAGAAAGGCGGAAAAGTAAAACTTTCCACCGGGGAAGTAGTATTTTTTTATACGCCAACAAATCACACATAATTCAAAGACGGGCATGATATGTGTGTCCTGCACAAGCGGGCTTGTCGCACCACACCGGCGGACGTGGCGGTGGGGTCTCGGAGTTTATGACGCGTGTCGGCCGCCGGCCCTGGACACGGCCTCCCTCACCGCCCCCCTTTTCGGGACACCCTGGAGAGGTGCACGGCACCCCCCCTCTTTATTTTATATATTATTCTTACTCTCGACAAACTGTTCCGTAAACTCGTATATAGTTCAGTCATACTAAATACAGATTGATATCTAGTTAATGGCCAAAACATTATTTGAAGATCTTCATTATAAATATTACTTTCTATCCACTGCTTTACTTTAAACGACTTGACTAACTTTTCTCACTTACAATGAGGATTCCAGAATTTATTTTAGTTTAACAGTGGGAAATACATACATAGGTGACTATTAAGGTGTTCACTGTTCAATTTTTAGTGGATTGGATAAATTTATAAAGATCAGGACCGGTTTCAATTGAAAATGCTCGTGATGGATTATTATGTGTTTAAAAACATAAGTATACATTTAAATACCATTGTAAAAGTTTCCTTGTCACAAATCATAAGAATAAAATGCCCTAATGAACCAAGTAGAATAATGACACTAGCAAATAGTGTTATACCGTTATGGAAGTATTGCATAGTGATATTAAAAATATTTGTATTCATAGTTTTGTAAGATTAATTCTTTGAATGATTAATGGTTATAAAATAAGTAACTAGTAGAATTTTATAAATTTGTTGAAAAAATTTTCAAAAAAACTCGTCGGTAATTAGACCTACAAATATTTTTTTAAATCGCTTCCTTGTTGTGTAAAACTTTTTTATAGTGGTATGAATATATTGTGTACCGGCTAGCTATCCGCCACCCTTCCTGTTCCGACCCCTTGGCATGGAACTCGCCTTCCTTACCTAGCGCGACACGCTTGGCCGAATCTGGAGGAGGTAAACTTTCCGAAAGCTTGCGCTTTTGCCAGTGACGGACAATTCAATACATGTGATGTCCATTATATTTGTATCATTATATTTGAATGAGCATTTATATATTTGGTTAGTAGTTTAGAGCTCTACTTTATTGACATCTTTGCCGTGGAACTAGCTTTTGAAATTGTGTAGTAATCATAGTAGTTGTATTTTTGTACAGATTAAAAGGCCCAAAGTACCAAATATTTTGAATTTCATCGATTAAGTGAGATATACCTAATGAAATTGTATTTTTCCAACTCAAGTAAAATATACATCTACAATACTCTACGCTCAATATTGAATATTTTACAGTTAAAAGTCATTTATTGATATGGGTAATGCTTTTGCCACTAAATTGGTTAATATTATTTAATGAGCAATTTAATAAAGAATTGTATGAATTGAATGGAAAAGCTATTTTGTTTTTGTAAGTATATTTTTATTAATCTATTTTTTATTTACATAAATTTCGATGAAAAGCGTTTGTTCTCGTTTTAAAAAAAGTTCTACCAAGGTTTGCCTACAATCAATATATTTTTTATTATCTATTTAATTTACTCTCTCGATGAAAAGCGTTTGTTCTCGTTTTAAAAAAATATCAAGAGAAGGTTTGTTACAAGCCTTTCATCTTTAGAGATAGGGTGAAGATAAAACAATTAGTAAAGAAGAAATTCGCTTCAAGAAAGAGATCGATAAACTATTTGTTTTAACTAATATTTATATAGTCAAATTGGTGATACGGAAGGAATGAAAACACCACAAAGGAAAACAAAGACATTTAAGGGTCTTTCGTCATGCAACCGAATAAGACGAACGCAGGATAGAGTGGATCAAGAGATTCTTAAAAGACTCTTAGAGACTCAATCCATCAATTGAACTTTATATGCATAAGATTTCACTGCTTGTTAGAGAATAGTAACAAGTTTAATGGTTCCGACTAAGGTATGTTATAGATTTTTAATTTCTTTGGTATATTTATTTTAATGTTTTCGATGCAAATATTTTTGTAGAATGAGTTGATAATTTCAATCAACCAATATATTCCACTGCAGTCTTATAATAAAAATATCATTGATATTTCTCCACGTGCCGTCTTTTGGATAAATACAGGGTGGTGGCAACTGTTCGCAGATTTCTTTATTTATATTCACCTTGTACCGCTTGCGTCGCTTTTGTATTTATTTTCGTTTTAAATAACATTCTTATACAGCGATGCCGTAATTCGTGTTCCCCTAACTATTTGCCAGGTGACATTGGAACAGTTCTAATGTTAACTGTATATATTTGTTTTAAATTTCCAATTATAAACGGTGAATTGCAGTAGGAGAACACATATTCCTCATGATTCATTTCAGTAGAAAAATATAAAATAGGATTAGGCACAGAGCAAAAACACTCAATCTCTCGTTAACAGGAATGAAAGTATATAGAGCGAGAAAAACACTTGATAAAATAGTATTATATTTTAATTTAGCGTCTATATACCTTTCATTTAATTTTGTACTGAATTTCAACTAATATTATGGACAGTATGTATGCAAATAGTGTACGGGTAAAAGCACGTTTAACTCATTAAATAATATAAATAAAAATAAACTTCGCTAGTATGACGATTGAAATTGTGCATGTTTTAAATCAAACCAGAATGAATTTGATTGGTTTTCTGTAAAAAATATGTAAATATTCTGTACATATTACATGTTAAAGAAAAAAATATTGATTCTGGTATACAATTTTTACAATCGCACAAATTCAAGCGTGATATATAAAATAAGTCATTGGATTGATATGTATCAGATAAAGATTTTTTACGTTGTACCGATACGTAAAACAGATTTGTATTTTTTTCTACTTATTCTTTAGAGAAAAGGGCTTATGAAATCTAGGAAAAACTAAAATATTGGTATTGATTCACTAATAATCGTTATAATTATTCACACAAATGAAACCATATTAAAGTCATCCAACTATTGTCGTATATTATATAGTGTGTTCACGGGGCTTTCCGGTCAGCTTTGAATAACTGACTTTAATATTCCATATATTCTACACGGTTAATATTATTTCGCGTGCTGAGCTTTCGTTTTGTTTTCTATTTAAGCTGCACTACGAGCTTAGGGACTTATTAGTAAACAAAAGCTTTTATAAAGTGACGGCGATTTTTAAAAGATATGAATAATTTAGCTATTTTTTGACTGAAAAAATATTTTTATATAGCGTTCAATGATACTTTAAAGAATATGTTGACATAAAAATATTTGATTTATTTCGCTTACATTTCGGATATTTAATTAAATGAGTGTTCAACTATAGGTGTGTATTGTGTTTTAGATATTCTTATGAAAAATGTAGTGCATGTTTGATTTTATTGCCAAGGGGGTAGAATTGCAATAATTTACAGAAAAATATCAATTCTGACTTTTTACTAGCATGCAAATAATAATTTTAATATAGTCAACAACATTGCAAAAATAACACTTCATGATTATAAGATTTTAGGTTATGATGATCTAATGTAGCAAAACATAGAACAAGTTTATCAATAATAAATACTTCACAATACGTTTTTAATTGAGATTTTTTGCTTATCGAATCATTTTAATGTTCTGAAATAGCCTCGGCTATAACCCGACGCACAGTTGTATGAAACTAATTTAACTATAAACTGTATTATTTGTGGAAAGTCACGGAAGAATATACAAAGAAATGGAAGATATTTTTTAACTTAGTCAATTAATAACTGAAGCACATAGGTATCTGACGCCATCAAGTAAATATAGATTAATATTATTGACTCCAGTCGTAACTGCTTTCTACAAACGACTTCAATGAAATTTGCTTGAAATTATAATTATTCCGTAGGGTGCAATTTCATAAGCCGTTATGACTCAGTTATTATAAGTTTGGGCGTTAAATAATAACTGCAACAGCTCCATCTTAAAACAAACGGGTAAATTGCGAAAAGTTTGCATCGTAAAATTACCGTTGCAATAAAATATAAAAAAATATATTGAGTCGAGGAAGGTTTGCTTCTTTTGATGGGCTTTTTTGGAGAACAAGTTACAAAATGTACTTTTAATTGTATTGTATTAAATTAAAATAATTGTAAAATAGTAAAAGAAATAGTTATATCATAAAATAATAAATGCACTTTCAATCATTATAATCTTTTTCAAACACGCTTTTGTTTAAATCTTATATGTGATTTAAAAATATGTACCGAGATTGAATATGTATTAATCAATATCTAAATTATAATACTTCGAATAATAATATACATATTCCTTAGAGAATAGGACTTATACGAAAAAGTAAAATATTGGTATCGATCTACTTATAACATTAAAATTAAAATACATGATCTTCAGTACATTCGACAATATCCGTAGGAGAGTGAAGGAAGAATAGTAAATAATCGTTTTTGAAGCTTTCAAATGAGTTCTTTAACAAAAATTGAACGACGATGAACGTCTTTCAATATTTTTAAAAATAATAGCAAACAAACACTTGTATTTATTCATCGAGAAATAATGCTAAGCATCTCAATGTAAAGCCTTATGTAATAAAAAAAATTAACTGTATTTTTATAATATATATATTATTTTTTAGTATTTTATTTATATAATATATAAAAATCAACGTTCGTTTGTATGTTCGTATTTTATGAATTGCCATACCGTTCATCCGATTGCGATAAAACTTTGACAACTTATTATTGCACTTGCGCAAAGGTTATAGGCATGATACATTCAACTTTCAGTAGATGGCGCGTACCATAGACAATCGTTAAAAGACAAACAGCAAACGTCAAACCGCAAATGTCATCGATACCGATCAATGATAGTGAAATAAAATCGAAATTATTAATCTAAAATATTGTGCATCCGAAAGCACTTCAATAAACACAAACACTTTCGTTCTTTGGGTGGCATAGCAACACTTGTCGGGTACATCCGGTATATATAAAATTATTTATAAAAATAAAAAGGCTAAAAAGGGATTGATTAAGCAATTTGACAAAAAGTATCTCAAGCGACAACAAAGTATATTGAAATATATTTATTCAGTTTATATATTCATTGGCATATTATTTATTAGGCGTTGAGAAAACACTCAACAGTGAAGAAAATATCATGTCTACAGGATTAGGAATAAATTTGGCTCGGAAAAATCGCTGTTCGCGCATTAAAATCACTAATACCATCTGTCTAAGAATTGTTGGAATGCGAAAGTAAAATCTCGTGAAAGTTCGCTTTGAAGCTTCGCTGGTTGACCGATGTTCAAGCGATCCGTCGCGGCGCTCGAAAGCTCGGCGTAGCCGGCGGGTGGTCGACCGCCTTCGACTTTTCTCTGGATCTTGTTAAATGGCAGGTAATTATTTATAGTGGTTAAGCATGTTTGGATTTCAAATGGTCGCATCACCTTGACAAATAAACAAATTTTGTCCGAGCCATTTCTCGGCGACTAGGATTAATGCGAGATTTGAGTGTGGAATGTTGATACTCGGAAAGAGTTTTACTTTATTCATAAAAAAAAGTGATTTCCTCGACGAAAATTAGAATCTGTATCACAAAAAAGACCATTTAACCATTCTTCGAAGACATATATATATATATACAATAATTAAGAAAGATAGAATGAATAATGACGATTAACCGATTAATTTTCTGGTGAATGGATAATATAATATGGTTGCCCTGATTGCGAGCATTTTCAACTCATAAAAAAGTTCCTGTCCGCCAAACAGTTAACACTTTACGAATGATATGAAACGTCATTTGTAAGGGCTATTTGTCTAACCAATGATAAGAGGTATGTAGTTTTTGTGAATCTGCGTCATTCTATTTTTGTACGAATATATTTTTAATAAATGTTATCCAATAGAGGCTGCATCGTATTCAATTGTAGATTGTGTAGGTGTTATGTAAGCATACATTATTCAACTTGCATATTATTAACAATATATAAAGGAATTACTTCAATATTTATTACTTGGGAAGGGTATGATTTTTTATCTTTTTAGATAAACTGGTGTAAAGCTAAATCATAATTCATTTTCTTAAATAACACAGCCTTCTTCTCGAGTTTTTAATGCAATCTTATTTTAATTAATTGGAAATCAGATCAGAAGAGAACTTAAAACAGTACAGGTTATTTGTTTTACATTTAAAAACAGGTAATAAAATATTGTATATAAAGGCCTCTGACATGGAGTCAATAATTGCTAGTAGGTATAGATTTATTTGTGTGATTTTTTTCTTCTGCCAAGAAAAACAATAAGATTATGGAGATGTCGGCGTGAATTTAAATATATTATAAAGAAAGTTGAAACAATCCGATCAAAAGAAAAGCGAACCAACTACAAACGTGTTATCGCATCATTTGTATCTGAAAAATTCCTTTCCGGGATCAAAGCTATCGGATACACGACAAATGTCACGCTCGTTTCTCACGTCACATTCTAGCACTCTCTTTTTGACATATTCATATAAGGTACACTGTTATACTGTGAATAGATGTCACGTCTTCTATACGGATAATAATAATTGTGCTTCTCGGATTAGTTTTTTCTTTGAGCCGATTCCTGTTTTATTTGATTCGCTTTTTGTTTGTCTTCAAAGAAGAATCGTAAAGTAAAAAAAAAACGAACGTCTACAATAAATATTTCGTCACATTCTTTGTAACAATTCGTTTTAAATTTATTTGATCTCAGACTCCAGTTTAGTTTATAATAAACGTTTAAAAAAGAGGTGTAATATGTTGAATATACACATAAACTATCACTTATAAAATATAATAATGTTTTAGTATAAGCTTCAAAAAAAAAGTCAACAAAATTCAAATAACAGTGTTTTATTTGTGGCCGGGAAAAAATCATTTAATCGTGAATATTGTTAGAATTACATTTCGGAACTATTGGATGGATAAAATAATGTTCATTCAACAGTTGAAAGAAAATTTTCTGAGCATAAACAAGTTTTAGATATATGGTAAAACAAAAGTGTCTAATGACCGATTCTTATGCGATGCGTATACTAACTGAACCTTGACTTGTCCTAATAAAAAATACGTAGATGCTGGCATAATAAGCATGCTGAATTCAATTTGTTCAAAGTAACTCGCAATAAAATTAACTTTTAATTTATTGGGCGCAAAGCGCTCACAATTGACTTTGAAGAATCACTGTATGTGTTCTATTTTATACAATACACGTCTGCACTTAAAAAAATCTGACCTATGCAGCTGTGCAATTGGCAATTCATTATCTGACGTAATGATTTTTAAATTGAGGGCTTCAACTGAAGGTACTTTATGTAATTTCAATATCAAATCCGGATCGTTTGAATTTTGTACTTTTACATGACTTTTTTAGCCCGGGTTTCATTATTCAGTATCTTGCATTTCAAATCCACGAATAAACTTGAACTGACGCGTAGTAAATAGTTTGTAATGCTTATATATAGGAATACAAGAAATCCTTTAACTACATATTTCTACCATCGCAATCCGGGTGAATTAGCAAATTTTATAATGTTAATGAGTTTCAATGAATTGGATAAGTATATGTATGGGTATTTTAAAATTTGATATCATACAAATTAAGTGCCAACCGATAGAATGGAAATGTCTACTAATTTAATAGGCGGGTTTTATCCGACGTAAAGAATTAATTAATTTCTTTTGTTGGAATGTATAATTAATGATATTAGTTAAAATGATATAACAAGGGTGAGTTGGGAAGATTAAGGTGATCATTTAAAATTATTCAGCTATGTCCTGTACGAATTACAAAACTAATTTTTTTTTTTGCCAAATCTACACATATTCATTTACATATGAATGATTCTATTTCCCCTTTCAATATTTCTCGCAAATGCAGATGTATCGCAAATAAAATCAACGATGTGATGACAGTTAACATACAAGAAGGTGCTGTTTTCGTAATACTATTGTACAATATTAAATTGTTTTTCTTTGCTTTCTAGAATACCTTTCTGTTTTTCTTATTACACGCATGACTTAGTATGATTATCGTGTATACTGTCTACTTGCAAGATTTATTTTTTCTGGCAACTTCATTACAGCCTTATTCAATCGTGCGTCCATATTCAATTTCCACAACAAGGTAAAATAGAATCTATCTACTTAGCAAAAATTCCGGACTTGTTCACAAAGAATATAATATATCACATTTTGTTCTTTAATGCCAGTGACATATTTCAGTGATATTTTTTTTATCTGCGTCTACATAATTTTCCTTTCTACAAATCTCGTCGTCATATAAATATTTCGATTTAAATATTTTTTGAGCTCGCAAGAGTAATTGCATGTGTTATTTATTTTGATAACAATACTAATTCGAATATAAATGGTTCAAGTATAAAGTTTCCAAAAACTGATATTTTTTGAAAATCCACTTCTATACACCTACAAATTACGGAAAAGGAATGACAATGCTTTTTCTAATGTTGTATGCTTTGTGTATTACCTGCTTCCATAGACAAGTGGTGTTCTATTTTTTCCAAATATATTTTATATATTTTTTCATCGCTCCCAATGCGGATCATATCAACTCGTTAAGGATTTTATCTCATTATATGTTTTAAAACGAGAACTTCTTGTTAATCAGTAGGTTAAACTCTCTTTTTTCGAAGTAGGAGGGATAGGGCTTGAACAAGACTATTTGTTAGCTTATCGGTCTCGCTTAATTTCCTTTTTAGGATTGGTTTGTTGTGGAAGGGACTTTAAGACAACACATGTATCCCTGTTTCCCAACTGAAATCAATAGTTCGATTAGAAAATGAAACTGCTTGAGCTGGAATTCGAGCCTGAGCGCTCCGCGACTGAAGCCAACAACGTTGACAATCGACCGTGGACGTGATAATATTCAAATATACATTCCACAGATGATATCAAAAGAGACTAGTCGTTACCTTATCGCTTTCCTGTTTCGTCTTTTTAAGATTAGACATTTTGAGCACATCACAATAATTCAACTATTTGAACAGATATACTTTAAATTAAATTTATATAATGTTGAATAAGCTATCCAAGCTTTTACGTATTCATTTTGAAAACTTTTAAGTAAGCTGGGCAATATTCATATATAGTATTAAACGTTTAATTATATAAGTCTATCTTATAAAACAAATATAGAAATATATATACGTTTAAATTGTCCGTTGTAAAACAACACTTTTTATCATTTTTCACGTTTGAACACGAATATCGTTATTAATTTTGTTAGTTTTTGTGGAAAACAGTGACTTTTGGTTGCTGGTGTATCTATATATTCTAGCTTGATGATTTTTCCTTGATTGAAAGCTATTATAAATATCCATTGAAATAAATGCCGTCTTTTCAAGCAATCTCCCACAACTTACAGAATTTAGATTACTATATATTTTATTTTGACATTGAAATAAAAGTTGTTCAATCATATTGCATAACATGTTTGAATACATAAAACAAACAAACAATATAAATACAAAGCTCCGCCGATTTATTAGATGAAAAAATCTATTCACGGTACATTTTTACGATACACTATTTTATTTTAAATGTTACGTTTTAATTAGGAAGAATTCCTTGGCACCGCAAATGACTGTTTGAATTACCTTAGAATTTATACAAGAAAATCGTAAATAGTAACAGTTAAAAGCTTTTATTCAGTTGTCTTTTTATTTTTTATAACAGTTTTGGGTCCACCACATTTCTTCCTTGACATTTGACCTTATGACAGGCAGATTAGCCAACAATTCTGGCAATAGTTATGCTGACAATGAAATAAATAACAATCCGTTTTCGCAAAGGTGATTGCCAACCTCTTATGAAAGGTAATTAAAAAGTACTCATGCAATGACAATGATACTTTTGTCTTGTAATTATCTACCTGAAATTTTCATGAAAATTATACTAATAACAAATCTCAATTCTTTTGATGGATTCGACGGTAGCAAAATTAAAAATTACTAAGAGAAATAGTAAGATTTATTCTAATATACGTACTTGAAAAGTTGCTAACTACTGTTAAATATTAGTAAGTAAAACTTATATTTAAGCAATTATAAAAGCTGCACTAATAAAATATTGATGTTCCAACAATAGGCTATACTAATAGGGGTTTGAGCTCAAACACTGACCGTATTTCAAACTTAATGAAAGCCAGAACTTAAAATATTAATATTTTCAAAAAATATAGCTCAATTTCACGTTTTATGATGTTATCGGTTTCGCATGTGGATGTGGATCTTTATTAAATAACATGTGTTAGTAACACAAAAAAAATGTTTTGAAAATTTCCTTTCCACCAAGAAGTGACAATTAACACCTTAAAGTGATAAAAACATTTCATTGCATAAATAATAAAGCAATACGTGTAAAAGCTTTATTGCTAAAAATATTTCTAATGAAAAACTAAAGATCACCGTTTTTGAAGTTGAAAGTTATTTCATACGGAGGTGTTTAATTTAACGCATTGAAGATATTTTTTTAATGATGATTCAAGGGATTATAATTTTTATATAAACTGGTAAATTATTATTTCATCGAGATAAGCCCATTATTTTTTAATGATACTAATAAATATCAGAATTGGTTTAAAATGATCAGGAAGTGCGCCATATTAAATCATGATTTGAATTTAATAAAAAGAAGAACATTGCAATTTTAAGTAACGCAAACAGATTGATGGTTTCAAAAGTCTTCTTTAGTGCGCCTCTATCATTTAAATTAAGAATGTATAATATAGTGTTGATGACTGTCAGTAGCTCTAGTTTAGTGGGTTATCATATAAACATCCCACCGGTCTTCATTTCTTGCGTGGATATTTAAAATCAAATCAAATTTAAAACGAGCAGCTGTTTTATATGATCATATAAATTATATTCAAAATTTGACACTTTTGTTTTACTTATTAATGGGCCAAAAAAGTATTTTGGTATTTAACTTTACCTAGTTTTCACGACGTACGAAAAGAAACGTATGTTAATTATATTTCAATGTCCTACTTATAAAAAACTAATATCCGCTTTTCATTATAAAATGATATTAAATTTAAAATCGTAGAAACATAATTTGAACGATGGAAATACTATTAAAGATTGCAAATTAGTTGTATGTATAGACATAGAGTAAACTTGCTAATATCTCAAGAAACAAGTAACAACAATGGCGGTTTTTTGAATAATCTTAGATAATAAATCGCATTAAAACGATGTCGATACAGCTGTTACTTGTTTTTTACCTGATCTTACCATTCACTTTATTACACATAACATTTCGTGCCAATTTAACGAATACTTAAATAAAAACAACACATTTTTAGTACGCTGTATTTGAGTCATTTTTATCAGTTGATAATAAGTATGTTGGAATAAGTACTACAAATGTGTTATTCCTTTTATTATAATGGCATTCAACCTTTATTATACGTATTGACAGTGAACACCTTAAAGGTGAATACATTCATTTTAATAAAATATGATGATATGAGAATATGACCAATGTGCCATGAAAATTAAAATCATGTAGTCAGTCAGTTGCTTCATCTATAAAAATCCGTACTGTTCCTGATAATAAAGGGCTAGTTTACCAGTCCAGTTTTATTATAACTTCAAATCGGATTCTTTGTAATAATCAGCGTTTAAGAATTATATCTAACTAGTATTGTTACCCGGCGTCGCTCGGACTAAGCGACCAATAATTATTTAATGTTATATCATTCGACATAATTATATCAAAATAATAAATACATCCAAAATAAAGTTAAAATAAAATCACAAACGTTATTTAATTTGATGACAGCCCCATTTTCACCCATTAAAATGTCCAAATTCAAGGAAAAAATCTAATTTGCTGTCAAAGAAATGTCAAATAATACCTTCACGTAAATAATAAACATTATTATTAATTATAAAAGCCGGGAAAATTTCAGTAGAAGACTAATTTATTACATTTTGACTAAATGTCTTCGCCGATAAAAATTCAAACATATTCAAACAACAATGCAAAGGGAATTACAGACATACATACGCCGTTTCGGTTTTATATATAAGATTGTATGTTTTGTGAATACATTTTAAATAAACGTTTATCCGTTGTGCCTTACTTTCTGATAAAATATACTTTTTTATATTGCTTTGTCTACTTTATTCTTCAACGGAAGCTGTCATGTTAAATACTTAAGTCTAATTATATTTTGTTATGTTTTAATTTGACCATGGTATTTCAAAATATTCTTTCAATTAAGAATCATAAGACTTCTTTAAATCTCGTGGCGTCTTTTTATTTTCCGATTGAGAGCCGCTGCCCAAAGTTCACATGCAAATCTAATATAAGTCAACTGGCGTTCTGGCAATATGTTACGGCAGCCCACATTGGACTCAAGCATGTTGCGTTTCATCAAATTCATTTTATTTGTCTGATTTATCAACCATATTAATAATGCGTAAATGAAATGATAAAAAGTATTTATTTTTTACAAGCGCTAAATTTTATGGGAATATATTAGGTTGGTTTCGTGTATTTTTTTATTTAAAAATATTTATAAAATACATCAATCTGCTATTGGTAAACTATTATTTTTAATATTAAATTTACAGCGAAGAACTGACTTTTCACTATAACTGAAAATGTTATTCCGTCAAGAATCAGTATTAACGCATCTCTTTAAAGGTGTTCACTGTCAATACTTACTTGATGGAATGGCAAATAAATTAAATTTCTTCAATTTTTTGCTTAGTTTTGTTTAACAATTGTTTGTCATACCTTGTAATTATTACTTAAACTTTGTTTTCACTGTTTTGTTGTATTTCTTATCAGTTGACAAAGCTCGTCATGAGCGTAACCGGTCTTGATCCAATATATTGTATCTGGAAAAAGTACTAAAAATGTTTTATTATTTTTATTATTAACGCATCTATAAAATTAAAAAAACACTTTTTCAATTTTTTTTGAAATTGTCAGGGCTGGTTTCGTTCACAATAAACATTTTTAACAAATGAAAGTCGTAATTTATACATTATAATGAATTATTATTTCTCGGAGTGAAAACATCAAACCAATGTGTCACATTTAATAACATATTATTACCATATAAAACTAGGATGGTGGAACAGGGAAGAAGATGTATTGTGTACCCTATCTACAACGCTATTTTTTTTTTTTTTTTTGGATATCTGCTTGACGGAGCATCAAGTTCTAAGGCGTGTCAGCGCCAAAGTTCTTCCAGTCTCCTCGTCTCTAAATGTTTTAATTCTTGAATTTTATTTGTTGACATACCCTTCCTATCGCTTCCGACAGGAGGGCGCGATCGCTACAGTTGAGAAGTCAGTTTAATATTGCGTCTCTATCTAGGGAGGGTCATCGAGAAGAATAGCTCTGGGCCTATATCGATTCTCTGAGGCCTTCTCGTCATAATTCTGCAAGCAAGAGATTGTTGGGTTACCGTGAAGGCCCACAGCCTTATGAAACTTTTTAGAGGTTTCACGAACGAATTCGCGAATAGTTGGCACACTCAAATCTCTGTGTAACAGCGAACCACGCACGAACCATGGAGCATCACATATTTGCCTTAATGACTTATTCTGAACAACCTGGAGAGTCTTCAGATGCTTTTGGTGAGCAAAAGCCCACACTGGTGTGGCGTACACCATAATTGGACGAGTTATTGCTGTATATAGGAGAAGTTTACTCTTTATGGATAGTTTGCTCCTAGCATTAAGCATAAAGTACAATTTCGCTTTAGTAGCATTAGCTTGGCGCTTTTTAATCGCGGTGTGTTCGTTAAACTTCAGTCTCTTATCTAAGGTTAGTCCAAGATACTTGACTGTGTTAGACCATTTGATCTCTGTATTGTGCATTCTAATGCAATTGAAGTTATGTTTTCTAATGAAGCCCTTAGAAAACATTATTGCTGCGCTCTTTTCTGCGTTGATTTTAATTCTCCAGTTGTCACACCAGTCCGCAATGGTATCGACAACTGTTTGGACGTGTGCAACTGCGCTTTGCCGATTACGAGATTTAGCCAAGATGGATGTATCATCTGCGTACTGGGCTATAATTCTATCACTTTCCCCACCGGTGGGAATGTCATAGGTGTATATATTATACAGTATGGGTCCTAAGACAGAGCCTTGTGGAACCCCCGCAAGTGTTGACCTCGTTGAGGACCGGATTCCATTCATTTTTACCTGAAAACGTCTACCTGTCACAAATGAGTTAAGGATCTTAATTAGTGGTAATCCAATTCCAGCCTTCGACATTTTGAATACAAGCCCTTCAACCCACACCCTGTCGAAGGCTTTTGCAATATCTAAGAAGAGGCCAGCTGTGACTTCTTTTTTGAATGAATCCGCTCGTGATAAATTCCACCACTCGAAGAAGTTGATGGTTGGTCGAGTGATCCGCCCGAAACCCGTGTTGGGTGTCGGGGATGATCTTTTCTCATCAACCACTTCTTGTAGTCTGGTTTTAATCACTCGCTCTAAGACTTTGCTCATTGCAGGAAGCAGACTTATTGGCCGGTGGTTCACTGGAAGAGTGTGATCTTTTCCTGGTTTTGGAATCAAGATAATATCCGCTTCCTTCCATCGGGAGGGAAAATATTGTAACCTCAAACACGCATTTATAATATTTACTAATGAGGTAATACCCTTTTGCGGTAACTGCTTGAGAGCCTTGTTGCCGATTTTGTCGTTACCCAGAGCTTTCCTGTCAGGAAGGTTTTTATTAGACTTTCCACCTCGTCAAATGAGGGTGGGAGTTGTGTTGGCAGTTAACATCTATACGCTTTTCTATTATTAATTTTGCGGCGGCTTCTATGTTTAACGCGTTCTTTTTCAAGTCTACATTTCTTGGGTCAATCATGTTGGGTGTAAATTGTCTTTCGAGGCTATCCGCAAACTCCTCGACTTTGTCTGTGATGGTAAATACAGGCCCCTTTGCTCCATTAAGTGGCATTAAGGGGTGCTTTTCTGCGCGGAGAACCTTGGAAAGAGCCCAGTAGGGGTCGGCCCCCTTAACAAGCTCGCTTAAATAATCATCAGAAGCCTTATTACGATAGTCTTTCAGTGCAAGTCGGATTTCGGCCGTCAGCCGGTTAACACGCTGCCTGACTAAAGGATTGCAGTATTTTTTCCATTCTTTTCGTGCACGACGCCTCTCGTTTATAAGATTTCTGATGTCTACCGGAAGGGCTTTACTATGTGGTGAAGTTTTTACCGTTTTCGTGGCATATGAAGCAGCTATGTGAATTTGGGTTGTTAGATTACTTATCTCAAAATCAATGCTTCCACTATCTGTCAAGTCACATGGGGAATTAACGTGTCGTCAAGAAAGCTCTCAAACTCGTTCCATTGGATTATGTTTCGCGTTTGATTACAACTATTTAATTTTGAGTCCGACGGATCTCTCAACCGAAGAATAACAGGTTGGTGATCAGAGTTAAGTTCGTGTACAATATGAGTTTCGTATTGAAGGCTCACTCCACACATTAAAGCAATGTCTATAACATCCGGAATACCTCCGTTCCTTGGTAGGGTCGTTGGGTCTGAAGGAGCCGCTACAATAGCGCCAATCTTTGTGATATAAGATTTAAGTTGACGGCCCCGTGAGTTTGTCAGCCTACTATTCCAGTCAACGTGTTTTGCGTTAAAATCGCCGGCGGCAATAGTGGGTACACCAAGAGGAATAATGGCCTCGAGATCTTCAGTTGTTATCTGACCATTAGGTGGGCTATAAATAGAAACAAATCTAATAAGGCCCAAATGCTTCGTATTTACAACTATCGCGTTTGCTTCTAGTTGACCTGCAAGTGCTGGCAACGGGATTGCACAGTGGTCAATATGTTTTTTAATGTAAATCGCAGTTCCTCCACCTGAGGTTCGAGTGCGGTCAAATCTATATAAGGAATAGTTGGGTATTGTAGGACGATGAGATGGCTTGAGAAAAGTCTCGTTAACAAGAAAAATATCAATGTCGTATCTTGATAGAACATCAATTATCTCCAGCTTATCATGTCTGAGTGTACCTCCACTGTTCCAATAGAGAACCTGTAAGGATGCGGGTTGAAATTTTTTAGACATTGTTGGTGTCAATAGGCGCCACGTGGGCGGAAAATTTACTCAGAAACGAATTTCCGGCACTAAGCA
The DNA here is from genome assembly GCA_028554975.1 of Himalopsyche kuldschensis. Lineage (NCBI taxonomy): Eukaryota > Metazoa > Arthropoda > Insecta > Trichoptera > Rhyacophilidae > Himalopsyche > Himalopsyche kuldschensis. The sequence continues at coordinate 4,250,215 of JAHFWI010000016.1, read as the reverse complement.
ACTTACGCCAATCGTCGAGCATGGTTTTGTATTCCAGCTGGACGTTCGCTTCGGTAGCTTGCGGGCCTGGAATGCCACTCTCGCTTTGGTGGTTGCCAATAGAGGCGGAAGGTTTTTCCAAATTGGGATCGGGACTAGTTCGAGTATTTTCCAAGCTCGAACTTTTTGTGTGAGCTAGCGGCCGCCCTCTAGGTGGGCTAGATTTATTTCTAGGAAATTCCGGACATCCTCGGTAGTTAGCCGGGTGCGGTCCACCGCAGTTGGCGCATTTTGCTGGGCCACACGCCTTGGTGTGAGTGCATTCTCTTGCGGAATGATCTCCCGCACATCTCACACAGCGTGGCTGTGCACGACAGCATGATGCTGAGTATATATAAAAGTATATGCAGGTTTAAAACTAGTTCTGACGATGGCGTAGGCCGAAATAGCTATCAACAAATATATAAAATAATTTCTGTAGAATTAAAATACATTGTTATTTTTTCACCGTAAAATAACTTTCATTTACATATTAGAGTTTTTCGTTTCATTTTAATCAATAATATATTCTTTTCGATAAAAAAAAACATTCGTACCGCTGTAAAGTGAATCGAATGCGGCGTATTGACACCGTTGTACATGACATACCTAATAAAAATTCTTTGAAATCAATATATTTTTTTTCTATCGAGTCCAAATCCCTTTTACTTATTCCATTTTCCCCTTCGTCTCGTATAAACAAGGTGGATTCCTATCTTTATCCGTATATTTACATCTCCCACCCACACACACGCTAAACATGATACATATACACTATAATATACCTTGAACATAGCACCATAGAAGATTCCGTTCAACCTTACGTATACGTAATATTTTTTCAGTATTGAATTTATAATGAGATACATTCTGGATCTCAAACAGTGATTCATTATTGAATTCATCTCTATAATGAACAATGATAGTTTGCTCCTGAAGAAAAGAATATGTACATCGCAAGCATACCTTTAAACACTTTTTAATGACTGGACTATGAAACTCATTTTTTTTATGTTTAAATGTAATCAAATTTATATCTAAATGAAAAGCTATGAACATAATTATTGTAAGTTCTAAGCAACATGTCATAATTATTGTGTACCTAAAAAAACAATGATTTTTGTAGTGTAGCCAACAGATGTATAAAAATATTTTTTACTGTGACATGACTATTCTCAAAATGATGATTTCAACAGACGTTGCTTATTAAAAACTGGTTGTAAATGAGACGTTGAACCATTCTCTTAGGCAAATATGGTGATATAAAAAGACTTGTTTATAATGATATAAAAGAGTATTTCTATGACAGTGTAGTATAAAGATGATGAGTATAAATAAATCGAATCAATACTGAATGAGGAAAATTATGATGTGTGATTAAACAATTTTGAAATGAAAAAAAAATGCAAAAATTGATTAGTTACCATTCTTTTTCTTGACTTATCTTACGCACACGCAATCTCTCTCTGGCAGTGACCAAGAGTGATTATTTTGAAGCATCAATATCGAGTGATTTTTAAAGGTGAGAGAATTTTTCGTGACGAACGCAGCACACATACACCCTCTCTCAACGTAATCATTTTTTGGAGAAAATGCTGACAGGTGACCCCGCCACCAGATAGTCATTCACTGAATAGGAAATTTTACGTATATTTATTTATTATCTGAGAGGCTTAGCGACTAAGTATCAGACAGTTCTCGCAGATAAAAAATATTTCGACATCTCCATAAAGAGGTCGTATATTCCAAATTGGGAGCGGACATGGATAAAAAAAAATATTTAATGTTGTAGATATTTTAAAGCTTGGGTACAATCGGTTTTTTTTGTATTAATTCCATACGTTGACGTAAATTGCCCTCTATAAATACCTCCTGGGGGTAATATGTTACGTGTGTCTACTAAACAGCCACCTTTGTGACTCCCCTATCAATACAAATTTGTACAAGTGTCGTAAGCATTTTTAACTTTGGCAATACATATTGTATAATGCAGGGTTGCCAAAACGCCGAAAACCATGTGTGAGTCTTTGGAATCTGCTGATTAGGTTAGAGAGTCATGTTGATTTCATCAATATTATTATTTTATCATTATAGATGATCAATGCAATGTGAAGCGTCTTAACTCCAAACGTAACCAATAAGAGTCGTTCATTCCCTTAATCTCTTCTTCGGAGAGACTAGGAATTAAAGATAGTGCTAGAACAGAACTATAAGTTATGTTATCACTCTTTATGTACTCTAAATGTGAGAATGTAAAGAATGTTAACATTCATGTCCTTATATAAATTGGGCATGGACTGGATTTTTTTGTGTGTAAATTTATCTAAGCTCGTTTTCACAATAGTAAAGATTTAAAGCCTGAATATTTAATCCGAAGCATTTTTAAACAAACGGACTGCAATATACATATTGCAATTAGTTGCCCAGGCGGGTCTTTAGTCGAATGTCGACGTATTTGGCTTCGTTTGCTAAGCTTACGGGATCGAAATCAAATCAAGACATTTTTACTTTTTAAAAGGTATATTGATTTCTGTTAGTTGACATAGACCGTGTTGACTAAAATGCCATCTCACACCCATCTAATCCTAAATGGGACGTATCAAGTGCGATCAAGAACTAGTCTAATCCCAATACTATCCTAATTATTCCTACTATCTTAAATTATAGGTGGAGCAAATGAACAAGAAGCAGTTTTCGTATAAAAAATATTGTCGGAATAAACAGAGTCCATATGTTCAATTTTGAGAATAGAAATGGTATTTTTTTTTAATATTTCTGAGCTAGTTAGAAATCGGTTGAAATAACGAAAAAGTCTAATGGGAATATCAGAAAAAAAAATCCCGGATAAGGGTTGCGCCCAGGGCTACTTGTAAAATATGTATATCGGTAACAACCACATTTTTGGCAGCTTGCGTAAATATCCTATAAATACACGTTCAAAGATAGGCATAATTTTTCAATAAAATAAAGCAATTTAATTTTAATTGACAACCCTGATGCAAAGCAATAAGTAAAGCCACTCCTCCCTTAGACGCATGGATTTTTTCCTCTCGCGTTAAACATTCTTCTGTTAAATTTACGACATCAACTTTTGCATCTTATTTGTCGATTAGGGTGGGGGTTGTGAACAATGTATCCACACTGCCTCGGAAAGTCTAAGAATTTGTCGCACTTTACGGATCTCTGGTGGGAAGGTTTTCCTTTATTATTGCTCCGTGTATCAGATGAGACGTTCAATTGGATTCTTTAAGATTTATCAAGCGTAGACGCTCTTATATTTTTATTTGTTTTTTTTTTCAATCAACGTGAGTAGTCAATCGTTTTATAGCACAACAAGTAAGCAATGTAATTTGATGTACAATGCACTCGAACATTGTTGATTCAAAGTTATTTCTTATATAATATTATGCAAATACATCTGTCATTGACTTTTCTATGCGTTTGATTTTAATACTTTTGAATATTTATGCTTATATTTTTGCATACATGAACAATTAAAAAAAAATCCTGTTATTTTGCACAACTGTTCGCACAATGAAGAAAATTGTGTTTTTAAAGTATCATAATAAGTAAAAACCTGGGCAGTTGAGTCGTTAAAAAGAAATTCGACTCCGATTCCGACTCCAGCATTTCCAAAAAAACGACTCTGTTTCCAACATTGATAAAACCACGACTCCTACTCCGACTAAAAAAGTTTAATTTCGCCACTTTCATTTCCTATTTGTATTCAATTGAGTATCAACCAACCAATCCGGCCAATAGCCAAATTTTACAAATAACGTTTATCATTTAATTTACAAGAATCTACCGAAAAAACATATTGAGATCCTATAAAATATTTATATTGTTGTGTTATGTTATTATTAAAGTGATAATTTAAAATTCAACGTATATTGATAATTATGCTTTAATTTTTTAGCAATTATTTTAGCATTTATTAGGTCTGAATAATAAATTTAGTTCCATTGCCACTTCTTTTGATATCGTGATCAGTTGCGTGGGTATTTTTGTTTTCATTTTAATTAATTCATAGGTAATTTTAAGATTATACGAGTTTGTAACAACGTCATATAAAAGGCTTATATTGAGTCTTAATTATTACTATTCTATTCTCTTAAGTCGTGATATTTTGAAATTTCATCATAAATATATACGTATGTGTCAATATAACAAGAGGATTTATATTATTTGATATACTATATCAGGATATAAAAAGCCACTTATCCTTAAATCTTTCAAAAAACTATAAAGTAAATGTATCCCGTCACTTCCTTTTCTGAGACGAAGAAAATCCCAGCATGCGCTATTGTTCAGTGGGATAAAAGTCTTTTCGGTAACATTTCTCATTTGGCCAGCAGTAGTTGCTATCGTCAGATTTTATGGGCAACAGTAAAAATTCCTAAAGGAAGATATCGTGGAATACATCGCCGCAGGTATTGCCAGCCCGTCCCGCCTTCACTTAGGTGTGAGTAGGTAACCTGCCCTTGTTGAAAAAGTAAATATGCTACGCAAGCAGCGGGCACGTCCATCTTTATGACGGGTAGGCGGGAAACTGCCGCCCAACATGCGGACGGTCACTGCGTCAACTTTAATCTTATCTAAGTTGAGTGATATTTAACTTTTAAGTATTGTATTTATCTTCTCATTAATATTCGTTTATCTAATTTTGACAGCACTTGTGTATAATTTCATCAAATTTGGATCGTTCGAATTTTGTATTTTTCCATGAGTGTTGTCGCTAACGACTTGGGTTACGCCTTTCTGCACTTTCATGCATTTTAAGTTAGCATACCAGATAATTATAAATTAAATCATTGAAACTCATTAAACATCAAAACTTTCGCTAATTCATCTAGATTTCGTTAATAACAATTAAGCTTAGTGATCTACCTTTATTTTTTTTATATATAAACGATTCAAACTGTTTACCACGTTCAAGTCCATTCGTGTACTTGATATGCCTGAAGATGCTGAAAGGCGAATCCGGGTCGTTAGCGAAAAACCCCTGGAAATGTACAAAATTCGAAAGATTCAATTTAAAAGGTATTTTATACTATCGTTTTTAATGTGGAGCATATGTTAAGCTTATAGAGTACGCCAATAGAAATTGTTTTCCGGGAACTGGTTGTTATTCAGTAACAATTTTTTTTGGTTTTCTGAGATGGTGAGAATTGGTGAGTAAAAATGGGAAAAGAATACTTTTTTTATCTGGCCCTAGCTATAAAATTTAAAATAACTTTGATTATTCCACGTATTGTGATACTAACTGTGACACGTGTTTCGTCATTACTTAAGCAAACTTTGCGATAGTAACTCCGGAAGGTATCTCTGAAAGAGGCGAAACACGTGTCACAGTTAGTATCACAATACGCGAAATAAACATTTTTTTTTAAATTTTATAAAAAAATGAACTTCCACAAATTTACCGCCGAAACCATTGAAAGTATAAGCCACTAGCTCGTTGCAATACATGTCTTTGAAAGTATCCATACGAGGACTGGACCCAGATATTGATAAAACGGCAAATTCAATTGCTTTTGGCAATTTATTGATATAAGAAAGTTTCCTGCGTGCAATATTCTTACTTTACATCAGGTATTAGTGAAAGGCAATATTTGGTTGTCTTTCTTTTATCGGCGCAGGGTCCATATATGGGTCGGATATTTTCTTTGATGCCACAGGCATCACATCACGGCGCGCGCCTTATGTATTTTCTCATTTTATTAACCGAAGTGACTCAATTTCTTGGGCAGATTGCCCGAAGCAGAAACGGGCAGCGCTGACCGACCGCGCAAGGTATCTTCCCTTATAAAATATTATATTATGTAGGCTTTACGATCATGTCTATATCGACCACGCCGCCTATTTTACCATATACGATGCCACCGTGTCTCGGAATCAAATGTAATTTCGTTATGTCAAATTGAATAGTATAATTTATTTTGTCAAAAAAAATCCAATCTGATGTTATATATGAATTACCAATTACTTCGGCCTGTGTTTTTTTATCACTGCCAATTTGTTTTCCCTAGAGATTTTTACTCAACGTATTCATTTCATTTGAGTCTTTTTTGATGATATAGTATATTTAAAAAAAATCTCGAATAAACATGTTTAAAGGTATAAAAGATTTAAGAATATTCATGTTTTTTGAGAAAATAAATTTATCACTTCGACTGATGGGCGCTTGATGAAATTTCAATATCAAAATTGACTCATTATGCACTTTTCCGTGATCTTTTTCATACCACGACCAGACCACCAGTAGCACTTCAAGCCACTTACCAGGAAAACCCTAGGCGAGCTACAACGTCAAGTTTATGTTTATTCTGGTATTTTAATTGCCTGAAAATATGCGATAGGCGACTTCCGGGTCGGTTGTGACAAAGCTCATGGAAATGTACAAAATTCAAAAAACGTCGTTAAAATGAAAATTGAACGTTTCATATCGAAGGCTTTTCTGGTCAATTACGTGAATGATCGTGATTTGACAGTTATATTTCATTCATGCATTTAAAATGCTGAAATGAGATATCTGTTGTTTTGAATGATAAAACTCATGGAAAAGTATCAAATTATAAGGATTCAAATTTGAGAAAAGAATGTTACTAAGAAAGAATGAATGCATGAAACATACGACATAAACGAGATATACATTCACAGCTATTCTAGCCGCAAGACCTTGTCTTATGAAATCTGTTGATCCTGGCACGGTCAATATTGAACTCTCTTAAAACAATATGAGATCATAAGCATGGGTGGTTGTGATAAAATTTCTCTTAGTATTGATCTGGAGTGTCCGTAAAAATATCCTTGTAAGTTGATCTCATAAAATTTAACAAACATATGCTGTATATCTAGTGCATTACAGGGATCTCAAAATGTTATTTTTAGGATTGTTTGCTGAAAAATGTTACTAGCATTGACATCAGTAAAGTTAAAATACGATTATGATTAAAATAATTGGAGAATTGTTCTGATTACGTAGGATCAGTAAAAATTTAGAAGATTCCTTTATGCAGTCGACGAAAAATTACACATTTCAAGGTTAATATTATCTAATGAATATTTACAATAAAAATTATATATTTGATCTTATATATCTGGTATACCTGAACTTCTCTTGTATGGTTTTGTATACATATATAAAATGAATCTGATATCAAAATTGCCATACTAAAATGAAGTAGTTTCAGAAACTCTCAACTCATATTCTTTTCACCGTAGTGACCATCTCCTTGTCTCATACTCCGGATTCACCCTTATAGCACCCTTCGCTCGACCTGTGTTATTGGAATATTTTTCATACAAACACGGTTATAGGTGGATGATCTTGTATCCCCCGTGGGTCACTGACGCATTACGTTCAGATGCAAAATATGAAAATGTAAATGTACATTTTTTTTGGTGTTGCCATACTTTAATAAGCATTATGTTTTTAACAGGGCTTAAATGCTCATTTAATCTTCTGAGATTCATATCAATATCGTAAAGCAGAAAATAAAATATTAAAAGTTTTTATTTAAAAAAAAATATGCTTGAAAAATAGTCGCAAATGTGATATAATATTTTATTTTCAATCACGAAACCTTCGATATGAATTTGAAATTATCGATTTTATAATTAATGATTTTTAAAAGGATTAGATATTGTTGTCATTTGACGTAATACGGTAATAAGGATTCATTTATTTTTGCAACTGAAAACTACCAGCTACATATCTTTACTATTTTCTTAATGAATTCTAGAAGTTTTAACGTCGTTTGACCAAATATATTACGTCGGGTATGTGATGCAGTGGTCACCTTCGTTGGCTTGACTCGGGCAAAAATTTTTTCAGACGATAAATCGATTCTACTCAGAACCAATGTTTGTGTTGTTAAATCCCTCCAACATTCCAATCCCAAAGAGTGACACATTTTGACAGCGATTAGCTAACCACTAGTCCTGTCCTAATTCTCGTATCCTTTTCATCCCTACTGAAAAATAGAGGTTGAGCAACTAAGTAATAAGCAGATGTCGTATAAAAAAACATTATCTTTAGATAAGCTATCGTGAGGAGTCCATATTCCCCAAAGTTGGGAGCGGATATGGTGAAAAAATAAATGTTACTTTTATATCTTCTACTCCTACATAAAATTGAGAAATTTTATCATAAATAAGCAAATTTTCCATACGCATATGAAAATATCCCTACCTGGCAACGAATATTTGAAAAAATTGCCGCGTACCCTTCTAGGACACATGTACAGTGGTCATAAAACTTGCCGCCAGTCCGGCCAATATCTTTCTACCTCACGGCGTAGCCTGCCGCCAGTTATGTGCGTGTTTTTTTAGCCCCCTCTTTGCTTTCGCTACCACCCCACGCCACTGACCAGGAAAAATCTCCGAGGAACAGCGTTTTTCAACATATTGTATGATATGAACAAAGCTAGAGTATCTTTCATAAGTAACATTGGTTAAAAACAATATCTATAAACAATAATAACCTGTTTTGATATTTACACCAAAAAATATTTATTTGTGTTACAAACTAAAAATTAACACCCTCAAAAGGATATGTATGCTATCGGTGGTACTATAATGATGCCAAAATATTTAATATTTATCTTACATCATATCGCAGAAAATTTAATTTAATCAAAGCTTGGACTGAAGTTTTTTTTTTTTTTTCCTACCTTTACTTTCCTACTGAAACTACATGTCGAGTCCGCTAGGCGGGCTCCTAGTTTCCTGGCTATTTGTGTTGCTAGGAAAGATACAGACTAAGTCTTTGTTTCCCTTTCCCGCATGTAAGCTAGCTAAGTATTGACTTTCTAAAAGATTCTGTCAGCTGAGGGGTTTGTGTGGGGAAAACACTTAAGAAAAACCCCTTACGAGAATGATTGTCCTGGAATCATTAAAAATTTTCAATTCTTCAATTAGGAATTCCACGTAATGTTTACGTAAACTTGAGGAGTTTACTTGTTGTCATAGTAGACATGCCCAGTCCCTAACTGTTACTGAATCGACGAGCCTAGCTTAAAATGTATATCTTAGGGCGTTAGTTTAGAAGCTGGCAGGGCTGCTGGCTTCTTCCACGCTTGCCTCCACTGTTGAAGAAATTGCTGTAGGAGAAAGGTGGGTGGAGCATAAGGTTTGAGACATCGTCCTGACGAGTAAGCTCAGTAAGTTTTTATAACTCTTCTTACATGGTATTGAAAAAATTTACATATAAACGGATACTGAATATATTTATTTTATTTTCGCATGTAAATTTAAATTAAATCTAAAATCACTTTTAAGGTGTTCACTGTCGAGACTTGGTGGAATGGCATTATAATAAATATAATAAAACATTTTTAGTACTTATTCCACGTAAAATTTATTGGATCTGGACCAGTTTCGCTTATGGCGAGCATTATCAACCGATGAACATGGTCAGTTGATAATGCTTGCCATGAGCGAAACCGGTCCTGATCCATAAAATTTTATCTGGAATAAGTAGGTCCTAAAAATGTGTTCTTATTTTTATTATATCTAAAATGTCAAAATTAAATTTACAGCGTTATTTCACTTGTTGTTTTTCTAAGTGTGATACATCCAGTAAACAAAGAAGTATTGAATTGACATTTTTGTTTCTTTAAGGTAGATTTTCTTAATCCATTCGTTTGTTATATTCTTAAAATATTGCCTTACCGAATATCAGTGTTTGACAATCAATTTATTTACTCTAAGTGCACAAAGTAACTGACATCATAAATTATTAACGTCATTGACATCTGAATAAGATTGCGATTTTTCTAAAGCGACATTGATTTCCAAGAATTTATAGCATGTTCGTTCAAATACGCCACTCGCTAGTCCAATATGTACTTTTATTTAGTTATTTAGAAACCACTGCTTTACCACCCTACGCAAAGGTTATTTTTATAGGTGCGACGGCAGTGGACTTCTACTTTGGTTGGACATCAAAGGGGATGATGGTGTCTCGTGAGGCATAAGTGGATCTCATATTAAAGTTATCTGATTTCAAGCATAATAATAACATCGGAATATGATTTTTCTCAAGGATTGCCTTATTTTTATGTAGTTATTTACTTCTTTGCAAAATATATTCAGGATAGATACTAATATCATATGCATAAAGATATCTTTAAAAAGTCAGGGAAAACTCGACTACGTATATAATTAAGTGTATCTTGGATCTGGCAATTTTCCACATATGTGACATTATTATAATACAATTTTTCTTTTTACAGGTAAGGTTTCGTCAGTTTTTCAGAGACATTTGTGAAATAATCATAAAAAAGGTAAGTAACTATTTTTGTATTAACCTGTAACTAAACTTTTTCACTTCATGTATGTATGTACATATGTATGTATATAAACGAAAATTTCTAGTCAGTATTTAAAATCAATATTGTTTTATATCAGATACAGCATTATCGTCAGCAACGAAATATTGCAATATGTGTGCAAAGTTCTTGAATGCAAAGAAAACTTGTAACGTCGTATGGCTAAAGGAATATTCTTGATTCCACTTTATATTCAACGCGAAGTAAATTAAACTTAACTGCCACGGCGGATTCTTAGTACATATTGACATCGCCTTATGTGGTAGGTCATCAGAACTCTCTCGAATGATCTATTGTTCACCTCAGTCAATGAGTCAGTCGATATCAGGAAATAAATTCATTCTTATAATAATCTATATTGCAATCTATAGCGGTGCAATGTAGAGTTATTTCAATTTCTCTTATCTCTTGACGCCCGACAATGCATGTGCTTCATAAAAAGTTCGTAAGGCGATAAATATCGGCGGGCGCATGTGTTAACGATTTTTGAAACGGCCATTGTTTTTTCTTTCTAAAGTAACCGTTTGTTTTCATACAGTGAGAGATTGGACTGCATTGAGAATGCACGCGCCTAATCCTCTCCCTAAGAATTAAATTCGCGTCAAATTCCTGATATCTTCTTCGCTATCGTAATATTTGTGTGTTGTATAACGTCTGTGTAAACTATAAACAATTAAATAATGGATGCTAACCGCAACCACATAACGCTTTGAGATCGTCTTTTCTTTATAAGAGTGCCATGTTTCTCCTACTCCGTCCCCATGTACTCTTCCTGAGTGTCGGATAGGAGGCTCCTTCTCGATTAAGGGAGCCGGAATAAAGGTCTTCTCAATATATAACTCAATATTGTTTTAATACAGAAATAACAATGTATTTTAATTCTACATAAATTTTATATGTTGATATATTTCGGCTTACGCCTTCGTCAGAACTAGTTCTAGAAATAGCTATCAACAAATATATAAAATAATTTATGTAGAATTAAAATACGTTGTTATTTTTCTTTCCGTATTATAATGGAGTTCTACCAAGTAAATGCCTATTCAATCAATCAATAATATAACTTTAACTAAATCCTCAATAAATTGTATGTACAGGGTCTTTTTATAAGGACGCTTAGTTTTGAAATGTAAATAAAACAAGTTGTTTGTGAGATTTCGACTAAATTTTAATTTCATTTGTAAGTATATTTTACGGCATTAAATATGGAATATAGCATCAAATGTCTGCCAATATCCATTCATTATAAAATGGGCCATGTCACTAAAGTTGACTTTTTTGACAAATTTGGGTAAACTTCCAACTGCTCCAGAACCCAATCAGGCGTTGTCTGTGGTCGTTTACCTGAAGTTCCTTGGTTAGTCGGATTTTATACGGGTGCAGACATAAGGCCCGATTCAAAATTCGCCAAGTTGAAGTCGCAGAAAAGCCAAGTTCTTGTGAACAACGAGAAATAAGCTGCCTTGGGTTTTCCTGTACACTTTCACACACAGCAGCAATGTTTTCACCAGATATTGTATTTTGATGACGTGCAGGTAGGTGTTGGCCGATTATTTACTAAACTGGTTGACTCAAATTTGGCCACTAAACAAAAAATAATCTACTCAGCAGGTCAAAGTAACATATTTTGAGCGTCCCTATTGAAATACCCTTTACATATGTATATAACAAAATCTACATTATTTTTTTTCAATATTCTTATTAATTTATGTTATGACGTCAGTTTCTTCATATTGGTAAACAGGGTGGTCAGTTTTTAGAAACAGGGGATGTCCCGCATAATGAAACAAGATATTTTGACCGCAAAACCTCCCCTTATAAATATATGCGTATTTGAAAATAGAACGCGGTAAATTGACAGCAGATGTCACGGAATATTGTCGGGGAAAACGGAAACCTCTCAATGAAGCCAGGCACGTGTTTCCTTTTACTAATAATGCTTACAATCCGATCTACTATTACATATTATTTTTATTTATTTTTCAATATAAATTTTGTATTATCAATTGAACATGTATTATGAAATATTTGTGTGAATAAAAGATTTCCAATCAGGGCAACTTTAATATTCCACATTTCGTTGGGAAATACAAAGCTGTTCTGAGTATATTTGGCTGTTTCCTGAGGCAACGAGCAAATTTTACACCTATTAAACTCTAGTGCAACCGAACGTTATCTAAATTGCCTCATATATTTCCGATATACTTTCGGTTTTTAACGTAGGTGTGGTACTTCTGCTTGCATTGTTTTATACATACTTGATACTTGAAACAATAAAATACTTGGTACAGCGTAGTATTCATTTTTTAACCAAATAAGCTGAGAACATTAATGAATCCATAATATTTATAAAATACTAGTATTGCTACCCGGCTTTGCTCGGACTAAGCGACCAATAATCATTTAATGTTATATCATTCCCAAAGAATTACAGACCCACAGACATACATACATACATACATACGCCGTTTCGGTATTTCTAGTATTGCTACCTGGCTTCGCTCGGACTAAGCGACCAATAATTATTTAATGTTATGTCATTCCCAAAGAATTACAGACCCACAGACATACATACATACATCGTTTCGGTTTTATATATAAGATAATAACTTCTACAACAGCTTTATTTAACATTACTTGCTAATTAAACAATAATAATTTCCATAAACATTTCTACAATGCTAAATAAACGATCTTAAATAAAATAAAATTTAGATCAGGACCAGTTTCACTAATTAGGTGTTCATTAATAAAACTATTTGTGTAAGTCCACAAAAAATATTTGCTTACAATTTTTTTTTTTTATTGTTTTAGTGCTGCCTTTTCACCAAGAAGTGACAGTTATATAACTTACAAGTGATATTTAATTTGGTTTCTTTCTCACATTGACGGGAAAAAATTAGAATTTACACCATTTATGATTACAAAAATCGTGTATGAATATATTATATTATATCATAATCAGTTATTTAAATGTTTCTACTGATATTTTTGATAAATATTATGAATACACATTGCTTGAATTTATACCAATAATTATGATTAATGATCCTTCATTCGCATTCAGTTAAGTTTTAAGAAAAATAATTTGATAAATGAAAATGAAATTAATCGTTGAAAAACAGTAAAAGATATAAATAAAAAGGCTATTTGTATATTTGTTATGAATGATTTACAATCAGTCATTTTTTACATTGAGTTGATACCTTGATTTTTTATATTATTTTATTTTCAATTCATTTCAAGCGTCATATTTTCTAATAAATCTGAACAGAATCTTTTGAATACCTTGATTTAGATATTCAGATTTCATTGCTTAGCAGTCTTGCAAAGAAAACAAGTCTTCACTGAGATTGTCGTCCACAACAGAACGAGCAATCACAAAAGAAAAGCGCCGGCCACTTGCGCATAAAATGCAATTTCCTTTTATGTCCGTCCACTATGACAGTGGCAGTACAACTGATTAAGCTTTCCCAGATCAATCTTATATTTTTTTAAGCACGTGTGTCATGGGTTGATTTTACTGACATTGGTAACTACTCATTAGAGACTCCAATTCGAGTATATTCGTCCACTTTTCAAGTACTCGATACTCGAGTAATTTGAAAAATACTCGTAATTATAAATGAGAGTTTTTTCTACTGCGGGAATAAAAACAACAAAACTTTGAACCAAATTAAAATTTGAGACGCTTAATCCTCTATTATTTTGGAAACATATATTTCATAAATTGCCCTAGCGATCAGATGAACCCGGTTTAAGTCCCAGCAAGGTCAGATTTTTCAATTGAAAAAGAGATATTGGAAATAGGTGTATGTAAGTTTTCGTCGAGTTGTTTCTTGACTGATTCATTATTTATCAATGAGTTCATCTAGTATCGAATTTCGCAATTAAAAATGTTTGGCTCATTGGCATTAGCTGTAATGCCAAATATTTCATTACATTTAGAAAAAAAAAATAAGCCTATTTATTTATTTATAATTATATTTATACATATATGCTACAGTGAAACTGTATTCTCAGTGAAAATAAATTCTTCTCCAAGCTGTCATTGAAATTAAATTGACCGCCCTATCTTCAGCCCTATGTTTGCCTGTATTTTTCTTTGGTTCTCTTTTTATGAAAGGGACTACTTGCTGATTTTGTTTCATTTAAGCAAACCAAATTTTAGGCCGGCAAATCATCGACTTGGGCCAGTAATTTCCCTGATTTTCGTGACCAGTGAAATCATGTTGTCATACAAATCTATTACTTGATACATTTTCACTGAGAATACAGTTTCACTGTAACATATACACAAATTAATAATATATATTTTCGTACATCTGATACTACTCGAGTATACTCGAGTATTTTGAAATTTTACTACTCGATACTCGAGTAGTTGAGATGTCGAGTAATTGGAATCTCTACTGCTCATATTAAAAGACTAAGAATAAGTTTCAGTGGATATTTGGTTGCCGCATCAATGTATTAATTCAATAATTATTCCTATAAAGCTTAGTAGTAACATTACACTCTGAACTGAAAGGCACCAATTACTTATGTCAATACACCCTTTCAGTAGTCTTCACTATTCATTTCCTGATTAATTATTTTATGCATTATTTTATAACTATTGGACCACATTCACGTGGAGAATATTGCAACACGCAAAGTCTCGATGATTCTTCGCCATCCACCCATCGATTTGCTTTCTTCCATGAAACCTCACTGATTAGATTCTATTATTTTATTTATGGTTATTTATAAAGTTAAAATTTCAATACGTTAAAAAAGTGATAGAATTAAAATCTATCTATAAATTAAAATGCGGTACTCATCGGAGATAAACTGACCAGGGCTGTGGAGTCGGAGTCGGAGTCGTGGAGTCGGGGCTTTTTGGCCGGAGTTGAAATTTTAAAAGTTTGAACTTTTTATTTTTTCATATAATATGTCAAATTTGGCTGTTGGCCGAATTGGTAGGGTTGATATTTAATTGAATACACATAAATAGGAAAAAAGCGTATCCATATTAAACTTTTTTTAATCGGAGTCGGAGTCGTGTTTTTGGTAAATGCTGGAGTCGGAGTTGGACTCCACAGCCCTGAGACTGACTCATCTTGCTTTCTATAAAAGATAAGTCTAGAATGTAAAATTTTGATCCCACTTGAAAAACGCATTTTGTGCGCAACTGGTGAAATAGCTGGTAACTTGGGCTCTTTATTCTCATCTGGATCTTGTATGCAAGATATTGTGAGACATATAAATAATGCAAGGGGTGGACTGGTCGACCATTGGCCCCTTACATATTGCAACTGCTTATTTGCATATTGCAGTACGCCTCACCTTTGATAGCAAAGCTAAATGGCTTCTTTGTCTTGGTTACATCAATAACTCTTCGTGTTAGTAACATCTTTTTTTTAAATCCATCAGTAATTTAAGCTGTCAGTCAATATATTTGTATTTATTAGATACACACTCTCGTTTAAATCTTTTCATGATATGCTCAATTAGTGGTAAACATTTTCCATACTAGTAGCTGATATGGCGGAAAATTTTTTGTTTGAACACGTGAGAAGAGTTGATATAAAAGAAACTCATTTTTTTCAATTCTGTAGTGAACATTCCCACATAAATCATGTTTTTAATGGCCTTAATTTGAAAATATGATCATTGCCTTAATTTCTCTCTCTCAATTATGAATGATTTTTAACCTTTTCTATGCGTTTAAGGTTGGTGCATGATTTTGCAAACTCTTAACACCAATAATAGTTTAAAAATCAACATTCAAAAATAATGAATTTAGAGTCCATGCCACTCTGTTTGAAGTCACTTGGAAGAACCATTAACGATTAATAATTATTACAAGTCAACCAATCATACAATTTATGAAACTTAATGGTTAGGTGAAATTATAAAAAAAGGATTTTATAAAATCAGTATACAACATAAAAAAAATCAGATGCATGCCTGCTCCTAATATTAAGCACATTGATTTTTTTATGGAAATTATAAATCTCTATAAGATATGTTATCAGAGCTGCCTTTAATGCAGTTGAAGAGGGTATTGAATGAAGACATCACATATGTAAAACTGTTCATTCGTAAAAATAAACAGTAAATCAATTTTGAGAGTCAATTTACGAAAGTGTTCGTCGTGGGATTCAAGCCCTTGGACACCCACAACGCTCGGATTCACACTCAGTATTAGTTTATAAAATAACTGGCTTATAAAATAGATGTATAATTAATTCATCGATTTATAATAAATGAGCATGTTGCCTTATATATTTTCTTTAAATTTTATATTAGTTTAGGTTCATACATATTTTTCATTCAAAACATTTATCGTTTGACTGCGAATCGATACACAATTCTACTGAAAGTATTTTCAAATCCTCTAACTTATCTTCACACACCTATCAAAAAATTTGATTTGTTTGTGTTCATGCATCGCCATAAATTTTGTACCGATGTTGTATATTATCATATCATGTTGAAGGTGTATTGCACTTGCGAATTTCGTTATAGGGATGATGTCCCCTTACCCTGTGCTGTATGTACACTCACAGCACTTGCCGCACTAAGTAATTGCCGTGGTTTTCTTCGGAGGGATTGAATATGTTTACAGTGACGAATTAGGAAGAGCTTTCAATTATTTTTCATGCTCTGCTGTATTGCCTGTATTAGGGTTAAATATTTAAAAAATTTGGCTTTGAGCATCTAAATTACTGTTTTACATTTGCTTGACCTATGATAACAAATAAATCCAGTTTTTTTCAATGATACATACTATGATGAACTCAAGGAGGGTATCAGAAAGTTTATGACAATGTCATAATATGATATTTATAAGGTTACAGATTACAAACGTGAATACCACTACTGTAGGTATGTAAATAGTCTTTTATTCACTCGCTTGTCATGTTACGTGAATACTTTCACACATTGATAAGTATTGCAAGTTTAAAAAAACGAACGAATTTGGTGTTTCTCTCCAGCTATCCCTTGTAAATTTATATAAGGCTAAATTATAATAGATTTTTTCTTATTTTATCTTTTTTTCTTTCTGTCCAAAGACAAGAAATGAGCAAGTGATTTACTCAAACTAGTAAATTTCTTAAGATGCTCCATAAAATTATATACCCGCAAAATTGATTGTTTATTGTGAAAATATACAAAACATGGCATTACAGCTAACGCCAATGCACTATACATTTGAAAATCTCTCTATCATCTTCAAATAATCTCTACAAATATGACGACAAGTGAATTTACCTAATTGTTTGTATAAAACAGTTTTTTTGTAAAGAATAATAAAACCAAGTTATAAATGTCCACTTAAATAGGCAGTGCATTGATCAGCCTATATCACTATTCTTATATCTAAATTTACTTGACGTAGAATATTTGTAGAGATTAGTTCGGCGCTGCTATTTGTAAGATTTCTTTCGCCAGCGAAATTACCGTGTGTTAGTATCTCAACGTTTTACCTTTTGGGCAATTTGATGTATTGAGCTCGCAGACACAATGGACGAGTACAGGATGGGAGTGGGAATCACAGGGGGCAAAAGATTGCAATGCATCCCACCGAGGAGTGTAGTGGTGATACAATAACATCGCATTGTGTGATGGAATCATTTCATAACTCAAGTGATGCGATTGGTTTTGCAGGGAAGAAGGGAGGAAGAGAGGCACTGGTGTTCCTTGAAGAACAGTTCGTGCCACATTAAATAATATATTTTTTACTAAACATTCATATGTTTGGCGTATTTTTCTCATCTATCAACATCCAGCTTCAAGTCTTAGCAATTTCATTAATGAATTTTTAGTTGCTATCGGTCGCTTATTAGTTGAGAGACATTATTTAAATAGATAAAACACTTTATATACTGCTATTTCCACATATATTCTGATAATGATCAGGACCGGTTTTGCTCTCCGAGAGCATTTTTCCATCAGCTGAAAATGCTCACGATGAATTAAACCGGTCCTGATTTTTATTAAAATGTCTGAGTAGAAATAAGTACTTTATACTGTGTTTTATTAATTTAAAAAAAATCGGTTAAACATCTCAGCTCTCGGAAGCAGGTGTGACTTCTTTTTTACTCGAGTTGACATGACATGTTTTTTAACATTGCTTTTAAAAATATCATCTGCCATGAAAAGTAGTGTTTTATTCCTAAAAAATATCGCCAATTTGATAACGGTGGACAACTTTCATTTTCATTGATGGAAGTGTCGAGCTGTCTTTCGCTTTCAACAGTCACCCAACACTCACACTCTGTCACGCAGCGTGCACAAGCAGATAAATCAAGTCAACTAAAATGTATATACATCGTAAAACAGCCAAAAACTGGTGTCTATTTTTTTCTGTTTAATTAGTTAGTAATTAAATGTGTACGAACTGTTCTGTTATGACCTTTTCTTCTGTAATTCTTGTATTTTGATATTTCGTACGGTATCACATTTGATTTTACGTTTTTAGTCAATCAGCTAATGATATTTGGTGCTCTCCAAGATCAATTTTGTATTCTACAAATGAAATTTTGTCCTTAAACCGTTCTTTGCTTTTTATTCTTTGTACATTTAATATCTATAATTTATATATCCGATGCTCTTGCTGGGTGGCAAATTGAATTATATTTATTTTAATGTGACCAATTTAAAGCAAACTTTCCTTAAAAATAATAAAACATTTTTAGTAATTTTTCCACATAATTTTTTTGGATCAGGACCGGTTTCGCTCATGGCGAGCATTGTCAACTGATAAGAAATACAACAAAACAGTGATATTTATACAAAGTTTAAGTAATAATTACAAGGTATGACAAACAATTGGTATTATAACTAAACAAATAAATTGAAGCAAAATGTAAGAAAAATAGATTATAATTAAAATGTCTTCAACTTCAGTACTGCACGGCCACTGGTGACCGCCGCTTACGGACGTCGCGAATACTGCAAAATATATAAAAAATCTTCTTGTAAGAATTCTTCTGATTTTTTTCTTTTCTTTGAATGACATTTATACTGTCTCTAGAAAAAATTGATTCTTCTGTCCATCAGTCAATCTTTTTTGAAAAAGGATTTTTTAGAAGTCGGGCGGTAGATGTGATCTATGCTACCATTTGGCTCGGTACTGAAGCGGTTAAAGTAAATCGCAAAGTATTTTTGATCGTCAAAATGATTACATGATCATCTCGAAGATAAGCGACAGCTCCTGTACCAAGCCTTGATCAAAGACGTTTACCTCAAATGGTTTTTTTTTATTTTAAATGTTTTTTTTATTATTATTTAATTTTACCTAACCAAGGTTTGAAACAACATAATTTTGATTGCTGACTGTTATATGCATATCTGTTATTGTGTCAAATCGTGAATATGTATTAGTAGTTTATAGGAATGTATATGATATTTAGCGAAACCATTCCTTTTTCTCATTTGCGAATATTTTAATGCAATCGCGATATTTAATATTTAAATGCGTAAAAAAGGTTTTTGAATGTTGGTCACACAGTGAAAGCTCTTCCAAAAGCACGAGTAGCGTGTTTGTTTCGTCAACGACATTCATTCTAACATTTCGAACCGAAAGTTCATTGTCACCTCAAACTTTTCTCCATTGTTATGGAACCTCTGAGCTTTTCCGTTTGTAAAGCGCCACTGCGGTTGAATCCAACAAGTTTTCACCTCTTTGCTTATGATTTCCCTTGCTATCTTTCGACCGAAATTACTAACTTTGACTTCACTTTACATACTCAGATAAAGATAACAGGAATATTTGATACTTAACACGTTTTGAATAAAGGTTTCATGCCATTAGTGGATGGTCGTGATATTTAACAAGCTATAGAGAAATGTTATGTGCCAATTAAAATCTGTAATAACTGCAAGTTAACAAGCTCAAAAGTAACACTTCCGTAAATTAAAGACAGATCACAAGTGTCTTACTCTATGCAATATAATTTCAACCATTGTGCAAGTGCTATTATTGTTATTTTGTTTAGGCTTAGTTATGGTATATTAGAATTATTTTTACAGAACAAAAGAAGGTTCTAAACATTATACATTTAGTGGGTCACAGTTTTTTTAATTATTATTTTAACAGTATTCAAAAATAGAAAAACTCTAGCAGAAGACGTTCCATATGCTCAACGAAAAGTCTTGTTAAAAATAAGGGCACCCCAACGTTAGCGCGCAGTAGAACTCCGAAATAAGCGCGTAGGCTATTAGATTATTTTGTATAGCTGACTGTTCATATAAAGAAATTTACACCTAACCTAACGTTACCCAACACTTTGAAAATTCTAAAATTAATTTTAACGGAATGTCTTATTTATTCTGCAGGATAGGTGTTCGTACTAGTATTTAATATACTATGTAATCTTCTTTTTTTTAATTGTTAAAATATACCAATACGTCTCTGCATCAAAAATAAGCCATCACAAATGTATGATATTTTTTTACGAAAATAGTTTACTCGAGCAGAGAGTTGCTCAGTTTTACAGGTACTTGTAGCCAATATTTCCACAAATACACACAATATTTTACTTTGATGATTATGCGTAGATAATTTCACTTTTGTTTCATTGAAAATTTGAATCACAGTGTTCCGGTTCTTAAATTTATTAAATGTATAGTGAGCAAAGATTCAACGTAGAATACATTTTGAGTTGGCTAAAGTTAAGAAGCCTTCCCAAAGTAATGATGGATGCGACGAAGCTTTTGTGTGCTCTCTATACACTTTTATGGAAAACTTTTGTTGTGTCTGTGTGTACCTACTATATTTGTCACAAAGTAACCTTTTATAGCAGTGCAGAACATAGTAATAAAACAATTACGTAAAAAACTCTTTATGATGATAACATAATGTATATTATAAACATTGAATGAATCCAGTAGTTACTTTTTGGATTCGTTTTCTACTGTATGCATCACTGTTTGAGTCCAGATTTAAGTCATAGTCATATTACCATAGAGTGCATGAGTGTTCGTGGTGTCTTTTCGCACTTAATCTGGAGTGAACAAAAAAAGTGATTTAAAAATTTCAAAATACCTGCCCCATTGTCAATTTAAGCATGCCGTAAACGTTTTTTGTACGTTTGTGTACACAACACGATATTTAGTTGTAATTAATGTTGATAATTAAGTGATATACGTATCACATTTTTTTAAATCCTACAACTAAGAATTTATTGATGTATAATTGTTATAATGATCTTCAGTTGATAATGCTCACCATGAACGAAACCGGTCCTGATCCAATAAATTTTATGTGGGAAAAGTACTAAAAATGTTATTTTTATCATAACGCCATTCCAAGTATTGACAGTTAGCACCATGAAATTGATAATTGACGTATGTTTAAATATATATATGTATATATTCATTGGTTTGCGTCGAAATACAAAATATACTACTACTATTAAATGTTCATATTTTCCATGCACACCGAAAATACAATCTGAAATGTTTTTGTAAATATTATTTTTATTAGTAACTAGTATTTGAACCCGGTTTCGCTCGGACCAGTTTGGGGTTATGTTCTCCTCGGCGCGTAAATTCAGACGGGCCAAGTTGAAACAACTTAATGACCAACAATGCAAAAGGGAATTACAGACCCACATACATACATACGCCGTTTCGGTTTTATATATAAGATTAGGTGGCAGTGTTACATCAATATATCCAACATAATGCTGAATGGGTTTGATTTATTATATGTTTGCGTGTGTAATTGTTTTACTGTGGCTTTCATATCTTTGAAATTACCAGACACACATTGTAAGAAATATCATTAAATGAAGAAAAAGAAATCCGTTTCCGATAAAAGTTTTTTAGCATTTGTTTACAAAGGCTTAATTTTTTTGATAGTAAATACTAATGCAAATATTTATTACTGCTTTCATGTTTTCACCACGTGCCGCCTTCAAAGTTCATAGATCTAGGTATCACGAAGTCGCATTATGTCAGAATTGTAATGAGACATCAATTAAGATTATGGTGGAGCTTCAGCTACCACCCTTCACACACCGCGCCACTGACTTTCCTCCCTCATTTATTCAATGTGAGTGAATTACCTTGTAGCTTTTATAAGAATGAGGACGTCCCTTTGATGATATTTAGACATTGTTAGGTTTTGCTTAGTACCAAGTTTTCATCGTTATTTTACATTATTTTATTATAATAATCAGTAATTTTTTACCAAAGATTTTATGATTGAAATTTTGTGATTAGATTCTTTCTACTCATTTGCATATGGATAGATATTATAGCCTTGGTAAAATGATGAAATCATACATGCGTATTTTTTTACCATTTAGATATATTCGTTAAGCTTTATAAATATATTTTGAAACAATCATGAGAGTTATTCATTTTTTTTAATATGCAGTGATTGATTGATTCTTTTTGTTAACTATTCCCATCACCGAACCATACACAAGGAACTATGATTCTACTATATATATGTAAAAGTAATTTATCAATTTTGAGTTTTACAAAATGGTTTAGATACATATTCTTATCCGAATCAACTTTTTATTCGTGTTTTTACCACTCATAATAAACATGATAATACTCGCGATGAGCGCAAGTAGTCCTGATCTTTATCAAATCATATGTGCTATTTATTTAAAAAAAACCTTTCCACCAAGAAATGTCAGTTAACACTTTAAAATACGTGTTTGACTGTTGGCTTGAAATCTCACAGTAAAACTTTCTTTACGAGGTTATTTGCCAACTCTCTTCAGAGAGAGTAATATAAATTTTAAGTAAAATTACTAGTCTTCATTTAATCAATTAGTAAACGTTCAGCTAAAAAAAAACTTCACATTTTTTTCCATTTAGTCGATTGTTTTACTTTCATGATTTGCGTCCGTGACAGTTCGTTAACAATCAACGACATTGTTTATCAACCTTATTGTACTTGTAGCCGTATTATTAAATACCATATTAGTTGGAGGAAAAAAACAATCATTTATTTAAAATCATAATCAGAACAATATATTGCTTATTTTTTGATTCCACTTGACCTAAAAACTAATATACAATATTTCCTTTGTAAAGAAATATTAGAATGAAATCTTTTATATAATTTATGTATTCCAATTAAAATACTTTGATTACACATGCTTAGCGGTACCTATGCTAAGCCTGTTTGTATACTTAGCCTCATAATGAAGCCTATCTTACGTCAGCGTATTTAACAATGCTCCCTAGAGCTTCTTCGTTTGGTTAGAACACTCCTCCTTTTATAAACTCTCAGAACAAAGATCACAAAAGACGGGCTGACAATAATCTTAAATGTTTCTTGTTATGTTTCGTGGCAGTGTATCGCCCATTTGAATACTAGAGAGGGGCAATTAAGGACTTCAAACGCATTGTAAGTCTCAATCAAGTATGTGATAGTTTTAATAATTGATAAAAATACGCGTTTTCTGATATTTCGATTATATTGATATAATTATAAAAAAAAATATACCAATGTAAAACATGTTTGCATATCAAACAATGGTTATTAATTAGTGTTCCATTTCCACAATTTTCATGTAAACAGATACATTTTTCTTCACACATGTAAGATATTTCAAAAAGTAATGCCTATCTTACGGTTTCGAATATTGTGTATGGGTGATAGAATAAAGTTTTGTTTACTTGGGTGAACTCCATTATGATTAAGTGATGTGTGAGATACAGTTGATAGTAATAACGGTTTCACCGTCAGAATTATAAATAGTTCTATAATATAGTTTAAAACATTATTCTGTTGAAATAGCTATCAACTGTACATTATAACTCTTGAAAAATGTACATTTCTTTTCTTACCTTATTTAAGGCATTTTGACATCATACATTTGGTTTTGTAAAGTTAAAATATAAAATTAAACCAATCAATGACAATGAATGTACTTCTTGATATGAAACGATATATTTTATTCGTTTAAAATTACATTCATTTATAATAATTTAATTGTATGCATTTTAACGTCGAAATTTTTCGTGCGCCACTTTGCACCGCACACAGTGTGTAACATTTGGGGTTAACGAGACAAAAGGTGGGATCGTTAGGTGGAGGTAGTGAAAGCCTAATATGGAAAAGGCAGGAAGCTTTCTATGAAGCCGAGTGCGTGTCTAACTCTTTATGGGAAATTACTTCCAAGAGGTTGGTGGTGGGAAACTCTCTCTTCAATTGCGCGAGCCGAAAGCTTTCCTGTCTTAAGGCATTGTTATTATTTTCTTTTACTCGAGCAAAAACATGCCACATCCATAACGAGCTTTGTCACCATCGAATTAATAGGTAATCATTTATTAATTGTGATCCTGTAAAAAGGTCATTATTATATTGAATCGGTTAGGCTTCGTATAACAATATTAATTATTGATAAACTTTTGCTTTCGTCTGTCACTCCATTCTATAATAATCACTCGTAAATACATATCAACAACCTGTTATTTTATGGAAGTACATCGGATTCTTTTTTGCACGGTTTTAAAAAGTACCGAGTTTTCATTATCGGGTTAAAAAAATTATGCACTGCAAAAAAGCAGTAAACAGACACTTTTATTATAAAGTAGCGACATATATTTATTTCTCTATGATAAATTTAATAAAATAAAAATTGAAAACTATGTAAATGTATTACTTGTTAAGCTATTCAAATGTATAAATAATAAATAGATTCTAATTTTTTTTTAGTTATTACAGGAAGTCCTCGACTTATGACGGTTCGACTTACGACAATTCGCACTTACGACCAAAAATAAAAATAGATTTTTTTATAAATTGCATTACGGTGCGTCTTTGTCAACCCTGATCCATGGCGTAAACAAAAATGACTTAATAAGTTTAATTAAGATTTAATTTCTGAAGTGAATAATCAATGAACTATGCCCATAAAGACTGGCAAACGGAGCAGATGTGACAAAAAAGAGAAGTGCCATAGACTTAGAAAAAAAACTTAGAATAATTAAACAATAAGAGTGGTAAAAAAGTGAAGGACAAAGCTCGCAATCTACACCTATCACATTCAACGATCTCTATAATTTTGAAGAAGATCTAAGTATCAGAAAGGCTGTTAAAGGACCAATATCCATAAAATCTACAATAATAACAAAACAGGACTTGGAACCATTTACAAAATGGAAAAACTATTGGTGATTTGGATGGAAGATTTGATAAAAAAAACGAATCCATCTTAGCCTTGTGACGACAAAGACAAAGTCCATTGGAAGCTTTGCTTCCTATATTATTTTCCCGCGCGAAGTTAAGCTGAGTATTGTTTTGCTGAAGGAATTGTCTTGGGGAAAATATCGGAAATCTCGGGTAATTTTCTGTCAATAATTAACAAAATTGTCATCTCTATGTCTTCCATATTGCCAATTTTCTACGCGATCAGCTGTTAGCCGTGTTGTTAATTTTCCGTGGCTTTTTTCATGAGATGTGTTTTTCTTAAACTGTAGATAAAGACTAGATTTTTATTGCCTTGTTCATAAAACTTGTTAAACAATAATTATTAATCCCGTAGAGGTTCCTACAAACCAAAACCGGTATTTTATTTCGTACTTTTTTCTTTAGTATTATTTATTATCTTTTTAGATACCCTGACATTCTTAAAAATTATTTCTTAGCAGAGAAGAGAATTGGAGCAATTGAATATCGTTGAACTGAAATCTGCAACCTGTATGTAACTATATATCTATGAACTACGATACAATATTGGTAGACAGATTTTGTATCATGTATTAAATAACTAGTAGATATGATACGGTAAGAAAAATAACAATGTATTTTAATTCTACATAAATTATTTTTTATATTTGTTGATAGCTATTTCGGCTTACACCCTCGTCAGAACTATGTAGAATTAAAATACATTGTTATTTTTCTTACCGTTTTATAATGGAGTTCTACCAAGAAAATGCCTATTCAATCAAGAAATAGTAGATATACATATTTTGTATGAAATTCGACATGCGACCAAAGTCCAGGAACGTATCTCGGTCGTAAGTCGAGGACACATGTATCTAATGGAACCTATCTACCACGTTAGTATGGGCACATTATATTTTTTACCCGAAAGTCTTTGGAACGTATCTCCCGAGCAAAAAGAGAATTAGGTGTATGGTATATATTGAAAAACGTCTTTCCTATTTTTCAAATCATACCTTACGAATTTAAGTAAGATTACAATATATTTTTTTAATAAATAAAAATAATAATAAACACTGCCTAAAATATCTATTTATTGTTTTTTAATAAAAAATAAGTCTCACCTTTTTGTTTAATAAATATGAAGATATTTATCTCAATTTATCAATTAATTTTAATAACAGGTGATGTAATAATCTCAGTTGTTAAAATATCTCACATCATAATCTCTATTATAATATACTAAAAGGTATTGTAATATATTGTACATAACAAATTATCAAGAAGTTGGATAATCCATTAAATCATATTCTCATTAAGTGTTCTACGCAGATCTTTGCCATACTTCTACATTATCACAATTTTCTCATCTCCTGTATTTCTTATGTCTTACAACCGAGATTACCTCCATTATTGGAACCGAACCAAAATCACTTAATTATTGTTTTCAAGTTTTGGAAAGGGGATGATGAACATAGTGGGGCCACAAGGGTGAGGTACAAATTTCAAGAAGAGGGAAGACGTACCTTCATTTCTCATCTTTTCTTCATCCCTCACAGTTCATCGTAAAATTCAGCCGTTTTATAAATGTATAATAAAGGATTTTTTACATAATTTTATGATTGTATAAATTGTATAATGTAATAAAATGTATGATTTATGAAACCAGTACTGGTCCAAGACTAAATTTTAAAAATTAGTATCTAAGCTTTGACATAGTTTCAAGGTTAGTCTTGTGTAATACAATCGATCCTCTTTGTGCACGGGAGATACGTTCTTAAAACTACCGTGTAAAAAAGATATAGAGCTCATACAAAAATGTTAGATAAGTTCCATTTTTAAATAATTATACATACAAATATTTTTAAAAGTTTTATTAGTAATAAATTTACAGATTTACAGTTTTCAATAAAAATAATAATACATTTTTAGTACTTTTTTCCCACATAAAATTTATTTGATCAGGACCGGTTTCGCTCATGGCGAGCATTGTCTACTGATAAGGAATACAATAAAACAGTGATATTTATACAAAAGTTAAGTATGAAAAACAAGGCTTGGTAAAATCAATTTATTTGCTTAGATGTTTTACTTACTGTTTGTCATACCTTTTTTTTCATACTTAACTTTTGTATAAATATCACTGTTTTATTGTATTCCTAATCAGTTGACAATGCTCGCCATGACCGAAACCGGTCCTGATCAAATAAATTTTATGTGGAAAAAGTACTAAAAATTTATTATTATTTTTATTATAATGCCTTTCCAAGAATTGACAGTGAACACCTTGAAAGTGATTATAGTTTTCAATTTAAATTAAATTTTGTATGAAAAAATATATTCATTCATTGTAGCGTCTTGATCAAATGAGCTTGCCTGTTAACTGTTATTTTTCAGAATATTGTTATGTTAGATTAAAAAATCGGTAGAATTGTAGAGGTTATTAAAAATAATCAGTATTTTTTTTAAATCGTGCTTTACATAAAGAGTGCAAAAAGAAGATCGGGTATATTTGTGTTTGTTTCTCGCAGGTTTTCACGTTTTCAGTGTTTTAAAATGTGTATTATAATTAAAATATGTTATAAAATAAAGTTCTTTCGTCGACGAATTGTGAGCGGTTAGGTCACGCGTCTGTAGTCATGAATCAAACCTACTCAATTAGGGACACGTTACCTTTGTATATAGATGGTTATAATATTGCATTAAAAGCCTATACGATTAAGTCCCCAGATAGCATACTTTGATATCGATATGAAGAGATAATGATTGCTTAATTAGTCACCGTCGAATAATTCACTGTATAATTTCCTTCCTTGAGAAAGGATTCCCGCTTTTCAATGTTCATAAAGGTACTTCGTAATTGGTTTCAAAGCGAATTTATGCCAATATAAACTAGTTGACTAACTATAAACTATGTTGTTAAAATTCCAATGATAGACATGAGAGCAAAGTATTACATGTCATTCATACTACAAACGATAGATAGTGAATTCTTGACTAAGTGAATAGTTGAGATAAGTAGAAAAATAGGAGTTTTCAGAAAACAGAACAGAAAGAAAGCGTGGAATTGTATTTATATTTAGTTTTTTTTAAAGTTCTAAAAGTTGTGATGTTTTGTTGTTCACTATTAAGGTGTTAACTGTCACTTCTTGGTGGAAAGTTTAATTAATGCGTTTTACTATACAATACTATAGTATTGTAAAATGTGCTTTTTTTATAGAAAAACTATATGAACGCACTGTGCTAAAAATACTAATGATGACGAAGATGCGTCTGAAAAAAGCGAAGCACGTGTCACAATTAGTAACACAATACGTGGAATATTCAAAGTTATTTTATATTAAATTTGAATTGTTTGAATTTTGTAGTTTTCGAATTTGATATTGAAATTCCATCAAGCATCCTCAGTCGAAATACTTAATTATTTTATATTAAAATGAACTTCCACAAAGTTACCGCCGAATCCATCGAAAGTATTATACGTAATCTTGATTGCAACTCAAAAAAAATATTTCATAATTATCAAATGTAGTATTTATATTCAGAATGACTGTAACCTGGATTGTCAGATGAAAATCTTGTTTCAAAGTAAAAGAAAGGTGCATTGTTTTAAGGAAGGAAGTAATAAATT
Source organism: Himalopsyche kuldschensis (assembly GCA_028554975.1). NCBI lineage: Eukaryota > Metazoa > Arthropoda > Insecta > Trichoptera > Rhyacophilidae > Himalopsyche > Himalopsyche kuldschensis. Next base: position 4,221,096 of record JAHFWI010000016.1, on the reverse strand, counting down.
TTTCTTTGTAAATTTCCTCGGATTTTTCACCGTCTGCAGTTCAATGAGGCCGTTCTTCGCCGTGATTGAAAAATAATCAGTCTCCAGGGAATGCCCTTATTTAAAAGGGAAGCCACTTTGTTGTTGTTTTCTCGGGGAGGGCTTTCGCGGAAATAATTCTATCAGGAATTCATTTGTTTGTGACGCGCGAAAAACTTTCTCTGTCTCATTGCGATGAATGTGTAAATACGCTGAGCCTGAAAGAGAGGTGACGACTTTGTGCACTTTCATTTATTTTATTTAGGAATAAGTAATTCTATTCCAATGTAATTTCAATGAGAATCAATTGGGTGTGAGAGGGATACAAAGATATCTCGATTTTGATTTCTGAAGCAGGATGCCATTTGTAATGCAGAACGAATTCAGGGTAACCATATTGTAAAAAACATAGAACATAAAAAAATATCTGAGGATTCGATGACAAATTTTTAACCATCAATTTTTCTACACATATATTTAATAGTAATAAAAGAAAGGAACACAGTTATGGGCATGGCTGATTTTCGTAGCATGATATTATTGATACACCTATGTTTTGTTAGACAATCGACCTGAATAAATTTGTTGGTATATTGTCGTGTAATTTAAATATAAAAAATGCAAATGAAATATCGTATTTGAAACTAAAATTAAGTTTTATAAAGTATTAAATGTTTCATTTTTATTTCATATGAAAAATAAGAATTCAACAGATCAAAGGAAATCAATCGAAGCATAGAATTTGTTCAGAAACCAACCTTTCTAGTATTTTTACCGATGACACAGTTTTGTAATGCTCCAATTTGCATGTAAAAAGATGTCAGAAAAAAATCATTGAAACTGAATTAAAATATTTTTTGCTAAATTATTTAATTTATTAAAAAATATGAGCTTAGAATTAAAGATATTCTGAAATTTGAAAGCGCAAAAGAATGAACAAGGAGACACAATCTCACCCTACAATTTGTAAAATAAATCGCGTAAAAGATTGTTTGCGTAGAGAAAGTTTGCTACGAGACCCCTGCGGAAGGTATTTGGGCTCAAATTTAAATGAGATTGTTATCTTGTACGGAAGTTGATAATTGGGTTTTATTGGAATATTGGATGAAACAAGAGTTTTATCGAAGGTGGATTGTTTCAGGGGATTTTTAACGGTATAACGAAATTGAGGAAATATTACTGTTTTGAATTGCATTTTTTATGGGAATCTAAAAAAAAAGCACCACGGCTGAAAGTGTACATCATAAAATTGTAATTTTAGCGAAGACCATGCCTATAAATGTAAATATTTTTGAATATCCCTTAATTTATGTTGAAACGTAAGTATGTTTGTCACAAAAGATTGGTCTCGATATTGGTAAAGAAATATGATGTATGATAACATGTCCTCTCTGTATTTTAAGTCTTTTAAAATAGTTTTCAATCCAATCGTGATAATGCTTTCGTTATAAAGTTTCTCTGTATCCATAATCAAATAACTTTATTCGTAGGGTGACTCTTTAGTAGGATGTCTCTTCCAACATGGAGCATATGGACTCCTCATGTAGTTTATCTCAACATATGTTTTTCTACGAGAGCTGCTTGTTATTTCGAAGAGAGTATGGCTGGAAAGAATACGAGGGCTAGGATAGGACTAGTCATTAGCTAATCGCTGTCACTATGCGTCGCGTCTTTGGGATCGGAAAGTCGGGAAGGGATTTTCAACAACACAAACACCCATGGCTTTGAACAGATTTATCGACAATAAAAATCCGCTCGTAACGGGAATCGAACCCGGGTGGTCCGGGACGTAAGTCAAAGCCATTGCCACTGCGCCACGGACCGGACATGATACTGATTTTTGTATACTTTTAAAAAAAATTTGATACTGATTTTGAATACTGATTTTTAGCGCTAAGCAAATACGGAATTTGAAAATTCTTTATTTATTGTACAGAATGAACTTTAAAAAATAGTCAAAATGTATATTCAACTGATTTTAACGCAGAAGCACGGTCCGGGCGGTCCGGCACGCAAGCCAACAACATTGAAACTGCGCCACAGACCGGACAATACTTACAGCCTGTAAACCATTTTAGGATCATTAATTCAAATATGCTGAATCTCAAAGATACAAGGTGACAATCCTGGGATAAATCTTTAAAGACAACTAAGCACGTTTGGATTCAAAAAATAAATTCACTATAGAATAACTGTCTAGTAGGAAGCTTATCATTATGACTTCGCTCAGTTTTTCGGATTAGATAGATAGGGATGTAAATACAACGTACTCGAATGTAAAATCAATTTATTAAATTTAGACATAGATTGCACATTGAAAATTTTCTGTGAGAACCGTTTGCTATTCAGTTGCTGAACGTCTCTTTTCCAGACTAGTGATATTAGAAGAGGACTAGGAAAGAGTTTTAAAGATAATTGCTTCAGCTATGCCTCGTTGTTAGAATCGGCTGTCCGAGAGGGTGTTTAAGGTATCATAGACATCCATGCCTTCGAAAAGAAGCCCATAATTCTATCCAAGAATTAATTTATGAAACCATTTTGAAATACTCGTGACAGGTACATAACAATCAGGTAAATTGAAGAATTAGTAGATGGTTTTATTTTATAAATGTTTTTTCAACAAGAAAGAAGCTGAAATCTAAAGAAATCATTTTCTTTTTAAATATTTATGAACATGATTCAAATACGAGTACACCGCAACCAAATAGTAAGAGTTAATAACTTATTATTGCCATAAAACTAAGATGGTGGAACAGAGTAGAAGATGTATTGTGTACCCTGTCTACAACGGTATACAAGGATGAAGCAATGCAGTTTTAAACATGTTCCTGACGATGGCGTAAGCCGAAATAGCTATCAACAAATATATATAGTAATATCTGTAGATTTAAAATACATTTTTTTACCGTTTTATAATGGAGTTCTACCAAGTAAATGCCAAATCAATCAATAAATAGTAAGAGCACCAACAGCGTTGACCACTCGGCTATAGCACCGAGAAATTTTATTGATGTACAGAAACGGGTAGGTTTTATTTAAATAGGTGTCCAATTGTCGGGGATAAAATTAAGATTTTATTGTGGTAAAATTCTTCTTTTCGGGGAACTTAATACTAAACCGCTTGATAAGAGCACGATCTTTGCCCTGGGCAAGCAACTCGCATCCGATTATTATTCCATCGGTAATAAATTATTTCGAAACTCTGGTTTATGCTACAACTTTACATTTTGGCACCCTCGTAAAACGAAAGTTGGAAAACTAAGAGACCGCTAGGCGCTCTCGTGACAGAAATGCGGAAATTGCGTTAGGCCAGGGCACATAACTTTCATTCGAAGTGGGGCCTTCAAATTTCAATTGCGTTTATTTCAACACAATCAAATTAATAATTTTACTGTGTCCGTATAAAAAAACATGACACTTATAATATTTCAGCTGTATATTTTTCTGCGAACGGATTTAAATACCGTGTAAAATTAATTGCATGCATGCGTGGCCTGTCGAAGAATGCTCGATGTTGTCATTTTCGGTTGCGATGTTCACATTACTTTTATGATAATTCTGTATTTAAATAGGCATATCAATGGCTTAAAGAGTAATTTATTTAACTCCACATTTGGCTAAAAATGACTTAATAATGAATGCCATCTTGTTGTATCATGTGTAAATTTTTTATAACTAAAACTTATCGAGTGCATCGTTAAAACGTTTTAGGAAAATTTGATTACTCCATTGTTGTTCTAAAACCTACTCTACTAATTATCCAGCTCCACCATTTTCATATTGTCACAGATCATTCATTCGTTGTTTTTCAGCGGTGGTACAAACTTTGAAAATACCAAAATAATCAGTTATTACCCTCTCCTGCACAATTGACAAACGGAGATTTACTCTTTACGCCATCGATATATTTTTTTTCTTACCCATACGATTCTTTTGTAGGTTAAACGTTTAATAGAAACGATTAGATAATTACTAGTTTTAATTTCTATCCTACCCTTCTATCCGTGGTCCGACTGAATAAAAACCAGTGTTCATCGAACAACGTTTTCTAAGATGCTTCTTTACGATTCTACATGCCCACATTTAAGCCTTAAAAAAACATTTTAATATCGGCGATAGTTCACTTAATCGTATTTTACTTAATTCTCTGTATACTAATTCAATTTAGATGGATTTTTTTTGACTATTTATTTAAGTTTATGATGTGTTTGCTTTAAGCATAGAAAAAAAAATTTAAATGTTTTATAATCGTATTACAATATGACAGTATTTTTACATTTTATACCATAAGATATTAAAAATGTTTATATATGTGAAGGCTAAAAAAATCATGAAAGCATTTATTGCTTCTAAAAATGGCACCCGATATGCCATTGTTTCATTGAAACTTTTAAGACTCAATATTGTCAGAGTTAAATAAAAATAATAATACATTTTTAGTACTTTTTCCACATAAAATTTAATAGATCAGGACCGGTTTCGCTCACGGTGAGCATTATCAACTTAGTACAGCTGATGTTTAAATACTTTAACTGTGTATACAGACATCGATTCGTAACTAAGCTAATTGGATTACGGTATACGGTATACTATTATTTTTTCTAATGATTATTTTTTTTAAATCCATATCGTTACCATTTCTAAAAGTTCTATAAGTTCAAGGAACGATTCTATTTAGCGATGTATTTAATTGCAATGACTCTTGGGTTTGTTATACCGGAGCTTAGTTAAGTAACTCCTTACATTGTCGCACGAGCAAGACCTGCGGTCAAATTTATTAAACTTTATGTGAAGCGTGTCCGCAAAAGACATTAAATTAAAATTTTTAAATCTTACAATTTTTATGGGTAACAAGTTTTGTTGCAATCCATTCTAGATATCTAGAATTCAAATTCCAAAAAGATTAAAGAAATGTGAGAGGCTTTTTCCAAAATATTACAACACTAAAATATCGTTCTAAGCGATTATTGACTAGTTTAATAACATAATTTTAAAAATATTTTTTTATTTTTTTGTTTGAAGTGAAAAATCTTTTTGTCTTCATTATAATTTCTAATATTACTGTCTAGTTGTATTCCCTTTTCGTCGTTGACAACAGAAGGGCAAAATTGCTGCACTTTTATTCCTCAACATGTTAACCAGATATAACATAATACAATAACTATAACAGTAAGATTGCTTGTTATATTCCATAATATAAGTATGTAAAAGAAATTAATATGGCATATTCTAGAGTAATTTTTTAAGCCTCAAACTATAGTAGATATGACGATGATTCATAATAATCAACATTGAAATGAAACTGATTATTTCTGTCGTTCTCATTCAGAAAAAACTATTTCAATTTTAAAGTAAAATGTTTTTTGGTGCTATAACATTATAATTGAACAAAAACTCCAAAATAATTAATTTCCATCTCTAGTATTTCTCTCTTAACTTTTTAACCATAGCATTCACAATATAAAAATACCGATTGGAATTTGCTGGAAACGCAAAACATCAGTGATCGAAAATCGGCTTTTTATAATGAATAATTTTGGCTAACTTTTTATTGAAAACAAAATTAAGCTCTACCACTTTGTTGATCATTAATGCGGAGGTGAAATTTACACAATTGCTAGTAACGTGTGAAATAAATGCTCCGAATTCGTAATATAAAAGGGTAAAGTTGAGGGTGTCCGGGGGGCTGTGTTTCGGAAGGCAAGCAATAGGAAACATCTGGCAATTAAATTTGCAAAGAGAATTAATCCACTTCCCCCAAACGCTTTTTATTTACTTTTTCTGTTTGTCGAAATTCAAACATAGCGCTTCTGCATCGCTTTAAGAAAATATTTATTTTACCCATCAAGGTAAAAAAATGATTTTCATTTTTCACAATATAATATCAATCGGTCATTCGTTATAAAAAAATCCATATACTTCAACCCACGTATGATAAAAATATAATTGTATTTCTGAAGCTTCGCCCTCTACAAAAGTGAAACAAATAAACTTATGATGAAAAATGTATAATAAATATATTTGACGAGAACTTCTATATTCACGTCAGTATTTTTATTTCACAGTGACAGGAAAAAAGCTGTAGAGTAAAGTAAAGTCCGAAGATGCCTCTGAAAGAGGTGAAACACGTGTCACAATTAGTAACCCAATACGTGGAATAATCAAAGTTATTATAAATTTTATATTAAAGTAAAGTTTATCATTTCCGATATACATAGTAAGTGGCCGGGATGGAATGGAAACATTACATACCATACAAATCTAAGCCTCGGTTTCATTGTGTGTGTGTTTTATACGCAGATTCTTTTTATTACACAATCAAGTAAAGATGTTAGAATAATATGTGATAATTGTTGTTAAGTTTGACTGTGAATCATTTGCGTTAAGTAAGTCAACTGGTTGTTCTAGTAACTACAAATCGGATTTTTATTAATTTGTTACTATTATGCCTGATAAGGACTCTTAGCAATACTTGCAGAATTTAATGAGTTTGTTTCTACCTCTTAACATTTGCATAATACATTTGTATACGATTACTACTGATAATTTTATTAATGTCTAACATGCGCGCCAAAGTTAAATGTTTCACCGCCAGAATTGAAATAGGTAAGCAGAAAGCGGAAAACCGCGGGAAAGGTGGAAAATACCCGGCATTCATAAATCAAGAGGCTTTCAGATAACACAACGACTCTTTTATTATTTCTCTTTATTGGAATTACGTAACGGGGATTATCGTGCAAATGCCGTTTCGGTCGACGCTTTGTTTTTCGTATTTTGTATCTTTTAAGTTATCGACAACAAAAATACGGGACAACACAACGTGGTCGCGGCAGGTGTTTAAATATATAAATAATTAAAATCGTTTTGGGAAAACGTGTTTATGTTGTAACACGATTACTTTTGCACCATTATTTTATCCGAATTGCCTAATAAACGGTGAGATATATATTTTTTCAGTATTAATTCTAGTCGATAACGCTTTTAGAAAAAAAAAATAATTCACGTTTCCATTAAGCCTCGTTTATTTTTTGAATACTGTAAAAATGTTCGTTAGATTCTTTCCATGGTATATCTTATTAAAATCAGCGAAGATAATTTCAATATTTGCATTTATTTATTATATTAATCTAGCTTAACTATTCAGTAACTAATTACACTATTAAAACTGCACAAACCTACTAAGCTATCATTCAAAGCAACAAGGTATTGTTCTAAAATATATAGTAAAAAATGGAATTCTGAGTAAAAGTTTGCGGTTGTACCTCAGAAATTAATAAGAATACTATCATAAGAACTAACATAAGAAAACTAAAAGAACTAACATAAGAAACTATTTGTTTATAAATTATTTGAAGTCAGTTATTTCTTGTGAATTATCAGCCATTTCCAATTGTACGACGAATATATTATGCTAATTTATATGGTCTTACACTTTGTAATAAGAAACAAAACGTAACATGTAAATTGAAGGATTAACATTATTGCTGTTGATTCCATCATAAATTTGCATTCTGGCTAAACAATATAGACGTACTCAGTCTAGAGACTCCAATTCGATTATCGAGTACTCGATACTCGAGTATACTCGTCCATTTTCCAAGTACTCGATTCTCGAGTAATTTGAAAAATACTCGAGTTATACTCGTTTTAGTAATAACCGTCGACAATTTTTTCTTCTGCGAGAAATATAAAATCAAAACTTAAAATTAATTAAAAATTTGAGTCGTTTAATTCTCTATTATTGTTGAAATATATGTGGTATAAATTGAAATAAATGTTTTTATGATATTCAATGTTTCTTTATTTATTTATCATCTATTTATATACACAAATTCGAATTAAAAATATATATTTTGGTACATCTGAAACTACTCGAGTATACTCGAGTACTCGAGTATTTTGAAATTTTACTACTCGATACTAGAGTAGTTGAGATGTCGAGTAATTGGAGTCTCTAGTACTCACATACAAAACAAACGTTTTTAGCTGATCAGTCATTTCCATTCAATTACAAACAATGCTTACAGATAAACTATTTGATTTTTCCCAAAATAAGTTGATAATTGGATGTATTGTATTATATATAAATATGCATGTATACAAATCTTCATTCATTTCTAAAATAAGATTCTTCTTAACATATTGTATGTAGCAATGATATGGAAGATAATAAATGCTCATACTTTGCTGTTAAATATGGTTCAAATCAAAAAATATTCACTGACGTGGCAAGGCAGCAAAAAATAATCAACCGCTGAAATATATTAATTGTTTATTTTTTGTGTGGTAATAGGACGCTTTGAAAGAGTGCTCAAAGATTTAACAGATGCTGGTGTTTATGTGCAACACAAATTATCTTTTTTATGAAACACATTTGCCAGAAAATATAATAACTACAATAATTAGCTGAAAGTTAATCTATGGATAGTGACATCAACCGAGAGAATGTGTTTAAATAATACGAAGGATACTGAAATATATAATATATAATATTATATATACATATCTTATATATAAAACCGAAACGGCGTTTGTATGTATGTGGGTCTGTAATTCCCTTTTGCATTGTTGTTGCAAGTTGCCATAAAAACGAATATGAAAGAAAATATGTTTGAATTTTTATCGGCTGAGACATTTAGTCAAAATGTAATAAATTAGTCTTCTACCAACTTTTTCCCGGCTTTTATTAATATAATAATGTTTATTATTTACGTGAAGGTATTATTTGACAGCAAATGAGATGTTTTCATTGAATTTGGACACTTTAATGGGCGAGAATGGGGCTGTCATCAAATTAAATAAAGTTTGTGATTTTATTTTAACTCTATTTTGGATGTTAGATTTTGTGATATAATTATGTCGAATGATATAACATTAAATAATTATTGGTCGCTTAGTCCGAGCGACGCCGGGTAGCAATACTAGTATCATATAAAAACGAGATGTTCATAGTCTATTTATATTATATACGTGGCATTGTAAAAAAATATTCATAAGGTGGATTTTAACATTTCTGAAGTATTTAAGCCTAGTACGTTTTTAGCTTGATTTGTAATTATTTAACATCATGAAGATATGGTGTAAAATAGAGAAAACAATCACCTCACGTTTAAATACTTCAGGAAAATACATATATATATATACATATGTACATTACAAAAATCTTTATTGCAATGTGAAAAAGATTGAAACATTGTAAGAAAAAAATATGGTTTACAGAGATAAAATATTAGATAAAAAATACTTTGGAAATTGGCAAAGAAGTCAACCAAGTGAGTTCCGTCAAAATTTAAAAAAATATTACTCGTCTGAACCCACTCGTACAAGTATTACTTGACCACCGCCGAATTTGGAACATAAATTGTCCCCATCAAGTAGATATATTTTAAAGCAATTTAAGTTGTATTTTTTTACTAAAAATATATGCAGATTTTATTGTTTTACTTCCATATATAATTTAGTTTCTATCATCGCGAGCATTATCAACTGATCATCAGTTGATAATGTTCGCGATGATGTGGAAGTAGTAAAATAAGATGTGTTTCATTTTTTAAATGTTATGCCTTTCCATCATGAAGTTAACATAGAGATTTTATATATTAAAAATATGGAGGCTTATCTGTAATCGTTACCGCAGACACGATATATGTAGGTATTTAATTTTACCTCCGTGGGCATTCACACAACATGTTGGATAGATGTTTTTTTTACTGCCCGAAAAACAAATTAAAACGACAATTTAATGAACATTCGTATGTGGAGGTTTGTTTTTAGGTGCGATGGGCGTCAGACGACAAACGAGATGGTATACATATATCGCGACGGTAACAATTCGTACATAGATAAATCATATATTATACACACATTGAACTTTATTATTGAACTATATATATTAAATTTTAACCGCTTATATTTTGTAATTTCTGTGAGCTTTGTGTCGTTTATATGTTTTCCAGAGCAACATCCTGATTTACCTCTGTTATCTATTTTACATGAAAGTTAATATCATAGAATATTATTCAAGAAATCAAATTAATCCAATTCTTGAAATAATTCGCCGTTGGATGATACCTACTATTTGTCGGTGTCAAATTTAAAATACCTACAGAAATTGAATTTACCTATGAAATGACTTATCCAATTGATTGAACATCAAATATGAAAATAGTAGTTAACTATTCCAGAATACTCACAACGTTTTAAGCTTAGTGATATTACTTGTATTCTTATATTTATATAAAGAATGCAAAATATTGATTTCACTTGTCAGGTTTATCTGTACCTTTGAAATGCTTAAAGATTCCGATAGGCAAAACCCGGGTCGCTATAAAACTGATGAAAACGTACAAAATTCAAACGATTTAAATTTTATTGTATATCAAAAATCACACATCATAAATCCGTTTTTTAGTATTATAATATTCTGTTTGTCCGTTCAAACCACAAAACCCAACACTGCTCTTGCTCACAATGCGTGCGTAAATAAAATAAGTTTTTAAGTGTAAGTTGATCGCATTTTGACAAGTGGTCCTGTGACCTGACGAATTAAATTACAGTCTTAAGATAATTTTATTATGTTCGACTCATATATATGTTTCTACGCATAATAAATTTCCCATTGATCTCCACTGAAGTATTTTTATTAATTCTCTATGGAATCTGTTAAAATAATTTATGTGATAAATTTTGGCGAATTGTTCGAGAATATGGAAAGCAGCTACCCGTGGGAACGTATGCACCTGCTAAGCTCAATTCGACTTCTCAGCCAGGGGTAGCGAGTGGGGTTTGGACTGTTTGGAGGTTAAAGACTCCGACCAATCCCAGGCTAGATGATATTGTATCTTAATTTGATGAAATAATGGCGTCCCTACATACTTAAAAACCGAAAAAATTCAATCCAAAATATTATACATTAAAATATGAATAATCCAATGCTTGACTTACAATGGACATGTCGTTCAAAATTTATAAATTGACACCCTTCGTATATTATATTTTGTTTATAAAATAAATAAATCTTTTAATTCGATATTGTTTCTTATTAGAAAGAAAATCATTATTTGAAAGACATTTAAAGATATAATAAAGAAAAAAACTTATAAATATTACATACGTTTTGCGAAAGAAGAACCAAAGAAAATGTAAAAATAATCGCTTAGCTAACGAGTATTTGTGTATATTTTTTTTGTCAATAGTTGAAGCTCTTATTTCCATTTAAAGCCGCGGCACTCACACCTTAATAATATAGATAAATTACAATAATTGTTGGTATATTTCACCATTCTGTAAAACTATTATATTTTATATAAAAAGTATTATATTTATGATACACATTATGTCAAGCTGTAATGCCATGCATAAATAAATAGCTGCGAACAAGGCCGTCTCGCTTTAATATAAAACCAGGGCTGTGGAGTCGGAGTCGGAGTCGTCGCGGCGTTTTGGCCGGAGTCGTACTCGGAGTCGGAAATTTTGAAAAGTTTGAACTTTTTATTTTTGCATTTAATATGTCAAATTTGGCTTTTGGCCGCATTGATAGGGTTGATATTTAATTGAATACAGATAAATAAGAAAATTAGGGGAAAAAAGTGACGATATTAACCTTTTTTTAGTCGGAGTCGTGTTTTTGGACAATGTTTGAGTCGTGGTTTTGGTAAATGCTTTAGTCGGAGTCGGACTTTTTTTACCGACTCCACAGCCCTGTATAAAACTAAAGAAATATACTATGTTTTGATAACTGAATTTTTAAAACCATGAATCATGTGCTTTAAATATATATGACATTCAAGGAAATATGTGTCAACTTTTTTATGTCATATCTGCTCGTACAATAAGAGAAACCGACTAATTGATTGAAAATATTTAATCTAACTAACAAATTACTTAAAAAGTTTCTTTTTGACTTTATGAAAATAGCACCAAAATTTATATTTACATAATTTAGAAACACACCACTGTCGTCCAGGTTTATACAACCTCACAGACGCATGGGGGCAATGACGTCATTAAGAAAGACACACGTGATGGATGATTTGTTTTTTTTCTACTCCTGCGACCGAGCTCACACTAAGTTGTTTGTTTTATTTGTAATGGAGATTTTTTGCTTTAATTTTAGATACGCCATTTTGATCTGGAATCACATTTTATACGTAGGTGTGGGATTGTTGACGTTAGGCGTTTGATATTGCAAAAAATATCCTGCGGCATACATGCTTTAAACGTAAATATTTAAAATGTTTTGCGAGGAAAAGTGTTCACGAAATAATAACAAAAAACTCTGGCGACATCGAAGAATTTGATAAATTTGAGTTAATATTATAAAAATCCATAAAAAAACAAACAAAATTTTTGTACATGTTATTCTGAACGTTATTTGCCAACCTCATATTATTAAATAGTTTATCATTACAATATATCTGCATTGTTTTTTTCTGTCTTAAATGTACTGCGTCAACACTGTGTACGATGCATAATACAAATAGTAAAACACATTATCTACATATGTGAGTGTGTACTTGGATGTTGAGCGAATATCAACAGGTGGTACAGTTACCTGGTGTATACGTATGCAATATTACTAGTAATTTATATTCATAGTTAATTTTGGTGTCATATTAAACGGAGATGGTGTAAATATTTGTACCACGAAAATGTGGATATTTCTCTCAACGTGTAAAACCAAAATTACAAAATTTTACAACATATAGTACAAAAAAATAGAATGCTCTTCCACCAAGAATTAACAGTTGACATCTTGTTGTGTGGTGTGAAGTGATTCGAAGCTTAAATCAGGTTTGAAGATTATTTTTTCTAATTATGTATTTTCAAACATGTCCACTCCCAACGAGAAGCATATGAGCTCCGATAGATGGAGTATATCTCATAAAGCCATAAACTAAACCCTATTAATTGTTGTAGAATTTCTTTTGAACTCAAAAACATCTTCATTATTGTTTGAAATACACCCACGAATTAATTGTTTATTGTATTCAGCATAACATTAGTTATATACTGTATAGTTCATAAACTTTCATAGAATTTTGTTTATAAATAATTGCATCTGTTAGGTAGTCGTGTGATAAGATAAACTTAATAGGAACAGATGTCGATTGACATGTTTACAAATTGAAGCCACTATCTTCTTCTAGGTAAAATGCATTTTACTTTAATTAACGTCACATTAATGACAAGAACGAATTGATAACAACATTGAACTCTAGGAATATACCGTCAATAAATTACAAACAAAAAATAAAGCTTCAGTTTGCCGCTGAACAACGAAACAATCCAATTCACTTGCGATTATTAAACTACGTCGCAATTACTTATATTTTCTTAATTAGAAGCAATATGGGTAAAATAAGAACAGCCAGTAATGATTTGATGCGGCCTTTTCATTTTTATTTATGTTTGAATCAATAAGTACTAGTGCGCGATTGAACGAATGTTTCTTGGCTCAAAATTAATTATTTACATTTCTAACTGTATTCTAATGAAATATTCTAAATAGCTAGGTCAAAAACAAATTTTGCACCAAATTTCACTGAAATAAAAAGGCGATATGTGTATGCTTATTCACAGAAATTAACCGTTCATACGACACGGCGTGTAGACACGCAAACGTCACTACGAGTTTATATATGAATAAATATCGTATTTTTAAATGAAACCTAATGCAGACACATCTTTTCAGGGGAATGTGATTGTAAAATTATCGATATGTTTAGCCGTTTTTATTTTATCTGAGGTTAAGCTAACAGATCTCACTAAGGCTTTCACCTTACTATCGTAAATATCCCGGGAAACATTTCATCAACAAATCATACACTTATGACACTTTTTTTTCACTTTTCTTTGAAATCCCAAAATAAGTCAGGTTGAAAATGGTGGCCTGAGGCAAAAATCATGGAATTGGCGTTTAAAGGGTTAAAGAAGCCGTAGAACATCGATATTATTTCTTCTTGAAACAAAAAACTAATCCGTTAAAGTGGCATCCTAATTGAGGTATTAAAATTGGGTACAAAAAAACATAATTTTCTTGATTTGGGGAAATACTAAATAAAAAATTACAAATATCTTTTCTTATGTACTCTTTATGTTTATTTATTTAATAATTGAATCGATTTGTTAAGTTGATTCAGGGAATTAAAAACATTTGTTTTAGATTATGAAATTTGACTTAATCTCACTTCACAAAAAATTCACACATGTTCCCACTATTTATAGTCTAGATAGGTACCTATACACCTAAAGCTTTATATGGGCAACTTACTGTTTTGGTAATAAAAAGGCAATGTAGGTATGTATTACGAACTTGCTAAGTTTTTTTCACTTAGCACATGTGTTAATGAGTGATGAAATTAATTTAAGATGTGAAATGCTTCTTAGGTGTTTTTTCACGAACTTTATTTCAAAAAATACTATAAGGAGCGCTGATCATCGCAGTTTCATATTTTTTTTTACAAAATAGCTTGTTTGTTTAATTCAACAATTACCTTGATGTATTACTTAGATTTATATGCTATGAAAATTCAATTTTGGTACGTCAAAGTGAATTATATATTATTACCTAATGTTGGTTAGATAAAAATATGCTTTTAAAGATGAGGCTTTCCGGTAATAAAAATTTACTAATCCTTACTATATATGCCGGGTCCGAGACCGAGTGGTCAACGCTTTGGTTTCGGTTGTGATGTTCAAACAATCGATTTCCAGTAAGGTCAAGTTCATAAATTGATATCCTACATGTCTGTGTTGTCTAAAATTCCATCCCACACTTTCAATTCTTATAACGCTGTCGATCAACATTTTTTTTTTTCAGTTGATACCCGATACAAAAATATGCTGTTTATTTATTATATATTCATAAAAACGATAAAATAGCGATGCATTCACTGTCACCAGAAATGTTTAATCCTTTTCACACAAATCATCTTTATAATATGATACTGACGATGAATTCGGCAGTAACTTGACACGTGTTTTGTCTTGCCAAGAAGCTACTATCAACTGGTTTATTTAAAATAGGTGTCTTTATGATTTGTTGTATCAACGTTTCAAACAGATCGTGTCTCAAAATGGTTAAGTTCTAAATTGTTTCCTTCGCGGGAGATTCTTTTTTTATTGCCTAGTTTCAAATGTAAAAATTACTGGCTGTTTTGTAACTATATATGTAGGTATATAGGTAGCATTTAAAATACTCCAATTTAAGAAGCTCTCTCTATTACTACGACCAACAATTCAGGTTTATTATGCTGCACGGTTTTTAATACTTACATAATTCCAAATTGTAACGATTTAAAACTAATAAGGTTTCGATTCGTGTACATTGGCAAAATGATCAGTTAGTTTTGGTTACTACATACATATGTAATTACATATTTTAGGTATAAGATATTCGTTAGACGCGACATCTAAAAG
Organism: Himalopsyche kuldschensis; assembly: GCA_028554975.1. Taxonomy (NCBI): domain Eukaryota; kingdom Metazoa; phylum Arthropoda; class Insecta; order Trichoptera; family Rhyacophilidae; genus Himalopsyche; species Himalopsyche kuldschensis. The sequence goes on along the minus strand of JAHFWI010000016.1, from coordinate 4,205,658 downwards.
CTAACCAGTATATGAAGGGGAAAAAAGCTGCGATAATAAATAAAGCATTTGTTGAAATTATGTTAACAGAGGTGGCCAACGTAGAAGGAGTCGCAAGTTAGTCTTAAAAGTAATCTAGTTTATCGATAACATTCCTCCGATCAAAATAAAAAGGGTATACATATTTTTAAATAAATATAATGAATATATTTCAGCTGTATGACAAATAAAGCAATTATGTTGACATCAATTTGGCTGGAAATGACTTCATGATCGTTAGGTCGATCGCAGTCGACTCTTGGGCCGCCTGTATAGATATTTATATATTTTTAATATAAACACATTATTGCCGTAAATTCATGGGCATATTTAGGGAAAATAATATTTACGTGGATGTCCATCACAATGAGACTCCCCGAACGAAGACAATGTGTAATAGATCAGTTCATTTTCGGCCAACAATCAACGCGATAAATATTTAGCAATCCACAAATATTTTCTTGCAGAATGCAGACTGTAATCAATCATTCGGGACTTCGGGAATGAATGAATAAACTTTAAAATTGATTCTTTAAACATTTTTTTGGAATTCCAGTATGTAGTTTTTTGGAAAAGCGTATGCTCTTATTTTACATCAAAAATAAGTTGTGTTTTCCATTTTGCTACGATATAAGCAAGGTGTAAACAAAAAAAAATCATTTTAATTTCAAAATACTAATAAACAAACACATCAGATGCGGCTCCGTCAAGATTTCATTACAATGTTAATAATAACAATATGCAGATATCGATTATTTCATCAACTGGTCTATTCATTAATTATTTTTTATAAAATGTAATTTTTGGATTTTTATTACAACATAAATTAATTTGGGAAATTCTTATGCACTGTTAATATCTTTTGAATAAAAAAATCATTCTCGTAGTTTCTCGTTGAGTAATTTCGACTGTTCATGATAATTCAAACAACAATTTACAATATGTATTTATTTACAAATGATTGATTACTATCATTAATATAATTGCAAAGCAAAGAAGTGATTCAAAATATTACATTAATTAAGACCCTTCGACATTACAGTAGATTCTTATTTAATTATTTTTAATACCTATATTCAACGAACTTTTTAAAATTATATCCCCTTTATAAAGTAGGAAGGAATTTAATTGTGCTCCAGGGATATTGTGATTATTTTTAGTATAAAAGTTTTTCAAGTGAAGTATATCGCAAAAAAAGAAATATTTTATTACAAATACAAGATTTTACTTATTGAAACAATGGTAATTTTATTACATCGCATCTTCACTTTAGTCAACGGACCTATTAGTTTCGTTGTATTAACTGTAGAATCAAAATATCCCCAACTCTTCGAGTTACAATGATAAGCTGTCATCTCGTTAATTTATTAATATTGAATGGTAGATAAGTATAATATGGCCGAGTTGGAGGCATTTCACTTTAGCTTATAGAAAGGTCACAAAGCATTGACTTTATAGTTCTCACACAAGGAACTGCATTGGATGCTTTACCGTTTCAGAGATGTTGAACCTTGTGAACTATATTTAATGTCAGCTTGTAGTGTAATATCTGCATAACAATTACTTGACAGTCCAAATATTCAGCTACTGTCAAATAACCCTTCTATAGAATTTTAAAGGTAAGTAAAGCATTGTGGAATTTCAAATAATCACAACATTTTCGGTAACAGAAGAAAATTTTCCGGTGAATTTATGTTGTACGTATACTAAATATTTTAGTTTTTTGTAATCTTTTTATTTCTGAGTACATATTGAGACGACCTCGATCTCAACTCTCTCGTAAAATGAGAGAGGGCCCTTGATCTGTTACTCGGGAAGAGGAAAGTATGATTCGGAGTGGGGAGAAAGTAGGAGGCTCTGATTTAAACGATCTCAAAGGGTAGACAAGTGCGATTAGCACTCGAACAATTTATTCTCGTATTTAGACAATTGCACAAGTTACACGGAGTTTACAAATTACACAATTACAGAAGTTATATACAGAATTTAGTTTTAATTTACAAATAACGATTCGACACCTTCTCGCCTTGACAAAGGCGATATCAGGATTTTTTATACGGTTAGAGAGAGTATTAGTAGAGTGAATCATTATGTTATGAGATTCTAGAATTTTAGCACGATTAAAAAAAAATCATTGATCATTTTGGTTTTATAGTTATCACTTACATTAGGTATTTTGCTGTAAGAAGAATGAATCTAAAATTTATATACAGTTAAATTTGAGTGAAAAAAAGTATCGATTTCTCAGAAGACGATTTATTTAAGACAAATTTAGATTTTAAAGTTTGACACTTATAACGGAGAATAAATAATTTGTTGAGAATTGTAATGAATATGATAGATCTTAACTTTCCTGTTGTCACAGATGTGTCGATTAAATTGACTGTGGTGACATGAATCAAAGATTGCTTAGGAAACCAGAAGAGAGTACTGAATACTATGTAAGCGAAGATTTTTAAGTCTCCCAAAATTAATAAATTATTATTTAATCGAAAAAAATCCAATTTGATAACGTATATATAAAACTATTGTACTGTAACACAGCACGATTTAAAACATGAAACTGTTCTTTCTGATCAATCTCTGGATCCTGTACCATAATCCTGATATCCTCAAAGTGGTTTGATATTGGATGCGAAAATACGAACAAATCTTATTTGGCACAATGTAAAGGAAGGATAATAATTACTTATGCTTCAATAAGAGCTCATGACTCTTCTTCTAATCAACAAAAAACAACTAATAAAACCGATTACAACCAATTAACAATATGAAATAGAAAATGAATATATTATATTATTTCTTTTTTGCTGTAGGTTGGTTACCTCTTTCCGTGTAGCGATAAAATATAAGATAAGATAAGTCGACACGATGGAATGAAATCAGAAAAAATGCACATGTGTTTATTCGTAGGCACTTTTTATGGGCGGTTGCTTTATCTATCGCTCTAATTAAGTGTGCTGTGGGAAGGTATTTTATATTATCAACCGAAAAAAATGATTTACTGACTAAAAATAGTTTACAATTTATGAGACTGTTGTTTTCTTTGCAACATGTTGGCTTTAATTTCTATTATTGACTTTACTTTGGTCTCATACGCTACTCGTTTTATGTGAGTTTTTTTTTTATACAAGTATATAATTTTTGTTTCCTCAATAAACTTATTCCAGTGTTATTCAGAGGTATCGTTATTGTAGTAATTGTTAAGTAATTAGTTCTTAATCATTAAGTAAAAAAAATACATTGGTTCATTAAGTATTTCTAAAATTTAGTTAAGCTCACATTATTTTTCTCACTTTAAATATTTAATGTGTATTTTGTAAAAAAAAATAGAATTCTTGATTAATGACGTTTCGTTTGATAGATATCATCGACAATTTAACCATCGACTATTTTAGCATATTAGTTTCAGGTACTCAATCACTGAATCAATGTCTCAAAGTATGACAAATTTACTACACAATACTTAGGCAAACAAAGGTCCTACTTTTTTTATCGCCAACCCATTTACGTTATTCCTCAATTTTAGAAAAAAATAGCCTTGTCCGGTCCAACGTTGGAGCATATGGACTCGCATAGTTTATATCATCATATGTTTTTCTACGAGAACTGTTTGTCACTCATTTACTCAACCTCTCTTTATCGAAGAGAGTAAAGGATACGAGGACCCGGATAAGACTAGTAATAAGCTAGTCTCTCTCACTACGCGTCTCTATTGTGATAGGAAAGGTGGGGAAGGAATTTTAAAATCACAAACATCCATTGCTTTGAACACGAGCGATAAAGCGACAGCAAAAATCTACTCGTACAGGAACTCAAACCCGTGAGGTCCGTCATGGAAGCCAACGACGTTGCCCACTGCACATTTTTAATAGTCCAGTAATAATCGTAATTTAAGAATAACATCGCATATGCCAGGTCATTATTACTCATTTATTATCTATATCCTTGGAAACAAGATCATAAACAACATATGAGAACGATCTGAAACACGTCTTTGCATTATTTTTCACATGCATACATGATGTACATACTGTCGTGTAGTGACTTGAGAACAAAGATTTCCTGCGCAATTGAAGCGATGTGATCACTTACAGAGCTATTTTCTCTTATTTTGTTCCGTTATAAAAGCAGTAATGTTCATTATAAAAACACCAGGATCACATGTGTGGTTGTTTTATTATTGTAACCGTGGGATGAGCTTACCAGTTCATGACATTTGGAAACGTAGCGTATTCTTGTTATGTTATTACTTACTGCAGTGGCTTCCAACCGTGCCCCCATAAAACGTACGACTCCTTTTGAATGCCGCGTGATCAAAATAATGTGCCATTTATTAAAGTGGTAAAAATCGTCATCCATAATATTAATAAAAAGAAATATGTGTTTGGCAGAAGATTGGTGAAAAAGCATTTAATACAATTTATCAGTAAATAAAATTATGAAAAATGACGAGTGGTTCTTCTCTATGAAGCTTAATTTTCGTTGGGATTTTCTTTTGGAAAAACTAATAATGAATATAGTTTTTTTCTTTCCCTCTCCACGGATATCAAATGAAAAATTGCAACTCTTAGCTTTGTATTGCTTATATAAATAAATAGTTACTACGACTACCACTACAATCATAATATGGAATAAGTTTCTCAAAGAAGTCAAACAGGTGGCACACCTAGTAGCACAATCTGTGCAATAACAAAGCTTTTTTTATTTGCATTATTTAATGTAAATCATTTAAAGAATTTAATTATTCTTGTTCAATCTCACTTTGAAAAAGTAGAAGGTTTTTTCTGTAAATTAGCGTTTTTGTGTCACAATTCTCAAATTTCAACGACGTTTTATGTATTTATTATCTTTCTTCTTCTTCTATTTAGTTAGATCGGATGGTTAGGAAAGATTTTTGAGACAAGAAAACCACCCATGCTCTCAAACAGAATCGATAAATCGACCGAAAGATGCTGCCCGTACTGGGATTTAAACCCGTTGACCTCTCCACTTTCATTGAATGACCGAGCAATGTATTGAGCGATTTCATTAAGGACTTTCAACCAAGTATTATTTAAGATCGTAAATGATTCTACATTAAAAAATTACACATCAATTATTTTTATTTACATTGATAGTGATATATTCATGCTATTTTTGACAAATAAAATCCTCTTATAATTAAAATAATTACATTGTTTTATTTCTATTTTCTTAAGGATTTTCAATTAAGTTTATATACGGTGTCGGCAAGGATAGATTATTTAAAAAATGAATTGTTCAATACTTTCCAGGTTGGTAATGGCTGGTTTTCATGTGAAGACACTTAAGACATTAATGCACCTACAGAGTCTGCAAGCTGCAGAACAAATCAACTAGTTCTTGTGACTCAAACAAAGTATGCCTATTTATCAAAAGAGTAATCATCGTGGACGCAAAAGAATTATAGTTCCAGCAAGGAGATAATAATAACAGTTAAAACTACAAAGGGCCACCAAATCTGTTTTTTTTATAAACATCTTAGCATTTGAAGTATTTAGGATAGGTTATTTATTATGCCATCGTTATATTTTGATTGATGTGCTTGATGGAATTTCAATACCAAAATTGAATCGTTTAATTTTATAACTTTTCCGTGGGTTTTTTGCTACCGAGGTTTCTTCTAAAAAGATCAAACGATTCAAATTTACAAAATATATTCTCGTCTGAAAGATTTTTCACCTTATCTTCAACATTTTTTTATCTACTTTTGACGTTCTCACACTATTTAGGCGAAAACGTTATGGGATCATTTTTATTATATTCGAATAGTAATTAATTCTTTATTTTGAAATACGTTGAATTATATTTTGATGCAGGTCGATCTTATATTTCATTTTAAGCATTCAATACTCATTTCAAATTACATCATTTTATATGTTGGTAATGTCTTGGCATTGGGAATTATGTATTTATAATAATAGGATTGTGCAAAAAAACTACACCTAAATAATACAATTCTAATTGTGACCGGAACTGGAACGAAATTTTTTTTAATATCAGTGTTTTTAAAATCGCTTACAAACATAGATTTTGAATGTGGAAATTAGGTATAATTCAAAATAATGAATAAAATTGACAAGACAATTGTAAGTGTCAAGTAGATCAATTCATGAAAATATCCTTCATGTTTTCCAGCTAATGAAAACATCTAATCAAATTAATGTGTGAACACTCTATTTTTATATTGCGATTTCCTCGACAGCCACTTTTCTCTTAGACTTGATATAACATTCTAAAATTCAAAATCGAATGTAATCAAATCTAAGTTAGCCAAATTGTTGGCCAAATCTATATAAAATACCCGCGATATAATTTGAATGCATTCAAGCCCGAAGCGCGGTTTGAAAACGAGTTACCTTTCGAAATGACACCGCCTTTGGTGAGCGCACATACGAATAAAGATAAAGCTAGCTTTCCTGGATATTTCCCAAACTTTAAAATTATATTTGGCACAAATGAATCGAACCTTTATTATTTAGGTCAGGTTTAAGCTATTTGATTATATTTAATCACAAGGTATTCATTATTTAAAGTAACTAAAAATAGAGTTTCCGCTTAATATGGCAATTGAAAAGAAGAAAATATTTTTTTCACCTAATCGTATTTTTTTTTCATGCCAATAGCCATATCATATAACCATGTTAGCATAACAATAATTGTTACTTATTATAATGTCATATATATTTTACTTCTTACTGCATCTTATTAAATGATCTACATATAGTGAGATTGTTTATGAAGTACCACATTTGAAGCGGATGTATATAAAAATGGTAAATGATGAAATTCGTTGATGTAAAATTTTCATCTCACGATAGGTCATCATTGAATCAACAAAAATGCGTCAATTGCGTCTTACATTCGGCATGTATTTAATGGGTCAGTAACTAATTCAAGTTTTGGTCAGTTAAATAAATAAATGGTCAGTTAAAAATCAGAATGGTCAGTTAATATTATAAACGGTCAGTTGTCATTGTATCAGTGTGAATGTGGTCAGTTATTAAATAAAACGGTCAGTAATATATTTTAATGGTTAGTTATTTAAAAAAAATGATAAGTTTTTACCAAATATGGTCGTAAAAGGCAAATTTATGACATGTTCTTTTTATTTTAACTGACCATTTATTATTTTAGCTGACCATTTATTTTTTTAACTGACCGTTTTAAGTATTTATTACTGACCGTTTTAAGAATTTATAACTGACCATTTATCGAATTAGAAACTGACCAAATAATTAGTAGTCCTTACATTCCACATATCTATAATATGCTAATTTGTTGATTAATAAAATTCCTGCTACTTATTTGAAAGGTTTTTTAATATCGTTCTAGGATTGACAGTTTCTCTCTAAAAATTTGATAAGCTCTTTATTGTGATGTCTATTGAAGAAATATTTAGTCGACGAAATATTAATTTTTTTGTATTTATTTGATGTTTGATAGAAAATAAAATCGTCAGCGTATTACATTTCTACGTACCTACGTTCTATGTGGTGATCATGAGGAGCTATACCGATATAATTATAGATATTTTCAATAGTAAATACAGGTTAACATTTCAAATCCACAAAAAAATCACGTTAGTGTAGAATACAAATTATTTTAAATAGTCGATTGCACTTTGAATGTATATACGGGTATATTTTTGATATAAACATTTATCGGGAAGTTTGGGGTTCGTTCATTTATAATATCATGCATACGCTCCACCGCTGCGGGAGTGTATTCGTAGGTAAACGTCAGCCCTGTACAAAACTAATTATAAGAGTTGCAATGGGGATTTTGCATTCGGAATGCACAATGCAATCTCGTTGCGCCACTAGTGCAAACTCCACCGTTGCATTTACGCAGAGGTGGCCAATATTTAATGTCATTTGATTTGCAGTCAGTAATAATGAAATAATTATATATGATGGTGATCATACTTATCGAGATAACGGGCCTTAATTTAAGATAAGTGAAATAATCATTGAGTACAACATGCTTTACCACACACCAATTTACGCTTAATCCAAGAAATTTACTGTATGAAATTCATGCTTATGAATAAAAGTGTAATTGTTATATAAACCTAAGTAAAATAAGGCTTTCTTTAATTGTAATAAGGGGGCAGGGCGATGGCTTTAGAAATACTGCCTTCGAACAATAAAATCATAGAATAAATTTCTATACGCATATCGCAACGAATGCAAGAGCGAATCTTTTAAATATTTATTATCACCACAAAATGACTAAATAACTCGACTAAAACTGTTATTTTATGATGATAACGATGTATTAAATTGGTAATTTTATTAATATGTAATCTTTGCAAAATTTACCATAACTACTAATTTGGACTTCGTATATAATCGTCGTTTTTTCACTGTTCACTAGACACTAAAATATTACTGTCAACAACAAACGGCATTGTATTCTGAACAGTAAAACATCAAAGCACAGCTTATGTTTCACTTTTCAAATGTATCTCTCACCGTTGGCGCTTTTTTTGACTGATAGTGGCAGAAAACCCTATGACATTCAGTTATTTCCAAATAAACTCATACTTTCAAATGCAATGGAAACACACATTTTATCTTTCAACGACTCATGTTAATGTGTCAAAAAAGCTTTAAGAAATTCTTACAAAAAAGCTTTTGCGTTTCAAAGCTTCATTCCACCTGAATCGGACGAGGGCGTGTAAACCAACTGACTCGTATTATACCTCAGAAGAAGTAATGTTGCAAGCCGACGGCGACGGTGTCGAGTGGGATATTACGTTTTAACCTCTCGTGTATATTCGCCATTATGAAAAAGCTGCAGGATAGTTTAAATTAATGTCAGGTAATCCTAGCTCACTAATCTATTTTAAATTAAACGTATTGTATATACTTTCGATGGTTACCTAAGCGTAGTTTGGCTTTAGAGTAAATTATTTACTGCAGAGCATCGATCAGATTGCTTAATTTGTATTGAAATCTTTTTTTATGAATTGATACAACGATTATAATGTTATTGATTGAGTAGGCATTTACGTGGTACATTGCTATTTTTCTTTCCGGATTATAATGTTGTATTACAGGCACCTGTAAATCAGCTAAGAGATCGAGAATCAACCATTTTTACCCCTACTAGGACCAGTTTCGCTCATCGCGACTATTTTAAACTGAAAGTTAAACTACATACAATGTATTGATTGAGTAGGCATTTACTTGGTAGAACTCCATTAGAATACGGAAAGAAAAATAACAATGTATTTTAGTTCTACATAAATTATTTTATATATTTGTTGATAGCTATTTTGGCTTCGCGAACTAGTTCTGACGAGGGCGTAAGTCGAAATAGCTATTAATAAATATATATAAAATAATTTATGTAGAACTAAAATACATTGTTATTTTTCTTTCCGTATTACATACAATGTCTTTATGACGAGAACTGACAGTTCACACATTTAACCTCTAAAGCAACGGTTTTCGTGCCAGGAGGCGCCAAAAAGAATGTAAAAAAATCAAGTGCTCAATATGAAAAACACTTTTTAATGAAATAAAATTTGGGGAGGCGTGAAAATTTTTTTTTAAAGGCTTAGTAATAATAAATTTTGGAAACCTTTGCTCTGTAGGATATTCACTTAGCGGTCAGAACTTTTAAATGATGGTCTTTGGTATAAATTCGTCTTATGCGATTTTTCAATTCATACGTGACGTTATTAATTGATTCAAAATGTCTGGTGTAATATCAATCTGCAATACTGAAAACATAAACAAAACGAGTAATGCTACATATTTAATATTTCCTTTTCATCCCAAGATTCCTAAGTAGAGTCAACGATGTTATTTTTCTTAAGTTAGGTGTAATATAAGTGCGAGAAAATTATTGAAACATTTCTGTCAAACATTTTTTTAACATGTCTAGTGAATAAATTTGTTTTTTCGGTTATCCGTAGTTAATCTACCTTACTTTACAACGATTCATTTCTGAAAGAATGTTGGTTGAAAAACATCTAGATTCTAGAGGAATCATTGCAAATAGTAGTCCGTTTCCACATTAAGTATGGCGATACATTACGCAGTACAGCAATGGAATGACTGCTGTGGAAGTTAATTTCTCATGGGGCCGAATAATTTATGATCGCCTTACACGTGTCTTCTCTACCGCGACTTTTTTATACTGCGTGTATTATACCTCCCGCGTGTACGGCCGCCTGCATATAAATAAATATCTGATGTCATTTATGGCCGTTTGCGAAAGCCACCGTGCAAGCAGAAATCTCCAAATGGCGCAGTATCGAACACACGTTGGCGATGATGTCAGAGACATCGCGTAAAGTTCAAGCCGCAAGTGGTTGTCTAATCAATGTATGATATTTGCTCAAGTTTATCTGAAAATGAGCCGGATTGTTTTGGCAGAGAAGAATTCTTAAAACGCCGTTCTTCGTTTGACATAAATTTCATAATACCGTAGCCCCTTTACGACCAGACTTTTTGAAGGGATTAAATAAATTAACTAAGCTGTTTTTATATGTTCAGTAAAAACGAAAACAGATCAAAGATCATTATTTTATTTGTATTTTTGTAAGTATTTTTTTTAAAATAATTCGAATAACCTGAAATCCTGGGGTCGATAACATGAAGCGTTATCAGCAGAGCTGTGGAGTCGGAGTCGGAGTCGGAAATTTTTGAAAGTTTGAACTATTTATTATTTGCATATAATATTTAAAATTTTGCTATTGGCCGGATTAATAGGGTTGATATTTAATTGAATACGCATAAATAGGAAAATTAGGAAAACAAATTGACGATATTAAACTTTTTTTAGTCGGAGTCGGAGTCGTGTTTTAATCAATGTTTGAGTCGGAGTCGGAATCGGAATCGTGGTTTTGGTTGACACCTTCTAGTATGGTAGCACATCAGCACTCTCTCGAACGATCTAATTATCACCTCAGTCTATGAGTTTAAGTCGATATCAGGAAGTAAATTCAGTCTAATCATACTCTATATTGAAATCTATAGCCTTTCGATATAGAGTAACTTTTAAGTTTGTAAAAGCGACATTTCGGCGTGGCGTTTCCAAAGGGGTATACGCGCATCCGGCTCGCCCTAAATATCGCTGACTCTTTTACGCCCTGACTGCGTGAGATACGTGGTATTTCACGCAGACTCCCCTGGACCGAAAAAAATGGTACGGCGGACGCATCTCGAGACGAGATGCTGCACTACTCAAATCGCGGCCAAATGAGATATCATCTGCTAAGAATGGACGGTAAGGCGCAGATAAGAGCCTATTTTACTGTCAATTAAGTAGTCAAAGTTAAAGAGCTAGTAGGGAGCCTTGAGTGTGCACCAGTTGGATAAAGCTTACAAAGGGTCGAGGTAACTCCTCACCGTGAGTCCCGCAGGTCGCCTTCAAGCTACTAATCGTCTCTATAACTCTTCGCAAATTACAAATCCTGATATCGCCTTTTTAAACGCGAGAAGGTAATTGAATCGTGATCTTGCAACTATTATCTAAATTCAGTGTCATCTAAATTCCTTATGTAATTGTGTAACTGTGTGTAATTGTCTAAATACTAAAATAAATGGTGCGAGTGCTATTCGCACTTGTTTTTACCCTTTGAAATCGTTTTTAAATCGGAGCATCCTACTTTCTCCTCCTCCGATGCCAAATTCCCTCGTCCCGCGTGTCCGGACGAGAGGTTTTCTCTCATTTACGAGAGAGCCGAGATCAAGGTCGTCTCATGGTAAATGCTGGAGTCGGAGGCGCAGTTAAAATTTTCTTTGCCGACTCCACAGCCCTGGTTAAGACGAAGCGAAAAATCATTGCGCGGTCGTTATTTTTCGTTCCGCATTCGTATGAAGGTTAAGCGGAATCGAAAAAAAATAACTTCCAATTTTTCATTTCTATAAATGTAGATTTTGCCGTTATTGTTTTCTCCTTGCGAAATATAGAATCAAAACTGTCTATTTCCAATGATAAAATAGTATAAATAATACACGACTCGCACAAAAGTCGGTGGTTTATGCAGGCTGGGTTTCATGAGGCCGTAATCATCTATTTAAAATATATTGAGTGTTGATTTATTATTTGGCTGCCTCTCGTTCAATATACTTAGATCGCATGTTCTTGTCGTCTATTCATTTTTAATTTATGCAAAATAGAAGGATGGTTTGTAAACGTTTGGAAATATACCTATGCTTAATTTCACGTACAAACATTAACCTATTCCCTGCTGAGCCGATCCAACACACCGAATTTCGGGATCTCAACGTAAGACACGCTGGCAGTTAACGGGCTAGTGTACTTGGGTGAAATGATTAACTGTTATATGATGGACGATGGTATATTGCAACTGTGCATAACCAGCAGCTGTAGGTATTTGAAACTAAAAAAAGACACTTCAAATAAACTAAATATTTGAAAACTATTTATGCGTCCGGTAAGGCGGCGTCTAAGCTTAAATCTCGAGCGGCTGACGCCCTAGCGCACCGCTGCGGCCGCCCACCACCTTCGCCGGCCCTCGTTAAATCTTTATGATTCCGTCACACCCGTCAGGAATGGAATATCGAATGACCTAGCCTGGGTATCTTTTAAAGTCAATGCACTTACATCATATTACCATTTTATTAAGCTTCTACCAAAACCAAACTTAAAAAATACAAGTCTTTGTAAATTATTAAAATCTCTAGATCAATCAAAAGACTGCAACGGGAATTTTAAATATGACAAATTACCTAAATTATAAGTATTGGATTTAATTTATACACATTATAATCTGTTTGAAGCGATACATAATCAAATCTTAGCGCCTTTATCATTTTTAAGTACATGTGTGGAAATATTAGAATCAATAGCTATCCCTAACCATTATAAATCTGATTGAGATAACAATTTTTAAGCGGATAGTCCAATAAGATTAAGCTGTGAGTCATTTTCTTTTGTAAAGCAATGATACAAATCGAAGAGGGCTGCCTACAGACTTGAAGCAATCGCACCATGTGAGGAATTTCCCAATAATAACGATTATTAAATATAATTGCATATTTGTCTACAACTGGATTTGACAAAAAGATTTGGATGTAAATAATCCCCTGCAAAATTATATTTAATATTGAAACATTGTGGAGCCTGCGAACCTAACTCTTAGTTTCCTGGCTATTTAATTTTTATCTCAATTTTCGTTGCATTGTTTTAATACTGTTGGATTCTTTAGTTCAGAAATATATGAACACTTCAAAGATTAACGCCTTTGTTATAAACGTAAGATTAATAACACCCAACACCCATTTTTACAAGTATCATGCATTTAATTATGTTTTACATTCTATTATAGGATGATATCATCTCTTATTCTGCAATATTTTCGATATATAAAATTGTACTAAAAATTTTAATTTGATGCACAACATTGTATCGTTTGACATTTCAATTTAAAAAGATTTTTTTTCAACTGCTATAAATAAAGTATACAAGGCGTGTATTTATATTCTCATTTTATAATACATACTGAAGTGTTGTTTATGTTAAGTTTATTTTATTATTTCAGAATGTGTAGGTATATTATTTATATAAAAAATGAAATTTTAATCCAAGATTCGATCCGATTGAATTCACTTTTGTTATACCATATACGGAATTCTCACTCGTGACTGTATCTTGGTTCGTCTATGCGCCAACAGATCTCACTAGTGTTCCATTGCTTAGGAAAATAATTATTATAACATTTTTAACATAACAATTGATTTAAATTAAACATTCAATTTTATATAGCCAGGAATTATATTCCCGTATCAAGAGCTATGTTTTTTCTTCTGTTAGATGATTTAAACAGTTTGGTAAATGAATCAAAACTGAGCTAATTAAATACAAAATGTTTCATCTTAAAATATAAATCACTTCATAAGATTGGAGAATAAGTCGATTCTTATATATTTAAAAGCCTTGCCGTATATTTTTTTAAAAAAAAAATATGTTTTGCCGAATGATTATCATTAGAAGAGAATATTTTAGATTGCTGTGAAGCCATAAAAGATCGGTATGTTTATTAATAACCTTTTAACTGCAAAATATTGAATTTAAAGAAGGAATATTCAAACAGATACCGATGAAACTATGAAAAAAATAAGTGACAATAAATATTTTATTATCAGTGTTTCAATTATTCCAATAGTCATTAGTAACGGTTTTAAGGAGTTCTAATATTAACAGATATTTGTTCATTAATAGTAATCCCAGTTATAAATTTAGGACTCTCAAAATGAAAGGAGCGACAATAATTAAAAGATCGTAATAAAACCCTGTCCCTAGTTTACCTGACGACCTATTCCAGTTAGAAATAAATCTGGCTGGTTCCTAGTCTATACTAAAGCAATTCTCATGAGATTGTTAATTTATGAAGATCAAGAAGAATGTTGGTGGAATACCTTATTGCAGGGGTCACCAGACTTTTTGAGAAGCGGGCCGGATTGAAATTTTTAAAAACATGGCGGTCCGGTCGACAAATAAATTCGTGTTGGAATCCAGTTAGAATGATAATTTATATGATTATATAATCATTATGCTTATCCCAATTGATAAATTGAAGCACATGTATTGTAAAATCACAATAAAATCTTAAATTACTTTGTAAATTAATATTTTCTTTATAAAAAATTTACACAAAAATCCAATTTTTTTAGGGGGGCCGGATGATAATTTTTAGGGTTCCATGACAAATCAGAACATGACTAATCAGAACATGACTTTTCAGAACATGACTTTTCAGAACATGACTTTTCAGAATATGACAATTCAGAACATGACATTTCAGAACAAGACTTTTCAGAATATGACTTTTCAGAATATGACATTTCAGAACATGACATTTCAGAACAATCGGCCTACGGACACCGTCCAGCGCGCTCGCATAATATTAGGTTTTCACATTTGAATAGGGCTGGACGCTTTAAAATAAATGTTTACTAACTATTGTAGTCAGTTCATTTTAAAATTCATTCGTTGGGCTGGCACAAATATGTATATATAACGAAAGTTTTAGTTTTATAATACGTCTTTATTTATTAACAGTCTTAACACCGGCTTATTCTGGCGGAAAAAATATCATAACAAAAAATCTTAAGATTAAAATTAACATTTATATAATATTTTGCAAAATTTTATACACATAATAATAGCAATAAAAATTATTAATTATCTTGTTATTATTAATTAATAGTTTTTTATAATTGTATAAAAATTCTGGTGACCGCTGCCTTATTGATTTAGAAGTCAAAAATTGAATATTTGGGTGGACTTATTTTTTCTAATTCAGATTTTATTACAAACAACAAAACAATCGTTGAGTAATAAACGATCGGGAATTGTAAAATTCAAATTTAAAAATCACTAAACATGTCTTGTATTTTAGAATGTTTTTTATCTGAACGTTTTGAGCCAAACAAGTTATAATACTCATCAAAATTATGTATACTTAATTAAATGAATCTTAAAATAAAATTGATAAGTTTTTTTTCCATGATTAGTATCCTATCTTATTCTAGGGATAAAATTGAAATACTTCGACCTTTGATAATTCTATTTATTGGTTCCCATCCACTTTGAAATTTAGGTTTTTTTTTTAATATATTGACTATCCAAAATCTTAATTTAAATAATTACATGTATTTATATAATACGTAGATTAACCTACTACTTGAATTGTGTAGTGTGATTATTTGTACTTTTTTAGCATGGAATATCTTAAAACACCGGCTACTCAAATTAAAGACGGCAGATTTTTTAACTATATTTTACTGTTGTCTTATAATTTTAAGAGATGAAGAAATGTTAATTTGTTTTTAAAAATATGACCTTGTCTTTTGTATGCAGCGGATTTTTAGACAAGATTTTTTTTTATTAAAATTTTTAATCCTTCCCATGTGATGTGCCCGCCAAGCTTTTGAAAATTTCAATCCAGCCCGTTTTCAAAAAATCTGGTGACCCATGGTCTCCATCACCATCAGTGACGGCTGGTGACGGGGTGTTGGGGGGTGCAAAAGGAAGATTCAACTATTTTTCCGTACTACGGAGGAGAAACAGTTGGTATTGCAATCATCTGAATTGAAAGTCCATGCTATAGAAGTGTTTTAAAATCCAATGAATAGGAAAGAACTCTTGCAAAAATGGTTGAATCTTCCATTACACCCCCCAACTCCCCGTCACCAGCCGTCACTGATCACCATTGATTCTTAAAATTGTAATATGAACATACTTAATAATAATTATTTACATATAATGAGTTGGTAGAGACGCTGCACGAAGACTAGCATGTAAAAATATTTCATACTGATATTATTTATTTTATTATCGTTGTGAACATTATGTCGTATCTTTTATGAATGAAAGGTTACGACCCATCTTCCTGTTTCGTTTTACTTATCGTCTTTAACGAAAGACGTAGGTAGGTTGGTATAAGGTACAAAAACTTTGAGCTGCATTGGTACAGCACAGTTCAAGTGAAATAATATATTTTACTCTATTTAAGATTACAAAGATGTCTTTAGCAGTCAATAAGTATTGTATGCTTTAAATGTTTGGCCCATAATGCAGAGCTCATATTATATTATATTGTTTTTTATATTTTTAAGTTATTCCCGCTCTCAATGTGTTATTTATCACTTTCAAGGTGTTCACTGTCAATACTTGGTGGAATGGCATTATAAGAAAATAATCAATGATGATAATTCTCGCCGTGAGCGAAACCGGTTCTGATCCAATAAATTTATTTGGAAAAAGTACTTAAAATGTGTTATTATTTTTATTGTGTAATTATTTAGTTTATTTATTTATTTATTCATAAAAAAATACAAATCATGGCATTACAGCTTACGCCAATACGCCATGCATTCGACAAATGTATTTACATATACATACATACTTGTATACACATAATACAAATTACAAATTGTTATTATAAGAACAGAGAGAAAAAAATATAAAATCACATTAGAAATTTTAAAGATGTCAACCGAGTGAGTTCCGACAAAATCAAATTTTATTCAGAAAATATAGTATTCGTCTGTACTCACTCACGTCAATATGAAATATGTCGACATCCGAAGCAATGCCGCTTAAAATTGTTAAAGCTCTTCCGAGAGGCATTCCCATTGGCAGACTGGTTCTACCCCTTGGAAGAACAAACAACTCATGCTCACGATTCCTCAAAACATTCAATTTAACATTTTCAAGAATGGTGCAATTCTCATTTTGGCCTCCGATAAGCCGAAAGAAATATAATGCCAAGTACATTTCTCTTCGAGCATTCAAACTATTGAAAGTGAGCATCCCTAAGAGAAAGTCTGTTGGATAAAGCCATGGGTAGTATCCATATGTCCTCAAATAGAGAATTCTCAAAAATTTCTTCTGAACCCTCTCCACCATAAGAACACATTTCGCACCCCTCGGTGCCCAAACAATCGATCCACTCTCATGTAATTTATGTGAATCTTATATATCGAACCGATCGAATTGGAATGCTATAAAGGCGGCATTAGCACGCACTAGTGGCAGTAGCATTAGTGCATTATAGAGAAGATTTCAAAATACACACCATACATATATAAATATTGAATAGGCATAAAATAATTCGTCATAATTTTCGAGAATCAGTTGATAAAAATGTTGCTTACCCCATAATTGAGATTATAATATTACAGCAAATGTAAAAATTATCGAATGTTGAGCTTTTTTATACATCTTATATTTTTTTACCTATTACAAGCTCCAACATCGTAAAAGTTGACTGGGCGGTATTTTTTCTATTTTATTTAAATATTTAAAGTAATCAGTAATTTAACTATTGGACTATATACCTACTAATCGTGATGGATGATTAGATATCAGGTTATACGACGAAGGGATGTATTATGAAGATATTATTTATCACTGTTAAATACTTTAGAAATGCAGAATTAAGTGCAGTATATTTTGATTCATTCAAACAAATATAATCTCTTCATAGCTTTTTTCATACAGATATTACCTATTTTATATTTTATTTGCTTAGTAAGCTTGTAAAAAAATATCGCAAAGGATTTACAATCGGAATATTATTCATTTTTATAATCCAGTTTGTGTAATGGATTCACAATAGGAAAAGTATTCTTCATTGTCAGTTCCGTGGTGCAGTTGTCAAGGTTGTTGGCTTACGTGACGGAAATCACGGGATCGAGTCCTAGACCGAGTAGTATTTTTTTCACCCGTTGCGTTGTCTAAAAATTCCTTCTTACCTATCCGATTCTATAAGCGAGAAGCGGGTCGTAACGAGAGCGTGTAACTAACCACTTGTCCTGTCCGCGCCTTTTCCTCCTTATCCATACTCTCGTTAAGCTAGAGCGATTGTGTGAAAAGCAGTATTCGTATAATATGTTGAAATACTTATGTAATAATGAGGCGAAAATGTTTTTTTTTAAATCATATTAGATTGGTTCATATATATTTTATGTAGGGTTGTCAAACGTTTTAGATTGTTCCGCTGAATAAAATTTCTTGTCCATCTTCTTGGTGTAAACAATATGGAAATATTTGAAAATCACACAAAAAATACTATAAGCTCATTCTTCAAAACAGATTTCCTTTGGTCAAAAAGAGTACCTAGCCAAAACTTTTCACAAGAACATTCAACTCAGCTAATGAACCGTTTTGATGGGCGCTTAAATTTTAAACAGTCTTACAAAAGTTTGGCAGCCTTACGTATATGAGTAACTGTTCGACTTTTTGGCATCAGGTAAAAAAGCCCAGCGGTATCCCTTGAGTCGAACCCGCGTCACCTTCATCCATCATGACACGTCACAAATGAACACAAAGATGTGAATAACAGGACGCTGGAGTCGATCTCGAAGGCCCGGCAACTGAAACATACCTTTAAAAGTACCTATGTATATTACATTGAAGAAGTAGTGAAACAATATAAAAAAGGCGAGCTATAATATCCATGCATTTTTTTCTTTTTTTATCATGTGGATAAGCTAGGTCAATACGAAACGTTGTTTAATTACATAGATGTCCTAGATCATGGGTTCGGACAGTACAGTGAACTAAAAAATATTCACTATAATGCATTTTCGTTTTTTTTCTAAATTACCTTATTAAAAATGCCCTTTTGAATTGCATGGGGGTCGCGGGTCACATGGCGTTTATAAGAAGTTCGTTATAAATGTTATATTATAAATTTCAATAGAAATTACATCTGTTTACCTTATATAACTATATTATAACATATAACTATATTATAGCATATAACTTGATATTCTAATTGGATTCCAAAACGAATTTATCCGTCATCCGGCCGGCCAAGTTTCATCAGTTTCTCAAAAAGTCTGATGACAAAAAATGTCATGACATTTTAAATTAAAACAGTGCTCAAAGATAACGGTTTGCTATTACTATTACTGTAATTTGAAATCGCTCTATAGCTCACGTCTCATGATTCGCGCTCCACACTTTTTTTACCTATGTCTTCCTTATACCTTCCTCTGTGCTTTTTCTTAAATAAACAGCTGTAAAAAGTAAAGTTTTTATGACGTCGAAACAAAAAAATATTTGAGGTGGGTCGAAACAAAAATGGCCGCCACGGACAGGCATAACGAATTAGGATATAGTAATATACGACCCTAAATAGCGCCCATACTAACAGGTATATAATGAGAACGAGCATATTGTGTATAATATTATATTATTATAACAGTTGAAATAAATGAGAGAAAAGATGCTCGCGCGTTTCTTTCAAACCTTACACATTATGATGATTCTATTTATAACGGTTGGTACTACATACATGATATATTATTTTCATGCACAATATTTCTACGTATATATTTGACATAATGACCAATCAAGCCGTTGTCTTTTTCGGTGGTAATTTCAGTAAAATTTACAAGTTCTCTTGAATAACTTTTTAGTCTGAGAATGATTTTTAAAATGGGTGAAACACATGTCACAAAAAGGGCTATAAAAAAACAGTTCTATGAATTTTTCGTCCTTTTCCATATCCGCTCGCTATTAAAACAATTGACCACGTTACAGCGCGGACAACATTGGTGACCATTTCAGCATTCATTAAAAACACTTTATAATATGGACTTTCAATTCAGATGTTCGCAATATTGTGATTGGATTCAAGATCTAACAAGCTGGAGCAAGCATAGGGAAGGCTGGCGATATCTCTCTCTTCCAAGCTTCCAGCGTCTCTCCATGGCCAGTGATTGTACAACTAAATGGTTCATTTCCCGATTTCCAAAGCCCAACTACCTTTACCATAGTATATTGTTACTTACTTTCTGACTTTTAATTGGCTTTTAGTATATACGAAGATGTTGAAATGTTTTTGCCTTCTAATTTCCTGTCATAACCTTATTAATTAAACTTAACTAAAAAACATGAGGAAAACCGCATAGCTGTGGAAAAAATCTATGTCGAACACCCAAGACGATGGTCTTTATGTTATTAAAATAAAATGTTTCATATAATTATTCTTTTACCGTAACATATATTTTTGATTTAAATATAACACAATCATATGATTTATTCTTTTGCACACTAATTGTGACTCAATCTAATAATGTGTGAATTTATTTCATCAAATTTTCAATGATGCAGATCATTTTCCAGAATAAAAAAAAACACTTGATATCAAGTTTAATAGGAGACATATCACAGGACTGCCTAGCCCAAATCATTAAAATATGCTCATATTTCGCTGTATGAGTATCCCAGGTATACCGGACGTGTTTTAAAGGTGTTTATTTTCAAAAATGTTCTCGAGAAACGCATAAAATCATGGCGATATAACCGACTATCGTAAAATATGAAAAAATAAAACTTTACTGCTAGACGTCGCACAACACACGTGTGTCAACTTATGAATATTTTTCGATGGTAGGTAATAAAAACTATGACGGTTTACACTTTAAATATCCACATTTTTCATAAAAGTTAACGATCTAGAAAGGATTACATAATAATAAACGTTCTATAATAAAATAAAAAAACATTTTATTTTCATAAATTTATTTTGAAAATGATTCTTAAATATTTTTAGAAAGCCTATAAATACGAAATGAGGAAAACTATTCAACTGAATTGGCATCAACTTGGTAGAAATCCATTATAACACGGTGAAGAGTTAGGAATTTCTTTTAGTTCTACAAAAATTAAATACAAATGTAGTATAATATTTCAGCTTGCGCTCTCGTCAGAAATATGTTATATGTCTATGTCATACTATATTCTGACGAGGACGTTAGCTGAAATAGCTATGAACTATATATTTAATTTCTAAAATACTTTTTCAACGTGTATCAAGTATTTGAGCTTCCATGCCTATTTTTTAAATTTAAACACTTTTATTTTTAATTAATTCCACATTTTATATAATAAAGATCAAACTTATTTTATCAAATAAGGATAAACTAATCGGTTGAGAACGCTCGCGGTGGCTGAAACCAAGAAACTGATCTTTATGAAATATGCAGCATGATTACAAAAAAGATGTGTTGTTTTTAATACATGTAATACCTTTCCAATAAGAACTTAATGTTTACATCTTAAATTACAGTATCTACAAATATAATATATTCGTAAAATTTAGTGATATAATAAACAAAATTGTGAAATATTTTCTGAGCCCATCTATTTGTTCCTAACAGTATAAATAGTAAAATGTTTTGTAAACTAATCACAATTCTTTTATCAGACGCACTTGAGACTTGAAAGGAAATGAAGAATCACTTGAAGCCATATTATTACCTATTTGTGCTGCATCACCGGTTGCTAATTAATTGTAGAAGAGTGATTGGTTGTATTTTTGTCCCACATGAACATAGCGATGCATGTACGTATGTCTATGTTTATTAATAAAAATAATTTGCATACATTGATAATATTTATTTTATGAAAGCAATTAGGTAGGAGGAATCACTTTAATTTACTATCAACATTTTGGGTCGCTTTTTCAAAAGCGTCGTGTAGTTATATATTTGTTTTGTTATTTTAAGTAGTAGAACCAGCCTGCTAATGGGGATGCCACTGGGAAGAATTTTGTGATTTTTATCGGAATTGTTTTTGATGTTGATGTTTCACATAGACGTGAGTGAGTTCAGACGAGTACTATTTGTTATGAATTATAGTTGATGTTGTCGAAACTAACTCGGTTGACTTCTTTGCCAATTTCCAGTTTATTTATTTTTCGCTGTAAACTATGTAATTTTTGCTTCCAATGTTTTCATCCTTTTTTCTCATTGTAAAGGCAATAAACTTATAATTTGTTATTTTTGCAATGTACATATGTATATATAATAAATAAATAAATATCTGACAGACACAATCAAACGCCATAACAGATTAATATGTGACTGTTATATTTTGATTCACAATCTTCTGAATACCAAAAAAACTAGGGATCGTTGCAGTCATCTTAAATTGCTTATTAAAGTTTCACTTATTTAACGCGTGCATTCGGTTTTATTGTATGTGGTTACAGATTATGATATTTCTCAAACGCCCTGGATATTAGTACGGTGGCATCCATTCTTATTCCAAGATAAAAAGAGCAGGTAATGGATGATGGTTCATATAAGAAAAAATGGAAAAAAAACCTGGTGGATTCCGAATCCACCGCCACTTACAGCTGAATACTTTCCATGTTCTGTTGAAAGAATGTTGATAACCTTTAGATACGGGAAGCTGGCATTATGACAAGTGGAAAAATGGCATGATCAAGAAACAAAGATGGGCAGTCAATTTTTTTTTTTTTTGACTCACACAGACTTTAGTGATTAAATTTCTTGGTAGAACTCCATTATAACACTGTCAAAAAATAGCATAGGCTAAGCCAAAATTACTGTCAAAATTATTTTATATAATTTTTGTAGAACTAATATATATTGCTATTTTTTGACCGCGTTAACCTCATTTAGCAAAAAAAGACTTATTTATTTACTCAATACATATTTTTTAGTGTAGAAATCCGAACAAATGAAGCGAATGGAATTTTATTCATACGGAAAGGATAAGAATTCACTTTATTATGGTAAAGGTATCGCCAATACTTTAAATTGTATGTATAAGCCTGTTTAAGCTTTATTATTCCTAATTAATCGTTATTCAAGTATTGAGTATTATTATTTCTATAATTTATGAATTTATTTACCCGTTGAATATATAAATTCTTACGTAGGAGCACATTATTTATCTTATGGATTTCTACTTATTCAAGAGGTATTCATTTCTCAGTGGGCGATCGAAAGCCCTCGAGGCCAACAACACAGCGAAAAGGTTACCATACTGTCCGGCGATACATTTATTGGAAAAACATTTCGATACAACGAAAACAAAATTCAATTCCATTTTCATCTCGAAAGGAAAAACCGTCACCGAGGTATGGGGCTATTCTTCTCTCGTGTTTTACATACGGACACACACAAACATACCACATAGAATATTAAAAAAATACATATGCGTCTGAAAAATGGGGGCCTGTAAAAGAAATATATATGTTTAAACGGTAGCATTGGAAAATAAATTTTAAGATTTTGTATACATAAATCTTAATGAATTGTCAAGGAGTTGGTTTATTGATCGAAATCATAAAGATTATAGTTTAATTCAAACTTTATGGCATTATATTAAAAAATAGTAACACATTTTTTTTGTACTTCCACATTAGATTTATATAGCTCTGGACCGGGTTCGCTCATTGAAAGTATCAACTGAATCAGTTTAAATATGAAGAAAAAGTTTAAAGGTTTAAAAAAGTGTTATTATTTTTGAATAATTTAAATTCAACGGTCAATTTATTGTATTCTTTTATTTCATCAGGAAAATATTTGTCTCTTATAAGTGATATTTACAAACAGCCTATTAATACATGATTTTTGTGAGATTATGTATAAATATGGAATGATATATACATACATATGTATATTATATTACTTTATTAATTATTACAAATGATTGGTGGAAAAGCATTATGCTTAAATGAGGAAAGCACGTTTTTGTTAGTTGAGAATACTGGCGACGAGCGATATCGGTCCTTGATATTTCCGAAAGGTAACTGTGCTAATTTACTCATTATAAACGTTGTCGTTAAACATCTTAGTAATGATACAATTCTCTCTTAATTGGTACCAAAAATCTTACATATTAATAACTCATTGGTCTTATTGCAACGCCACTGGAAGACTTCATAGAGCAATGGTGTATCCTTGTGTATATATCTTAACATGATAATAGCACATAAAAGGTGGATTTTTTCATACACATATACCATGTATTTTTTTCATTTTCCGTAACAAAAATGTTTCGCCGTCAAACAATGGGCCCGTAAATCGCAAAGAATAACACAATCGGAGTCCCTGCGGTGGCCGCCGAGGCAAAAAATATTATTGTAGGCCGGTGGAAGTTCGGCCCCCATGTCAGTCCGTCATTTTAGCGAAACTTGGGCGATTCTTTGAATGGACATTCGGGACAAAGTGAGCTGCCGTAGGTATGTTATGTATTCTATCGCTTGTATCTCGCCCGACGAAAGGGCTTGCCAAGCATCACGACGGACGCACACATCGACTGGCCTGATAGTGCGTAGCGCGCGAGTTTTTTCAGTCTGCCAAAGCAAATTGACTTTTTTGTTAAGTAGGTATATTTACCTCTCCTGTCTATGCGATACTTACGTTGAAAGGGTTCTGACTGCTTTTCATATTCTGTAATTCAAAAAATTAAATCAAATATAATTTATTTTCAGGGCTGTGGAGTCGTTCAAAAAAAATTACGACTCCGACTCCTAATCCAACATTGACCAAAAACACGACTCCGACTACAAAAAAAAAGTTTAATTTCGTCACGTTTTTTCCTACCTTTCATATTCATGTGTATTAAATTACATATCCGATATAAATTATAGTCCGGTATGTGGCGCAGTGTCAATGTTGTTGGCTTGCGTGCCGGATCGCCCGGGTTCGATTCCCGGTACGAGCAGATTGTTTCAGTCGATAAATCTGTTCAAAGGCTTGGATGTTTGTGTTGTTGAAAATCCCTTTTCCATCCTAAAGAGCGACGCATAGTGACAGCAATTAGCTTATCACTAGTCCTGTCCTAGTCCTCGTATCCTTTCCATCCCTACTATCTTCGAAAAAGAGAGGTTGAGCAACTGAGTCACAAGCAGTTCTCGCAGAAAAACATATTTTGAGAACTCCGTGAGCAGTCCAAATGCTCCAAGTTGGGAGCGGACATGGCTATAAAAATAATATAAATATATCAATCAACCAATCCAGCCAATAACTAAATTTGACATATTATATGCAAAAATAAAAAGATTCAGGCCAAAACCCCGCAACGACTCCGACTTCGGCCAAAAAACTCCGACTCTACAGCCCTATTTATTTTACAAAGTTTTTCACAACTCAAACCATATTACCATGACGAAATAATGATGATGGAATAATGGAGTAAAGATGATAATCTTAAAATTTTATCAAATAAATTTAGAGCTTAATGATGGCTCATGCAGCTGTCTACAAGAGTGAGATGCTATAAAAAAATATTTTTTATTATTATTACAAATGTTTTTCATTTCTCTTCATGTACTTTTTATCATTGTTTGAGATTGAGTTTGAGAAATTATATTTTTTTACAACTTATTCAAAACAGTACTGCTTTTTTATCAAACCGCGGAATAAGATTGTTATAATTTACAACTTTGTCATTTGACAACTTGAACGTGGGTGTTTGTGATGTCGTTTCTTCCTCAAGTTACTTCTGAATTAATTTAAAAATCTTTTAATGCAATCAACTGTAATGTCAAACATTTTATTGAGCTACAAAAACGTTAGATTTAAAGGGTTTTATTATTTTTTATTGATGATTATCGGTTGTTAATTTGTTAATGTGGAGTCGGTAAAAAAATTACGACTCCTGACTCCAGCAATTTACCAAAAACTCGACTCCGACTACGATTAATTTTTTCACGTTTATTCCCTAACTTTCCTATGTATGTATATTTAATTATAATTCAATCGAAAAATTCAGCCTATAGCCAAATTTTACATACTATATACATATATATATGCAACAATTAAAATTTCAAAATTTCCGACTCCGAGTACGATTCCAGCCAAAACGCCGCGACGACTCACAGCCCTGGTTAATTTTTATTAAATTTTGATTCTGGCCCCACGATTTTCTACACCTGTCTTCAAAGTTCCAGCAAATGCGAATTCTGAAGTAGATAGCGAAAAGAATGCTCCGTCCAACAAACACGTGTTCTCGTTCAGCCTTATCTAATAGTGAGATGACCTTTTTCAACAAAATATGGTTTTGTTTATTCGCTTTACGACTGCACATTATCCTGTCGGGTTGCCAGTCTTTTGTATCTTCGAAAAAAAGTATCGCCTCACAGCTGTCCGTCATAAAAATTGTAGATAATTGATTTTTCAGCACCATCCAAGACAGAGTAAAGTAAATAGTCACCTTGGCATGTGGCCATTAGGCACCTTTTAGGTAAACGTGATGTTAAGAATTTTACAAATCCTGTCACAAGTTAGCTTTATGATTTCTTCCTGGTACCTACGTTTTAATTTAGATATTTTCTACAAGCCGAAACATATGTGTTTTTATTTAAAATGTGTTTTGTTTGAGTTAACCACCCATGGTGGTTTTGTGTTTTATTTGCTTAGCTTAAAATCATCAAGCAGCGTAATTTATAGTTAGTATTTTTTTTAAATCGCGTATCTACGTTTAAGGACTTAAATAAAGTTTGTACTCAGCTTCGTAAACCGTTTTCAAAATCATTTTTTTTAAAGATTTCACGTTCTTTACATAGTATGTATAAGGCATGTATTCAAGATACACCTGTAGATGGGGGCTGTTAAATAAAATACCTGTCATTATGTAAAGGGTGCTGACCAATAGGAACGAAGGTACAAACACAGGTAAGCGGTATTCCACCTGTACAATCGACGAACGGAGGAGTTGAGATACCTTATACCTTTTACCCAATGAGATTAAAGCAGGTGTTTTCGTATTTTGTAGCAAAGATAAGGCAAGGTAGGGTTTTCTCTCTCTGACGCGCACGTAGCTCTGAGTTTCACCTGCTTTTCTCACGGCGGCCAATCGGAACGCAGGTGGGTGGGACAGGTGAGTCTCAGGTTACTTGATAGGGTCGTTTGATTTATGGCTCAGGTGTTTCTTTTATGGTTGTATTTCGTATCATCCTCTGAATATCATAGGCCGATATGTTTGGTTACGCTATACAATGCAGCGATTGTATTATGGTTATAACAATGTATTTTCGAAATAATAATATATCGTGGGTGTATTGTAGAAAATAAGAATTTACCACATTACTTTGTTGCAAATGAATCATTTTCAACAGGCCCCGTTAATTCAAGTCTTATTATTTATGATTGAATATATATCGGTGTTGTTTCGGCATAACTTGAATACTGCAAAATTTTCAATTTACAGAAGCAATATTCAAACAAATATGAAACTATGAAAAAATGAGTGAGAAAGAAAATAATTATTATCATAATTCATAATTATAAATAATAACGGTATTCGGGAGTTCAAATATTGATCAAAAAATTATGTCTAAAAGCATCTATTCACTACACTTTTTCTCGAAAATCAGTTATTCCCAAACATAAGCGATAAATTATGTTTGAATCTTTTGAATTTTGTACTTTTCATGAGGTTTATTTCTAGCGACCCGGGCTTCGCCTTTCGGCATCTTCAGGCATTTCAAGTGCATGGATGTACTTGAAATGGATAAATTAAGTGTTTAAAATAGACAATAATAAATTGAAAAAAGATTAACTTAACTTTTGTCGAGATGCTCTATTAAAGAGGATATAGAAGGATAAATAATGGTTGCTTGTTAAAGTGTATTCCTTAATGATTAGGTAATAAAGATATTTGAGAATAAAACAATGTAAAATTGTAAAATAAGTTCGTAGCTTAAATGCAAAAATATGCAGTGAAATAAAGTAGCGTTCGAAATTTACCTCATGGCGTTATTTCCAAGAAGCGAGTTTACTTCTGTACCTTTCACGCACAACTTCATAGTCCCCAAGCCATAATTCAAAATTCACACAGTGACCACACGATTCACGAAGCTCGCGATCCGTGATTCCTTTTTACTTTTTGTCCGAAACTTTGGCATTTTCTCCTTTTGTGCGGGAAACCCCGCTTCACCTCACTCCAAAACCTTAGTCGCGGCAGCTGTAAAGGTTGGATATGACGAATTGTCTGCAAAATAAAACCAACGTAAGCTGATTATTTTGTATCATTTCAATTCGGTAGGCAAGAATATTTTCGAAAAACGATACATTTTTGTACCCAATACGAAGCATATTTACTTGTAGAGAATCTCAATATATGTAACTAGTTTATTCTGAAACTGGTTTTAAAAATCGACCACTGTAATGTGGCTGATGGCTGAATTTGGAAATAAAGTAATCATTCTTGAGATAGCAGCTATAAATCTATGAGTCTGTGTATGCATAATCACTATGAAATGTTTTTTTTTTATACTGGGAATGGATAGAACAAGGTAGGACTAGAAAATAGATAATTTAGCAAAGCTTTTAGGACCGCATAGGTTTTTAAGTTTAAAAAATTGTTTTTTTTTTTTAAATTCGGACCCTTTCCTAACGATTGAGCATTTTAAACTCGTTTTAAGTTAGATACTTCCATATTTTTTAGCGAGTTAGTATAGTAGCGATAATGATACATTTTTAGAATGAGATAGGTTGAGAGAAGAGACATGAAAACATCACAAAGTTCTAGCCTTTGAAATTAGTTTTATACACCTACTTGTTAAATGGTCCATACGGGGATGCGAAACCAAAATAATCAAGCAATTGTAAAGAGTTCACCTTTCAGTTGCAAGAGCAGCACCGTAAAATATGAGAAAATAATATATTATTCAAAATAGCTAACCACGTAAAAATGTTTAAAATATTCTGGCGTCATGGCTTACTCGTGAAAGAATCCTCAATTGTATACATTTATGGTTCCATTCCCACCGCAGGCGAAATCAAAACTTTTCAATATTCACGACTTTTCTATGGACACGTTCGTTCCACCTAAGCAAGTTTCTTACGAAAAAAGTTTCGAACAAAACAAGTCAGGAATCTTATTTTATGAATTTACGACTGATCGGATTTACGTATCGCCACTGTTGTCTATTTTTGGACTTTTCACAATAATTTTAAAGTATATTTATCTTACAAGAACAATTTTAAATTTATGACGACATGCTATCGCAAAATATTTTCTATTATCTCACCGTGTGACGCACGGATTAAAAATGAAGTATTTTAGAAATATTTATTTTAAAAATAGCGTATTGATAATCACTTCAAGCTCTCAGGATTATTTTTGGTAAGAATAGTGGAATAGTATTTTGGATGCTTACGCTAAATATTGTTTTTAGTTGTATTAACATACTTCCAATGCTAATCAGTATGCTTAACTCCGCGTATTTTTTCAGAAAAGACGAATAGAGAAGTAATTAAGGTAAGTTTTTTCAACATCATAAAATCTATGCAATCAGATCTGAAAGTTAAAATTGACTAGCATGTACATACATATGTATGTCTCTTGCTTATTTTTTTTATCAGCCATGTCCCACTCCCAGCTTGATTTGAAAGGATTTTTAACAATACAAAAAACGAGTGCCTTCAAACAGGATCAATAAACGAAAACATCTGCTCGTACGGGGACTCGAGCCCGGGAGGTCAGTCACAGAAAGCAACGACATTGACCACTGCACCACGGGCAATCAAATTATTATACACAAAGAACTTTTATTGAAGTATTTTAATTGATTCGAATGACGTTCAGATGCAAAATAACATATTATTTTTCTCACTATCGGGTATGATGTCGCTTTTCAGCATCTTAATGTAGGTACTTGACTGAATAGTTATAATTTTACCGTAGTTTTAGTTTCTGCTAGTTTTAATATGATAAAACATCGTCTTTTGGTCACTGGAAAAAAACAAATATGGAGATGAATAAAATAAAGTTTCAGCCAGCCAGCGTGACAAAAGAAGTGAAGATTCGGCAGTAACAAAGTCTAATTAAGTAAAATGTTTCAATTCGTTATTATATCGAGCAGTTACTTTTACACCTCACGCTATCTCTAGTGTAATTATGTATTATACGTAATGTTCTAGAGTGGAGTCTTAGTTGAAAAAAATAAACTAATAAGTTGCTAGTCATGCACGGCCATTAATAATATCACCCAAATAATTAGCGTGAATTTTTGCACTACAAAGTGGTCTCATAAATCTAATGCGAGAATTTTCAAAATTGAAAAACTGAATCATTGGATTTCCAATGCCCAGACGAATGCAATATTGCACGAAAGCTTTCTGACTTTTGATGTATTGACAAATTTACTATTTCAACACTAAAGATTGCAAATTATTTTGTTTCGCAACATTAATATTTTAAGAATGGAATAGTAACTTACATTTTTAATAAATACTTAATATCACTTAAATTAAACGTAAGGTAAAATTAGCAACACAAATGTGAGACAGAGTGTTAATTTTGAACTAATAAAGCTCTGTCAAGTAAATGCCGATTGAATTATACAATATATTGGGTGACATTTAAGGTGTTAACTGTCAATTATTGGTGGGAAGGTATTATATTTAAATAGATAAAATACAAATATTTTTACTGATATTTACTAAAAAGTATGTATTTTGTTTTACATATAAGATAAATCTCTAAATAACGCAGTTATATTTACATATTCTTTTGCCAAATTATTTAGATTATCTGTAACTGAATTATTTATTTACACATTTTTTATTGAGAACGGAGTTTTTTTAAATCATGATAAATAATATCATACGATATACTTTATTAATCTTCCCTGGAATGGGACACTAGACAAATCTTTTAGCCGTTAGTTAATCTCGACAACTCATGATTGATGATGATGATGGAGCTTCGATCGGATAAGAGACCATAGATAAAAAAACTTGTTTTTGGTTTGAAGCCTCACTACAAAAAGTGACGTTGAATATTTTATTTAATCAAGTCGAGAAACAGTCAGGCGTTATAGTTACACGTGCTAAAAAATTCAAACACTCTTATGATCCCTTACAATATTTATTTCGCGTTTGATCCGCAATATTGCAATCATGTGTCGTCTATTATAGATTAATAATGGTGCAAAACAGATGCACGGAGTGACCAAAATGTCACAAAGTTGTCCTCAAAGGTGAACATTACACGCATTGGTCGTAACGAGATGATTTATTTTCATGAAACGGAATATTTCGACTTGAATGGCATTCGGGCGAATTTAAATCCATCGTCATATGTCACCAGAATGAACAGTGTTCGTTGAATGGGAAAAGATTTTTTATTTTATTAATAAACGGTTATAATTCAGGAGATTCTTCTCAAACAAGCGAATCACGTGAATATTTTTTAATCAACCTCAGTTGATTAACAAAATCTCATTCAATTAAAGAAGAAAATACAAAAATAGTTACAATAAATACAGATGGCAAAAAAACACGTTGTATGTAATTTGCAAATATGTATCTAATCATTTAAATTCCAAGCTTAATCGTGGAGTGTGAGCTAATTATGGATCAATTTACTTTGTGTGTACTTTCGACGGTCTGTAAGTCAGGAACTACATAATTAACGCGCATTAAATATTTGTGAGTATTAGGATGTACCTTTGGATGCACTTTGATGTGATTTCCGTTTAAATTTTCCCAGAAATGCATTCGCGTCACCTTGCAAGAATGATTTATGTGGAATTTTAATACCAGAGCATATTACGAACATCCACGATAATGATTGCCAAACAATTTTGAACGTTTTATAAGTTTTGTGCTCGATATATTGAAGTATTAAACAAAAACAGGTTGTTATTGAAACTCTGTATAAACAATTAAACACAATTAAAATTGTAAAAAAAAAAATAGTTAGATAGAGGATATATACATATATATTATATGCATTTAGAATAGTTTGATAAATCAATCACACGATACTCTATCTATAGTGATGTTTTTTTTACAATTTTTTACAAGTTTGAATCCTGATTGAGGGAGATAATTTGGGACAGATTTTAAGGAAAAATACTAGAACTGACTATTTTGAAAATAGTTTCGATAACGATAGTATTTTATTTATAATACAAATGTGATAAACACTATTTTATATAGAGAATGATATTTCACGTCACTGTATTTTTCGATTGATATCTTGTGAATCAATAGTTTAAGTGCTCAAATACGAATTTGAATCGTTTGAATTTTGTACTTTTACATGAATATTATCGCTTACAACCCGGGTTTTGCCTTTTGTCATCTTTATGTAATTCAAGTGCACGAATGAACTTGAACTGACAAAGTAAAAAAACTCTCATAGAAAAGTATAAAATTTGTTGCAAGCACCTTCAGTCAAAATCCTAATGTTAAAATACGATAATTTTCAAATGATTAAAATGTATTTTTTGATTATACTGATTACAGAAAATGTATAATTTATTATTGTCATTACATTCTTTTAAATGAATAACGAAAGAACATTATACATACTCTAATAAAAAAGTAGTCAAAGCTTAAATTTGTTCTTTATTTAAAATTTTGTAGTATTATGACAAATACTAATTAAGGTAACTAACTATCGATGTTATTCTAAGTGTGACGATCTATCTCTCAAGAGACATTAATCCGTCCGCCGCCACTTCGTAATGATTTTGACAAAAAAAAATAAAGAGGTCCGTAAACAATACGCGGTGAAAAATTGCCAAGAATAATTCCGTCACCGCTTCAATTATCATTAATATCCTCGCAGAAGGGGTTCGGGACCGTCATATCTCCCCGTTACATAATGGCGGTATATAGCCGGAATAATACGGTGGCTGGAGAGACAAAGCGGGCTTCCGGTACCACCTACAAAGCTCTCATTGTGATGACAATAAAATAATAAAAAAAATCCAAGGAATAGAAGAGTAACCAAAGAAAGTATTAAAGATGAGAAAAATTGCACGCTCGGCGAGATGAAAACGAAACAATGAGAAGGGACCGGGTGGAATGGAAGGAGCGATGATGTCCCCATTGCCTATTCGCGCTTTTATCCTTCAGATTAAGGAGTACCTTTTATGGTCTTGGAATGCATAATTTGTATTAGACTTGAATGAATAAATGATAATGTTAAACCTTGAATAGTCTATGGTTGGATAGCACTAATGACATGCTTTAAATTTCGATGTAACTACTTATTACAAAATGTTTCCCATGTTCTAATGTATCTCTAAATTCTTAGATGGGATATTAAAAACATGCAGTACACATACTCTCCGTAGTACACTCGTTTATCGCAAATAATAGTATTTAATAATACGGTTTTGAATATTCTTGAATATCCTAGTAAATTAAATGAAATATTATAAAAATCTCAGCTAGAATTGAATGCATTTTTTCAATCATTTTTGTTTCTTAATGGTTTCTGTGATAGGTATTTACAGAGAAGGTTACAATTCATTTTTAACCTGACAAAAAATAATATTTTAAAATATGAGTAATAATACATAGATTGAGTTGGCATTTACTTGATAGAGCTCCATTTTAATGGGGCTTTAGCCCGGTGAAAAATAGCAATTCATTAAGCAAACCATTATTCTGACGAGATCTTTAGCGATATAACTATTAACTATATATTATATAATTATTGTAGAACTAAGATACATGGCAATTTTTTCACTGTGCTATGAATAATTATTTCTAAAATACCAGTCATGTCTCAGAATATCATGACACGTGTTTCTCTTTTTTAAGAAGTACCTTTGATTGGCGAGTCGTAGAAATTGTTTACTTTTTAGGTGTTGATTTTAATTAATAACATGATTATTGAATGCTAGTTTTTTAGTCGTGTCCACTCGTATTGAGGAACATAAGGACTCGTAATGGAGTTTATTTCAACATAAGTTTATACCAGAATCATAGTAAATAATATCTATGTATGACGATTTTCATACATTTGTTGTCATAAGATCAAGTGAGCACACCAAAGAATTCTTGTTTTGCGTAAGTCAATAAAAATAGTCGCACCATATGTTTCTTACAGTTTTGTAGTCATACTATTAGTAGTAGTAGTCGTAAAGATATTATACTCAGTAAAGTGATTAACATTATGTAACATTAATAGCAAAGTCTGAGTTTCAAGTATGTATAAGCAATCAGAATAACAACATTAAAATTATGTTAGTATTATGAAGAAAATAAAAGCGATTTTCCACATTTTAGGCTATTGGGATTTTCAGTTAGACAATGCAATAGCATAAAAACTTCCCATGCCAATAATTTGTTCAGAGAGAATTTATTCGAAAACGTGAATAATACTTTTTTTCAGTTGGGAACAGAATTATTTCAGGGCCTCTTCTTTATGATTAACGTTTTTAAAGTTGTAAATTTCAGTGAAAGTTTACAAGGACTTGGTGGGCATTGAATTTAAGTTTAAATGTTTTTCCGAAAAATGGACGCGAGCCAAATCATAATAGCGTATTTTATTTGGCGGAATATAATATTTCTAAAATATAAGCCATGGGTAATTTTGGAGTGATAATATTGAATCTCGATATTTGGAACGTCCACCCGCCATAGCACAGTGCCACCTGCCAGTCGGCCAGACATGGGATATGATCAACCAGATGTGTTCTATCATGTTCCTTGCAAAATGCTTACTAAATGTACACATACATATAAATCTTCTCTTGTAAATAAATGTGTTTATGTTTTTTTAAATATTTTATACTCAACGATATTTATTTTTTATCAAGCACAATCGCCAAGAGCTTTTCTATAAGAAGACCTCTAATAACTCCTCTCTCTAAATATGCGTTAGTGTTTCTTCGACGCACCTCGTAGAATCTTTAGCTTGATACGTTGAGCGAAATAAGCTTTAGTATACAGGGTAATTATGTAAAAATATATACGACGTAGTAATAATTTGTCAAAAAACTAATGGTTCGTTTAGTAGTTCATGTATCACAGGACAGCAATGTTCGTTGTAAGCTGCACGCCCGCGCGGTCGCGCAGCAGTTTTAAAGCCCCGCGCACTTGTTCCAGGTTGGCGCGAACTCGAATAGGTGATAAATTCAACGATATGATAAAAATATCTAAAAGATCAACACAATAGAGAAGCATTAATCATAAAACATGTTGATAACACATATTTGGCAATCCATGCCCGCTCCAATGTGAAGATTCTTGATGATTGAAATACTGCTGCGCATTTGTTGGATTGGTTGGCCCAAGCATTTAAATTTCCGCGCAGCAAGCATCTCGGCTTAGATAAGACAATGATTAAACGTTTAAGATTCAACGAGATAAACAATAGGCGGCCGTTTAATACATTAGTCGACGTATCATCAATATCAGGCTTTTTAAATTTTCATACATAAAGTATTATTTCGAAAGGTTGCTGCTTGAATTGTATTCAGCACTTTTAATAGCTACCGATGTCGTGGTAGATATTAAAAACGCAGCTATTTAACACGGCCGCGAATAAAATGGTTATGGAACAGTCCATTTTAATATATTCATACAACACTTTTATTATTGCGATGAATGGTGTGTAAGGAATACAGTAGGCTCTTTGTCTCTGCGACTCGGAGCGTTAAGAAAACCGCGCAGTTGTTCCGGAGCTGGGAGGTTTTTGGGAGGATATAGGCACTACAGACTTTGCGAATTCGTCGTCAAGGGACAGACTTAAACCAAAGGATATGTTTTCCTCACAGTAGTACATTAGAAATGCGCAAGAATAACATAAAAAATAGTAAATTTGTGTTGTGTCTACTTACTTCTATATGAAACATGTGTTACTAAAATATATGTATAATGTCACTTAGTCCTTTCGATAGATTCGATGGTAATTTGCAGAAGTTCATTTTAATTTCAAACAACTTATTCCACGTACTGTGTCACTACTCGTAACACGTGTTTTGTTTCTTTCAGATGCATCTTCTGACTTACATATGTACATTACGTATATGCAGTACAGTTAATTGTAGGTTTTTAAAAATAAATCTAAAGTTTAAAACAGAAGAATTATATTTTAATAATTATTTAGTAATTTTTCAAAATTATCAAAAATCATAAGCATAATTATTTGCTATCGTTATTAACCTGAGTTGGTTTGGGGACTACTTGACAGAAAGGTGAAACACGAAACTACTAGTGACAAATTATCGAATAAAAATAATAAAACATTTTTAGTACTTATTTCACAAAAATTATTGGATCAGGACCGGTTTCGCTCATAGCGAACATTGTTAAAACTGATGTCCTGATCCTGATCCAATAAATTTTATGTGGAATAAGTACTAAAAATGTTTTATTATTTTTATTATAATGCCATTCCACCAAGTACAGTGAACACATTAAAAGTGACAAACTATCCAGTTGAAAACCTACCAAATGTATCGAACTAACTTGTAAATTTTAAATTAATAGGTTCAAATAATACGTTCAAAGTGATCCTATCCTAATGGTATGAAAGCTAGTTATTTTAAATCAATTTTATGTAGGAATCCCAACAAAATATTAAAAACTTATCCTGGTTCTAATAGAGCATTTAAAATTTTAACAGTAGTATAGTAGTTCTCTAAGTTCACAACGTTTCTTTTACGTTAGGTTATGCGTTGGTGGCGAAATGTGGAGTGGACATTTATATTTTACATACAAAATATTACCAACGTCGTTTATTTTTACTTTGTTTTATGTACCGCTTTATTATGCAAAGTTATTTTAAATGATACTTCTAGTTTTCATGTAAACAATAATTGCCTAAAAATATTCTGAAGGCAAATTGTTAAGAAAATTACCGGCTTACTGCGAGGAAAGGCGAAGAGGGGCAGGTCGGCTACTTTGCTACGGTGGATGAAACGCTGAAAAAATCATTAAAACCTTTGTTCCTCATTAGTGTTTGCAGATGGCGCTGGGATTCGTTGGAATTATAAAAAAAAACTGTAAGGCAAATGAAAGTAGATACTTAGTTCATACACGTACCTAGTATATCACGGTAGAAAACCCGGCAAAAGAAAATTGCTAGACTTTAGTTTGACACGTGTATTATAACGTATGCCAGTACATCTATGTGAATAAGAATTTATGTATGAATTTATTTTGAAGTAGTATTAATATGGTTTATTTCATAGCACCCTGTTCTGTTGATGTTTTCACTAGGATACTTTGAAATAAATTTGACCTATTTTACATGTATCACTCATAAGGTGTAAACTGTCAATTCTTCGTTGTGAGGCATTATGTTTACACTACTTCTACATATATTGTGTAAAGATCAGAACCGGTTCCGCCCATCGTGAGAATTTTCACACTGATTAAAAAAAATATATTTCTTTGAACATAGCAATAATAAAAGTTAAGTTAAATTGCCATTAACGTTATCTATGTACATATATGAATCAGTGAAAATGGAAAATGGATGCAAGTGAGTTTCAATGAATTAAGTGAGTTTGTTTATAACTATCGGGATTTTTTACATAGTGATCTACTTTTATTTTTGTATGTAAACGATAAAGACTGTTTACTACACATCAATTCAAGTAAATCCGTGCAGTTAAAATACCTGAAGATGCCGAATGCTGAAACTCGGGTCGTTAGTGATAAAACTAATGGAAAAGTGCAACTTTTCAAATCCACGATTCAAATTCCATCAAGCGACCTTCAGTCGAAATTCTTTATTTATGATAAGATGGTGAAAATAGAATGATATTGCTATGAAAAAAGAAAAGTCAAATTGTGTAAAATATAATAGAATAAATAAATGATTTAATTTTGTTTTATTAAAAGCATTTGAAAATAGTTTGGGTATTTTTTGAAATACACAATTTATCATATTTGAATGATAAATTGTAGATTTATGACCTACGTACGTTTTCATTATTTTAGTATGAATATTTTTTTAAAATTTTTCACCATTTTACATTCGAAGTAAAGCTGAAAAGAGTTTTAAAACGTTTGCACAGATGTTATGTCCAACTTCCATCCCACACGTCAACGGTGAATAAAAAAAGCTCACCGGGATATGAATGCAAGTGATGTAATAATAAAAGCGAAATAATTCTTTAAATTTCCATCTCACGTTAAAAAAGCTCTCGCTTGTACCTGGCGCCGGTGACAGATGGCAGAAACATTTCGAAAACTCTTTCAAAAATGTGAATATTTAAATTTAAATCATCCGGCTTGCAATACTTTTATACTGCTTTATAATGTCTGTGACATTCTGCTTTAATTTTAAAGGTGTAAAAACTTTTTTTTTTGAAATACTAACTGGCAGTAAAAATAATGCTTTTTTTTCATATACTTCTGTACCTAACTGGGAATGTTTTTTCACGAATACCTAATTTTTCTTGTATTCGTCAAACAAATATCTACGCTAACAACTCTGTATGGAAAACTTGAACAGGATAAGATTTCGCTTGTTCGTCTTAACTTTGTACATAAATATCTTTGTTTTATATCTTATAATTCTAAAGAAATGGTCATCAATAAGTTTTGATAAACAAATAAAATATATACAACGGAAGATTTGCTAATTGGAAAATTCAATTCGATAGCTTTTAAATAATTGAGAATTCGTGTAATAGACAAAGATATATAATAGTATGATTATTAACTCTAAAAACTTTACCAAACCATGCAGATAAATATTTATAATTTATTCAACATACAATTCTTGTAAGTTATGTATTGAATGTTATTTATATGATTCAATCGTTAAAGGAGGAGTTCATCTGTATGCCAAATGGTTAAGGACATATATCAATGCTATCTCAATAGATCGAGATGTTTCCAACAGTACAGTGAGCTATATTATAAAAAAGATATGTATAAGTTTCTCACCAGAAATTATG
This sequence comes from Himalopsyche kuldschensis, assembly GCA_028554975.1. NCBI lineage: Eukaryota > Metazoa > Arthropoda > Insecta > Trichoptera > Rhyacophilidae > Himalopsyche > Himalopsyche kuldschensis. The sequence goes on along the minus strand of JAHFWI010000016.1, from coordinate 4,166,690 downwards.
TTGGGAGACCTTTGATAAAATTTCTCTGAAGAAGTCTGAGGATTGAGTAGAGTGGAGACAAGTTCTGGAAGAAGACAAATAATCTCAGATATAAGCAAACCATTCAGAATGTTAGTTTAAGAGTAAAATATTGCTAGGTATACCTAGGTGGTACAGAAGATAATAATATATATTGACCCGGATCCTAAGTCAGGTAATTTTGCTGCACGATTACAGAGATTCAAATCGTTACTTTTGTGAGCAATAAACATAAAATTTATGACGGGCAAAAATATAAATATATGATGTACCAGCATCCTCTTCCAACACACCGGAAACTTTAGACATATTTTACGCACCATAAACCTCCAATACACAACTCGATAAATAAAATAATATTATAACTTGTACTGCGTATAAATTAATCGTATTATTTTATAGTAATTTTATCGCTCTGAAAGCTCTCTTTCTCCGGATGGAAAAGCTGTGACACTTTTGCCGAGAGGTAATAAATAAGTTCGCTGGTAAAAGCTCTCGTCGCATCACGGATGTGCAATATTTTTAATCCGGCTTTATTCTGCAGTACGGATTCTAAAGGTGCCGCTAAGTTGTGCAGTGCGCACTTATCCACAGAATATTATGACGACGCCAGAATTGCCAATTCTAACGCCTGCCTTACATTACGTCAATTATATTAGTGAGGTTTTAACAGCAATTAACAATTGGAAGCAATTAATGTATCGCTCAAAGGAGATCATTACTTTTTAATACTATGATTATGGATAAGAAAAAGTTCAGATTCCTTGACAGTGATTTCTAAAATAGTAATAAAAATGTATCTTTTCACCTTAGCTAAAACGCGATATTGTGCATAAGTATTATATGGAATTGTTTATACTACTGCGATTGTTTCAAAAACATAGTTCTCCTTATTAATAGATCAGAAATCCTTGATACTCATTTTTTATCTTCCACTATCAACACCAACATCATTAAGGAAGTCAGATCTTTACGGGCCCTTTTAATGAATTTGGCAATATGAATGTTATTAAAAATTCTATGGCAAATTAGCAGACGCAAAATTTTTTGAACTCCGCAAATAATGTGTCAATGGAATTTAAATATCAATTTGAATTTTTTTAATTAACATCATTATTTCTGTTATAGTGTGTTTTACTGTAGAAAGCTTACTTTAATCATTTTTTCAATTCGAAAATATCCATTATAAAACAAGATAAACGTATAATTGTATATATAATACTAGCTGTACCCTGCGCGCGTTGCTACGCCAGCAATTGTAGGGGGGTTTGGAGGGGTGGGGTGGGGAAGGGGGTGAACGCCAGAAAGTTTCGCGAAATTGTACTCGAGAAATTTGTAAAAATTCGATATCATTTTTTGGGGGGCTTGTTTGGCGGGGTGGGGTTTGGGGGGCGTATGGGGCGGGTATGCCAAAAACCTTCGAAGGCGTGAACTCGAAAAATTCGTAAAGTTTAAAAAAAAATTGGGAGTGGAGGTTGGGGGGTGGTTGAGGGGAGGGGTTGGTAGGCCAGAAACCATTCCGGGAGTGTACTCAATAAATTTGTAAAGTTTCACATCGATCGGTCGAGCGGCTTAGTAGTCCATAGCGGACATACACACAGACATTCATTTTTATATATATAGATATTGAATTCAATCCCCGTATTATTGTAATTAGCAGAAGTTTAGGATGGAGCATATAGTCATGCGCAAGATTATTGTGAGTGAAATTATTATACAATGTTAAAATAGTACATCAACCAAATATAAAAATTTTTCTAAATCATACAGTTTTAAAAAACCTAGAATATTAGTTTTACTACATTTTTAACTGTTATAATACACATAAACATAGCACGTCGACAGATAGGTAATATTAACCTGACTCGGCTTAACTCTTTTTTAATTACCAAAAGCTGTCTAGCTTTTATGAAACATCCTACCTTGTGTCATGCGACGTCACAGGACGTCTCATTAAACTGGGATTAAAAAGGTGTTAAATCCCGGAACATTTCATATTGCGCATTGCAAATCTACCTATTTACTTGTCATCGCGATGAGAGCTTTCTATGTAGTTTCATGAACGAGCTGGTTTTTGAAATAGTACAGTATGTTCTATTACAAAGAATTTCATTGTAACAAGACAAAATGTGCATGTTAAACATTATAAGCTTAGTATTTAAAAAAAAAAAACCTGAGAAATTAGCATAGAACAAATTCAATATTTTGTTTACGAGTTCAGATGTTTTCAGTAAGTTACATTGATATGAGCTTGTTTTGATGCTTATATAACCATTGTATCATAATATATTTTGTTTTAATGCATTTTTAGAATACATTTTGACGCAAGGAAATGACTTTTCGATGTATTTAGCATTACAAAATGATTAGCTATCATAAGACTTATTTATCAGAAACGTTTTTTAAAAAAAAATATCAAATTTCTTACAGTGTTATTAGTGCTCGTCTTTGCTTTGTTAATTGCTAACTTAATAAATATTGAGATTTATTTGTAATTAAAACTTATATCTATTGAAATTAGTAAAAAATCAATCTCATGATTGTTTCAACATGCGCAATAAATATACTGACAACTGTTCTATAGTCAAATTAAAAAAAGTTATAAAACTAGTGAACTCATAGCCATTGAATGAAACGACGTAGTTAGCTGAGAAAATTACAAAATTATTTGGATTAGCAAGACATAATTACCTCAGAAACCGTAGTTTCCATTTAAGTTTTTAACGCGAATACATACATACCAATATATAGCTTTCAACATGATTATATAGGCTTATAATTAATATTATATGCTACAGCAATTAGATGTAAAATATTTTTAGACATTTTTACTCCAATTTCTACCATTGATAATAATTGAATAAACAAGTAACTACTCCTAGGCTTATTAAATAATACATCCCCATCCACATTTTTCCACTCATCAGTTCCATAGATAGTAATATTTTGGTGCCAAAATTTGTAATGGTCGTAGTAAATATTTTATACAGAGATAAATTCACGTTAAGTATTTCAGCCCAAATTGCCAAAGATCACACGTAAAGATAAAATACCTCGTTAAAAGTTACAACGTGCTTTTGCACTAATAGTTATCAAGTTCGATTTATTGCTAAGCTAATTGAATAAACTTGACAATAGAAAATTTATTGAAAACATTTGTTCGTCTTAACTGCTAGTTAATTCACGTGTTTGCTTTTTTGTAGATATTGATTACAACTTGGCGGCGAATTACTCAAGCATCGATTGTATTTAATAATTTTTCCTTTGTCACGTGATGATTACTTTATTTCATATGTGCCGAAGCCTAAAATGGTTTCTTTTATGGTTTTAAAATGGATTAAAATGAAAATTTTTAATTCGAACGTAGATTTTAATTAGATTGACAGATAATTATGTATGAAAATGCATGATATTATTAAAATGTTTATTTAAACTTTTTAAAAATTGAATTAACTGTATGGTAATTAATTATATTTTATTTTTGTAAATACAATATTGTTAATCATTAATATTATTCACTCCCACGTGCGGAATTAAGTATTTGAGCTTGTTTTATTGGAATTAAATTGCCAAAATTATCTGATTTAATATTTACATAGGTAACCACAGATTTGAGTAGAATTGCCGTTCACAAAATCGAAACTATTTGGTATTATCGCAAACTAAATGTTTCAATAGTTTATCTACTGAACGAATATTTACAATTCAAAGTAGTTAAAGTTTGATTGTAGTCGTCTCCAGTATAAGTGAATGATAAGCCAAATCTTTAATAACGTTAGCCATCTTAATCATATGGCTACCAAAATGCTATTAGCCATTAATTTTCAGAAATTTAACACACTTGCTTTGATCAGGACCGGTTTATTTATCGTGAGCATCTTCAACTTATACTCTTTGAGGTCAAATCTTCTTTCGACCTACCACATTAAATTACTGGTATGTCATATAATCAAAGCTATTATGTGCTATTATACTAAGCCAGCGACATCCAAATACAAAGCGCGTACAATTTCCAAGTTGAGAAATATAATAACCTTTTAATTCCTATTTGATTTTGTATTATTTTATAAAATAAAGCCTTGATTTTTCTTAAGTAAGACGTGACATAAAGTTTATAAGCCACTGTATTAAAAACTGTTCGTTTTTTGCAAACTATCGTACATAATACAGGTGAGATAAATTTAGGTTACTCAACAGGATTTTTCTACGGGAACTGCTTAATAGTCAGACTAATGGTTAGCCAATCATTCTCATCACGTTCCGTTTTTTAAAATCGGATAGTTGTTAAGGGGAAGGGGGAGAGGCATTTATGATAACACATACATCCATGTCTTCGAAGATATATCGATATTTAAAGTTAAAAAAATACAGGAATCGGGCTCCGATTGGGATTCGAACGCGTGTACTCCGCAACCGAAGTCAACGTCGTTGACACTCGACACAGGTCCAAAATTATAACAGGACTTAAAAAATATATTTTATGAAATATTATATAGAAACATTTTCCCATCAATATATCTACAGTGTAAAAAGAAAGGTATAAATGCACTGAAGGATATCGCTACTCTTTCATTACATGGGCTTATAGACCGAATCGTGTTTGCAAAGCCTATTCTGTAGGTTTAAGATTACAGGAGTACACAATGGCCAGATGTTGAAAGGGTTATCTAAGACAGAAGTGCTTAGCTCCGTTGACCACCTGGTGCCAGTTTGCTTTTCCCGGATTTCCCATTAAAGAAATGTTGGAGTATTGCAATAAGTATTTAATCCTGCTATTTTTTGTACAATAAGCAATTTCAATAACAAAAGTAAGTGACTTTTTTCTCATATGGTTACGGTTTACCTTTGTAGATTTTGAATGACCGATTATTACAGTAATAAGTGAATATATAGTCATAGGTATATTTTTTGTTGTTTATTGATAAAATGGCTATTTTTAAAAATATCTTTGCCGTTCTGGAAAAAGACTTACCGTTGTAAAGCCTCGACACGTTTCAATGAAAAAAAAACTCTCAAATCGTGAAATAATAAAGCAATCAATTATATTTTATTTAAAAATGAATTTCCACAAAGTAACCACTTTAATCAAACGTCTTAATGTTGGTAAAATTGTGCGTCTTTTTGTTAATTATATACCTTTTTAAAACCATTTCGTCCGAAGTGAAAACTCTTTTATTACATACCTAGTGTCTTTTTATTATTTCAATATTATATTGTTCATGTATTTAAAAATAGTAACAGTTCAAGATCTTACGAATTGTATGCGAGAATATTTCTTTGGATAGATAGATAAATTATGTAAAAATGAAAGACAGTTATATTTCTATATTCATAATGCTGTTAATAAAGCATTAAATGCAAGAAAAATTAATGATAAGGACAGTTTTTAAGGATAATATTAAAAATTTTGCCGACGACTCTATTTTCATTATAACTTGAACGGTGGGAAATAGTATTCTTAGAGAATAGGATTGTTTTTATTAAAATAAATCCCAGTTAAAAAATCAGTTTCAGGGCTTATTTCACTCACACAATAAGCATTGGCAACTTAGTCAGACCACGTTGGCTAATATGAACCAGCTGAGAGCAATTGTAATTTTTCACAAATAGAATTGTGAAATTTATACTACAAAATGTACTTTTTCAGTAATTATTATCGTCAAATGAGGTGCACGTAAAATTTGGTGTAATTGCTCTTCTATGAGAACTGATGAGTAAATCATGTGTCATTTTTTGTGAGCCATCAAAACAACCACGAAAATATTAAGATGTCTCCTACATTTCCTGCTAATTTTACTGATCTCAAAAAGCGCGAGACTTTTTTTTTAAATTTCTGTACTCAATAAAATAAGTATTCAGCACATCAATATTGTTTCAGATTCAATTGAAGGCTTCATTGTTTTGAATAAACTTTCATGAAATAAAAAAAAAATACCGTGAGTTATATTTTCCTTGAAAAGACGAAACGAACCAATTTTTAATTAAATAATAATTTTGGTCCGCTTCAGAGAAGCGTTCTTTGTATATACAGCGAAGGTATTTTCTTTGATACGCCAATTAATTTAATCACAAAGGCCCTTAAAAGTCTGCGCAGCCTATCTCAGATTTATTAAACAAATATTTCGGCTCTTTTCTCTTTCGAGATTATAAAAATATGCAAATTTAGTTAGCCGAAAAATCAAGAAAATCGTTACGTCCTCGCCCATTTCCAATACTTTCAATCTTCAGGTGTGACCAGTCAATTCATGGAAAAGAGGCATTATATTTAAAAAATGAAACACACTCTGCTTATACTAAATAAAAATATTGTCAAAATACGTATTTGCTTGGTTTTTGTATGCTCGAAATGACGACATGCATTCAACATATCGTTCAAGTTAAATGATACAATTTAATTTAAAATTCATATTATTCTTCCCTTTTGTTCAATGTAACTTGTAAAAAATGTATAAAATTGGAATCATTGGGATTTTGTACTTTTAGAGTTTTGTCGCTAAAGATCCGGGTATCACCTTCCAGCATCTTTAGGCATTTCATGTGCACGAATGAACTTAAACTGACAACCATTCAAATTTTATTTCGAAACTCCATCCAGCACCTTCATTCAAGGTTTTTAATTAATACATATTGACACCGCCTTATATGGTAGATTGGTAGGTCATCAGAACTCTCTCGAACGATCTATTTTTCACCTCAGTCTATGAGTTTAAGTCGATATCAGGAAATAAATTCATTCTTATAATACTCTATATTGAAATCTATAGCGATTCAATATAGAGTAATTTAAAATTTGTAAAAGAAACATTTATGCGGACGTCTAGCTCTAAATGTCTCTTGGCTCTTTCACGCCCTGAGTGCATGGTATTTCATGAAAAGTTCGATGGGCCATAAATAATAGCTTATCGCGCGGACTTTTAACGGTCTTCTTTTTGTAATAGTCTTTTGGTACCTAATGGAACCGCTTACTTTAATACAGTCACAATTAGAGATTGGAGAACGTTGCACGTGCACTTGTTAGCCATATAAATCTTGCAAGATTGGCTGAGGTAATTCTCCCATACTTGAAGTCTTGGAAAGTAGCCTCAAGCTCTCAATCCTCCCCATAAGACTAAATTCGCGTTCAAGTCCTGATATCGTCGCCGTTATTGTTATAATTGTGTTTTGTATTTTTAATTTAAATTCTGTGTGTGCGTAACGTGTTTAACGCTAACTAAATAAATTACATGTGTGTGCTAATCGCGCTGTTAACATTTTGAGATCGTGTTTTTAACTAAGAGCATCCTGATTCCCCTACTCCGATCCCTAAATTTCTATTTCCGAGTATCGGACGGAGGTTCTTTCTCATTTACGAGAGAACCCGAATCAAGGTCGTCTCAATATATATACTATCGTCGTTTTATATATGTATGTACATGTTTTTTATCAGTTGAATATAGTCCGAAATAAGTAAAACTTATCATCGTATTTTTTTATAAATATCTTTGCATAATATTCTCATTAATGTTAACAATATAAAGAATATGTACTGTGTCACGTCAGTCGGCAATTTGGTAAATTATACTTATTCAGTTAATTACAGTAATAAAGTATATAAACTCATCTTTTGTTGAAGATGTATGCTGGTATTATTTAACATTCCAGTTGGTATCAAAAGATCATACGATATTGTATAAACAGAACATTAGGGCACGGTCGCATTACCTTGTTATAACGTAGCATCTCTGAGAAGTTATTAATTCGAACTAACTGGATACGTCAAATACAAACACTGGCGCTCTGTTAAGTTTTATTTCGTCTTATACCTAAAGACAGAATGGAAGCTCGCGTACTTGTACAGAGGATAAGCTGATTTTATATTATTAATTTTTCATTTGAATAATAATTAAACTTAATTCGAAATCCGGTTCAAAACCCATTTATTTTTCAATGCTGTAAGCCAGCGATGCACAACCTGCGGCCCGCTGTGATATTTTATGCGGCTCAATATGACAATGTACATGGATTAGTGATACGAGGACTAGTAGTTATCTAATCGCTCTCTATACACGCCTTTTTTGGAATAGGACGAAAGGTGCGAAGTGATTTTTAGCAACACAAACGCCCATTGCCTTCGAGCAGAATCGATATATCGACTAAAAAAATCTGCTCGTACAGCAGTGATGCACAACCTGCGGCGCTCAATGACATTATATGCGGCCGGAAATAACAAATATCTATCACCTTTTTTCTTCAGAACTTTTTACGGACGATGGTAAAACAATAAAATAATAAAATTTTTAACAATTTAACATGCACTAAGAATATCGATAATGTAATCACTATAATCCATGCGGCCCTCGAACTATCTTAGAATTGATAATCTTTCCCTTCTCCGAAAAAGGTTGCGCATCACTGCCGTAAGCAATATGTGGGATGATAAAACACCCGATTCTCTTTTTGCATGTGTTCCAAAGACTAACGTGCAATAAAACCGCGTAAATAAGATAAGGTGCCCATTCAAAAGTTGTTGATAAGTTCCTCATTACTAAAAACCAACTCAAAGTCGATTTTATTCACGAAAGATACAAATATTTTCAAAAGTTATAGATATACAAACTTAATTTTCAATTAAAAGGTTTATCCAGATTTTATCAGATAAATGTTCTTTGTCATGTGGGTTGGAAATGCGCAGTGGATGCCCCAGGAAAGCCTTGAACCTGCCTGTCTCTTATCAACCAAATGTATTCCGTCACCCCAGAATGCCGCTGATGACCTACATAGGATGGACTCAGTGGAGCTACGGAACGGCGGGATAACCTGAGAGGAATCAAGGAGCTTGTCTGGTGTCAGAGAGTCTTGGAGATACCGCTGTTTTTCAGTAAAATAAATATATAAAAAGGTATCATTTTGTATACATTGCATTTGTTGGATTCGTTACCGATAGATAATATTTAAAATCTACATATGTATATTTAAAATCAAACAAATAAGCACACGTATCGTGAAATATTATATGTCAAATTAAACAATCAGTAAATTATCTTTTTCTAGTTTTTTTAATCTCATTAGAATTGAATGTATAATTTTTAGCGCAGAATTTTTTTTCTTTACAATGTCGCGAGCTTGTTGTATCATATCAGTGTCCTTCGTACGGTTTGACAAGAGCACGCCTGAGCTAGAATACTGATGAGCCTTTAGAAGCTGTTCCTCACCCCCTGTTCACCCAGCAGCACCAACACCCCCATTCACCATCCACTAGATAACCTCAGCCGAAGAAAATTACTTCACATCGCAAAACACACAAATGGTTTTGTTTTGTTAACATTTTATTTGTGGCCTCGGATAAATTCTTTGATTCTTTTAAATGCATTGTTAAATATAATTAAGTATTTCGACTGAGGGTGCTTGATGGAATTTCAATATCAAACTTGAATTTTTTGAATTTTGTACTTTTCCATGAGTTTTGTCGCTAACGACCCGGTTTTCGCCTTTTGGCATCTATGGAATCATTTGGAATGCCTGAAGATGCCGAAAGCCGAAACCCGGGTCGTTAGCGAAAAAACTCATGGAAAAGTACAAAATTCAAAAAATTCAAATTTGGCACTGTTAAATATATGTAATATGATAATATCAATATAATAAAATAAATAAATAGTATTTTAATAGAAACTATTTCTACACTGAACATGAAGTTATTATTCGTGAACTATTTATAATATAAACATATATGCGGATATCAGAAGCTTATCGTGATAAATCATCAATGTATCAAATTTTTCCAACTCATATTTTTATAGCAATTTAATTAAGTGATCTACTTTTATCTTTGTATATAAACGATTATTACAAACTGTTTACTACAAGTCAGAACAAGTATATCCGTGCACTTGAAATGCCTGAAGATGCATAAAGGCGAAACCCGGGTCGGTATCGACAAAACTCGTGGTAAAGTACAAAATTCAAACGATTTGATATTTAAATTCCATCAGTAAAAATCCTTAAATATATTATTTTGTTGTTGACAGCTCCAATCAAAAATTAAGGTTGGCTTATTTCTACAAGATACCAAAAAGTTAATTTGAACTATAACTGAATATACTAAGTGAAATAAAATTTAATTTATAAGTATATTTTTATTTATTCTTATTGATTAACTTTCTATATTTATAATATGTTTGTATATATTATTAGTAAAAAATTGAGAAAAATTAAGATTTAAGATTTTAACAGAACGATAACGACATAATCTGATAAATTTATAATCAATTGTATCCAAAAATCTGTAGGTATGTATTTACTTATCTGTATTATAAAATCATTCATTCAACCAACGAGCGGTATAACTAGATTATTTAAGTTAAAAGGTCACAGATGAAAATGAGATTCTGATAATTTTCTAATAAATAAACATCAATTTTCTTATAAAATAACAACACAAATAACACCGCGAAGTAAAAACACTTTGAAATCTGTTTGTTTTCATTGCGTCTTATAAATTGCTTTTCTTAGAATATTGGCATATGTCAAAACGTGTTAGCTCTTTTCAATCTTTGCCGCTCAGTTTTTCTAGCATAACAATCGTTTTTGAAACGTTTTTAAGCTAGCTCCTTTGCCTGAGTGAAGTTTAATTTTTAATTAAAATTCAAATTTTCAACGGCTTTAAATGTGATGGATTACGTTTTATAACATAGAGAGCAGATAGTTATTTATAATTTAAAGCATACTATGCGTACAGATATCAAGAGAGGTAATGTGAAAGATGCCCGGTTAGAAGTGCAGTGGTGAACATCGTTGACTTCCGTGACGGACCACCCGGTACGATCAGTATTTTTTCAGTCGATAAATCGATATTGTTCAAAGGCAATAGGTGTTCGTATTGTACTAGTCCTGTCCTATTCCTCGTATCCTTTCAATCCCTACTCATTTAGAAAATGAGAGGTTGAGCAACATATGTTGAGATAAACTTCGTGAGGAGTCCATATGTCCTATGTTCGGACATGGTCAAAAAAATAAATGTAAGTGAGGTTCACAAAGGTAATCAAAACCTGCACATTCTAATGGCTTGAAACTGGGTCGGCAGTAAATTTAATAGAAATATATTATTCATTCGACAAGGGGGTTTCTTCTATTATAAATAATATTTATTACCATTAAAAAACACATGCTTAAGATGCACAGAAAAAAGCTAAAATAAAAATAATAAATGTACAATAATGTTGGTAAAATTTTAAACATGTTTGACTAATGTTTTCAACAAAAATTATAATGTTTTTGAAAAGTTCTGAAATATTGATGTACGAGAAACTAATTTACTCCAGACAAGCGATGTCGTATCTTAGCAATTTGAACATGATTAATAGAGCATAAATATACTAGATATTAACTGTTATGTCTTTATTATTTCCAAGAAGAACTTGATTCAAACCAATTTACTATCGTGCTAGTTATAGTGCTCCAATATTGTTAAAACTAGTATTTAGGATCTGAAATAAATGTTGGATGTTAGAACATAAATAATAATAATAACACATTTTTAGAACTTTTTCCACATGAGATTTATTTCATCAGGACCGGTTTCGCTCATGGCGAGCATTATCAACTAATAAGGAATACAATAAAACAGTGGTATTTATGCAAAGTTAAGTATGAAAACAAGGTATGACAAACAATTGGTAAAACAACTAAGCAAATAAATTACAAGAAAAATAGACTAAAAATAAAATGTTGAAGACCTCTTAGCAATGCAAACTTACACATCAAAAATCAATTAAGTATAAGTTAACATTAACAAAGTAAAAGACCAAAATTAAGTGCATTTAATAAAAGTAAATAAATCTACATGTCTGTCAACCATAATTAGAAGGAAATCTCGGTAATGAGTTCAATTGAGTCAGTTCCTATAACAGAATAAAAGCCATATCAATTCTTACAAATTAAAATCAAACAAAGGAAAATAAAAAATATCAGAAATAAAAGTAGGAAGAAATACAATAAGCTTAGGTTTAATGAATCGGGTATAACAAAGTTATAATGCCTTTCCACCAAGTATTGACAGGGAACACCTTAAAAGTGATACATAAATAATAGATAATAAATATACGTGCAATGAGCTATTATATATATCTCGTTTAGATATTTACTTTGCGATGAATTCTGACGTTCAATACTTTCGAAAAAACATGCTATTTATTTTCTTGACACAGAATGCGTAATTCAAAATTGAAAGATTTTGCTTCTGAATGTTATTTCAAACATTGTTAAGGTTTAAGTGCATCTAAAAAGGTGGGGTCTTTTGGCCAGAGTCGGGGTCGTCGCAGCGTTTTGGCCGGAGTCGTACTAGGAATCGGAAATTTTGAAAAGCATGATTTTTTATTTTTTGCATATAATATGTAAAATTTGGTCATTGGCTGGATTGATTGGTTCGTGAACGTGACGAAATTAAGCTTTTGTTAGTCGGAGTCGTGTTTTTGGAGTCGAAGTTGTGTTTTTTTTACGACTCCACAGCCCTGGTAAAAACTGAAAATACAAAAGTATTATTTTGTTTCGAATATTGTGATTCTATTCTATAATATCGCAGACTTCAGCAATCATACAACGTTAGGTGGGTAAAATTTGAAATAAACTTTTGAAATATAACCTATAGCTCTTTTTGACAAGTAAGTATGAAGTCATGGTTATTTCAAAGTCATAAAACTATCATAAACTTGATGACTCCCCAATGCATGCCTAATGTTTTACATGCCTAAAAAAACTATTAATTTTAGAGACGGTAAAATGTTGAAAATAATAACTTGCAAGTGTACACCAAATGGACACGGTTGAGAAATCATTCACAAAATATTTAATTTTGGTCCAAGGCGCCTAGCGATCAGAGTCGTGCGGTAATACATTTCTCATTAATCAATATTAATAATAATCACTAAAAAAGGTCATTAAACAGTATTATAGGTGTGACTACTATACTAAATATGTACTTTCATTTTTCGTACCTTGTACGTTACTAAAAATCCGTCTTTTTCATAGTCTCTCCCTATTCAGAGCATATAGCCGCCACAAGCCGCCACTCGTAGATTTTTTTGTCACCCGCCAAGCTACTTGCTACCTCCCAGGCCATCTCGGCTCCGCTGACTTCATCTTAGTGAGCGTCACCAGCAGCCTTCCAGAGCGAAGGAATCCATCAAGTTGATACAAGATACAGGGAGGATATCTGGCCTCCTTTATAGTCCTGTCTATCATTTAGTCATAAATAAAAGGTTATTAATGAAGAATTTCTCCATCAAGTAAAAATTAATAGAAATCAATAAGACTCTGGAATAATCAATTATTAGTAAAATAACAATTAAAATAGTAAAGGTGTCTAAATTTATTTCCCATATAAGGTATTCCAATAAATACAAGTACCTAATTAATGCTGTGACTATTTGTGGTTGTAGAAGAATTCTACTCTTCTTTATTTCTCATTCATAAAAATTGTAATTAATGTATTATGATAAATAAATAAAATACGATAGAAATAAAGTTGCTTTTCAAAGAGACGAAACGTGTCTCACTCACAAATAGTAACGCATACAGTAGAATATCAAAGTAATGAACTGTATATCATCAATATCATTGAATCTTTGTATTTTTTTTATAGAAACATGAAAATGCAAGAAATTCGTCTATATCAAAAATTTGTAGATCATGGACGCCTCTGGTAATTCTGGGAACGAGTTCAATTGACCGAGTTACTCAGTCGCGTTCACTGCTTAAATTTTTGTGTCATCGTAATTCTTGTGAATTTATTATCCCACATAAAATACATAAGTTTATTACCTTATTCCCTTAACGAAGAGATTTTGATGGTAGTTCTTTTTCGCTATTTAAGATCTGTTAAAAACAGAATTTGAAATTTAGTATTCATGAGGACACTGTGAATTATGTATACAGTATTCAAAGCATTAAATGTACGCAAAAGATACTTTTACAATTTTATAACAGGTAAGTCAGTCAATTTATTAAACATTGAATTTGACAATTGGCTTTTAACCATTAGCTGTGTATTTAGTTATTTATACAGTTTTTTAGCTTTCTATTAGTATTGCTTTGATGAAATTTTAAAGTGATATAATTTGCAACATCATATGGGGAACGGGATGCAGGAGTCTTGATTCAATGCGAAGTAGATTAAAACCACTTCAGTACCGTGAGGCCACTGGTGGCCGCCGCGTACGGACGTCGCGAATACCGTCGCAAATATTGCATACATATATTTAAACAATCTATCTGTAAGAATTCCTATGATATTTTTCTTTTCATAGCTAGTGACATCTATACACTGTCTCTAGAAAAAATTGTCTTTCTGTCATCAGTCGATCTTGTTGAAAAAAGGATATTTTAGAAGCTGACTTGCAGTTGATGTGATCAATGCGACCATTTTGTTCGGTACTGAAGCGGTTAAGCCCGAGGCCACGGCGGATTCTCAGTATGCGGATACATAAAAATGGATGTTAAAAGAACAGTCCCGTGCAGCCCTGTCTCGGGCCAAGTAAGTGAAGATTAAATTCGATTCGTTTCTTTTCTTGATCGAATAGCGTTATGGAAGGCGGCTGTGAAAAACGGCTGCACACACATTACGGGAGGTGGTTGGAAAACTCATCCAAATATATAGGTATTCAAATATAATGAAACCGCAATTCCCAGATGCATGTGTGATCTACTTTACAGAACACCACACTAATTTTCTGCCGTGACGCAATTGAAACTTGTTTACTTGTGTAGAGTTCAGGTTTTTACTGAGTCAGTCACTTTTATTAGATAAATTTATTATAATTATAAATGTGGTTTAAAAATAAAAAAATCTTATCGTGCATGTAACTGCGGTTATCTCTTTGCCTTATTCATTCAATTCACGTGCGTATTTTGCAAGACAAACACAATTATTCATGATTAATCACTTGCCACAGAGGTTTATTAATAAATATTTTTTTAATTATCAGTAGTTTGCACACTAAAATGAGTTTATTTGATATTTTGATTGAAATTAATTAACACGGAAAGTACTCTTCATTTGTTACAGATAAATTTACTACCTACATCAGTCCCTATATATACATCTGTATTATTATATATTTTTTTTTAACCATATCTGTTCCCAACATTGATTATATAGACTCGTTGAATTTATTTAACATGTATTTTTTCTACAAGATCTGCTTGTTACTCAGTTGCTCAACTAGGTGTAGGAATTGAAAGGATACGAGGACTAATGGTTAGCTAATCGCTCTCGGAACGCGCCGATTTTGGGTAAATGAAGTAGGGTGGGAAAGGATTTTTAGCAACACAAACACCCATTGATTTCGAACAGAATCGATAAATTGACTGAAAAATTCTGTTCGTACGAGTTCACGTCCATCACGCAGGCCAGCGACGTTGACCACTGTTCAACGAACCGGACTAATTGATTCCTTCATAATATATTTTGTCAACGTGATCGTTTTCTTTATAGCTCTACTATCCAAGCTTATTTGGCCATCTTTAAAAAAACAATATTCAGCTTCCCCTTGATATCTACAAAAATATTTTTACATATAAATACATACAATGATAGCTTGGCGTAATTTTTATGAAAATAAAATAAAACTTGATAACTTTGTTATTGCACGTATGGCGTTACAATAAGTGACACGTGTTTGGCCTCTTTGAGATTCATCTTCTGACTTATTTTCATTGTTGAGTTGATCTTAGAAACAAGGTCAACTTTGAGTCATTTGATAAATTTACAACCTCATTACGGAACTGGGGGTATTCTAAATTATTCTTTGGGTTCGACGCGGAATAGATGATCCTCCCTCACCGTGATATACAGATACATATACAGTATACTTAATATGAAGGCTAAGCATTTTGTTTTTCATTTTTATCAGAGCACTACAAGACTAGAAGATATCTCCCCTTTCTCTAGAGGCAAAAATTTGTTTATTTTATTGGTTATAGAAAACGATAATATACACATAACAAGTGATGATAAATCGACCTAAAATTAACTAAAAAAAATAGTTTCAATGCATTTACGACATTTGTTTTGTTTTTAGTTTCTCAAACCACCACCTGAATCGTTTTATTCAGGGTGCGGAGTTTCCTTAATTAATTAGAAAAAAATGCATTGCAATATATTTTGTAGGTTTGCATATTAAATTTGTACATCAAATGATGCAATTTATTACGATATTTTTTCTATTCGGCCTAAAACAGTGGTTCTCACAGAAAATTGCACTATGGCCGCATCTTCAACATAAATGTTCCAATGGAAATATCTGGTGGCCGCACCAAATTATTGTTTTGAGTTTGTTGTGTGTGATGTATGTCAAATGGACCTAAACATGTTTGTCAATTTACTATTGGTATTAATTGCGTCCGAAAAATTTAATTTTCAGAGCGTTTATTGGCAAATTAATTTGTAAAACCACTTTTTTTAAATATCAATCTTTTCTATGAAGCTCTTGGTGGCCGCAGCCAAACGCTCTGGTGGCCGCACATGAGAACCACTGGCCTAGAATGATGATGTCCCATGGTTTCCACATAACCCATGTAACTATTATTTGTGCAAACATGTACCGATGTGGAATAAAGTGTATTTTTTATTTCATTGAATACTAACTCAATAAAAGATCTAAACAAATTTTCAGTAAGAAGATCAAATATCAAAGAATACACATATTTTCTGTTGCTCTTATTTAATTGAATACGTGTCTTCGAGTCATTAAAAATCTTAAAATACTATCAATATATATGTAAATAAATCACATTTTTTGTCGTACTATCTCCACATAAAAATAATAATGACACCGGTCCAGTTCTTAATAATATTAAACTTGGAAGTCGTACAAAAAATGTGTTTTATTTATTAAAAATAATACCTCCCACCAAGAAGTGACAGTTCTTATATTTAAGTACATTATTTAAAAAAATAATATTGGAAGCTCTTACTTGCAATGCGCCGCATAAAAACATTGAAGCAGCGTATATTTTACTTTTGCTTACATTTGATATAATGGATCACCTTTTAGTGCACATGGCTATTAAATACACAAAGATGTAGTATTATTACGACAGTAAAACCTGACATTTTTTGTAGTGCTGTGGGAGCATGTCCCGTCTCAGTCTTAGGTTTACGTCAAACTTTGTTTACGAATGCAGAATTAGACTATAAAATTTTCCGGCGTAAGAGGTTACCATTACACATTAGCAACAAAACAGCGCCTATGAGTGTGTGCGGCAATAAAAACTAAGCCATAAACATAGTATCTCTTTTATGTGCGCTATTTACACGAGACTTTTGGTATGACCCACAAAAAAGCACAAGAGTCCGCTTGTTAAATTTTTTCAAGTGGCTTCCTACTTGGTACTTTAAAAAAAGTGCTGAGTGAACGAATCGCGCAATCACTCTCAGCGTTTAATATGTCTCTCTATGAGTGGTTCGATTTCTAAATTCATGGATTCACTGATTCTGCCAAATGACGCTCGATAAATTTTTGAATGTTGAGACTATGCAAAAAGTTGCTCGAAACAAAATACACAAAAGAAGAAAACAGTTTATTTTTTACGGGCAATTGCAACACGTGCATACTGATAAAAGAACTCTCCTATCTTTATGTACGTATTTAGATATACAATATTAAGTTTTAACATTATTTTTTTATGAATTATTACATACTGTAAAAAATATACAGTCTTGATTATATTTAATAAGATTTGAATAAATAAGAAGCACTTTTGGTAAAGAGCACGACCGTTTTCTCTTGCTATATTTCTTTCACCGATGGCTTATTGCAGTGCTCCCCAATTTTTTTCATCCAACGAACCCTAAGATATAATCTAAGAAAAATGTTTTGTGCGGCCTTGTCACTAGTCTAACTCAATTTGTTTCTATTGAAATTTCCAAACAAAAACACACCAATCATTCAACAGAGAATGGCATAAAAGATATACAGCGGAACCCCGATCTTAAGTTCTCGCATTATACGTTTTCCCGCGTGGTGCGTTCATTTTCTATGGTCCCGGTATTTAGTTCATATTGAAAACCTCCCCGCATTCACCGCTTCCTGCATTAATCGTTTGTTTTATACGTTCCCTTGAAAAACGTAGAATCGGGGTTTCACTGTAATGTAGAAATTAATAAAAAGGCAAAAACAAAACATCAAGCTTAATGCTGAAAATTTCCACCTGAATTGTTTGCAGTGAATTGATCAGCCGAACAGCCCTTGTGACTGTTGACTTAAATATCTTACGCGACAAAAAAAAAACTAATAAAAATGATGTTTGGTTTTGGTTACAGCCACGTAAGTAATTATATATTACTAGTATTGTTACCCGGCTTCGCTCGGACTAAGCGACCAATAATTATTTAATGTTATATCATTTCCAAAGAATTACAGACCCACAGCATACATACATACACCGATTCGGTATTTCTAGTATTGTTATCCGGCTCCGCTCGGACTAAGCGACCAATAATTATTCATTCCCAAAGAATTACAGACATACATACATACGCCGTTTCGGTTTTATATATAAGATACATAAAAGATTCACTGCATATTTACACCTAATTCAATGCGATTAAAGATACATGGTAATTCATTTCAAATGTTATAGTGCTGTTGTATGTACGAATGCGTGATTTGATTTTGAACGTAGTATGAAAATAAGTTAGCATAAAATACCTTGGACTCGTCGCCCGCCGTAATAAAATAAAATCCGCAATAAGCTAAGAAACGAAATAGCTGATATGAAAATATAGTTTCCTTCGTGGAAAAGAGAGACGGGTGTCTTACCAGTATTGACATAAGGTACTGGGGGTTATACGTTGTTCATACCTAGTACGTATATTACGCTTCTTGGTTTTACAGTAGGCTGTAGCAAGTTACGGTATTAGGTAAACCTCTCGTATACTCGGGAAGCTTGTTTGTTAGTTATTTGAATTTTTATGGGACGTACAAATGTACGATTTCATTTTTTTTTAGTTAAAACAGATTTACATTGCAGTATTATAATAAATACTTAAAATTATGAAAGTAATTCACTTCATTGTAATGTGATGGATTAATTGATTAAAACTGTCAAAAAAATAATATCCATATTTTCAGATAAAACAAAAACGATTACTATTCGTATGAATTTTGTCTGTTCCATGATTTTTGTCAGAAACCACCCGGGTTTCTTGAATAGGTATGAATATGATGCCAAAAAGCGAAACCCATTATTATTTATCAATATACTTTAAATCTGTGATTTGGATGAAAAATGGATGGGTGGGGATTTACAAATCGCAAAAAAATCTTTGGGCCGACAGTTATAAATCGACTGAAACCTTATGTAGTATGTATCTAAAAGTGTCCGTTTGGGATTCGAATCCGCCACCACACATCGAAATAAGACCAACGCTCGAGTGAGCGTACCACTCCACTACAGACTTGGTAGACTCTTTTCTCAAGAATACAACTGCATTAAATATATATTCAAATATATTTAATATATTTCTTAACAGGGTAAGGTTTTTAACATTAAATTGGTTTAAAATAATGTTTTTATTCATTTAAAATTAGTTTGATTATCTGCTTTATTCTTGAACCAATTGTTCAATAAAGTTACCTTTATATAAACCGCCCGGTTTGGATTTAATTTTCATTGGTTAATAATCCTCTCAATACGCGAAGGTATATTATTTTTGTAGAATGTTAATTGATTTCATTTTCATTACCTTTTAAATTAACATTCAAAACGGTTATATCAAGAAGTAAATATATCAAGAAGTATATATCAAGAAGTAAATAATGTAGGTATCATAATCAATTAATCAGAAGGTAAACATGCTTATTTCATAAGCAGAATTGATGAATTTGATTCAATTGCCATTTACTTGGTAGAAATCCATTATAATACGATGAAAAAAATAACAATTTATTTTAATTCTACAGATGAAGATGGCGTAAGCCGAAAAAGCGATCAACAAATACATAAAATAATATCTGTAGAATTAAAATACATATTTCATTTTTTCACCGTATTAGGAATTGATGAAGATAACATTTTATCAGTTAATTATATACTTTTTTTACCCATAAGTAATGAAATAAAAAGATATTCTTATCGTTATTTTCTGTGTTACATAGATTTTAACATTTAAGAATTGATGAAAAATCGTTAATTTGCTCACAAAAGGATTTATTATATACCTATTCTAAGAAATTGATAGCTTTAATAATTTAAATTGCAATGAATTTAATTTCGACTAGCAGGCGCTGCTCAAAGTATAAAATTAAATAAATAATCCGTCCATCGTAAACATTTACAAAATTACTCACTGTAATAAAATTATGAATGAATAAATAATTAAATTCCCTTTTCAAGCGGCCCGGATCAGTGGGTAGGTGGTACTTTCGCTATAATGAGAGAGAACCTTTTCATTTTGAACTTTGTGTTTTCCGCGCGGCCACTCCGTAAATCTATACAGCGAGCAAGCAGTGAAACAAAATTATAATGAATAAGCGGAAAACTGCTTCTGGCGTAGAGCAAATAAAACTTTTGCATCTCGACGGGATATTGTAGCGAGCTGAGGTGCCTGTCTGCTTTACTGCCTACCTCTCCGACCCACCTCGCCCCGTCAGACCTGAAGACGTTGTTTTACACTCAGTTCAACAAGTCTGTGCTTGACACATTAAAACGAAATAATAATTTATAAATATTAACCGCTTCAAATTCCAAGAACTTGGTTACATAGCAAAGTCGTCTCTGAGTAGCTATAATATGGATAATTGAGAATCTGATGAGTGAATTGAGCCAAGATGCACTATATCATATTCTTCAGGTCGAAAAGTATCCTACGAATGATGTGAGATTACTAAAAACACTAATTAAATCGTATTTTTTTCATTTAATAAAACTATGCCCCTTTTATAATCTTATTTCAATCATTATGTTTCTGAAATACTTTTTTTTGATCATGTTTGTCGTTAGCTTCTACGTAATGGAGAGTTTTTTTCAGAAAATAAAAGTATGTATGAGCGAGTAAATTTTTTTTAATCATTTTGCTACTTGGCTCACTTCACTTCTCAAGGGCTGAAATGTTATGTTTGCGGTGAAATAATCTCACCCCTTTTATAACACTATTTCAATAATTTGTTTCTGTTCATTTATGTTGTAAGCTTACACGAAGTGTTAAAATTGTTCTACAAAAAACAAAGGAAAATCGAAACTGAAAAGGCAAAAAAAGATTAATCCAATGCCGTAATGTTCAATTTTATTTCGTTAATATTTGTTGTTACAAGCGACTATTTTTTGTTACGTTCAATAAAAACTAGTAAATTGATATCAATTTATTGTAAGTACATAATATTATAAAAAAGGTAAACTATCAGTTACAGCCAGTCATTTAAACGGGAAACACAAAACTGTATTTTACTAATGAAATTACACAGAATTGCATGAAATTGTATTTATATAATGTATATTTTTATCGCTAATTTTTAAAATACATTGGTGTAATTATTATGTTATATTGCATTTTTTCGTCGGTTAAAAATATGGAAACATAATAATATATCTAAAATCGATTTAGTCATTATAAGTTGACGTACCATTTATTTTTAATCGAACAGACTACGTTTTGTAATATAATACGTAACAATGTTGTATCTACGTGTAGAAGTGTCGATGTACAATACTTTTGATGTACGCAAAAGTTTTCCTTCTGTAGATTTCCATGGCTGTTTGTGTTTCGAGATAGAAACATTTTGAAATATGAAGGTGTTTTTCAGAATCAAAAGTGGACCGAAAAACAAATGAATCATCGTTAGCGTGGCACTTTTCAGACGAACGAAAGATGTTTTGTTGTTTTGTTTTGTGTATATATTATATACGTATGTCAGAAAAGGAAAAAAGAACCATGATTAGAATAAGGTATGTTAAGAATTGCAGATACTAACGCCGCTGATATTTGAATATGTTGCAATCGAATTTCAATCGAATATTCGAAAATGTATATCGGCTTCTTTTTGAAATTCGAATATTCGAACTTTTGCTGTATTATTCCTATATTATTTAATCATTCAGTGTTTCATATATTGATGTAATTTATTTTTTTAATTGAAACAATACAATACTCACTCAAGACGCGTGCTGGCAACTTATCTGTGCTAACAATGAATACTCGTAGAAAAATAATGAATATATAATATCTAATATGATAAAACTCACACAAAATATTATTTTATATTCGAGCATTATTTGGAAAAGAATACTTATTTGGAGGCCATATTATTATATTATGCGTGATTTTTATTGAACGCGTGCCATGCAGAAATGTTTCTATTCAAAATAAATATATGAATTTAGTATATATTTATATTACAGAAGATTTCGTTTCAGATGATTCCTTAAAGACCGCGGAGATATTACGGGAACAATTAATAAAATCAAAAAAATGTAATTTTAGCACAGATTTAAAAAACAAAATGCCATAGGTACATAGTACATACTAAGTGTCATCATAAATGAATTATCAGTCAGTCAAGAAATAAAGAGTTGTGTTTTAAGACCGTTACACAATAAATCATTTGGTCATAGTGCCTCAATCGAATATTTCTTCATTTCGTATGAGGATTTTTTTATTAGGCATTCTAAACTATAGTTTCATGAAATATCGCAGTATTTGACCGTGACCAGAATTCTCGCGTAATCTTTTTTTCAAGTATGACTTCACTGCTTTGCACGGTTTTGACTATTGATTAATTTGATATTTTATTATCATTAACTGAACATTAATTAATCATCGTCTGATTTGATTAATTTTTTCGTCATACGTAACAAATCATTATAATTGTTACAATATCAAATAACACAATATTGATTCTTTTAATGATATATGGGTATATGTAATCGTATTTTTTGGACCAATAGTTATAGACAATGTTGCTATCATTTCATTTGCTGATCCGTGGTAAAGTTTCATCACCTGTAGGAAAAACAGTCGCGCCCCATACACCTGCCCGCTTCCCTATTGGCCAAGGTAACCTGCCAGTCCTATATACACCTGTATTCATTGTGCAATGTGCTTTTCAGGTTTTACCTGTACTGGAACAGGTGGCTTTGCGCACCTTTGGTCGCGATTGGCTGACAAGGTAAAGCCACGCCCGCTTTATTGATCCGAGTTGCAATGAAACAGGTGAGGTATAACCGGATTGGCTGCAGGTTCCCGTGTGCAATAGGTGTGCGCAGGTAACCTAGAGAAAATTATAATTTTCCACTTTTAAGGATATATTCCGGAAAATATCAATGTAAAATTTTATTAAAATAAGATTTTCAACTTATTCCAAAAATAATGTGACAATTTCATATTCTTTTATCATAGGTATAATTTAAGCTGCCTCGTTTCGTCGGTGTTAGTAAGGTAAAAAGGACGAGAAGATAAAAGGCTTTGATGCTGATGAACCAGTTGTTAGCTATATCAAAAATCACCCAATTCTCTTTACTCTTTCTAAGTTCTTATTATCTCAACCCAAAATTGTATTATTACAACATTTGTATAGTAGAATTTCTGACACAAAGAAATAAACGGGTATGTACGCTTTCGTATCTTCATTTATGAGTCTATTCTTGTTTAATTGATCTCTTTCCTTTGCCGTTTTATTCAACGTTTGAGAAACACTTCACTAGACACTTAGTCACTGTATTTAATAATATTTTGCTCATTCTAGGTCATACGAACTAAGATTTTCTGATGTAATCCTTTTAAGAATACAACCATGTCTAACGGTAACGTCGTAAATTTTGTATTTAATTGCTTTTAAAATCGACATCGCATTTTATGTGCGTAAATAATTCGTTAAAAATACACTCACGGAAGAATTCTTCAAGCGTTATTTTAGTACCTACCTCTACAAAGAACAGCCCGTACTTTCAACGAATGAATTTAACCATGTCATCTTGCGCATATAAACGGTAGAGTAAGCCATGAATGCAGTCACACCCAGCCAGCGATCCCTTTCCGAGTAATATTTATTTCATTATCAACTCAAAGGTACCATGAAATGAGCTCTCGTTCGTCAGGACAAGGAGGTCTCTCATATAAAGCAAACACCATTCATTGACGTTAAGCCTGTTATTTGTTCAGTCGGTGCTTTATACCAGGGGTTTACCAGACTTTTTGAGAAACGGGCCAGATTGAATTTTTCAAAACTTGGCGGGCCGGATGAATATTTATTTATATGTTCTTATATAATTATATTATAAAAACAAATGTTATTTCTATTAGAATTTTAAATTTTAAATATTTATTATATTACTCGGTTTATACGATGTCGTATCTTGTTGTATTCACAAACAAATCTTTTGAAATTAAAAAAAAAAAAATTATTTGAATAATTTATTTTCAAAAATCGACAATTTTTGGAAGGCTGGATGAAAATCTTTGGTGGCCAGATCCAGCCGGTGGGCCATATTTTGGTGACCGTCGCTTTAGACTATTTATAAAATGTAAGAGTTGAAATGAATAATTGAGTGATGAAAGGTATATTTTTTAATTTAAAATATGTAAATCATTTCAACTAAACGAGCTTGCACGATCCGTGGAACAGTGGTCAGCGTAGTTGACTTCAGTGACGAGATCGAGTCCCTGTACGAGCAGAATTTTTTAGTCAATTTAACAATTCTTTTCGAAGGAAATAGGTGTTCGTGTTGCTTAAAATCCCTTTCCCACCCTTCATCTTATCCCAAAAAGCGGCGCGACTAACTAAACACTAGTCCTGTCCAAGTCCTCATATTCTTTCAATCCCTACTTTCTTCGAAAAATAGTGGCTGAGTAACTGAGTAACAAGTAGTTCTCGAAGAAAAGAAAATGTTCAGATAAGCTCCGTAAGGAGTCCATATGCTCCAGGCAGGGAGCGGACACGGTAAAAAAAACGAGATCGATGAATTGTGAAATCACGACAATATTGGTAAATTATTTCCAGCGGGTTTATTTTTCATACAATTATTCGATATGCAAACAGATTTAAGCATGTCGATTTTGATGACTTTCCACGTCCACGGGAAAAAAAACCACATGGAATTTCTCAAAATGGGTTGATTTACATTTATTAAAAAAAATCACACACACAGTCAAGGCGTCACGTAATTATTTTTTAAGCTCACATCATTTGAATGTTTTTTTGTACAGTCACTCGAGATCAACTCGAGGAGAGAAAATTTTCAAGTTTTGTTTATTTATTCAGCCGCATGTTGATGGATATGACCATCAACATGCGGCTGAATAAACAATATGGTCAAAGCAATATGGCTCCACAAAAGGAGCGAATATGGTCAAAGATGAAAGAAAAATTTTTCTCAACGAGCTGATCTCGCGTAATTTAGGCATTATAAGGCAAAATATATGTCACTTTGCGTACCGAAATCGCAATTTATTCCATTCTATTATCTCCAATATATTTGAAACGAAATCCTTATTTTAGGAACGATACTAAATTTGCCATAACTTCACTCCTTGATTTTTTTGTTGATTGGGATGCAGAAAGTAGCTTGTAGCTAGTAGTAGTAGTAGAACGTATTATGAATAAATGTTTAATAATAAGAAAACTAAAAAAACGACTCCAACTCCAACATTGACCAAAAACATGACCTCGACTAAAAAAAGTTTAATTAGGTACATCACTTTTTTTCCTAATTTCCCTATTTATATGTTTTCAATTAAATATCAACCAATCAATCCGGCCAGTAGCCAAATTTTAAGTATAATATACAAAAATAAAAAGTTCGAACTTTCTGTCTCTGAGTACCGACGACTACGGCAAAAAACGCCGCGACGACTCCGACTCCGGTAAAAAAACCTCGACTCCACAGCCCTGAATAAAACACTTATTTATTTTTATTTTAGTGGAACATATGTACATTGATAGGTCGAGTAGATTAAAATTACATTAAAATTGCGATGTTACGTGATATACTTTTACTTACTTATATTATAAATTTATAATATGAATACGTTTTTATGGAGAATTTTGCTTTATATTATATCACATAGTAGCTTTGATATGTATTTTAATACTTTCATAAAACAAGCTGATAAAGTTTAAAAATAAAACACATTTAATGGACATCCGTCCATATTCTCAGAATGTTCATCAAATAAAATAAAATGATTATAAACATAAAACTGTAATTGGATGTTTGCCCAGAGAGTCCTTCAGCAAAAAAAAAGAATCCTTTGTATAGGGCACACGATGCGATAATAAATGGCCAATAATGACCTCTTTCGTCTTAACGTGCAATCCTTTTATCGTTAACCTTTTCAGTCAAGCGTTTCCACCTTCAAGACAACGTAGCTGTCCTGTTTGTATAACAGCGGCACTCAAAATGTAAGAGCCGTTAAGCGAGAAGGACTTACATATGTATGTGTTATAAAAGGCAGCGTTGTACCGCGAACGTTCAGATTTTTCATCAAGGTAGAGACAATTTTTTTTTCATTATTTTGAATTCAAAAAAATAATCAATGGAATGGTATTTACTTGGTAGAAATTCCTTTCTTGAGAAGATGAATGAGGCACTTCTACTATGCCAGTATATATAATACATGGCTTAGTTTAAGTGTGTTTAAACATAGTACTAACTAGTTCGTAAGCCAAAATAGCTATCAACTTTATTTTATATAATTTTTGATTTTGCCGTACTAAATAAATAAAGTAAATTAAAATAGTGCCTTTCCACCAAGAAGTGAGTTATCACATAATAGTACCAACTTTATTTTAACATTTAAAAAAGTTAAAAAATCTTTTATTGACTGATTAGTTCTAGTACTATAATTATTTTTGACGACATTTAAATTTATATCTGTTGAGCTCGTGGTCGAATATCAACGTCGTTGGATTCGGTTGCGAAACGCTCAGACTCGAATCCCGGTGCCGGAGCTTCTTTTTGTCTATAGAATTTTCTGTTCGGAGAAATGGATAAATATGTTGTTAAAGATTAGACCCCAAATACATCCTACACAAAAAAGCGGGACGTAGCGAGGGCGACCGGCTTACCACTTGTTCTTTCATAGCCCTCCTTTTTTTATTACTACTCTCTTCTACAAATAGATGTTGAGGAAAACTGAAATACTAATCACGACTACTTCGTACGTTTATTTTCGTTATATGTACTCATCTATGAGTCATGTTAATATATTTTCAATTTCAAAGCCGTAAGAATAAGCCACGTGTAACCACTTTCAGTAAAACAAAAGGATTTTTAAAAAATTGTCAGTAAGTTAGTTATAAAGCCAATATAATTCTTAGTTATAGTCAGATGAGCCGTTTCAATTAATTAAATAATGTCATGATTAACATGTATATATATGTTTCCATTGCATGATTTACTACATTTTTTAAAATGTTTAAATAAGCTTAAATAACGAAAGTTTGCTTCACGGCTTGACAAGATATTTTTAGGCTTGCGTGTTTCGGGTTTATAAAAAACGATCATTAGAAAAAAAATAATGACAGGTACATGAATATGTGTTTATTGACTGCTTTTATAAATAGTTACTGACCAAATAATTAGCTCTTTTGAGTCAGCTGTTTTACGAATATAATGATTATTTAATGTTTTAGAAGTCTATGGGATATGTAGTAAAATTAATTGCTTTCGGACGTGTGTCTTTTTGCTCTTCCTACCTCTTTTGGACGAGAGTGGCTTCATTACCGAAGCATATTAAAACAGAGCCGTAGTCGTCGCATCATTTGCATTTTCTCCTTTATAGCTGGCGCCCTTCTAATGATAGGTTTCGAGATATGCGGGGTCGGCCAGCGGTCATCTGACATTGAATACTGAGCACGAATTTATTCAGACTCATCAAAATCAGATGCGGTCAACTCATTAATCCAGTGGCTCTCCAGCAAAGTTGCGCAAGATTTAAATGCCAGTATAGTACATCCTCTTTTTATGCAATTTTGTTTATTGCAAATCAACAAGCGTATAGCCCAGTGTTTTTCCAAGACAATGGCGATAGTTCAAATTAAAGTATTACCAAAACAAAACAATAGGCCTAAAAATGCCATATTATTTTGGTCTACTTTTTATATGCAATTTTGAGGGTATGTCAACTCGCTGTTTTAAAATTCACGGCCTTGTGCGATATCCCATGGAACGTATCTACCGCATTGAAATTGACTTACTATTTGTATAATGTATTATGCTTCGATTATATTATATTCTAAATTGAGAGTCAGCATCGTCGTACAATCACGATACCTCAGCGTTGTGCCGTTTTATGATACTCATCAAAGTAAGTTTCCTTCGAATAATATAAATAAGAAGTATATTGCAGAAGTTTCTAGAGAAGATTGAAATATTTTCCTTATTGATTTCTTTAGCAATCTTATAACAGAAGTAGATTAAGCTGTCATCCGTCATTCAGTAACTTCAGTAGAATTATTTGTATTTCTTCCTCAATTAGATAGGATATATAATAAATAATTTCAATCGTGTGACATTTGCTCAGCTGACAGAAATTGGCAGGGTCAACATTTTGTGGCTTGTGGTTGGTATAACTTTTAAAGAAATTAAGTATTATCTTGTAATAACATGAAATTTTTATATCTTACTTTTTACAAATGCATCAATCGACGTATCAATTGTGTTTATTAAGGAATTTGAATTCATTAGAGATAATGACAGCCATAGTGTTGATGATATTTGTGGTATGACCTAAGTGAAATTTTACCACAAGCATTTCAGAAACATGAAAAACTAAACTCGACTTCGATTTTGTCGATTAATATTCATTCATATGATTGGAATATACGTCGGAATGATTGCTCATTTTATTTCAAATACCACCGATTTTCTGCCTCAAGCAGTAAGGAAGATATGAAATAAATTGTAAACAGTTTGGTTACATATTAGCTGCTTGGAAAATTCCGTTACAAGATCAGGAAAGTTCATTATTTATATGAGTGAACGTTAGTTAATCGTTATCAATCACAACTATTAAAACAATGAACAGAAGACTGCCTCAGGTCTACTTTTCCTCTTTGTTTCAACCGCCCGATAGCAAAATAATAATTTTACTTTACTTTCGTTGAAATATAATTATTTCCTGTCGGCATACTGATAAGTGATATGATAATAGTTGCAGCTGTTTGTTGGTGAAAACTGTTGATTTTGCGATAATTTCTGACTCACAGACTAAAAGCCGACTACTGTGGTCGATTACAGGGTTCATGGAACGGGTTTTGTTTTCTTAATTCATTGATGGATATAATAAAAAAAATACAGCAGCAATTGAAAATGATTTTTGAGTGTTTCAAAATGAAAAAGTATCGTTTACATTTAAAAAAAACAATGTTGAAATCTTAACGGCTATATTTTGTACATTAACAATATATCGGAGTAACACCTTCAAAGTAAATACATCGGATATTTTTCATGGATTCAAACGTGAATGCCAAAATTAATTTTCTTTAGTATACCAAAGATTAAGTATTTCGACTGAGGGTGCTTGATGGAATTTCAATATCAAATTAGAATTTTTTGAATTTTGTACTTTTCCATGAGTTTTGTCGCTAACGACCCGGGTTTCACCTCTCGGCATCTTCAGGCATTCCAAGTGCACGGATGTACTTGAACTGACAGTCAGTTCAAGTACATCCGTGCACTTGCCTGAAGATGCCGAAAGGTGAAACCCGGGTCGTTAGCGACAAAACTCATGGAAAAATACAAAATTCAAAAAATTCTAATTTTATACCAAAGATATCAATTTTGAATATTTTTAATACATGATTCCTAATGATTGAGATACTTTAACTGGTTAGATTTCAGAGGTTTTGTATTGAATCGAAAATAGAGATATTTTACAATATTTCTAAATCGTCAAAATTTTACGTTTGGATATGTTTGTATTATTTGACTTTTCAGTCCCGAAAAGAAGGCGAGAGAAAAGTATGCAAAATCCCGGGATAACCATCCCTAGCTGCTTGTTATCATTTTATCGTTCACAGAATTTAATATCAACGGTAGGGTTCTAGTGAAAAAATCTGTTATTATTTCATTAAATTATGAAAGACAACTTTATTCAGCGAAAAAAATATTTTTTTGATATTAAAATCTTCATTTTGTAACCAAATTGTAACTTATCTATTACATTTCGTGTGGGGGCTACTGTTTTTTAACTATAGAATAATATATTGATTGAGTAGGCATTTACTTGGTAGAACTCCATTATAATACGGTAAGTAAAATAACAATTTATTTTAGTTCTACACAAATTATGTAGAACTAAAATACATTGTTATTTTTCTTACCGTATTATAGAATAATAACTCGCAATTATATCTGTTACGATACAATATCATTTTACGATTTATTTTCATAGCTTATAACTGATAATGCTATGAAATACATAGTTTCTAAGATAATCCATCAGGAGAGGCATAAGTATGAATTTATATTATACTAGTATTGCTACCCGGCGTCGCTCAGACTAAGCGACCAATAATTATTTATTGTTATATCATTCGACATAATTATATCACAAAATCTAACATCCAAAATAGAGTTAAAATAAAATCACAAACTTTATTTAATTTAATACGGAAAGAAAAATAACAATGTATTTTAATTCTACATAAATTATTTTTAAATATTTGTTGATAGCTATTTCGGCTTACGCCTTCGTCAGAACTCAGAACAGAAGATAGTTCTGACGAAGGCGTAAGCTTATCAACAAATATTTAAAAATAATTTATGTAGAATTAAAATACATTGTTATTTTTCTTTCCGTATTATAATGGAGTTCTACCAAGTAAATGCCTACTCAATCAATTTATTTAATTTGATGACAGCCCCGCCCCATTCTCGCACATTAAAATGTCCAAATTCAAGGAAAAAATCTAATTTTCTGTCAAAGAAATGTCAAATAATACCTTCACGTAAATAATAAACATAATTATTAATAAAAAAAGCCGGGAAAAAGTTGGTAGAAGATTAATTTATTACATTTTGACTGAATGTCTTCGCCGATAAAAATTCAAACATATTCGTTTTTATGGCAAGTTAATGACCAACAATGCAAAAGGGAATTACAGACCCACATACATACATACGCCGTTTCGGTTTTATATCTAAGATATGAATAGTGTCAAAAAAAAATTCCATTTGAAATTTGATGTTATCGATCAAAAATTTGTATTAAATTGTACATCTCGAAACCGTTTATTTATAATTCCACAGGTCAAATCGGTCATTTTATCCTCCAATTGCCTTCCTGCAGCTAGCATCTTCAGTCTTGTATCTCAAAAATATATTTTGTAAGCCTCTCAGTTTATTTAACAATATGTTTATCATTTGGTTCAAAGGGACTTCTGAAAACACTATACTTAGAAGTACTTTCACTCCATAATCACTGAATATTTTATCAGTTTTGCGGTGTCTGTGATGATATGATTGTAGTTCAAAGTATCACAATTGCGACGCATTACATTTCAATTAATAGATAATTAATTTATAAACGATATTAAGATTCATAATTCCTATTTTACAATCTCATAAGTATGTATTTTAAATAAATACCTAAATATATATGATTATAAAATAAAAATTTTGTGCCACTAATTTTATGAAAAAAAAATTGTTCAAGTTGCTTAACTTTAAATAATTTGCACTGGCAAAAATCGAAGCTTCATGCCATATAAAAATGCACTTTTAAATTTCATTCAGTATTTAATCCAGTATTTCCATGTTCTTGAAAAATGAAACTACTGTTCGGTTCTCCAAAAAATATGTTGATAATCAACCATTCTTATACATGGCTTATTTTTACAATGTTTTGAAATAACACGGTAAGCAAAAAATTTACAAATACTCCTTGCTACACGAATTATTTGTTTCGATACGATTTCCAGAAACAAAAGGTAGCAATGACCCATGTATTCATGTCACAGCCACAATTTGAGAATTGGAGTCACGTGCTTAGAGTGACAGGGACGGGGATATAAAGCAGTATTGTATTTTCTCATCCCATGGGTAAACAAATTAAAAAAATCTCAGTCAACAGATAAAGAGCAAGAAAATTCTTCAGATATTAAGTAATGCTAAATAGTATATTTTATATATGACTAGCTGTACCCTGCGCGCGTTGCTACGCCATCAACTAAAATAAATTTGAAGGAAAGACATTGTACAAATATTCAATTCAATTTGAGTCAATTTGAGTGTACGCCAGAAAGTTTCGCGGAAGTGTACTCGAGAAATTTGTAAAAATTCGATATCAATTTTTGGGGGGAAGGGGGTTTTTCGGCGGGGTGGGGTATGAAGAGCGTATGGGGGGGGGTATGCAAAAAACCTTCGAAGAAGTGAACTTGAAAGATTCTTAAAGTTAAAAAAAAAATTGGGGGGGGGAGGTTGGGAGGTGGTTGGGGGGAGGGGTTGGTAGGCCAGAAACCATCGCGGAGGTGCACTCAATAAATTTGTGAAGTTTCCCATCGATCCGTCGAGCGGTTTAGTAGTCCATAGCGGACATACATACAGACATTCATTTTTATATATATAGATAATGCTGTTCGTTTTTCAAATAATACGTTTTTTTTAAATTCTGGTAACTAATCTTAAATTTTTCTACGAATTATATCTCTTTTTTCACGGGTTTTTGTGGGAAAAAGTTTTTACCATTTTATACCGTTTCAACAATCGATATTATATCGATGGTTTGATGATGATGCGTATAAATTTCCAATACCGTCAATGAACGATTATTATCATCCTAATATTTATTAATGATTATTGTCTGTAAGGCAATGTTTGATACACGGAAAGAACATTTTCATTTGAACAGTTTTGCGAAAAAAACCTATTGTAAACGATTCTAAGAGTATCAAAAGTCACAGCGAATTTTCGCCCCTAACGTCAACTGTCAACGACAAAACTTTTTCATATATCTCACCTACGTGGAAGGAGAGTTTTTGTTTGTTATTTGTCTTGTAGGTGAAGGCATTATTTGCAAATCAGCGTCCAAGTTGTCGCTTTGGCTGATGGGCGATAGGAACTCACGTTAGCTACGCCTGGCATTGGAATGGCAAGTGTTACTAATGGAGGCAAGGCGTTAATAGAAAAAAAACTATCGAATTGACATTTTACAATGCTAAGAATAACATTTACAATTCAACCGGTATAATTATGTTTGCAAAGCTGATAGATTTTAATACAGTCAATCTTATTGTCGCAATAAATTTATTAATTATTTCGATAAAGAAGATATTTTATAATAATCATACATTTTCGTTAGAAAAAAAAAAAAATTTGCTATTTTTAAAATAAAGTATAATTTTAAATAAAGATATTTAAACTTTCAATAGCTGTAAATTTAAATTATTATCATATTATCAAGTATTATTTACATATTTTCTCATTTAAATATCGTATACGTCCAAATATAGCGCAATGTCTTTTATAATAATATTTTTTGCAATAAGTAAGTATTTTTCATTGATAAAAATTATTGAAGGCATCGCTTTTAGGTTTTTAATAAAATAGTTTTACGTGAATATTATGTAAAACTTTTAATAAAACATTAGTCGTATGAAAATGATATTTAATTTCCTCCGACATTATATTTTCCTACCAATTGGATGGATGAACAAATTAGGTGACACACACAGGTTGAGAATTATTTTAAATGAAACATACTGGTTTATGTAAAATTAATATATATATTTCTGATTTTATTGTAAACCACTAATGGCAAATAAAAATTATAATTATTATTCATTAAGAACCAACCTACTTATATATCTGGATATCATTACAAATGAGATTGGAAAAAACCAATATGCAAAAGTTGTTGAGATATATAACGAAGTAAAGATTATGGATATTCGGTAAATCGGCTTCGTACAAAAATAAAAAAAAAAGCTGAAATGACCTTTTCAACAAAATCAATATTTGTCAAGTAATAAGTAAATTTAGTATATGTTTCGTTTTTTTCTCACAAGATAGTTTTAACAGTTTCAAATCAATTAAGAATTGAATGGGAGACGTAAACAACTTCATCATATCACAAAATAAACTTAAAACTTATTCCGAGCACCGTACCACCTTCATAAATCATTTTCCCACGCGAAGAGAAAAAAAATATTACGCTATTTTTCCATTTTCCATATTTGTGATCTCTCCGCCTGAGCAAGACGATCATGCCAATAAAGGAAAGCCACAACCAAAGGTTTACCTTATCCTTTTCAATTTTTCATAGATAATTTTCTTGTGTTTTTGTTTGACCAGCGTCCTACGTACATCTGGCACCGTCCGCTCCCCCTATGGCCCGTCGGTTTTATTGGAAAACTTTCTTCGAGAGATGTGCGATTTTATAAGACCCGGGCGGACAACCTTTATTCAAACTTTTAGCATCAAAACGTATGCATAATTTTTGAGAATTTGAAATTATGACTAAGCCAAATCTTATATATAAAACCGATCTTATATATAAAACCGAAACGGGGGATGTATGTCTGTAATTCCCTTTTGCATTGTTGTTGCAAGTTCAAACAAACGAATTGATTTCGCTCGCGAAAGTTTCGACGGTAAAATTGTTTCGTTATCAATGTGTGTGTAGAGACTCCAATTACTCGAGGATCGAGTAGTACATATATAAAACCGAAACGGCGTATGTATGTCTGTGGGTCTGTAATTCCCTTTAGCATTGTTGGTCATTAAGTTGCCATAAAAACGAATATGAAAGAAAATATGTTCGATTTTTTTTATCGGCGAAGACATTTAGTCAAAATGTAATAAATTAGTCTTCTACTGAACTTTTCCCGGCTTTTATTAATATAATAATGTTTTTATTTACGTGGAGGTATTATTTGACATTTCTTTGACAGTAAATTAGATTTTTTCCTTGAATTTGGACATTTTAATGGGCGAGAATGGGCCTGTCAATATATGAAAGGGGCTGTGAAATTTCAATGCCAGTCTGAAATGTTTATTTTAATTCCATTTTAATTGACCTAGACTTTTGAATTTTGAAAAAAGTTATTTCAACTTGGCCCGTCTGAATTTACGCGCCGAGGTGAACAAAACCCCAAACTGGTCCGAGCGAAGCCGGGTTCGAATACTAGTACTCAATAAAATAAAGGCAAACTTTGAAATCGAAAAAGAATCGCGGGAAAATTATCATTTTTTTTCTTTCCCGATGAAAATTAACGCGTTAACTTTCAGTCGAAAAAGCTTTATTTAGCTTTATTAAAAACAAAATATTATTCTTTAATGAAGCAAGTAATCGTATTTGATTTTATTTCATCAAATAATACAATGATTTGGCTTTGAACTCGTTATAAATCTAGTCCCTATTTAAATAGTTTTTAGTTTTTTGACAAAGCTCGACATGCAAGGTGGTGAATCGATTTTCCTTCCTACTGTTGTTCTAAAAATGCTAAAACTCAAAAGTCTCAAAACTGCTCGCTTATAATGCTCTGAGCACGATTTGCACGTTTTCGTACAGTTTTAACTTGAAAAGACCGATGATATGACATCTGCAATACCACGATCAGTTTTTAGTTTTGTACTTACTCACAGACCAACGAACAAAAGTTAATTAATATTGAAAGAATAAAATTAGTTCACAAAAAAGTCAATAGTTTTAACATCTTTTAAATATAGCAGATGTTTGGCTTTAACGTACACTGCCTCGCCAGAATTAATACGATGAGTTAAATAATACAATGTATTTTAGCGGAGGCGATTGCTGACCATCCCTGGCACGGTAAACTTCCTATCCTTGTGTATATATACTTTGTAAAAAGATTCTTCTTAGGAGGCCTAATTTATATTGTATCGGTGTATCTTTGACAAAAAAAAAAAACAAGTTTTGTTGTTCGGCAGAAATTCGCGGGGGCGCCCGCTGATAAGACGAAAAAACATGTCGGGCGGAAGTTACCGTGACGGGGATTTCCTGATTTATTTCGCCTAATTGATGTGCTCTTCCTCAGATACCCTTTATTGAGTGCTACGCCAAAAAGTTATTCGTCCGCTTGACCCGTGGATTTGGCGGCTAATAAATGTTCGCCGAATCAACGGTTTTTTGAATCTCATAATATGCCCCGGAATGAAACTGTGTTCGGAAATTGAATCGTAATTTCAATATGGACAGTAATTACTGAATTATTCAAACGCAAAAAAGTTGTTTTATGTTATGGTAATACAATTTTTTGTCTGTTACTAAGTGAAACAATATTTAAAACTAGAACTACAGTTGCTACAGAATTACTAAAAACACCATATCATATCACAAGTGTTTCAAATCTTTTTACTAATAAGTAATAGTATTACTTTTAAAAGTAAAACTAAATTGCAGCAGTGGTTTTTTAATGAGGATTAAGTAGTGAACAATTTCAAAGAGTGAAAGATAAGTAAATAAATAGCTAACCAAACTACTTATTATAATTATCAAGACTGAAAAGAGTGGTAAACATGAAAATGACACAGAAACCGATGCCATTACATACACATATTAGGTACGTTAAAAAGATTCGCTGCATGACTATTTGTAATATTTAATTTCTATTAATTACTTTGTGAACATCATTAATGTATTTAACCGTATATGATATAACATACATTTGGCATAAAAACATTGTTTTAAATATAGTGTTGTTTGAATAGATATTTTCGTAATATGTTTTGATCATTTTTTTGATATGAAAAACATTATTTCCACTCAGCAAGTGTCAGTTGAAGATCAACTGATCATGACCTTTGAAAGTACACACTATCTTAGTGAAATATGTTTGAATTAAATTTTGGGGCAGTGGTTAAATTGTTATTTTTTTGAGTCATGTTAAGGAAAGCACTGAACTGAATACAAAATTTGAATTCATGATCGGCCACCTGCTCTGTATTCGGCGGCAGTCCAGGAAAAGTCTTCCGCGTCGTTCCCGGCGACTAATAGAGCGGATATCTCGTCAGACCACGCCGTCCGTGATGGATTGATCGGAGCTTCCTCGCGATCCTATCTCTGTTTGCTGGCGGGCCAAGGAATCAATTTATCATTTTGCCCCTGGAGAGAGAGACTACAAACACCCTGTAGCGGTTGGATCCGAGCTACGTAGTATACGCTCTTTAGGGGATATGATTGTTTTAAGTTATGTCCTGGCACGACGTGGGCGAGATTGATGCGCATAATAGACTTTTTGTAAAATCTTTTCACATTAAAATACACATTTTATTTTTTAAGGTGCTAGCTGTCAACTCTTGGTGGTATGTATTTAACAGAACTCATACAATTAAAACAAGATTTTTTCTGATTCCACAATAATTTCACATGATGACCAGGACCGGTTTCGAGTATTTTTCACAAAATAACTGCGTCCGGGTAAAGATATAAATCAGGTCTGTAGAGTCGCTTAAAAATAATACGACTCCGACTGCAAAATTTACCAAAAACACGACTCGGACTTAGAAAAGAAAAATTTCGTCACTTTTTTTAAAATTATTTTCCTATTTATGTGTATTCAAATAAATATTAACCTACTAATCCGGCCAATAGCCAAATTTGACATATTATTTGCAAAAATATAATGTTCAAAATTTCCGAGTAAGAATCCGGCCAAAACACCGCGACAACTCCCTGCCCTGAAATAAATAAATAAAAAAAATCTCCTTAAAAGTTTCAATACTTTCGCTGTTTGTATATTCAAAACTAATATTTTGAGGAGACACACTAGTAAAATAGAACGTTGAAATGTCATAATTAATCATATTTATGACATTTCAGGTTTGAGCTTTTTTTCACTAGCAAAAACAGAAAACGCAAGATACAAAATTTCCAGAAATGTGGTTAAAAATACGATACTATTTAGTTGTCGAAATTCAAATAATATTTGACATAATGAATTTAAATATTTGCACTGAAAAGTAAAATCAGTTCACGTAGTGAAAGCTTTTTCTTAAAAAAACATGAAGGTAATTTTTGTTTGAACTTATAATTAACACACTTTTTTGTTTCACTGTTCATTCAACAGATATAAAATGATCCAATAATGAACTCGAAAATATGAAATGCGTGGTATTTTTTGACGCAGCGTTTTTGTAGCTAACTGTAGTCAATGCTATCGCTTTTTTGTAATTTGATATTCGACCGATTGATCTTATTCTGAATATATAGTACATTTCAAAAGATAACTCAAGTAAAATATTTTTACAATTACATATTCTTGTCTCAATTTATATTTTTGATTTAAATTTCAAGGTGTTGATACAAAAGTATCTAAATTAATAAAAAAAACTTTAATTTTATGACTGGACTGTATCCAAGTAGTCAACGTCGTTGTCTTCAGTATTGGTGGTTACAGAATTGAATCCCAGTACGGATGATTTTGTATATTTAAATCGATTTAAGGATTTCTTATTGTCCTTAAATAACGATACATTTACCATTGATATCTTTCTAAGCTTGACCTTTATACCCGATGAAGAGTAATTGAGCAACTGAGTAACAACCTAATCACGTAAAAATTAGTAAAAAATATTTGAATGAATGATAATTTTTTCTTTTATCTTTTCAGTCGATGAACACATTAATTTGATACAAATACAAAAAATAGTCTATAATTTTTGTGATTGAGGTGTTTTCTAAAATTAAAATTAATGTATATTTTGCGTTGCTATGTCAACCGCCAAAAATGAGACTTCAACATATACTGCGTTACATAACGTTATTTCCAAAAGTGTGCATGAACACCGCGTACCTTTCGTCAAAATAAAATCGCATAAATGTACTTTAATAACAATCAAAATGAATATATTTTTTCCATTTTTAGTAGGTACATAAAAGTACACGTGAAGCGCGTACCTCAGTCTTCCCGTCTCCCAAGTGGTAGGCGTATCACACTTTGGGAAACACTGCATTATATAAATCAGTATCCAGTTTTCTGAGAGTTTTTACAACTTTAGTTTGAAAGGCGAAAGCTTCCAGTTTGATGAGTAATAAATAACTAATCGGTCCGTGGCGCAGTGTCAACGTTGTCCTGTCCTATTCCTCGTATCCTTTCCATCCCTACTGTTTTCGAAAAAGGGAGGTTGAGCAACTGAGTAACAAGCAGTTCTCGTAGAAAAACATATGATGGGATAAACTCCGCAAGGAGTCCATATGCTCCAAGTTAGGAGCGGACATGATAAAAAAAAAGTGTAGCTACCTAATCTATCAAATGATTTTTTTTATATATTATACATTTTTGCATCTTATTAACCCTTTCATGATAAATTCAATTAAAAAATATCCTGCCTTAACACAACTGTCACTAAACTTTGTTTATCCACAATAGCTATACTTGGAAGTGCTTAGTGATAAAAATAACAATAAATGCAATAATCGGGTTAAGTAAATACTGACTATCTTAAATTTTGAAAAATAAATGATAATTTTTAGTGCTAAGCGATAATGCATGTCAATTAACATTACGTCAAAACATACCGATAATCGTGGCACATATAGATTGTATGACAGGCATATTTCCGTCCTTTCAAATTACAAACGATGCCACCGGACGCATGTTCCCGCTGGGAATCGACCTGCTAAATCTGACGCCTCACGGCGCTGATACCACAATGTAAATGCTAGCCCAAAGGCGTACGAAGATTTTGAGTGTTTCAATCATGAAGATACAACGCTTTAAAAAATGTATCATAACATATTTTCTGTGAGAAAAAATCTATGAAGTTAAATTATACTATATTCACATAGATATTTCGGGTTCGTGGTGCAGTGGTCAACATGATTGACATCCGGAAAGGGTTCGAGTCTCTGTACGAGCGGCATTTATTCAGTAAATTTATCGATTCTGTTCTAAGGAATTGGTTGTCTAAGAATAAAGATTCGACCCATCCGATCGATCATATAAGCGAGGCGTAACGGAAGCGAAATCAAGTAACAAGCAGTTCTCGGAAAAAAAATGTCTGGATACCTCCAATAGGAGGCCATATACTCCTTACCGGAAGGGAATATGGTTTTTATGGGATATTTTATCGAGAAAATCAAAAAATAATAGTCGTTATTACTTAATAAAAAATAGTATAAGCTTCGTCAACTATGTAGATGTAAAAAATATCGTATTCAATTTTTATTCAGTTTAGCGGTTGTTTGACAATAGTTGATTGGGTCAAATAATATGTAAATTCTTAATACCCGATGAATTATTTTAAAGCTCTAAAGTTTAACATTCGTATGGTTAAAAAAATAATTGGTACCAATACCCACGTGTTTAAAAATTCTCACGTCACTGACCTCCGTACGAAAAGTGCGTTTCATTTTCTTTCCCGTTAAAATAATACAACGTGCAAAAATAATAATCATTAATGCAGGAAGTTTTGTCGACAGGGTCTATTGAAAAGTAAACATGACAGTCAAATTAACGAGATTGCAAGTCCACTGGGAACGACTACAGAATAGTATTTTATCTATATATAGATAAAAAATGTATGAACTCTTAAACTTACCAAAAACTATATGACTCATTGTTGTATAATTATTTAATTTTTTCTTCATGATTGCCTTTTTATAATGAGATTAACTTTCTAAATCACTGACTTCATAGTAAAAAAAATATTTACCAATTCTGCAAACGATTCTTTTACATTCTAGTCATTCAAATAATGTATTTGAAATTGAATTTAATAGAAGACACGAATTTCATCGCAATAATTAGACAAGTTAATATAGAACTTTCAAAGCTGCTAAAGCACGCCAGTATGTCGGAATTTTCGGTCCCTGTGGTCTTGTGGCAAGAGCTTTGTCCTAGCGATCTGGAGACCCGGGTTCAATTCCCGGCAAGGTCAGATTTTTTCAATTGAAATAAGAGATCTTGGGCTGGGTGTATGTTATTTATCGTTGATTTTGTGCACAACTGATTCATTACTTATCATCGAGTTAATCTCGTATGACTTTCAAAATTAAGAATATTTGGCGCATTGGCGTAAGCTGTAATGCCAATTTTTTTTTTTTATCTAAAAATTAATATTATAAAATAAAAATTAATATCTATGAAAATATTAACTATTTCACTAACAAATATGAGGCATTTCATTTGCATCATTAATGATTTAACAATGCTTCAGTTGATTTACGTGATTCTCTAGCAAGTGTCACACGGTATTCAAAATCGTTTTTAGATTAAAATAAAATTACACATTTTTTTAGTTTGAACGGCGATATTTTATGTTAAAAAGTTCAACACCGCTGTTTCATAAAAGTTTATTTAAACATTTCTATCGTTTGTAGGTAATGTACAGAAGATATTATGTTAAAAAAAGGATTTTAGCATTGCAGAAAGATTTAACTTTTAATCATATCAAAATACCTGATAATTAATGATATATGACTTGCTTTCAATTGCCTTCCATGAGTTACTACACATTATTTTACCTTATTAATTACTTATCTAATTGTAAGAATTGAAAACATATTTTTTTTGCCT
The DNA here is from genome assembly GCA_028554975.1 of Himalopsyche kuldschensis. Lineage (NCBI taxonomy): Eukaryota > Metazoa > Arthropoda > Insecta > Trichoptera > Rhyacophilidae > Himalopsyche > Himalopsyche kuldschensis. Next base: position 4,125,222 of record JAHFWI010000016.1, on the reverse strand, counting down.
CTCAAATAATGTAATAATGTTTGGAATTGGATGTAATGTAAAAAAATGTTGAAAACACATCGTCATTAGCAAAATGAAGAAAGAGTTCGCTGTTTACCTCTGTTAATGCTGATCCTCGAATAAGTTGAACGTAACTTTTTAATTTAACTAATGATATTTATCTCCACATTTGACACTTGTTTTTTCACTAGCTTCCGCTTAGGACAGATTACACTGGTCATTAGTTCCACAAAATTAACGTAACGAGGTGAGATGTCTACAAAACGGTATACCGAATACCTGGTGTTAGGAAGGTAAGAATTATTTTCAGAATGATTTATTTTCACAAACACTGGCATCTTTGATGAGCGTGACTTTTAAGATTATAATTTAATGCCGTGGTATGATATTAAAAACATTAAATTAGAGTTTTGATTTCGATTATATTATTAATGTCAATCTTTTGATAGATCTACATTTAAATAAATATTACTGCGTGGAGTGTCAACGGTCATTTCTTGTTGAAGAGGTATTATGTCAACAAATAAAACATCATCATATATTGCTTTTTTATCACTTCCGTTACCAACTTGCAGAATATAGACTCTTCGCTGATCTCAATATGTTTTTTTTTACGAGAACAGTTTGTTGCTCAACCTTAACTCTGTTCGAAGGGAATAGAGATTGAAACGATACGAGGAATAGGATATGACTATTGATTAGCTAATCGCTCTCGGCACTTGCCGCTTTTTGTAATAAGACAGATGGGAAGGCATTTTTGACACCCATCGCCTTGGGACAGAATCGATTTATCGACAGAAAAATCTGTTTGTACCGGGACTCGAACCCGATCGGTCCATCACGGAAGCCATGGACGTTGACCACTGCATCATGGACCGGGCAAATAGGCATATAGTACTACTGTTAAATAAATCCTAACCAAGATCAGGAACGCTTTCGCTCATCGTGAATAGTTTCAACTGATGCAATTACAATCAATTGAGAATTCTCGCGCTGAGCGAAATCCGTCCTGATATTTTTCAGAATATATGAGGAAACAGTACTGTAAAATCTGTTTTATTTGTTTATCTTATTGCATATAAATTATATTTAATTTTTATTCTAATTTAACTGCTTGAGATATAAAAACGTAAACAAAAAACACCGGTACCGGTTTACTGGCATACGAAATCTGCTACTGAAATATTTATTATCTTCATATCGGGAATACAAAAAAAAACTCTTTACAAATCAGTCTCATTCGCGCGGTTCTCAATTATTTATATATGAAAGTAGATATTTTATTCCGTGCCCAATAAAACAACGATAAAAACAATCAATCAAAGCCAACCACTGCAAAAAATGAGATCTACAATATTGTTTTCTCGCAGTGCTTAATGACTCGTGATGACCCACCGTGAACGTAACATAGTGTTCATAAGAATAACGTAGATGGATGAACGCGTCGATTATGAAAGTTGTAAAAGTTTTTTCAACGAAAGCTCGAAAGCTTGAGCACTTTCAAAATAAAATAAACTTATATGATTGTAGTTTGGTGTCGAAATGAAAGCTTCGGTCGAATTGACGTTTAAGATCTCACTATCTTTTATTGACAATATTCTCGATATGCACTCTGATTTGCTAACAGAATTTTTATCTAACGAGTATCTAATCAAAATTTTAACGATTGATTTTTCAAATAAAATTTCCCGCTCCCTAAGTGAATAAGTATACTTAAATGTTGATATATTTAGTTTGAAACATCTCATGTTGCTGTTTTTCATTTGCTCAACCTATCTTTTTAAGCGGAAAAAATATAAATATGGAGCTAAAAGGTACTTTTATCTAGCTTTTTTTTTCAAGGATCTAAGAACGAAATAGCTGGAAGATTAATGCCAATATCACCGAATGTTTGATATTTGAGATTAAATACAAATCTATAAATCAATGTCTGAAAGTGTTACGGGATTTAAATACGGGATTTGAGCCTGTAGCCTCGCAACCGACTAAAAAGGTCCGACCACAAAGAGCATTTGATTACTTAACTAAAGTATTATTTATTCTACATCCTAAATTTAGCAATGTATCAAAACCTTTGATTTTTGTAACACTTAATTCAAAAGCTTACGAATGTAAGTGAATTTGAAAATGCTGCTAAAATGCTAAAAATTCGTAATAGTGTTAAATTATAAATTTTAAAAAAAGTAGTTTGTGCAAAGTAAATATAGAATTATATTAGAAATCATATCCAATTCTTTTAAAGCAAACCCGTGAGCTGTTTAAAATATTGTACCAATTCATTGTTTCATTTTGATTTATATTAAAAGAAAACACGGCCAGATAAAAAGTCCCCCAAAGCAAGCATAGTTGGACATCAAATAAAACGTAAAAACAAAACAAATGGCCTTGTTATATACCTAAGGGTTAGCGATATAAGTTGGCGGGTAAATATTATGAAGGTGGAATGGATTTAGGGACAAAAAATTGAGAGACCCACGCGGCGCAAGATGATGGACGAAATATATCAAACTCACCTTATTTTCTTTTTGAAGGTTACCCATTCCATATTGCAGAGAAAATCGAGTACCATATTGCTACTTTATTATTTCTTTATGTTCTTTCGATATTCTGTTTCGTTAAAATATTATTGTACTCTTATATCCTATCAGTGTTATGGAAAATTTATATATGGCCGCTGAGAAGCAAATTATTTAATTTTATAAATCACAAATGAAAACAATATTACTATGTTAGTATAATTATAAAGCTCTTCTTAGATTTCAAAGCGTTCAATTTCAGTTTTTGGTAGAAAGATATTATTTTAATAAATAAAACATATTTTATTGTACTACTCCAGATCAGGAACAGTTTCTCTCGGTTAAACTCGTACAATTTTTGCTCACGTAATGTAATTTAAGTCAGGGCTTAATTTGTAATTTTTGACTATTTTTTGATGTCATTATATTTGTAGGAAATCGTCGACATTTTTATTATTGACAATTCAAATCTAACTATGTACGTTTACCTTAAAAATGTTTTTACATTTACTTATTGTTTGTTATACCTCATGTATATTTTTCTTTTTGATACAAATAGCATTTGATGAATAGCTTGCATTGCTAAGTGGTCTTCAAAATTTTAATTATTGTCTATTTTGCTTCAATTTATTTGTCTAGTTGTAATACCAATTGTTTGTCATACCTTGTAATTCTTGCTTTACTTTTGTATAAATATCACTATTTCGTTGTATTTCTTATCAGTTGTTAATGCTCGCTATCAGCGAATCCAGCTCTGATCCAATAAATTTTATGTGGAATAAGTATAAAAATGTTTTATTATTTTTACAAATACCATTGTTTTACTGTTTATTTTTTCAGTTGAAAATGCGCTCGCTGAGTAAAACCGGTAATTAATAAAGAGAAATCAAAAATAAACAGTGATATGACATTACACCAAAGCACGCTCTCTTGACGTATATATGTACATACTACCGCAGTGAAAATCAAAGAAGGATACCTACAACGAGATTTAACTTAATCAAATTATTTTTGTGTCGTGTATTGTTTAGATAGAGTCGATAGCCCCCGTCCAAAAGTCCGCGGAATCTCCAAATGCTAATAAAGTATTCGCGTGGCGTCGCGATTCGCGTAACGACGCCGATTTGTCGACGTCGGCCTCTCCGAAGGGCGGGAAAGGGAAGCTGACGGAAGGGTGAGGGGAGACAGAATAGGTGGAGGAAGTACCGTCGACTGTAGGACGCCGCTGGACAAATAGCACCGTCGGGATGAGTTGAGATACATCGGCAAAACAAAGAGGCCTATCTTGTAAAGATTTTTTTTAACTCTTGATATACGTTGAAATTACAAAAAAACTTCAATAATTTAAAAAAATCAACTCTTATAACAACAACTTATATATCCACTTTTGTGTCACTCTTGTAAATAACAATATTTACATTCAGTCAACAATGCTACTTTTATATTTTGTATATATTTTAAAAATAAACTGAAATTTGACAAATGCAATAAAGTAAGTATAATATTTAAAAAAAAAATACTCAAAGACTCGAATGTTGATGTTCGATCTTAAGAGATTCGAATCCGGAAACACTATTTTTCTCGCAGCTAAATTCACATTAGACTATTCAACAATACTGATAAACAAAAACAACTCATTGTCTCATTTCATCTAATCCACAAATTATAATAAACTAGTATTGCTACCCGGCGTCGCTCGGACTAAGCGACCAATAATTATTTAATGTTATATCATTCGACATAATCAACAAATCTAACATCCAAAATAGAGTTAAAATAAAATCACAAACTTTATTTAATTTGATGACAGCCCCCATTCTCGCCCATTAAAATGTCCAAATTCAAGAAAAAAATCTAATTTGCTGTCAAAGAAATGTCGAATAATACCTTCACGTAAATAATAAACATTATTATTAATAATAAAAGCCGGGAAAAGTTCAGTAGAAGACTAATTTATTACATTTTGACTAAATGTCTTCGCCGATAAAAATCCAAGCATATTTTCTTTCATATTCGTTTTTATGGCAACTTGCAACAACAATGCAAAAGGGAAATACAGACCCACATACATACAAACGCCGTTTCGGTTTTATATATAAGATATAATAAATTTATGAATATTTGCATATTTGAATGTAAGAGTAATAAATGATAACAATGAGCGTAACCGGTCCTGTTCATTTCATAAAGTCGTAAATACAATACCGTTTAATGTGTTTTATTTGTATTTAAAGAGCAGCCAGCTCGTGCTATTTGATTCAACAACGCTTAATATTCTACTCTTCACTTAAAATGTCTAACATCATTTTACATTAAAAAAACACAATTACTTTGTCAACAGACATATGCATAGAAAAAATAAAAGATTAGTTGTATAATATACTGAACCATTAATTCTTTTAAAGTTTTCTGAGGGAATCTCGGCCGCTGGTGATTTAACATAAACACTGCTACATGTTTCACTACGTGAAGAATTCTTTCAAGGAAAAATGCATACAATTTGTTTTGTAGATTTTCCTCCAGGAAGGGACAATTTTCTACAACATTTCTCCTGTCTGTCACGAGAAGAGAAGAAAGGTACGAGGGGCTTATGGAGGAAGCTGAACGCAGTCTAATGTAAATTGACCGTCTTTATTACGAAGCCTCGCTGAAGATGTATCGTGGAAGGAGTGGGGAATTTAAATTGGTAAAGAGATTACGGGATACTATCTTTGAAAGGGTTTTTTTGATGAAGCAGTTTTTTTCCAACACAGTGCTGCCGTACAAAATATTCAAAACGATTTAAGAAAACCGTTAGTTTCTTAAACTTACTTATTTATTAAATATTTAAACAACGATTAACATATAGTATAACGTAGTTGCTTAATATCCCATACTTCACAGAAAAAATCATTCACTCAATTCGTATTTCGTGCAAATAGCTGGAGAGAGAGTGTGTGTATGTCTGCGCGCCTGTTCTACGTTACAGATACATGTATATGTAAGTCAATTATTATTGAATATTTTACCATATTGACGACAAGCATGTAGCCTTTTTTTATTATAACTTAAAAGAAGTGTTGAGTTTTTCGTTATTTTATTTAGATTTTTGGCATGAATAGTACAGTACGGTCATAATTATTAAAATTTAAAAAAAATAAAAAACATTTTTAGTACTTATTCTTAATAAAATGTATTGGATCAGGACCGGTTTCGTTCATGGCGAGCATTATCAACAGATCATATGAATGATCATCACGAATCTGAACTATCTTAACATTTGAACTATCATCAGTTGATAATGCTCTCCATGAGCGAAACCGGTCTTGATCCATTAAATTTTAAGTGAAATAATTACTAAAAATGTTATTAAAATGAAAACATTAAAAGTGATATTAAAATGTTCCCCAAATTGTAGAACACTACGTAACTCATCCGATCATGATTTTTTATGATACTAAAACATACGTAACGTGCTAAAATAAATGTTTTTGTTTCGCTGAACTGAACAGACGGCAAGGTTTTCAATATTTAAATAGATTACTGTTTTAAGTATAGTTGACAATGTCAGCAATGAAAGAAACTGATTTTATGTACGATGATCAAACATTATAATTTGTATATATTTTCTTATCCAGGAATCCCGTAAAAAGAAACTTTTCTTTAGACATCAATGTGAAGTCTTCCTGTGAAAAGGTCTTCTGTATAACAACATATGAAATAAACGTTTGGCCAATCCTTGATATGCATGCTACAAAAATGATATAATACGTAATTGAGTAGCTGCCGACACATTTTCGTAGAATAATAACACTATCAATAAAACATCGATAAATATTTTATTGTCAGCTACGCACAGTAAATGTAGATGGGCCTACGACGTAGAACCAAAAGTTTATACTCTCGTAAAAGTCCACCTGAAAGCTTCTCAAGGGAATCGTAGAGCCTTAAAGAATCTAGTTTTCAACATTCCATTCTCTGACATTTTGCCGTCGTCGTATTTATAATTTGTGAAATAAAATACATACTATCATTACGTATAATATTTTATAACACAATGAAAAAAATTGCAATGTATTTTATAATCGTTAAGCTTATGCTTAAACATAAATTTACCTCGCCTCAACATACATCAGTTATATCAGTATATAATATATTAATAAGTTAATGGTTGTTTAAATATATTTCTGAAGAAGGCGTACGCCGAAATAACTATCATCTATATATTTTATAATTCTGTTAGAACTAAAATACATCGCATTTTTTTCACCACGTTTTAATGTAGTTCTACCAAGTAAATTCCAATTCAATCAATACATATTTTAATGTCGATTTTATAAAGATACCATGACTGTGTTGAGCTGTAGATTCTAAGAATTTTTACATTTCTCAGTTTCTTTTTCAAGCAGAGATTCCCATCCTACACTTTCTAAGAATATTTTTTTTTGGAACATAGTAGTCGTTACACACTTCTGTTTCATTGAAATGATCAAATTAAACTACAGCTGTATTGCATATAGTAGAAGTGTATTCTGTTGTCTTATTGCAACCCTCTGTCTAATTACTCCTGTTGTGGATTTTTTTTTTAAACGATAAGCTAATAAGTAACTTTTGTAAACTAATAATCGTGCATTGATGTAATAAATATTCAATACATTGTAAAAAATAAAATACATTTATATATTATATATATGGCGTCGAACGTGGACGAATTGTCAGCAATGATCAATCCGTGTCCCGGAAAAATTGTCCACGGGAGGTCCCCGTCCTGCCACGAACAAATGACCCGGTTTATATTTTGGTGCTTGACAAATCGTTTGCGGCAAGTTGGGACTTTGCATCAAGATTGGACGCGCTTTTTTCTCCTACCCCAAAGCGCACCCCTTTTCTTGGTACATAGTTTAGCTTCTGAAAAGTTTTTATACCTTCCTTGAATTTCGTCAGATAAATATTATGTTCATCATGTCGGTCGCCCTCGGGGATGGTACCTCCAAGACAGCGGACTGTCGGGAGACGTTTGCAAGGTCTGTTTTAAAACCATGATATATGAAAGATACTGCAGTATTAACACTTCCATCCCGTTGGGTAAGACAGCTTACCATCACTGCCACCATATATTATTATAAGTGAAACAATTTGTAAACTTTTTTATTCTTAAATAATAGTTTTTACACCTTTTACAATAAAAAGGTATGATTTTGATTGACTAGTTTCGTCGCAATTAAATATAATAAATTCGGATTATTATTGAACGAAAATCTTTTATACTGTCGCTACCAATTTCCAGGATTCAAACTTCACTGCCCATGCTCGATAAGATAACGTTATCTTATCTAAAATGCGCCTCTTTCAACGTACGTTTTAAATCAATTGGATAATTTTACATAAAAAAACGTAGATGAGCGCTTACGCAAACTGTTTTGACTACGCCAGTCTGTCTTGGACATCAATACCATCTGTTTGTCCGTATACACGACTTAACATATGAATAAATATAGGAAAACTATCGATTTATGTATACATATTTTTAAAACGATGTATAAAGATACGTTAAAGCATAACATTTTTTAATGCAATATATGCCAATAAAGCCATAACACTGGGGTATTTTAAGTCCCCCTCTTCGTTACACAAGTTATTTTTCAGGGACCGTATTTTGAGGGTTAAGTATGATCGTATCTACATACACTCTGTGTATTTGAGAGTAATAGCATATTTTTACTCACGGTACACGTCGCGTTGAAAAAAACTCACATAATAGTAAAAATAATTATTAATAATTTTTCATATATCTCTTCTATTTTCTGTACTATTTGCGCTTATCATCATATGTAATTGTTTCTTCGAAATCTGCTTAATACTCGGTTGGTCTACGTTACAATACGAATTTGGCTAGAGCAGTGGTTCTCACGTAACATTGTACTGTGGCCGCATTGTAAACATCAGGATCCTACGGAAATGTGTGTTGTTATGTTGCATTTAATCTTTTATCGCTGTCAATTCCACATCTTCCATGCAAGCAGTTTTGCTAGATAATACTTCTTGATGCACACTACAATGCAAACAAAATATTTCATATCAGTATTTGTAGAGAAATTAGCTTTTAAAAAGACTTTTTTTAATTACCAATATTATCTATGAAACTGTTGGTGGCCGCTACAAAATCCTCTGGTGGCCGCACATGTGAGCCACTGGGCAAGTGCCCTAGCGTCACAATGTTGTTAAGGTCAGGAACATAGGATGGACTTATAGACTTCCATGCTTTCGAACAGAAATCAATACATCTTTTGAAAAATCAGTTATTGTAAATTGAATTTTTGAGAGCAGCAACCGAAGCAACCGCAACTCTATATTTTTACCATATTATAATGGAGTTATATATATTTATCGATAACGTTTAGTCGATTAACAGCTTGAATTTATCCATGCTTTCAACAATTGTTTTGTTTAAAAAGTGCTTAGACAAATTGAATAAGACATATAATGTATGAAGATGTTAGTTATTGTTTTCATCTTTCTTAAGTGAAAACTTTATATATTTTAAAACAGATATCTCGTGCAACTCTCATAAATCTAAATAAATGGCATTCTTCAATTAAATAGCATGCAACATACATATTCAAAAAGATAAACATCGTGCAATTATTTTAAATCCGTCACTTTGAAAAATTAAGCGTATCTAATTAATTATTGGAAAAGTAACAAAATAAAAATGAAAAATTCAGCTCGTTGAAATCTGACCGACGTTTATAAAATGTCATTTCCGTAGAAACTGATATCAGTGGTGGCCACAGGGTTTTTTTTGGAAAAGAATTCAATAATTTATAAAACAAACCAGCAATAATTACTCATACATAAGGAAGTTTAATCTGTAACTTTGCCAATCCTGTAGCTGAGTGGGCGTTTTTTGTGTTCGGTTGTGGTGGTCACATTTCGATTCCTTGGACGGATTTTTTAATGCATTAATGGTTTGCATTTTATATTAATGCATGGGAATTTGTAATATTCTTTTGCTTCACAACCAATCCTGAAAACTTAGCAAAGCTTCAGATTAACTAAAGAACCATTCATTTTTCAGTCTCTCATTCTTATAGAGCAGGGAGAGGCAAACTTTTCGGATCGAGAGCCAATTCCAGAAATTCAAAATGAGCAGCGGGCCGCAAGTAAAATACCATTTTTAGATCGTTTTGTACGTGATAAATTGGTCTCAAAAAGTGGCGCACCTAAAAAAATCCCGGAAAAAAGTATCCAAAATACAAGAAAAAACAAAAATTCTTTTTCAAATTCGACCTAAAAATTTTTTTTTGCGTAAAAGATATACCTAAAACATTCCTATTTTCATTCAAAAATAATATTTCAATATTCAGTTCGTATTAATTATTGTGAATTTAAAATATTTGGGCGTCTGAAGTGTAAATGCACATATTGTTATATTTGACATAGTAACTCTCTGTGATAAAATTTACGACCGGGAAACGTGCTAATCAACGAATTTTACAATTGCATTGTGCTTAAATAAGTTTCAGAGCAGAGTCATCAATAATATCGCATGAGTTTGCGCATCATTTTTTCTGTAAAAAGAAAAATCGCGTACCTACGAATAAATCACGGTGTCGTCCAAAAACTGACGTAAAATCGAAATCACTGAAAAAAATCGTGTAAAAAGAGGACCGGGAGTACTCTATTTATTATCACGAATAATATTTATTTTTTTAAAAATATGAGAAGAATGAAGCTTTTTCAAAGATTAAAATTTTTCAACATTTTTTTAAATTCAAGTGCTCATTTTGTAGTTGATATTTTTAAAAATGCTTGTGAATGGTCATAGAAGAAGATGGAATCAGAATTAAACTGAGGTTCATGATCGAAAATGTGTGTTAAAATTTTTCGTGTAAAATCTTTAAATTGATCGAATTTGTCTAAACATTGTAAAATTTGCAGATTTCGTCACGACGGTGTAATTCTCTTAAATCAGTGTAACATTGCAGATCAATAATCTCAAGTTGTAGCTCTTTCAAAACAGTTTTAATATCTATTGAAAATGGATCGCTTACTAGCGCCAAACTTGTCGCCAATTTTTCGGAAGTAACCAAATCTTTGTGAAAAATCGTCATTCAGGGCGTTCATAACACGGAGTTGATAGTGTTTAAGTGTGGCACGATGTCCAGAATAAATTCAAAATCACAAATCCCTAATCATCAGTATCGGGAAAGTCATTTACAAAAATAACATTATAATATTTTTTATATCCCGAAGCACTTTTTCCAAGCAAAACCATCGAATTTGACTGAAAAGGAATATCTGTCAATTCAATATTTTTTTTAAAAATATAAAACATTTATTCTTACTTAGAATTAGGATTTATGATGACGGGCCGCAGAAATCTCTCGGCGGGCCGCAGTTTGCCCATGCCTGTTATAGAGCATTAACTTGACACAACATAATGAACTTTCTTCGAAATAGAGAGCTTGAACAACTTAATGACAGCAAATTTTTGTAAATCTACTTTGATTGGTATTTTTCGGCATTGATAAATAAATCTATATATGTGAAACATGTGTTGGAAAAACAATTGTCCGTTCTTTTTTGAATAGATAGCGATGGTTGGATGACTGTAGACTCATTAAAACATCATCATAAAATATCTATTTATTATATCAAGATTTTTCTGAGTAAGATGTGTATAGACAAAAATTGTTTCATTATTCAGTTATCAGGCATAAAAAATACGCTTGTGTTTAGATTATTCAACCATAAATAATTCTGAAATTCATATATATGATAGAATGTGGTAAATATAACACAAACTTTTCCTACCAAAAGGTAATTTTAGGCGAAAATGACAATTAGTACTTTCACAAAGTAAGGTAACGAGATGTCACTTAAGCAACATGGCTGCTATAACCATAAAAATCGAGCATCCGAATTAAAAGATCCAATAAATGTATGTGGGAATAGTGCAAAAAAAAAATCAGACTTACAACATGAATTCGTTTATTAATGATAAATCGAAAAAAATCAAGTCCTCCACTGCTAAATACACTTGTATTAAAAGTAATTTCTCACATACTTAACGTGAAATATTTTCTCTGTCAGTATGGAGACCTGTTAACTCCGCAAATAAACTTGACCGTCGGCAGATATTGATGTGTACAAACCCGGACCCGCGTTAAAGAATTGGAACAAATTTCACGTCGACAGTGTATGTATTACGGAATGCATTCGTTCGTAGAATAAAAAATATCCCAATGTACAACACTTCATAACAGTCATTTATTTACCGAGTTTTAAAATGCACAATTTTCAATATATTGAAAACATTGAATTCTAACGATCGCCCGATTAATCTTAGATATATATTCCTGTACTTTTACTATGAATATGTTTTTAATATGAAATTTTTCACATACATTTTGCGAAATATCAGCACCAGTTTCACTCATCGCGAACATTGCTGATCAACTATTAATTGAACTATTTTCATCAGAATGTGGAATTAGTACTATTTAATGTTTTTTATTTATTTGAATAATTCCTTTTCACCTAGAAGTGACAGTAAACACATTTATTATAAAAGAGTTTATTATAAACATGATATATGTATTTTGTAACCATGTCCGCTCCCAATATGAAACATGTTGAATTATGATAAATTGTATCTCAACGGAAGTTTTCTACGACAACTGCTTGTTACGCAGTAGCTCAACCGCACTTTTTCATAGACAGTTGGGGATAGAAAGGATGGAGACTAGTGCTTAGTGAATCGCTCTGGCTATGTCCCGTTTCGAGATTCAATAATAAAGTGTATAATTTGAATGGAAGATTAACCTGCCTGACTGAGAATCGAGCCCATTAGCTTTACAACCGGAGCCAACAATGTTTACTACGAAGTAGGCAATGATCAATTTCCTGGATACTTGTTTCATATTTGGTTAGAGACATGGAAAATTACAAAGATAACAATTCACCTTTTTACATTATATCTGAATAGTCAGGGAAAAGCTGTAAATTTTTGATTTTGCTCATTTTTAAAACGTACGTATGTATGTATATCAAATTTGAATTGCTTGAATTTCGTACGTACGTATGTATATAATGTAACATGAATATTATAAATATGTTTCTTAAAATAAAACAAAAAATTACATAGACGCCATGGCACAGATTAAAATCTCAAACAAGTAAAAACTGGAAGGCAGGTAGGCTTCGTGATGTTTCAAGCGAAAAAGTATCAGCTTTTGCATCTTTTCATTCAAATGAAAGAATACGGTTAGCTAGGCGCACGCAGAAGTAGACCTTCTTGGCGCAGAAATACATAAGCACTCAATACAGTAATTTCCAAGAAGACAGCTGTAACATCATAAATGTATCGCTGTCACAAATATTGTCCATTCCAAAAATATAATTTCTTACGTAAACTTTATTACCGTTTTCTTGTAAACTGCAATAATCTCTTTGCGAATTAAAATTATAAATACATGACACAAACAATGAGTTGGATTTATTAACATCTTCATAGAAGTCTAAATGTGTCAAATGATTAAGAATTCACCGCAAAAATTTTGTTTACTAATCCAAATTAGTAATGACTAATTAAGAAACTACCTATGCGTAATTTGCATAATATAATAGAATATACATTTATCTTCTTATGTGGCTTGTGTGTTAAAGTGTGTGGGGTTGTTGAGCTCATGAAATATAGAGGCACTTGAATTTAGATACCTGCGGTAGATACTACTTAATCTAGAAAATCACACATTATTGAGATTAAGCTGGTCTTACTTTGAGATTGAAACCTGATTAAAACAGACTTCAAAATGTGTGCTTAAGACCACGAAAGTGTGCTTAAGATATAAGACTTTATGCCAATTACTGATAATTAGTATCTTCTTATGTGTTCGGCACCAATTGTGTATTTGAAAGCGTTTCTGGCGTATATCGATTTCAGACTCCTTTGCACTAGTTCGAACTTTACCTATATCATTTAGTTCTTTAAGGGACCTGTAACATTGTTGAAATCCGGTGGAATTTCATGAGATTTATCTGAAAACATTGTGTTTCATATGTTGTGTGACTGTATTATCATAAACTATAAGAAAGACGTCATACAACGATTAAAATCACTTAATGCACACGGTATACCCTAGGGCCCAGATACGGTGCTTAGTTGAGTGATGCATCTTAGGGTTATCCTGGATAACAGTGTGCCCTTTAATTAGCATGCTTAAATGCGAATTTTTCTTTCACTTAAAACTGCATAAGTAAAAATAAAATCTTGTATAAAATAGGGGTTTTAAGTGAGGTTAAATATAGCAAAATCAAACCTAGGTCATCAGGTGTCTATGAAATAGTTAAAACTAATCATGATTTCCTACTTACTTGAATAGTTTTACATAATGTAGAAAATAAATCAGAGTAACAACGAAATGACGAAAAAATAAAGAAAGATTCAATGTTTACGCATATGACTCATTTTTGTCATTTTATTATATTACATACGAAAATTTTATCGGTCGAAATCATATTGAAACAATTTTTAATGAAATGTGCTGCAGTGCCTAAGTTACCTAGAGCGTTGAACATTTGGAAACCAAAAGCCTGTTTCACCGGCCAACTACCTCTATTACACATATTTGCGGAGATTTTCCACGGCCGCTAAAAGCGTTTCATTTCCAACTAATTGGTCGACCACGTGACGGCCAAAGCCTCACCGCAATCGCCATTTTTTGTCACACCCGCCAGCTCTATAAAACTTTCAGCCAGCCGTGACGCCATCATGCAAAGTTCACTGTCTATCTCTCTCTTCTACAGTGATAATGAAGCTTTTTAAAAGGCTTTCATACCTTATTTGAGGGTAAACATTTTATTCTTCCCAATATCTACCATTCACCGTTCTAGCAGCAACAATACGCTGTGGATCGACATATTGTTATCCTGAGTATAGTCCTTTGGAAATAAATTGTACGATTGCTGTCTAAAGATAAAATATCTTGCCCTAGGTTTCTTTTAACCGATGTGTATCTTAAGAATATGTCATGGTAAGCTTCTATAATTTTTCATCTACTCATCTTCCATTTGATATTTCTGCCATTCGAGAGATCTACAATACAGTATACTATATAATATTACTTTTAAGCTTTGCAAAATATACTCAGCATCTTAGATAATTCATTAGCAGATTATTGGGATTTATAATTTGGTATCTTAATCGTGAAGGCGTCAACGTCAAGCACAAGCAATGTATCAATGGCCAAAGAAATATGTATTACATATTGTACCACATTTTTGAATATTTTCCGTATCGGTTTTGCCGCTCTGTGATTTCTCGTGAAAAAGCCAACCAAAGTTCACAATTTATCTTGATAATACAAACATTGTGCAATATACACTATTAATAAAAAAGAGGTAAACTATTCAGGAAAGGCCAGTTATTTCTTTTAAGTGATCCGTGTAATGTTTTCATATTCTTCTTTGATGCACTCTAAAATCTATTGTTCTTAATTGTAAGAGGTGAATACACAAAAATATTGGCTTTGCAACCTGCCTTATTTAGCTAAAATTGCCCGAGATCTTTTAGGTTTGGCCCGGATCTAAATAGTAGAAGAACAATATTTGAACACCTATAATATTTAAAATTTTACGTAATTCTGCAAAATAGATCCAACCCACAAAATGACCAACCCGTAGAGAAAATTGTAGTCTATATTCTAAAAAAAATTTAAGATGTGCGACATTTCTGTCAAGAGATTTAATGATAAAATCTACTTTGCAAAACATTTTCATTACCAGATCTTATTTGCTTTATTTAAAATACTAGTGTTCGAACCCGGCTTCGCTCGGACCAGTTTGGGGTTATGTTCACCTCGGCGCGTAAATTCAGACGGGCCAAGTTGAAACAACTTTTTTCAAAATTCAAAAGTCTAGGTCCATTAAAATGGAATTAATATGAACATTTCAGACTGGCATTGACATTTCACAGCCCCTTTCATATATTGACAGCCCCATTCTCGCCCATTAAAATGTCAAAATTCAAGGAAAAAATCTAATTTACTGTCAAAGAAATGTCAAATAATACCTTCACGTAAATAAAAACATTATTATATTAATAAAAACCGGGAAAAGTTCAGTAGAAGACTAATTTATTACATTTTGACTAAATGTCTTCGCCAATAAAAAAATTAAACATATTTTCTTTCATATTCGTTTTTATGGCAACTTAATGACCAACAATGCAAAAGGGAATTACAGACCCACAGACATACATACGCCGTTTCGGTTTTATATATGTACTACTCGATACTCGAGTAATTGGAGTCTCTACACACACATTGATAACGAAACAAATTTACCGTCGAAACTTTCGCGAGCGAAATCAATTCGTTTGTTTGAACTTGCAACAACAATGAAAAAGGGAATTACAGACATGCATCCCCCGTTTCGGTTTTATATTTAAAATATACATACTTATTTTACAAAATGTTACATGGATTTTCAAACTATGGGCGTGAAAATTTGAATGCAATAATTCTGTTACCCGAGATGAAACGACAGCGATTTTTTAAAATCAACTACATATTGAATTATCTGAGAATTACGCAAAGGTTGGATCGTGTTTGCAAAAATACGTTCAATTGTGAAATAATAATCCTTTTAACTCTGATGCCAGCTGGTTGATCACCACTGGTCCACTTCACACCACACATTGCTTTCTCCCGGAACATTCCTCTCCCAGAACAAACCGGAATGAGTGGCATCACATTTATGGCACCGTTTTGCTGGCTGATGTTCATTACAATATGCCGGTGGACACTTTTTCCGTCATTTTTTAATTCCGCACAATTTCAAGAATGACTGATGGAGAAAAAGGTCTCCGGTACTTTTTTCCACTGTTGTAAAAACTTTCACGATTATTGTTAGGGGGCTTTGTTTTTATCTCGCTTAGTGAAATGTGTTTTCAGGGCTGTGGAGTCGGTAATAAAAAGTTCGACTCCGACTCCGACTCCAGCATTTACCAAAACCACGACTTCGATTCAAATATTGACCAAAAACACGACTCCGACTAAAAAAAGTTTAATATCGTCACTTCTTTTTTCTAGTTTTCCTATTTATTCAATAAAATATCAACCTAAACCAATCCACCAATAGCCTAATTTGACATATTATATGCAAAAATAAAAAGTTTGAACTTCAAAATTTCCGACTCCGAGTACAACTCCGGCCGAAACGCCGCTACGACTCCGACTCCGGCCAAAAAGCTCCGTCTCCACGACTCCGACTCCACAGCCCTGTTTTTTCATGAAATATATTTTAATATTGTTTTAAGAATTAACTAAGCGTCTAATAATTGATATTTCGACGCTCTGTCGATCTAACGCTGATATCTCAATAAGTTTGGATTGATATTATGTTATATAAAAGATAAAATTCACTTATTACTAACTATAAGAAAGTAAATATGATAAAATGCTGCTTATTTTAACCGCTCAGACGCCACGGCGTGCAGGCACGCGATATCGATGCTCCCACCAGCGCCACGGCGTGCAGTCATGCAAACGCGATTACGAGCTTAATAATGAATAAATTAAATATTTTTTAATGCAATATTATCCAAAGACACCTTTTGGAGGTAATGTGATTGTTAGACTACCCATATGTTGAACCATTTTCTTTTTATTTGAAGTTGGGCTAACAGACGTCACTAGGGCTGGCACCATATTATCGCAATGATCGCTCAATTGATAGAGCGCATCAGAGTAAGAAGAGAATAGCTAAATATCAGTAAGTGCGAGAAGACAACACATAGCATTTTGTGCTATTTATAAAATATAGTTTATTTTAAAAAAAATAAGTTTCCGTCATAACAAAATAATTCTAATTTATTCATAAATTACACTATTTTTTTTTGGCAGCCCTAGATGCAATTTGTGCTACATATATAATTTGTTTTATTATAGATAATATATTTCATATTTTATTTATAATATTTAATGTTTTTGGCAGCCCTTGAGACGTTTTTTAAATCTTGTACTTTTGATATATTTTTTTCACTTTTCTAAGAAAATCAATAATAACTTGAGTATAAAATTATTTTTCAGTTATGTTACGTGTCATTTTCATGGAAAAATCGATGATTGAAAATGGTGGCGTTCATCAAAAATCCATGGAATTGGCTTGGCGTTTAAAGGGTTAAACATGGTTTTCATAACTCTAACCTTTCTATTTGGAACAAAAATATCTTAATGATGGAAATAGTGATGATAATATGAGAAATTTATCCAAAAAATATGAAAAAAAGTGTCCAGATAAAACTCCGGCATTCAACAACAGATGGCTTTGAAGTTAACATACATGATATAATGCGATTAAAACAAAATTTTCCGACCAATAAGTATTTTTTTGCCAAAATGTCAGTTAGATACTTATCAAAGTAAGATAACGATTTGGTAAAGAAACAAATCTTTTAGCGAGTGTATTCATTTAGGTTGGGGAATAATAATATACGTCTGTATAAAAATCTAATTTAAATAAAACTTTTGTAAAGTACATAATATATAATTATGTATCATATAATGTGACATGTATTCTATCAATTTTCGCATAATTTAAAGATAAGTTTCATGAATAATTAAGTTAATCGATAAAACTGAATCTAATTTAATAATAAGAAATGTATAAAGTAGCGGTGAACAAAAAGACATTACAAAACAATGTACTGAGGAAATCTGAAAATATAGTGATATGTATTTTACGCCCTCGTAGCCATTTTGTAAAAATGAATTTCCACAAAATTTTCGCCGAATCCATCGCAAGACATTGGTTATCAAAATGAATGTAAAATAGCATTGTTTTTTACTGTTATTTAAATAATGCTCCCATTAGTTAGGTATGTAGCAATAAATTGAAATGTTTACTCTTTTAATTCCAAGACTAGCAATGAGCAAATTCAAAAATATTTTTAGACTCGTTACCAACCGAGGTATTTCTTAAAAGAAGTACTCGCTTTATAAGATTGTGATTTTATCATATTATTATGTAACGAATCTATGTTGCAGATAAATGCGATTTTTATTTAACTTTAAAGACACCACATAACATATGTTAAACCTTTATATATTATAAAAAAAAGTCTTTCAGTTAGAAGTCTTTAATATTAATAATAATGCTCGCCATGAGCGAAACCGGTCCTGATCCAATACATTTTATGTGTAATAAGTAGGTACTTAAAATGTTTTATTATTTTTATTACAATGCGATCCCACCAAGCATTGACAGTGAACACCTTGAAAGTGATTAATATTTGAGTCAATTTAAAAAGTTTTTATTTTCATAAAAATATGTCACTATAGCAGAAATTTTAGTTTTAATAAATACACTTCAAATGTTTTGGTTCGACAATGATGACTGGATAAATGATGTGTTCCGTCGCAAAGCGTATTTGCAAAACAAATTAGAAATTCTAGGTCGTGATATTCGCCGATAAATCGTAACGAATTTTGACTGCAGACTCAACGTGGCGTTTTAAATAGATGACACAATAAAATCAACAAAAATGGAGGCGGGAAGCGAAAATAGTGAAATGAAAACAAACAAATTGCCACGTAATGTCAGATTGACAGTTGTATAACGTGCCATAAAGCTACGCACAGTGGTGAATTTAAGAATGGTTTTCCTTAAAAACCAAAAAAAATGTAAAATCAATACATTGAGCAAATTTTTTTTTTTAATTTTCACTTTTCCGAAACTGGTACTGATATTATTTTTTTCAAATATGTACACCTTGTCCTCTTTTTACGCGCGATATCGATTTCACGCGATTTTTTTGTAAAACAACGTTCCTTTTTTACGTGATTTTTTTTTACAGAAGAAATGTCGATCGATTATACCTATTACATGAAAACTAACAGTGACGGCAGCGAACAACTAGTATATGTGAATAAAATTATGCACGTATGCATATGTATCTGTTTCTCATTATATTTTTATAATCTATAAAGAAATTGAATTTGATTTGTAAAAAAAAAGTACAATTTTTGGGTTTTTCACTCGAACTTTCAAAAATAATTTTTCTAATTATATGAAATTAATGTTTTTAAAAGTCACTTTGTGGAACGAATGTATCGCGAAAAAAAAGAATTATGTTAAACACATCGACTGTATTACAAAACGCATCGACTTAATAAATGATGTACAATCACTATTACGCCGCCAACAAAAAAACGTTATCTAACGAAATATAAGCGAAATAAAATACTAATTCTTATATAAATAGTAAATGGTAATAGTGATCATTTTTCTTCCATGATGTTGTTTTCAATTTACATACAAAATTAACAAGAGTGAGTTAATGCATATGTAATTCGTTCTTTGAACGAGTCAAGGTTGAAGTGAAAACAATACTAAAGACGTTATTTATTTCTTAAAAGAATTTAAAAATATTGTGAAATCTTTAATCGCGATTCGTGACATATTATTAAGCGTTTTTAGTTTATACTTATATTCTGCTTGTAATAGAAAATAAATTGTCAAACAATCGTACCTTCAAAAGAAATAAAAGCACGCTTAAATTAAATGAACACCGTTTGGCTCATAACTAATAATCTATTTGTATACCGTCAGTGTGCTGTTATATTTTCCTCTATTCTCTTAATATAATATAGAGAAATACACATATTTCAATCCGCTTCTGGTCACAGTTGCCAGATTTCTTGATAAACAACCCAATAAACGTGTAATCAATGTACAGGACTATGAATCTCTCCGCGCCGTCCGTAAACCCGCTCCCCGACAAAACGTACCAACAACGATAAGCAGGAGAGGCGATATTTCAAAGGCCCGTGGAGCCATGCATAGTCCGAGATCAAGGGATACCACCTGCAATATAAAATATCCACGAGTTAGTCGATTATTATGTTTGAACGCAAATTACTAGTGCTTTTTTGACAAGAACGAAACTCTGATGCAAGAAATGTTCATAAGAAAACACAATGAAAGCATTATTCAATAACTTTTGATTGTACACAGTTCCTGGATATAATTGTAACCACGACATCATGGTATCCACTATTAATACTTGGTGTAATGGCATTATATTAAAAAAATAAAACATTTTTATCAAGTCAGTATTGAATTTATTTTTATCAGGTATCGCACATTTTCATTGCGAATATTTTCAACTGATAATAAATACAACAAAACAGCGTTATTAATATAAAAATCGTGCTTCCTTCCAAAAGTGTCTCATTATTTTATAATACTACTAGTATTACTACCCGGCTTCGCTCGGACTAAGCGACCAATAATTATTTAATGTTATATCATTCCCAAAGAATTACATTCGGTTTTATATATAAGATTATAACACAATTACTACACATATGTAGAAAATCAATGCTTAAATATATTATGTAATATATTTATTATGTAAAGAAAAATAATAAAACCAATCGTTTAATTGTCGGTGTCAGGTGGAAAAAGCTTTTCCCTAGAGATAAGGTGGTTCTGGGTTCAATTCCCATCAAGATAAGATATCTCGGCCATTGGTGTATGTCATTTTTCTTTGAGTTGTTCAAGACTGATTCATACAAATTTCTCATCGAGCATACTTTGTATCGTTTGGCTTTCATATTTAAACATAATTGAGCGTTCGCAATAAATTTTAAATAATAAAAATTATACCTTGTAATTCCTTATATCAATTAGATATATCTAGCAATGGTTCTACACATTGAAAACATCTATTAAAATATTGACTGTCAATACTTGGTGGAATGGCATTTCCACGACTCATAATGGATTAAAGACATTCAGATTTATTTATTAAATGCACTTACTTATCTTGGTTTTTATTTTGTAAATGATCATTCATACTTAATTGATTTTTGAAATGATAGTTTGCATTGCTAATAAGCCTTCAACATTTTAATACCAATTGTTTGCCATACGTTGTAATTCTTGCTTTACTTAGTATAAATATCACTGTTTCATTGTATTTCTTGTTGATAATGCTCACCATGAGCGAAACCGGTCCTGGTCCAATAAATGAATAAATGTTTTATTATTTTTATATATACATATTCTTCATTAATATACTAGATAATTTTTGCAGAGCCCTGCCACACAAAAGCTTGGCGTAGGTGGATCGAGAGGTAGATATTTTAATGTACAGGCAATTTATCACACGTGTTGCTTCTCGCTCACCTAGTCAGAAGCCGTATAGCGATTCCGGTAGCGAATATGTGTTTTTAAATGTTTCCCCACCGACCGGAGCGCCCCGACGCCGACGACGTCCAATGCGATCCTATTAACCGAAATGCTTTTATCAAATGTATAAATATTTTTTTTCGAGCATCGTTCACTTCTGTCGTATTATGACGTCTGGGTTTGATTAATGGCAGCTCGTTCTCGAGCGGACTATCGAGAAGGTTTACAAAGTGAATGAAAAATGGAGATTCAATACAAATTTTGAACTTTTACATAATTTCATTGTTTTGGCATTTATGATGTTAATTGAAAATTGAAATGCCGAAACTTTTGAAATATTGATTTAGAAATTTAGTTTTACAACAGATTTGACGAGCTACATTTAGCTAATCGATCCTACAACATTTATTCACGAAAAAATCTATTTGATTCCACTTATTATAATTCGGCCCCTTTTTGCATTAATAGCTCAATACCCACTGGATGCAAATTAATGTGTTACGTTATGTGTCAAAGAAACATGTCAATAGAATAATTAGATACAAAAATAGTTCAATACGCCACTATCTTGTTCATAGCTCCACTTAACCTTTAAAAACACCTAAGGACAAATTACTATTTTATATTTAACAAATTAATCAGAAAATTTTAGCATCGTATTTTAATTCATTAAGTATTTTGACTGAGGGTGCTTGATGGAATTTCAATATCAAATTTTAATTTTTTGAATTTTGTACTTTTCCATGAGTTTTGTCAACTGATGGACGGATGGACTTGAACTGTCAGTTCAAGTACATTCGTGCACTTGGAATGCATGAAGATGCCGAAAGGCGAAACCCGGGTCGTTAGCGACAAAACTCATGGAAAAGTACAAAATTCAAAAAATTCAAATTCAAAAAAAATCGTATTTAAAGGTTGTGAAAAAACAATTTGTATTTGTCAAAAAATAAGTGACATTGATTACTGGTGAATTCTGTTTTTTGATTCTCTTGAAAAGTAGAGAGCAATGAATTAGGTTTGTCCGTCACTAAGGTGCAAAAGATATAGTTATTTTGGCTATAAACCATCGTCATAGTTCTAATGATAGCATAATAGTTAATTTTAATTTAAAAAAATCTCATTTAACCATTATGAATATCTCATTCAGACTTCTATAAGAAAATATATACAGCATTACTTTGACAGTCGCATAACTAAAACGTAAACACGCTTGGTGACTGTAGGCTCAAACCATGGAATATTTAAGTTGATTTATGGATTTTTATACAAAGATTTATACATGCGATGATTGAGAGACATATAACTTCTACTGATTTTTATTTAGTACTATGTTGAAAACAGTAGTCTAATGCATTCAACATAAGGACTGTGACACTCACTAAACTTTGAAAATAATATCTGTCATAAAGAACAGTAAATTAATGTTGTAGTATAATGGCACGAAATTTGTACAACCATACAATGATATAAAATAAAAAACTTTACTACAATCTCTTTAAGCTTGAAAATAGCATTTAAGTACAAGTCCACAACTGGTCCGATCGAACCGTTCGCATTCCACTGACAACAGCATGATTAGACTGGACTATTTACTTGCCTTTTCATACTATTCTGAATGGGTGTCAAACAATTGTTAATTAGCAAAATGAATTATTCATCTATTGTCACATATGACAACGAATGCTTAAAAGTACCACAAAAAACTGATAAACAATGAGTATTACTCTCTATACTCTGTCGAATTGAGATTTGAATTGGCTTATATTTACCATATTATACGACAAAACCAAAAGCTACCGAGAGAGATCAGTTGAAAATGATGTTGCATTTGATAAGTAAAATATGTTGTGCATAATAATGCACCAGAATAGAGTCTTATTTCTATTAAATGACTTATGTACTGTTTGGCTATATCAATGGAAATCTCTTTTTCTTCTATCGCTGTATTCCCAATTTGTACGCAGTTCTGCTCACAGGTATTTAAAAGCATTTTGTTAAAACATCGTACGCACCCTATTTTGAATTCTAAAAAAAAACGCTACTTATTTTGGGGATTGAAGGCAAATGTAAATATTTTCGTGGGCGTGTGTGTTCACTGGAAAACTCGCATTTTTATTTGGTTTAATCAAATCCTCCTGTATTCCTGTGAAGCCAGGGATATTTAATCACTCGAATACTAATAGTGATAAGTCATGCGAAAAAATAGAGCAGTTAAATATGTATATAAATGTCAAGGTTATATTTTTTTTATTGATTCCGGCGATATTGTAATACCTATCAGCTATCCATTTTACCCTTGCTTTTTAATCTTGCAGAACTAAATTATTTGACAGTATTACTGCTTAAAAATGGAATCCTACCTTGTAAATACCAATTTTATATTTCAAAAATTAAAGAGGAATAATTCAATATACACATTGTATCAAATTTTGTATTCCATCAATGAAACTAGTTTTAGTTTCTAGCATCTAAGTGAAATGACAATTTTATACAGTAATTTCTATTAGCTCAACGCTCCGCTCCATACAATAATTTAATTCATGAATTAATTGCCTTACTTACCATTTTTTTTGATTTAAACTGAAGGTGCTTGATGGAATTTAAATATCAAATAAGAATCATTAGTACTCTTGCAATTTGTCAGTTCAAGTTTATTCGTGCCCGAATGAGCTGAAAAGTGAAAACCGGGTCGTTAGTGACAAAACTCACATGAAGGTACGAAATTAAAACAATTCTCATTTTACTTTATTTACTGCTTTAAAATGAAAGGCATTCCTTAAAACTAGTTATAGAATAATACATGTGTTACATATTTTTTCTAAAATCATTTACTATTTTTATTTTTAATTCCCATTAAGAAATTTAAATATATTTATATTTTTATTAACCATGTCCGCTACTAAAGTGAATTATATTGACGCCGTGCGGTGGTTATTGCAATACACGTTTTTTCAACGAGAGTTGCTTGTTACTCGAACGCTCAACCTTTTTTCGAAGAGAGTAGGTATTGAAATATTTCATGTTAAATATATTTACATATATCTATGTATTCAAGCTAAGTATCAAGTCAGCAAGATATATAGCATCCGAACATACGATAGCAACATTGCTAGTAAGAAAACATTATAAATCATGCCGTCCATTTTTTAATAATTAAGTAATTATAAAACACACTTTGCTCCATTCAATTATATTAATTATTAAATCAAGTGTTATTCAAGGATCAAACCACAATATTCACAATCACATGACAGCTTTCGCTCAAATAAAAACAAAGAAATTGTCAATGTCCTGGAATTCAGCGGCATTTGTGTATTCACAATACGACCGCATGCATTTTTTTCTGCGAATATGTTTACATAGTTTTCCTCAATCAGTAGTTGTTGATAAAAAATGCGTAATTACTACCTGGGAATTCAACACATAAAAAATCGATATTTTTTTTAATGGGGACAACTCTATCTTATCATTAGTATTTGATTGTTTCCAAATTAAATATTCTCGCATTGGCGTTCATGTTCAATAAAAGTTGTTATGATTTTATGCTATCCAAGCAAAAAATATGTGAAATGAAAATCTGTCATTTATTAAAACAGGAAAAATGAGATTAAATTTTAAAAAATCTACAATTTGACAGTATAGTTTTTATTAATAATTTCGTATGGTATTAAGACTGAGCATATCATGTTGGCTAAAATGCTTTATGTCGTTAATTTTTAACATTAAAAATGAAATTGTATTACGCTTTAAAATGGTTTAAAATCAAGCCCTTACATAAAAAGTGAATACTTTTTATGAAATATTAATGAATGTGATTTTTCGTTAATAATATAAAAGTTATTTTTCTGGCAATTGGAGCAAATTACACCGAAACCATACACAATGTCACTTCTTAATTTTCTTTATAAATCAATATATTCCCAAGTCAATATACAATTGTTTGTGTAAAATGGATATAGCATGGATTTATTATCGACCACCTAACATTGTGGCACAGGTTCGTCTGAATATTCGTTTAACTATACCTTTGAAATATTGACTCGCGTCAAACAGTTATTTTGCCAACTTCATATATGTATGTATATGTTACAGTGAAACTGTATTATCAGTGAAAATGTATCAAGTAATAGGTTTGTGTGACAACATGATTTCACTGGTCACGATCATTGAAATTATTGGCCCAAGTCGATGATTTGCCGGCCTAAAATTTTGGTTTGCTTCAATGAAACAAAATCAGCAAGTAGTCCCTTTCATAAAAAGAAAGGCACAGACAAACATAGGGCTGAAGATAGGGCGGTAAAGTTTAATTTCAATGACAGCTTGGAGAAGAATATATTTTCGCTGAGAATACAGTTTCACTGTAACATATATACCTACTCAAAAACATGTTTTTTTTTATTAATGGCAGTAATTTAGTTATCCCTGTTTCAAACGTAACAATGAGCAGGTAGCGGAAGCGCCCTACGGCAAAATTTTCACAACAGCCTTCCATGATTACAAGCTCATTCTCACAGGCAGCGGTGGTTTCGAGCTTTGAAAAAAAAGAATTGACTTTTCGATATGGCGCAAGCTTTTTTCGGCGGTCTTCCTTTTAAGCAACGTATATTTTCACTTTTTACGCCGTCGGATAATATTATTTCATCTATGATATGCTGGTAAATGGCACGTAACTTTTTCGTTAGCATTCGCACTATGTAATAAATTTATCACGATTCTTCCTGTTGTGGTTTTAGTAATATTCTAAAGAAAGATCATTGTACTTTGGTATATTGTTATAGCACCTTTACCTCATTTAGTCTCACGGAATATTGGATAGTTTTTCTGATTCTAATTTGTAAGAGAGAAGAAGAATTGTGTTCCCTGTCTACAACGGTATATAATGGATAAGTAAATGCAGGTTTAAACATAGTTCTGACGATGGCGTAAGTCAAAATATGTAGCTATCAACAAATTTATAAAATAATTTCTGTAGAATTCGAATACATTGTTATTTTTTTCACCGTATTTTATTGGAGTTCTAACAAGTAAATGCCAATTCAATCAATTATAATTAATATACCTAGCAATGTATGAAAAAATAACAATTCATTCAGCTAAGCCAGATGAACAAGTAATCACTAAAAAATGAAATATGTGGTCTAAGTATATTCGGATTAAAAATAAAACAGTAATTTAGGCTGTAAAAGACGAAGGAAGAATTTAATACAAATTTTCAATATTTTCAAACAAGAAGAACAGATAGCATCAATTTATTTTGTAGGTGACGTTTTTAATGAATAATTGTTATACTACTCACATTTATTATGGCGTATGTGGAGTGACGGTAAGTTTAACCCAAGTATCACTTTAGAGTGCTTGGCACTAGTTCATATAAATGAGACAACAATTCGCTCGGTGTAATATGTTTATGAAAGAAAAATATTTTGTATAGAATAATACATACGAATGTATTTGATAAATGTATGCAGTTAAGGGATCCATAAAACTGCTAGCAAATGATAATAGCGGATGTCTAGGCACAATAAAGCTGGCGTTCACCTATATATGTATGATTGGCCAGATATGAGTGAAACGATTTGAAAACAGTTTTTGTTAAGACTGCCTCCTCGTGATTTCGTTTCTTTTGAACTGCTGTATGTACCATTGAAGTTGTACAAGAATGTACAGTCAATTAATTGCTTAGAAGAAGAAAATATTTTTTTCCAAAAAACTGCACATTATTTAATTGATAAAATATCCAACTCTCACCCAATAGCTTATCTATTTAATAAAATAGTTTGGTGAATTATGGATACATGGTCACGGGACAGAATCTTAGTCCTCTCGAGCTAATCTCAAACAATTTATACATACTGGCTTATAATTTTATATTTTGACTTTACTCTTTGAGTTCTTGTGGATTATTATAAAATCTGGAATCAAAATGATTAAATCTGAATATAACTGATTATTGTATGAGTTCTCAAAGAAGAATTTGTTTTTTAATATTAGCCTATAGTAAAATTATTGCTTTTATTTTAAGCAAATAATAAACTTATGTGACTGTGTCTATCTGTATAATATTATTATTTGTGTAGTTTGTGGTTTCATTTTTGCTCCGGTAAATTAAAAAAACTCGATTTCATACTTATTGTGAAGTATTCTTTAGGATCTTCTATTATAATAAATTAAAAAATTAAAGACGAAACATTTCAAAAAAAAATCGTAAGCCTTACATTCATTTCATTTAATGTGTTTATTTTTACTAAATCTCTGCGAAAATTCTGTCCCGTGACCAGTGACGGCAGTTGACGGGGTGTTGGGGGATGCAAAGAAAGATTCAACCATTTTTGCAAGAGTTCTTTCCTATTCATTGGATTTTAAAACACTTCTGGACTTTCAATTCAGATGTTCGCAATACCAACTGTTTCTCTTCCGTAGTACGGAAAAATAGTTGAATCTTCCTTTTGCACCCCCCAGCACCCCGTCACCAAACGTCACTGCCCGTGACCATATATCCATAATTTACCAATAGTTTAACGTTAACCGATTACATGCAATACTTCGTCAATTATTTATGTTACCTTAAGACCAGCAAATATAATTTACTTCCAACCTCAAAAAGTAAAGACACTTTTGTTAGTTACTGTCAATCAATAGGATTATAGAAATATTCATCAACTTCTATTACAATTGTCATAGAGTTTGGCGTGAAGAGAGCCACTGAATCCGATGCAGTGGCTTTATTTCTCACTCCCTCCTTGATTATATGAAAACTTAAATATTTTGATGAGTTCTTCGACGCACATGTCACTTACTTGTTATACAAATCGCGGAATAAAGTTACTTAATTATCTACAAACAAAAAGATTGAAGACGTTATTTACTGTCTATGTCAAACGGCCAGCTGACTAGAAAAATACAGCATTTTCCAAGCCATACTAGGTCCCTGAATGTTGGAAAAATATCATTAATACTGGATTTTAAGACGAAAGGGACGTTTTATAAATCTAAATTATTTTTAAATTCATTGGTTTTTACGACCGGCTATAGTTGTCAGCTTTTCAAGTGACGATTGCCCTGTATTATGATTTGTCCGCAACTATGGAAAATGCATCAAAATAGTCTTATGAAAAATATATTGATACAATTTATAAATGAATTTATTTTTATAAAACATCTTTTGTGAGTTTGAGGCAGACTAAGCCTTCACCTTTTGCCGATCGCTTTTCCACATATCGCGATACGTTCTCGCCTTTGTACAAAAAAGTAATAATGCCGAAAACATGGCCGTGATTTTGGCGATATGCTTCCAGAGATATTGCCATTAAAACATATGAAGGTGCTTAATGACGCACAAAACTGGCAATAACGCTAGGTGAGATGGGTCGCATGCGTTTCCAAGACAATGACTATTATTCTTTTCCTTATTACGTGTGAAACAGTAAACATATTTTTTGTAATTTATTCCCAAACATAAATGAAGCACAGTGTTCTAAATATTTAACTGAATGATCAATTCAGTTCTTAATTTGAATTCATTATTTAAATATGTGGTATCGCTTTACGTGGGCAATGCGATGCCTTCCACTGGTTAAAATATGAATGTTGAGCAGGCAAAAAAGCTATAGAATTTCGATGGTAGGGAAATATGGCTCCTTAAGTACCGCATCACGTACGGCATCGCGGAATATTACGGCACCAACCTAGGTGGAAGGTTATTAGAAGCCACATGCTGGAGGAAATATTATATTATGTAAAGATCTTACAGGCGTATTAAAGACAATCATTGGGGGATCGAAAACATTTTTTACAGTTACGGCAGTGAAACAATAATGGAAAAACTATCATGTAATATTATCGACCTTACAGAAAATACTGAGGAATCATCTGAAATAATCGAGGTCATAAATAAATCAATCAAAAGATTATGCTGATAGCTATTTTGGCATGACGCCATCTTTAGAACTATGCTGAAAACTAGCCGTGCCCGCTGCCAATGTGGACCATATGTGCCGCCAATAATGCTTTTATTAACAGAAGTTTTTCTACGAGAACTGCATGATTTTCGAATACAGTTGGGAATTTAAGAACAGCACTAAAACAAGACTAGTTGTTAGATTAATGATACCGCTACAAAGTCTCTTAAGAGTTGGATTTTTTATTTTCATCAATATCTTCTTCTTCTTATAAACCTAACTTGTCAAATAAAATGGGCTTGAAGACATATTTGAAAAAAATGAACATTAATTAATTCAAATGGGAAACGTATTTACCGTGTCTATTTTTTTGAAAAAGTCGTCTTATCATCTTGAGCTTTCGTCCAATATTGGTAATGTTGTTACGAATTCTTGTTCTGCTGATGATGTTTATCTTGAATGCCTTGCTATATTAAAAAATGCAAATTATTTGCGGTGGATGTCGCATGTTTTTTGTGTTAGAAAAATTGAGTGTCGCATTTGCAACGGTAAAATTTTTAATAAAGAAATTTTACGATTTATACGAATGTTGGGCTGTACTCTTGCACGAAAATTCATGCCGTTATGTAAAGCTATCGTGATCTACGTCAAAGCATGCAAACCTCGCCGGCTATTAGCTGACCCAGCACACCTCGGTATGTATGCAGCCGCCTTGTATTTCATATCACGGAGTTCGCCCAGTATTATTTATCTGAAACATAAACATGCACAGTATAAAATCTTTTCAAATCGAATGTTAAAGAACATGTCTAAAAAAATATGGAATAGTACTTTTATTTCAATTTAGTGCAATTAGTCGTCTAGCACAGAAAAAAAGTAACTACATATTTTTAGATTCGTTGGCCATTTGTGACGTTTATTTATTTATTTATTTATTTATTCAAGAAAATACAAATCATGGCATTACAACTGACGCCAATGCACCATGCATTTGACAAATTAATATACATTTATTTATATATATATACATAAAAAAAATAAAAATAAAATATGAAGACATTGTTGTCATAAGAACAGAGAGAAAACATTAACAATATCACATTAGAAATTTTCAAAGTAGTCAACCGAGTGAGTTCGTACAAAATCAACTTTTATCCCTGCTGAATTGGTGTTTTTTCAAGAACATCATTTTAGCAGTCTGTGTATATTTTTTCGTGAAACTTAACTCAGAATCACCAAAATGTTACTAACGCTTTTTTATATTTTAGAGAGAAGCCAAGATGTATTATATTAAATCCTTGATCTTACATGAAAATTTCATCTTTAAAATTGTATTTATATCGATAGATTTGTCTCCATTATTGTTGGAAACAGTTCGCACATTATAATTATAATTTACAGAGCTGAACACCTGAATTTGTTGACTTGTATCCTTGCCTATACTACAAAATGCGTTGTTGGAAATTTTGATTGTAATTTGTTGACGAATTCGTCGGGGACGAATAATTCGAGGAGAGCTTTTGATGTATTCATAAAGGCTGGGAGACAGACGGCGACGTGAAAGCTTTTTATGAAACGCACCGCTCTTTCTCATTAGGACACTTTAATACTCCGGTTATTATTACGCGGTATTACTGTGGAGCGTTTTTGTAATTACTTTTCACCGATGCTTTCGTAAATTGGTAATAATAAATAATGCTACTCGTCGTGAAATGTGATAAGTTTCCTTCCTGGTATTATACATGGGCAGGGAATTATTTTTTAATACTAAATAGGAAAACGAGAAATATAATTTGCAATAAAAGCCTGCATTTTTCATTTCAAATTATGATTCAATTTAACATTGTAACTATTTTCAATTTTTAGTTTTATATTAAAATAAGTTTATGTAAATAAAGTTTATTCCCAGTTCAGGGGTTTCCAAATTATCCAAATGTCAATTATTGAGCGGAGACGTTATTGTGTCCCAAATCGAAGAAGAATATTAAAAGTTCATCTCCCTTCATTGTTAATGTTGTAAGATAAAACCCTAGATTTATTTTAGATATTCCTATGTTACTATCTGGTCATTGGTATTTCCGAAAATCCCTATAATTATAACAAACCCACTTAATTCAATGAAAATTGATTACATTCAATTTTCGCTAATTTATATTTTAATAGCAATTTAATTTAGTGATCTACTTCTATTTTTGTATAAAAAAGATACAAACTGTTTACTACGCGTCAGTTCAAGTACATCCGTGCACTTAAAATGCCTGAAGGTACCAAAAGGCGAAACCCGGGTCGTTAGCGACAAAACTCATGGAAAAGTACAAAATTCAAAAAAATCAAATTTAAAGACTAAAGTTGATATTGTCATTGAAGAAAACCAAACTGTAAATGAATGCATGGAAATATCGTTATATTTTCTATGTGAAATATTTTATTTTTTTAAAACCTCTTCTTTCATTACTGATTATATTACAGATAATCAAACAGGTTACATCGCATCAACCATAATTTATGAACTGCGTTTTGACCCCTGGCCTAGGACAGACGGAAAATGTTTTTTTTTTGTGTAGATATATCAAACAAACCTAACTGGCAAAACATTTAATTACAATTCACTTTCATCAAAAAATTAAAATATCTATTGATCGTTGAATTCAAGTGGTTAGTTAACGGCTGGGTGTGTCGAGAAATGATGTCATTTTATAAAAAGACAAATCATCAATTCGACCGCAGTGTTACCTGTTGGATACACGATGACGCTATTGATAATAATCCAGCCATGATGAAATTCTCGTTTATATTAGAAGCGTGATGATGAATATCCGTTTTTAATAAACGAACTTCCGTTCCACCTTGTAACCACCGACCAAGCCACAGTGACGACGTCATTATCAAAGATACCACCACAGTTTTATTGCAGGGTTACCACTTCAATAATTTTTTATTTTTAATTTATTCATTGCTTGATGCCAATAGTAATGACATGATTAAGCTAATGGTGCACAGCCTTTTTGGAAGAAGGCCCAGATAATCAATTCTCAGATAATTCTATAGCCACCTGGACATTCTGCTTAAATTATCGATATTTTAAGTGAATATAAGATTGATTTTTTGATGTTATCCTTCCATCGTCCGTAAAAAGGTGATTTATATTTGTCATTGCGAGCCGCATGAAATGTCATTGAAGGCCCGCAGGTTGTGCACCACAGAATTAAGCTATCCATTTGGGAAAAATCAAGCGAGAAATTTCATTAGAATTCAAGGATTTAATAATGATTATATTTTACCCAATTTCCTGTGACAAATTAATTTCTTGACAGTTATGAAATATTTCATTAAAAGATATTTTATATATTTGGTAAAAAGCTGGTGAAAAGGGTTGCCAATGGCAACAGCATTTGTTATTTACCACTTTTAAATAGTTGGCTGATTTTCTGGAAAGACCTTTTTTATATATTCATTAATCCATGTTCGTTCCCAAATGTGGAGCATACGGCCTCCTAATGGATGTGTCTCAAGATATTTTTCTATGAAAACTACTTGGCTACTTATTACTCAGTATCTTGCAGGAATAGAAAGGATAATGCTAGGGCTAGGGCAGGCAACTAGCAGTAACCTAGCCGCTATCACTTTAGAATAGAATGAGAGAAAAATAGTTTTTAGACAGCACAAACATTCATACCATCAAACAAAAATCGATAAATTGATATAAATGATTAACTCTTTCCTGCTCGTCAGTCCATTCGTTCATTCGTGCAATTGAAGTGCCTTAAATTTTATGATCGAAATCGATACAGTCAATTTGGGTAACTTTGGTCTTCAATATAACATTGGACAAAACTCGAGCAAGTACCGTTTATTTATTTTTCCGCTGACTAGTAATCGTGATCATTCTTGCGATTGATAAATATAACAAATCGATCTTTTGTCTTATACGTGGTCAGCAAAAAGAGCCATATTTACCTCTCAAATTATTTTATCTTTTTATGATATTTTGTGAAATAAACCAAAAAACCTTTTTTATTTTTTCGAAACAGGTGGCTTCGCTTAAGCCAGGTGTTACGGATAAGGAATGGGCAAAAAGTTTTTTTTTTTTTTTTAAATATTTTCCATTGACAAACTAAACTATCCTTCTTTATAAAAGTTCAATTCAATGTCACCAAACTGGATGATTCAGCTAAAATTCGCTCATCGAAAGTGGTGGTGTCCAATGTTAACCAATTATAAATTTATCATTGGACCGCACGTAAAAGCAGTTTTAAGTTATTTTTTCTTTTATTTGCATAATATTTGAATTCCAAATTATATAAAGGAAGTGGTTAGATATATTTATATTAGTATAATAGTTAAAAAAAAATGCAACTTACAATATCTGAAAATAAAAATATGACAAAAAAACACCTGAAAAGTTTCCAAAGATACCCGAATTGACTGTACTATTGTTGCTTAATTTTTTTTTCCCTAGTATTACATAAACTTACTACGGCACGTGACATCCCTCAATATCTGCACTAGAGTACTTTTTCCTAATACACATCTACTTGGAAGCCTAAGTACAAACTTCGCATTACCTCTTTTCATATGAGGATGCTCCTTTTAAATTCACATACGCCGTCCGGTATGCGCCAGCACGCGGTACCACCACTCTTTATTGGATCAAAATGATTCCCGGGGGGCAGTTTTGGGGAAGGAAATCAGGGAGGATGGGGATAAAGTGCATTCAGAGGCGTTGAGAATCACTATATTAAACTCTTAAAGAAGTACGGCATAGATATTTAACATCATATTAATCAACTGAAATAACCTGTCTTGTAATTTTTCAATAAATGATAAAGGAATGAAAGATGTTTATATATCAACAAAAATACCTACAATCTATTCGACTCATGAATGGTGATGTAAAATCACATCATTTGTTTTATTATTTTATAATTGTCATTATTTAAAACGGCTTAACTTAAAACTTTGTGAAATTATATGATGCATTTTAATTAAAGAAAAGAAGTTTAAAAAATTGACGAAAGTAAAAGAATCCAGGTCAACGACGACCACCTGATTTTAGATAGATAGCGATAACAGCGGAATGTAATAAAAAATCAGGGAAATTATTAATATTCTTCGTCGTATTAAAAATATTGTTGTTTCCCTTATTAAATTTATATCTATATTCTATACATAAGTTTGTTCCATTAAAAATAATAAAAAATCACCATTAATTATGTACCTCTTTTTTTTTAATCAGATACCTTAAATGTGTTAATATCACTGCATGTTTAAGTATTTCTTCTTTAAAAAAATCAGCAATTTTCTTTGGCAAGCTTAATAAGTTTATATTCCACGGCTTATAAATGAATAGTCGATTGAAAAAGATTGAGTAATTTATTAATAAATATCATATTGTACTTCCCTGGGCTATCGTTTCTCACTCATTGCCGCATGTTTTTCACCATAGGTGGTCGTTCTTTATACGGAAACACATTTTGTAGAAAATTACCGTTTTTCAATTACGCCGTAACACCTACGCTCGTTAAGTTAAATATCGTAGATAAAAAGCAGATATCTTCAAATTTGTTTGTCGAAATCAAAATTTATGCTGAAAATGAGAAAAATCTTATTTTTCTAAACAATTTACGAATATATTTTAATCTGTAAATAAACGATTACCTTTGCAAATATTTCAAGATAGAACTGTTACAAACAGCATAGAAAATTATTTAAATATTAGGTAGATTTTACTGTATTTCACATTGCTTCGCTCCTTATAACTTACAACTGAGTGGTATTCACTTGAATTTGATTTAAGACATTTTTTTTTCTCTGTTCTCTTATCATAATATTTTAGATTCCCCCATTTTTGGCTTGAATTCATTTGACAGTTAAAAAAATTGATTATTCAATCGATTGATTGATTTGTATTCTTATGTATGGGTGTCTGCTACGCTTTATAACTCTTTCCCACCTGGAAAGTTTTATTTACTAGATTTGTCTTAGATCCCTACTCACGTCAAAAAAAAGATAGTTACAAACAGTTCTTGCAGTAAAGTTTCTGTTGAGAGAAGCCCCATTAAGCGTTCTCATTATGATCCACATTGACAATGGATCTGGCCAATATTATTGAAATTTGCCTAATTCACAAATAGATGTTTAGTTTTTTTATTATTTTAAGAATAAAAAAATGTTAAATATATTAAAAGATACAAACTTCTAGAACGTAGTAGAACATTGAGCCTATGGGGTAGCTCATCTATCAAAAAATATTTTCGTCTTTGTATATATTGAGAAGACCTTGATTCGGCTCCCTCGTCAATCAAGAAGGAGCCTCCTATCCGACACTCAGGAGAGGAATTTTGGGAACGGAGTAGGAGAAACATGGTGCTCTTGTAAACAAAAGACGATCTCAAAGCGTTATGCGGGTGCGGTTAGCACCCATTATTTAATTGTTACGAATTTTCACAGACTTTACACACGGATTTAACAAAGATAGATCAAAATACACGTTACGTTCTACAATACATAATACACGACTATTATATTTCCGAAGGTGATATCATTAGGAGCTTGCAGGCTACTTCCAAGGCATACAGTTGGGAGAAGCCCTTCAACCACGACTGTAAGACTTATATGGCAAGCACGTGCACTCTCAATGCTCTCCAATCTCTAACTAACTGTATGAAAGAAAAAAGCGGTTCCTTTAGGTAGAAAAACCGTTACAAATAGACCACAAATAGTCCGCACACTAACACATTATTTATGGTCCATCGAACTTTGCATGAGATACCTCGTATCTTATGCACTCAGGGCGTGAAAGAGTCAGGGACATTTTTGAGCGAGACGCCCGCAATATCATTCCGGAACATCGTGCATAAATGTCTCTTTTACAAATTTGAAATTACTCTATATTGAATCGCTTTAGATTTTAATAAAGAGTATTATTAGAATGAATTTATTTCCTGATATCGACTTAAACTCATAGACTGGGGTGGAAAATAGATCGTTCGAGAGAGTTCGGATGACCTACCACATAAGGCGGTGTCAATACATACACATTCAAATTACTCTTGACAAGTACAATTGTTTTACCTATTGTAAATTAGTCCTCCAAATTGAAATATTCTATTTATGTATCAATATGTACCTTCTTCTCTTTCTTTTTCATGTCGTCATTATGTATCATGACGTGATCGGTTCAGCGTATTCTCAGTTACGTGCATTCTTAAAAATAACTTCCGCTAACTGAAATAGAAAATGGCATTATCTTAATAATACTTGAACCGACATGCTTTAATCTCTCCAACGGTGACAGCTCATTATAATGCTATCATCTTGTGGTTTTTTCACCAACTTTGTAACCGCTATGACGTCTTATTTCGATTCAAAAATTTATGACAACGCTGTCTGCTGCATATGGCATCAGTACAGTTTAAGAAACTGTTGCACTGCCCATGCATTTATTCAAATATTAAGGGTAGAATTCGGAAAATTTATAGGTTAAAATGTTTGTTAGTATCAACGGTATTTTTAATATAGTACACGTCAAAGTTTTTAAAATACACTGTTCTTTCTTGAAATTATTTATAATTAAAGTTTTATTTAGACTATAGGTATATATGTTAATAATTTACTGACTCAATCACTAATACCGTGCCAAGATACATATATACCATTAGATCTGGTTATATGATTTATAGATTACTAGTATTCGAACCCGGCTTCGCTCGGACCAGTTTGGGGTTATGTTCACCTCGGCGCGTAAATTCAGACGGGCCATGTTGAAACAACTGGCAACTTAATGACCAACAATGCAAAAGGGAATTACAGACCAACAGACATACATACGCCGTTTCGGTTTTATATATAAGATATTTTGGTTCATATGAAACTACTCGAGTACTCGAGTATTTTGTAAAATGTACTACTCGATACTCGAGTAATTGGAGTCTCTACACACACATTGATAACGAAACAAATTTACCGCCGATACTTTCGCGAGCGAAATCAATTCGTTTGTTTGAACTTGCAATAACAATGCAAAAGGGAATTACAGACACACATACATACATACGCCGTTTTGGTTTTATATATAAGATATTAAACACTTAATGACATATTCACTAAAATCTACTACATTACTAAACTTTCTACATACTTTTTTGTTTTGTTTCATGGAATTCAATGGAATAAGCAATATTTATGGTGGTCGTTTTATAAATTAATATCGAATTATTATTTAAAATTTTATCCATTTGATAATATATCACCATAATCGCCCCCGTAGTCAAATGATAAATGCGGTTGGGCTTTTTTCCAATGAATCAAGGACTGAAATTCCTGAATGGAAACATTCACAAAATAATTTTTGATCAGTGTTTCACCAGTCCTGGAAAATGGGGTGTACGGAGAATGATACGCAGTCTATAAATCCGTTCCTTACACTATCGCTATATTCCCACCCAAGAAGAAATTGAGCGATTAAATTACTCTAAGTTGTCGTTCAACAATATCTTTTATGTGTTCATTTCTTGGTAGAAGTCATTCTATTAAAAATAATATATCATTGTTTTGCAATTATTCAACATTTTTTTTATTTTCATCACGGGCATTTTCAGTTTAAATGAACTGATCTTGATATATCAATTGTGGAATGAGTACAATTTTTTTAATATAAAGCCTTTCCACCAAGCTTAGAAATTTAATTCGAATTAATAAAATATTCTTTTTATACACATACATATATTTTATTGTGATGAGAACCAATTTCAATTACGGCGAATATTGCTAGCATTATCAGATTATCAGTTGATAATGCTTAAAAGAACATATTATTAAGAAATATTTCGACATATATTCCAATAGCAATCAGGGCTGGTTTCAATCATCGCTAGCATTATCAACATATTTATTTATTTAAATAATACCTTTCCACCAAGAAGTGACATCCAACACCTTACAATTGATAATACTTACAACGAGTGTATCCAGTCCTGATCATTATAAAATATTTGTGAGAGTAATACAAATCAGTTAGGTTAATATATGTCTATTGGCAGCACTTATTTAAAAAAAAATTACAGATATGGTTTACACTTTTCAAATAACCTTATCCTTGATATATAATGAAAAATCTGTTTCTTTCTTCCATCAGTACATTTTTATATATTATACTATGTTGTTATTAATATAAATTATTATAAAACGCATTTTTATTTACATATTATTTTTCCATTGTTTCAGGTACATACCGTGACCACATTCCACAAGGAAATACGTCGACCTTTTTGTATGGCACTCTTTTGGTAATAATATGTATTAGTGAAACATATTCATTTGACATACATTGATATGAACAAAGATTTGTAGAAAACCATTAGCTTTGCATGCATAACTATTCTCGGACTTCTATACCAGTGCGGTTCCAGACGATTGAAAACAAACAATAATAATTATTATTCTCAAAGGCTTTGTTATTTTCTTTTCTACTTCACCATGCGAGGAGCAAGAATGTGGGGTGAGTTAAGTAAGTTGATCTAACGGGATTGGAAATAAGGGATGTGGTTGGTGAAGTAAAATGAACAAATAAATCTTATATGTTATAGCAGGCATACTATATTGAATCTTCATAATAATAACAGAAACAAATCGGTTGATGTAAAATTTTAAATAACTTTAATTATTCCACGAATTGTGTTACTAATGACACACGAATCACTTCTTTCAGATGCATCTTTGGACTTACTATCTTATACGAAATGTGTTCTTATGGTGGAGAGGGTTCAGAAGAAATTTTTGATAATTCTCTATTTGAGGACATATGGGTACTATCCATGGCTTTATCCAACCGACTTTGCTCACTTTCAATAGTTTGAATGCTCTTCGGCTTATCCGAGGCCAAAATGAGAATTCCACCATTCTTGAAAATGTTAAATTGAATGTTCCTGATAATTTTTTGAGGAATCGTGAACATGAGTTGTTTGTTCTTCCAAGGGGTAGAACCAGTCTGCCAATGGGAATGCCACTGGGAAGAGCTTTAACAATTTTAAACGGCATTGCATCGGATGTCGACATATTTCATATTGACGTGAGTGAGTTCAGACGAATACTATATTTTATGAATAAAAGTTGATTTAGTCGGAACTCTCTCGGTTGACATCTTTAAAATTTCTAATGTGATTTTATAAATTTTTCTTTCTGTTATTATGACTACAATTTGTAATTTTTATTATGTGTATGCAAGTATGTATGTATATGTAAATAAATTTGTCAAATGCATGGCGTATTGGCGTAAGCTGTAATGCCATGATTTGTATTTTTTTATGAATAAAAAATAAATAAATGTACTGATAAGTTCAAGCTCATCAGTTGGCAATGCTCGCCATGAGCGAAACCGGTCCTGATCAAATACATTTTATGTGGGAAAAGTACTAAAAATGTATTATTATTATTATTCTTATAGCATTAATTAGTTGATCTTTGAATTTCTTTTTCCCTCGTTTGAAAATAGTTTTTCGATTTGATAGAATCTTAAAAATTAAGGAATATTTTTGAAGAATGTACGCTTCCATCTCAATAGAAATTTTTCTACGAGAACTTGTGGCTATAAAGTTGTTCACTCAAGAGAAAGAGAGAAAGAATATAAGTTCATAATTGAGGATTTCAACTGAAGGTGCTAATTGGAATTTCAATATAAAATTTTCATCGTTTGAATTTTGCGACAAAATTCACGAAAGCTTTCGAAATTAAAATTATTCAAATTAGATAAAAGCATATGGTTAGAATAATAGTATTCAATTAAGTATTTCGACTGAGGGTGCTTGATGGAATTTCAATATCAAATTAGAATTTTTTGAATTTTGTACTTTTCCATGAGTACCCGGGTCGTTGGCGACAAAACTCGTGGAAAAGTACAAAATTCAAAAAATTCTAATAGTATTCAAATCTTGAGAACAGAAAATTCATATTTATATTTATTCACAGACGTCATATGGTCATCATTAAAAGTTATACTAGTAGCATCCAATGGACATTGTTTTTTTTTGAAATATTTATTTCTTATTATATAAACACGTTTACATAAAAAAAATACATAATATTTACAAAATACATAACAAAACAGGGCACATTTGGTAACAGGCTCAAGTTTTCTACCATTTCCCGACTTCTTTTCTTATCTACGGGACAGAGTTAGGTAAGTTGAAATAATGGATCTGGAAATAGTGAGAGAAAGAAATCGGCAGACGGTCAGCATCCCCAGGAATTCGGAGGCATTGGTTTCGCTCAATAGAAAGTGAATGATCCGGTTCATTTGGCACCCTATAAGCTATGGTAGACGATGTTTGTTCCACCGCCAATTTCCGTATCTTCGCAAATATTTTCATTCATTCGACGCGAATAGTTTTGGTGTGTTTTCTTCTGACTCGGTTGAAAAGTTTTGAATATTCAGAGCGTGAACAACTTTGTTTTTGGGTTTGTTTAAATGTTGATTGAAAATATATCTGAAACGAATTATTATATTTAATTACCAAGAACACACTTTTTCTTGCTCGTTTATTGTGAATCAGTTTTTTTTCAACTTTTCGATCTTGAATATAACTTGCTTAACTTTTGTATACATATCGCTGTATCTTTAGAGCTTTTTTGTCTCTATTATCAGTTGATAATACTCGCCATGAGCGAAACCGGTCATGACCTAATAAATTTAATGTGGAATAAGTATATATATTTTTTAATATCAATCATAAAATTTTATCTGTAGACGTTATATCGAAAGTCAATCAATGTGTTTCACTTATATGATATAATCCATGAATCATTTATTTCAGTACATATTATATTACTGATAAAATTGTTAATTAAAACAGATTTGTTTTGGTGGTTTCAATATTCATAGCTTTTTGATAAAAATAGATCGTGGTAGCTTAAATTGTATATTAATTAATTACCAGATACATTTTATAGTGACTAATATCACTTTCTTTGTATACATTGACATTTTAATCAAGCGAATGAATTTTGATATCGAAAATTACCTGGTGTTGAATTAATGATCTGAACGCTTCAATTTAAGTATGTCAGTTTTTCAATTCTAACCCTTCTGATTTATAAAAAGACAGTATATTTAAAAAGAACAAAAAAATGCTTTCGATGGATTCGGCGGTAACTTTGCTTAAGTTCATTTTAATATAAAAATTAAATTAAAAATTTCTTGCTTTATTACTTGAGCAAACCTTGCGATAGTAAGTACAAAGATGCCTCCGAAAGAGGCGACCCACGAATCACAGCTAGTGACACAATACGTGAAATAATCAAAATTATTTTTTATTTTATATAGGAATATAATAAGTTAAAGAACGATTGTTAATATAATTGGCGTGCTTTTTAAAATTTTAAACTTTCAAAACTCATGAAAATTGTAAAGAAAATCTTTACTAACGAGGTGAATAATTCACCTTTGGGTGAAAAAAATATGCTGTGTTATGTCCGTCAATAACGACAGGACGGGCGACCGGTGCTCGTTACCGGCGCTTGCTGTGGCGGAACGTCCGGCTGGGGCGACTCCACGCCCCCGAGCCTCGGGACGCCATAATCTGGATGTCAGAAAAAACCGACAAAGTGGTAAACATCATTGATACGCCTTTTAAATGTATTGGTATTTTTGATTTATCAAGGTGAATGATAACAAAACTCAGGAATGATATTATTAATTAAATTTTCAGTTGGCAAGCTTTCAATAAATGTTATCAATCAAATGTATTTAATAATAAATTAATTAATTTATTCCAAAACACATCTCAGTCGATTATAGAAAAAAAATAATAATTAAGAGCTTAAATAAGACTTGTAAAGCTACGGAGAAAAACCATTCAGCAGTATATTTTATAACGATGAACTCTATTGTATTTTTTTTGAAAATAATGTCTTATTTTAATAAAGTTTTTTAATAATCAGAAAAAACAGTTTAATAATATTTATTAGCCAGTAGATCAACTATACTATTTGACCGTTTATCTTATATATAAAACCGAAACGGCGTATGTATGTATGTGGGTCTGTAATTCCCTTTTGCATTGTTGGTCATTAAGTTGCCAGTTGTTTCAACTTGGCCCGTCTGAATTTACGCGCCGAGGTGAACATAACCCCAAACTGGTCCGAGCGAAGCCGGGTTCAAATACTAGTACATATATAAAAAAAACATATTTAGTATAAACAACAACGTCTTAACGATTGTTTTGACTTTAACCTTTATAATAAATATTAAATTTTTCTGAATGTGTTTTTTAAAGCTTGAAGAGGGGAAAAAACTACGTGAATTGTTTATACGTTCATATTTTGTCATTGCATCCTTTCAATCTACAATAAAGGCTGTTGTGGGTTAGTAAAAAAATATATTTCTCATATATGTATGTTATGCACTACGCTAACATGCATTCATTCTACAATTTTAAATCAATATATATAGTACATTAAAATTTTTGCTAGTTTATCTATATTCATTTTTTTTATAAGGAATGCTTAAGTGAAATTAACATCTTATTAATGTGAAAATAAGTATCCGCTTTATAAGGCGTACGACTACTTTCATGAAAGGTGTTTATGCATGTAACTTTCAGCTTGATCAACAGTTCAACAGTGACATGCGCTTTTAAATGTGCAAAATAATTATTTTGTTGAACATAAATTAAGCGGTTTATCAAATATGAAGCTCAAAAAACACCGTTGAAAATGACGGAAACGTAACAGAAAAAGATTTTTTTTTCATACTCCATAACATTTATACAAAAACGTTACTAAGTTCATTATTGCATACCAATTCCGTAATTTAATTCATATTCCTGACAGCAAAATAAGTATAAACTGAGTAGGTGGTTTCATGTCAAAATAATCTTTATATATTTGAGATAACATTGCAGTTGGTTGCTGTTATTTGCATTAATTTAATAGAAGACAATGAGTAAAAAAACAAACCACTTAAGATTAATTCAATTGGAAACCATGAAAGTCATTCAAAATCATCTCAAAGAGAAAATAAACCACTGGCACACCCTTACGCTATATATGTATAACAAATTTTCATTATAAAAAAATAATATTAAAAATCAAAATTTCGCTAGAGATATTAATGGTAGACTTTCTGACACTTAAAATTATGTTGATTGGATTCACATATTATTATTAAGTATTTGCTAGAATTATAATGTTTCAATATTTTCATTTAGACTATTTCAAAATTCGTTAAATATATAGGAGGCCTCTTTCGGAAATTTGTGACTTATAACCGCCCCTGTGCGTGCAGGGGATGGATATT
Organism: Himalopsyche kuldschensis; assembly: GCA_028554975.1. Lineage (NCBI taxonomy): Eukaryota > Metazoa > Arthropoda > Insecta > Trichoptera > Rhyacophilidae > Himalopsyche > Himalopsyche kuldschensis. Next base: position 4,081,336 of record JAHFWI010000016.1, on the reverse strand, counting down.
CTCGGACACAATGGACTTCACCCTCTTTGCCGCCTTTATTCCCCGTACTCTAGCACTTCCACGATATGTCTGCCTTTTCTATTGTTGTTTATGTCAACAATAACTTTAACTCCATTTCGGAGCGGCAATATTCTTACATACCTCCTCCGAGAACAGACTGACCTCGCCTTACCTCTACGACTAGATCTACGGTTCTTAATCATTTCGCAGCTATGGTGTAGGAATAATAATTATATTCTTTGCCTTGCTTAAAGTGACTATTAACAACAATTATTATCAGTCATTGAAATATCACTAGAAGGTGCCGTGTTAATATTACAATTTTTATGGGGGTGGTCGTCAAGAGGCTGCAAGATTTATTTTACCGATAAAATTGCTAATATTGTGCGATAGCATACGAATTGAGTTTTTTTTACTATTTATTTGAATTTTTTTTTAGTTATGAGAGATTAAAATCGTTAATACTATTTTTCAAATTGATGGCTTCAAAATTATAAATAATTTTTTGATGCTAGTTATATTTTAAATGGACTACATTGTTGATTGATAATGAATGGTTGATGTGGCATTATATTTTGTATCACAATAAAGTTATTGTTTTTTTCAATATTTGACAGTGATGTGACATATATTGGATTACAATTTTTTAAAAAAAGCCGTATCAAAGTTAAATCGAATGCTAACAAAACTACTTGCATACGTTTATCTCATCGGAATTCATTTGAAAGCATTCCTACTAATTTGGGAAATTTTATTGAAAACTTTGAGAAATACCTATCTTTAAAAGGTCCAGAAAGCGCCTACAGCTTTCTTCGTTACCTACATTAATATCACAATACGTGAAGCTTGCCTTGAAAACACAACCTGGCGAAGGCTATATTTCACGCACAGAAAGTGCGAAACGTTATATGAAATCCGAAAAATAACAATCCGGTTTTTTAGTGTTGTGAGAAGCTTCGTGTAATTTTATTTCTGTGAGGCTTTTTATAAGCTCAGAAGAATTTACGATGTTTTTATTTATACATTTTCATTCTATACTTGGTTGGAACTGTAACGTGTTTCGTAGTTCAAATATATTACAACAGTTAGGTAGTAAATTAAATATTCGATCGTATACAATCCAGTGAGTATAAATAATGTAACAAAATACTTTTTATTTCAATACTACACAAAGAGGAAAGTTTTCACTATTTATCGCAATTAAAGCATAGTATTAGAGACACTGTGGCCGAGTGGTAACGCGTTTAAGTAAAATATTAACTTTTTGCGATCGATGGTTCAAATTTTCATATATTTTGGAATTAATTTATGAATTTGTATATATGAGTTGATTATCTGTAACGTTTGAATTGCTTCCAAAGATAAAGAAAGCGATTTACTAAATAGTATAACCAATTTTATCTCAGTACAACACAGAAGAAAAACATTTTGAAACAGCGCTTATTTACTGTTTCTAGTTTCGATGCGGATTAAATATATTGAATTCAATCGTTTCCTTTTTAGACAATTTTGTGGTTATTTTCTGTTTCGTGATAAATGTTTTGATATTTATTTTCGATTTTTACTTTTTGAAGAATAGTTTCAACGATATTTGATAAATAAACTTAATTTAAAAAAAAAACGATAGATCGTATTCCAACCTACCTGTTTTCTTTCTCATTAAAATTTAAATGTTCTTCATGTAATATTTTTTGGTGATATGGGTCGGCAAGGACCATGAAAACCTGTTTTTAATAATGCCCTTAATATGACTAATGCAAACGAGATAAGCTTGTTTGCGTAGTTGTCCCGTACATCTTTGTTGACATTTTAATCAATTTTAAATCCACAAGCGACTAACCGACAAACCACAACGGGCTATCTCACCAGTTCAACACACTGATATCTGCTTTTAAAAAACGCAATTCAATAATAATATAGTTTTATTTTATAAATTCAGTTAGTGAAACTGTGGATAATTATATCGAAGGAATGCATTTGGCGGTGGTGCAGTGTAAATAAATGTATTTATTTTCATAATAGTAAACTCTAGTGGCCGGTGTTATAGATGTGTTAGTGGCATTAAATTAATTCTTGAAACCTAATTCCTTTGCACTATACATACATGTGTATATTTACTTCATATTGGATAATTTTTATGAACGAAATAAGACAGAATCCATTCACATAATGAACATTTCAAGTATAACCGAAGATATTGGTAAATTATTCATTTTAGTTTTATCAAGATTTCTTACAAGATGCCTTTAAAAATATAGTATAACAATTTTTATGTAGCTTTCCAAATTAAATTCTGTTGAAAATATGTAGTAATTAAATTTACATTGATTTATGATTCGTCTTGATAAGTTTGACTAAGCTGAAGTCAAAGGAAAGATGAATGAATAGTCAACAGTGAAACAATATTTTTTTTTTTTTAAAAAGCATGTATTTGTTATTAGAAAGGTACATTCCGAACGAGTAATAATGAAAGAAGAATAGGTCAGTCATAAATATATAAAAATTCTTACTGTTATTTCTACGGAAAAAAGAAAATCCGTTTTCAGTTTCCGCCCACATCTAAGTTAAAGACTTGCGTTTCTTTCTATCATCTCCAACGTGTTAATAAAAGTTTGAGCGGGTCCAACAAAAGACCTCACCGCAGCATTGAAGCGACGTCCAGCTTCATATCTGGCTTTATTTAGATGTCCCGTGGTGCGAAAACATCTGGCTCAGCTGTCATATTAAATTTGTATGACCTAGGGAGAAGCTTTTCAAACTTATAGGCCAATAGGATATTTTGTCATACCACATACTAAAAAAATATATTATCAACTTCTCAAAAACAATGAAGTTAATAATGCTTTAACAATCTAAAATTTTTCCAACATGTTTTTTTATTGAAATATAACTTAATATTTCACCCCCAAACTAACTGAAGATTAGCTTTTTATTTAAAATATTTTAATGATAAAGCTGCAATAGCGAACTTTATATTTTTTTTTGATTGACACTAACGGTCCCTGTTTCAGCAACGGAACATTCAGTTCAACTTAGTCCAAACCAGAAGATCCAAATTTTCAGCTACCCAACACAAATTATGCATGTGTAGAAAGTTGAACAGAAACAAATAATTTAAAAATCTATGCATTGTGCACATTCTACAATTTATTTTTATAGTTCTTTATAAGTATTAAATAAGAATTCTTAAATGAAATTAGGCCGAATTAAGTTAAAATTAATAAATTTTAAAAATATACAGCAAATTATTCTAGTTAAAATTAGTATTAAAAACATATATGTTTTTTACACTGGGAACGTTTGCAGTCGGTATTCTTAGGGTGATTTATGAATTATATACATGCCTACACAAATAGTTGGGATAACGGAAATTAATTATAGTCCATGTAGCAAAAGGTGATTTAGGCTATGTATTATCTGAAGCAAAGGTAAAATATAATCGATGCGGAAATGCGGAAAATCATTTAGAAATAGATTAACTCATCAAATAGTAAGTATATTTTGAGAAGCTGTCGCCGACTTAAAACGGTGTGGTTGGTCCAAACGTTCCTATCAATATTCACGTGATGGAATTTAATTTTTACAAAAAAAACACACACTGACATAGTTTTGATCTTCACATTACAGCGTCATTAGTCTTTTAATGAGTGGTAAATATTAGAAGTGGACTGAGACATGAAAGAAACCGCATTTTCTTTGAATACATCTGTTGATAAATATAATATCAATTTTATGCCAATTGCGTAAAAATAAATATTCTGCTGATGAAGAAACATGTAGGTGAAATTTCAACATTAAATATTTGTTTATTTTGAACGTTTTGAATATATCTGTTTGTTTTGTTATTATTAATTTCATATCTAATAACAGTGTTTGTAAGCGTCTCTTTTGAAATTTATATTGATCCATCGTGTAATAAAAGAAGATATATTTATTTTTGATATGTGCAGTGTGGTCAATTCTTTTTGCAGTCAATAATTTTTCTACCAACACGGTAAAAAGCATTTTAGGTTTGTTAGGCTATTGTTAATATTTTTAGGTGAGATATAAAAGAATAAAGTACAATATTTAAAATATCTCGTCTAGTATAAAACTACTTCCTGTTTATTTGTGTACTATTGTTAGCAAATATATATAAATGTGAAGCCAGGTGTTTGAAATGATTTTCAACGAGTAAATTAAATGACAGGCACATAAAATGAACTGCCGATAAAACACGGACGCTGTTTTGACATTTTTTTTATTTATGAAATCTAGCATCCATCTTTGACAGCTCGCATCATGCGGTCGTATATCATAAGTGGACGTTGCGGATGACAATAAAAAGTCCTCCATTATTCATCGCAGGGTGCAGCACAATGCACTCTTGATGCACCGTTGCTCGGTGCACTCACATCTCTGGTCAGTAAATTGATTGCAATAATTATTATTATACATAGAGAGCAACGTAATTTTTTTTTAAATTGATAAATATAAATAAATTTTGCCGACAGGAGTTTTTTTAAAATTAACTTTTTAATAACCATGACAGTGAAAAAATCTGTTACGCGTGAATTTATTAGATTTTTAATCGTTTGAACTTTGTACTTTTCAATGAGTTTTTTCGCCAACGACCCGGGTTTCGCCTTTCGACATCTTCAAGCATTTCAAGTTCCTTTCAAAATCGTTAGCGACAAACCTAATGTAAAAGTACAAAATTCAAACGATTCAAATTTGATTTTGAAATTCCATCAACCACTTTCAGTCATAATCTTAAATTTAGTAAAATATGAATTGTGTTTTGGTTTATATATTATATAAATGGTCAGATTATGTTCAAGCTCAGTTAAACGTTATATCTAAATAGATTGCTTTTAAAAGAGGCAGAAACTTGTCACACCTTGTAACACAACCAGTAGAATAACAAAGTTATCATTATAAGTGCAAGGAACTTGAGAGTCTCGGGAGGTTTTGCATATTTCATCATTACGATTTTTTCAGCTAGTTTTTATAAATCTTAATTATTGTTCATTGTTCAAAAAACAATAGGAGAAGTGAGTAGACTAGGATTATAATAAATAAAGTAGATAATCTTCATCAGTCTTAAAATAGTATTGAGCAATTTGGATAAGTAAAAAATCTAAATTGTATATGTACAACACAGTATTTATTTAAAAAGAATCATGATGTACATATAATAATAGATACCATTAAAATACGCGGTAGACTCCATACTGTGAAAGCCAAGTCGGAGCACTGATGAAAAGGTATAATCAATTAACCTTGAATGGACGATTATTGGGATATATGTGCATCGCTGGGAGGGTGAAGGGATGTTTTGTAGGGGACATTACACAGGGGGATGAAAATGCACGCGTGGGACACTACTCACAGGCTTTTATTAGATGTCTCTGAATCCAAACCGTTTAATTTTTGAATGCTAGATGAAAAAGACAGTTTTGCGATAATTAAATATATTTATCAATATAAACATATTTTTTATCGCATTTGTGTATTAAATTGTAATGTTACAAATTATTTTCATTTTCAGTAGCCAAGATCGAGTTATAAAGAAAATGACCTTTGTACGTATAAAGAACGATTTTTTTATTTATCAAATATGTATCCCTTAAATGTAATTAACATCCACTTATTTAAAAAATTGTCACTCACTAGCAAGTACAAACGTATATCACGTAGGTGGTATAATATTAGGTCTTTTGAGTCGCCAGTCGAAAGGGCTGTTCGGCTGATGAATGCACTTCCTGTTGATGTGGACATCTTCGGCAGTGAACTTTGTGCTTTTTAGTTTTTGTTTCTTTTGATGTAACTTAAATGTTTCTGTTCTGTTTCATATATTTGTTTATTTAAAAAAAAAAAATTTTATATGTTTTGTGACGTTTTTATTCAATTTGTCAAATGGCGTTAGCTGTAATGCCATATATTATATTTATTTTATTACAATAAATAAATAAATAATACGATATATATTTTAAAGATAGTATTTACGTTAAAAAGGTAACTTACATTGATACAAAACGATGCAATTGAGCGGACTACACAGTTTTTTTTGTAAGGAGTTAATTCAGTGAAATATATTGACGTCTTCAACATTCATTTCTTCTTAAGTAAATGGTCTGTGTAGACCCATTTTTTGTTTAATCAATACAACTTTCTATCATATTTAAGATCAAAAAAAATATTTCGAAGGCATAGAAAACGTATGAACATGATGCTGTGAAAGTAGTTTAAGTATAAGAAAATAAACTAACGTTTTCATTGTTATTATTTCAACCCATTTGTTTTTAATTTTTATTATCAATTTTTGATAATATTTTGAGAAGCCTGGCCAGACATTGTCAACCATCCACAGAAAACGAGAGAGGGACTCATATTGCATCATACAATCGAGAATTTATTGTGAATGTCCATTAGGGCCTATTTTTGCTTTTCTCTCAAAGGTCGAATCGAGTGCCGGAGTTGCGCCACGCGACCTGCACACGTGAGTAAAACGCAAGCGCATCAAATGCAATCATAACTCATAGTTATGTATCTCCACAATTTTCAGCCAAACGATTACGCTCGTTATTTACTCAACTGTAAAATGTCATTTGTTAAGATGCAGCCGTATAAAAATGAAAACTTGAACAACTGCCACGATGATTAGTGATTAGTTAGGCATAATACATTTGGATAATATTTATTGAACAGATAAAGTTGTACGCTAATCAATTTAAAGATGTTATCAGCTATTAATTATTATTGGAACTTGATCATATTGATAAAAAATAAAATTTTAATAAGTTTTCCATACGAAAGGAAAAACCGGCCATGATCATAATAAAAAATAGCGGAAATAGTAGTAAAAAGATTTTGCTTAGTAAATAAAAGTGGCTCTAATTTTCATCGAATTGAATTTTGTATTTTTCCAGTTCAAGTGCACGAATGCACTTGAACTGACCTGAAATTCTTAATTATACACACGTAAGTGACTCTTCCAAAAATCTTTTAGTTTTAGTAAAGACAAATAACTATTCTTCTGCTTAAGAATTCCAGTTTATCATTTATCTGGATAACGCGCAGTTCTTGAAACGCAACTTTTTTATTTGCTTTATTTGATTTTATGAGTGGAAATCATACAAAAATAGTTCCACTTTCTTTAGTGTGAAACGTATTTATTTTTTGATTGATTACTTTTCGAACACCAACGGAGGGAAATACATAAAGTATGCGAATTAAGACCAATTCTTAATTCGCATACTAGATGTTCAAATCTTGTAATTTCAGCATATTTTAAGGCGACAACTAATGCATGCATAATGTGGTCGTTAAGAGTTTTGTATAATTGAGTGAATGTGACGAAAGAAATAATAAGCTATAGCGCAAATGTCATTAGATGTTGTAATATCCGAAGTGATATTTTAGTCGCACGCTTTTAAAAGCAACGTTATGGGGAGTTTGATGCTCAATAATAATGGAATTAAATTAACGAAAGCTTCTGCACACGTTATATGCCCTTTGATCGCACGGGGAGGGGGTGTGTAGCAGTGTTTTACAATGTGTTGCCAAAACTAGTGTTCGTTTCAATTTTTTATAAGGACGTAAGATTTCAATGTTTGTTAGTATGATAAATTATAGTTTTGATAAAATGTAACAAGAATGTTGAACAGTTGTACTCAATTGAATTAGTATTTAATTGGTAATACTTCGTCATGATATTAAAAGTAATCAGACAGTAATTACAACCCCATATAAGAAATGATATTACACATAACAGGCTTTTGAATAGATAATGTATGATATGACGAAAGATGGATATTCAATTAAATGGAAAAGAAACAAACAGTCCTTTCGATGAATTCGGCGGTTACTTTGTAAAAGTTATTTTTCATATAAAATTAAAAATATTTTAAGGACTTATTCCACATCAAATGTATTAAGTCATGACCCGTTTCGCTTCTAGCGAGCATTATCACAGCTCGTTTGATATCAGTTGATAATGCTAGCTATGAGCAAAGCTGGTCCTGATCTCATAAATTTTATGTGGACTATTTACTAAAAATGATTTATTATTTTTATTATAATGCCATTCCACTAAGTATTATCAGTGAACACCTTAAAAGTGATAAAATTTTTAGACAACTTAGTATTTTTCCACGTATTGGAATATGTGGAATAAACAAAATTATTATTTAAGGATTTCGACTGATGGTGCTTGATGGAATTTCAATATCAAATTTTAATTGATTGAATTTTGTACTTTTCCATGAGTTTTGTCGCTAACGACCCGGGTTTCGCCTTTCAGCATCTTCAGGCATTTCAAATGCACGGATGTACTTTCAGTTCAAGTACATCCATGCACTTGAAATGCCTGAATTTGCCGAAAGGCGAATCCCAGATCGTTAGCGACAAAACTCATGGAAAAGTACAAAATTCAAACAATTCAAATTTAAACAAAATTATCTTTTTAATTTTATAATAAAGTGTAGGCAGTTAATTTGCAAGTTAACATGATATAAAAAAAACAGCCAAAAATATGTAGATTTTTTCAAGGAAAGCCCTTTTTGTCATTGAACTATTTATATTTAATATTGAAGTTTATTTCGAATGATTCATTCATGTTGCTTTTAATACGGTGTACAATAATTCGTCCCATATTTGCAATAGTTTGGGAATCCTAAAAAGAGGGTTGATACTGTAATGAAAAAATAAATGCTTACACAAGGGTCACAATGCTTCAATAGATAGGCTGATTTTTTTTTGCAAAATGTTTTTGTCTAGGTGAAAAAATCTGCATTTTAATTTGTTTCTAATGAATGCTGTTAAAATAATTGGGGTGAATTAAGTGTTCACAAAATAAATTTTAAATGTATGTTTATCGAGTGATACAGATGAGAGAAATGTTTTTAGAATATAGATAAAAACCTATAAAGTTCATGGACTTGTCACAATGCGATTTATACACTAAAATATAAACAGATACATATTTAAATGGTATTTTTGTCCATCAACTTAATGAGGTTGATTAGAGACTAACAACTTGACTATATACTAGAAAAATAATACATGCAATTACTTCCTGTAAGGGAACGAAGATACTTTAATATACAAATAAGAAAAGTTCTAACCAAAAAAAATATGGTGCAGTGACACAAGCATAAAGAATTCGAAAATTCTTCTGATGACAATGATTATTTTAAGCAGAGATAACTTACAAGCTTAAAATAATTATTATTGTGAACGGTGAGTTCTTCGATTTGTTTCCAATAGAACGTCCCGCACATTGCTATGGGTATCTCTTATTTTTTGCGATATAATAACTGATATAATATTTATTATTTCACTTGGTTGTATTATTAAAACTAAACGTGCTATTTTATTTGAGTATGACTGCCGTAGAACCCTTTCCGTTTTTCCGAAACTTGATTTCCACTCCACGTGCTTTTGTACGTGGAACAAATTATCCGGCATCCAACTGCCACGTGTCGTATAGTTATTAGTTTTATTCGCTTTAATTATGAGTTTTCTCCCCGTGTGTAAACGGTCGACCGCTCGACGTTCGCAAAAGCTCTCATCATCCCTCATCATTTTACATACTTCACGGTGTTTATGGAGTGTGGGAAAATACCTAAGCATTTTAAATAGAGATAACTATATTTTCAATTTTATTCAATTAATTTTTTTATTTAGAAATTCAGAATATTTGATGGTTGATGAATATGAATACAACAAATACAACATATATATATAAGACTATAATATAAAATTTTAAGTCGGGTCCGTGGTCAAATTTCAAGTTCAAGAGTTTGTGTCCTAGTGAGGATGCACTTTTCAATTGAATTATTGTTTTCTGTTCGAAGACATGGATATATGTGCTATAATGATTATACACTATAATTTTAAAGCACGGTGTCTTTACAAACTTTTATTGCTTTTAGATAATTTAGAAATTTAACTAAAATGCTGGGTGGAATTTCAATATCAAATTTCGTTTGAATTTTGTAATTTTACATGAGTACTTACACAAGCGACTCAATTTTTGATTTTCAGCATCTTCAGGCATTTCAAATACACGAATGAACTAGAACTGACTTGAAATGCCTAAAAATGCCGAAGGGAAAGCCTGGGCTATAAGTGACAAGATTATGGAAAAGCAAAAAACTCAAACCATTTCTTACATTAAATTTATATTTTTATTTATTATTGGTTGAAAGAATCAATGAAAAATTGTTAAAGCTTTCATTTTTTATATTTATTTTATTGATCAGAAATGTAGTTGAACCAATAATTAACGTCATATTTTTTATATTTAATAACCAAAACCCTGCAATAAATCATCTCTATAAATATTTTTTATTACGATAACCTGATTTGATTTTATATTACAACTCAAATAATTTCGGTGTCCTAAATAATTATGCAACAAAAAGAAAAAAATATTATCGGAAGGAGTACAATATTTATAACAAATGAGCGTAAAATATGAACATATTTGCATATGGGGTAATAAATCATTTTCTAACGGACAAATTTCAAACATCGTGAGCCGTATACGAAAGGAAACGCCAACCTTTCATTAAAAACTGTTGAACATGCTTTATTTATACATTAAGATAATAATGAAAGGAAAAAAAATGTTTGCAATTTAAAATTTGAGACGTTTAATTCTGTATTAATTTTGAAATATATATTTTATAAATTGTAATAAATGTAGTGATGAAATTAATAAGCCTTTTTATTTATTTATCTATTTATATACACAAATTTGAATTAATAATATATATTTTCGTACATCTGAAACTACTTTAGTATTTGAAAAAATTACCACTCGATACTCGAGTAGTTTAGATGTCGTAGTAGTCTAGTAATGATTCTTCAATGAGCCAAACAGATCTTCAATTATGGAATAGGTTGTCATAAACGTAGGTATAAATATTTAATTTTGTTGAATGTTGTTTCAGTCAATAGCATTTTGACTGAGGATAAGAAATATTGTGTTTTTTTAATCTTGTTAAATAAAAGTTCAAGTAAGTAAATAAAATTGTTTTCAAACCATAAATTTACGATATCTGCACTGCTCTAGTAAATTTACGACATCTGCACTGCTCTAGTATACCTTAACTTTCCCGATATTAAAGTTCAATACTTGTTTCATATAAAAGCTCAATTATTATTATCCATCCCACACACATGTGCTTTCGTTAGATCGTGTTACCTATACAACTTATTGTCTGAGGTAGCTTTTGTTAGCGGCCTCAGTTATTTTTTTTAATCTTTTGTGCGCATGCGCGATTGAATCCGTGCATAAGGGTGCGATGGGGTAAGTTATTATTTAGGCACGTGATATAGGGGTCGCCTTTGTGAAATAAATTTAATTTGAATTATTATTTTGATTAGACCCAAGCGTGTACGTTACTATGTGGGTCGCGGAAGGTGAGATACAACGTGTAACGCTGACCGATTTTTAAATAGGTGAATGTTGGCTTTGCGTAAATATGATTTTATTAATTAATCATTATGTTTATTCAAAGGAATATTCTATTCCATTGATTATTATCACTTAAGCCAGGGTAGGCAAAATTTTACCACTACGGGCGACTTTTTTTGAAATCTTTGATCGACTCACAAATTAAATTGAATCTTTTATCCTTGAAATAAAAGATGAATCAGAGATGTGTCCACCAATACGCCAGAGAGACGGGTGACGTGGAATAGCTACGCCATCGACCAGTCGTTTGCGATCGACGCTTTGGCCCCTCCTGACTTATATGAATCATAATTTTAAAAAAAAATAAAAACCAATCATCTCTTTCGTAAGAAATCTGCTGAGCGATTATAATGTTTTGAGGTTATATCCCGATAAATTTTGTTAAAGCTATTTTTTAAATGACTAATAATAAGAATAATTGACATGATTGTATTTTATCTCTAAGAGCTTAAAAATACCTGACATATCTGTGATTGCAACAAAAAATGCATGTTATTTCGTTTAAAGGCTCTAGTAATCATTATTTAACTTTCATTATTTAATCCACATTAAACAAAGCAAATTGCAATTGTTATTTATTACCATTTTGTACCATCTCTTTTTTATTCCTTATAAACTGTTATATTCTCCAATGTCTCCAGTAGACAGCCTGTTTATCGCTTATTAGGTACCTAGTTGAATCATAATTTTTCTAAATTATTGCAATTTTCATAATTCGGAAATGTATTTGATATGGATCGTTGTGACTTTGAAACACACATAAATTATGAACCAGGTGTCTCAATTACATCTCACCTAGCTTTGAAGTGGATATCAATCATTTCTCATTAAATTCATTCACCTGAACGATCCACCTCTCTAAATAAGATTTTTGGACTCGCTAATCTAGCACACTACTTAAAACCATTTGTCTTTCAACGCTTTCTGTTCCTCACCGACTAGTGTGTCCAAGATTTTTCAGTAAGCTTAAAAAGAAACCCGTAAAAATTGGAGAAAACTTATACCATAATATTTTAGAGTCTAAATGTATCTTCGTTATATTTCGCATGTCCAGAAAAAATAGGGGATCACCGTTTCATGGTTGATTGGAAATCGCGGTGACAAAGTCACAAGCAGAATTTGAAAATAGGGGTACGCATATTTCGGACACCTACCCCTTTAAAGTCTCCCCTTCAATATGAAATTCATTCTGATCACTATTCTGCCAAGTTGCAGTTCCTTTATTTTTTTCTCGAAAATATTTTATGCAACCTTATTAAACATTTTGACGTCTAACTAGCGATATATCCTGCAATATTTTATCTCTTAATTATTTATGTTTTATCTTCTATATACATATAAATACGTTATACAGAGATCAGTCGGTCGCAATCAATCTATGAACAAATTCTTTCTTTTGATTAAGAAATATTGGAACTTGTAGTAATGATTCATGTTCTACTCCTTACAGTACTAGGTATCGATACTACAATATAACAATATAATTGTATTCAACAACCATGTGTATACTTTAGCTATATCAGTTGATAATGCTCACCATGAGCAAGACCGGTTCTGATCTAATAAATTTAATGTAGCGTAAGAACTAAAAATGTCTTATTATTTTTATTATAATACCATTCCACCAAGCATTGAAAGTGAACACCTTAAAAGTGATGAATACTTCAGATTGAAGTTAATTTTTATTTTCACAGAATGTCGTTATTGTCGACGTTATTATTTAATAATAATCGTCGAAAAAGTTTTACATTCAATGTCTTTAAAGTTGTTCTTCTGTTTTTATTTTAAACTTTTAATCTTTGAGTTTATTTTAAACGTAGGTATTTTATTTTATCGTTAAAATGAGTATATAACTCATAAACACATATAAAACAGTTTTCTTTCCATTATTCATTCATTTTACTCCCATCTTGATAACCTTGAATACCTTATTGCAGTCCTGATTTAATAGGGGTACAGAATGATGTCACATCGTGAGAAGGGCACCTAGGAGTGACGGGGGGGGTTAGCTGAAATGGGGACGTAGTGACACACATATACAATCGAGATAATATGACATTGTGTTACGGGTGACTCATGGGCCTCCGTGGTGGCATTTTTATTCCTCTGTCCGTCTTAATTTTTTGTCATATTAATTCGATCGGAGTTTTTGTACGCTTACACACGAAGTGGAATAAAACTTCTGTAAAATATTTGTAAATAGGTTTATACTATTTCAAAATATAATTTTCATCAGTTAAAGGTTTCCTGATGAGAAAAACTGGTATCATTATTTTAAAATTGAAATAAGTACAAAAGATCTGTTTTTTTTAAATATATATTTCTTTTTATTAGGAACTGACAATCATCGTACTTTAAAAAAATAATTTAATCATTATTAAATATTTTAAAACGAAGAAAACATGACTTAACACCACTCTCATAATTATGGGCACATTTATTGCACTCTGTGGAATATGAGTCATATTTGTTTTACGTTGTCTCTTAAGTATGGTTCAACTTTTAAAGTGGTTGCTTGCATATAGTAGACATTGTTTAAACCTAATGCAAAAGTATTTTTAAATATCTCTTAACCTTGCTGTTATCCATGCTTGTTTAATGATAATGTCATAATTCATAATCTCGGTTTTTGAAATTGGAATACGAAATGAAAAAGTTCTCACACGTAGATACGACTGCCTAGGTGGATAAATAATAACCACTGTTATATTTGAGATAAAACCGTAGAAGCGTAGAGCCAGGACGTGTGACAGAACAAAAGGTCGTCGTAGCAGGTCGGATGAAAAGGCGACATATGCGTAACCTTTTTTGTCGCCCGAAAAGATATACAGGAAAAAATATGGTATTTTTATTATTTACCTAGGAATAAAAGAGTGAGCGGGTTACACGTACGAGCAGGGAAAGAATAAACTTTCATAATATGAATTATTGTTATAGCAATAATAAACGTAGACGGAGGCGCAGTGTGAACCGGGTCACGGTTCTATGGAAAAAGGTACAATGTAAAACGGATGATATTATTCGACTTATTTTATAACACAATATAATATTTTATATGCAACGGATAAGTTTACGAGTAACCATGAATTTTATTCACATTTTTTTGAATATGTTTTTTTTTTGGTTTTGCTTGGTAGGCTCGTTTTATCGGGGTACATTTAAAAAAAATATTTCTAGTAATAGTTAGTACTTAGAATTATATTTAACAATTCTTTATCACTTTTAATGTGTCCACTGGCAACACTTGGTCTAAAGACATTGTATTCAAAAATAAAACATTATGTGTACTTATTCCACAGTTAATTTATTAAAGCCAGGTCCGATTTCGCTCATCGTGAACATTTTCAACTGATGAGTTCTTGTGATGAACGAAACCGGTCCTGATCTTAATCAGAATAACCATTTAAAAAAAGAAATGTTTCATAATTTTTTGATGTAATTCTCTATTATTTTTAAACTCCACGACTTCTTCAGATATAATCATTCAGAAAAGCCTATTTAATTTTATTATTTTTAACTTAACTTATTTTGCATAAAAAAATATTCAAATTTAAAAAGTTATTTTAATTATTGGTGTAGTGAAATCTGCAATGCATAACGGTAATGCATTGTCCTCTCCGAAGCATCTGTTAGGACAGGTAATAAATATCGTTTGATAAAAAAACGAAAATGTTAAAAAAAATGACAAAAGTTTGCAAATAAAAGCGTTTTTTTCTTCACACACCCTTATACAATCATTTATAGTTGTATAGGTAGACATCAATACCTGTACGGGCAGGAGGTTGTGTATGTAGTAATGACACGACACCCCCCTCAATCAAAAGAAAAGGGTGACATTTGCGCCAACGCACAGTCTTCTGACAATGGGCACACTTTTTGCATATAATTCTCATTTATCATCCGTAATGCAACGCACCCCTGGGGTTAGTTTGATAGGTGCCACGCATGCACTATAAACAGGGTTGAATGAGGTTCGCAACAATTTTTGTTTTGTCGTGAATTCTATGTAACCATTTTTTCGTTAGTTATTTATTATTGAGGGTTTAATCTCGTATCATTTGTTTTACAATCTCTGTAAAGTTGCATCATTTTGCATTTCATGATATATTGAACGAAAATATTTATTCATAATGTAGACTTCTATATTGTCGACTGAACTAAAAAATAAATAGTATACATACATAAATAAATAATTGTTAAATTTAAAAAAAATATTTACTCAAGTTAAATATTGTAATTGATTAAAATAGTTCGTCGCTTAAACTATATAATTCATGCAGAAAAAAATAAACAAACAACAATTTTTTTCACCGTGTTATAATGAAGGTAATGCCAATTTAATCAATATAAAACTTTTCTATTTCAATTTGGCTTTCATAGATTGATAAACATTTTGACATGCTTTTAAAAACAATTTCATAAAAAGTGTTTATTTTATGAAATTATTACTTTCGTTTGATTGAGTTAAAATAGACGTTCTTTACATGCTTTTTTGAAAGTAAATTTAATTGCGATTAACAGATATAACTATGATTTTAATCGTATAAAAGACCACCCCAATTCGCTCCTTTTCGAGGTAGTGTTTTGTCACACACGACTTGGCTTAAGCAATGGACAGTTTATGTTTTGGAATAAGGTAAGGGTGAAACAGCTTTAAATCCAATACAGAATCATTCTTTTGACTTTACAATGCGTTTATGTTTTTTCTGGTTATTTGATTTTTCGAAAGTCAAATTTTATGCAAAATTAAAAAATATTTAAACACGTTTCCAAAAACATGTTTGGGCTAAATTGGTATAAATTTCATCGCATATTGCAGTCATGAATAAAAAAAATCATATTGAGGTATGGAGATATATATAATATACAATATTTAATATTTACTCATACGAAGACATTACACCAAATGTTTTAAAATTCGTGTGATTCAAATAAACTCCCTACAATTATTTATGAAATACACTTATTTTGGTTTTTACTTTGTTAATGATCATTCAAACTTAATTTATTTTTGATGCAATAGCTTGCATTGCTAAGAGGTCTTCAACTTTTTAATTATAGTCTATTTTTCTTGTAATTTATTTGCTTAGTTATAATACCAATTGTTTGTCATACATTTTTATTCTTGCTTTTCTTTTGTATAAATATCACTGTTTCGTTGTATTTCTTATCAGTTATTAATGCTATCCATGAGCGAAACCGGTCCTGATCCAATATAAATTTCATGTGGAATAAGTACTAAAAATGTTTCATCATTTTTATTAAAGTACTTGCTGTACCCTGCGCGCGTTGCTACGCCAGCAACTAAAATAAATTTGAAGGAAAGACATTACACAAATATTCAATTCAATTTGCATGTATTCAATACTCGAGAAATTTGTAAAAATCCGATATCAATTTTTGTGGGGGGAGGGGGTTGTTTGGCGGGGTGGGGTTTGGGGAGCGTATGGAAGGTTATGCCAGAAACCTTCGAAGGAGTGAACTCGAAAAATTCGTAAAGTTTAAAAAAAAATTTGGGGGGTGGAGGTTGGGGGATAGTTGGGGGGAGGAGTTGGTAGGCCAGAAACCATTGCGGGAGTGTACTCAATAAATTTATTCATGATTCACATCGATCGGTCGAGCGGTTTAGTAGTCCATAGCGGAGATACAGACAGACAAACATTCATTTTTATATATATATAGATTATTGATTGAGTAGGCATTTACTTGGTAGAACTCCATTATAATACGAAAAGAAAAATAACAATGTATTTTAGTTCTACATAAATTATTTTATATATTTGTTGATAGCTATTTCAGCTTACGCCTTCGTCAGAACTAGTTTATATATATATAGATTGTAATTGATTTGTCAACTATATTTGTACATTAAAGGGGAAATATTTTTTCCAAAGCTAGAGTTTATCGAAGGATTCATGTCTTCTATATAAGTAGATTTAAAACCAATATGACATTTCATACACATTAATGTGCTTAAAACACGTGTCAAAAAAGTAATTCACGATGCAATAAATTGTATAATGAGCCCTGGAAAAGTGTACCGTTTTCGTTTTTTCACACGCATCTGGACAATTTATTATCAGTATAAACACACCCCTAACACCCGTTGGGACACTTTTAATTTATCCAAATATTGCATTAGTAGAGCTTATGTCACTTGCACACAATCACGGTGCGTTTGTACATCGTCTGTAGTTTGAATGCCATACAGCAACGGTTTATTACGGACGTAGAATGCTCTAATATATTTGACTAAAAAACAAACTAAGTCCAAAGTAAGCAGTTAGTAAGTAGTAAGTCCGAAGATGCCTCTGTAAGAGGCAGAACACGTGTCAAAATTATATACTAAGACGTCATAATTATAAACTAAGGCGTTATATTAGAGCGGAGCGGTGAATTATGTATTAATACTATTTTTTTAAGTCAGTCACAAACAGATTATATTATGATACTGCTTAGATATTTCGAAACTTTGGCAGTCAATCATGGTTTGAACAGTTTTATTTAATTTTTATAATCCTATAATGAAGATAAATGAACCATACTTAATTACCATATGATAACTGCAGCCAACTGACCCGTTAAAATGTTTTTCAATGGTGTGAACCAGTACCAAAAAACATCGATATTTCCTGGCATATTCTACAAAAATTTTAAAACGAAGCTCTAAGACAGTGATATTTTTTTAACCTCTAAAAAAACCGAAGTTTTGCAACTTACATACAGTTTAATTAAATGATGTGTCAAAACTGCCTGAAGAGATTTTTTTAGTTCGATTATTTTCTGAGAACATAAATCTGAAGAACTGGTAATATAAAACTCGTTCCTATATCATATTTTTTGTAAATTGATTTTATTGTGTGTAACGTTACCACATCGGCAGTCTCTTTTTGTATGGCTTATTGAATTATCGTGCGTATTGCATCCACTATAAATCGCCCATTCATTCCTGGTCCACAGGACTTGCAAAGCTCTTCAGAGAATATAATAAGCACAGCAAAGCTTTCGTTGTTTGATTACACAGCCATACACATTACATACTAAGAGGTAAATAAACGTGGGATACAATATGTTGTTAAAAAAAAATATATAAAGTTTTTATAATTAATATCTGGCAGGCACAGCGTTTTATTGATTCAGTTTAATCATGAGATATGTTTATGAAAATTACATCATATATTTCTAAATTGGCGATTAAACTTAGCATTAGAATTTTTCTCATGCGATAAAAAATATACCTATACTTTGCAAGTTGTAATGAAAAAAAAATCGTAAATTAATGTCAGTGTTCATGTTTTTAATACTTACTCGAAATCAAATTAAAGTACATACTATCATAACGAAAATTTCAGCAGTGGATGGTGCTGCCTTTTCTATAACAATTATCTGGAGATTTTTTTTATTTGGTACGATCTCCTCATTAGTTTTAAAGCGGAAAATTTTTCTTAGTATTTTTCATATTTCAAGCACATGAGATGCATAGTGTAAGATCTAATTCTTAGCTAAATATATATATAAGGTAATTGTAATGTCCCACCACATTTTTTTTTGTTTCAGTCTTAGTAGTTTTAATCTTACTATATCTATTTATTTAAAAAAATTATTGTAAAATATGGCACACGATGTACTTTCGCAGATATCAAATATACGCATTGCCAATTCGATATATTATATAATAATATTTTGAAACGACCATTCTCGGTATATCATGATTTAATTTAAAAAATAAATTAGATTATTTTTGAAATGTGATGACATTGATGCAACATTAAGCCCACACCTACATAGATGCACCGAGTATTGATGTTCAGGGGTGTGCCATGACGCGTGTGCAATGTCATCGGTCGTTTGTCAACTCTCGTGCGAAAAAGTACTGGGCACACCACCCTGGACGAGATGTGCACACACGCATGCTTAAGCGAATAAAATTGGGATAGATAATGCATTTAGCAGACAACGAAATCTGATTTGTCCGGATGCACTGTTTGACACGTCAGATGCATTTACTGATATATGAATATCCCTTTGAGCATTCTTGTAAGTGTTTTAAATCGAATTATTTGTACACCATATAAGATTTCTTATACATATCTTCATAAATAAGATGTCCTGTATTGATATCTCAAAATTAATCCGATTTGGTTTGATCGAATGAATTCTACATAAAATATGTATTCAGGTCAGTACCCGAATGGTAATCTATCTTAGATTTTTAGACAGAGAAACTGGTTTGGATGCCAAAATTAATAATGTCATCAAAGAAATTGTTTAAGTACTTATGTTATGTTTTTATTAGTTCTGTGTCAGACCCTGATCCGTAGCGTAGAAAATGTGACTTACTTAACGATAAGTCCTTTATTTATCAT
Source organism: Himalopsyche kuldschensis (assembly GCA_028554975.1). Classification (NCBI taxonomy): domain Eukaryota; kingdom Metazoa; phylum Arthropoda; class Insecta; order Trichoptera; family Rhyacophilidae; genus Himalopsyche; species Himalopsyche kuldschensis. The sequence goes on along the minus strand of JAHFWI010000016.1, from coordinate 4,061,503 downwards.
ATTTTCATTTTTTAATAAGTATTGTCGGGTCCGCGGTGCAGTAGTGAACGTCAATAGCTTACCTGACGAATCTCATGGGTTCTACTCATTGGACGATCGGCAGTTTTCGTAGAAAAAGTATGTTTAGATACCTACATTAGGAAGCTATAAACTCCACATCGAGAGCGGAAATGGATTAAAAACAAACTTTTGAAAGAAGCATATCCATATTTACCATCGAACCTTATGTTAATATAAAATTTAAAATAACTTTGATTATTCCACGTATTGTGCTACTAACTGTGACACGTGTTTCGCCTCTTTCAGAGGCATCTTCGGACTTACTATTGAAAAGTTTGCTTAAGTAATGAAGCAAGATTGATTCTAACATTTTAAATGACAAAATTACAAAATGGAGTTTGGGATTTTCCTTTTTACGGGAAGCAAGGAGGGGGTTATAGAATCGAAACAAAGCAAATAAATAATTATGCTACTAATGACGTTAACATTACAAACTATTAAACTAATGAGCTGTAATCAATCAAATAGGTTAGCGATTACTCTATTAATTGGAAATAATGTAAGCAGTGCCGAGCCGAGTGCCGAGTGTCCTGTTAAGAATATTATTTAATAATACTTCTTTTTTGTCAAGAGTTTTATTTATTTCCAAAAATTCTTATTTTGACAAAAATATTATGGCGTTGTTTGGAAATATGTAGATGACTTTGTGATTAATTATTCTTAGTGTGATTTGAGTCATCTCAATGTATACATATTTAAAGAAAGCTTCTATCTTCTTTAACACTGGAAATCAATGGTCAGAAAACCTTGTAAGACTTTAATGGCCAAGGCAGTGTGTCAGTTAGGATTGTCAAGTCAAATATGCACATGGTTGTGTATATCAATTTGTTGAAAAAACAATGTTCAATACTGTCGAGGTAAGAGTGATCATGATGATAAAGCTGATATAATATTTTGAATAACATGCGAGTACTCAAAATCTTCATACATGTGAAAATACGCAGAAGAAGAAATAATACCAAAAGCATTGACCCAGCTTATCTCTCATACATAGTATGTCTGAATGCATAAAGGTTATTGAAACACATAATATTTAATTTGCATTGGAATACAAATGCGTCATACCCGCAGCATATTAAAAAGCGAATTTTATTTTATCGGAGATTAAAATCATCACGTTAACCTACCAATTACTATTCACCTATGTAAAAACTAATCGAAACTTATGGTTTTGGAGCTCATTTTATTAATTTTTGTCTTTTTACGTAATATATTTCAAATTAGGTATATTTTTAGATTTTTATAAAACTTCTTAGTTCATTTTATACATTCAATCATACATATAATCATTTGAAACCATTAATAGAAGTTTTTTTAAGAAATGGTTTTCTAGTAAGACACAATTTTTAAATATGTATTTTGTTATAAAAGTAATAAAACATTCTTATTACTTATTCCATATTTAATTTATTAGATCACGACAGGTTTCGCTCATAGCGAGCACTATCATCCGGTGATAATGCCTGCTATCAGCGAAACCGGTCCTGATCTAATAAGTTAAATATGGAATAAGTAATAAAAATGATTTATTATTTTTATTGTAATGCCCATCCTACGTCAAAGTATTGATAGTGAACACCTTTAAAGTGATATATTTTTTTCATACATATCGCTAGGAGTCTTTAATTGTATCATCAAATCTATATCACATTTTAAGAGTTATAAGTTATGCAAAAATAGTATCTGATATCTTATTCGAAAATTCGTTGATATTATCAAACAAACAATGTCTATTTATGTATGTTGGCTGAAATATTTTTAACTTTAAAGTGAATGTGTATATGTTACAGTGAAACTGTATTCTCAGTGAAAATATATTCCTCTCCAAGCTGTCATTCAAATTAAATTTGACAGCACTATCTTTAGCTCTATGTATGTCTCTGTGTTTCTTTGGTTCTTTTTTTATGAAAGGGACTACTAGCTGATTTTGTTTCATTGAAGCAAACCACAATTTTAGGCCGGCAAATCATCGACTTGGTCCAATTATTTCAATGATCGTGACCAGTGAAATCATGTTGTCATACAAATCTATTACTTGATACATTTTCACTGAGAATACGGTTTCACTGTAACATATATATATCTTAAGTTCCATATGTATCATCTAAAATTGCTCACTCGCCTACTACCACTATAGGTAATATAATACTTGAGTAATTTTAACATATTCATATTATACCGTGTGTACATCGGTATGCGACAGTTAAAAACATTATAAAAATGACAAGTTCTTTCGATGATGCTGGTATGTAAATATTCCAAAAATCTTTACATGTTTAATTTGATGGCGTAGAAAGAGTGACATAAAAAAAACGAGTAATATTTTTTCTAATATTTGATATTTAATTATTTTGTTTATCTTCTTAGAAATACGTTTGAATTTGATTTAGGTACTTATTATAAAAGTTTTATCATCTCTGTGATCCGTGTACAAAGCATCTAGATTTGATTCGAGTATTTGGAATGAAAAGAGTACGAAGATGCGGGCATTGTCCAACTTTCATAGGTGGTTTGTTCTATTGACAAAATAATATATACTGAAGTGGTCTACACTTCGCTTTGGGGCCAACCTAACCCCTATGGTGGTTCAATTAGCCACCTTTTTTCACTACTTAAAATTTAAACTGCCAATTATTAACTAGGCATTATTTTGTGTGCTGAAGCATATCTCAATATTTCCAATCGGATGGTTACTATAAATTCCCATTATTTTGTAAAAAGTAATAAATATTTTAATTATTAACAATTTGATACCATTTATTTATGATTATCAATGAATAATAATTATTTTTCTTATTCAATTGTTAATTATGCCTAATTTTTTCTTTCTCATTTTGATTTTTTTTTACCATGTCCGCTCCCAACTTGGAGCATATGTACTCCTCACGGAGTTTATCACAACATATTTTTTTTTATACGAGAACTGCTTGTTACTCAGATGCTCAACATCTATTTTTTTCGAAGAGAATAGAGATGGATAGGATACGAGGACTAGGAAAAGATGGTTAGCTTATCGCTGTCACTATGCGTCGCTCTTTGGGATAGGACATGTGGGAAGGGATTTAACAAAACAAACACCCATGTGCAAAATCGATTTATGTTCTGAAAAAATCTGCTCGTACCGGGTATCGAACCCGGGTGGTCCGACGAGGTAGCCACCAACGTTAATCACTGTACCACGGACCGGACTGATATAAATGTAATTGCTTTTTTTTATATGTCACTTGTTTAAAATGCTCGCGATGGTGAAAATAGGTCCGTATCATATTGTTAGTATAAATTGTTTAGGTGGAAAAAGTACAAAAAAATATCTTATATATTTAAATGTAGTGTTTTCCCACCAAAAGTTAACAGTTAACACGCTTATAGTTATGAATGCAAAATAGGTCACAACTTTTTTTTTATACAAATAAAACAATTAATAAATGTTTTGAAAATATTTGAATATTCGTTTTTTACAGCGATAGTAATCCATATATATATATATTAAATATAAATGTTGAATTAGAAGTTTGGAATGCTCACCAATTGATGGTTTCACAATGCCTTCTTTGATAAAATGAAAGTTATCGCTCATACCATGCTTCGAAGTCCTAAAATATTTCACTAGTACGTCACGTTTTCAACTTTCCCATAGATGTTCACAAACCACTTGAATATCTGACCAAAAACAAACATCAATCTATTATTTGCCTTGGAATAGTGTAGGTAAATTCACGAGGGTTATACGGGCTTAGGATAGCATGTTGATCTATAGAAACGTTTTGTCCCTAACTAAAATCCTGCATCGATCCATCATTCTCGAGACTATTTCTCTTCTACCTCCGTGGCCCAAGTTCAATTATTTTGAGAGTGCGCGTCTGCTACCGGCATTGGCATGAGTACAGGATGTATCAAGTTTGATTAAGGCACCACCATAAAATGCTAGTATGATACAATTTTGTCAAAATACTTGTTACATTTAGTATCTCTCAATGTGTCGAAAGAATTGAATCAAATGCGATTGAAAGCACTTAAAATCAACTCGATGATAAAAAAATATCACAATGTTATGACTATATCATTAAGTTCTTACTATTAGACCACAAAGTAATTTTTTTCTTAAATCTAAATCATATGAGTATTCACGATCAGTGATTCAACTATTTTTCCGTACAACGGAAGAGAAACAGTTAGTATTGCGAACATCTGAATTGAAAGTCCATGCTATAGAAGTGTTTTAAAATCCAATGAATAGGAAAGAACTCTTGCAAAAATGGTTGAATCTTCCATTGCACCCCCCAACATCCGTCGCCAGTCGTCACTGTTCAAGATGAATGATTTCATCATGCAATCATTTAGAGCGTACTTTTTCAATGGTATAATAAGTGTAACAACCTAAAAAGCTCACATCAGAGCTCATCAAGCTCATAAAACAAATTATACATGTAATAAACGTGTTTGTCTCACTTCATTTAATAACCGATACAAACGATACTACATTATTGCTATGTTAGGAAAAATACATTAATACTGTTATTATTTTCTTTCATAGATATGAACAATTATTAATTCTTTCTATGCCAAGTAATAAAAACAACTTAACACTTAACAAACATTAAAATATGTAATTCCAAGCAATCCTTCTTTACGTTTATATGAATATTTAGTAACAGCCTGTATATTACACCTCGACGAGTTCCTAAATTAGTTTGAATTGGTTTCAATCAACCCCGATTAGGTGATTGTTCGCTAGGGTAGGTGAGTATTACATCATAATGGATATTACGATGAGGGTAGGCAGTCTTTCAATTTGTATAAAAAATTCTCATTGTAAATTTCAATTATGAAGACCTTTGTTAAGTTTGAAATGTTATAGAGGTGTTTTTGTATTCGACGTCTTTGTCTTATTATGACAAATGATGAATTTGATACTGGGCTTGATGTTGAAAATGATAGTCCAAATTATTAAAGAAAAGAGACTTTTCTTTGTTATATAAATTTACATATAGTTAAAATGATCTGATCTGTCACCGTTTTTCTGCGCAGAAACACATAATGATGTTTGGAAAATAAATGTATCAATGTAAAATGATAGAAGTGATAGACCAATAAATAGTTAATACAACAAAAATTTCCTCTTCCACAAAGTTACCGCCGAATCCATCGAAAGCAATAAATAGTTGTTGGATTTCATAATTTCGTCATTTAATTTGACTCTTTTTTGAAATGTGAACTCCAGCTATGCGTATTGTGGAGTTTATTTGATTTGACACTATCAAGAATTCGGCGATAACAGGCAGGCAGCTCGATACATCAATGGTCATGGATTTACCTAGAGAAGTACTGACAAAATGTTTAAAATGTATCAGGAAAGCCTTACCCCCAGCCTCTTTGTCCAACGAATGGTTACTTCTATATGTATTTAAAATAACCAGCTATTATTGGTGTTAGCTTTAAAGGGAAGCAACGCCATTTGATCATCATGCGTGATGGCCATATTATATCAGAATAAAAATAATAAAACAATTTTAGTTCTTATTTCAAATTGAAGTTATTTAGATCAGGACCGGCGAGCATTATTAACTGAAAAAAATACAAAAATACAGCGTTATTTATACAAAAGTTAAGGAAGACTTAAAATGTGTGACAAATAATTGTTTATACCAATATGCAAATAATCCAATGTAAAATAAAACAAAATAGATTATTTTTATTTTAATGTCATTATTGTAATAAAAAAGTCTATACTGTAATAAAAAAGATGGTTAACACGGCACAAACACACAGTGGATAAACACAAAAGTTAGAATATGTAAATGTCCCGACACATTATTAGGCTGCACACTCTGACCGACAGCACTGTAATATATTATGTTCGGTGTTTAAAACGAGTTTAATAAAAGAATAATAATTTCTTCAAAATTGACCGAGACACAGATATTTATTCTGATTATTTAACTATAAATTATTTTTTGTATAATAGCTCAATTTATTATATTACTAGTGTTCGAACCCGGCTTCGCTCGGACCAGTTTGGGATTATGTTCACCTCGGCGCGTAAATTCAGACGGGCCAAGTTGAAACATCTTTTTTCAAAATTCAAAAGTCTAGGTCAATTAAAATGGAATTAAAATGAACATTTCAGACTGGCATTGACATTTCACAGCCCCTTTCATATATTGACAGCCCCATTCTCGCCCATTAAAATGTCCAAATTCAAGGAAAAAATCTAATTTGCTGTCAAAGAAATGTCAAATAATACTTTCACGGAAATAAAAACATTATTATATTAATAAAAGCCGGGAAAAGTTCAGTAGAAGACTAATTTATTACATTTTGACTAAATGTCTTCGCCGATAAAAAATCAAACATATTTTCTTTCATATTCGTTTTTATGGCAACTTAATGACCAACAATGCAAAAGGGAATTATAGACCCACAGACATACATACGCCGTTTTGGTTTTATATATGTACTACTCGATACTCGAGTAATTGGAGTCTCTACACACACATTGATAACGAAACAAATTTACCGTCGAAACTTTCGCGAGCGAAATCAATTCGTTTGTTTGAACTTGCAACAAAAATGCAAAAGGGAATTACAGACATACATCCCCCGTTTCGGTTTTATATATAAGATGTTTTGAATAAAACTAGTTACGTATTCCGCCTGAAAGTTTCATTGTTATACATCGTAGTAAAAGCAAATACTAATAAAGCTTCACAGGTATCAAACGATTCTTCATAGTGTACACATCACATGTTATTAATATCGACAGCAAGTTGCATTGTATTATACTCGCGTATTCCAATTTCGGATGTATAAAGCAATTTATTTGTACATATAACCGTTGAAGACTAATTAAATTACTGAGATGATGCCGAGACACAATGTTTAATATTACTTATGTTAAAAACGAGGATGATTTGTTCGTAATAATAATAATATATCTTATGGAGGGTGAAGTTGTTTCTTTTAAATCACTTTTATGTTGTTAACTGTCAGTTGGAAGGCTTTATTAAAAAATAATATACAACCCATTTTTTACTACTACTTCCACATATAAATTAATAAAGATCAAGGCCGGTTTCGCTCATCGCTAGAATTATCAACTGATGAACATGTTATTAATAATGTTCGCAATGAGCGAAACCGGTCATTATCTTTGTATATTATATGCGGAAGTAGTTCTAAAATTTTTTTTTATTTAATTACTTATATCAGAAGATGGGAATTCACATTGAAGAATACTTATCTTAGTTCAGCATCTCTCAATGTGTTTCTTCATTTATTATGTGTAACTTACCACCAATCTTGTGTCATCATTTCCCATTTTTTTCTAGTGATTAGCTACTGTATTCAACACAATGATAATTTATTTGAGAAAAGTTAAAATTAACAATTTTTTGTCTATAATTATAGTGGTACTATTAATAATGCCAATAGTTAAAAAAAAAATTTAAGACGGTTAAAATTTAATTATTGCTACGGAAGGTGACACATTCGACGTGGAGGTGAGTGAGTTCAAAGCTTGCTGTTCATAAGTTTTCAATGTTGGCTCTTAAGAAACCTGTTTAACAGATTGAATTTTTTGCCATTTTTTAAAAAAAGAAAATTCTAAATAAATGAATTCATGATTCATGAAGAGTCATATAAAAAATAAATATTATATTTACATTTATATTAAGTACAAATTTTCATTTCAGTGCATTCTGTTTGCATACAGAGTACACTTACTCGCACTATCTATCTTGGAAAATATAACTCTCGGAATAATCGCTTACCTAATAACGGAACATCTAACAGACTTTCCAGCGGTGCATCCGTCTAATGTAACAAAGTAGAAGAGAGATAAACATCTATTATATAAGTCACATATTATAGAGTTTAAGAGGCGTAGTAAAAAAAAACTTTCAATTAGATTAGAACTATTTTTACTTATTTTCATAAAAAACTTGTTGGATCAAAAAAATTGCATTTGAACATTCTTGCGGTGATGTACACTGTAATATTTTATAGTATTATATAATCCATTTTCAATTAATCTTACATTTTTATCATATCGTTAAGTTGAATATTTTTGACTAGAATTTTTTTAAAATTTTATTATGTACTATAATAGTATTTACATTTTCGGCGGTAACTTTGTGGACATTCATTTAAATAAAATATAAAATAACTTATTCCACGTATTGTGCTACTAATTGTAAAACTTAAGCAAACTTTGCAATAGTAAGTCCGAAGATGCCTCGTGAGGCGAAACACGTGTCACAATTAGTTAAAAATACGTAGAATAATCAAAGTTATTTTAAATTTTTATATTATAATAGTATTGTCTGCAATAAATTTCAAATGTTTTAATCGGTAACCACCAGATATGTTTAAGCTTGAAGTATACTTAGCAAAATAAAAAAAATAATTCATTAGAGAAAGAGTCTTGAAGATTTAAACGGTTAAATTGTAAAAACGTTCGGGATTTACCTTGTTTGGATTTAAGCCTGAACGCTCTGATCGCTCAAAAAAGTTCCGGCTGCATACCTCTAGAGGTGAAGCTGACTATATTTGATTTTTGTTTTAACCATGTCCGCTCCCAACTTGGAGTATGGACCCATATGGACTCCTCACGGAGTTTATCGCAACATATGTTTTTTCTACGAGAACTGCTTGTAACTCAGTTGCTCAACCTCTCTTTTTCGAAGAGAATAGGGATGGAAAGGATATGAGGACTAAGACAGGACTAGTGATTAGCTAATCGCTGTCACTATGCGTCGCTCTTTGGGATCGGAAAGGTGGGCCAGGATTTTCAAGAACACAAACTACATTTGAATGGAAAGATAAAATTAAATATTATAAATAATATAAATCACGTGGATTGGACTAAGCAAAAGGTTTATATTCATTAAAAATGCTGGAATGTTTTTTCAGTGAAATGTATACGTTACTAAATTCTCATTTAAACATATTGTGAACTTTAGTGAGCAGAATTTTCTCAATACATAATTAGATTCTTACAAACTCAATTGTGTACACTAAATATGATCAATTCAAGGTATGTTTAATTAGCGAACTCTGATAGGAAGCGTTTGAAACGTTTTATGTATGTATGTTACATATCCTGGGATTGTTTAATATTTAATTATTGTCATGTTGAGTATAATATTCCATGTTCCGTCACTGATGTCTACCATCAAGTGAGTTGGTACCGTCTTCACCGTTCTGATTCATAGCCTGGGGGATGTTTACCTCAGTTTCAAATATGGATGGATCAGCTGGAGGTCGATGCTTGTTACATACATACGTATAACGTAACCTGATGTATAACTATGAGAAGTCAACCCCGTTCGGAATATTATTACTTATTGTTATATTGGTATGTACGTAAGGAAAAGACAATAGCAGAAGGTAATGAGATATGAGGTTGTTTGATTGTTTTCGCTAAACTTCTACGGAATTCTGAGATGGAATGAAATGAAAATATTGGTATTTAAGGAACATATTCCCTCATATTATATGTTATTTTAATTGATATTGATTGTTATTTCTTAGTATAAGTAATAAAACATTGCAGCTATGTAAAAGAAAAAACATAATTCATCAGTACATAGTTTAAAAGTTCATCGATTACTTTAGTCGAATAGAAAAACAATACGTATTCTAATATTATGAATGGAAAGAATCCGCGAAGGAGTCATATTTGTACAATGTTTTTTGACACTTGGATACATTAATTTATCAACCTTTTTTTTCTTTTCCTCCTCAAGTACGTGTTAATTACTAATAACATATGCTCGTTTAAAGATTTTATTTTATACTTACTTATTAAAAAAAATCATCCGACTGAGTTACAACCAGTCCTAGTATATTAGAATATAAATAACTTATTTGCTATTTATATTGAATATTTTTACTCGACTTGATCAGGTGTGAAATTCGATTTATCGTGTTAATCATTAAGAACTTAAATAATTATAATCAATGACTACAATTGTTCACTTTTAAGGTGTTCACTTTCAATATTTGGTGGAAAAGCATTATAATAAAAATAATAATAAATTTTTAGTACTTTTTCCACATAAAGTTTATTTGATCAGGACCGGTTTCGCTCATGGCGAGCATATTCAACTGATTAGGAATACAATAAAACAGTGATTTTCATACAAAAGTTATGTATGAAAAACAAGGTATGACAAACAATTGGTAAAACAACTAAGCAAATAAATTGAAGCAAATTACAAGGAAAATAGACTAAAAATAAAATGTTGAAGACCTCTTAGCAATGCAAACTATTACATCAAAAATCAATTAAATATGAATTATCATTAACCAATTAAAAGCCTAAAAATGAGTGTATTTAATAAAATAAATAAATTTGCATGTCTGTCATCCATAATTAGCTGGAAATCCCGGTAATGATTTCAATTAATGTGGATCAAATACATTTTATGTGGAAAAAGTACTAAAAATGTATTATTATTTTGACTACAATTGTATTAATGTACGATATACGTACCACATCTTTTCACGTGGACAAACACGTGAATTATTTTGTACAATTATATACTGGAAATAGCTTTCCACAAAGTAACAACCGGAACCATCGAAATGATCGAACAGGATGTGAAATATTTTTGCAATAAACACAAGATTAAGTTAAAAGTATCGAATAATTTTAATCTGTGAAAGAGCTTTGACAAATACCTGGTTCATGTTAAAAGAATCAACTTCTCGTGGTCTTGGCAGGTGATACCCATAAAGAGAACAAGGATAATGTCAAGTAATAACTTCTTTGTATTGTGGATGTTTGTAACGTCAAAAGGATACTATGAGATATTATTTAATAACTGTCTCAGGGGTGAGTAATAGTGCCCGTGTCCTTGTTCTGGCGGCTGCAGTAAGCCACATTGCTGTTGCTGTCTCTATTTTATTGTTATCACACAATTCTGTAGATTGGTCTTTTCTATTTTCAATTTAAAAGCTATGACGTGAAAATTATATTGAGCTCCCTAACATTTTTTTGCACCTTACTCGTCTACTCACAGTCTCACCATTCGCGTGTTGGTAAATATTTAAAAGAACAATATATTTATACCGAAACAATCTATTGGATGCTGCGTGAGTGCGTTTTTTAGTGCCATGCACACACTATTTTTTCGAAAAATGTTTCATTATTAATCTATTATTCAGAGTAAAAATAAAATGAATTATTAATACACCACTCATATAAATATTATTTATTCTTCATCACTTTAAAAGGTCTAAAATATTTTCATACATTGTGACAACAGTTTATTAAAAAGTTCACTGTCCACGACTGTTATAAATATATTATGTTTTTTATTTATTCAATCCGGTCCTGATCGTTATATAATTATGTGTATATTTTAAAGCACAGATATCAACTCACCTCACCTGAGTCTTTTGTTTTTATTTACGATACTTTGTATGGCTATTTCTTTAATACTCACACTATCATCATAACCCGAAACTAGCCTAGCCTCCTGAAGCTTTCGCCAAATTAGTGATGATATTACATTGAGTAAAAGAAATGGAGTTTAAAGATATTGATGATTTTTAAATAGGTGATCAGCAACCAGTAAATTTTTTTCTTCATTCGCATCCATTACGAATGTAATCTGACTGCTTATAAAACTCATTAATAATTCGATATTGTTTCATTTCAAATGTATGACCAAACTTTTAAGTAGGTGATTAAATTTCGAGAAATATTTCACATGGTAACACTAAGCCACCGTAACTACTTTCAATTTGTAGAGGCGGTCAACACAGGCGTAGAGCCGTAGAGGTTGGATTACCAACTAAGCAAATATGTCATTGTAGCACCTTCAAATATATTATTTTTGTCGTTACAAAGTTTGAGCTAGGAAGATTTTGAGTTGTTATTTTTTAATGGGTCATTATGGAATTGTCTATTATTTGTAAAATTATTTTGATTTCTTTCAGTGTCAGCGTCGTTAGTTTCGGTTTAGGAACGCGCGGGCTCGAGTCCCAGTCCACGCAGTTTCATCAGTCAATCAAATTATTGATTTCTGTTTGAAGACATGGTTGTCTGGACTTTTTCTATCCCATCTTGTTCTATCAATACTCTCTTCGTAAAAAAAAGGTTAAACAACTGATTAAAAAATTCAACAAGCAGTATTCGTAGCAAAACTTCTGTTGAATTAAACTCCGCTTGGAATTTATATACTCTTCATTGCAATTAGATATGGCTGAAAAAACAAAACTTGTTTGCAATGTTTTTGTAGAATTTAATCAACTAATAGGTACATACATGAAATGCAACGTTTATTAAATTAGCTCCTTATCAAACAGCGTTCTATTTGTTTCTTACTTACTTCTTGTACTGCATACAAGTCGTGATAATTCGGTTTTATTATTATAACCCTTGATCAAATATGTAGGTAATTCTTGAAATAGTTTTCTTTTTAAAAATTAAAATATTTTTGTTTACGATAATATTAAGGTCATTTCATAGCTCAACCCATGGCGTTTAGACTTACGGAATATTCTCGGGTCTTCTCCGGGTATAAATTATTTGAAGCAGAGATTAATGTGAAGACACGTGGACAATGATTGCGCTATTATAACCAAAGGTGTATCATCACAGTCCTCTCGGAATGTTTAATCCACCTTAATGGAAATTCCTACGAAATGGTGTACTGGAGTTTGTGTCCTGTGGGGGTTTTACTATGTGTAGACTGGCCAGTGAAGTATTGTTTGTATACTTGAATATATAACGAAGCAAAATGTTAAGATAACATTAAAGGTACTTTTATTAAATAGCAATAAAAGTTCGTCTTGAAATATATCGACCGTGGAATAGCAAAGAGACTAGACTCTCCGTTGTTTCAACAGAGCCTTTTTATATAATCACAATGTACACATATAGTTCTGACGAAGGCGTAAGCCGAAATAGCTATCAACAAATATAAAAAATAATTTATGTAGAACTAAAATACATTGTTATTTTTTTACCGTATTACAATGTACACAACTTAATAAACTTACAATCAAAAAGATGTATGCTGCAAACGCCGAATAACTATCTAATTTAGCTTTTAAATACGTAAAAAAGAGGCCTCGTGAAATTTGCAGCGAGGACAAAAGACTAACACCACATCAATAACATATTTTTTTCTGTGCACGTTAAGTCTTTTTACCTTTGCAGAGTCGATATAAATATAGTATGTAAAGAAAGATAGTATACGTAAATGATTTCGAATCTTTTTCTCCTGGAAAGAGAATATTATACTATCAAAAAAATAATCAAATATTTACCCTTCAATAATCTATCCGTTGTAAGTTTTTGTCTACGATTGGCTGTGGCATTTTTTTAGTAAATAAACTAAATGTAGTTTACGTAAATTACGGCAAAATAATAATATAATTATTATTTTTGAATATGTTTTGCTTAGAACTGAGATTATTGTTTTTTTATATTACATACATATACATATATTGACACTTTTTTCACAGGCGATTTCATTGCTAATTAATATGTTATTTCGCATTTGATGTCCAACTAGCAAAAGTACAAATTCGAGCATTCTTCATACCTATCGAAGCTGGGTAGAATCACTAGTAACTATGCAACATTGTTCAATCAGTTTTTTTTCAATATAATCCATCAAGTATTGACAGTGAAAACCCCGACAAACTTCCCTAAATGTTAAAAATCTATTCATTTCGCAATACATAAACAAAATCGGACGTATAAATTAAGACAACCCCTATATATTATTAAGTTAATAGTTTTTTTCCTGATGCTATATTTAAGCTACATACTTCGATATAACAAAAGTTAACGTAGTTCTTGTCCTTGCCGTGCTCACAGCTTTCTTGCGTCCGTACACGGTGTTTCCCGGATAGGAATTTTTATGCACGACCCGGTAATAATTTCCCAGGCAGCCGTGTGGCGGGTGGCTCTACCGGCCCACCCCGAATTACGCATTCGGAGAACGGATACCGGTTTAATATTTTATTATATTTTATCTACGTCCAACGTGGGCATACGGTTTTATTCATATATTAACCTTTTCAATCCAACGGCTGTGTTAATATGCATTACGCGATGCTAGCAAATAACACGGTTAGGACGAAGCTTTGTAGATTATACTTGTGCCTCTTTCTATAGAATATTTACATAATAAAGGGACGATATTAGTAAGAGAGTTTATATTAACTGTCGCATTATCGTATGCTCAAACAAATTTTCAATTATTTTTTATTTGAGTATTTGTATCATACGTATAAAGAAATCGATTGATAATTGATTCCAAAACTTAATATCAAACATGCTGTAACAAAAGAAAATGTTCACTTTTAAGGTGTTCACTTTCTGTATTAAAAATGATTTTTTTTAAAACTTAGCAAATCCGGTCTTGATCTTGATATACATATTAATTGAAGAATAAGTGCGACAATATTTTACTATTTTTTAATGAAAGACAATGTATTCAGCTTTACAAGGATTGTCGAATATATTTTGCTGAATCCCACATATTTTATAATTATCGGAACCTTTGTCTGTTGATAATGTTTGCAATGAGTGAAACCAGTCCCAATCATTAAAAATATGCGGAATTATAACAGTATATTTGAATAAAATATTTATAGATTTTAATGATTTCATATTTTACTTTTCCATTAGTTTTGTCGCTAACTACTCGGGTTTCGTCTTTCGGCATCTTCAAGCATTTCAAGTGCACGAATGAACTTTAACTGACGTTTTGAAAAGTACAAAATTCCAACGTTCAAACTTGCTAACGAAAATTCTCAATTTCATTCGCAGATTTAAATATATTTATATTTTTTATACTAACATTAATGTTGTGTTTCACTAAATTTGTATCACTTCACTCTTCGACTTTAAAAGGGTTCATCTGTTTTTTTTTCATTTTTCATACGACAAAAAAATAACAGAAGTCATCCCCGAATTGTCTAACGATGTTAAGCTACATTTTGTTTTAATAATACTTGATAAGGATTGTTTGCTCAACTTACATAATAGCAAAATTTATAACCATAAAGATGTTTCTCTATTCACCTCGCGTATTTTGGTAAATTTGGAATGCAATAATGTTATATTGTTTAAATAACGACACATTTTGCCTTCTCCTCCCACCCTCTTAAATGTTTGGAGGGAATCATCAACCATTATTCCGCAGCAAACAACCTGTCCGTGCGGTTTGACAGCGGCTGTCCGGCTTCAACAAGCGGTGCAAACATCACACTTGACTACCCCTGACCTTCCATCCGGCATAACCGACTGCCTACCCATCAAGCAAAACCAACCTTTATTATACACATTACATAGTATCATAATACCATATTGTAATTGGGTAACCTTTGTAATTTATCGCTTAAGTCCAGTGTTTAAAGGATACGATTTTAGACCATAATTTGAAACAATTTGGTACATGTTAAAGGCTAAAACTCTGTACCAAATTTAATGACCGTAGTGGTATGTGACTCCTGCTGACCGTGGTGAAATTATTACAGGTGCACTCGTGTGGACAAAACTCACCAACGTGACGTGGCTTGTGTCTTTTTCACTCATATCGGGTTGACCATTTATATATTTTTTTATTTTATCATAAAGTTTATATATTATTATCTAAATGAAAATATGGAAAATTATTTTTAGTTTAATTGAGGATTTCGACTGAATGTGCTTGATGCCATTACATTTTCAAATTTGAATAGTTTGACTCGTGCACTTGAAATGCATTAAATGCCAAAAGGTGAGACTCGGGTCATAAGCAACAAAATTCTGGACAAGTATCACCTTAAAACGATTCAAGTTCAAATAAATAGTCCTTTACTTTTCTTATAGAGCCTTATTGTTTTGAATGTGACATTCTTGTTACAGCAAAATTAATGTGGAAAATCATCGTTTGGCTGTAGCAAAGTGTGCAATTAAATTCTTTCATAGAATTAATGTTCTGAAACATCTATTTTAAAAGAGAGATACTGAATCTAATATCAATAACTTTCATCTATAGTTATTTTAATTGTGTGGTTTACAATTGAGAATAATATTAACTCTCAATTTTTGGTTTTCTATGTTTATATATAATGCATTTTGAACAAGAATTACTAGTTAAAACATCACGATATTGTGAGGACTATTGAATTGATTCTTTTGTCTATCGCAATTCATATAAACATCTTAAAGTTTTTCATAAAAATATTACTCAGTAATATTTTGAAGATATTATTTTATCTTTCTTTGAGCCCTTTTGATAGAGTGAATCAATGTATTGCAATTTGTTTAACGTTCTCACAATTTTTGTGTCCACCCCTCCAGCAGTAATGGATGAGCGAGCCTTGACTTGTCATTGTGTTATTTATTAAATTTGCCACACCACTTGCTCTACTCCTGCCATTTGCACAGTTGTGGATGAATATCTGAACAAATAACAATAATATGAATGTGCGACAAACCTGCGAATGCCACACTGCTTTTGACAGACTGTCATTCGCGGAAATACTATCATACTCACTTCAGTTGTTAAAAATATAAGCTTTGTTAAGTGCAACGCATTCAGTTAGTTTAAAAAACATTCTAAATAACATGGATGAAAATCATGAGTATTGTAAATTATATTTTCAAATATGTTATATGTATTGTGTATATGGGAAATTGTTAAAATAAGTTTAGAGTTTAAATTGCATTGAAGGTGTCAGAAATACCGATACAAATCTTAAGCTTCGTTGTCGTCATTTTTTTTGCACAATGCATGATAACTATTTAAATGAACTCTCCGAAACTATAATTATTATTTTGATTGTGAAATTTTTGTTGTATACAAAAACATGCAAATTAATAGCAACATGTGTTTTCCTTTTTTTTTGCACCACGATCCATTCAAACAACCACTTTCAAAACCTTCAGAATTCTGTCTTCTCCACATGCATACCCTTAAGCCTTTCTGTATACTTCTAAATACAGTTCTATCACATCCAGAAGACCTCACTCATGAGATCAAACTTTCTGGGGTCCATAAAGATGTCACTCTTAAATCATTTGAATTATCTCACAACGCGGCTAAGTCCTCCTGAGTTTTTCGATACATATTGATCATTACACATCTATAAAGCAAGTGCGTCAAAAATGAAAAAGAAAGATATCATTTCAAATTTTAATTGTGTTTTTTTTAATACTGATTTATAAACTAAAAATAACATCTTAACTCGTTTCATTAGTAAGGTAGGCTACACCTATGGGTATATCCGACAAATTCTATCAACTTATTTTTACCATTTTACCGTTCTGTTGTCCTTGTTGCTAAAGTAATCAAGTTAAGTAGTGAGAAATATCAGTGTCAAAATGACGTTCGCACACAACATACGACGCGTCAATAAAAGGGCTCCTGCAAAAAATCATATCAACAATATCCCAAATGAAAATAGATATAATATAATCAACCCCGACGTAAAATGTAATGCGTTTATGTGAAAAGAAAGCATTCCGGTCTACTGGCTTCGTATAATTTAGGGGATACATAATAATTGAAAGAAGGAGAAATTACTTGTCACTATTTTAGTGAAGACGTTAATTTACATTGATCGAATTCGCATGAATGGCTTGACGAGTTTATATGATTTTTAAATGGCTGGTATTATTTTGGTGAAAAGTGTATGAACAATTTGAAAATTCTGTTGGTCATTGATGTTGATTAAAGTCGTATACTAATCAACTCTACATCATACTTTTGATGATAACTTTGTGTAAGGTCATTTTAATATAAAAAAGCGGACTAAATTTATGTACAAAAAATTGAAAATTGCATGCTTTCGAATAATTTAAACTATTTTTACACACACATACTTATTATAAGCTTATATGTAAACTCATTTTTCAGAGGTGACACTTTAAAAGAAAGTGCATGTTTTAAATATTAGTAGATTTCCAATATTTTGTTAAATCTGTGCACCCTAGAATACCAATGCACAGATATGTGTTTTAACAATATTAAATTTCAAGAGAAAAGGGGATAAAAAACACCCATATTTATTTATAATTATTGATATTGTCTAACAAAGACCAACTTAGATAGATTCTAGTTTCATTAAGTAAACAAGAGATGATTTTTTTTTTCAGGAGAACTAAAAACCAGGTTTCATCACCAGTCCACAATTAAGCTTTTTTATTAACAGATACATTTTTCCACAATCTTTCATAGCGATACTTTGGCTGGTACATTTGTTAAATATAAAAAATTATCACTTTTAAGGTGTTCACTGTCAGTACTTGGTGGAAAGGCATGATAATAAAAATAATAATACATTGTTGGTACTTTTTCCACATAAAATTTATTCGATCAGGACCGGTTTCGCACATGGCGAGCATTGTCAACTGATATAGGAATACAATAAAACAGTGATATTTATACAAAAGATAAGTAAGAAATACAAGGTATGACAAACAATTGTAGTATTGTATTCCTGGTATGTTGATAATGAACTCAGTTGACAATGCTCCCGATGAGTGAAACCGGTCCTGATCAAATAAATTGTATGTGGAAAAAGTACTAAAAATGTATTTTTATTTTAATTATAAAATATGTAGTTTATTTATTCTTATGTGTTGTTTTAAGGTTAAGTGGAGCTATGAACAAGAAATTTCTTCTCCTATCGATATGTCTCTTTGAAACAGCGTAACATACTATTTTGCAACTAGTGCCATTCATAAAAACTGACTTAAATCGAGATAAGTTTTTTTTATCCTAAGAAGCCGAACAATGAAATATTTTTCATGATTTAGCAAACCATTCGTAAGGTATACATTTTTTCAACGGAAGCATAGTTTTGTTTCCCTTTTTACTTGTGACATTATTTCTTAGGGCTGTTCGCTGAAATGACGTCTGAGTCTGGTCTGCGATGGCAGTCAAAGCGCATTCGCTCACTGCCTGACCGCCTCATCAACTCACCTATATCAAAAGACCTGGTTTCATAATTGTTCTTCGTCGGATACTCGATGACTGATAATTGAAATTATTTGGATTGAAAGATTATAAAAGAAGTATAAGCCTGGTAGATATTAAAAAAAAACTGTGTGAGTTTGTTCATTTGAAGAATAAGCACAAAAGATTTGCGCAGCCCAAATGTGATTTTTTTAAATGCCATCTTTAGTTGAAACTTCTTTGGTAAGGGAGAAAAGTTCTTTGACTAATTCAGATAAAAATCTAGGTTTACTTTAAAGGTGTCTACTGGCAATACTTGGCGTAAAGGCGCTATACTAAAAAATAGTAAAACATTTTTGTACGTTCTCCAGAATAAATTTATTTAGATTAGGACCATTCTCGCTCATCGCGAAATTTTTTAATTGAATTGAATCTGTGTTTTATTGAGAATATCATTTATCGATAAGCCTATTTGACAAATTCTTAATCTGTTATATTTAAATATAACAGAAATAAATCTACTTTTATTTTCTCTCATTTCATAATCCTTTTCATTGCATGATAAAATGTTGACTATTCACTAGAATAAGAGATAAATCAATTATGAAAAATTAATTAATCTCGATAATAACACATCACATATAACAGACAAATGATTTCTGATTAAATTTTAACCTTAAAAATATTAATATATAAATAACAACTTTTCGTATATGTGTGACCTTTTTTTCAAAAAATAATTTTACTTAATTTCTGACTTGTTGTATATATATAACACAACAGCTTCTGGAGATAAAAATATCTTATGATTTTTAGGATAATAATATACATTTTAAATTATAAGTTTCCGTCGAAGAACTCTATGACTCATAATCAGGATAAAATGCCGTCTTGCGTTTGACATTATATCATATTATGCTCGATTTGAAGCCGTCCAAAGGGGTGAATGAGAGATGGGCGCTTCACAATGCCAAAGTGCTGGAAATTGCAGTGCGCATAAATTGACAGGACCCTAAAAATGTTTATTGCACTCGATACGGTTGGTTTGCTAAGTGTTAAAGCTATATTTCACGTAAAAATTGCATCGTGGAGTATCGAGATATTTATTATATTTATGATGGGAAAGGGAATCACTAGATATACGACTTGTCTCAATTTTAGCCAAAGATTCTTGTTGTGTTTAGACATTCTAAGTTGCTTTGTTTAATTAAGTGATTTAAAATATTCAAATACAATACTAAACCGTTTGCGCCAGTTTCACAACTGTTGATTCGCACAAATTCAATCTTCTTCTACCAGTTCTTCTTCTTCATTATTCACTCTTCATTTATTTATAACTAGCTGTTCCCTGCTCGCGTTGCTATGCCAGCAACTAAAATAAATTTGAAGGAAAGACATTACACAAATATTCAATACAATTTGAATCAATTTCGAGTGTACGCCAGAAAGGGGTTTCGGGGAAGTATGGGGGTATGCTCGAAGAAGTGAACTTGTAAAAAAATTCGATATCAATTTTAGGGGCCATCGGGGGGTTGTTTGGCACATCGGGTCGAGCAGTTTGGGATATGCCAAAAATAATTTTGACGTAATAAGTGAACTCGAAAATCCAAAATATTGTTCAGAATAAAGTTTAAAAAATAAATTTACCATATTTGTCGATAAAAACGACCAGTAATTTGGTGTTAAAAGATGACAGAAAATAATTGGTCGTCGTAAAGAATTATAAATTAAGATATTATAATAATATATTTTCTTTGACATATTTTTGTGATGTCACAGTGCACCCAGATTGAACATTAATAATAGCGACTGACAAACTGTTCCGACGTCCATTACCTATCGAGTCATTTCCATCCACCCCCCGACAGCGTCGCGGCGGCCGTCAAACAATATGGCGCACCCTCTCGCCGGAAGGAAGCGCAAATAAGTCACTCGGCATGGACCGGTGCGCGCGCATTCGCGACCGGAAGCCAACCACTCTCTCCTTCGGGAACATCGGGGATCGCAGCATCTTTTCATCAGCGACCCTCGAAAAATCCCCTGATGATGTTACAATGATGAGCGTAATTGCAATTCAATGAGTAGGTGACTTTGCAGAATGTATTAATATTTTTATCGCCAGTCCATGCGTATAATGAAATTCATATATCGTCTTCACCACATCTAGAAACATTGAGTTACTTTAATCAGCGTCTGCCAAAGAAAATATACAAAATATGTCTTGAGCCACTAGTTACACTCGGGCTACAATATATTGCTGTTTTCCAAATGATATACTATACATCTTATTACTTTTATTACATACTTTATTAAAAAATCTAGTAGTCAATAACAAGAAGAAACTTTCTTGTTTAATGTTCACACTTATTCGCATTGTGAAGCATATAGGCTCCTACTGGAGTGTGTCAAACAAAATCTAAATCAAATCTATCTTCTCAATCTATCTTCTATTTGAAAATAAACCTCATTTTTAAGGGGTTCACTGTCAATACTTGGTGGAAAGGCATTATAATAAAAATAATAACACATTTTTTAGTACTTTTTCCACATGAGATTTATTTCATCAGGACCGGTTTCGCTCATGGCGAGCATTATCAACTGATAAGGAATACAATAAAACAGTGGTATTTATGCAAAAGTTAAATATGAAAACAAGGTATGACAAACAATTGGTAAAACAACTAAGCAAATAAATTAAAGCAAATTACAAGAAAAATAGATTAAAAATAAAATGTTCAAGACCTCTCAGCAATGTAAAACTAACATGTTTCATGTGTTAGTTTTGCATTGTTAAGAGGTCTTGAACATTTTATCAGTTCATCAGTTGATAATTCTCGACATGAGCGAAACCGGTCCTGATGAAATAAATCTCATGTGGAAAAAGTACTAAAAAATGTGTTATTATTTTTATTATAAACCTCATTGTAAAATATCTAAAGTAACAAAAGTGTGAGATGAGATATAACGAGCTTGTCGAGAATGTCAATCGATTTGACCAAGTGCTGGTTCTAATGATTGACAAGCATTGCATAGTAAAGTATCATCGAAACAAAATAAAAATATTTTTTCATTGCCTTAGATTCACAGACCGTACATATTTTATTGACAGGTACAACCATACCGTTGGGATGTTAAGACAATCTATCAAACTTTTTAGAACTGCTTTTTACCAAACCTTTATTCGTGGGTAAGAAGTTGATATTGTTATGAACTAAACAATAATATTGTATAAAATATCTTCGGATTCAACAACTTTTATCATTCCATCAAACACATTTTTAAATGCCATATTTTATTACCATTTTATTCATTTTATATGGAGAGTTATTTGCAGTTATAGGCATGGAAAACGTGTCGATACTATCTTAAATTACTTTTCTGACATGCTTTTCTACCTATGTGTTTTTGTGATTTGTCTCGCGATAACTGAGCGATTGGATGCCTTATTAAGATAATAATATTTTTTTAACTGTTGTTTCTGTTCATTTATATCCAACGTCACAAAAAATTTATGCTTTTGGCCTTCCGATGTTTGTATACAAATACAAGTTTTTCTTTTCAAAAATACCGAATTATAATTGGTGGCTATCTCATGACTATTTTCAAAGCTAAATACGTAAATACTTTTCAAACTGAAACGGATTTCCATATAAAACACATATTTTTGTAAAATTTCATGTTCAGTATGTACAAAAATAATGATATGATTTGTGATGGCCTTAATTTCGTCGAACTCCCTTTCTCGCTGTTTTATTATAGCTATTGAGAATTAAACGAAAGAATTGAAAAAAATGATAAAGTAAGTAATTTTATTTAACAGTCAAACGAGATTAGATATACAATAATGATAATCACACTTTGTATAAAAAAATAAAATCACTTTGATTATTCCACGTATTGTGTTACTAATTGTGTCACGTGCTTTACTTTGTATATATTACGTTTTGTACTATTTTTTTATATGTTATTCATTTTAACTTCTTTTACTTCAGCAGGAAAAAAAACAAGACAATATGTTTAAAGTGTTACTGGTATCAGAATTTTATCGATATATATACTCCTATTGTTGAAACTATTTCATTGTTTCTACAGAACTAATTATTTTAATATTTCAAGCTTAGAAGTAAGTTTTTAAGTTTTTGTTTCTTATAACTCAGCTCATTTTTCCCGAGTTAGACAATTCAGATAATATATTTGTATTGACTCGAAGGTAAAGTTTTCTATAGGCTCTCCCCACCCCTAGTAGATACTTTATTTCCACAAATTGCAAGACTGTCCACTTTCCTTATTTTATTGCTGTAGATTTTGATATGATCGTATTGGGGAAGGCTTCATGAATATGGATTTATTATATCTATTTGGTGGCATTGACGCAAGGCGATATGTTTATGTTTGCAAATGGTTTATTTTGTAAGCACATCGCAAATTTTGGGATGCGCACCACCGCCATAAAATGTGATCCTTTACTCAATACTTTATTATTACTCGGACATGTCGTGATTTTACGTTACAACCTTGTCAATACAATATTCAAGTATATATACATTTGTTTTCATCTTCCTGATACAAAAAAGTTTGAAAAACTCCCATAGATAAATAAATATTTATATCGAAGATTTATACATTGTAATGAAACAAAAAAGTAGAGGGGACGAGAAGTATCTACCACTTTTAAGGTATTTAACTGTCAATACTTGGTAGAATGGCATTATAATAAAAATAATAGCACATTATTAGTACTTATTCCATATACAATTAATTGGATAGGACCGGTTTCGCTCATGGCTAGCATTATCAGCTGATAGAAATACAACAAAACAGTGATATTTATACAAACGTTAAGCAAGAATTACAAGATATGACCAACAATTGGTATTACAACTAAGCAAATAAATTTTGAATGAATTTATTCCGCATCAAATTTATTTAGATCAGGACCGGTTTCGCCTATCGCGGGTATTTTCAACTAATCAATATTCTCACGATCAGCCGGTCCTGATCCAATTAAATGTAATGTGGACTAACAGAAAAAATGTCTCATTATTTTTCAGTGTTCAACCTGATGATTTTCTTCAAAGTTTTGAAAAGGTGGCAATCAAATCAACAAAAATATAGGGTTATTGTTTATTTTATCTGTTAAATGAATCACTATCGAATCGATTGAGATATTTTCTAGCATATAACGTGTAGAAAACGATGCCAGCAGATTATTGGAAAACGGAATATTTGAATGATTTAATAATTTTATTAGCGTATACTAAAACACGCTGGGAAGAGGTAAATAAGATGAAAGAATCGACGCCTCAGTTCGGCAATTTTCCACGGCGACATCGTTTGGCAAGAGCGACGCCTATAACGAGAAAAGCAGTGCCGTATTTGCGAGAAGGATAACGAATTAATATGTGACTGTTTAAAAATGATAAATGGACAGTTCTATTGTCGAGTGGTAAACACAATCGGGATTTCAATATGTTTAGTCATTTGGACAAAAATACAAAACCCCAGATTGACGACTTTGTAATAACTATTTTAACCAAAATTATTTTAATGGTTAATTATTGACGGTACGCGATTATTTTATAAAACGAAACATAGTTTTAAAATTATCAGTACCGGTTTGACACACCACAAAAATTAACTCATTTTTCTCTACTTTTCAGGAGCCAAAAAACAGGCTTTACCAGTAATCAATTTTAAATATTTTTTAACATATTTATACAATTTTTATTCTCAATATCTTTGAAGGTGAAGCTTTGGTTTTTCTGATTAATTTGTTAAATAAAAAACTGTCAATTATTTTAATGTGTTGTTTAAGATAAAAATAATAAAGAATTTTTGGTACATGAGCGTAACCGGTCGTAATCCAGTAAATTTGATATGGAATAAGTACCAAAAATGTTTTATTATTTTTATTATTATGCCATTCCACCAAGTATTGACAGTGACACCTTAAAATTAATGTTGTTTTGAAGGCTTAAGTAAGTGATTTTAATACGTAAGTGTCTTCGTATCCACTTATTCTATTGACACATTTTGTCATATTAAATATGTTGACGTATTAAAGCCAGTAAAAATCGAGATACGTTTCTTTATTTTTAATGGTCCAATATAACCTTATTATTGAAGAATGTTAATTGAACTAATTCTATGCTTCAATAATGCATTGGAAATGATTTTCCATCAGAACTACATACATAATTCTAGTCGAGTGGGATATTTGTGAGCTTAAAACGGTTAGATGTTCCCGTATCAGCTGCCCCTGATGAAATGGCAAGTAAACAATTTGAATCCCGCTTTTACGACATTGCGCTCACGTGTTCGCAGCTTATCTCAAATCAACTCGCCTATTTATTTGTATCGGCGTTCCGGACGCGTTTTTTCCGGAACCAATTTCAGATTGGAAATATATCGGATGATCCACAGAGCCTGAGAGTTATCGCCGAATATGACAGATATCTACGCGTCGGCGGAGGGCGGTACTTTTTCCAATGGGCTCGTTCGAGTCAAACGACGCAGGGACTTTAAATAACCATAGCCGAAGTGTCATCGAAGAGTTTTAAGCCATTTGAATAAAAATGCTCTATCCATTATTAGAAATGAGATGCGAGTGTGTTGAATTATTCATTTATCCAGCTTATAGCTGAATAGAAACGAGTATTCCATATCTTCGTTTCCGTTGTCAAATATTAACTAAATCATTTACATCAAAGCTTTCACTAATTCATCCGGATTACATTAATAACAATTGAACTTAGTCATCTATTTTTTTTTATATGTCAACAATACAAACAGTTCAAGTTAATCCGTGCACTTAAATGCCTGAAGATGACGAAAGGCGAAACCCGGGTCGTTGGCGATAAAGCTCATTAAATAGTACAACATTCAAACGATTCAAATTTAATATTGAAATTCCAACAAGCACTTTCTGTCGAAATTAAAAATTGTTTAATTCGCTTCAGTTCAAGTTCATTCGTGCAATGCCCGAAGATGCTGAAATGCGAAACCCGGGTTGTTAGCGACAAAATTGATGGAATATAACAAAATTGAAACGATTCAAATATATTTACTGGCAAAAAATAATATAAAAACATGGCATTACAGCAGGCGCCAATGCGCCATGCATTTGACAAATTGAATAAAAATTACATAACATATTACACAAAATTTTAAAAATATATATGAAACAAAACAGAAACATATTGTTTACATAAGAAGAAAAAAATTATAACAAAGCATCATGTTCACTGCCGAAGATGTCCACATCAATAGGCAGTGCATTCATCAACCAAACAGCCTTTGCGACTGGATATTCACAAGACCAACGTGACAAACAAGTTTTGACAGAGAAAATTGTTTTGTCTTGGTTTCGACCACGTAGGTAGAAATTTTACTATTGAAATTCCATCAAGCACCTTCAGACGAAATCCTAAATGATATATCTAACTTTTTCTTACAATGAAATGATGAAATCAAACATTTAATTACTTAATGTTATCATATGTATATGACATTACAGTGTTGAATAATCAAAACAATTTGTCCACGGGCCGTGTTGTGGAAACGTCTAAAATGCAAATTCAAATTTATGTGGGTGGCCCGAAATTCTCGGCGATCTCCAATAGGTGAGAGTTTGCCAGAGGCTTTCCTCGAGTAACCATCGCGGGAGAATATGAGTTACGGTTATGGCCCGCGGTTAAATGTCCGCTAAACTGGGGACTCTCCCGCTTCTTCCAGATCAGAGCCTAATGGAACGCGCGTCTATGGTTGAACTTGACATTTGTTTATGATCATCTCGTTTATTGCGCGCCTTTTATTGCCCGCACTTTTTTCGCGCCGAAATTAGATGAAAAAATATTACGTTTCGACAACAATGCGATTTGTTTTACTATCAGAAACGTACAGCTTTATGTTTTGTTTATAATTCTTATTATTGAAAATATCTTCTTTACGTAAACATAAACACGATAGGTACCTGATGTCGATACTAATCAATACAGCATAAAGTGCTGGTTTTATAATAATTATATAACTTACAAATAAATATATATAAATAACACTCGATAAATGAACCGCTGCCGAGTGGTATTTAGAGACTCCAATTACTTGTCATCTCGAACTACTTGAGTACCGAGTAGTATTTTTTTTAAATACTCTAGTACTCGAGTAGTTTCAGATATACCAAAACATATATTATTAATTCAAATATGTGTATGTAAATAGATGATAAATAAATAAATCAGCTTATTTAATTTCACTAAAACATAAATTTCAAAAAAATTGAGAATTAAACGTCTCAAATTTCAGTAAGTTTAGTTTTGTTCAGTACGAGTATTACTCGAGTATTTTTCAAAATATTCGAGGATCGAGTACTTGAAAAATTGACGAGAATTCGATGCTCAAATTGGAGTCACTATTGATAACCCACCATTTCCATTTCACTTTCAAAGCTTCGAATATACATAATTGATTTCACAGTGAATTGGTGACTATTTATCCATCAATAAAACTGACCAACATATTTTCTATTTTTTCTCAAACTAATTAAATATTGTTCCATTGTAGATTCAATTTTATGTTGCAACCGTTTTTGAAATCACAAACTAAGCGATTATCTTTCAACAAGCTTTTGTTTTATGCAACCTGAAATGAGGTATACATTGGGTATAAGATTAATATTAAAAAAGATATACATAAGTTATCGCATTTATTTTTTCTCCATATTATCATGACTATTAGATGTTTAATTAGATTTAGTTTTTTAACTTAGCTTGTTTAAACTTTTCTCTTAAATTTCTTTTCCCTGATAATCAGCAATAAGTTAATGGGTAATTGATTTTAAGACAATCATTTGAAAATATTTTATTTCAAGCTGCAACATTGAGAACATAATACAATGAAATATAACCAAAAGTTTCACTTCACAAAACATTCACATCGAAAAAAATAATTTCGACGGAAAGTATGAAAGTTAAATGAAAATATATTCACTACCCTCACCCTCCAAACTCATCGGGGGTCGAATTGAACTGTTAAGAATGTTTATATTGTATCAATACATTCAGATTTGGGGTGAAATGTTGCGTATTGACAAGTGGTGACATTTATGTTTTGCCTTGAAAGACGTTTTACTATTTATGAATACCTTGCGATATCTAGATATTTTTTTATCAGTATTAAATGTTTGTTTTCTTGCGTAAAAAAATAGAAAACAGTTTTCCGTCCAACAGGACAAGTTTTCTGTAAACAAAGGTAAACAAACATAATAATATGAAAAATTTCTGGCTGATGTATAATTTATGAGAGAAGTTGTGGAAATATTTTGCTTGAATTTCTTTTGTTTTAAGATTTTTTTCCGTCTATTTTGATAAATATATTTTATTATTTCGATGTTTACGAGCTCAAAATAAAAATGGTACTATGAGCAAAAAGATATTAAAATACTGTTATAGTTTAGATAAAAAGTAAATTTAGTGTAACATAAAACACCATACACATAATTAAACATTTAATTTGATTGACCATAGGAGTTTGTGAGGTCAAGTGTTCAAATACTCGTATAGTTAATCCATTGATTTTTTAATAGATTTATGAATTTAAATGCAACACTGTTGAAGTAATTAATTGACTCATTATTTGTTAAACAGTGCAATAAAAATGATAATGACGTACACTTTATTTTTCCACACCTTCATTTATATTAAATCTCGGCGACTAGAAATATTGAATAACTAACTGCAAACCAGATTTCATAAAGCAACATTCAAATGAATAAAACACATTTTTAGTACAACTTACACATATAATTTGATAAATTTGAGGAGTGGTTTTGCTTACCGAAAGCATCCTCAACTGAGTGTGCTCGCAACAGTAATGTCTTTCCAGAAATAAGTGTAATAGACAATCTTTATTGATATGATTTGTTAGGATTCCGCTCGTTCAATTAAATAACTCTGTTTGATTTAAATGAGGTTGAATATCTTTTTTTATTTTAATAAAATACCTCAATTGTACTTATTTTTTGGTGTATTAAAACATGAGACTCCCTCAAGTACATTTCAATGTGAGTGATAATTCTTCCTATATCCTCGTTGAAATAAAGCTTGAGTTTTAATTTTAATTATTATTGTCTTTGGTTACCTTGTGGCATTTTTATGGAAAATCACTTTAGTGAGTAAATAACTGTTTTATAAATATTTTTTATTTATCTTGAACTAAACCTTCTTGATGTAATTTTTCCTTGCAGGAATAGTATTTTGTGAAATACCCCCCCTTTCTGTAAAAAGCACACTTAAAAAATTCCCTGTTGAAAAATGCAATAATCCACTGCGAAAAATCTAATATGGCTGTGCAATAAACAAACCTATTTGTGCCTGCGATCATCCGGTTCGGCATATCATTTCGGCGATGGCACTGCTACCGGCTTGGAAGCGAATGAGTGGATAAGAGGCGACCACCTCTACTACTCGTATGACTCTATGCCGTTTCCCCCATTCAAGAATATCAAACTGTTGCCAAACTGTCAGTTAATTGATTTTGCCAAAACATTAACCAACATTGAAAAGAGAACTGCGCCTTCGAAAAATTAAATATGAATTATTGATCTTACCGAGTTATTATCGATTTTTTATTATTTTATAATAGTCATATTATAATGATCCATATTTGATATGACGTGTGACCGCTTTACATTATAATTTAAAGTCAATTGAGAATTTTCTTTGTACGAAGGCACGAGATATGAATTCAAGATAGAAACCCATATCCGAACAAGTCAGAATTTGATATTAACTCTGCCATTTTATCAGCTTTGAACCTTAAACCATCCTACCGATAGAGTAGTGTTAGCCGCTTGTGTATAGATCAAAATGATCCTATACAAGCTCAATGCGTAGATCGCTTTGAAGGTGTAAACTGACACTTCTTAATGGAAAGGCAAAGATGAGCGAATCCGGTCCTGATCTTTAATATAATATATGTTGAAGTAGAACTATAAATTATTTTTATTTAATTTAAAATACATTCCTAGATATCTGCGATGCACTCAACGCATCCCTAAAATGAAATATTTTGTTATATTTTATTTATACTCATATGGTTAGACAAAAATTATCCAATAATTTTCAATAATCTTTATAAAAAATAATAATAGGGTCATTATTCATTCCATGATAGTAAAAATATACAGTTTGGAAAGCTTTTGGAAAGGGAGGGATACCTATAGCGATCCATTTGCCATAAATTCAGGACGTATTCACGCATTTACTTACGGCTCAGATAGATGAAATCACTGAAGGCCCCTTACTATATGAGCACCCAACCCCCGCGTATTTTTCCGGGGCCCTCTCTTACTAGCGACGAATTTTATTGTTGGCTTTCCGGTAGTCGTCACCGAGTACAACGGGATTTATTTACACCATTGAAACGTATAATATTGTGATTACTTTAACTTCAAATAATTTTGTTCAAATGTATTGAATATAAAGAGATAGTTAATTAATTGAGCGGTTCCTATAAATAAAAAGAATTTGGACTGTATCAAAAAACCATACCTGAAAGTTGATTAAATTTTTTTGTGATATCACTATTGAAGAATATCAAACCAAATCAAATTATCCTTTGCACTCAGTATAATATGATACATTACAAAATTTAATTTTTCTAAGTGTGAGCCACCACGCAAGGTAGAGCACAAAAAACGATTTCTTTAATGACACTGGTTTTTAGAAACTACTTAAACTCCATTTAAATTAAATATTTATATTCATTATTTATTGTATTAAAAAGTAATAACACATTTTATGAACTAATTCCATAAATAGTTTATTAAGATCCTGATCTTAATTAAGCTGGCTTTGCTTATCGCGAACATTTTAAGCTTCAGTTTTTCATTCTTGCTATACATAAGTGAACACCTTAAATGGAAAAGCATTCTTTTAAATAAACAGCACACATTTTATAGTAGGTACTATTTCGTCATACATATGTTCTGATAAATATCAGGATAGGATTCACTCATCACTATACCTACGATGAAATGTGCATTATTTATTTTTAAAAATAATCGTGTTTGCAATAACAGTAGAATGATATAAATAAAAGTTTTTTCATAGAATATAAATAATAGAAATTGTAAATACAATGATTAAATTTGAATTATGAACAAATTTTATATACTGAAATAGATAGCCGATTTTTCATCTACATATTTTGTATAATTTACAGTCTTATCGAAAGGTTGGTGGTAATATTTGACTTCCACCTCGATTTAGTTTTGCCGCGAGATCGAATGGTAAATATTTTCGCTGAACTTGAGTGGGTTGGTATATTCTGATAACATATTCCAATATTTTACGGTTTCACCTAAAGGTTAGGTAAGCATCGTCGGGGTTTTATGTCACCGCATCTGCGATATCAAATCTTCCCGGGTTTCTTAGATGTTTTCTTTTTTTAAGCCGTCCGTTTCAAATCGAGAAAAAAAATACAAAATTTGTCAACTTTGTATACCGATATTATTAGTTATTAAAAAATATCTACAGCGACTATATGTATCATTAAAGTTATCATTTTGAATAAGATTTGCCTGTTTTAGGTGTATTGTATATTTGACACATGTTTACTCACGGTATGATGAATATGGCGAAGTTTATCATAACATATTTTTTTTCTATGAGAACTGCTTGTAAGTCAATTTGTCAATTTATCTTTTACGATGATAGGAGGGATTGAAATAATAGGACTAGTGGTTAGCTAATCGTTCCCACTTCGCCTCATTTTGAGGCTAGGATGGGTGCGAGTGAAAAGTTTAAGCAACACAGACGTTTACGTCTCCAGATAGAAAACAAAAATTTTGATTGAAAAATGAAACTGTCAGGACTGGGATTCGAGCCAGTGCCATTTGCAACCGAAACCAATGACGTTGTCTTTGGTTGAATTTCGAGTGAATTGAAATTTATTGAATATGTCTTCTTGATTTTTAATCTGCCATTTAATTATGACTATACAATCTAAATCAGTAGGAAAAACTCAACTAAGCAAATATTGATTAAATTAAGTGATCCAACACCTTACTCTCCCGATTTTTTTTATCTACCACGCCATAGAGCTTATTCCAAAGAATTTAAAATTAGTCTGATTGCATTTCTATTCGACGAGCCGTGATTATTACACGATACATGATTGAATACGATATGAATATGATTCAATTTGAAAAGTTTTGAGAACAGTTTATGATGTGACAAACGAAATTTTTCAATCACACACTCTAGAAAGAGTGCGAAGACTAACCCATTTTGGTCCTGCCAAATCGTGACGGCAAAGTTTATAAGAGATTGAAAAAAATAGATATACACGCGACCGTCTGGCTAAAGTGCGCAATTTCTGCGGATTTCGTATCCGGGGATTGCCGGGCGGCCAGCGGAAGCGTGCTTTCGCATAATCGGATGATATGGGATTTGATTTGGTTATGGGGGAATTGTCTCCGTTTGTATGTCCGGGCGTTTGTTCTTTCTCGGTGAACGCTTAGAAGCAATAGGTGGCAAACAGTATATAGAATCCAGTGATGCGTCAATGTTACAAATAACAAACACAGTAAGAAACTAATAATAAGAGTGACACACATATTGTAAAGCTAAAAAAAGAGATCAAATCTATTTTAGTCGATTACACTTTGAATTTGGTCGGCTTTTGAAACCCCAAATTAATAATCAAAGCATTTTAAATTATGAAGTACTAATTCAGGATAGAACAGACTTCAGATCTAATTAAACTCGTCGTATTTGTAAAATTTAAGATTTCGACTGTGCTTTATGTAATTTTGATGTCAAAATTGAGTTATGTTTTGTCACGTATGAACCGAGTAGTTCAGCATCTTTTAGAATACCCAAAGAGGAAACACAGGAGAATGATAACTACTAATGTTTAAATATATCCCCAAAAACATGACAAAAAATAATAAGCATAAGAATCTCCAATAAATGATACATTTGAATACTAAAATGTATATATTGAAAAACTGCTTTTTATGTTCATGGGTAAGATATACTACTACAAAAACTTTACACAATTATAAAAACATATCATCCGAAACGTGTCCATTTTTTGAAGATATTATGTAGAATTTAAATTTATAAATATGTTCCAGACGTGTTTGAGAGCTGTGATTATTACTTCAAAAATAAAATTCAACACGAAAGAGAATACATATTTTTTAAATTCTCGAAACTAAGATATTGACACATTTTATTTTCTTTGTACTTGAAATTTGATTGTTTATGGTTATGAGTTTATATATTTAAAAAATGTTGTGTTTTAGTTAATGAGCATATTATTTGCCACTGTGTGATGAATAATATAATACACTGTGTTCAATACACGTAACATTGTTCATTTAGAATATACACATAATTCACAAACACACAGAAACCCTCTACCTAGTAAATGTATCTACATATATAGGTGGAGAGATCGGAACATGATAATAATAGGTAACAGAGAGATTAAATCGCGTGAAGCATGAATAATGGACAAATGGAGGACAAATGGAGGACACGGATGTACCTAATCCCCGCATTTCGCCGACAGATTCGATTTAATTCACGTGATGAGGTATGAAGCTTTCTACGGGACACTCCACTTGAGCAAACATAAAAGGATTTGCTAATAATACCTTTTCATGGCACATAAAATGATTTTTTCTCGCCTCAGATGAAATTAAGGGAATTATGTATTACTTCAGCTTGAAAGAGATTAAATTTCGCCGATTGAAAAACTCTTTTCAATAGTTTTCAATCTGGAAATATTAACAAGTATATATTATTATTTTAAAGCAAAAATCAACACCGTGTTCTAAGCGTTTAACTTAGAGAGTATAATTGAGATTAATTATAGACCAAATAAATTATTAAAATAAAAAAGGCACGAAAACCCTCCTTAACCTTGGTCACTGAAGCAATGAAGCATTTATTAAATTTGTGCATTTTGACAATGCTTCCTTACGGTAGGTTATCATAAATATTAAAATAAATCTAAAGACGAACGTGCTTATGATAAAAAATGTTTCGTGGTTTAACTTTGTAGGGAATTCGGAAATAGAGCGAGTTGAAATGTTTTCCCTTCCATTTTTTGTCAATTCAAGTCCATTTTCTATTCAAGTCATATTTTTATAAAAAAACTTTAAGAACACAGTAAAAAGTTAAATAGTGTGCAAGATAAATCAGACTTACATTCTTCTTCTTTTGATCGAATGCTTTATTTTTCTAGTAAAAGTAACATTTTGAAAGCATAAATACCCAAATGGAAAAAAAACTATGAACTAAACACAGTGCATATTTTCAAAACAAAAATGTACATACTTACTCGATCCTTGTTCACTAATAAAACAGCACGGACTGATCATTGCATCGAATGCATGGGGACGCCGCGGCGCATCACGCGTCGGGGCGTCTTTCGCAAAGTGATCGACGCCTTTGTTCGCGGGCGTCGTTTCCTCTCTCGATTATGCGTCAACATTCCGCCGAGGTGATTTCGCAGGAGCGTATCAAATCTGACCATTTCATTCGCTGCGGCATGCATCGTTCGTCACAGTTACTCTGGCTTTTCAATGAACGTCGTTAAATACGGCAATATCACCGTGCATTGTGATAAATCATGTTTTTATAGACATGCCACAACTAAATTTATTCATATATCATGTTTATATTATTATATGTCAATGCGGTTTTGATTTGCAATTTTTGTGGCTAAAATACATCTAGAACCACTTATAATACATCGATGAAGCCATACTTGAGTGAATTTAGTATTTTGCAAATTTTCACTAACATACTAGTAGTAATTAAAAAATCATTTATCACTAAATTTTTGGTTGTTTTCAGTTACTGGCATTATATTTTCACGTGAGGGAATAGTGCAATATTTGTATGAATTACACTTACTAAGATATTGAATACAGATTATTTTCATACTTTTCATTGCATTTTTACGTTAAAAAATATTATAATCATAATTTAACAGTATTTGAACTGTATATATAATTTTAATGATTTTTATTTCACATTGAATCTGATATTTATTTTTTATAATAATATAGTACGGAGATAACATTAATTTTGCCACGTTATTTCATTATCCAAAGAATTAGTTTTTTTTTCAAATCTCATTGTATTTGAAAAAAAACAATTGATATAATATTGCAGAACAAAAATCTATTCATATATCACCTCTGTTTTTTTTAAATATTTTAAAATCAAAGGATATTTCATCATTCTGAATTGTCAATGTAATGGTTCAAAATACCATTTACTTTAAATAAAATTATTTATTTGACACAATTCAAGATTTAAAGTAGCGAACATTAAAAGTTTGAACTTTCAATGAGGTTTGTCGGTAACGTTTCCGGTTTTATCTTTTAAAATCCTCATTTAAATGTTAAATTATTAATATTAAAAACCATAACTGTACTCACAATCAAATGTACCTATTCAATTATTTGATAAATCAAAACTGAATTCCAATCAAAAAAAATCTTATACTATTTCATTTAGTTGTATTTATATAATCATTCAGTTTATATAAGAAGTATGAGTATATTATGAAGACATTAAAGGTATACAGTCACCCGAAAGCCTACCTAATTACTCATTAGTTAGCGGACGTAGGAATATCGTGCAAAGGACACTAAAGAGGTGTAGATGCGAAGAGAAAGTACACACAGGAAGCGAGTCCTTTATCTTTGGAGGTTAGCCTGTAAGGCTGTTAGTTATCTGTTCCACAGTTCCTGTGGGGAAACACTCGAGGAGTAACTAACTATGGCCAGTGGGGTACAAAATATTTGTTCAATGTGCGCGAAAGATATCTTACTTCAGTAGCGCAGCCTGATTTCAATGAATATAATATATATAATTTTCCACAAAAAGTGCCGGAATCGCCAAATTTATGAAAGCTATTTCACATTTTTTATGAGTTAAAAATAATATTTTTTAGAATCATACTATTGTTGAAATCTCCTTTGAGATACTTTTAGGGTAAATTTATACTATTATCACACCAAAGATAAATTAAAAATATCAAATGTGTTTGTCAAGTAGTTGTTTTTAACAAGACATCATCAATATCAAGGTACGATAGCGAAAAAGGCATTTTTTTGGTGAAAATACATTCATCGGTATGTCTAATTCAGCTAATAAAAAGCTGAGAAGTTTGACTGAAGGTGATTGATATTATTTTAATATCAAATTTAAATCCATTAAAAGTTTAAATTTCCATGAATTTTTTCACTCAGGTTAATTGATACGTATACGATTGAACTAATATAAGTTCACTTTTAAGTCCTTTTTAAGTTTCTCAATTCAGTTTAATAACTGTATTTCGGATAGATAGTATAATTAATATCACTTTAAATAAATGGCCGAGTAACTCTCTTCTTTGTTTCCCCTTTTTATTTAAGCATTAAAGTGCATGGCTAAAATATCAGTCCCGTGCAGCTCCGAATCAGGTTAAGAACATGAGAAGTACATTTTCTTTTCTTGATATATCATTACAGAAGGCGGCCGTGAAATAGTGACTGCATACACATAACGAGTGGTGTTGCGACAGCCTTTATCAGTAAATGGTCCATGCTTTAATTTAACCGCATTAAAAATCTTTTCCTTGCACCCTTTCTTAGTACGCCCCCGTGTAGGTAGAGTATTAATACTAAAGATAGGAAGTGCCTCTAAGAACCTTGTCTTGATATACGAGTGTATTCAGTTGATTCTCCCGAGATTGAGATGAAGCTTTATTCATATGAAACATCTATGTAGGAACTGGAAACGAGTATCACAGCAAAGTTTCGGGGGTGCGTTTTGAAAGGGTGGCCTCCGAGATATCCGCTAAGAGCGCCTTTGGGTAATAAGTGACCTAATGATATTTTATGGGCGAAGATATGCTATATCATTATTATAAAGGAGGCGTAAGTAGGTGTCGTCTTGCCAATTATGTCGAGCTGGGGACACCAGTATTTAGTTATATTGTTACCGATGTCTATAAATATGATGACTTGGACAGTTTTTGAAACGCCCCATATGTTTTTAATCCCTTGTTTCACTTCAGAATATTTTTCAGTACATGCATAATACTTAATTTAATGAACAGTGTGAAGAAATATACTACTAAATTCTTTGTCGGCAAAGCTCAGAATTGATATCGCTGAGCGCCAACAACCAATAATTAATTGAGGATTTCGACTGAAATAGTTTGATGAAATCTCAAATATATATTAACACTTCGTTTACGGGCCTTTTTAATTACTATTGTAACTAAGCACAAACTTGTGCACACCGTAAAAAATGGGTTGATATATATTTTAAAAAAATAATTACCCTTTTTTTTATTATAATGCCATTCCCCCAAGTATTGGCAGTGAACACCTTAATAATGATAAATATATTTAATAAATCTTGCTCTGCAATATGCTTAAGTTGTTAAATTATAATTGAAAACTGAATTTACATTATTTTTTTTTCAGTTGATCTTCTTCAAAAACTTGGATTAGTTCCTGTAATAAACGCTGTGAAAACTGACAAGATAAATGAAAACAACAACAAAATGGCATCAAAAAAAATATCTTCCGAGCCGAAATCTGACAATAATCATAATATTTGTAAACAAAATAATGAATGCGAGAATCTTGCTAATGGCCACATAGCAAATAAAATACTAAATTGTGATAGTAAGTTAGTTATAATGGATAATAAAGAAGCTTCAAACGTGCATTTTGACAAGATTAATGAAACAAATGACAATAATGCAGTATGTATGTCAATATCAGACAACGGACCCAAGACTATTGATTTGGAAACTGCCAACAATATCAAAGAACATGTGATAACGAAACCCAGAAAAAGACCAATCGGAAATGGTCTTGCCATCCCAGCTTTAGTTAGAATCCAAATAATCAAAAAAGATAAAACGAAAATGAATGATGATATTGATAAAAACGAAACGAGTGATTCAAAAAAACTTAAACTTTCTCGACCCATCAACGAAATTAAAACAAGTGCCAAAAACGTGTCTTCGAATACTTCCTTAATAAGTGCCAAAGCAATAAACGTTAGTAATATAAGTAATGCCACTGTCAATGATGCCAGTGGAAAATGTTTGACTTTACAAGAATATCTTCAGAGGAATAATGCTGTCTTATTGATTCCTGCGACAGTGACGAATGCACCAGTGCCAGCCTTAATTCAGACATCTTTATCAGGTAAGCGATCTATCTCATTTTATTTTTTAGTTTAAAGAAGCTTTAATCGTTTTCCCGAGCCTTCAAGTTGATGCAGAGTGAGTAATTTATTTCCTCATACGATATTTGAAATACTGTTACCTCTATATAGATATGAATAACATCTATGCGTATTGCTCATAATTAATTGGATAGCATGTTGAGGATCCACTGACATATCATATTATCTAGAAAACATGGATTGAAACAGAACGAGATATTTGATGAAATATTTGCTACAAAATAAAACATTCATCAATTTAAAAATAATGAGTCACAAAATACAGCCGATCCATTGATGTCAGAAAAGTTGATTCAATACAGATGAAACTTCTAAAATTATGAATATGTTTGAAAAATCGACTCCTTACTTTGAAAAGGTTCTAATTGCTCTAGACACTGTTTTGAGATATGAGTGTTTGAAGCTTCGATTGATTAAAATTCACTTGTAACAATGAGCAAGTAAAAATGTTTCAAATTACTTATTTTAAGCACATTTCTTCACAACTCTTGCTGAGATATAGTGGTCTTAAAGATCTAATGATGGACAAATAAATTTAGTAAAAAAAAAGGGTGCAGATGCAGTACAACTCCGGAAATCTGCTTACTCCGTTATTCAACCATAAATAAGTCTCAAATTTATATATATGATAGAATGCGGTAAATACAAACTTTTCCGACCAAAAGGTCATTTAAGAAAAAAATGTCAATTAGAACCTTTCGAAGTAAGGTAACGAAATGATGACAAATAAGGATTTACCTGCAAAAAAAATATAGATAATGTTTTAAGTTATTCGCTCATTTTTTGCATAAAGTTAAAAGTGTTGTAGATATAACGCACTTTGTAAAAAAACGGTTACTTAAAACTATCTTATTTAATGTATGCTGTGAATGCTGATATAAAATTCAGTAAATGGACCTATACGATAATTTTCTTTTCAGATTTGATAGCCATTTGATTTACACGTGAAAGCGATGAGACGATTGCTTTTACTAGCTATCACTATAATGTTGTATGAAGTCGATAGAGTGATCCATGTCATAGAGAAGTCCAATTAGTCAGTGTTTGTCAAGTTTATCGACGCCAGTGTTGTGAAGAGAGACACCGCCCGCAACGTCTCCCTGTAATATAAACTCAACATTATCACCTAGACAAGAGGAAGCCAACCTTTGAAATCATATTTTTCTGAAGTCATTTAAATTGAATCGCACCTGCAAAGAACAAAAATTGCCAAATCAATTTGCTGTTGCAGAAATAATGCATAATACTTTCGTCAATTTACGAATCTAATCTAATATATAAAAATCAATGTTTTTTTTTTCGTTTTATATGCGTCGCCATACCGTTCATCCGATTGCGATAAAACTTTGTCAAATTATTACTTGCACTTTCGCGAAGGTTATAGGTATAGTAAAATTAGATTACAGGTGGTCTTATATATAAAAATCAATGTTTGTTCATATTTTATGCAATGCCAGACTTTCATTTTGACAACTTATTGTTGCAATTGCGCTAAGGTTATAGGCATAGTACAATGAACTTCTGTGGGTGGCGCGTGTGTGTTGTACCATAAAAAATCGGAAAAAGACAAACAGCAAACGTCAAACGGCAAATGTCATCGATACCGATCAATGTTAGTGAAATTAAATCGAAATTATTTATCTAAAATATTGTGCATCCGAGAGCTTCAATCAACAGAAACACTTTCTTTCTTTGAGTGACATTGCAACGCTTGATAGTATATTATACAAAAAGATTTAAGCTTTGATAGAACGAATTAAGAATAGTATAATCTGAAAAAAAACAACAGATAAAAAGCAATCAGTAGGTACATATTTTGTAAGCGATTTAACTGAGAATTATATAAAAAAAAATGTAGAACTTTACTGTGGTGTAAAATTAAGATGTAATCCCAAAGTATTAAGAGGGTTACTAAAATTGTCCAAATCTATTGGTGGTGATTTGAAAAGTCGCAATGCTACAGAGATATGGGCCTCGTGTGCTCGACGGGACGAATATATGAAGATACAAAAGGAGATGTGAGATCTGCCACGAAGCTGATGGGAACATAGAGTGATATAAAAATATATATAAATACAGTTTAGCATATTTGAGTATTTATTTACACATAAATTAAGTGGTTTAGTTGATTGCCTGAATAACGCTATCACAAGTTACATAGTTTATACTTCTTACGGAACAAAATTCGCTGTTATGTTATTGGAATCGTTTGAATTTTGGTACATTACCATGAGCTTTATCACTAATTATCTAGGTTTCGCCTTTCGTTATCTTCAGGCACTGTTGGTGTACGAATTAGCTTGAACTTACTTACTTAGTTGGAGTTATTGATGGCAATCCCGATTAGATCATTTTTGTCCATGATATTAAAAATTGGACGTCGTCGAAAAGCAATTCAAAATCTCATTACATGGAACGTCAACTAATTAAAAAAAGGGTTTGTTTTATCCGATATTTATCATTTCTATGAATTAAAATCATTTCCATCCAAATATTCACACCTTTGAATATGTCTTATAAATAACCTTTTTTGCTTACAAGTTATTCAGTCTATTGTGAAATTTTCTTTAGCGGTGTTCGAGAATAAAGCTTTGAGAATTATACACTTATGCCAATCAGCAATCACGACTTGAATTGTCAGATAGAGACCCATCAGGATTTTGAGCACACTCGGTTTCACTGAAGCGTTTAAATCTATATACCATATGAGAGAAAGTAGCTTGCTTTTACGACACATTTTTTAGATAGATGATTTCTCTCATTATAACACGTTTTCATGATGGCTTTGAAATAAATCGATTGAAAAATAACGAAAGCTTTAATTTGGAGAATTAATTTTGCAATCGGGTGAGATAAAAGCTTATCCGACCAAGAGGAAAAATTGATAGAATGCAGGTACTTATTCGTGGAATTTTTGTTGGTTCTCAATCACTTTCCTAGACATCGGCGCCATACGACGCTATAAATCTTGTTTTGAAATCAAAATCAATGTGTAGGTACCTAAATATTATACGCGATCATGTAAAAGCCTTAATTATCGAACCCACGTCGCCACTTCATGTCTTCACATTCGATTTGATCGCAAAATAGACTGAAAATCAAGATAAAAATATGGCAAAATAATACCGGTTTTATTGATAGTTTGATTTTATCGTATCAAGTACTCAACAGCACCATAATCCAACGGTATATTAGACATCCAAATATACTTTGCTGTTTATACATATATATATTTTCATCTTAGAAATTTTTGATTACAGGTTTAAGTAATCAACGACATTTAACATTACAAAAGTTTATCAAAAATTATAAGGGAAGGCATAAGTAAGCGTCCATGTTCACAATCTATCATATTGAACATTTAGGGACTTCAACCCGAAACCCTTTGGTCACAAAGCTGACTTCTTGCCGCTAGTATATAGGCGATATGAGTAGAATAATGAATTATCACATGAGGGGTTTTTAAAAAAAAAATCATTTAAAAATCAACGCAAAATAGTTAATTAACAATTCAACATCAATAAGACAGCACTTCTTTCACGCTTTTGTGAATCTTAGTGGTCATTGAAAAGTCTAAAAATTTGCTGAAAATTTTAAACTTCAGATATTTTTCAAATACTTTATTATATTATTATAGAGTATCGACAATAATATTACACCAACTATTTAAACATTAAAGTTTTTCTACGGAATATTACAAAGTGGTTAAGATGGTCTACACACTGTTTTTATACGATTTACATTAAATTATTTTATTTCTTTACATATTATATTTGCACAAATGTTTAAAGAGAAACTATATTGCTTTTTATGATATTAGTATATATCTAAGCCAGGCATCGGCAACCTTTTTTAGTTCTGGGGCCAAATTGTCATTCTATCTCCGAGTCAAGGGCCGGACCCATTGGTGGATACGACGGGGGGGGGGGAATGGGGGCCATGCCCCCCTCATTATATATTTTGATATTTATAAAATGAACGACATAATATTATACATATACTGATTACAAATTTTTTTGTGGCCGAGTGTGGGAGTAAGATTTGCCTTGTACTTGAATTACGAGACTATCAATATTGGCATTGATATTGCTTAACCTTCTTTAAATCACATAGAATTTTCGAGATTTTCATGTGTTACCCTTGTTTGAATTTTGATTTAGTGTGTTTCATCCTCGAAAAATACAAATGATTTTTCTTGCAAATGCGAATAAATTTATATATTTTTCTTCCACCAAATATTTATAGTTTATACAAATCCGTCAAAGCAATGTTGTAAAATTGTGGTTTTAGCACTAAATCCCCTTGAAGCTTAATAAGTTCCATCTGTAAATTTGCTGGCACATTATTTTCATCTGCAACCACTGTACGAGCAAATATACCGAATGTGGAGTATTTGTTTTGGAAGTCAGCAAACCTCTATCAAATTTCTCTATTAGTGCCTTCAGTTCATCTCCATAATAGTAATATGTGATGTTTGAATGAGCTGATAGACTAGGAAAATGGTTTAAAAAAAATTGTATCCTTCTCTGGAACTATTAATTTCTTTCTCTATTACTTTGCCGAGATGAATCAGGGTCGGACAAAATAGCTCGGCGGGCCGAATCCGGCCCGCGGGCTGGTGTTTGCCCATGAATGATCTAAACATTCACACGGATGAAAAAGAAACTATCTTTTTTAACATAATGGTTTCCATCACTTGAATTGCGATATCAGCACTTAACACCTACTTAAAGTTTTCAATCCAACGTAAAGTGACGTCACACTTGTAATGTTTGTATGACACAAAACATTTCTCCAACTTACTAAGTGCTAAGAAGATTGCGCCGAGTGTTTTAAGAAGTCTTTTTCATTAAATATCTGTTGAAGTTAACGGTTTGCT
Organism: Himalopsyche kuldschensis; assembly: GCA_028554975.1. NCBI lineage: Eukaryota > Metazoa > Arthropoda > Insecta > Trichoptera > Rhyacophilidae > Himalopsyche > Himalopsyche kuldschensis. The sequence continues at coordinate 4,018,376 of JAHFWI010000016.1, read as the reverse complement.
GGACTCAATCATCGATAGTGAATTATACCTTGATGTATTTTTTTATTAACATACCGCTCCCTGTGTAGAACATGTGGTATCTTAAAGTGGCTTGTGACAATTTTTTACGAGAACTGCTAGTTACTAAGGAACCACACTTCATTAACCGGCGGCCTTTTGACAGTTGACTCAGCCTGACGAAAAAGAAGTTAAAGGTATAGCTGTTTTTATTGGATACTATTGTTATTTTATATGACTTACATACCTATGTACATTTCAAAGATTTTAAATCAATTAAGCATTATTCTCTTACAACAATCGGATACTTTTGAGTATATTTTTTTTAGTATCGTTTGATAAACAATTTAAAAATCTCTTTGGTTGAATTGAAATTTTTGAATTCCTTGTATTCATTCATTTACAAAATTATGCATATCTATGTACAAATCTTGTTTAAACTCTTTGCACTTCTTAATATTCTTTTCCTTCCAGCAATTCCTGATTAGATTTGAGAAATTGATTGATATCACAGGGTTTGCGTATTGATTATCATGGTAAAACAAAATACCGAAAAATAATCCACATAATGACATGTTAAAAACTTTGACTGAGGCACACAATCAAATATATACTGTTTTTGAAATATGGATAATTTTAAATTAGAAAAAAATATTTTCTCCTACCGAGTTGTACTTCATCAAGCTAGACTCAAAAAGGGAGTTTCTTGAATGCAGCCTGATAAAATTTTAATCGTTTGAATTGTGTAATATTCCTTGAGTTTTGTTGCTAACAGCCCGGAATTCGCCTTTCAGCATCGCCGTATAAGATTAATAATCCAAGCATGCGGTCGTCATTCATCTAAATGCTCTCCATCCCTGTTCAAGTGTACTTTTGTGCTTTATAACTTCTTTGAGGAAATATAACTAATGACAGACAAGAACCGAGGTGATAAACTATGCCATTAAGAAGTTACAATTTTATCTACGAAGCGATGACGATAAGTTATGTATTCTGAAACGTCTCGTAGTTGAAATGTATGAATCGAAAGAGTCACCGAGCGAGTTGAATTAGTCGATTAGTGGACCGAATACCGCAGGACACTTGACATCAATTAACTCCTCGATGACATTGCGTGTCGCAATCCAGCGTCCAAGACACATTGCCCCTGACGCAATCAAATCGCCCGCATGGACGCCATTTTGTACTCTCCTTTAGATGATTATTATTGTTGCCATTAAAAAAAAATAATCGAGAAGTGGACGGGCCTATCTGCGGCAATATACTGGACATAAAAAGTGTGAACAACGTCTGAGGTGAATGCCCACCATCTCCACTGATGCAATCGTTCTGTCGAAACATCGAGCAATATTCTTGAAGTAAATTGTGTGTTTGTTTGCATAATGATTTATTAGTACCGTAACACGGGGTGAATAGGCATCGAACTTAAACATGTTTATTTAAATTTTGGCCAATCATTTAGTTGGTTTGGTTTTGTCATTCGAGAGATAGTATTAAAGTCATTGTAAAGAATTATATATAAATAGTTAAAAATACATTGGATACTTAGTAAATATTTGTTAAATTTCTATCCTTGTTTTTGTCTCTATTCACCTGCCAGTCTCTATTCACCCTGTTTTACGGTACTACTGATAAGTTGTCGCAATGATATGTATACACAATTTAACATTGTAGTATAAAAAACAGAATAATTAGTTCTATGGAAATGATTGTTTACTCAGTTGCGTACATTATTTCATGATATATGTAGAAGTAAGCTTAAAGTGATTAAAACCTGAAAATGTATTGTGCTAAAACATACAAATTTTAAAAATATAATCGTTACGCAAAAGTGACAGTGAATTGCGTGATGTTTTTTTAAATTCTAAATATTTCTTTTTCTTCTAAGAAAAATTTCGTGTTAAAATTGAATCGCACAAAAAACGATTTCTTCTTTTATTAATTTAAAGTTTTTTTTTCTCTTATTCTTCGTTGTCAAGTTGATAACCCTGATATACTCAATACTATAAACTTGCTTGCTCCCAGTTTTTAAATGCGAAGTCGTAACCAAAGACAAACCATTATTTTATCAGAACTTGTTTGTCAAGTAGATCATTTGAGTCACCAAGGTCACAAAGGCTGTTCAGCTGATCAATGCACTGCCCATTGATTTGTTTTTGCTCGTTTTATTTCTACATTGTGTCTTTTATACCTTTTTATATAATGATTGCCGTGTTTTGTTATGTTTTGTGTTGTCTTAATTATATTTGTTAAATGCATGGCGCATTGGCGTCAGCTTTTCTTATAAACAATAAAAAACATTGCAACATTGTGGTCATAACAAAGTTATACATTATTCACTTCATAGGAGTTAAATTATTCGAGCTGCAGATTATAAATAAGTTATAATAAATACTGCATCGTTTGTAGATAGAGGCTTATTTGCAAAGACAGCGAAGTAAATAAAGTGTAAAGGGCCCAAACACGGTCACACGCATCTGCGCGAGTCGTTCTCCGGCCGAATCGTGAATTTTGATGGAGATTAAAAACCATCAAGAAGAGTGTCTTTCGTCTTCTAAGGGCATACCAAACGTACATTCGCATCCTAGCTTGAACCAATTCACCAACTTGAATTAACGCAATTGGATTAACACAGAATGCTTTATCCACCACACAGTGACCATCGTAATTTTTAAATTGAACGTAAAACATACATAAGCGCGTACAAACTTGCTCATATATTTTTGAATCTCAAAGATTTGACTACAACATAAATTAAAACTTCTTTGCCTTGTCACATATACATTATTGTTTTTGTGACATATCTTCATCAAAAACAAAAATAATGTTGGCAATCATATGCTTCAAACGCCACTGCGAACATGATAATATAACAATAAAATGAATCGACCATTCTTAAACATTCTTGATCTGTTTAACCATAAATCTTTGATTGAACGATTACGTACATATTATATATCAGTTGATTATTTTATATGTGTTGAATTATCTGATCCAAGTTAACCTGCTTATTTGTAAAATAATCTAAGAACTCAAGTCATAGTCACTCTATAAAATTCACAACAACAATATTATGTTAGAGTTTTTCTCCAGTGTGTGTGATAGCATCGCTGTTAGAACTTAAGAGGTAACTCTCCGATTAAGCTTCTTTTACTAAATATTATAAAGAAAACTAGATAATTTGTTGATAAACTTACTTTCTTGACGGAAATGGGCATGTTAAAAAAACTTTACTGCGCCTTCGTGAAAAAAACCTACAGCATATTATAACATTAAATTAAAAAAACAAACCAGATATTAAAAGCAAAGATTTTTTTTCATTAGTAATAAATTGAGCATTGAAAGCATAAAATAGTACTTTCACTATTGAATGATTGATGAAAATGATTTTTTCTTTGAAATGGTCGATGAGGAAAGAATCTGTTTCAAGTTCATAGCATTTATACGAAACCTTGAACATATATATTTATCATTGAACTATTAAAAGGAATCAACTAGATACAATTTGCCCCGCTTATTACAATTCAATTTAAAATATCGCATAAAATATTTATGTGAATATGTGTCTTATTATCATTGAGCTGGTTTTAATAACAAATAGCACGCATAAAAGTGTGGTCATTTCTGCGATAGAAGAAACTCCGAATCGGAATGATGATGCATTTATTCAATGAAGGAGAGCTTGTTATCAATAAAGAAAGCTTTAGTAATTATTGTTTTTCAACTTACTTGAGCAATCGAACCGTTGCATTAGTAACTCGCACAAGTACAACATATACACGTGGAGGCAACTTTTTATTGATACTTAACGATGGTCTTATAGTTCGCCGTAATCACCTCGTAAACAATCAACGTAAAATTATACGCCAACGAGTTATTAACTGCCTCTGAGCCGTAATTATAATCAAGTATCACCGCCGCGCCGAGCTGTACGGCCGTGGGCGGGAGTCTGAGCCCCGTGGGCGGGAAGGGTAGGGACTTCGCTCCCTGTTGTATTCCTTGCTTGAAAATTATCGCAAGGCCTGTGGGCGGATAGGCCAGCCGCGTATCTGGGATAATCAGTTGATATATCATAGACATGTATCTTATCAAAATATGTTCTTCATAATTACAACTAACGCTAGACAATGTCATTTCAGATTGGCTATAAATTCTTTTGCTTTGCATTTTGATGAGAATTACTTTGAATTGAAATGGGTATTGGTAATAAAATGAGAAATCATTCTAACGTATTACAAAAAAGCGCTTGCTCATTAAATTTGAAGAGGAATCTTTTTTTTTTTCATTTTATTTTGAAAACATTCCATTTTCTCCCACTATTACTTCTTTATTAAGCTCACTTCTAAATCCTGATATTGTTTTTCATTCTACTATAAAATGATAATTATTCAATATTGTTCACACATAATAAATAATTCTACAGAAGAACCAACACAACTTAAATGGGTTATTGATAATGAATAGCAATACCTCATTCCATACACGAATACTATTGACGCATATATGTATATTGTATAGTGATAGTTTATGCAGTTACTTTAAGTTTGTCACAAAGCACAAAACTCGCGAGTGCGGAAAGTACACTGGAGGCTGTATCAAGACATATCCACAAAAGCAATTGTTATTTTTAATTATGATAATTATTTCAAAAGTAAGCCAGGAAAACAATATGATATTTCATTGATTTATAGTGTACATTTTGGGATATAACTTCCTTATACAATGGCAATGTTGATATATATTCATTCATTCCAATACAAATTGATTTTCACGGATGAATAAATCCGTGGAACAAAAAATGTACAGGAAATCGGTTCGGCTCTGTATAATGTTATAGGTATCATAACCTCCCCCCTTTGCCTGACTATTGTCACCCCGTGTTTATGTGGCAGCTATTTTTAACGACGGGCGCACTTTCTTTTGGCCGGGTAACACCCTCTAGGAGCAAATTACCAATAAATTTTTAATAGAATGAGTCTGCTTTAGCTGTGGTGCCTTTTAATGCCGTAGAAAATTGTCTGTTTCCTTTCGGAGTGAATTGATTTCTACCGCTGCTTTATGCCACTCAGTCATCTCAAATAATAAAAGGTGCAATAACGTATTTAAGTTTTATTTTTAAAATTTATGACACAAATATTAATGTTAATTCATACTTAATTGATTTTGATTAGTTTGCATTGCTAAGAGGTCTTCAACATTTTATTTTTAGTCTATTTTTCTTTTAATTTGCTTTAATTTATTTGCTTAGTTGTTTTACCAATGGTTTGTCATGCCTTGTTTTCATACTTAACTTTTGCATAAATACCACTGTTTTATTGTATTCCTTATCAGTTGATAATGCTCGCCATGAGCGAAACCGGTCCTGATGAAATAAATCTCATGTGGAAAAAGTACTAAAAATGTGTTATTATTTTTATTATAACGCCTTTCCACCAAGTATTGACAGTGAACACCTTAAAAGTGATTTATGACAACGTTTGACTATTATCATATTGAAAGAAGCTTTTAACTATTCCATGAACAGTGTGGACCTCCGTCTATATACATTGTTCAGGTACGCTGTCAGCCAAATAATTTGTATGAGACATACCCAACACTGATAACAACTACTGTCTTAAATAAATAAGTGGGTTGTTCAATAATTATTATCAATTCAAATTTTATTTGTTTGATTTTTGTTCTTTTTCATGAGGATTTACTTGAGTTCAAGTACCTGTTTAAGAAAATCCGTGTACTTGTAATGCCTGAAGATGTCAAAAGGCGACAAAACTCACGGAGAAGTACAAAAAAATATTGAAATTCCATCAATCATCCTCAGTCGAAATCCTTAATTATTGTCAACTCATTTCGGTTATGCAATAACACCGTTGGTAAACTTACTCTGACCTGGTCAGTCTTCAAAGCACTCGATCATTTAAACCAAAATTTGTGTACTCAAAATAAATGTCATCACGCTGAATTAGGTTTGCAACATTGAATTTTAATAATTAAGTAATCAGTATTTATTAATATTAGCTGGAGTTATCATTGAACTTGAATAATTTCCTTTATTTATAAATTAAATAAATCTTTTTTATACCGGCAAATAATTAGTTTTAAGCACCCTTTTCCATCCTGAATAATGTATAACTTAATATGGATAGCATAATAACTTTCAAGAATTGAGGCATATGAGTGATTCAATTTTTGAAAAGGTTTTTAGTTCGTTACAAACTTACAATTTTTATGATTGCCAGTCTATAGAAAGAGCTTTTAGAAAGATTAAGAATTATACATATTTAAGTATACAGCCATTATAACAGACACTTGACAGAAAAGTTTCGGTATGTATTTTATTTGAACGCAATTTTACCCCTGTATGTCCGGAATGTAGGAAACAGGCAGCAAGATGCTTTAAGCTTCCATCCCACAGAATCAGAATTATCTCCAGAAGTAGCGGAGTTATCTCACCGTGTCCCGCGGTAGTTATTTATAAAACCTTCTTGCCTTACGGGATTCGAGATATTTAATTAACTCGTGAATAAAGTCGGTTCTTTGTAAGCCGGTTGACTTATCTATCCCGAAGGCGGCCGCAGATTCCTACTGGTTCAGCCACACGGAATGGCATCCCTGTGCTTTTCGGTGGGAACTTATTCCTTTAAATTTACCCCCTCCACTCTCTGGCGACGATTCCACTTTCGTTCTTAATTCAAAGTTGACTTTTCGTTTCATTTGACATGTACGAGTTCTTGGTTTTTACCCCGCGGTAAAAGTTTCCAACGGCTTTTTCTCTTATTGTTTTAGTTTCAGTGGCGTATTTTACCTTAATAGCACTTACGATTTTAGTTTCAATTAAAACACTAAGCCTCACAAATATAAAAAACTATTTTCTTTATAAATCGTCTAATCTACATACATATATTGTCTCCTACCAATGGATTGGTTGAAAATCGTTTCTGATATAGACATCATTTGAACAATCCTTTCGCCTTAATTAAATAAGCTTATCTTTTTCCTCAATATTTAACACAATGATTGATTGAAAAGTAAATATTATATAAACGTATAAAAACAAATAACAATTAAAAAAGAAGAACAGAAATTTGGCAATTTCTGATGTCTAAGATGCAACAGCATTTGAAAACCAGTTGATTTCCTGACTGCTATAAGTTGATCCAAATCAAAAAAACCCGTTCATATTAGTTCCGTAAATGAAGTATTCTGCGATATTTTTAAAATTTTATCGTATCAAAATCTATATTGCTATATTTACAATTAATTAAACTATTTAACAGCTTATCATACTTACGCTTCTGCAGGATATGCATACATATTTTTAATGAAATTTTCAGTGTAAAATATTTATGAATTGATATTAGTCGATTTTTAAAGGGAAAGAGATAAGATGCCACAAGAAAATTACATTTAATGAAAAAAAACATTCAACAAAATTGACCTAGTCAAGGATTGAGACTTTGATAATTTCTTTGCACTGAGCGGAGCTCTTATCGCTAAGCCACAGAAACCAACCTGGATGATAATTATCCAAATGAGGATTCATGCTTCTCAGATAGAGTTCCAAGACATGTGCAAAGCTTAAAGAAATGCAATCTGACACATAAAAGCGGACCTGTTTACGAAACCGGAAAGTCATCATTTTAACTAGCAAAGAAGGCAACTTAAAAATATGCACGCTAACGCCACATGCTCTCTTGTCTTTGCATGAAGAGTATTTTAATACCCAATAACAATCGTTTGATTCTTCGTCATCTTTTCGCTAGCAAATATATATCAAAATAACATTGCCTGCCTTTTCACATAATAAAAAATGCTTTGTATTGCAAATTAAATATGCCTTCAATTATTATCAAAAGTTCGTAATGCAACAGGGAGGTATTTTAATCGTATATTCAAAAATTTATAAAAAAGAATATATTCTTGCATTCCATTTATTTTATATAAAAAATAGTACTCATTCCAAACTAAATTTATCTAGATCATGCCCGGTTTCGCTTATCGCAAGCATTATCAACCGAACACCTTAAAAGTGACCTAATATTTTCACATTGCGTTTGAAAAGCATATCATATTATGAAATTGTCTTTACCTCAAATATTATAATTAAATATAAAGCGATATATTTATTGAAAAAAGTACCGCCACCCTTTTCAATGTACTAAATACCCCAACACCCAACCCGTCTTCTCCGGCATCAAGTTCCTGAGCCTCGCCCGGAGATCTGTCTTGTTACTTTGTAGCTGGTACCGAAGCTACCAACGCCGACGCCGAAAAGCCACGCGACGCTCTTTTTCCCTTTTACCGCCAAATCCTTTAATACCCAACCTCGCCCAATTAAAACAATTAACAGAAGTAAAGTCGAAAGTTCGCTTTGCAGAAGACTAGCGGCGGAAGCTCTGGTATTTTACCTAGTATCGCTTCAGATCAGTGACGTCGAAAAAGCTATTTTATTATGTGCAAAAAGGTGTAGTAATTATAAAATACAATTTCAATCTTATTTATGTTTATTTTAAAGACAATAAAAATAATGCCGTTCATATTTATTTTCTATACTTAATACCTAGAGTCTTTTTGCAAGAATGAATAAAATATCGCCATAATTTCCTATCTTTTTTACGGGGGATGACTTATCACCTTCAAATGAGATATTGCCAAATCCAAATGAGATATTGCACAATATTGTTGCTAACTTCACTTTTGTTATTTCTGTCCAAAAATGCTAGTTTATTTGGGTCTTATTATCTAATGTTTTTTTTTTAATTTTAGCTTTAATTCACATCGTTAAAATTGTTGATAACTTGACAGAATCATAATTGTATAATTATCACGAAAAATTCATTTAAAAAAGTCATAATGATGAATTGTACTTTTCACGATTGAAGTATCATTCACGTAATGCTTTCGACTGTTTCGTGACGTGGCAAACATATTACAACTTTACTGGGCTATTGACATATCTTATTAAACTGCCTGGTGACACCACTGTTTTATAAAGCATGATACCCTGAACGTATTTTCTTTATATATTTTGGTATTTAGCAAAAGAATCCTGGCTGTCTTTCTCCCCTGAGAAAGACGTAGAATAGGTAGGGCCAAAGACAGTTAGCTATTAGCGGTAAATAGCAATTAAGAAGTGAATGTTCTTTCTGTTTATTGGGTACTCTGTATTTGTTTTAACTGTCTCTTTAACTGTATCAACGCTCCACGCAATCGTTTTGAAAGTTTGAAATTTATTTTAGATTTAAACTATTCGCGATCGTGAAAACTTGTAAGTTTTATTGGCTAAGGATACATTTCGTTCGGTAGTGATCATTATTGTCTTGGAGAAAATTGAGTACTTATTGCACACACAAATAAACAAATTGTTATCTAATAGAAGTATTAGAATATAAATTTGATTTGATTTTTGATATGTCTATGGCACACAGCAAAACACAGTTTACACCCATATTCTATCTGTATCTGCATTTAATAAATGACACACATTTTTGTATACTATATCTACATAACAAATATCAAGAATGGTTTTCTCATCGCAAGCAAGTGATGATAGAATAAAATAATGTGTTTGATCAACATCAGTTGATGATATTCGAAATGCGCGTGTCGGTATGAAAAAAATGTGTTTTTACTACCAAGAATAATAATAATATCGTGTTATGAAATAATTATTCTTTTTTATCGATGTCTCTTTCCTTAGCGATTTTTTTTCAATCGTAGTTACGTATATTTCAAGATAATTCAATATTACATTGATATATGTATAGGTACAGTTTTAAGGTGTACACTGTCAATGCTTGGTGGAATGGCATTATATTAAAAAATAATTTATACTTTTTTACTTATTCCACATGCAATTGATGTGGATTAGGACCAGTTTTGGTATTGTTGTATTTCTTATCAGTTCAAGGAGTTCACGATGAGTTAAACTGGTCCTGATCTAATTAATTTAGTATGTAGAATATTAGTATTAATGTACATAGAATAGGGAAAAAAAACCACCAAGTATTGACAGTGAACTCCTGAAAACTGCAGGTATATATTAATGTTTGTATTATTAAAATTATTACTCTTTTGTATTATAAATATTACAAATTGTTTTGGTTCATTTCATAATTTTAGAAATATATATCTTTTCTTATTTCAGTAAACTTTATTTTTAATTGTCGATGAAATATTTCATAGACATTAGTTCGTTTATATAATCGTCCCTCTTGAAAGTATCTCGGTAATAAGATACTGAAAATCGCACTGGGTACCCGTTTCCGCTTCGTCCTGATCCACACAGTCCTTGCATTGATGGGAGGGACTACCATCCCCCGGGGAACAATAACTCGGTAACGGTCAAACCGAATACGACCTCGCCAACTACTTTCCGGTCACTGATAGCGGACACATCTGAATTATATGCCATACTCTGCCTTTGGTTCTCTGTATCGAGTTCTTTTCCATACCGAAAATATAAATAGGGGAATATGTAAGATATCTATATCTCGAAGCTTCGTAGTGTGGCTACTTGCGCTTATCAGAAAGAAATAATAAATTGTACAACAATTACTTGGCCTAACATCTCGGTCTCATCGATTTCTATATGTGAAAAAATGCTACTGAAACTTCATCATCGCTTGTTTTAATCGAGGAACCTAGCTTAAAGAGAGTGTATTTTTATACACGCAAGAGATTTATTTTTTACTCCAACTGAATTAATCGGCAAAATATTATTACAATAAAATAAACTTTCAATAGGTTCGCGCGGTAGCTTTCAGGAAACTAATTTTAATTGTATAATATGTATATATTCAATCTTCAATTGTGAACATTGTTTTTCAAATAGTTTTGTTACTAGGTGAGATAAGTGTGTTTTTTTTTCTTTTTATGTAACTAATATGTTTCTGTTCTGTTTCATATATTTTTTAATTTTGTGTTATATGTTATGCGATATTTTCATTCAATTTGTCAAATGCGTGGTGCATTGACGTCAGCTGCAAGCAATGTATTAGGTATATTTTTATTTTTTCCCACAAATAAATTTGAAAAGAATTGGGCTTTTCGTCAGTCAAATTCATGTGAATTAATATAATATTTAAAATAACTTTGATTATTCCACGTATTGTGTAACTAAATGTGACCCGTGTTTCGCCTCTTTCAGAGGCATCTTCAGACTTACTATCGCAAGCAAACTTTGCGATAGTAAGTCTGAAGATGCCTCTGAAAGAGGCGAAACACGTGTCACAGTTAGTTACACAATACGTGGAATAATCTAAGTTATTTTAAATATTATATTGAAATGAACTTCCACAAAGTTACAACCGAAACCATCGAAAATATTCATGTGAATTACTCACTATAAAATAGTAAAAGCCCTTTGATTTGTAAAATTATGTTTCTCATTGCTATCTACAAGTATTGACAAAACCGGTTTGATTATAAAGGTTGAAGTTTTTTTGGAGTCTGATTTCGTATTTTTAATCATTTGTAATTCTCTTATTAATTCGCTAAATTTTTTCATAATATTAAGCCAGATATATACATGTCCAAAAAACTAATTTGAATACAATTGAATAATATTCACAATGTAAACTCCTTTAATACGCTCTTGGACTAGATTAAATCAAGCGTGCAAGATCAGATTATTCAAAAGATGATTTAATTCTTGAAGCTTAAATTCGTGTTTTTAAGTACATACAACTAAAAACATGAAACTAGTGTCATATGATCATTTACGATTTAATTAAAATATCCAATTGGAGGACAATTTTTACTCAAATTTCAAAAACTGAACCCATCCCATTCGATATAATAAATTGACCGTCCACCCTATAATAATATTCTTAATGTCCAGAAGGCATAATATCCTTTAATAAGTATTCCGATTCCTATTACTTTATTGCGTTTATTATTGTCATTATTCGCTTCACGTGGTCCCGCCAGTTTAGTTCTTATGGACGGATGGTCAGTCATAAATAACATTTAATGCCTTGAAACTATACCTAGACGCTCATGATGAGAAGGGGAATTTAATTATTTTTAATGGATACACTTGAGATACTTTGCTGATTGTAAACTTTATCGTTTGCCAATTGCAGGTAATGTTTGATTTATTTTACATTGATTGGTTTGACTGATTTATTAAAGTACATGTTAAAAAAACTCTACCACCCACTCTCAATTCTAATTTTGAATTTAATTAAAATTGATAACCCGAGTGTTGTGTCTTTTTTTTAAATTTCATTAGTACATATAAAATCCGTACTTAGAATGCTTTTTTCAAATAATTAATGGAACTGTGAACCATAATGTTTCAAAAATATTAATGAAAATACAATGAAAACAGCCTCCATAAATAAAAAAATACATATGAAAAAGTAAAGGTTAGAGACGTTTATAATGTTTATATAATGTTAGCAAGTGAGATTTTAATTAAGACAGAACTTCAGCAAGCTTTTAGCAATGATAATTCTTTTTAAGTTGGTTTCTGAACTCTTTTCCCGAAAGCAAAAAAGTAAAATGATTTTAATAATTTTACAAAACTATTATTAATTATTCAATTAATTAACTGTGCATAGTTATATAATCTCTAAAAATAAAGATATTTGTGTCTATATCTTGCGAGATTTCCCCCTTAAACAAAAACGTGCAAGCGTATCTGGCCACCCTCTTCGATGCGGAAACCAGTTACCCTCGACTTGAGGATCATATTAGTAGGGATAATTTTGAGTCTTAGGGAGGATAATAATTATTGTTTCGTTCATTTTGAAGAATTCACAGTAATTAAATTAAACATAAATCGATTTTCTAACTTAAATATTTACATTAGTTCGATTAATGATTAGCTGAATTGTTATGCGTATGAAAAGTATTAGTAAAATAATAGCGGTATAGTAACTGAAAATTCTCCATGCCATAAATGTATGCTGAATCAAAACACATTATGTTTTATTTGGGAAAAAATATTGATGTAATATAAAAAAAAAATTATTTAATTGTTTAGCTTTTTCAATGAAACTATGTCCACATATGGTTAACAGAATATGAACGAAAAGGAATCACCCGACGATGTGAGGATAATTTTTTTTAAATGTTATTTGGACAATTCACTTTTACAGATTTTGGATGGATTTAAGAAAGTTAAAATGCTCAGACAAAGTCATCGCTCTCTTTCATAATTAAGAAACAGAATGAAGAACAATAATGATCTTCTACAGAATGTATTAAAATTTTGCCTCACCATATATGTAGTTTAAAGTAATTATATACATACATACTAAAAATTTCTTAGATATGAAATTTATTGGAAAATAAATTATAGTATAACAAGAGTAAGAAAGTAATAGAAACCTATTTTGAATGACTATAAATTTCAAAATAAACATTTTTCAACATGCATTACGGTAATCTACCGCTACCAAATCTACTGCTTATTGCGTTTGAACTATGTACGCTTATAACAACTTTTTACATTATTTTAAGCTGCGATGATTTGATCAAAGATCTTGTTAGATCAATTAAATCTACGGTTGTGCTGCTCACGAGCTCGATTCCCTGAATGAATATTTTGAAAAATATTTTCAATAAGAAGGTATATGTTTGTGAAGCCTTAATTCTCTCCCACCTCTACGATCTTAAAAAATGTTAATCTAACAATATCTGTTGAGATATGTTTTATTACCTGCACTCAATGCATATTTTGTATCAGAAAAATCAATTAGAATTAAATGTAATGGATTTTATTATTATAAGCAATCTGAGTATGATATACAATCGGAATATCATTATAAACCACAATGTACAATTTGACATAGAAATAATATTGAATACGAAGTTTTTAATCTTGTTTCCGCATCTCTTTCGCCCCTCAGCTCGATTTCAAGTTTCTTTCTTAGACTGTGTATTTCCCTTTTTCGCCATTTTCAATTCTTTGTGAGCTCTCTTTGTTTTTCATTTGCTCATTGCGCAGGCAGTATGCTTTGACTGTTTTCGGATTACGTGTTGAATTTGTGAAACTTGAAGTGAAAGTAATCTGCCCTGCCGACGGCCGTGTAAATATTTTCTGAGATGAAATTGAATAACCAGTTCTTCAGGGTCCAGTGCTTTGCAGACTTTTCTGTTTTGAATTAATTTGAGATTATCGCGATGCGATTACTCCTATTAGAACTTTAAATTTATAATAAGTTTTCAAAAGCAACGTATTTTTGATCTCCACAATTTTGGTGTTTTTCTAAATGTTCATCAGATTCAGACATCAATAAAAATACATACACAGGTACAACCATCTCTCATTTGACATAGTTGATTGCTTTTTTATATCTTAACGTGCATTAGAAGAAGATTAAATAAAAATCGAATAAGCATATCTATACAATACTATGAAAAAAATTTAATTGTTTACAATGCCAAACATTTATAGTCATTTCTCATCGAAGTAGAAACAGATATTTACGGAAAAGCTCGAGCTATCATTTTTTCGAGTAATAAATTCAAGGCATCCGCACTAATTACGTGTCAAAATACGCATTAAAATATATTTTAAACATATATATATATATATATATACATAGTAAAGATGTGCTGCTCTATCATTTACGACAGAACTACGAATAAGACCAAAAGACAAGCGTTTTTTTCAAATGAGATTTTTTATCAGTGAAATTTGTTTATTTTTAATGTTGTTTTGATTAATGCGGGTTTTCGTAGAGCGTGTTAGTCCCATAAATTGAAGGAATGCTATAAATACTAGTATTGACTTTTATGAATTTTGTTTTTGTTTATGTTCAATCGATCTTCATTCAAAAACATTACAATTACTGGATTTTGTATTGTAATGATTGATTAATTTTTTCAACAATTTAATAATGAATACGAATGACTTCAACAGTATAATCACTAATCTACAGAAATGACGTGCATTAACTTAAATGTTTTCCACTGATTGTGAGCCACTGATCAAATCTGGGTAACGATAAATCGTATTGTAAAATGTTTATGCCTCTTTGTACATTATTTTATTCACAAAGATAAAAGTTAAATGAATCACAGTCTAGATCACTTGAATATCTCGAGTTGTCTTTGAATAGCGCTTTCATGAGTTCATACGGATTATTATCTACAATCAAAATTAATAAAAACATATTCAATGTAAATTCCGAAAATCTTCGCACAGTACAAAATCCAAAAATGAATAATCATCCTGGAAAAAAACAAGAAACAATGTGCGTAAACTTCCTTGTATAATATTTATAATTTGCGTGATACTCAGTTGCCTAAAATAGAATGATAAGGTAAACAGTGTAATTATGGTTAGTTAATTAAAGGATCTTAACACGCACCGTTTTCAGGATGGGATGAGTAGAAGGGAAGCTTATACATTATACAGATTCATGACTTGGAAGACGAATCAAAATTTCGTCTGAAAAATCAATCAGTGTGCAGTTCTTTAATGTAATCTATCTAACTCAATACTAATTTTACGTTTATCCCCACTAAGTAAAAACCCCGATTAGCTTTAATTTCGAGAAATACGTCAAATCAATGTGTCACATTTAATAACCTATTATTATCATATAAAACGTAAAAATAGGATGGTGGAACAGAGAAGAAGATGTATTGTGCACCCTGTCTACAACGGTATATATGAGATAAGTAAATGCAGGTTTAAACATAGTTCTGACGATGGCGTAAGCCGAAATAGCTATTAACAAATATATAAAATAATTTCTGTAGAATTAAAATACACTTTTTTTCACAGTACAGTCAAAAATAATATTTTATTTCTTTTATTGTATTTTACTGACAGATTTAATGAAAAATTACTGTCGAAATAAATTAACCTTTCAATTTCAACCAAGCACTTCCATTATACTCATATTCTGTAGCAGGCGCCAGAATGCTACGGCAAACCGCTGATTCAAATAACTTTACTTTAATATAAGTATGCGTGTGTATTGTGAATATTTATTTAATAGTGAAAATGCAATGAAACATTCACAACACCGTACAAGCCAAATAATAGCGAGTACCGCCTGCACCGTCCTACTTAAAATCTAACGATAGATAATACAAACGAAAATATCAAAAGGTACCCGCCAAGCTGCTCTTATTATCGCAGTGATGCCAAACCATATTGCCCTTGCACGCAAGTGTTCTCTCAGCACTCTGTTTGGTATAAGAATTCACCATATTTTGTCAAATACACGACTTGCAACAATTCATCAGCAATTTAAACTTGCTATAATCAAAACATAACGGTATCATAATTTAGGTAGAATACTAATTGCACAATATTCATTTTACTTTTAAGACTATTCAAACAAACAATAAACTATGATAAAACTAAGTGATAGCAAATAAACTATTTTCAGAATTTAGATTAGTTTTCCACTAATAATCGGAATAATGTCAGTTCAAATATAAATAACAAAATTATCTCTTAAAGTAATGAGTTTTCATAGGGTTATGCCCAAGCAACACCAAACTGTTTCGCACACAACAAACTAAACGTCTGAAATTTATAGTAAAATTGTACACAGAATATATAAATGTTTCTGATTTTTTTAGTTCTCCTAATTCTCTAATCGTAACAAATGTGCCATAGAGAAAGTAATTTGATATTTTATTATCATTAACTTTTTTGAATACCTTCTAAAGTGAACGGTTGCATGACAGAGGTAAAAAAAGTTCGAAAGATGCTCCATTCAGAGTTCAAATTCTCCATATTGGAAACGGATCAGGAACAAAAGTGATTGATTCACAAAACGTGTAGAGTCGAAAATGCACGGTAAAAACAACCATATACTGCTTGTTGTGTATGACTGGCATAGGAGATATTTTTAAAGTGGAAGAACCCCGCTGTGATTGCCAACTCGGCCCATGAAACATAAGGCTTCGCGGGGTCGGCGGCGAGAGGCCGAGGGTGGGCGAAGCAGGCTCTGCTGGGCGCTGGATGAAAACCAAATACATTTGTCAAAGCTAATGTTCAAACGTAGGCCTTCCGTTGAGTTTGCTCGGCAGTGCTCTTCGTTGTATTTTTGCTGAGATCATACCTTATCCAAGCCGCAGGGCCTTGATTGCTGCAGTTGAAAATTTAAATTCTTTTAAGATTTCTTAATATTTTTTCATCTTTATTTTCCGACCAACTTCATTGCCACATTATTGGATTCCTCGTGTGCTTATCGTTGCATAAAAATCTGTGCTAATTGTGTCATTAAGTCAAACTTTTTTTAACCATAAACACAAAGTTATAACCCTGATATAAGAAGCCTCATCACTCTTTATAAGTCTACGTGCGTATATCTTACAAATAGCTTCAGTGCAAATATATCTTATTTTCACATCAATGTCCGATCTCAATGTAGATTTCATCATAATCGGGGTCTTATTTTTCAATTTTCTTCTACGCAAACTTCTTGACACTCAACATCTCTTTAGTTTGTATAAGAGTAGGGATACAAATGAAGTATACGTCAAGAATAGTCGCTCTCGCTATGCTTAGCTTATAGGATCAGATTTGTGAAAAGGATTTTTAAGACAACAACAACACACACCCATGAATTCGAACAGAATCGATAAATCGACTGAAAATATCAATTTATCAATCTCTCCGACCACTGAAGCAATTGTCAAAATAAACACATGTTATTTTAAAACGCCACATTTCTGCCTTTATCCCCATTGAATATGTCACTGATTAACCGACCATTTGATGACCATTCGTGCTTAAGACCGTTAGTGAAAAAGTACCAGATACATTGTTTTCTGTATGTGTATCTGCAGTGTATTCCGAGAGTAAGCAAATTTTTCAGCCAGCAAAACAAGAGCATTAAGTATAAAATTGAACTACAACAAAAATCAAAATTTTTCTTCATATAACGTTGTGTTAAAATATTCTTTGCTGGCATAAGATTAACTGTCAAACAAACTTTAAAGTAACATTTTTTTTACTGAATGTATCTAATCTAATATCGCATAAATTAAGCCAATCAAATACAATCTCTAATAGAAAAAACCTGAAATCAATAACTTGCACACTTTCCTTAGGCCCAGAAGGCTAAGTGGGAAATAGGTACCACCGTCGAGAGACTTTATGCGGAAAATGTTCAAATATACGTTTCTTGAGAATGAGTACCCCATATCCGGGCGAGTGTATGTTTATTATATTCCCTCTTTTCGTTACAAGTACCGCTCGTATGAATCTGTTACCCGGCTGTGTTGTACTGCATGCATTTCACACAGCGAGATTTTTACCACTTAAGGGTTGCATAGAAGAAGTCAAAATAATAACCATCATGATCGTTGTAACATAATGTTTTTCGTTACTACTTGACTTTTGATTCGGTCAATTTACACTTGTAAATATTCAAAAATACGTTTTTAATAATTTATTCGTTTGCTTTTGTGGATGATGAATGCTTTCCTCATTCGATTAATAGAAATTTATTTTGATACTAAAATTATTTATTAATAGTCGAACAATACAATATTATGTATATGATTAAGTTACCTTACTCTAATCCTGGGAAATTTGCTATAAAGAAAGAAACTTTAAATATTTTGATCATATAGTTTTTTCCTTACCTCTAAAGAAAAAGGGTTGCACGACATAGAAAAAAAATCTGAATGATCCTCCATTCACAGTTCAAATCCTCCACATTGAGAACAGACATGGTTAAAACAGTGTTAACTCTTGGTCTCTACCATAACTTGAAAATTGATGATAAAATAACACTCGGTAATCAAAACTGGTATTGATCATAATATAAAATTTAAAGATAGCTTTTTCTATTCCGCACATTAATTTTTTTATCCCTTTTAGAAGCATTTTCAGTCACATCCTATGAATTGGTTTCGATTCATACAAAAGTAATACACGTTTCATTATTTGTTACATAACAGGTAGAATAAACAAAGTTTTTTTAAAATTTTATTTTAAAATTAACTTCTACAAAGTTACCACCGATTCCATCTAAAATTAGGTCGACAAATTTTATTTCTTATTTTTTATTACTTTTTAAGACCAGAAGATTGATTTACGTAAGGAAGCGTTTTAAAATTGAAATAACAAATTTCAAAAAATTGAAAGCTTTTACTTATTAATTTTTGTATAAATATCATTTTATTTATATGAGCTATCATTTTTGCATATTTCAATGATTGATTACTTTTGTTTTTAGTGTCAACATTTTCGTTACAGGTGAGACGAAAGAGAAACTTGGAAAATAAGGCATTTTTAACTATATCATTTGATTATGTCCCCGCCAACCCTGACACACGATAATAATAATATGAAAAGCAACATTGTCCCATCAAGAAAATTTCTTACCGCTGAACAGCCGTATTCGGCACTTTAATGTTAGCGAAATGGCTTGAATGGTGTCTGAGGGCGGAGCGTTTCACGGAGCGGTGCTCCCCGGCCTTGGCAAGCTGGCACCGGAGGCGACGACGGGCGCCTGATCACCTCACCCTCTCTGGTTCAGCCCTGGCCTTACTGAAACTTTACACGGATGCTGTCATACCTTCGAATTCAAATGAGTTACTTAGAAAGAATAATTTACATTAAAGTTGTCGATTACATAGGTACTAAATAAATATGATATCAATACCGGAAATTATTTAATAAAAAAATAATATCGTCAGTTATTTCTCAATTTTAAGGTGATCACTGTCACATTCATGATACACTTTTACAAAAAAATAAGTTCAGTTGAATGCTAGCAATGAGCAAAACCGGTCCTGATCATTATAACATTATACATATATGTAAGTAATACAAAGAAATTGTTTTATATATTTCAATTCATTCATCAAATTTAAACAAAAAGTCTTTAACTTAATTTATATGAATCTTCTCGCTATCTCGTTTTTTTTAAATTGGAAGGCATCAGTGAAATCCCTGCCACCTATAAACACCAATTGATAAATTGCTTGAAAAATAATTTACGAATGTTTCCATACTGGAATTAAGCCCATGGACGCGACTACCAATGAGCACAACGTTAGCCAATTGACTGGTCCTCTTCTTACATCTTCTGTTGGAACACACGGCAATGTTTGTTCAAATTTGTAGCCTCCAGGATGCACAAGAGCATGCAATACATGTCAATAGACAAGCACAGACAATCTGAATTTCTTGGTCATAAACATACCAACATAATTTAAAAAAATATATTCGTTGCACCCCATCGCAACACATTTCTTTCCACTGATTAATTGACGCTTTGTTATATGCGGTTTGACAACAACAAAAAAACAGTATCATAACAATAATAATTATTATCATTGCGTCTTTATGTGAAAGGTTGTTTTAACGACCACCGTATTATTCCCTTCACAATAATACTATTTTAATGGATAGGTTGTTTTAATAAGACTCCTTCGGTAAGTTTAACTGCTGAAGTTGGAATTTTATTGGCAGTCGTATAAAGAGTTGTTCAGAATAGTGAAGTATTAATATATACAGGATGTGCAGCCACTTTCTGCTTCATTATCAAAACAATATACTGATCTAAAGACAACTTCTTGACACCATAATATGTGAAGTAATTTGATCCAATTATTTCAATCAGCACAATGAATTAAAATAATAATTTTTATATCACACTGGCCGGTACCTGGCAAGCGTTCCAATGCCACTCAAAGAATGAAAGTGTTTGTGTTTATTAAAGTGCTTTCGGATGCACAATATTTTAGAAACATAATTTCGATTTAACCTTGATCGGCATCGATGACATTTGCTGTTTGTCTTTTGCCGATTGTCTACACGTGCCACCTACTGAAAGTGAAGTGTACTATGCCTATAACCTTTGCGCAAGTGCAACAATACGTTGTCAAAGTGAACGGTATGTCAGCGCATACAATATGAAAAAATATTGATTTTTATATAAAATACCTACTATAAGTTGATTTTACTGTGCATATAACCTTTGCGCAAGTGCAAGCAATAAGCTGACAAAGTTTTATCGCAATTGGATGAACGGTATAGGAACGCATAAAATACGAACAAACCAACAATCAAACATTGATTTTTATATATTAGATTTGTAATGCGTTATAACGTTATGAAGACAATATTTTACATCTTTTCGATATGCTAGTAGACTATTCTGTGAAAGTTAATTTTCATATATAGAAAAATAACATTTAACAAATGTAATCGACTGGTGAATTTCGTCTCTCTCTGCAAACGTTCAATTATGAAATCTATTCCAATATAAAACAAAAATCTACCACACATTATTTCTAAGACGCTTCAAATAAGAGTTCAAATGTGTAACATGTATTTAAAGAATTGGAAAACAACACTACTGTTCGGTTATTACCAAAGTACTGAAAAAATACAATTCTTATCATTGTAGTTAATCCTTTAGTAAATCTAACGCATTAGGAATAATAATCATATATGATTTATCAGTCAATGTTATGCGTTTGGTATCGTTTGACATCCTATATAATGTCCCACCCGTATCTTACAGCCCATCGTTATCATCAAAATGTGGGTTGCTTTATTTTCAAGCTTTAGCCGATTTAACTATTGTATTGTGGGCAAAACTGCATTGCAAAATTTCTTGGCAGCGACGTAAATTTAGGTAGGTTTTATTACTCTCGAGTGAAATGACAAAAAACCTTAATATATTTGATGACTATTTGCTTATCTCTAATGGCAAGTTATTGTTTGGTCAGTCAGTAAATAATACTTAAAATATTTCCAACTAGCTGACTTAATAGTTAATATATGAACGGCCAGCAGAAAAATGATATTTATTATTTTGGTTGTTAAGTGGGAAAGATTTTTAAAATTTTAATCATTTTGTAGAAATCGCTGGTTGTTATTATTAACTGACCATATACAGACTGTTCATAAATAGCAATTTACTTAATTTATTGACCGCATTATAAAAACAATAGCTGATCAAATAATTCCCATAGGATTTTATATGTAGGGAATTCACGAATCGCAAGCATACATATGTCCTTAAGCAAAAATCCAACGATAGTTTTTAAAATAAATATATAAGATTGTCAGCACTAGAATTTGAGCCCATGGACATTGAAACCGAAAAAATAATGAACGCCTAAGATCTTTGACCGTTCGGCAACAAGATCTGTGCAAGATATTTTTTTAATGAAATGGGATAGTCGTGAGATCTTCATAAATAGTAAAAACACTGGTTTTCCACAGTATATTTTAAATGTAGTCTTTTTTTAATTTTAATTCAAAACTAAAAACATGGAACATATATAAATAACTTTCTGAATGTTGATTATTCACTAAAAGTCGCGTGTTGGTTACATCTGGACGATGGCTCTAAAAACGCATAATACGGTTCTACTTACAAATCGTGAATCTAATGTTCCTTCAAGTGCCTCATTGTCTAAATCAGGGAATCTTAATACAAGATTTGCAATCATACAGTTTGAATCTTGCTATTATTGTATATTTTTTTGAGCAGCTCGTTATATTTCTCATTATAATATTTCTTTGTTAGCCATTAATATTAGTTATTATAAAACTATTTAGTATACTAAATATCCATAAATGAATTGACTATAATATATTTCATCGGTGGGGGAATTCAAATTTTGATTCTTATCTATCAGATTTATTTAAATCAATTTATTGATTTTTATAAAAACGCTTATACGCCTAAATGCCTTATGATATCCATGTTCTGCTCTTGTCCTATGCCATTATACGGGAATGAGAGAGATAAGCTACTAGTCCTAGTCCTGTTCTAGCCTTATCTTTATATCCCCACTCTCCACTCGAGTCTAAATTGAGCAAGATTCATTAAGAGTAAAACATATATGCTCTGTACGAAGAGCAAACATGGAACCAAAAAAAAAGCTTGAAAGCTTGCGTAAAAAAGTTCGAATTCGAAGCTCCTGGCTGAAAAGGCAGGCGCACAATGAACATTTCCCACCGAAAATAATATTCTGGCATGTAACAGTAATATAAATAAAACTACCAACCCCATAGAGACTTATTTATTGCTCAATGTTTATTGTAATTTTTGCAACTTATGTGTTGGGGTTGTTACAGTGCCTCTGGATTCACCTCTTTATTAAAATAAGCCATAGAATAACGGATCCACGCCAATTAGAGTAACTTTTCTACTGTAGTTTGCATCTAAACTAAATTGATTAATTGATTCCTTGAACTATATAGCCGTCTAGTTTATTTTATAATAAAGTATATTCAAATATAGATGTGTGCGACAAACCTTTTCTTCGATTTGATCTCAGAATTATCAAATTCTGGTCACACGTGATTTCAATTTTTTTTACGTAATGGCTGGATGACATTGCTTTTTAATAAAAATCATAATACATTTTTAGTACTTTTTCCACATAAAATTTATTTGATCAGGACCGGTTTCGCTCATGGTGAGCATTGTCAACTGATAAGGAATACAATAAAACAGTGATATTTATACAAAAGTTAAATATGAAAAACAAGGTATGTCAAAAATTGGTAAAACGACTAAGCAAATTATTAAATAATTATTAAACTTTTTTTTATTATAATGCTTTTCCACCAAGTATTGACAGTGAGCACCTTAAAAGTGACATTGCTTTTATTAATATCTCTTTTTTATTTTCTTAAACTATATTTGACATCACCTTCATTCATAATAATATAAGTCGGTCCCTGTGGTCTAGTGGCAAGAGCTTTGTCCTAACGATCTGAAGACCTGGGTTCAATTCCCGGCAAGGTCAGATTTTTTCAATTGAAAAAAACGAGATCTTGGGCTGGATGTATGTTATTTATCGTTGATTTTGGGCACAACTGATTTATTACTTATCATCGAGTTAATCTCGTATGACTTTCACAATTAAGAATATTTGGCGCATTGGCGTAAGCTGTGATGCCAAATATTTTTTTTATTTAAAAAAAAAAAGAAAAAAAAAAAAGATTAAAATGATAAATTTGCTATTTCACGTATTGTATATAAAATACTATCACAGGTTTTGCCTATTTAAAAAGTATCTTCAGACTTACTATCGCATGTTTACTTAAATGATAAAATAAAGATTGGTTATGATATTTGAGATTTTGCATTTTTAGAGGAGGCTTGGAAGTGGACTAGATAAAGCCAAACTAGAAACAAAAAACACGTTTCTTCATATAGAATAATATTGTATAAATACAATTTTTCAATATCTTTTAACGTTTTAACACAACATTCGAAACTTCTTATATTGATTGATCGAATTGCTATTTATTTAGAGAAGCTCCATTATAATATTATACTTCAAGAACTGTTTTAGTTCTGACTATAGTGTGAATGCAAATTAGCTTTTAACCAAACTCTATAACTTTAAATACAATTAGTAACAACTAATTAAAGTTTTTCAATTGTATTATTGCAGAAAAACTTCCAGAAATCTCCTAAACAGGTTACCTCGATTATTTCAATGTCCAATTAAAATATAATTTTTATGACATCTTCTCTTGGTGCCACTTCTTATCGAATATTGGCGCACTTCAATTAAAGTAATTATATGTCGGAAAAATATCTAAAATTGTTTCAAAGCATTTTTGCGGATCAGTAATCTTTTCATAATTTCAAAATGAAAAATATTTTTTATCCAAAAATTGTGTACTGGTTTGTTTTCAGGTCGAATTTAAAATCAAAAGTCAAATATCCGTTAATCTTTATCTATTTCATAGTGATTAAAAATATGGAAAAGGCATATAAAGTTTTATTTTTTCCTCTCATTCTACCTTACGTACGTTTGGAACTCCTTTGTCGCCACATTGTCATATTTATATTTAACAGACGACTAACAAGCAATCTTTACAAAGCATATAATATTCAAATGCTATTTTTAAAGTTTGTAATTTAAGATGAAACATAGTGAAAAAGTTGCCAATTTATAATTTTTCTTAATATTATCAATAAAACAAATGTTAATCTTTTCCCTTAACACATGGTTTATACCTATATGAGAGTCAAACTAAGTTGTATTTATTTAATTATTTTTTATTTAAGGTTAGATTGTCGGGTCCATAGTCAAGTGTTGACGTCGTTGGCTTTGGTTGCGGAAACTTTCAGTTTCCAGCTCCAAACCCAATCCAGGCAGCTTTATTTTTCAATCGAATTATTGATTTCAGTTTTTTGAAGATAAGGATGTTTTTGCTGTCTATGATTCCCTCTCACACCCATCCTTTCCTAAAAACAAAAAGTAGTCACATCCTTTCGATACATACTCTCTTCGTAAAAGAGAGTATGGAACTGAGTAACAAGCAGTTGTCATGTAAAAAATTCTAAAGCATATTAGCTGTACATACGTTCCACATTGACTACGGGGTATGGTATGGGTGGTTAACTGTGAAATTATCACCTCCATTTCTTTCGTCTTATCATCATTTTAATAAAAAAATTGTCTGCGATCACATATTTATTTCAGATCAAATTATCAATAGCTATCGAAACAAACAAGTTTCTTTGGAAATTGGTGTTCTCAGATATTTCGATAGTTTTTTTTTAATTTGACAAGAACTTTTATTAATTTTTATTTTACTGAACAAAAATTTCCGCTCGGCCCAAATTACTAAAAAAATCTTGATTCGAGTAGCCGCCTTATTTTACCGCCCTTGCGTGCCCGCCCACCTCCAGCGCTATGAATGAGAGCGCCCGCAGGCATAAATCTTGGCAATATCTTTCTTTATTCCTAATTCGGCGCCCTGTCAAACGGGATAAATATTGTCAAAGATACGCCCGCCTACAGAGCTTTGGACTGGGCAATTTTATTCTTCGCTTCGGTCCTTATTGCCGCAACCGCTTCGCAATCTTTGCCGAATGACATAAATGTGTTTTAGAAAAAGTTTTTTTCTACCGTTTTAATTAAGTCGGCTCTAAGATTTTCTCGTGTAGTAACAAGAAAAACAGTTTCTATTGTATTAATTGTCTAAAATGGCAATATAAAACTCTCCGCACATATATCAAATTTGTAAAGGCTTGAGAAGAAATTTTTTCTTTTACTGAAAAATCAATTCAATTTATTTTTTTACTGCTGTATTCAATCCACAAACAAAATCTATGACGCTGACGCAGTGTCTTCAACCCTTCGTGCCGTGTTCTCGATTCAAATCACCACCACATATCTTTAATTTCGTCTCCCATCTTCCAATTGGAGCACGTTGATATATAGTTCATGAAATCTTCAAATTACTTTGATGGTAAGATTTCATCCTAGAGGCATTTTTTATTCCATTAAATCAACTTTATTAATACAGATAGTAAAATTAAACTTGTTTAATTTCACTCTCAACGAGTACCCCATGACCAATTCAACACAAGATTTTGTTTTACTGCAGTTTTTTTTCAAATATTGTCATAAACGAATAAATCAGCAATGAATGGAAGATAAAACAAATAGCTCCATCAATGCAACATTAGGACAATCGAAAAATCTTAGTTTGTGATAATAGTTTTTTAGTGATTTGGATAATCTTTTGCATTTTTCATAACATACTGTTAAATAAACGTAACTGTTAACTGCTGACTGACACTCTCATAAATACGCGTGCTTCACTAGAACACATGTATACTATTAATATAATTTTAATGCAACGAGTATGTAGCAGAAGAGACTTTTTTTATTAAAGACACTGATTTTTTCACAAATGTTGTATTTTAATGTTACAGTACAACTTACTATTGCATTTGAATCGTCGTTCTGTTTAATTTGAAGTGGGATTCATAGCTCAAAACACGGTTTTGTCAAATGTCCTACTGTTGCATTGTTGTAGCGATATATCAGAGAAATATTAACTTTGATAATATTGTTGAGAATCTGTCAAAGAGAGTTCGCCAGTACCGCATCGCATTTTATGGAGTATTCTTGTACAAACAACATCAAGCAGCCTGCAAGACTCACGATGTATTGCATTTAGCTTCCTTATTTGCAATTTCGATACGTAGCCGTATTTAAAGCGGGCAGAGCCGGACCAGTCCAGATTCGCCAATTTAGTCAATTGTCGTTTTATTGAGTCCAGGCTCATACAATACAGATTGCATTCGTGGAAATAATAATACTAAATGACCTACCAGATATTTGACAGATATAATTGATCAAGGTATCCATGTGTTTCAAAAAGTTTATTTACCAAGTTATTTTGTTTAAAAAAAATTCGAAATAAATTCCAAAAAAAAAAAACATGATATCACTATTATGAAATAAGTCATTTGTTTTCTTAAACTTTTTTTTGACGATTTACGCTTCTATTTTAAAGCATATGGACTCTCACGGATATTTTCTAGATCAGTGATCGCCAAAAAGTCGCTCGCGAGCTACCGGTAGCTCGCGGTGGCATTTTCGGTAGCTCGCGAAGGAAAAGTTTGGAAAATCCATGCTTCTTACATGGATAGCTGTACGTGGCCTACTCACGCGTTGGAAAACCTTCTGATTTATTCATATACGCACCAGACAGAAAAAAATAGAATAAAAACATAAACACTTTCATTTTTGAGTTGCATTGCATCACATGCTGGCTACTCGCTAGTTTTGTTTATAAATACGTAATTAAAGTACTCATTTTATGTTTTATTGGAAGGTAATATATGTAATAAAAATATGTATGGTAAAATAAATGACTAACATAAAACAATATACAAAAGTAGCTCACCAGACAATTTCAATTTCTGAAAGTAGCTCGCATCCTCATTGAGTATGGATACCACTGTTCTAGATAGTCATTTTCTATAAGAAATTCTTGTAAATCATTTGCTCTGCCTCTTTATTCGAAAAGAGTTGGGAGTTAAAAGATAGGACTAGGGCAGAAAAAGTGGTTGGCTAATCGTTCTCGATCCTTTTTTCTTCAATCCATATGAGCAGAATTAAAAAATTCAATTAAAAAATAAATTGCCCGGACTAGAAATTGAGCCAGCGTGCTCTGCAACCGATAAACATTAGTATTATAGAATTGAAGAGTGAACAAACTGTTTTTGTTTCCATATCCATTCTATAAATTGAGCTTGTGAACTGAGACACTTTCAATTTGAGCTAGTTTATATATAGACTTGTATTGTTACCCGGCTTCGCTCGGACTAAGCGACCAATAATTATTTAATGTTATATCATTCCCAAAGAATTACATACCCACAAACATACATACGCCGTTTCGGTTTTATATATAAGATATTAAGAACTCGCACGTCAAAAGTTCCCTTTCCGTTGATTTGGAATATGTAAGTAAAGAATGCGAGCTTCACGCAATACTATTGTGGCGTAGCGGTCGATGTCAGAGATTCCAACCGTCGCGATAGCCCGGCCCCGGCTCGAATCTCGGACGCAGAGTTGTTCTTTTTTATTTTATAACGATACGCTCGGATTAAGCGACCAATAATTATTTAATGTTATATCATTCCCAAAGAATTACAGACATACATACATACATACACCGTTTCGGTTTTATATATAAGATTTGATAGGAAGAGTATAGTTTTTTTTGTATCACTCTGTTTATATTCATGGCTTTATAGATTGAAAGAAAAGGCACGAAAAATTGAAAAAAAGTAATTTTCCTATTTGCTTTTGGCGATTTAAAATCACATTGGTAAGAAAAACGATAGAGGAATATTACGTTATTATTTGGCCACGGTAATCATAAACAAATGTTATTAAGACTAAGTGAATCGCTTTTAAATCATTGAATCATCTTCTCAGAATTAGTCCCGTTTTTAGCCTGAAAATTAGGATTTAACATACATAATTATTATATATACATCAATTGTAAGAATAGTTTAATCTATATTAGTCCAGCCAGATGAAAATGTGAAGATTTATATAAACGGTTAAGCGATGTCTTAATAGCAAAATAGTTTGCACGAATAATTTTGATATGATATTAAAATGAATAGTCCGTACGTTGAGAGGAGTTGAGTTAGTGCAAAAAAAAGTGTATGGCAATCATTTAACTTATGCTTTAATTTTTCATTAAAATGCTGCTTTCAAATGCTACATGCAAATATTCTAGAGTTTAATATAAACATATTGCTTATTATTTTTGCATGTTTTTTTTGTATATAAATTTCCGTCACGCTATTCGTATTTATTATGCAAAGCAAGCACACTTTTGTCTAAAAATATTCTTGAAATTATCGCTCAGTTCAGTACTGGCGGGCAAGCATAAAGTTTTATTGGCATCAGATTAAATGAAATCTGTTTGAGAGCCGTACCGAGTGAGGTGTATTTTTCATTTTATACAAGGAGCACAAAACAAATGTGTAACAAAATACCTATCTGGAGTACAATTTATTAAAGAAAGTAATTTGGCGAATACCAACTTACGTAGGTATCCGACTTTTCTTTGGATTTATGGGGCCATAGGGTACTTGCCCGGTTTATTTCTTTATTTGAGACAGTTGTATGTAGAATTTTAAATTGGTTTTCATATTAATTGTTTGTGCATTCGATGATTCGTACACTATTTCATATTCATTCTGACATTAACTGTAACGACTGCGTTTCCAAATCGCATTAAACATTAATTTATTTGTATTTTTTCTTTGGCTGCCGACAATAAAGTCTCAAAAGAAAAACCACTGATTAAGTGATTAATGGAACTGTTAAATGTAATATTATGGAATGAAATGAAAAGACATGCCAAAATACTTTACGTTACGGGATTATTTTTTTCATTGTAACAAAACCTGAGAATTATTGTTTTATTTTGGCGATTAATATAAACATTTATTCATAGTCAATGATTCCATCAGTAAGTCAGTCTTATTACAAGACATGTATTGGCAAATGAAGCTTTTACGGAGTTTGCGTACCTATAAGAAACTTTCAATTTTACTATCCATATATATTCTTTGGGTGCTAATAAATTGAATGTGGAATAAGTACAAAAAAGTTATTTTTAAATATAACTCCATTTCACGAAATTTTGATAGTGGTCACCTTAAATTTTATTTAATACACAGTTGTTTATTTTATTCCAATCTATCAGAAGATAAATGTATCCAAAAACAATTTAACCCAGAGACTATTTATGTACTTCGAAATCAGTCATATCAGAAAACGATTTTCTCTACATGAGATAATGGTAAAGGATATGCATGTATTAATAAGCTTAAACAATCGAGGGATATAAAGGCCTCCGGCGGCTTGGCCGATGTGTCATTAGTCTTCACCCGTTAGCCGTTAGATGTTGAATGTTTGCCGTTAGATGTTAGACAACGGCCATCCGCCCGCTACCGTTTCCTGTTACAAAACTGATTTGCTTTACGCCTTTACCCGTGGGTACAAGTGCTTACTGCACCACCACTCGTCGGTGTTAAAGGGGTTATAACTTATCACATAATTTTACCTATGTATATAAACCATAGTATCTATATTTTAAGAAATTCATTATTGTATGTTGTTATACATAATTTAGTTCATGAATATAATAAATCTTGAGAATTATACACATTTTTTAAAACATAATAGAAGCAGTAAATTATATTTAAATAAAAAAAAAGAATCTTTTTACTTCCTATAACTTCTTAAATAACTGTTAAAATAATATTTGGGGCATATGAGAAATTTTGCGGAGAGTGCGAGTATATTTGAATTATTTTGTATTAAACATGCTTCAACTGATAGAGCAGTGGTTCTCACGTGCGGCCACCAGAGAACTTGGCTGCGGCCAATATTCCTATTGGAAAAATATTCCTATTGAAAAAATGTGGTTTACAACAAAGTCTCTGAAAATTGATGTGAAAAGACGCAATTAATATCAATGGTAAATTGATATTTACATGACAAGCATGTTTAGGTCCATTTGACATACCTCACAAATAACAAACTGAAAATCAAAAATTTGGTGCGACCACCAGACATTTTCTTATGATCATTTATGTTGACGATGCGGCCACAGAGCAATTTTCCGTGAGAACCACTGTGATAGAGCACAGTGTTAAGAAAGAATTCTTACTTTACAACTTGGAAAACACAGCAAAATTTTGGGAATAATAAAAAAATTGTCCTTTTTTTTATTGATAAACTAGTAAATAACGCCATACTAATGCTTTTAAGATATATTTTATAGAAAGAGGATAATTTACGTATTTTTTAAATTGTTTTCTTCAAACAAATTTAAGACAAAACGTTGTATCACTAAATTTCATCGATTTTACGAGTTCTAAGCCCTCGTAGCCAACTAATTGTTTGTGTTTTCGCTTTGGCCAGCTTCCTCATTCTCAGCCTTTATCTGGTGGTGACAATCGACTTCCTGTGCCCGCTCGACACTCTTCAGAAGCGAGTGTGTCACACGCGGAATAATCAAACTAAATGTGATAGTTGGTGAGTGTACTGTTCCCTTTGTAATGATAATATGTGGACTATTCGTATTTGACACCGGAGAAAATAAAGTTACGCCATTTGAACGTAATTAATAAATAGACTAGTGGTTCCAAACGCAAAGATTTTAATGTCAAACCGTAAAACAAGTTTTTACTAAAATTTGATTTTTGCACATTATCAATAGTTTTGTCGCTAACGACCCGGATTTTACTTTTCGATATCTTCAGGCATTATTAGTGCACTAGTGGACTAGTGAACATAAATATTTTTGGAAAAGTACGAAATTCAAACGGTTCGAATTTGATTTTAAAATTATATCTAGCGCTTTATCTATCTATCTAGATAAAGCGCTAGATATCTATATATATAAAAATGAATGTCTGTATGTATGTCCGCTATGGACTACTAAACCGCTCAACCGATCGATGTGAATCTTTAGAAATTTATTGAGTACACTCCCGCAATGGTTTCTGACCTACCAACCCCTCACCCAACCACGCCCCAACCTCCACCCCCAAATTTTTTTTTTAAACTTTACGAATTTTTCGAGTTCACTCCTTTGAAAGTTTCAGGCATACCCCCCACATACGCCCCCCAAACCCCACCCCGCCTAACAACCCCCCTCCTCCCAAAAAATGATATCGAATTTTTACAAATTTCTCGAGAACAATTCCGCGAAACTTTCTGGCGTACACCCCCTCCCCCACCCCACCCCCCCAATCCCCCCTAAAATTGCTGGCGTAGTGACGCGCGCAGGGTACAGCTAGTTTATAATAAAAATCAGCCAGGTCCGTGGTCGAATATCTACGTTGACTTTGGATAAAAACGTAAAATAAACATTGATTGCAATTTATTATTGTTTACAGTTTCCGATTATTGTTTAAAATGCACATTATATTAAAGTTTTTGGATTGTTATATACAGGTATATGTACATACCTTCGTGATATTTTTGTTCAACTCAGTGAATTTAAATCACAAAAATAACATTTCAATACTTTTTACCAAATATTCGAATAAGCGAAAATCCAAAACAAGTTGAATATCGAGTATTCGAGTAATCGATTGAAATCTCTAATAGTGACTTAAAAGCTCCTTGCATTACTTCTAGCAGCCTGAAAAAATCCCCGTAGTCTTTTTTGCCGTAGAGTAAAACACCACAACTCGATTTGGCGATTTCCCGGAAAACCTTTCAGTAGCTTTCCACAAATTCTAAGTGTAAATTCAGTGGTGTACTAAAAAAAATATTTAACTAAAATTATAGTCGATTATATCCAAAATATACTTATATAAGATTTAAAAATTCTTCCAAAGATTTTAAATGCAAGACCATTTTGAACCGATTTTAATTTCCTAAGACTTGAAAGATAAATATTATATTAATTGCAGAAAAAATTGATGGCGTAAAAGGAGCGCCTGCTTTTGTTGAACATCGTGTTTTTGTTTCAACAGCCACTGAGGACTCCATAAAGTCGGTTGAGTTAAAATCTTCTTAGGTTCCCAATGGCCGGATTGTTTTTGTTATGGTGTCATCATTTTGAAACCATTGACTTTGAAAATGTCTGATTATAGTGGGTAAAAAAAATATCAAGCAATGAAGTTTATATGTTGTCCTACGCAAAAACTTACTTTACCTACACGATTTCTGTTTGGACAATCTTCTATAAAAGTAGGTGAAGATTTAAATGTTTGATGTTATTTCAAAAAAACAAATATATATTTTTTGTACTTATTCACTATTAATTAATGATGATCAGTGCGGGGGTGTCGCTCATCCCGAGCATTTTCAGCTGATGAAAATGCTCATTTTAAATACAATGCTATTTCATCAAGTATTTACAGTGATCACATTAAAAGTGGTAATGTTATGTTGATTAGTTGATGCATTTTAATTCTTTTTGAACATTTATTTATAACCAAATTTTTATTTGATGCTTAGCAAGGTATCTTGTTGATTAGGCACGCCAATGGCTTAGTGGTAGGATACGATATCTACTCACACAGTGTCCGGTCACAAAGTTACTGGATAGAGTTTAAGACTTCCGATTCACAGTTTGTGATGTCATCAGTTTAAAGAGGCTGGTCCGATATAGGTGCATAGGTACTTACGTTCAATCTACGTACTGGTTGAGCTACAAATATTTTTCCTTTTTCTCCGATAGCGACAATATATTTTTTAAATAAATCACTCAGCTAAAAATGATTTGTAAATGAAAATTTCACCAAATGAATTACTTGTTCTTCTCCACCTTTCACTGCGTTCCCAATTGTTAATTATACTAGACAATATATACAACCGAAGCAGACTTAAAGGGTTTCTGAACTTTTCTTGTCTCTCTTGAGTGGTTCAGGAGCAACTATCCGAAAAATGGTGGCGTGCAATCATGTCTAAAGAAATTAAATTCATTTATTCAAACAAAAAACTTGCATTCAGCTAAGATCAGAATAGTCACAATCTAAAAATAGACGTACATCTATACTATTTATTAATTGGGTAGGCATTTACTTGGTAGAACTCCATTTATAATACGGTGAGAAAAATAACAAAGTATTTTAATTCTACCGAAATTATTTTATATTTTTGGTTGATAGCTATTTTGGCTTACGCCCTCGTCAGAACTAGTTCACAGCGAACGGTAAGAGAAGGGAATAGAAGAACAGTAGTAGTTATGACGAGGGCGTAAGCCGAAATATTTATAAATTTAAAATAATTTTTGTAGAATTAAAATAGATTTTTATTTTAACAATCATAACAGTTAACAGTCATATAATAATCGACGAAGACGCATCCTTTGTATACCTTTGAAATGTATACAATTCATTTTTCTAACCCACTCTGTTTGAGTGAGCATTTTTCTTTCTCCAACTTCCTAAATGGAACATTGATAAGTAGTGAGTTGTGGAAGCGGCGCGGGCGTTCCGGAGCTTGGAAGTGCCTTAGGTTGTTCCGAAGGTTCTGCGGTACGCTGGCTGCCTTCCATAGTGTGTCCACCATCAACCACCAACTATTTCCATTAACTGCGAGTCTCTCTCTACCTATGTTGAAAGCTTAATATATAAAGTAATTTGTTATAAAAATAAT
The DNA here is from genome assembly GCA_028554975.1 of Himalopsyche kuldschensis. Lineage (NCBI taxonomy): Eukaryota > Metazoa > Arthropoda > Insecta > Trichoptera > Rhyacophilidae > Himalopsyche > Himalopsyche kuldschensis. The sequence continues at coordinate 3,984,011 of JAHFWI010000016.1, read as the reverse complement.
AAAGAGAACAAAAAAAAAGTTTGTTCATTGATATAATCTGTGATTTTTTCTAAAACAACGTACATTTTAAGTATGTCAAAAGTTTTATAGTTTTCAAGGGATTTTTATTCGATTAATTCGAATAACACGTAAACTCTAATAAAAACGATTGATCTCTTATGTCATCAAATTTAAGATAATATTATACACTGGTTGGTTAAGACATTTTCAAATATATTAGCAGCTAAAAGGCAAATCGTTATGCGAAAAAAAAAGAGTGAAGAAATATCTAATATTATGGTTTTATTAAAAATAAAACTCTTAATAAAAAAGATATATTATTAAATAATATTCTTAACAGGACAGGTTGCTCACCTCTGCTAACATTATTCCCAATTCAAAAGAGTGATCACCCAACCTAACTGATTGATTGCAGCTCATTAGTTTATAGTTTATTAGTTTGTAATGTTTAACGTCATTAGAAATATATTTGTTTGCTTTGTTTCGATTCTATAACCCTCTCTTGCGTCCCTTAAAAAGGAAAAATCCCAATCTAATTGATTGAGTGATTGCACCTTATTAGTATCATTATGTTAATGCATTTTTTTGATTCTATCACCCCCTTCCTTGTTTCCTTTAGAAGGAAAAAAACCCGTAATCCATTTTGTAATTTCATAATTTAAAATATTAAAATGTTAGAATTTATCTTGCTTCATTACTTAAGCAAACTTTGCGATAGTAAGTCTGAAGATGCCTCTGAAAGAGGCGAAACACGTGTCACAATTAGTTACACAATACGTGGAATAATCAAAGTTATTTTAAATTTTATATTAAAATGAACTTCCACAAAGTTACCGCCGAAACCATCGAAAATAAAAAAACAAAGGTTTGGAAAACAAACAAGTAATTGCAAAGATCATTGAAAGAAGCAAATATATTAAATCTTTTGACAATGTACTACAAAGAATTATTCCCATAATTATTGACACAATTTACAAATGTAATTTTTTTTAAATGAAATTGAAAATCATTTAAAAAAATAACAAATGTTATGCCATTTATAATTATTTTGAACAGCACTGTGGTCACAACAAACAGTCAATATCTTAAATGTTTTACAAAATAACTAACTTCCAAGCGATTAAAAAAATGTCTGTAGAGAAGCCAACATAGAAAAGTAAAATGGATAAAGGGACGGTGAAAAAATATGTGCTTATTCTAATAAATTTGTATTGGACTAAATTTTCTTTTTATTATTTCGTTATATATCTAGCTTAGGTTTTGTGATTTTTGATATAAAGGCAGGGTTTTTGTTGTTTCCAATGTATGGCTACAAATATAGAAACTCTTAACGAATATAGAAGTTTGAAGAAAAGCAGCGTGACCCATTTTAAATGTAGTTTCAATCTTAATATGACTGTTGAAATGTGTCTTCTGAACCTAAAAAAGAGTTGCGTCCTTCACTTTCAAAAACAATGTCGAAAGTTGTGTTTTAAAAACTTTTTCCAAGGCAAAAACTTGCCCACTTACCTAAGTCAATTTATAAAAATAGAGATACGATCCTTTAACGTGTTACAAAGCATAACAGCTTTGTTATGATTTATAGAACAAAAACAAAAATATATCTGAAACTTTCCAATTAATATCTCTTGTTTTGTTTACAGAAAAAAAACTTTTGTTGTTGAGGCAAGGTAAAAAAAACAATTATTTCCCTCACCCTCTCATATGTATTGTATCCCATTACCGTTCTCTAATGTTTTAGTAAACTTTCTTCATACCTAAGTCGAATATTCTCTTATAAGTTTCATTACTGCTATAAGTTATAAGTTGCGTACATTTACCAGTCGAGTTGGACAAAGGCATTCTGTTTATAGTTTCTGGTCTATGAGAAAAGGTCAAGTTACTTGTAAAGCCAAATAGTTCTTATTGTTGATGGCAAAGCGAAGGGAATATTACCTCAAATTTTGTAATCAAGAGTGGTCATTTTAAGACCTTTATCACTTAAAAAATCGTATGCCTAATGGAAATGAGAGATTCTCTCGTTTTTATTAAAATGCAGTAATTGACCATGCTAATTAGACAATTTAAATAAAATTACAGTCCTTTAAGAATGAAAATGCATCAAAAATTGGCTATTTAAAGCTTTTTATGCACAGCAATTTTATGTGCCGTTATTTTCAAAGAATACTAAATATTACTAAAAACAGAATTGAAAACATGGGTGTGAAGGGGCGGAAATCACATTATCGTTATCATATATCTGAAGAAAAAATAATAAGAAAATAGTTTTAAACCATAATAAACCAAAAATTCCACGAAGACACCATGATGCATTTAAATAAATATTATATTTTCAAATGACCAACATTTTAAGCATCAAATTCACCCAAGTACCGAAAAGTAATTATGTATAGAAAACTATGGTAATTAATAATAAAAGTTGAAAGAATGTAGAAAAAAAGGATTCGAATCAGAAAGTTGTACAAAAGTGTATAAAAAAAAACAATTTTCTGTACTGAAATCTCACATAATCTTTACAGATTATAGGTAGGGGCCTAAACACATTTTATTTGGATACACGTGCCATCATTCCATTAACATTAATCTTATTCAGCATACAAACGATATACATATGATCTATTATTAAGCCTAAATAGAATTCTAATAATGTTTACGTTTTAATGGATACCCGTTCGCAGCTAAGGATAAAAGGTTCTGCTTCGCTAGTTTCAACAAAACATATGTAAGACTGAATATACATATGCAAGAATGCAGATGTTGTTAACTTCTTTTCACCACTGACATCATTTATTCACTCCAATAAAACTTACAATAAATACACGTTCAGTTTCAGTTTTCTTTAAAAAAAGCATTCTAGTAAAATCTACTTGTAAATATTTTTTTTTAACCATATCCGCTCCCAACTTGGAGCATATGGACTCGTCACGGAGTTTATCTCAACATATGACGAGAGCTGCTTGTTACTCGATTGCTCAACCTCTCTTTTTCGAAGAAAGTAGAGATGGAAAGGATACGAGGACTAGGACAGAACTAGTGATTAGCTAATCGCTGTCACTATGCGTCGCTCTTTGTGATCGGGTAGGAAGGGATTTCCAACAACAGACACCCATGCCTTTGAACAGATTTATCGACTGAAAAAATCCGCTCGTACCGGGATCGAACCCCGATGATCCGGCACGAAAGCCAGCACCGTTGACACTGCGCCACGGACCGGGATTTTGAAAATTATTCACGTACAGAAGCTACTTCCTTAATATAATTCATCAATAATTATCGTTATATATGTATACTCAAATAAGTCTTTGTGAATTTCAATATAAATATTCGAAGCAATTTTGCTTTTTTATTTTTGTAACTATATTAAATTATATTTTTTTATTGACATCTTCGATAATCAGCACATATATTTTTTACCAAAATATTGACTCTTTCACTTTTTTAAAACCCTGTTTTTTCCCAAATTAGTTTTTATATTATATTTTTTTTCGTAATGTAGAATGAAATAATTTGTGTAAGAATGAATTAAAAACCGATGAATGCGAACGAATAAATTAACTTTTTTACTTTATTTGTCCGCACTGAGGTGAATAATTAGAATGCAATATTTTTTGTAAATATGTATATTCATACATGCAGTGGAAATAGTTAAAAGTTTAGTCAGACTGTATGGAAACGTGGTGGGTCTCATTTTAATGTTAAGACAAATGGAAATGTCTCATTTTGAAAGTAACGCTATATTTTTAAACCTATTTTCAAGATTAAAATAATGTTTTATGCGATTATTGTTATTCAGTGTGTTAGTAGTTATGGAATGATAATTTACTGTAAACTCATTATATACAAAAAATACATATCCAGTTTTGATTCTTAGCAGCCGTGTGTATTTCTTATGTTGGCAATTTAGTGATACAGATTAACTGGTTGGAGATAACTGCAATATATAATGGAATACCAAGCGAGTACGTGTGCGGTAGAAATAGTTTCGGACTCATAAATTATTTTCCACCTCTACCGTCCACGGTTTTGCCAGTCAGTTAGCAACAAGAATGCCTCTCGCATGATGCATTGCCCACTTACAACTTGTTTCGTTCGAAGGGGCTACGGGAGGATCTACGCCGTAGCACTACGGATCGTAGAGGCATGGAGGAACAGGGGGTTCAATCCAACTTTTGTTACTTTGCAAACGGAAATTATACTAACAAACCACATTCTCGGAAATTTGTTAGAGTTTATACTGCGAACGCTTTCAATATAATTATGTTTGGTCAGCTGACTTTTTGGCTTTCTAGGCGAATCGTATTATCACTTATTCATTTATTCATTTGACTTCATTAACATCATCAGTCAAATAAATAAACACGTTAACTTGTATACGAGTAGTTTTCATTTAAAATGTATACATATGTATAATTTTACCATCTATAAATATATCGGTTTCTATAATATAATAATATTTGATTTTTTCAAATGAAATATATATTTAACAAGTATCGGTTGTAGCATTTTAATGTGATGATATATAAAAAAAAATGAATTATTTTCAACAGCAAAAAGTTAGATACAGTGGAACCCCGATCTTACGATCTCGCATTATACGTTTTCCCGCGCGGTGCGTTAATTTTCTATAGTCCCGGCATTTAGTTCATATTAAAAACTTTCCCGCATTAATCGTTTTTTTATACTGTCTCTTGAAAAACGTAGAATCGGGATTTCACTGTAGATACTTATAGTATAAGTTGTTTTACATAAAAATGTTCAACAATCGGACTTATTAGATATTTATTGAATATTTTTTTGACAAAGTCTAATTGAAAGCAACCAAAATATTTTTAGGACTGTCAATATTTTTTGGTTATCGATATGTGTATAACATACAAAGGGTGCATTAAGAGTAGGGATTTATTTAAAAATACATTTTTGTATTTCGGAGACCAAAGAGAAAGATTGCAAAATTCTTGGTTGAAATTATATTTTTTATTACTATCAAACATTGATAAAAGCTACAAAAGAAATCACCTATTAATACATAACATCAACATTTTCGTTCTTTCTTTAACTTCAAGGTGAGTTTGAAGCTTTATTTAGTCATGAGCGTCTAATGAGTCACTTGGCTTTATAACTTTGTGATAAATGTCATAGTACAAATATAAAAGCGTAAATTTTTAATTTAAATTGCAGTTATTCCTCCTTCTGTTTATTGTTATTGATCATAAAGCGTAAGCGATTTAAATTTAGTTTCTAAATTAAAGCAAAATAATTGTTGTCTCTTGTTTATATTTGGCGTACACGCAAAGATCGAGGTAAATTTTACAGTATGATTATTTAGAAATCAACATAAGAGACATGATGGATAAAATGATGTCGAAAATTTTTTGGGTAATCCATTCATAAAACTATATTTTCCTCGTGCAGGAGTGTTATGATTTACTTTTAAGTTTTAAGCGCTGCCGATTTTAGATATTGATACCTGGCTTTATCTCGGTTCAGCGCAGAATCGGGCGAGGGTCCTGCCAACTATTTTCATGTCCATAACTCCACTCCATATTGTATAAGTGCGTTGTTTCTCTTCACGACACTTTTTGTAGTATTTCTTTTCATTTTGTCCGATGATTTTCGGTTTACAGTACAAATTCTGCGTGGAGAAACTTTTTTTTTATTTCTAGGCCATCAAAAATGAAATGCTTTAGCAAACAAACGCAATAACAAAACTCTATTTTATGTTAAATAAAAAAAGTACACAGTTTTAGTATTGGCATGGAAAATGATTCTTCTGATTTATTTATGGATTTTCATCTAAGGCTATACATGTTTTAACACCATCAATTTTCTTACGCTTTTCCGATACTGTTCTACAACAATGCCTAGTAAGAAATATTTCGCTCATAATATGTTTTATTAGCATTCCATATGCTCCATTTAGCAAAGGAATATTGTTTTTAAAAAAATATAGTCTCTAAAAAAAATCGGATATTGCTCACGCTTTATAATTTACTGTATGTACGCATGGTTGGTTATTTCTACCCTGCCAAAGTAATAGATTTTGTAGTACAAGGAATTATAAATAAACACCGCGAAATTTATTTGCCTTCTCTACAAGTAAAAACAACATTAAAATTCACTACATCCCTCACAATCGCGTAATGATTTCAAACACACGTCGTTATAAACTCACTGATAGGCAGTTGTATTATCCATGCATCAAACAAAGATACTTGGTCGTTAAGAAGTGAAATTGGTTTCCGAGCCAAAGTATAAAACTCTTACTCCATACTATTTTGGGAAAATTTCAATAATTTTAATTTTTTCAATAATTTGAGCCTGAAGATACTTCTCAAAGAGGCGAAACGCATGTTTCACAAAGTTCATTAAATAGCAAAGCTGATTTCAATTCTAACATTGAAATGGAATTTCTACAGAGCTATCACTGCATCTTTAAGCCGAGTTCATGGCCACGTGGTTAAGCGTCTTGGCTTCGGTTGCGGCTTGGTCGAATCCCAGTAAGGACGGTTTCGTTAACTTTCATTAACTTTACCATAAAAGTTCCTTTCCATTCATTCTCTCTTCTTATACTCGTCAGTGAAGAGAGGTTGAGAAATTGAGTAACAAGCAGAATAGCTATTTTAAAAGAATTTTATTAAGATATGCTCATTCAAAAGTCTATATGATCCATATTAGAGTGGACATGGATTGAAAAATTGTGTTCGAATATGTTTTATTCTTCAGCTTCTGAAAAGCAATAATACTAAAAATTTCACTGTACTCGTATACTATAATTATGCAAATAAACTTTTTTTAGGTCTTTGACTGATAATGGAATTTGAATCGCTTGAATTCAAGTTTTTCTCTGTACTGGATTTTATGACGATGCCAAATGGCAAAACCTTGGTCGCTAGTGACACAACTCAACTGGGAATGTAGAAATTTCAAATGGTTCGAATTTTCAAATAAATTCATTATTAATTTATGATAGAATAAATAGAAAATATATTTATTCACAAACGAATAATGATGTTGTTTTTCTTACAGTAAATATGTTAGTTTTCTGTTTTTTTATTATTTTATTCCTTGATCGTGACAAGAATTATGATTAATTTTTGCTGCTGTGTGGAAATAAATAATTTTATATAAACAAAATCTATTAAAATGATGATGAATTTTCTATTAACATTTTCAAATGAAGACCAATCTTAACTCCAGTGTTCAATTACTTTTCAAGACGCACGCCTAATCATAAAATAAGTTTTGAAATTGAATTACACAACTGTATTGCCAGTATTATTTATAGACTCTTTGAATAAGTCAGTGTTTGAGGGGAAGAGTGCGTATACCGTTTCGTCAGCCATACGTGTGAAGGAAATAGTTTGGTTAGTATTGCAAACGCTCCGTTACACAATACACAACTTTCCCCTTTAAAATAATAACTATTGTGTTGTTAAGTATATTGCTTATTACTTTAAGTTTGCATGAAACTTAAAGCACGAAAGCTCGTGAGTGTGATCAATTCTTGCGCCCCAGTTATGGTGACAAAATCAAATATTCATTCATTTTGGTTGGCAAAATATACAATATAAAATTACCCCGCGAATATCATTTTCATTTCAATAAATCATGACAATTCTGTGCATTTTTTAATTCTTTGTATTTTTATTTAGTATCTTATCTATGTTTAAGCGTTGGTCGCAGCGCCTACTTTCAAAAAAAAAATATTTCATCTGTTCAAAAAGACTTGCTGAATCGAAAAATATATATTCCATAACTTACAGATCAGTCATAATCACACATTATAAGCGGGTATTTTATTACAATATCAGTGAAAGTACCTCTACACAATTTGTTTTATTTGTTTAAAACAATGTCTTTTCAACAAGAAGTGACTCATTATCACCTGAACTTAAAACAATCTACCAAATATATTAACTGTACAATTTCATGAAATCAAATCATTACAATGACTCACTCTTACTTATTTGTTTTAATTATTAGAGAGTAACCGAGGCAATTTTTATTGATATAAACATCAAGATTTTTTAAAATGTGAATAGATGGTTAAACCAAGTGTGTACCACTGAAACACACGATACAAAATATCCCCAACGATTAAAATAATACATGGTTATAAAAAAACATTTTTTGTACGCGAACATTTCAACATTTATGTAATTAGGGTAAATGTTTACTGGTAAGACCTGTCTCTCAGAGTTTCTTACAAAACCCGTGTCGACACCGTTGGCAAGACATTTTCGGGTCAACCGCAGAAACTTGAAGGAGCGAAACCTACAACTATATATTACTCTAGATATATATCGCATCCAGTAGTCCTGAAATCTACTTAAATACCAACATAGATAGTTGCCGAGACGGTACATGTCGTCAACAAGGTGAAAGCGAATAAAGTTGGAAGTTAGGTTGAAAAATAAGAATTTTTAAACAGTTTTTTTACAGGACTTCTTTCGTCAAATAAATTGCTCCCGTTAAAAAGCTTCTGATGAAATAATCTCCGTAAGGAGTTCATATCCTCTACATCAGTGGCTCTTACGTAAAATTGTCCTGTTGCCGCATTTTAAATATAAGGGCTCATACGGAAATGTTTGGTGGCCGCACCAAATTTACTACTGGTATTAATTGCATTGAATACTTTTCTCACTGTTTATGCCACATCTTATATGATATTTCATAATAGTTTTATGAGCAGTTCTTGATGCACAATACAATGAATATGAAATATTTTATTTTTGGATCTTTCTTGTCAAATTAACTTTTAAAACTATTATTTTTAGAATATCTAGTTGTGTATAGTTGTTTTCTTGATTTCTAGTTGTTGGATTGGATAGAAGTTTGCTAGAAGGAATGAAAAACTGTGAATAGCAACCAAATATGGTATATATTTTAGCTACTATACTACATAACCGAAATAGATTCATTAAATCTACTGAAATCTTTTGCTAGGTGTATATTATTAAAACAGTATTCACGCACACGAGTGTAACTCTTATTTAATCCTCGAATGAACAATAGTCGGGATAAGTGTGTTGTACGTATCAAACTCTGGTAACTCAGTATGGAGTGGGTTGTTAGAAAGTTACAAAGTGCCGAAGGCTAACATTTTAGCGGGCAGGAACGCAGGACTCCTTACTCCTTACGGGATCCTTGTATCTTACCCAAGATTCATTGCTGTCGAGATAAATTTGGCCGTATAATTTGATCACGGTCACCAATGCCTTGTACTGATGTACTGTACACTATATTGCCAGACTCGTGTGTTTTATTTGATCTCATTACAAGATTATTATATATTCAAGCAAGCTAAAAATATTTGTACAGTTATCAAGGAAACTTTTGTTTTAAATCCCTTTATGTCATAAAGTAAGTTGGCTATAAAAATTTGTAAACGGACACGTCCCTCATTTTTTTTATAAAATTTAACAATTTTTTCGATGGCTACTTTTTGGAAGTTCATTTTAATACCAAATTAAATAAGTAACTTTGTTACTCAACGTATTGAATAATAATAACACGTAATAAAAATATTCTTCAAGTAATTTCAATTATTGCTAAGATTAATTCTAAAATTTTAAATTACATTTGTTAAAATTAAGGATTTCGACTGAAAGTGCTTGATGGAATTTCAATATCAAATTTGAATTGTTTTGATTTTATACTTTTCCGTGAGTTTTGTCGCTAACGACCGAAAACCGCTAACGAAATAAAATAGGAATCGCTTTACACAAATGTGCGAATAAATACATAATTTCGAGAATATCTCATATATTACTATTTTTTCTGTTAGCAATCAAATTATAAAGGAACAGCATTATTTTACCAAGAACTATTTTAATTTGAATTTTGTACTTTACCATGAGTTTTGTCGCTAACGACCGGGGTTTCGCCATTCCGCATCTTCTGGCATTTCAAGTGCACGGATGTACTTGAACTGACGCGTAGTAAAAAGTTTTTATCGTTTATATGCAGAAATAGTAGTAGATCACTAAGTTAAATTGCTATTAAAATGAAAATTAGCGAAAATTTAACGTAAACAAGTTTTAATGAATTAAGTGGGTTTTTTTTATAATTATCGGGATTATTATCTGGTCATTAGTACTAATTATATTATTATCCTAAAAACAGTAAGTAGTGATTACTATAAGCTTACTAATGGGTTTTTCTACAATAACAGTTTTTAAGCAATTGTCATCTAGTTAATGTCATCAAAGATCTTAATTGGAAGCGGATGTGGATATAAAAAGCAACTTTAAGTGAATTCATATTTTATTGAGTTTCAGTAATATATTAGGTAAGGATAGGTAGGATAGTATATTAATTTTACTCAATACCAAAATATTTTAGACTAAAATCACGACAATAGCGGCTTAATTGAATTTCTATATTCCATACACATAATCTACCAAGCAATGATACTGTAATCTGGAATGGCTTAGAATTTTTCCAAAAATAAGTTTATAAAGATATTCATACCTAAACACATTTAACAGATTTTGTTTAATAAAGTAGCCAATATCATAAGAAAATACTTGTCCAGTTTTTGAAAATATTTACACTTAATAATCTCCGAAGGAATTTAATATGTTTTATAATATTTACCCGCGACGTCTTAAAACGCGTGTTTATACTCGCTCCCACCCTCCGTTCCTCTCAAGAAATATCCCCCACCAGTCGCGCTGCCACTGACCAACCCTTGGTTAAACTATGCGAAATATTTTTAATCAATCTCAATTAGGTCCGCATTTTGGCCGCGGGCCCCACTTGGAAGCATCCGCCCGTGACTTAAGTATTTGGTAACTTTTACTAAGTTTGTATTACAGTGATACCTATATGTACGCACTGGCTCTCTTACTGTGTAGGTATGTATGATATTAATATGTGAATTGATGAATTTTATACGAGCGGCTTTTAGATTCTTTGATATCTAAATTCTTTTAGTGTATGTGAAGTCAACTTTAATCTGCAACCAAGAATGGTTATGGATATACTGTAAATATTCTAAATAGGTAAAGAATATAAATAAAATATATTTTTTAAATAAAAACTATTTGAAAGTACAATCAGAGTTGGTTTGGTTTAGCGAGTGAAGATCTTTAACTGGCATAGTTTACTATAACTGACGGTAAGTCAATCACTCTTATTCTATTTACGCTCCTACTAATTTAACGCTCCGTGTTTCATATGCAAGTAAAAAAAAAGTTTAATCATAATTATATGCACTTATAACTAATGCTATCTTTTTTTTCGTTTCAACAAAATTAAAACTTTAATATATAATTAGTCAATTTAAATTTTATATAAATAATAAGAATCATCCAAGTATTAACCAATATTATAAAACTTGAAAAAAGATTGTATTGCAATAAGTGACTTTATAAGTATGAAAAAACAAAGCGAAAATCATCTAATTTAATATTGAAATCAAAAAAATTCTTGCATCAATATTTAAAATATATCTTACTTATGACAAAAACTAAGTATAAGAGTACTAATTCCGATTTTTGTAAAGGTTTGTAAGGATGTTTTTTGAACAAATCGAAAGATCAAACGCGGTATGTAAAGATACATTTTTTACTAATTTAACCATGTCCGCTCCCAAATAAGAGCATATGGACTCCTCACGGAGTTTATCTCTACGAGAACTGCTAGTTACTCAGTTGCTCAACCTCTCTTTTTAGAAGAGAGTAGGGATGGAAAGGATATGAGGACTAGGATATACATAACTAGTGATTATCTAATCACTGTCAATATACGTCGCTCTTTGGGATCGGAAAGGTGGAAAGAGATTTAACAACACAAACAACCATTGCATTTGAGCAGAATCGATTTATCGACTGAAAAATCTGCTGGTACCGGGAATCGAACACGGTAGCCAACGTCGTTAACCACTGCACCAAGGATCGGGCAAAGATACAATACTTCTGTTATTTCAGTTATTTGTGTAATAATAATTTCTTTAATTATGAATTGGTGATGGTATGAGGCTTTTTAAAATTTTCTCATATATGCTAATTAGCAAGCATGATGTCGAGTTGGTTGTTTGACGTCATTTATTTTTAATGATCACTATACTGTCTCTTATACACTGTTGTCTTATTGAACGGCGGTACCTTCAATTTATCCACGTTCAGTAATATTATGAGATGTGTTATAGTACCAGATTTAAGAAACCTGTGCTTGTGTATCAACACTGCGTTAAGACTCTCCCTTAGCCTGAAGACGTCTCATACAAATAGGATAATACAATTAGTCCGAATTGAATTCAGTCTTCACCGGCCACTTGATTGCTTCTAAATGAATTAAATCCAAGCCTGCATTCGCTGGTTTCTTGTGCCAACTTACAGGAGTTGGCCATTCATTGAAACAAGGTGTGTTAGTGCGGTACATAATTCGAACGAATACCCAAATTAACTAAGATATAAATAGAAATGAATCGAAAATCTATTGAATTCACCCACTGACTATATGTTGTGGGTAACATAAAAGAGTTTTTTAAACTTGGAATATTAATATCGAAACCTGTTTATTAGTAAACATAATTTTATATATAAAAATCAATATCTGTTCGTTTGTTTGTTGGTACTTAACGCGCTGCCATACGGTCCATCCCATTGCAATGAAACTCTGGTAATTTGTTGAGTAAACGTCCGTTTCGAATTCCCAAATCGTTAGTACGATTTCGATAAAGCTTTGGTGATTTGTTGTGTGGATACCTTTGAAGGTTTTTGAATCAGTACTGTTATTTTATAATGATAATTTCCGGTGCGGCTTGCATTTGCAATGACCATCAACAAAGCATATGGACTATCGCTACAAGTGTGTGGAATATTTTTGGAAAATCCATGCATTTCACATGTACAGGCTGTATGTCCAATAGTACAATACTTCAATAAAAATAATTAAAACAAATACAATTTCTTTCTTTGAGTGGCATGGCAGCGCTTTTCGGGTACAGGCTAGTTATTTATAATTTTTGTATTTATAATAATATCAATATTGCAACATTGTGAACCTCTGGTAGAAGGGATTGATTACAATATATCATTTTTAGGTTGCAATCTATCAATTATTATTGGAGACGGATTATATTTAAGCTGATCAGCTTAAAAAGCTCGTGATGAGTAAAAATGACTTTGATCTATACAAAAGAGATATGCAAATAATCTAAAAACTTATTTATTTAAATAAAACGATACATTCTTTTTGGTTTGTATGTTTCTCTGTAAGCACACAGAAAAAGCTTCACTTGCGCATGACGCGCAGTAGAGAAAGAGAGCGTGTGTGTGAGCATGAGCGCCACATGATTTTGAAAGTCATTTGTTGTTTAACCTCTTTGATGAGCCAATTTACAAATATTTCAACAGCTGAGATTTAAAAAAATAATTCATCAATGTGTGTACTTAATTCACCAATGAAGTTTATCAGAGTCAATAGTGCATACTCGTTTGAATAAAAAGAAAAGTTAATTTTTGAATATCAATATGCAGCACAACGCAATCAGGCGTCTCAACATATAAGGCGCTAGCAGTCAACGGGTTGATAATAATATACTTGTAAGAGTAGTATTATTATTATTACGGTCATAAGACAGATTTTAATAATCCTTTGACCTATTCAAAGGAAAAGCCATCATCTTGAAACTGGTATTATCTTTATAAATATTCAAACACGTAAAAGCCACTTAGGAATCCATTTTCCACGTACGTAATAATACGACGTGTATCGTAAGCGCGCTCACAAAGCACTCCTCCAACAAAGGAATAATTAAACTTGGCTAGTGTATCTTCGGAGAAAATTCATCCCGTTAATCAAACCACTCATGGAACCTTGCCACATACCATAAATCATTTACCTTGACCGGGCATTGTCATGAGCGACCAAGCGTTCACTTGTAAACGAATCGCTGTAGCCATTTCACCACAGGCGAACAAAGATCAAGGGCTGGCTGCAGAACTTTTTATCACGCTGAAGATCAGAAACTTAATAGAGCATTTTTAACTCGAAAACATAAATCATAAATTAGAAAAAATCGTATCATCTTATATATAAAACCAAAACGGCGTATGTATGTCTGTGGGTCTGTAATTCCCTTTTGCATTGTTGGTCATTAAGTTGCCATAAAACGAATATGAAAGAAAATATGTTTGAATTTTTATCGGCGAAGACATTTAGTCAAAATGTAATAAATTAGTCTTCTACTGACTTTCCCGGCTTTTATTAATATCATAATGTTTATTATTTACGTGAAGGTATTATTTGACATTTCTTTGACAGCAAATTAGATTTTTTCCTTGAATTTGGACATTTTAATGGGCGAGAATGGGGCTGTCATCAAATTAAATAACGTTTGTGATTTTATTTTAACTCTATTTTGGATGTTAGATTTTGTGATATAATTATTTCGAATGATATAACATTAAATAATTATTGGTCGCTTAGTCCGAGCGACGCCGGGTAGTAATACTAGTATAATATAAAAACGCAGCGCTTTCATCATTTTTACATTGTTCATAGCACACGGTTTCAGCTAGCGAAACATTTTCAACTGTAAAAAGAAGAAACTCGAATAAAATATTTAAATTAAGCTGATGTCATTAAATGCGTCTTAATAACCACTACTATAATTTATTTTATTCATCTTAATGTCGACGAGATCAATTATAAATCGATTAGTTTTGTATTAAAACATTATTAAACATTTTTGTACTTATTTTTTAAAAGAATGCCTTTTCACCATGTTTCTTTATTTTTTACAGCACACCCAATATTAACACCCACCGTACGACATTGGAATTTACAGTGAACACCGTAAAAGTAAAATATTTACTTGATTGACAAAAAAAACAAAAACGCGCTTGCCGAAAATCTAGAATTATTCAAAAATCCATATAATAGGTTTTTAGGTGTTAATTAATTAACTGTCGAGTGTTGGTGAAAATGTATTGACCAATACAACACAATAGTTAGTCTTACTTCCACATATATTTCACTAAGCGTTTTATTTATTGTTTGAATTGTTTAAAATTGAGCCAAGAATCTGGTGTTAGTAGGGCAAATTTTTAAATTCATATTTTGTTTTGCTATTTCCAGCAGTATGCAATAATCCAACAAAATTACTGTAATCTTAAGCGATTCGTTAGTAAAATTAGCACACCCCTGTTGTTTAAAATTGCTTAAACCATTCGGGGTGAGAAGTTGTTACTCCTGGCTTCTTGGTTGTGACTACCCTTTCCTTGGGATGCTGAGGGTGTTGACTGTTGAGAAAAGTACAAGAGGGTGTGGTGATAATCGTGAGGGTGCCCAAAAAGGGTGGCAAATGACCGGTCTCCGACTTAACCAAATGCTTATTTGCAAGATTACACGGTAAGAATGTACTTGCTAGGTGTCTGTGGCCATTGTTTAATTTTTGTACATTAATTTAATTTTTAAGGGAACTTTGCAATTGAGACATGAATGCTAGTGAATACATTGTGACTGGACTCTCACATCCCATAATTCCAAATTCAAATGTAAAAATGGAATTAGGAAAATTAAATAATTTGTTCTTAATCGAATGCATTGATCAGTTTATTTGTTATGTATTCAGCTATATTAAAAATATGAATTCCTCTTTTCTATTCAACACAGATTGTCAATTTTGTAACCGATATATCATGTGGTCATCAGAACTATTCAATATTTAATTAGTTTTAATTATGAAAATAAGTTCTGTATGTGTAAAATGATTCTCATCTCAGTCTATTAATAATAGCCGTGTCATATAAATACCATTATTGGAAAAAAATATCTATCTTCACTCATTCATGTGTAAATGAAAATTCCTCGTCTTGGATTAAAAGAAGTTTTTGACCTATATTTATTAGTATTAGTAGGTATAACTACTTTTACTAATTCGCAATCATAAGACGTACCTGTTATATTTCATGGGATCTATTTTTCAATGCCATCTTCCAATTAAAAGACTTGTATAATATTCTATCAAATATATCAGATATTGTGGTCAAGTGTTTACTATAAAACTTTACTACATACCCAGGTGGGTATAAAAATAATCAAAAATATCTCATATATTATTTATTGTGTAAAAACATGAGTTTGAAGATTAAGTACTTCATTCAAAATTGATAAACTATTAAGCTGAGCCCTGTTTATCTCCAATATTTCTTGGTAAAATAATTTATATTCGCCTTTGTTAATATGTAATATTTCAATGCCTGAGTCTATATTGAACGCGTGATTCTCAATTGAGAATACAAACTGTTAACAATGCGTCAGTTCAAGTACATCCGTGCACTCGAAATGCATGAAGATGCCGAAAGGCGAAACCCGGGTCGTTAGCGACAAAACTCATGGTAAAGTACAAAATTCAAATTAAAATAGTTTGAAAAAAGTTCTTGGTAAAATATTGCTGCTCCTTTATAATTTGATTGCTAACAGAAAAAATAGTAAAATATGAGATATTCTCGAAATTATGTATTTATTCGCTCATTTGTGTAAAGCGATTCCTATTTTATTCCATTTTAAAAGCTTTTCAAAATGTACTTCCAAAGAACCATTTTAGTGTGGCACGCAAGATAATCTTGAGGTGAAGTTTCAGAAATCAACGGACAGTCGGCGCGGCGCGGTGGTTTTCCCCCATCTCCTTAATGAAAAGCCCCGTCCGGTTTCGGCATGTTCTGAAGCTCGGGGGATACCCAAAAGTTACACCATCTTGTACCAACTTGCACTTAGGCCTTCAACAATAATACAAGAGTTGGCTGGCGCCACCTAGTAACAGCTTACTCCTTGTACGTAGAGATGGTGGGAAAGGCTGTTACGAAATATGTTCACAAAAATACTATTCCATTGTACATAGTTTTAAAAGATTTAAAATAAATAATTTAGTGCAATCTTATATTCATCAATTGGTAATCTTTCAGATAAGTGGCTTAATCATTTTTTTTGCATTTGACACATAATTTAAGATGGATGTTGATAGTGGTCCTTATTAATTAATTGAAGATCAATATTTCTACGTGTCAAAAAAAAGCCTTAACAAACCTAACCAAAAATAAAATTAAAAATAGCTAATTAATTAAATATATAACATGATTATTCCACACATCATAAATTAATAAATAATGAACACTGTCGACATCCATCTTGAATTATCTGTCAAATTCAAAAATTTGGATTAACCCCCTCTAATCTGAAAGATAACCCATAAATTTATATTCTCATATACCACTCATTTTTTTTACTCCACTTCAGTGGCACTTTATAATGTGTAAATGAATAGAATCTCACAATTTTAAAAATCATTAACTGGAATTTGAAATTATGTCTCCTGATAATTATTTAATGAAGCATTGAAAATTGCAACACAATGTGCTTCTTGGGATCTGATTATCAAAAACTGTTTTTTAGAACACAATTACGAAGATAGTATCGTTCTGTATAATCGGTTTCAGGAATATTATGTGTAGTGAATAGTTGATGTAATATAAATAAGTCATCATAAATATAAAGCCTTTAAATATAACGACAATATGAATTAATTAATTGAATCAAAATATCATGGCTAGTGGGGGCACAAACTCTTGACAACGCAGCGACGTATGACAAAATCTAAGAGCGTACAGTTATAAAAAAACAAATACGTTAAAATATATCACAGATGACTTAAATTTCAATTTAGAAGTGCAAAGTGTTTCTGATATTTAGCATTGCGTAATGTAGATGGAACTAAGCCGTCTGCAAAAGTCCTTGATTTAATTTAGCAAGTCGAGTATTTATGCAATAACGGTTGAGCTATAAACGAAAAACTTTTGCAGCGAAACGGGCAAGATCGTAGTGCGTGCTACGCAGTAGTAATAAACACGCGCAACTTCTTGCCGTGATGAAAATTAAACGAACTCTTGGAATTCGCAAGGTTTACGCTCATATATTTCTATTATGCCCGTTTCACATAAAGGATAGCCCTATAATTTCAACCCTCCGGCCAGCCCTCCTACCCGAACTAAATACCTTCGGCCAGCTACTCTTCAAATCAGGCTCGAATGAAACAAGTTACAACTTTATTGTCTTACATTAATTTAAATTTTGTCGATATACCTACAATAGTTTTAATTTCGCCAAATTCGTTCTTTTTTCAAATGTTATACTTAATGTATAACTTAAAAAACATATCAATTTCAGTACAGTTTTAAATCACATCTAGGGTTTAACCTTCCAAATTAATGCAACTCATTATTTAATAATTTGTATTTTTAGTCTCAAGTAGTATTATTGTGTGTTTTTATTTAGTAAGAATAACCGCTCTCCCAAATACCCAACTTAATTGTATTATTAATTTATAATCTAAGAATATTAGGATAAATTTTAACCTAATCAGTAAAACAAACGTGCTATCGTAAGTCTGATGATACTTCTTAAAAATACGAAACACGTGTTTTAATTTGTTACAAAATATGTGGAATAAACTATTTTTTTTTAATTTTAGAGCTTCTACAAAATTAAAAACGAATCCATTAAAAGAAGTATCCACGTAACAAATTATAATTTAAGTTAAACTGTTCTTAGATATATTTTTATTATAAAAACGTCCAAGCATCGTGCAAACGTGCAGAATAATATCTTACATATTGTTTTAAGCAAAATGAATAAACAACATTGATTCATTTGGCACTCGCATTAGTTTATGTGTCAGATGTATCAGAAGGTGTTCTCCAGGATAAACTTTGACATCCACTTTCTTAAGCACTATCCACCCCTTGAAATAAAACCCCCAACTCCTTGCCCTTGCTCGGGGCACTTCAACTGGACTTTGTCGCCAACTTTACTTTTAATAGTTACTGTAAACGCCCGCGTGCATACATTTCTACTAATTCTAAGGTCCAAAACTATTAAATTTGGAGCACGGACCAGCGGTACGGTGCGACTGTTGGAATAGTAATAAAGGTTGGAAGGTACAATTACCTATTTGTCGTCGCCTATTAATTGTTCAGTACTAAATTTTCCCAATGGGATCCTTTTGAAGTATTTTATGCAAATACTGTTCTATGTGCTGTTTAATGACATGAAGTTTTCATTAACATGAGAGCATACATATATATTTACACAAATTGTTAATTAAAATAAGCCACTATTATAATAATTATCTGTATAGCAATTCTCAACAAAACATATCTTCATACTCAAATAAATTTGAATTTAAAATCTTATGAAACTTATATCACTTATTTGATCGGTTGATTACCAATTTAACCGATACAGTAAGGGTGCAAAAACAAGGTACATTTATTTTTGCCAAATTAATTTGAAAAAAAAAGTAGAGTTTATGTTTTAGGCTATTTTTTAAACAAACCTTAATTAACACCTTAAAAGCATTTATCAATTTTGAAATTGTGTATAAAGTGTCTTAATTATTGATTGAATATAAGACTTGCATATAAGAAGACGAATACAATCGAACTACTTATTCGACATAAAATTCATTTGGATCAGAACTGGTTTCACTCATCGTGCATTTTCAACTGATAAGATAAGAAGAAATACAATACAGAGTTATTTATACAAAAGCTAAATTAGACTAATTAAGGTGTGACAAACAATTGGTAAAAGAAATCTGAAAATAAAACAAATATGAAATATTAATTATGTATGTAGAATACTTACAAAAAATTTCTTATTGTTTATTAACATAAAAGTATTCCACCAAATACTGTCGGCAAACACCTTATAAAATGACGACTATAATACATTCAAACGATATCGTGAGTTGGTTCAATTATCTTGAAAACAAAAAGTAGCGCAGGAACCATTTAGAATCATCTTGAATTTCTTGCTACAAAATTTGATTCAAAAATATTCTATGTCTATACAAAATAACGATTGCTTTTAATTTTGAAATATCTCAATAGTCTCTTTAGTATGTACTTAGTTTCTAGTCAATTTAAGCTGGCTATGCCTATCCACCTTTGACTAACGTCAATCTTACCTAGATTAATTCGCTAGACTGAATCAAATCAAAGTTTCGAAATAATTACGAGTAATCCACGCAAATGGAATGAAGTTCTAGTTTTAACGAATGGGTCTCTGAAATTCGAGTCCGTCTGCTTAATTCGTTAAAGTTTTGTAATGAAATTAAATATACGATAATGATAATATTAAGACACTCTGCAGGAATTAAAACCATTCAATTAGTTGCGCCGCTTGGACACTATTATCTCAATTTAAATCACTGTATAAACTGTTTTAATTTAAAATTTTGTATTCAAAACTAACACACTAACACATTTATAGCTGATTTTTTCTACTTGTGGACTTTTTAATCGCTTTTTTTCTTTTTTCCTTCTTTAATAATAAATAAAAAACGTTTGGTGATACGCGTAGTTTCCAATCCTTTTCTATTTTGATTTTATTTAAGAAAAACTATGCAGGAATGCTATATAAAATTTAATGAACGCATCACAATCATTTTAGTACAAAAAGTAAGTTTTTTTAAGTGTCCCATTTTATCAGCTTGAAATTTTAACTCAATATTCAAGTAATACTTTTTGTATGTTTAAAGAAAGTGTAAAGATTTTTTAAAAATGAATTTTTCACAAAAAAATGCCAATTTGTATTTAATTATTTCTTAACAGAGGATCTTACCAGAAGCTGTTTAATGAGAAAAGGTTGTATGAAAGGGCTTGAAAGAAAGGCTTGATCTATTAAAGTACATGAAATAACTTATCTTTTCCCTATATGTATATTGTGGGTGGTATAAAAACATCATGCATTTGTGTGAAGATTCATAAATTGATTAGAAATTAAATTTGCTAACGATTTCATTTAGTGTTTCGAATCAATGACACAGCAACCGGATTTTCGAAGCCCGATAACACCTACCACACAGCCAACATTAAAAAAAACAATCGTTAATTTCTACCCATAAGATAAACGTTGTTTTTATTTTCCTTTATCTTTTAATACTAAATCACCATCCATCTTAATATGACGGCATCGTTCCGCCCACCTAACCGGTGGTTCTTATGTAAGCATCTAGTAATTATCGAAAGGCGCCACCTAGCTGGCTTGTACACGCCGCCCTTAGTCTCGGTCAAGTGAACAACCTATTGTCCGCCCAATATCTTCGTCTAAAAGTGGTTAACAGATAGTTCTTCGCTGGAACATGGAAGACATATTTTCTTTCCGCGTTTTTTAATTACGATATATTTTGCATCTGATTTTTTTCAGTGCTTACACGACAAATTTTTTACCATTCGTCACATATAGTATATACTTTACTGCCATTTTATATGTATAAGCTTTAATAACTGATTTTTTCTTAAAAGGATTTATCTTTGAGCTTGTTTTCTAGAAATAATTATTAAACTTGAACTGCATAAGTGAAATTGAAAAATGGGACAGTAAATCATTTTTTTAATCAAACTTTAATTTTAGTTATAAAATATGGAGCAATGGACTAGAGACTCGAATTACTAGGCAACTCAACAACTCGAGTATTGAGTAGTACAATTTCTAAATACTCGAATACTCGAGTATACTCGAGTACTCGAGTATACTCGAGTAGTTTCAGATGTACTATAATATATATTATTAATCCAAATGTGTGTATATAAATAGATGGTTAGTAAATAAACAAGCTAATTTAATTTCACTAATACATTTATTTCAATTAATAATATAATAATAAAACACATAAACCTATATTTTAAAAATAATAGAGAATTTAACGTCTCAAATTTTAAAATGGCTTAAAGTTTTGTTTTAATAATTCCTCGTAGGGCATTTATAAATTACGAGTATCGAGTACTTGAAAAATGGACGAGTGTTTTCGAGTATCGAGTATTTGATACTCGAATTAGATTCTCTACAATGGACTCATACTGAATCAGTTGACACAAAGGTGTGTGTTTTCTAGTACTGATCGCAAGCAAACTTCTCGACATTTCTATTCAAATAATTATTACGAAAAATCTTGTAGTTAACTGATCCTCTTCAGAGTCGGAGAGAAATGAGTGCAATTTTAGTATTGTTGAATAATTAAAGACATTATTGAATCAAGCAAAACATACGGGTTTTACTAACTATTCTGTCTCTTCTGTCAAAAATTAGAGTAAAAATTTTTTCTATAAAATTACTAATTTTTTTCGGAAACTTACACGTCACAAAATTTACGCACTGCTAAATGAATGATTTATATTTTTTATACAGTCATAGTGTTTATAAAGTTTATTACAATATGAAGTGTTGCCATATAAATATATAAATGAAGATGAAGATTTCAAACTAGTTCACGTGATGTAATATATATTTATGGGCCTTTGATTGGGTTTTGTATTAGTCCAACCTATTTCCAATATCATGCAAAATTCCTATCATAACTTAGAAGGGTAAATTATTTAAGAAATGCAATACCTTAAAATCATTTTCAATTAGGTAATCTTTCAAAGAATTTTTGAATAGGGGCTGCCTGAGAAAAGGTAAAGTTACCGGAAATTCTCCAACTATTTGTGAAGGTAGCATTGAAATAACTTGTAAGTTAATTGTTTCTTCTTAAATAACTTAGATGTTTAAGGTTTGATACAGTTTTATTGACTTTTTAAACTATTTTTAAATGTTAAACGTATTTTATTTGTGAATTCTTTAACGCTTAAGCCAAAGCTATTAAAACATCACATATATATTATGATAAGATGTTTTAGAATGCAGTATTTTTAAAGCTTATAAAAAGAAGTTTAACTTCCAATCACGTACTGGTAAATAGTGTTAAACGAATTTAGTCACATGGAAATTCATTTTTTATTTGAAATTCAAACACACTAAAATTTTCCAAAGCTTGAATATTAACTTTGCGCCTATAATACAAGTCTTATATTATAAGCTTTAACTTTAGTGACAAAATTAGTGAATTTTTATAATTTTAAGCCAACCACTAGTTATGATCATTGAATTATCATTTTTACTAAAGATAAAGAATTTCTATTTATAGATTTCCTTTCGAATTGGAATATAATAAAGACCCTAATAAGCAAACTAATCTGTTTTTGGTTAATTACTAGTGTTCGAACATGTTAACGATACAAGAAAGAGACGAAGAGGATTAGGAGTTAACATATTGCTTACACTTTTTACTTTTGAAATAATTCAGAAATCAATAAATAATAGTGTCTGACTAAGAATTTTTACAGTTATTTGGGATGAAAAAATAAGAACGTCACAGCTCAGCTTACGTGACCAAGTTTATTCAAAGTGCAATACCAAATATAAAATTTACCTTCTACGTCGCATTCGTTCATAAATGATAAAATCTTATACGCGAATAATTTATTCCATAAATTTATTATCGTGGAAACATTTATTATTCCACATATGAAAATTATTCACATAAAGAATCCGTCGCTACATCAAATTTGGCTGGCAGTAACTTGTGCAAACAAAAATTATATGAGGGAAAACCGAACGTTTTCCCGTAATCAAAATCCTCAAGAGCAATCTCATGATAAACGACACATCTTCGGCAATAAATCCACTCTGACCGGAGCAAACTCCGTAATGAGCAATCCTTTCAACGAACAATTTATCAACTTTCCAACCGCTGAGTATCAACATCCAAATGACCGACTATCATCCGCTCGCAAAATTTATCGCTTACGCCAACAGCCGAGCATACATCGTATCGAATGACCACTAAAAGGTAAACCGGCCTCCAATAATCCTAATTGATAACGGCCCCCTCCGTCTTCTCGAAGATAATATTAACTAATACTCTGAAATCTCCAAACCCAATATTGGCCGACGTCTTATAGTATCAACCGCAAGCCGGACTTGCAGATTCTGCAAATATAAACCGAGGCTTGCTACCCCACACCGCGCCGCGTCTATCAAAGCAAACCTTTTCCCATTATGGCTTACATAAACACTCCGGCTATTATGCTTATTCCTGTCTATGCGGTCGGACAAGGCAGGACTTCCAATCGACGTATTCAACACGTGAAAACATATAATGGCAAAAAAAATATTTTCAAATCGAAAACATTTTTTGCATTTAATTTCAATGTTATTAAGCATTTTAAAATTAGCTTGATGATATTTGAATAGTTAACATTTTGTACTTTTTCATGAATTTTGGCATTTTAAATTCACGAATGAACTTGAACTAACGTTGGCATTTTGAGATTCAAAAAATTTGCAGTTAACATATTTTCAGGAAAACAACAGACGACAAAAATTACACGTGAAAAAAATAGCGGCTTCTGCCTTAAAAAATTCTGACCTGTTTAAATGGAACCTGTGGACTGTGTTGTACTATATTTATTGTTTTCCTTAAAACGTTAGCTACGAAAACATCACGTTTTAGGGCTAAACATTTAAAATAATTTGACAAGCAATAATTTTAATTGATATAATATCTCAATATTTTCTGCATTAATTTCAATGAAATTTATATTGCACGGTAAATTCCATTGACTGCTTTCTTGCTTCTTTTTCAAGTATATAATCCACAATAAAAAAGCGGATTTTCTGACAATGGTGATACTTTTTTGGATCGTAATCATAACATCATATGTTTTCTCAGCCTACTTTTGTAGTTAAATGTTTTTCAATAAAAACAAAACATAATTTAAATTGTTTATTTTATCCTCTGTCAATAGATATTTGTTAACGTTTAAAATATGAAGTGAAAGATTCTTCGCACGGTAGAATAGAAGGCGATAAAAAAATGCACACACCAGCTAACCCTTGCTCGTAGAGTAATAATGATTCTTAATATCAAACGATAAAAAAGCCATGTTAAAAGTACAATATATTTAATTTTTCAATATTGCAGTCATGTAATAATT
Source organism: Himalopsyche kuldschensis (assembly GCA_028554975.1). Lineage (NCBI taxonomy): Eukaryota > Metazoa > Arthropoda > Insecta > Trichoptera > Rhyacophilidae > Himalopsyche > Himalopsyche kuldschensis. The sequence continues at coordinate 3,959,181 of JAHFWI010000016.1, read as the reverse complement.
TCATTCAAAAGCCCTGACAACTAAGAAAATCCACAAGCATCGCTAGACACCTAAGACCGATTGAGGAAATCTTCTTAAGATAAAGTTCGGTTAGTTACGCCAAGTTGTTTGAATCAATTCAAGGAATTCGGTAAAGGGCAATCATTTGACTTACCGATGCCATTACCTATTATTTTGGCTATATACGCAGTGGGAAAGGAAAACGTGGGGCAAAATAATCTCTCGCTATTGGCATTAAACAGGCCAGAGGAAATTTGTGGAATTGATACACGGGTGTCATGACAATCAAAATCACATAGATTGTCGTGTGATTTACTTCATGAAAAGATATGGTTGAAATAATCAATCAATCTGAAAATAAAAATATTGATTAATTTTTAACATAAATTCTGTTAAATTAAAAATATTACAGAATTGAGCTCCTCATCGAATAAGATTATCCAGTGAAAAACCTAATTTTACAACGGAATGTCATCCGGATTTCCTTTTATATGATATGACCGGGTTCTTATCCGCAAAAAAATATTTGGGTTTTCTTTGGTTACCTGAAGATATTTGTCAATTCAATATTTTATACTTTTGAATGCATATCTGTTAATATTCAAACACAACATATTCAACATCATTTTCGGAGATCTACAACTATTGTAAATTATTTCAGAATCGTATCATTTACATTTTGTTTCTTGTTTTTTTAAAATAAATCGCGATAATAGTGTTTTGGTTTCATACACGTACATTTATTTTACACAATTTTTCCAAAGACAAAGAGAGTGAATGGTTTATAATTCATGTGTTTTCTCTAAATGCAAAGAACGCAACAAAAACGTCCAGTAAAAAAACAAGTATTTTTACTTTGCCCTGTAACATGTCTGGTATTTACATTTATAACATTCAAAGCAAAATATTCCATGGGTAAAATATGTGAATTAATTTCAGTATCGATATGTTTATATTCTCTACAAGATTATGAAGTGTCCATAAGATTTATTAGTAACCTAAGCTTTACATATTTTTCAACATTTTTTGCTAAGCCCGATGAATAATAACAAGGCAGTTTACCATTGGGATTACTTCATCAGCAAGAAAACGCAAAGTGCCTTAGATGGTCCAATTTTCCCACACCCAAACGCAGCCAATATTGTGTTATTTATTATTTCAGTTCATAATTCTTACAAGCAACTCGCATTATCATCATTGTGAATACAACCCAGTGAAAGGAGATGTCTTTGTCATGAGGTTTTTTATCATGGTCTTTAAAATTACTGTTTTCGCTAGAAAAAAACTCGTTTATTATAACAAAAGTCAAGCAGACTGTTTTTTTATGAATGTATTGTATCGATAAATTCAATTACAAACAATGACATGTTTTTATCGATGCATTTACTCTCGTCTAAATCCGGAATTTTCTTAATACTGATTCGTTTTAAACACCGTCTTTCATACTTTCTTATCCTCTCTGAAAGAAAAGTCCAAAAACAGATTTATACTCTGTTAGATTAAGATTTTATTGTTGATTTTTATTTATAGATTAAGAAGATTTTTGTTAAAGTCATGCAAACTATGCCAGAACGTCGAATGATTATTTTCGCTATGATATGTTGACAACTTTAATCTATTTTTCCATGCATGCTGCCATCAGTGACGGGGTGTTGGGGGGTGCAATGGAAGATTCAACCATTTTTGCAAGAGTTCTTTCCTATTCATTGGATTTTAAAACACTTCCATAGCATGGACTTTCAATTCAGATGTTCGCAATACCAACTGTTTCTCTTCCGTAGGACGGAAAAATAGTTGAATCTTCCTTTTGCACCCCCCAGCACCCCGTCACCAGCCGTCACTGGCTGCCATAGTATGCTTATTTGGCTTAAGTTGAAGAGTTTCCAGTGTTAACGCTTTATCATGTACTTATTCGTTAATTAAATTATAGAATTAAAGTTTAGTCGCACGGATATCTATGATATCTGAATTTATTTCTCACATAAACTATCCCTAAAACTGGATTTGACAATAAATATTGGCAACTCGCTATTCTATTCTATTATGTATCTCTTAGTCCAATCTTCTTGTCATTTATCTATCTTAAAATAAACACGCCGTGTGACTGAATAGTAATAGTTTTCATTTTTGTTGATATACGCTCCATTATTGATTACTATTATCCACATTAGGACTGATATTGCTAACAAAAAAAAACTTTAAGGCAGACTTTGTTTTTAATCTGATGGATATGATCTGTGAAGTCCACAATATGAGCGATCGCCAAAGAACACCTAAGCCACTCGCCAAATCATTCCATAGTCACCCTCCCGCATAAATTATAACGGTATATTAAATCCGTACAATTCTGAAATGTTTTATATTCACCGCGCGAGTTTTAAGTTCTGGCTCGTTGGCCGTCTCATAACGCCACTGCGCGGTGTTAAATTATCTATGTATGTTTTTTTGTGTTTTATTTAAGCGGCAATAATTTATGATTTGCATGTCCCGGCTCTTACTCAGCGAGGATACAAGACCAAATCCCCGGCAAAGAAGTTCATCCACCTTATATTTATTGTCTCATCTCGTCACTGGGTGGGATGAAACTTACAGCCAAAGCACGGGCGATATGAAAATTATTGTTCACTATAAGTCACGGCTCGGCAAAAGAGGCTTTTTTAAATTCATTCAAATTGTATTGTATGATTCCGCATTCCATTTTTTACAATGATTTTGATGTCTTGTTTAGCAAATGACATTAAGTAAATAATTTTTAGAAGCATTTCAATACAACGTTTTTCGAAATTTATTTCGCTCGTGGCGAACATTGTCAACTGAGTTGTTCCAATAAATTTAATGTGGACTAGGTACTAAAAATGTCAATGTATTTTAGTTCTACATAAATTATTTTATATATTTGTTGATTATAATGCCAAACCACCAAGTTTTGACAGTGAACACCTTAAAAGTGAATAACTAAATACTTTAATTAAGACAATATCGTTGTTTTAAAATGATTAACTTTGAATTTTAATATTTCAATAATGACTATTGATAATAAAACATAAAGTGTTACACCGATTTATGACACTTTTTAAATGGTTTCCCTTTCACGCGTTAACAGAAAATGCATATTTTTATTCAGTTCATCTTCGTTACCGTATTTTTCTTTCAAGTTTACTGGTAGAAAGGCATTATTTTAAATAAGCTAAATAATGATGCTTAGCGATCTCGATCGACATATCATTTGATAATGATTGCGATGAGCGATATCGGTTCTGATCTCATCAGAATACACGTCTTACAAGTTTACCAGCAAAATAAAAAGGTGTTTATTAATGTCGTTAAAGTGTTCAAGAAATTCAATATGTAAATATAATATTAACAGCAAAAATTATAATACAACTATTAACTATTTACGGCTCGTATATGTGTTCATTATATTTGTTTCTAGAGTCTCCATCTTCCAAAGATAATTGGCATTATAGTAGCCACAGCAGAGTTGACTGTTTTCATATAGTAATTAGTAGTAGTGTCTAGGCTACGATAACAATTCACCAAATTATGCCTGAAAGCTAATGATATTATACTATCATTATTTATAGCTGTGCCAACTCTTTTTTGCTGGCCATAACATTATATATGATGGATATTTTTGGGCGGCGGTGTAGTTTGAAGTCCGTGCCGGTGCGCGGGACTGACAAATTTGACTCTTTGGTTGAGCGAAATGAGACGAAATCCACTTTCGAGTATCAGGCAGCCCGCCCTGCATACGATGCGTGGATCACCGCCCACCTAAATCCGCCCTACCAAACTGAGATATGTATGGACTATAACGGTGATATATATATTTTCTCAGTCATCTCATATCTTTAAATAGCAACCGTAGACGTATGCATGCAATGTCAAATTTAATTCGGTAAAGTGATATAAAACAAATATTCGACTTGAATTGAAAGAGGACATTGTAATTTATAAACCTCAAATTTAGTCTTTAGAACTTAATTTCGAATTCTATTCATAGAGCCTAATATGTACTATCATTTTTATATCATTTTAAATTAATTACCATACCGTATAACTACTAAATGCATAATAATATTTGAAGATTTTTCAAATTTACACAGCTTGGAGCACCTATTACAAAACTGCATTATAGTATATGATCAAGGTCAATTTTGGCCTTGCGACTTTTAATTCATCAGCTGGAATGTACTGCTTTTAGAACGATTATGAAAACACCTTGCGATATATATAATAGTAAACAATGGCAGTCATTGCCTACTTGTGCGTAACCAAAGCCAAACATCATAATTTGTTTGTCGAATATGTCATTTGAGTCACCAGACACAAGGGCTGTTACGGCTGATCAATTCACTGCGTATTGAGGTAGACATTTTCTGCAGTGAAATTGGTGTTTTGTTTTAATTTTTTTACTTATACTGTTTTTATATAAATAATATTTTGTGTTTTATGCCATCCTCTGTATAACACTGTTTCTTTTTTGTTATATTTTATTTACTATCTTTTTAATATTTTTCAAATGCATGACGCATTGGAATCAGCTGTAATTTCATGTATTTTTTAAAAACAAACAATCAATAATTGACATTTATATGAAAATATGCTTAGTAATTCGAATTTGATCTATGACAGCTTGTATTGTTGTCTTCAAAACGTTCCAATAACTAACCCTGTAAACCGGCAAAATAAGTGTTCCATAATAAACATTTCAAGCAGACTTTCAAAATTAATTTAAATATTCACCTGCAAATGAGATACGCCGTTTTATATCTCATTTTAACATGTGCGACTAATTTAAAGTCACCTTTAATGAGCAAAACTTGTCATGTTAAAAGTTGTTAAATTGCCGAGGGACCAACTTTGGCGGATCGCAATAAAATATCTCTCTGTACATATCTTGTTCTTACCTATAACTTCTACTGCGGTCGCGAATTGTGCGATTCAATCAACGAAAGATGACTGGATATAAATAACAAAGAAAAACAATTGACTGAATGTGGGATCAAATAACAAAGAACGCATTATTATAAATGTCGTTTCTAGCTTCGATACAATTTATTTTGCTTCATTTCCCGTTTTATATGGTTGGAAAAGCCGCTATTAATCTCATACTAATTATTCTAAGCGGTTTTTATTTAAAAACAACTTGTTAGACGTAAATTTTGAACAGTAAGTTTTCTTCATTTACAAAAAATGGTGCTAGGATTAATAATCAATAATTTTAAGTCAGACTTTATTAATGAATAGTTGATGTTTTATTATACTATACCATTTCGGACATCGTCGTTACGGCTAGAGACTGATTTTTTTTGACAAAATAGAGTAAAACCTACCGAATACCCATGATTATTTTTGTATTTCCATATTCCTGAAATCGCTGAATTACTACCGAGTGGAAAAAGAAGCAGAAATCGGTGAAGCTTCTTTCAAGGCACTCTTTTCAATATTTTAACAGCAATATTTCTAAGCGTGATTCATCTGGGGTCAATAGGTTTGTAGTAAGAGCAATTATACAAATTCTAATATTTATTATAACAGTAGAGTGTAGAAAACAAAACTATACGTACATAGCTCTTCTTTGCAGGAGTTTTCCTTATCTGTGTACGACTTTGTAACAAGTTCCCGACTTAACCCCTGTATAAAATAATATTTATGGCATTTACGCGATGACAAAACATAGGGCACTTGTAACATCTATTTTGCGGGTAAAAGTCCGCGATGTGAGTTGGTTAACTCACATTGTGGTATCCTGGAGATTGTCGAGTTGGTAGCTCTACCTACCTCTCAATAGGATAAATATATAAATTTCATGAATTTCAGATTTATCTTAAATATTGTTTTTTTATGTATGGATTCTAAAACAATATATATGTACTCAAAAATTCAAACCAACGTAATAATGTATTCCAATTGTATTGAGTAGTGGATAAAAATTAATATGCTACTTGTAGCCTAACTTCTTTCAACCTCGAAAGGTGTATTTAACGGCCATCACAAAAACCTGCCTTTGCTTACGACAATGTCTACATTTTCACATGCAATACTTCGATATACGAAGAAAAAATATTGTTTCAATCATCTTTACACCCTTATCACCGCTTATGTCCATGTCTAATTTTGAAGACAAACAATTGTGTTTTTAATGATTTTGATTGAAACTATTTATACATATTTAACATAATACGCTTGTAATATAAAAATAACTTAACCAAATACTGTAAAGTAAAAAGTAAGCACACAAAGATCTGATAACAGTGACTATGTTTTTTTTTTTTTTAAATGCTTGAAATTACAATTTATAGATTTATTTTAGACAAATACTTCATCGTGTTAAATATATTTGAATCATTCTGTTACCTTCGTCCACTTGATATAACTATTTCCGTTATTTAACTTAATATTGGTTTTTCGTATTGGTAATTTACAGTAGTATCTCACGTTGCCTAATTTTCAATCCCACCTGCAATAATCTAGCCTTGAACCCAGCTACTATTGTATATCTTTGGTTTCAACACTCTCAACCCATTTCTGATGATACTACTAGCTATCACCAGGGAATTTAATCCAATTACCGAAGTGTTCTTCGGATAATTCTGTGCTACTCAACTTTTCCTCGCGCACGACACATTGAAAGTTTTTGTGGCACATTATTGAATACAATTATACCATTTGATATTTTGTACACAAAGCATTTAGTAAAGGTTTTTATTTACTAAATATACAGTAAACAAGAAATATATACTCAGTATTTAAAAAAAAGATTATTGTCACCATCTTGTCAAGGAAGCAGCCATAATATGTAGTGTAGTGGACGCTTCATACTTTTCAGTGATTGTCCAAATTGTGATAAGTCAGCATGGGAAAGGTTCTCCTTTCTTAGAACCGCCCTTGACCAACAAGTAAAATCTAAAAGAGAAAAAATAAAATTTAAATATTTTCCGTAATAAGTGTGTCAATTAATTCATAACTGCGGTCACGCCATGTTTATAGTGGCGAGATATTTAAATTTCCTTTGTACTCCCTCTACAAATCTCGAATCAAGAAAAACGAAACTGTCTTGAGAAAATGTAAATGTGTTTTGTCTTTTTTAAAGGGAGAAAAGATACAGCCAGTGGCTTGCGTACTTTAATATATTGGTTTCGCAAAATAGTGGCGTATAAACAAAACCTTTTACGAATTTTACGTTAAATGTTTGACTTCTTCAATTTGATATTCGGTATCTTCGAAATAGTTAAATTAAAAAGTGTCCATATCAACTGATCTCATAAGTAAGGTAACGCCTAACAACTAAAATGATATATAATTAAAAATATATTCGCTAATGTGCATTTTCGGTTCACAAAATTACTCAAATTATATTTATTTACCCACGATGCTTGCGTTATATTAAGGGTATCGTGTAAATTATAGAACATCGCATATTTATTTCAGTAGTGAGTTTTTCTCTCTAAGCCTCGTGTTATATTTATAAAAATAACTGTCTTTCGTACTTGGGTATTCTTATAGTTGCCTTGTCGACCTCTCCATCTGTGACGGAACTTCCGAGCTTGAGTCCCTGTAAGAGCAGATTTTTTCAGTCGACTTATCGTTCCTGTTCGAAAGCATGGTTGTTTGAGTTGCTAAAAATCTCTTCTCATCCTGCTGATTCCAAAAGTGGCGCGCATCGAGAGCGACTAGATTCGTTGTTCTAGTCCACGTATCCTTACAATACCTTCTCTCTTCGAAGCAGAAAGGTTGAGGAACTGAGTAACAAGCAGTTCTCGCAGAAAAAGAACAACTTTTTAGATACACTCCGTGAGTATTTCATATTTCCACTCTGGGAGCGGTCATGGACAAAATATACATATTCAAGACCGTGGCATATTTAGACCATCTTCATTTTAAATTTGTGTTTATGTATGCGCATTGAAAATTATTTGTAATTTTTATAACAATTAAAACCATTTAGAAGAAAATGTGTGAGATCAAAAATCATGAAATGGCACTGCCTTCAAAAGCAAGCAGCGAAGAAAAATGACTTTACCAATAACGCGCGAATATTATGTAAAGTGCAGCAATTACCCGACAACTTGCTAAGAGTTCCATCGGAGAGAGAAAAAGTAATGGCTCTTTTTTACACCGCTAGAAAGGAATAAGGTATGACGCACCAAAACGTTATTTAATGTCACGACGTTAAAATTAACATAAATAATAACGTCATTTGTATTTTTTCCTCGAGATTTTTTCTCCCGCAAGCATTGCTGGGAAGGCGGCACACTTAGGGAAAATTGCGTGCACTTAAATTCAGCTTTCGTGTTTTTTATGAAGCGCCTCTACCGCGCAGAAGGTCGGCGAGATTCATTTTTGTATCGGCGGCGCTCGGGTTGCCCCCAAATCGGGCATTATTTATTTAATTAAATCATAAAGCTTCATAATCGGAAAAATATGAACGCAAAAAAACCAACCCTACTGTCACACTGACTTTTTATTAACAACTTTCAAGGTGTACGAAAAATCTGGCTTTTTGGCTCATAGCTTATTTTGTAATATTCTACCGTTCATTTTTTTAACACATTTGTTTCCTTGTTTTAAAATAAGCCTAATAGTAAGCAAAATTTTATATTGAATACTATACTACTTCATGTTATACGATTGAAACACAAATAACACATCGATTCACGAGACAATATTTTTTTTTTATTGTTTGATGTTTGTATTTTTCTACGAGTTATGCGCGTCACGCGTTAGTTCAAATCTACTCGTGCACTTGAAATGCCTGAAGAAGCTGAATGACGAAAACTGGATCGTTAGTGACAAAATTCATGTAAAAGTACAAAATTCAAACGATTCAAATTCGACATTAAATTTCCATCCATCATCTTCCGTCGAAAACCTCAATTAAATAGTTTAATACAAATAACTTAAGCTAACATTTTGATCAGTAGTGGCATTTTATAAATGTGCGCATCTTCCGCTCCCGTCTGGGAAGTATTTTATTATTTTCATTCAACCAAGAAAATACCCAAAATATACAGCATAGCTAATGCATAAATCAGGAAATTAAAATTATAATCTTAGGTCAGGATTTGCATAACACCTTCAATCAATCAAGTGTAATAATTGTATTAAAATATTTATCATTCTTATAATATTCAATTGTATCAATAGAGATCTTATTACATTGATTTTTTTTTCATATAAGTATTGCTAATTTTTGTGAGACATGATTTGTGCCACCCCTTTATATTTAAAAATATTACACGAGGATTGATAGATGAATGAATGAATTACGTTCCTTTTACGGTACTATCCGTTAGTAGGTGCTTCTAACTGCCATTGGCGTATAGGGGGAGGTAATGGATTTAACAAGAAAGGGGCAGGTCAGGCATTATAAGACGTGGCTCTCACTTACTTTTATGTTAAAATTTATTGTTAAATCATAAATCTACTTTACAAGTAGTATTTTATAACATAATTCAGTGTTAGATCTTGACTGGTGGATAATAATTTAAATGGTTATATGTATATTATTTTATTTTATAATTTTGAATTTTGAGATGCTTTGAAGGTGCTGATGGAATTTCAATATCAAATTTGAATCGTTTGAATTTTGTATTTTTCAATGAGTTTAGTCGTTTACGACCCGGGTTTCACCTTTTGGCATCTCAGTCTGTTCAAGATGATTTATGCACATACCTGAAGATATATGAACATACAGTGCTTTTTTTTGAAAAAAAAGGTGCCGGAACGCACTTTTTTCGAGCAATTTCTAAGAAGATTTATTATATATTCGAATATCATTTTGATAGAATAAAAGGCGACTTTTCATATAATGCATAGAAAATAAAGCAAAATATGTATATTTTTATATTTATTTTAGAAATTTCATATAAAAATTAAACAAACAAATAACATTACGTACATTATGTAACATAACATTAAAAAAATTATGTAATTTATTAAAAACGCTATCCAAAATTACATTCCAATTACAATGATTTTCACAGTTTTTCCCAATTTTCGTCAGGTAAATGGTCCCTATCTCTTTTTTTTGTGTTGGTGTATGTGGCCGAATGTCTTCCGCTTAGTAACCATTGATCAACGCATTTTTAAGGATCAAAAAGTATCAAAGGTGGTCTATCGATTTTAATAAACTAAAGTGACGAAACTGTTTTGGTCATCAACGAAGCTCTCATTGGGCTGATATTAAATTCAAGTTTTAAAATAGAAAAAATTTATTAATATTTCGAGAAAAAAAGGTGCCGGAACGCCGTTTCGCCGCGTTACAGGGTAAAAAAACCCTGGAACAAATATATATATTATTTAAATTACATTTTGTAACATGTATAATAATAGATTAATACAATGCTCCTTGGCAATAATTAAAAACCACACTTTTTTGAATAATAACTGTATTGATAGTCGGTAAGTATATATTTTTTTAAATACGCATCCATTAATGTGCCATCTGTCAACACCGTAAATAAAAGATTCTGGACTACAAAAATACAGAAAATCACGAATGAAACATAAAAAATATTCCACTTATGTTGTGCCTTACGTTAAGTTCATTCTTTAAATGATTTTTTTTTCTCTTTTGACCTCTTTTTATGTTGATTTTTTTGCTAAAAATTGCGTGTAAATTAACGTGTTGAGAGTAATATTGTTTTTACTCTCGACAAACTATACCTCCCCCGCAAAGGTGGTTTTAATATACCATAAGTCATATTGTCATATAGCTTACATTTATAATTACTTCATCCGTGAGTATTTGTAATTTTATTGCATGCTTATTGAAGTTTATGATTTATATATAATACTATAGTCATGTAAGATTGTACATAAAAGCAATATACATACAAATAGCATGTATTATTAATAGCTGTTAACAACTTAGCTAAAGTGTTCGCTGAAAAGTAATCTAAAAAGTCACTTTCCATTTAACCCACATTCATTCAATTTAAGAACCTGAAGAATTCTTCGACATAAAACGCAGATTTGCGCGGTACAATTTGGAGGCTCTATCAATCTCAAAGCTCACCCCAGCGAAGCGCTTCCCCTCTCCCGTTCAGCCTAACGGCCGTTAGCTCTGCCGCTAGAACATTATTGCACGTTAACGACCGTTTTAAAAAGCTGAGTGGCGCTCGGCTAAAGGGGTTGTCACATTTTCTTTTTAATTTAACCTTTAGTTGGCCTTCTTGAATAGGTCTTGAGGCAAGGAATATCTCCGGCCGTTTGTTTTTCATTTCATTGTCTCAAACGAATGAAACGGTCTCTTTTAATTGGGACGTTTGATGAAAAAAATATGCCACTTAGCGAGGAATTTGCCATTGTTTATAAACAATCACAGAAGATTCGAGGCGTTCTAAAAATCTACCCATACCTACTTTCGATTCAAATAATAATTCCTTTCATTAAGGAGAATAACATTAATTATTGTGATAATAATGAATATTAATTTATTACCGCTTTGACCACGATGCCATTAAAAAAAATACTCTATTTTAGTTTTCTATTAAAGAAAAGGCCAAATCATTAATTCTGGATTTTCGGCATAACTTAAACTTCTTCTCAGATTTGAGTATTTCCTGTTTTTGCTACATATTCCTTAAAACGTACCAATTCGTTTACTAGACATTGTAAGTATTTGTTTTTAACATTTGTAGTCCTAAAGCGTCCATTAATTAAATGTAATACAATAATCTGATTAAAAGACTAATTTTATTCATTTTATATAAGACACAGTGAATCAAATGTAATTATCACATTATTTTAATAAGTTCTCTAATCTTATTTAAAACACATCTTTTCACTTATCTAAAGATTTAATTCAACTCTTCACTTGAAAATCACTATCTGAACAAAGATTTTTTTAAATATGTATCTATGTATAATACACCTTATTGCCTTATCTCTTTTACTAAGAATGCACAGTGAAATTCGTATTTTATTTTATCCATCTTCATTATAATCATAAAAAAATTTCAATCGTGAAGCTTAAAACATGCTTAGTTTATAATTTTATTTTTAATACAAGACTTGTTTCTCTGAGAAAAGATTTATTGTATTGTAAATTCTACGTATAATCTTTTACAAAATATTGTTGGTCCCTGTTTTATTTTTTTAGATATCCGTTCTCGGTAAGCTTTGCATTTTTAATTGTTGTTATAACGTACATATCGAGCGTAAACATCCGAAGTGTATTGTTTCAAAGGTTATTTAGAACACACGCCGATTACAGTGCGGTTCCTTACTAAAATATACATAACCCTACGTTTTTTTTACCTTAGCGGAGTATACCTAAGGCAAAGGAATAACGAGTGAGGGATAACACATTGAAGTGAATTTCGGCAACATATTGAACTGTGTTTTGTTAAAACTGTGTGATAATTTCAGAAATACTAGTGTATTAAGTTTGTATTAAGAAAAAAATTTGGCAGTATTTTTTATCATAAATTAAACTTTAAAACGTAACATTAGAGCTGTCACCAATGCACCATGGATTCGACAGATTGTGTTTTGTATATGTAGGTAACAATATGTACATTATAAAAATTCTATAGAGAATGGCATAAAAGATAAAACAATACGAGCAATACCACAATAATTTGTCTTATTATCTACATTCAATTGATTTTTTATTTGATTCTAAATCATGTATCCGAACCTTATTGATTCTAATAATATTCTATAATATTGTTTTTTTAACATTTTTAATTAGTCTTAGAATTGTCGCGCATTTTCAAGCTTTTAATACTGTTTGTTATAACTCTTTACCAAAATCAACTTATAGTTATGTTGTTTCATCATTCTAAAAGGAGAGAGATGCACGGGTTAATTTAATTATCAATTGAACCATACAAACTGAAATTTCCAACTCAACTGGTAACCACTTACCGTTTAACAAGAGAAACTAACTTCACGAACATCTAAAATCAAAGAGTTTGTCAAAGAAAAATGTGAAAAATCACAACGATATTTGTAGTGAATAAGACTAAAAAATAAAACCATATTCATCAATGTTTTGTGGGACCGAAACGCTAGGAAAATACTCTGCATATGTAAGAAATGTCGGTATATATTTCATAACGTATCCACAAGTTTTAAAACGTATGATATGTCTATAAAACCATAAACAATATCCTTGGTGCTCGTTCCATAAAATATGCACTCGAATCAGCACGACGAAAAGTCACGATTCATTAGTCTCAAAACGATATAAGTAAATATGTCCAGGATCTTTAAGAAGCCAGGTGCTACCAACAGTCTGGGATACAAATAAGATTTATAATCATGATATTTAAAATACGTGAAAATGGGCATGCTGCTATTTATTTGCACCTAACAAGTTCAGAAATTATTTTCATTACTTTTCTGACGGAGACTCATATTAATGAAAATAGTATGATTCTCTTTTATCGTCGTTCGTATCTACAGCTCATTTATGTTTAATTGATAATTTTGACTTAAGGTGCTTGATGGAATTTCAAAATCAAATTTTGTACTTTTTTAGGAATTTTGTTCTGACAAAAAATTCAAACGTTTCAAATTTCATTTATGTCAAAAAGCTTCAAGTTCTCTGGACATATGGGCTTACATTATCCATAATATGTTCATTTGTGGATTCAATCCGTCGACTGACATAATTTTTTTTAAGACATTTGGAAGGTACGGACTTCTGAGTTCTAAAGCGTGGCCGTTCGACTGTTTTTTTTTTTTTAAATTATGTACTCCGTTTGAACACTATAGCTATTTCGACATACGCCTTCTTTAGACTTAGTTCTGACGATAACGTAAGCCAAAATAGCCATCAACTTTAATTTTTATTTGTTTTTAAAGCTAAAATATATTGATGTTTTTACCAAGAACTCCATGGTACCAACATAATGACAATTCAATCAATTTACTCCGATTGATGTTTCTTAACATAATTTTATTATAGTACAGGCAGGTTAATTCGGCATTATATTTAAAAACGTTTTCATCACAAAACTATGAGACTGCCTACGATCAAATATATGCAGTTATATAATATTTATACAAAACAACAACATTCAATATATGTAAGTACACTAACCGATTCTTATTACTGTTCATATTTACACTTTTTTACGGGCCTTTTCAATTACCATACTAATTACGCACAAATTTGTGCACACCGTAAACAATGGGTTAAGCTACAATACAGTCAATAAAATCTTTAGTAATGTTATGGCAAATAGTCAATCGTTATTATTTGAATAAAATTTTAAAAATAGATTCAAGCTGCGCACGTGCAGTCCGTAACGAGGTGTTGCGTTTTATTTGTTTTCGAAGCCGGCATTTTTTTATTCGTCTATACTTCGATACCTTTCCGGCAGCGCCGAGCGCCCAGGAAATGATACATATGGTGTTGTAACAAAGGACCAACCGAAGAACACTCGGTTCGGGTGGCGAGCAGTTAAAATAATTTGCCGCCAGATGAAGCAGTGCAAGAAAAGGGGTTGAAGAAACAAGAAATATTTTTTTACCCCAATACAACACATTTGATGTTTCAGATGTAAGCCATCCGCACATATTTTTTACCATGTAACCTTATAATATATTTCTTGTAATTCTAAATTTAAATTCCAAGTAATTTACATCTTCTTTTAACATACATAAATGTATACAAACTGACATCTCCCATTCTCTTCAAAGACTGTCAGATTCACTAATCGTTCACTAATTGTTTATTTTTTTGAATATATTGTTGGACCTATTTCAACGCAAGGCAAGATGATTAATTTAAATTAATAAGCTCATTACTAGAGCTGGTTTGTCATTATATTTTCCAAACGATTTATTAAAATCAATATTTTTTATTCAATTTATCGTTTAAAGTGTGATTTTTAATGCCTTTCCCATCACGTTTTGAATGACTTTCTTATTCAGTTATCAAAACAAAATATGCACAACATTCAGATGAAAAATGAAAGCTGCAAAAAATGAGGATATATTGACAAAAACGCCAATCAAATCGATCCTTCAGGTTTTTAATAGTACACGCACACAATAAAAATAGGGAATAGATTGTACATGAAACCTTCTAGCGATTGCCTACGAGCTATCCTAGAATGTCCCGAAAGGTCTTTATAATTAAAAATAAGTTCAACCAAATCTAGCTGATTACCTTTGTTAAGTGATCAGTATTTGTAAGGGGGTTTTTTAATTTTTTCTCCGTGCTAAACCTGCACCTGACAGGGTTTTTATTGATGGTACTCAATTATTTTGGGAAGAGGTGTGGTAAAATAAAAAATGCCTTGCAAGTAGGTATTTATATCCAAAGTGGAAATTGTTCGTCACTACTGACGATGAAGTTATTTCTGTGGTGTAATATTTACAAATTTCTACAAACGACCTCTGGTGGTCGTCAAAGCGCTTCTATTGTAAAGCAAACAAAGTGTATATTAAGAAAGATGCGTGTGTTTTTCTTTCTTTTATATAAGACTTTCTTCTGTTACCGGTCGGTCCTTCGTTCCTGAAGCATCTCGCAAACGCTTTGAATACGGTAAAATGGCTCTAAATAAATATTATACGGTGAAATGTACCAGCGACAATGCGGCCGCGTACAGCGTGGCCAACGGAGCGTGGAACAGGGCATTCACGACGAGAGCATCCTGTGAATTATTCATTAGCTCCCGTCGACGGAGGGCTGAAGAATCTGGGCGCTCTGGTGCCCGTCGACCACTCTGTACCTACAGCCACCTCAGCTATACCAACGTCAATGGGCAAGATGAATCTTCACTCCATTTTTGCAAAATTATTGAAGCTTACATGGCAATTTTTGAAATGAAAAATTATTTCATTATACTTCATCTTACTAGAATCACTTTAATTATTTATGACAAACTAATGGACACAAGATAATAGATGAGATATATTAGATAAGATATATTAGATTACAAATAATAATGATTTTAACATAAGCGTCATTTGCTAATTTCACTTCAGTTCTTTGACTCAAAAATATTCTTCTTTTTCTCATCCAATATTGTTTTTCGTGGAAAATTGAAAAATAAATCCTGCCTAAAAACCAACGATTATAACTACATATTTACAGAAATTAAGTCATAATAAAGAAAAAAACACATACTCTGATAAAAAAAGGACGAAGGTAGAATTAACAATATTCTTGAATAAATACATTTTTTTTGGTAATTGTGACTTGAAAAAAAATATGTAACCATTTCCACTTCCAATGTGAAGCATATGTATGCTTGATAAATATTATCTCAACAGAAAATCTTTTACGAGCACTGCTTAATCTGTCACTTATTTTTATAAATAGTTGGAAGGTCTAGGGTTAGAAGTATTACGCTACAGCAGGACTAGTGGTTAGCTTATCGCTTTTACTTCCTTTTGATAGCTCATTTGTCTTGGTAGGAGATTGGAGGAGGAGATTTTTTCTGTATGTTGAAATAGTCGGTATTAACTGTCTCCTGATCACTGAGGGGAAACTAACTTAGACGATGTTAGAATTTAGCCGACGATATAATTCTTTCAAATAATTTAAAAAATTGAAACGTACCTCTGCATATTACCGTTCATTATTTTTTTATGAATATATGTAGATTAAGAAGGAAGCAGTCATCGAAGTATTTCACTCCCAGTGTATATATAAACTTTTCACTATATAGTATGTGTTCAATGTTAAAGTATCAATATTGGAAAACATCTCAAGTTTTAAAATTTAAAACACTTTTTCTTGAAGTTATTCTAAGTATGAAAGTGTCTAGGTACTTTGTCTCGTAATACAACGAAATGCTCGAATCATTACCTCTTCCAGAAGACTAGATGGTGGAGTGGTGCAGGGGAGGCGGCATGTCTAAAGCGTGGTGGGTGAAAGCAGGGGGAAAATTCCCAGGCAGTGTTTTGTCAATGTCGGCACACCCTGTACCTTCTCACTGATAGTTCTAGATAGTATAAATTTGTCTCTGCGTTTTTTCATACGGTCGCTTGAATTTTTCTTAATATCACTTGATGAGAATTTTCCGTGCGAGACAATTTCGCCAAACATTTAAGTAAAGACAAGTACAATAGGTCGTTAATCTTAAGGAAAACTTTAATTTCGAAACCTTTTTTTAATTTTTTATAATATTTGACCGTATTTTCAAGGGTATTACAAGGTTATTCAGCACTGTGACCGTTAACAATTTACAAATTAACAGCTTATTATACGTACTCAGTGTATTTTTCACATATCATCACATTCAAATGTTTGCTGACAGTATATAAGAAGGAATTACGCGACGAATCCATGATTAATATTATACAATATTTAAACATTTGCCATATGTACCTACTCAGCAAGCTCAATTTTAAAATGATTTACATACTTTGCCAACAGCACTTTCTTTTTCTTCGTTAGTGGAAATTTTAATTAATTTGTTAAATCCAAAAAAATATAGTAAATTTTTTATAATTTTCACAAGTTAAAAGTTATAAAACCGTTCTCTGTTATTTTGTGATACAGGAAATTGACCAAAAGTAAACTTTGATATTAAAAACGAATCGTTTGAATTTCGAACATTTCCACGTGTTTTTCAGTAAAAGATCGTCCGCGCAGTTTAGTGGATGGTCAATTTTGTGTCAAAAATGACACTCTATTTGCAAATGTTAAAACGAAAAACATTAGAAATATGTTTGTAGGGCTCACCTAGGAGATTTTAACTGTCAACACTAGGTGGAAAGGCATTATATTAAAACATAATAAAAAAAAATATATTAATATCAGGGCCGGTTTTAAGCCGGCCTAAAAATCCAGTACAAAATGTTCGCGGTGAGCGAAACCGGTCCTGGTCTAAATACATTAATTGTATAATAGAACAAAAATATTTTATTATATGTCGATAGTAGGACTTTTCGAAAAGTAATATAAAAAAAAAGATTGTCAATCTTTTGTTCATCTTCATACGAATTAATCGATAAACCATTAAGCCTAATGACATCATTATTATATTCTTACTAGAATAGTGATCTTCTTCCTGTTTGTTTAATTCTTCATCATTATTTGTCCTGGGGACAATCCCCTCTGTGTCACAGATGACCGTGAAAAACTGTATCCACTGTGCGTGTGGATGGAGAATAATGATATCCCATTATGGGCACAGTGCTGTATAGTTTACCTGACACGCCACTCTCTCACAAAAAGTGGCGTATCTCTTTTTCACCAAAGGCAGTTTCTACGTAACTATGCCTTTTTTAAAAAAACTAATTTACATTCAAATGAACGTGAGTGAGTTCATACAAGTACTATTTTGTTTGTATTAGAGTTTATTCTGTCGGAACTCACTCAATTGACTTATTTACCAAATTCCAATGTATTTTACTCGGTTCTTTTGGTAAACCATTTTTTCTTCTGGCAATGGTTTTTTTTGGTACTTTTCAAAAGCAATAAACTTATAATTAGTTTTTTAATGCACGTAAATACATCAATTACTAAAAAAATCCGAAAACATATTTGCGAAATATATCCGAAGCATTTTATGAAATTTTAAAACTCATATCAATGGCAGGTGATGAACTTTGGGAGGAGATTTCGAGAGAAGCTATACATATTGTATATTTGGGTGTACAATTTGGCTGTCCCACGACCTCCCGCTAGGTGTACGAATCCGTTGTCTAAAGTCGCCTTCCATAACGCTATGTGATCAAAAACAATAATGATTTTACTCCTCACTTACTTGGCCTAATACAGAGCTGTACGAGATTCATCTTTTAAGCATGCACTACGGTACTTAAAGAAAATAATCATAGGAACGAAAATAAATAAATTTTCAGTAGCTCAGTTATTTTGTAGAAGTAAAATTAAGTATCCTGTGTATCCATATATTGAGAACTCACCGTGGCGGTACAGTTTATTCTACTTCACGTTGAATTTAAAGCCGTGATCAAGATCAAGTCAGCGTGGCCTATTGGGTTCGTATGAGGACAAACCCCAGCAAACAGCTCTGCTCTACGAATCCTCAATTATTCACGAACAACAAATAGTTTCACATTATCAATAGCAGTATGAATAAATCTCATTTTGTCGTTGCATAAACTGAAAGAAATATGTGCACACGATTATTAACTTGTATATTGATTCATTTTAATTCACTTGTTTTCAGTTCAACAATATAATCAACTCAACGAAATGATCAATTAATAAATTCATTTCGTCCTTTTGTATGCTTGATTTCACAAAGTATCCCTCAATCCTTAATATTTTTGGACGCCACAGTTACGCCACTTTGACAGTATTTTCAGTGCTTTCATCCACGACAGGAAAACCATTACGCCTCCTGGATATTTCTCCATCCCAACAAAGTGGGGCATCATCAATTTTCTCCGGGATTATTTACGTTTCTTTGTCGCCGGTAATAACGCAGGGCTTTGTTTTATAGTCACATGTATAGGTCAACAAGTAAATCAGTTTTATTGTTTTTGCAATGTTTTTCAACAAAAAATATTTTTTATTACAACATTATCATCATAATAATTGTCCACGTTCCAAAAAAGGGCAATGCCTTTTAAAATATGATGATGGGAAGTTTATATTTAAGTAGTATTCGAACCCGGCTTCGCTCGGACCAGTTTGGGGTTATGTTACTCGGCGCGTAAATTCAGACGGGCCAAGTTGAAACAACTGGCAACTTAATGACCAACAATGCAAAAGGGAATTACAGACCCACAGACATACATACGCCGTTTCGGTTTTATATATAAGATATTTTGGTTCATTTGAAACTACTCGAGTACTCGAGTATTTTGTAAAATGTACTACTCGATACTCGAGTAATTGGAGTCTCTACACACACATTGATAACGAAACAAATTTACCGTCGAGCGAAATCAATTCGTTTGTTTGAACTTGCAACAACAATGCAAAAGGGAATTACAGACCCACATACATACAAACGCCGTTTCGGTTTTATATATAAGATTATTAACTGTCGTGGTGTTTGATAGTTTTCAAACTGACACATTATCTGAATTTAGCATCTGAATATGTTCATCATATTCAGTCGCTAAATTTAAACTTTAATGAAACATGACTCTTTTAAAGTCATCGTCAAATGTAATCAACTGCTATCGTAAATTTATTTAAAAATGAACTTTCACAAAGTTACCACCGAATCCATTGAAAGGATGTTTATTTCACTTACATATAAGGTTTCACTGTTAATACTTGGTGAATTGCCATTATAATAAAAATGATTTAACAACTTCAGTAGGTACTAATTCCATGTAAATTTGTTAGATCGGACCGGTTTCGCTCATAGCGAGCATAACCTCATAGTTTTTCGTGCGGCTGAATAACAGTTGTTATTCAGCTTCACTTATGTGAAAAAAGTACTAATTGAACCTGTTTTATTTATTTAAAATATCCATAAATTCAACTCACGATTGATCAATATTGTATTATGATGATGAAACATGTAATTTGATGGAAGGAATCCTCAGCATAATAAACGAATCCGTCTTGAGCCACTCAGCTAAATGAGAAACACAATTTCCGTACATGGTAAAAAAAACTAAATTTAGTCCGTAGGTCATAAGATATTTGTATTCATTCTCAATACCAAAGTATCATTAACCTTCTCAAACATCAATAGATGAAAAAAATATGAAAAATTAAATACTTAAAACAACCAGGAGCACTTATCCCATTGGTCCAAACAAGCATCTAAAGAGGGATGTAATGCTCGCCGTTGCGGAAACACACAGGGCGAGTGCCCTTCATATACCCTTTATTACTTTTTCAAATTTCCCGTAAACAAATTTTTATATCTTTGACGAATTTACTTCGGCTACTTGACTACTTTGATCTATCTCTCTCTTGAAATGAGTGAATGTTGTATGACGAGTGTCTTGGATTTCGACGAGCTTATTAAGACATTTAAAGGGTCAATATGAAGTAGACGGACATCGAAAGTACCTCAAAGACGTAATATATTATAAAATTATTCAAAATGTGAATACTTATCGTTATCAGTAATGAATTCTTTTTAATATTCCTAATCACCCAATAAAGAGAATATATAGACCGTATGGAGAATATATATTTGAACGAAATGCATACAGGTAGAGAATAAAATGTAAGGTTTCTTTTTCCAGTGTTATGGAACGATCGGAACCCGTGTCATCAGGTAAAAAAGAATTTTCAACCGATTCAAGTCTTTTATATGCCTGTTGAAACTATCTGATTTGAATCGTTTGAATTGTGTACTTTTTAATGAGTTTTGTCGCTAGCGATCCGGATTTTGTCTTTCGGAATCTTTAGGCACTTAAGTGCAGGAATGAACCTCAATTCAAAATTACTGAAGATGCCGAAAGAGGAAACAAGAAAAAACTCATGTAAAAGTACAAAATTCAAAAGAAATAATAGATATTGAAATTCCACTAAGCACCTGCAGAATCTTCAATTACATTGAAACTATGAAAAGCTTTTAATTATTGTTGTTTAGCTTATTTCTTTCAAAGGCATACATATATCTACTAAGTACTATTTTTAAGATTATTTTGACTCTAATTCTTACTAACTAAAACTAAGTTTAATGCACGCGTCACAACAAATCAGCTTCTTTTAATATATTAAATTAAATTCGTTGCAATGCATTATACTCAGTAGTGTGCGATTGGATTCATTCGTCTCTACTGCCAGGTGCAATAAACTGTGACTTTAGCGACATCAAAGTTTATTTCTGCCATTTCCAAGAGGACAATTTCACGTTCATAAAGTGTAATAATGTCCGCAAAACTTTGCCGAAGCTCTTCGAAAACTTTCACATCGATTGACTCTAGTTGCTTCTTTGACTCTGTTTTGTCTGTCAATGGTAATGGAGATTTAGAAAGCTCCGACCGGAACGGAAGTAGCGTCTTATGTCCTGGATTCAGTTACACTCCTGCCCTCCTCACCGCCTTTGACTGGTGACGTAATGTGTTACTCTGGACTAAACACCTGTGTGTATTGCCAACAAAATAGAAACACATTTATATCAAAATGACAGAGACAAATAAAGTTTAGTTGTGTACTGCATTATGTAACTGTAATAAAATAATATAAAAATCGTCAAATCGGTACCTATCTTTGAAATGGTTCTAATTGACATTTTTGCCTAAAATGACTTTTTGGTCGGAAAAGCTTGTATTAAGAGCATTCTAGCATATATATGAATTTCAGTATCATCTATGGTTGAATAATGGAGTCAGCAGAAATCCGGAGTTACACTGCATTTGCACACTTTTTTTACTAAATTCAATTGACAAAGTATTCAATCAATATTTCCATCATTAGATCTTTAAGATCGTTATTTTCAGCAAGAGTTGTGAAAAAATATGCTTAAAATAAGTCATTTGAAACATTTTTACTTGCTCACTGTTACAAGTGAATTTTAATCAATCGAAACTTCAAACGCTCATATCTCAAAACATCAGTTAGAACCTTTTCAAAGTAAGGTGTCGAAATATTAAGCTTTATTCTATTCTTACTGTGAGATTTAGAATCTACGAGATAATAATGTATTCGTCTGTGAGAGTTTGTATTCATGCAAAACAGTAAATAATTAAAAAAGAAATGAAATAAATTATATCGAAATAAATACAGATCAACATCAATATAGGTTTTAAGCATAGTGATTAATTTTGCCCCGGGTGATAGAAAAATACAAAGCTTTATCGATTCAAATTCGATAGTCTTTTCACTATGCCCAGCTATCAAGCAATTGACTTACTAACTCTTCTCAAACAATTGCTGTTGACGTGCTTTCTTTGTGGTCAAAATGATATAAATAATAATCAAACCAAGACTTGTTTTTATTATACAATCGGAAGCATTTGATATTGTATCAGTTTACGTATTCATCCGGTGTCAAAAAACTGACTAATTATGCTCTCTTTACCGAATCAAATATGCAATATATCTCAATAACTGGCGACTCTTTGTTATATGAATCGCTTTAATAATAAATAATAATGAACAAGATTTATTGAAAAAAGGAAGTGAGTTATCATACTACGCGCCCACACGTGCCCGACCAATGCACCTTTCTTGATTCATTGCACTCGATAAACTGCACAAAGCGATAAATAACATTTAACTATGATGATAAACTTTTAAATAACAACAAATACAGACAGGGCCTGCTTCTTTACAATTAAAAAGGTTTAAACAAATTATTTAATACAATACTTAGCTAACGTTGCAATACCACTCAAAGAAAGAAAAGTGTTTGTGTTTATTGAAGTGCTTTCGGATGTACAATATTTTAGATAAATAATTTCGATTTAATTTCACTAATATTCGATAACATTTTCCGTTTGACGTTTGCTGTTTGTCTTTTGCCGATCGCCACCTACAGAAAGTCAATTGTACTATGCCTATAGCCTTTGCGCGAGTGCAACAATAAGTTGTCAAAATGAACGGTATGACAGCGCATAAAATATGAAAAAACATTGATGTTTATATAAAAGACCTACTATAAGTTGATTTTACTATGCCTATAACATTCGCACAAGTGCAAGCAAAAAGTTGACAAAATTCAATCGGATGAGCGGTATGGCAACGCATAAAATACGAACAAACAAGCAAACAAATATTGATTTTTATATATTAGATTCTTTTTGAATGAAATGAAACTTGGACTGAATTTAGAAGATTTCTTTCAAACGATGAAGACTTATATTTTCTCTGTTTCAAGATTCAATCAATGTCATTTGACACGACGTGTAAGAGTTCACTTTGTCTCATAAACTTGTCATATTTTTACGTGCTCCCTTTATGTGCCTCATAAAACTGTATTCACCGTTGGATTTCCTAGAAAATAACGTATTATACATATGTATATGTATACAGATTTGAAATGACACTCGTAATTAATTTCATGTGTGCTAAATTCAGCGAAATAAATAATTGACCAACGTATTTTTTTATCACACACTGATACACATTTTGCAATTTGGAAGTTTTTTAAAAAGTTTTCTTATAAAATAATTAATTTAATTAACATGTTAAACGAAATGCTTGCAATGCTATGCAATGCTTTGAAAGCAAAAAGACTCACATACAAATATGCGTAGTCTCAAATGGAATGATACGAAATTCATGTAAAAGTGTATTTTAATTTTAGTATCAACATAACACACCTCCATTCTGTTTTCAATCAAAATCTTAGCGTGAATCATTACAATATGGCAAAATTTTCAAATGAATCTAAAACATTCACTTACTTAACATACTTAACAGTTCGATCTTCCATTTACTATTTTATAGATGGGAGGAATTTAAATGTTCATATTTTTTCAAACCTTTCTTGTTATCGTTTTTCATATCCAAACATAGAGACGTAAGAAAAACAGAAGTGTTTCTCTATATAGAGATATACATAATGAAATATTTAGGACAAAATCGCAACCTTATCATCACCATTATGTCATAAAACGATTTAAAGAATTATCGTTATTAAAATTGAAACATGGTGTGGTAAGTGCCTTCTTATATCAAATGACAATTCAAATTAGTTGCGACTTTAAACATCACAGTGTTTTACAAGCGGAAATATTACCAACAAAATGGTGTCGATGAGTAACGTATATACAAATGTAATTTTCGACATCGTCATTGTATACAATGCTTGCAATTCTCAATAGATAAAGGCTGATTTACCGAATTGAATAGTAATATAGTTTCTCTAACCATAGTAACTTCTTTTAATATTTTTTAGACACTTTCAAATGTAAACATTTTCACCGTATTAAAATAAGTGAGTTGTTGCAAAAGTTATTTAATTTGGGAAAGACCCAAGATACGTGTGCTTAGTTGTAGTCAACATTCTAATACAACTATTCCTTAAAAAATGGATATTTCTGTATATAAAGAAATTAAAATCAATTCAAAACAATGACTCAATTATACAAATATGGAAATCTGCGAAACAAATATTTTAAAACGAATATTCAATGATCTCTTTTAATGTTTACTCTTTCAATGATGGAATGAAATTATATTAGGAATAATAACACATTTTTTGTATTTATTCTACATAAGATTTATTAGGATCAGGTCAGGTTTTGCTCGTCGCGAAAATGATTAATTGATGTAAATTCAACATGATCTCATTATTGAAATCATGAACCTACAAGCCACAGTGATCGGCCCTGGCTATCGGCCTCTCTCTAATGATAGTCACCATCGCTGCTGATTGCCTCTTGCTTGACCAGGAGAGAGGAACAGTTCCAGTGCTTTGTAAAAAGATAAGCGCGTCCGGTGGACCCGCCTACATACCCTCGAGCACCGGAAGGCGGGGATTGATAGCACGACAAAACGCATACAATAATTTACGATCTTTCTCCGTTCACAATGTCACTTTTGAATCAGCGCCTAAGTACAATGACATGCTCTGATTGCCTAATCACACGTACGAATTTCATACCAGATAGGTATCTTATTCATCCGATGTGGGCAGAGCTTTCCACAACACAACAATGTATCAAAATGTATTTTCAACTACACATTGCACTTATTTGTTCAACCCCCAAAGACTCACTAAGTCACTCAACGTTTCACGCAAGAAATGACTAGAAAAACTATGTATATTTACTTTCTACAGCCCGTTTTCAAACATATAAAAAACAAGACGATGCGAATGAATTAAGCAATTAAAAGCAGCAATATTATTGTCTTTTGGCATGAATCTTTTCAATTGATGACAATTTTTATTAATGTATATTTTTCTAGGCCGTATTTCATGGGTAATCATTACATAATATGATATTTGATATTTGTTCACGTAAAATTGTTTCGCTAACAACATCTTTCTTTATACACCTTTCACTGCCAGCAATTGTGGCTTTTTTACAAGTTACCATTTGAATATTTTATCTCTTTTGTCATTAGACTGTAACACTCCAGTTTTTTAAAAATATTTAAGACTATTTAAGAAGCGACAAAATAAAAGAATAATATTATGCTATAAAACATACACATGGTAATTATGGCATCATTTGCACTTATTTTTAGTGGAATACAATGACTGAACTAACAATGACTTTCTCGTAGCTAAGAAAAAGTAAATGTAGACATAGACTTTTTCCCATAATACTCATCATTATCATTATAAAATATTACAAGATAAAACAATTCTTATTGCTTTGTTGATTTAGACAGCCCTGTTTCACCGCCAGTTTTCCTCCGTTAGCATAGCATAACGAATGTCCGATAGTCTGCATTATGTATTTAACTTCTAAACCCCGGCAATCTCGTAAGACGTTGGATCCAAAGTCCAAACTCGCTTTCCACTTACGTAGTTACAGCTTGTTTGACTACAAGTTTCCACAGTTCGGTTTTGTCCACGGACGAGCTAATGTTAACCTTTTGGTCAGTCGTCAGCCGACTACCGGCTTCAATTGCCAACGAATGTTGGTTGGAATACTTCTGTCAAATTTACTACTATACCGATGATCTATTTAAAATAAACGTTATTACTTTTTGTTTTTAAATGTCAAATTTTGTTGGAAAGGCATTTTATTTTGTAAAGAGCAGGGTCAAGATAAATTAAAACTACTATTTTCAATGCCCAAAAGAACGAAAATATCATCAAACAGTTTTCACTATTTTTTCTAGAGAAAAAAAATCTTTTGGTTAATATTGAATGATCAGTGTGAAGACTCATTTTTTCATTGACTTTTTTCAATGCCCAAAACAACGATTTAAATACATCATTTAAAATACCTCATAAACATTTTAAATTAACGGTTCACATATTTTGTAAATCTAACGAGAAAAAAACAAATGGTCGAATGCGGCTGGTGACGAATGATCAGGGGTGAAGAAGATTCATTTTCCGTACTACGGAGAAACATATATTGCCAACATCTGAATTTAAATACATTATTTAAAAAAATCAATAAACAGGAAAAATTAACTCTTCACAATTTTGTTAAATCTTCCGAGAAAAAAGCCAAATGGTCGAATGCAGCAATGATGAAAACAATGATTGGCTTATTTTTGATAAATATGTAAGTTTACTCTTAATATAATAATATTGGAATCTCCTACATCTTTTTAATACGACATTAAATCTGTAACACCGTGGACAAAGTGTTATTATTTAAAGTTTTCAGCAACCTTCCATGTTCAAGTCTCATAAATCTTGTTAGATGTGTCAGTTTATCTAACACTTACGCTACGAATCGCAAGTGTCACCATCTAAGGTTTTGTCAACTTAACAAGCCGTCCGGTCAAGGTGCTGAAAGTTTCCGAGCAGCTTAAAAGCCAACGTAGGTAAACTGAGCGTGGCTAAGTGGGTACGAGGGTATGTGGCCGAGCCTACTTCCTTAGACGTCCGACGTCCCTTTGAACTTTCAAAAAGGCGTCAGCAGCATCGTTGTACTAACTAACTAACGAACACATCTGTTCAAACATCGGATTATGAGTGGACTCTGTCGCTTAACCGGACCCCTGTATAATTGAAAACACCAAACCCTAACACAGCTGTGCGGAAATTTTTTAAAACGTATATTTGAATAGCTAGTTTGAATTGAATTCGAATCGGAGGATTAACAAAGATTTATATTCAGGTTGCGCGTAGAAAAGCCTGTTTATGAGAATGATTTAATTTAAATTCCAGTTTTTATTTAACTCGTATGAATTTCAATACTTTTACCGATCAAATTGGTAGCTTCATTAAGTTTAAATAACTACAACCATTCAACTATTAAGTAGACAAAGATTAATCAAATTTTCAGAATACACAAAATGAGTAAATTCAACGCAATCAAAACATTTTTTTTGTACTACTGCCACACATAATTGTATAAATATCAGTAATAATATCGCTAATCGCGAGCATTATCAACAGTACAAATGATAAGTTATATGTAAGAGTGGTACAAAAATGTGTTTCATTATCCACAAAGGATTGACAGTTATACCTTAAAACTGAATAATGAATTAGGTAATACTATTACACGAATTAAAGTGTCAGTAAAGCTAAGTACTTCAACCATTATGTACACAGTAAGTGCCTGTCATAAAGAAACAATTTTGAAATCAATAAAAATCAAAAAGTGGATAATTTGCTATACAAAATCGTAAACTTTTTATAATATGGTACAATAGTGTATGGATAAATATTTAATGATTTTTTTAACAAACAAAAAGATGAAAATATAAAACACTCTTATTTTTAACTTATTTGCCATAAAAATTCCAATCAGCGAGTGCGTTTCCATTTAATGAGGTTAAATAAACGTTACGTGAACGTAACTAGCTTATGTGGAATTTTTCTCAAACATAAAAAGAGTATGATTTAATTCTTAAAAAGCGACACTTTCGTGAAAATACATTTTTGAGTAATTATGGTATACATTTCAAAATAAAATAAATAATAACCTGAAATTCATACCTGATATATTATTTGAATTAATATCGCACGGGCACGTTTTCTATGAATGAAGTGTAAATGATCTTATTATAAAACATTTTATTAAGAGAGACGTGCGCGTGGGTTAATTGAATAGTTCAATTCAATAAAAGCACAAATTTATTTAACCAGTTGTAAGACTGATTATTTATTGTGTCATTCATAAAACTTTCAGTTGAACCAATGCCAACTCGGAATAAGAATACGCCAATGTCAATTTTAAGCCAATTAAGAAGCGTGTGTGTTTTGACATAATTTATTCCGTATTATAATAACAGCATAATTGAACGAGACGAATTAGACTATCACTCAACATTTTCTAAGGTTATCTGCGCTGTCGATTCATATGTATTTTTATTTTGGCATCTATTCTTAGGCCAGACTTTTTGCCCAAACTATTTTTTATCGCGGACTAGCTGGTACCCGGCAAGCGTTACAATTACACTCAAAGAAAAAAAGTGTATGAGTTTTAATTGTGTTTTTAAGTGTTTTGGATACAAAATATTTTTTTTTTTCTGTCTGGTGCGTATGCGAATAAATCAAAAGGGTTTTAATCGTATGCGCGGTATAGGAACGCATACGGGACATACAAACAACTATTCATTTGTATGGATATATAGATAATTAAGAAACCTTCGTTGGCGTCCACACTAAAAATCACCTACTTTTCATTTGATGAAGGTTATGGATCGCATATGAGACAATTAAAAAACTCAAGTGAGCGTCCACACTAAAATCACCAAAGCTTTATCGCAATCGAATGAACGATTTGGAAACGCAAAAACCTTCCCGAACGTCTAAACAAAAAAAATTTCAAAGTTTCATTGCAATCGGATAATCCGTATGGAAGCGCGTATGGAGTACGAACAAACAAACAAATATTGATTTTTACATATAAGATTATGATAAAGAAATACTCATAGACAGTTCATTTATAGTAAATATATTTACAATATCAAACCGGTAGAATAAAATTCTAAATAACGATAGAAAAGTCTATATATTATGAAAATTTTCATCTCCAAGTGGGAAACAGATTATCATAAGGACTTCCTCACGGAAAAAAATATTTTCATCCAGTCAAACAAAACAAAAAAAGATTCTTGGATATTTCGTTAAATATTATATGAAAAATAATGAAATATCTCAAAACAAATACGGATTGCTTAGATTTTGTAAATAAATTATCCGTGCAAAAAAGTGTTCAGTTTTCGGACAGTTGCTATTTTCGTAAACATTTTCAAGAAAAACATACAGATTACAACGTGAAAATTGAATCGTTTTTTCATGAGGAGCATTCATCAAATACTCGGTGTATATTTCTCTCTACGGGAGGTGAACCCTGCCAAAACGTAACCCTCATATGAATTACGGTAGCCCCTCTTTTTACGCGCCGTTACTGAAATGTTTCGCATAATGTATCACAAAATAGTATCAGATCTTGTGAATGTGTTCTGAAAAAGTAATAATAAATATTTGCAAAGAATATAAATTCAGTGAAACAAAATGTTATCTTAGTTTTATATGTTGTGTGGGTATTTTCTTCATCGACCATATCCACTCCTTAAGTGGATAATATGGCAATTGTTGTCACCATGATTCTCTGTCCTCATTCCTCTTAAGCATTTCGTCACTTTCCAGTTCCACTGAGCGCATCCTATGGATTATACTTGGTGGTTGGCGGTGAGGACGTCAGAACCTGCCCGTAAGATAATGCTCACTATGAGCAAAACCGGTCCTGACCTGACAAATTTAATGCGGAATAAGTTCTTTAAATGTTTTTCTATTTTTATTATCGTGCCATTCCACCAAGTATTGACAGTTAACACCTTAAAAGTGCACATAAAATACTGTTTTTACTCAATGTTAGGACTGTGCTTAAATAACTAGGTGATATGAAATGCTCTTATAATGAAAGACATCCATCCCCGTCATCCAAGATTGAATGTAACGGGAATATGTTAAGAAATAAAAAAGAAAAACATTAGAATACAATTTTAGATGATAGGGACGTGGGCCTAAGTGACTTTGTAATATTTTCGATGGTTTCGGCGGTAACTTTGTGGAAGTTCATTTTAATATAAAAAAGATATATTATTAAATAATATTCTTAACAGGACAGGATGCTCGCCTTTATTAACATTATTCCCCATCAATAGAGTAATCACCCAACCTAACTGATTGATTGCAGCTCATTAGTTTATAGTTTATTAGTTTGTAATGTTTAACGTCATTAGAAATATATTTGTTTGCTTTGTTTCGATTCTATAACCCTCTCTTGCGTCCCTTAAAAAGGAAAAATCCCAATCTAATTGATTGATTGATTGCACCTTATTAGTATCATTATGTTATTGCATTGTTTTGATTCTATCACCCCCTTCCTTGTTTTCCTTTAGAAGGAAAAAAACCCGTACTCCATTTTGTAATTTCATAATTTAAAATGTTAAAATGTTAGAATTTATCTTGCTTCATTACTTAAGCAAACTTTGCGATAATAAGTCTGAAGATGCCTCTGAAAGAGGCGAAACACGTGTCACAGTTAGTTACACAATACGTGGAATAATCAAAGTTAAAAAAAAAGACTTTGTAATACGTTGCTTAAGACTGTCATATTGTAATGCGTTATCAAACATTATACAGTGGAACCCCGATCTTACGTCCTCGCATTATACGTTTTCCCGCGTGGTGCGTTCGATTTCTACACTCCCAGCATTTAGTTCATATATAAAACTTTCCCGCATTCATCGTTTGTTTTATACGGTCCCTTGAAAAACGTAGAATCGGGGTTTCACTGTACTCGACTATTAACTGTCATATTAAACCTACTATGATTTACGAAAAGTTGAATTTATTTAGTCATATCTCAAAGATACATTTACAACAATGATCAGAAAGCGTATTTGTAAGTCGTTTATATACAATAAATTAGTTATTGAATATTTATAATGCTCGGACTACGTATAAAAAAAATCTTGGCACTTGTATATTAATACTTTCAATGCGTTCGGTGGTAATTTTGTGGGAGTAGATTTTATATAAAATTTATAATAGATGTAGAACAATTTAAGTAATTTAAAATTGTATACTATTATAGTATCCAATAGTTTAATAACAGGCAAATTAATAACATCTTTTTCTATATGATTTCATGGCTATGTCTGAAAATTTTGATATATGTAGCTATAAAATATAATCCATTTTTAATACTGAATGTCTGATCTTGAAGTGACAAAGTATGGCCAAATTGAAATAAAAAAAAAAACATTTATTTGTATTAAAATGAAATGACACATATAAATTACTTCTTCATGTTCTGAGAGAAAATTTTGCGTAGCAAATAGTTTTGCTTAATAGTAAATTAGCACTGAAATCAACTGCTACTTCAGTTTGCTAATCAATTATCTCACTGATTATTTAGCTACAAATAAAAATAAACAGAACAAATTAATGCAAATTTTTTTAAACCTATATATTGAATCTAGTTAATTTTTGATTTATCGTTTTTGAACAGTGGGAATTAAACGATAATTGTGCTTGAAACGTTCGTTGAATAGTTTTAACACTATTATACATAAATCAATCATGATGACACTACATACGCCAAACAAATATATGAAGTATCCTCATTAAACATTTGCAGTGAAATATATAACATCTTATATATAAAACCGAAACGGCGTATGTATGTATGTGGGTCTGTAATTCCCTTTTGCATTTTTGGTCATTAAGTTGCCTTAAAAACAAATATGAAAGAAAATATGTTTGAATTTTTATCGGCGAAGATATTTAGTCAAAATGTAATAAATTAGCCTTCTACTGAACTTTTCCCGGCTTTTATTATTAATAATAATGTTTATTATTTACGTGAAGGTATTTTTTGACATTTCTTTGACAGCAAATTAGATTTTTTCCTTGAATTTGGACATTTTAATGGGCGAGAATGGGGGCTGTCATCAAATTAAATAAAGTTTGTGATTTTATTTTAACTCTATTTTGGATGTTAGATTTTGTGATATAATTATGTCGAATGATATAATTGGCTTAATTATTGGTCGCTTAGTCCGAGCGACGACGGGTAGCAATACTAGTATTATATAATATAACGCCTGCAAGATAGCGGAATTTTAATGACGCACATTTTTCTTCATTTAGTATTTTACACGATTTTATTTGAAACATATTATCTATTAAAAAATTGTATTTTGTAATCCTATCAACATTATTTTGTTAATAAAAGAATCGTTTGAAATAGAAACTACAATTGCATAATTAAAGCAAACTCAAAAGGTTAACGATGTGCATTTGCTGCAGTAGTTCCATTTCACATTTCTCCCATCAATTATAACCAGTGGTAGACATAACCGTTCTATAAATAATTATACCAAATACCACTTTATAGTGCAAGCATATAGTTAAATTCTTTAAGCCTTATGTTAAAAGGAGAACGCATTTGTTTCTTTGCTTACACGTATTAAACGAATGTACTTTTCATGCGAATCGTTTGTGAATAAAACCGATATCTTGTAAAACAACAAGTTCCATAATGTTGCAGCGTACTAACTATTCCAAAACAGTATATAAAGAGCCAATATGATATTTGTAAATAGTTTCGATGAGTCCAATTCTTAGAAACAATATCTTTGACCAATGCTCATCATTTTAAGGGAATCGGAATTTTTATAAATATTCCCATACCAATTCCGACAGTCATTATGTCAATATAAATACAAAATAATTAAATTAACGGTTAAAACAGCTTTTTATTTTTGAAATAAAACATTCAGATTAGAAACTATCGATAATTACGACAGAAAGTTTTGAAAATGTAATGCTAATCATAGCTAATTTCAAAAGAGTGAAGTTACAAATTAAACATTTATTCCCACTGCTGCGTATAAATTGACATAAAATTCAAAGAAAAATCTTCCAGAATTTATATATTAACAAAAACTATACAGAAATTTCAATTGGAAAGCATACCTTGCGAGTCTTGCAACACTGCCTTCTGTTTTTATTAGCTATATATTAAGTAATATCTAATAAGCAAACTTATTTGAAAAATTTTACAGAAGCCAGAAGCTCTTCTATAATTACTATTATATCACTCACCTACAAACCCATTGCTTTTTTATCGCTGTCGAATTTTTTTTAACACTTGTGACCCCGTGACAGTGCGTGGGAGCACATTTGCTCTTCTCTAAATTAAAATTATGACAAAATGTTTGTTACCTAACGCCAGTTTGTTGTGGACGCATTTCGGTATAGGATATTTTTTATTGGCGGGTCAAGCGGGTTGACTTCTCGCGAGAAGTAAATTGTTGCATCAAAGGATCTCAAACTGGGGGCGGTGAATCATAGCACAGAAATACATATAAAAAACTATTTTATATTAAAACTTATTTTCCTACATTTAAACAAAATTTTCAGTTCTGGGAGCATTTCTGCACAGTAAAAAATATTTTTTCGTATTCTTGTTTTATTTTCAGGAATAATATTTTTTTGTAATTAAAAATGACAACATCGGAAGACAGGACAAAAATATCCCGTGACGTTATTCACAGACAACTCACAGGCTACAAATTTAAAAAAAATATCCATTACAATATTTTTAATTGTCGGGCCGTGGTGCAGTGGTCAACACCGCTGGCTTCCGTGACGGACTTCACAAGTTTGAACCCGATGCGAACAAAAATTCCTTCCCACCCATCCTATCTCATAAGCGCAGTGTAGCTAGAGGGACTGGCTAACCATTAGTCCTTTCATAGCTTTATGCTTTCTATCCCTACTCTCATCAAACTAAAGAGAGGTTGAGTTACTGAGTAACAAGCTGTTATCAAAGAGAAATATGCTGAGATCCATATTATTAAGAGGCCATTTGCTTCACCTTGATATTTCATGAGACTCAATTGATCAATTATTTTTTAAATGACCCCTTAAACGTATACTCTACTTTTGATGGTTTCCTTTTTGCTTATAGCAGTAAGTTATTTACTATTCGAAGCACATACAAATTTTCCGTATACTTTTTTCTGTGTGAAAGCCAATTTTATTACGGTTGAAAAACTAAATAAATAAAAATGATCGCTGTCTTATTTGAAAAGTTGAGAACCTCAAAATGTATCTACCTATTAGCCTTAGGGTCGAAGTTAAATTACGTCCATCAAGACCCAAATGAGTGCCTATATATACGCACTTTGGAACCGACTAAAATGATAATTTTGATGTTGCATACATTTTTGTTTAGCCATTCTACTATTATGTGGTCATTCCATTTTTAATCTTGATAGCAATTGATGAGTCGAAGTATCTTTTCATTTGAAACATGTATCATGTAAGTTAACGGACAACTGTTTACGTATTTTTATTTAACGTTGCAGTAAAAATAGTTGGAAATGTTTTTTTTTACCACGGGCATGCATTTAAAACTGGAACCACTTATGCATGTTTTCTAATAAAGTTATAACAGTCGGAGATTCGATTTAAAAATAATAATATTAATATTATTTGTAATTCCTTCTTTTACTATGAGTTCAACTTAAGCAATAGTTTTTTCCCTCCTAATTATGCTTGATTTCCAATTGATGAAAATAACACGAGGAGCTCAGACAGCAGAGGTCTGCATGTGCCGAAATTTCCAACCCAGCCCGACCCGAGCCCGAGGTTCATTTCCAAACATCTCACCTGAACCCGGGTCGAACCCGAAATTTCTTCTCTGAAAATAACGCAATATATTTTGTGATTTTCGTTTACCCAGGCCGGAACCCGGTGGGCTCAAATCTAAACCTTCGTTATCCGTGCCCTTGCAGACCTCAAACGCTTAGATAATGTAACAATTTAATATGTAGGTAAACGTTTAGTTTTGGTTTTGTTATGTTATAATAACCATTTTACCAAGTGCAGATTTACCTGTTTATACTTAGACGTAAGACGATTGTGCAATTTTCTCATGCCCTTCAACCACCTAGTCCTTCTTTCTACGTCGCAAAGATGCGTTCATAAATTTACAGTTACATTAGTTCGAAGATATCAATGTCATTTAGGATATTTGCAAATCATTATCCATAACATAAGTAATAAATAGTTAGTTTGCGCTTGATAAGGCAGTGATTTAGGCCATAATTAAGTTTTACGATAATCTCATTTCAAAATGAAAACACATTTTAATCTCATCTCAACCATGCTTTTAGTAAATGCTCAAAACATCATTTGAATACTTTCTCAATTTACTTAGCTATGATTTGATTACAACCCTTTTGAAAACACTTAAATTTGCAGAGTATAATTTTTCAAAAGTTTATTTTAAAAGCGCTAGTTCCATTAGCGTAGCCCTCTCTTCCCGCCCCCCACCCTCTTCTTTAACCTTTAGCTCTAGTACACGCATCAAAACAAAGTAATATAAATCGTTGGCCTAACGATTCGTTTTAAAATGTGTCTACCCGTTATTCCAGTTGGCAACATGCGTAAGATCCAACGTACAGGAAGATCATTACGAATAGATTATCATTTTATGTTATGGTAACATCAAACTTAAATAAATTGTAGTCATGCCAGTAGTAGTATGACTTATTTTAATAGCTGCTTACGAATTGACAGTGCTGAAATAGCGTACAAAATCAATTAAAAGTCTTGCATATTTAATTCTTAATTTTTAATTAACAGTCACGTAAATTCAACGTTCCGTAACTAAGTGGTTACCGATATAGATCTTTGGTAATTTTAGAATGTAAATAAGTTTCAATGTACTGAATAAAACAATTCGTACATCAAGTACCTATGTATATGTTAGTTTGATATTTTTTCCCTTATCATTTTTTGTTCCTAAATTGTCCTTATTAAAAATTCCTTATAAATTGCGCTTTTATCATTGCTTAGTAACTATTAAAAACCTCACTATCAAAAGGATTTTTCTTCAACTATTCCAGTTGCCAATGTGTAAAAATTATGGACTTGATTCATCATTTCATGTAAATTAAACTGTAACAAAATTCTTGCATCAAATTCAAATGAATTGCAATTATAACTCGAGAACTGATTTTCTTTCGACTTTTTTTTTGCTCAGTATGATTATGAGACATAAGTGTTATTGGTTGAATTGTTTGATAATATTAACAAGTGTCTAAAGCTTAAAAGCATATCTTCGTAACGCACCAGCCACAATAACTCTGCCATCATACCAAGAGTCCATCGCACCATCAAATACCTTTTCATTGTGAAGAAGTTGTATCAACGAGGTTGATTGACGACACGTACCACGATGTCAAGAACAGTACAACATGATACACTGTCGCATTTATCAGAGCGAGAGGCGAACAGTGCTCATTGAAGGCACGTCAAAGTGGGAGACGCGAGACCAGTGGGCGGGTTAAACGCGGGGTTAATGCCGCCCAATAAAAATATCTTTGCGTCTACTACACTGCAATGATAATAATAAAGGTACACTGTGTTTATAAAGTTTTCTCAATGACTTATAAATTATTTTCTCGTGTTTATCTATCGGAGGCTAAGGATCCCAGAGGCCTTACTACAAAAATAATATTGTGAGTTCAGTCTGGTTTTGGTAGTGCCTTATATATATATATTTAATAATGACAAAAGCGACCATCTTAGAGATATAACCGTTTACAAGATACCTAGATAGTTTAGAACATCTTATTTAAAAATGAAAATATTCCGTAAAAAAATTAGGCAAATTATGGATATACAGAATCCCAATCCTCTCGAGCTAAGCTCAAAAAATTTATAAATACTGGCTTATAATTTTATGTTTTGACTTTACTCTTATTTACGGATTATTATAAAATGTGGAATCAAAATGATTAAATCTCAAGAATATTACTGATTATTGTATGAGTACTAAAAACAAATAATAAACTTATGTGACTGTCTGTATAATATTATTATTTGTGTAGTTTGTGACTGCATTTTTGCTCCTGTAAATTAAAACAACTCGATTTCATACTTATTGCGAAGCATTCTTTAGGATCTTCTATTATAATAAAATTAAAAATTAAAGACTAAACATTTAAAAAAAAACGTAAGTCTTACATTAATTAAAATAATGTTATCTGCTTTTAAATACCTGAACATGAGAAATCATTTCATTTAATGTGCTTATTTTTCATAAATCCTTACAAAAATTCTGTCCCGTAACCATATATCCATAATTTACCAAAAATAAACCCGCTATTCTTCATGGTTCATTTGTATGTATGTATGCATATAGAAATAATATAATAACATTTTTTATGAATTCATATGGATAAGTTTCGCTCAGTGAGCAATTGCATCTAATGTAAACTCTGGCTCTTAACTAGATTGTTTATGATTCATCAGAAGGTATTGAAATAATATCCGTAGCAACCTTCAACCAACTATTTATAATTAAATTATTTTGTTTTCTTCAATACACACATATATACATACACATTCAAATTACTCTTGACAAGTACAATTGTTTTACCTATTGTAAATTAGTCCTCCAAATTGAAATATTCTATTTATGAATCATGCATAACCAGTTTTTTCTCAATTCAAATAGTGACCATGCTAATATGAGTAACCAATCACGAGAGTCGTTGTTTTATACGGAAATATTTTTTGTATGTCCATTAGACACCATTGCGTACATCAACGCAATCAAGTGCTCCAATATTCGTTTACTTTTCATTACGATGATTTCATACTTGACAGCAGTGCAGTGCAACACTTTGCTTCAATTCTACTTTTAAAGATTTATCAAATTGAATTTGACACAAATTTTTTTTCGCCAATCACTGCTGGTCTAACACATTTCTAAATGCAGATATCAATCCTAAGTCCAAGGATTCATATTTTTCTTACTGAATGTATTTAAAATTGGTTACCAGACGTTTTTGACAAAAAGAAAACTTCGCTACTAATACCTTTAATATACCGTACCCTGTAAAAGGGTTTCTTCATTTCATTTCATCAACTATTTCACCATGTAGTCCAGATGTGGAAGTTAAAAGCTTTAAACTGACCTAAACTTAACTTTCTCTATTAATCCTCAAATTAGTAAATCAATTGTAACTGTAGTAATAGTGTAAGGATTCTGGTCACTACGTAAGAAACTGTTTCCAGATTCTTTCTTTTTTAATGAATGTTACCCTTCTTATTCCTTTTAAAACCTGAAAAAAACTACGAGCTTCATAAACTGAACATTTTCCAATCGATGTGAAGTGAACCTTTTGTATCTTTATCGTAAAAAGATAATGGTATTATTTTACTAAATCTGCAATCTTTAAAGGATTTTTTTTCAATAACTTCTTTGAAAAAATTACATGGAATAAACTAAAATATTTCTATCAAAACACCTCGTACTGAAGTGATTGTGAATTTTTATCGTCATTCGTATACTTTTTTTTGTTTCAGGTAACGAGATAATTTTTCCATTGATTCCCAGATTGTGGTAAGTTAAATAGCTATTTCACCATTGACAAATATGAATGATTTGTATTCGAGAAAAGTATGATACTTAAACATATTTCTTCCAACATTTGTACTGAGATAAACATTTATTTAATTTATTTGTATGGTTATATTGATTCCAATTCTGAGAATCAAATTATCATGCAAACGACACCACTTATAAATACATCAAAGCCACATAATTAAGCTAAACGATCGATAAGCTTACTTCATTATTATCATTAGTTTATAGTTTGAGTGAATTTGAGTATTGTTGGTGAGATGATGAAATATCGCCACTTTATTCTTGGTTCTTGTGAATTTAAAGCCTAGCGTAGCGATATCATTCACATCTTAAATTATAGCCACCTATCACAAACCAGAACGTGCAATCGTTGAATAAGTATCCTTCCAATAATTATCTGTTGCTTATATTGCGATAAACTTAAGTGCTAAATCCCCACATTGGAGAAGTTGAAAAACGCCACTGCTTTTCAGTTACATACACGCATTAATAAAATGCCGCATACCACTTAGCGGTCAATGTATTCAGCTCCTCTAAACAGGGACGTTTTAGTTGTTTGATTGCTTTACGTGATAAATTAATGTATAAACATACACACGTTTAAATTGTAGCGATGAGAGAAAATAACTGAAAGATATGACTCACTGTTTGATCTGGACCGACTGATACTAAAAGTAGGCACAATGCTCATACTTACTGACCATATTTATTTATATTCACCATAATCATAAGCAGGATCTTTACGAAGTTCAAAAATTTTCATCCAATCTTATATATATATTAATTTTCACAAGTTTTATTACCACGATACATTTTTCGTTTTTTTGCCAGCTTTATTCAATTTGCATCAATCAATTAAACATTAAATAAGTCAAAGTAACGATCAATAAATTCCTTAACTGAACCTTTTCTTTTACTGAACACTAGCAGTCAGTATTCGTAAGCGGTTTCATCAATCAAGTATATCTACGGTAATATTATACACTACTCTGCCAGAATTCATTAATAAGACGGCAATAAAGACGTATTATGTACCGTCAGTAGAAATAAAATATCCTAGAAAATGAAAGCAAATTAACAAGGCTCCTAAAAGTTTAAGCAGGTTTTTTGTGTGATAAAATTTTTACTTACTAAACGAAACGTCAGTCGATCACGTTACGGAGTGGTCGATGCTCTTGGTGTTTACAGGTTTAAATCCCCGTACGGGTAATTTCACGAATTGATTTTTCGTTTGTGTTGAAAAGAATTAATAATATTTTTTGTCATGTTTAAATCACGCTAGCACCTGTCATACTTATTGTATCCGTATCATCTGAAAAAAAGGAGTATAAGCTACTGAATAGCAACCAGTTATCGTAGAGTTATTAAACTGTTATTCTACTGAGTTAATTAAAGAACAATTAGTAATTTACACAAAATGATTAGTAAGCATAAGTCATTTAAACGTTATTTCTCGATTCATAATAAACTAACATTAAAAATAATTTGACAAAAGAACGTACTTTGTGGTGAATATCCATTTTCAATATAAATGTTAGCATTATATTTAATACTGCTCTTTGATATTTTTTTCAATTCAACATTAAGTATTAACGTTTTAAACTGTCTCTTACACAAGCTAGCTAGCCCTCTCATTTATCTATTGTTGAGTTATTTCAGCATTAATGAGTTTTATACCGCGTGCTCCTCTGCAAGCCCCAAATTCAACCACCATAGATCCACGGGCATCAATTTCCAGTGGAACTTCTATAACCCGTAATAAATCTCGGAATCTTCCTCTTCTTCTTTTTCTACTGGGATTGACACAAAGAGGTCGCGTCACTCTTTGATCACTGTGGTCGACCTTAAAGTTAAGCCCTCAGAAAGAGCCAAAGAGTCGACCCTCTTATAATGTGTTTGCGCACCACCATATCGCTTATGGCTGCAAAAACCATTGATGTTAGTACAAACAAGTATATTTTATGTAAGATTAGTTTAAAAAAACAGGATTATAATGTTTTTATCGTTTAGTATTACATATTTAACCTCTTATAAATTAATATAATTGTTTTATGATGTGTATACAATTGTGCAAAAAATTACTATTATTTCAAGGACCAGCTTTTTCCTACAAATGAGAATTTGCCACTAATAACTCGCTGATTAAAACGTAATAAAATAATCGTATTATATTTTATTAAGTAACACACATTCTGTTTCTTAAGGCGACTACCAGTTAAAACCATTGAAGATTGATAGTAAATATATATATTATGACATCTTTAAATCAATTAACATTTCCTTTATAATAAAAAAATACATCAATGAGACATTGTATAATTCCAATAATTTAAATAATACCTTTATTCTTTATTGATTGAGCAGGCATTTACTTGGTAGAACTCCATTATAATACGGTAAGAAAAATAACAATGTATTTTAGTTCTACATAAATTATTTTATATATTTGTTGATAGCTATTTCGGCTTACGCCTTCGTAGAACTAAAATACATTGTTATTTTTCTTACCGTACCTTTATTCTTTTCACATTGTTCCATTTCATGATTTATATAATATCAACTGAAATTATAATAATGAACGATTATAATATTTGGGTAGCGTTAGTGTTTCAGTTCGTAGTGGACGGGAATTGTTTTTATTTTAACATTTAATTTAAAATACTCATAACAGAATATAAAATTATGACAAGGACCGGCTTCACTCAGTGTGAGACTATTTTTATCATATCTATAAGGAGAAACTACGTCTGTTTTTTTTTTTTTTTTAATCAATACAGTAAATGGAAGATAGTTCTTAGAACGTTTTTTGATACGTATCTAAGGGAAAAATAATTATTGAAGTATCATACAAATAATAATACACCCATCCCTCGCTTAGTACGATACTCGCTTAGCACGGTTTCGCATTAACACGGTTTCAGTTTCATTGGAAAAGGTTATTAATATCGCACGTTAATTAGAGGTGAGGGATTGGAGGATTTTGCAATTAACGAAATTTATGAATTTCTTTAAGAACAAGAGTTC
Organism: Himalopsyche kuldschensis; assembly: GCA_028554975.1. NCBI lineage: Eukaryota > Metazoa > Arthropoda > Insecta > Trichoptera > Rhyacophilidae > Himalopsyche > Himalopsyche kuldschensis. The sequence goes on along the minus strand of JAHFWI010000016.1, from coordinate 3,917,298 downwards.
AATGATGAAGATTTAATTGATATGACTACAAGTGTTTTCTCCTGAAATCAGAAGCGATATCGTAAGTTCTGGTTCAATTTCAACGATTTCTGCTAAAGCACTAAAATATAGGTGCAAATGATCCAGATATGGATCTAGCTTTGAAATTTCAACGTGAAATTAAGGAATGCGTTGTCAGATACAAGAATATCAAAAAAATGAACAATCACAAATTACCGATTATTTTAAGCGACGACGGAACAAATAGAAAATGTAATTGAAAGTATTAGTGATGATGACATTGAGCCAATAAAAAGAAAGAAAGTTTCTATATTAATATCTCCTAGTGATAGTGACATTGAATAATATATTTTATCCGTTTTCATAATATATCAAAAAAATTTCGGAAGCTCTACGTACCTATTTTTTTCTTAATCTTTCTAAAAGAGAACCTATCCTCTCTTTTTCATACATTTGTTAGTCTCGCTTAACACGGTGATCTAGCCGAACCTATCTTGCGTGTTAAACGAGGGATGGGTGTACATTTTTAGTACTTTTTCCACATAAAATTTATTTGATCAGGACTGGTTTCGCTCATACTGATATTGACAATTGATTGACAATGCTCGCTATGAGCGAAACCGGTCCTGATCAAATAAATTGTATGTGGAAAAAGTACTAAAAATGTATTATTATTTTTATTATAATTCCTTTCCACCAAGTATTGACAGTGAAGACCTTAAAAGTGAAGTATTGGTGGATGTTTTCCCATAAAGCGTCAAGTAAAATAAAATTTGACGACGTAAATAATAAAGTTTCGTTGATTTCAGTGGCACTTACTTGGTAGAACTCCATTATAACATTATATATCTATAATTTTTATAGTGCTAAAATACTTTTTTTTTCACCGTGTGATAATGTTTCCAGTATTTCAAACAAAACTCGTAGTTCTTAACTAATGGCTTCACTATATCTTCAAAACAACCGTATTTTAAAAATGGCTCAATTTAAATTTCTCCCTGTTTCAATTTTATGCGTCGCCGTTTCATCTCGTAAAATAAAAGGCTAATATCGCATGGTAGGTGCCTACATAAACCTTTTCAGCCAATGACTTCTACAACGTCGCAAGTGGCATCCAAGAAAAATGAACCCTTTATTAGTAAGGCAAGCTCGATTTCCTCTAGAGTCTCAGAGTTTTTGTTTTTATGGTCCCCTAAACTAAGACGGTCGTCTGTCACACGGAACCCTATTTTGCCCTTGCGGAGACATCTACCTATATTATCTAACGTGGCATCTCTGAAGTTCATGCAGAAAAATAGCTGAATCGCCTCACGAATATGTATTATTAACGTTAAAACAATTAATACTGATTATTAAAATTACTCTATAACAGTGATTCTAACGTAAAATTTTACTTTCGCCACCTTATAAACATAAAGACTCGTGGAAATGTCTAGTGGCCGCACCAAATTTTTGTTTTGAGTCTGTTGTGTTGCACTTCATCTTTTCCCGCTGTTAATTCCGCATCTTCCATGCATTTAATTTAACTCATACTTCTTAATGTGCACTACAATGCGTATGCAATATTTTATTTGAGATTTTTTTGAGAAATTGATTTTTAAAAACACTTATTTACTTAATACCAATATTTACTAGCTGAAGCTGTCGGTGCCTCAACAAAATCCTCTAGCGGCCGCACATGAGAACCACTGCTCTATAACGTTGACATTGACACTGTATTTTCGTAATAATAAAGAAACTGCAAGTGGAACTTGGACGCTTTGACATGTTGAAAATTCATTACCAAATACTAATCAAATTTTAATAGATTTGTGGAAAAATGTTAATAGAAAATTAATTGGTCGTCGAAAGTAAATCACCACAAAAACAATACAATTATTATTAGTTTTAAATATGTTTGATACATTGATATTTTTATGGTAACGCCAAATTTATACTTTTTTTTGTACAGTGCTAATAACCTTTAAAATATTAGTTTATTTCGAGACTTGATAATGCCTACAGGTACAGCTCAACTGTTCACTCGTATTTTCTACCCCGCTCGTTTTCTCAGCCTCCTTTGTCACTAAAAGGTTAAATCCTTATAAATGACACTAATAACCATTCTAATTACTGACGTTACCGCGGTGTGGTGCTCAATACCACAGCTTTGGGGAAAAACTCTTCGAGAGTAAAAACACTTTCCATCTAGGCTTTACTTTACTTTACTCTCCAAAGTTATTTTTGGACTTAGTTTCTACCGCAATTTTCAGGAGCTTTTCGAAACTCCGCTGTTATATAAGCAGAATAGTTTACTTTGGCTTTGCTGAAGACATTTTATATATCCATATTTTGTTTAAATACGGAGCTTTTCAGTCACTACATATAATATAATATATTGCTATGGTAAATATGTAAATCAATGCATTATCTACACTAGCATAACCAAGCTATACAGCAAAGAGGTCTGGTGGATGGTGAATAAAAAAAACAATCAATTTTCTTTTAATTTTGCAAATAAAGATAAGAATCACATTAATAATGGTTGTATACTACATTATTTTTATGAAAAACGATATTCATTGCAAACATCAGCAATAAACCAATTAAGTATACATTTTGAATAGAAGTATTATATGAGTATTGACAAACTCTTAGTCAATTAATGCATTAGAAAAAATTTCGATTTCGACATCTTAAGATTTATTAATGTAAATTGACATCAGTTCCCTTTTTCCATTTGTAATAATTAAACACAACTTATCTAACTAAGCTTCAAGTTAAATAATTAACACTCCAGTCTTTATTGAGCTAAACATATTTTGATGGAATAGGTTCTTCTGATATCTGATAAAATGCGTTAGGTCCAAGAACAGGCACTACATCATAAAATCTTTTCACCGTGTCAAATAATGTCGGCATTTGGTCAATTTACGAACAGTTTTTTCTTAACATTTCAGCTGCATTGTGTAAATAAAAATGATGAGGTGATACTATTACAGTTTGTTTTCACAAGCCTTCATACATGGCGCTTTTTACGACCAACTTATCGACATAAAAACGACCATTAATAATTCTTTTTACGAGCCTAACGTACTTTAGAAATACATAAATGTATCGCTCATATACGATATGGATTACGCCGAGAAAGGTGAGCTATTGGAAGTACGTTGAGTAAAAAAATTGTCAACTGTGGTAAGAACTTTTTAAATTATTCTTTTAAACTATGCTTCTCTAACATTGACAAGCATTAAAAGCTGTTTATAAATAAGGCTCTTACTCCACCGGACCGTTAAAGTGACACGTACAAATTATAATTTAGTTACATTTTTCGAATAAAAAAACATATCTATGCTTGTTGAAAAAAAGTTATATATTCTCTTTAGTAATAACTAATGTGCTGAATATTCTTTGTACACTGTTTTATGTAAGAAACATAAAATTTGCTGTATTTATTTAATTATTTTTACTCATTTCATTTGTATAACTTTAATTCTTCTTCTAATAATGTAAGTACAATCCTATAAAAATTAATCAGTGGACTAAATTGCATATAATTATTACACAACGAGGATGCAAATTTAGTCAAATGTACTTCAACGCAACAAAATCTTTTAAAGAAATATAACAACCAATTGCAGTAATTGATTGCACGTCAAAAAAGTAATTACAATTATTTTATTATATAAATATAATATTAATAATGCTGATTGATACCATAGAAAGATGTTAATTAAATAGGATTGATTGTTGATATTTATTTTTTAAATTCGTCTCTGCTTTAATATAATATAATGTAGAAAAATAAGAACTTTATATCGTGTTGTCTATTTTCTTGTAACCAATTGGTCATTGGTCATTAAAATTATTTACATTCAATTTTTTTTTATTAAATCAACAGTAATAATAATGGAATCAAAAATGATTTGAGTCTCACATATATTTTGAGTAAATTACAATATTTGCCAAAATTCACGATTGGTTTATCTTTATACATACGTCACTCAAACTTCTCGACGAAAGCTACAAATTCCTAAATATTATTTGATGTACTACGACTTCAACAGTTGTTATAATAAATTGATTCAGAAGCTGTTAAGGTTTCATGTCACTACCTCGATGATAAATTTACGAAAGTTCTATAGGAAAATGATGCGATACAAATATAGGAGTTAATAATAACATCACATAACAATATTGAATCGACCTTTATTGATGTCATATACGATGTAATGTAAACATGCCATAACATTGGATTGTTAAGAGCACTTGATGGTTTTTATGCCATGTAAAACATTTTTCATTTCTTTCTATCAATCATTCATTACTATCGACATTCTTCAAGCATCAATCAATTTTTTGCGAGAATTATCCATCTTTCAACAATGTATATGAAATTGTCTTGCATTTCTTAATATTTCTTGTCGGTTTCTATAATATAATACATTGTTAGTATTGTTAACACTGTTATTGGTAAACTGATTGAAAACCTTTTAGAGGTCTTTGCGATATTCTAGAATTCTCAATTAATCAGACACTTACTATAACTTATAATAATTACTCACTTATTTTTAAGCATTGATTATCAATCTTATAACGCCAAAGTCAGTCATCTTGATACAGATTACAATAGCAAGATGTTAAATATAATTCCCTGAAGTGCAATTTTGTCTTCATAATTCACTTCATCGAATACGGTCGAGCCATATCAAAAGCTCATTAATTATTGATTATTCCATAAATTCCCATCCACAATAATTACAGAATTGGGCTCGAGGGTTTTTTTCAATCCTGTAATTAAAAAAAGACTGGTGCATCAATGAAATTGACGCTGTTTTATTCTTTTAATCTACCTTGTGTTCCAACAATTGATTAAATACCTTCAAATAGTCCATGTACAGTATTTTTAACAAAATAATCATTTAAAAGTTGAAAATGCTCGCTACGTCGAATCCGGTCGTGACCTTAATTAATTTATTGTAAAATAAAGACAAAAAATGTCTTATTATTTTCATTAGTTGAAAATGCTCGCGATAAGCGAAACCGGTCCTGATCTAAACAAATTTATCGTGAAATAAGTGCAAAAAAATCCTATAATTCTTTAATACAATGCCATTCCACCAAGTATTGACAGTGAGCACCTTACAAGTGTTCATTGATAAATAAAGTATATCCTGAAAATTTTATAATATTTAGGTTTGATGGTTAAAATCATTACAGTTGTGTCTTTGCTGATGAGAAAAGTTTTACATTACTTCATTGTCATTATAATATAATATCATTGTGTAATAATTGGATTATATTCAGAAAAGAAGTAATGTTAAATCTTTACCAATTATAACCCAATTGGTAATCACCACCTCAGTCCATGCGTCTTTCTCTCCACCGCCGTCTTCCTGCCCCTATTTGCACACCAATAATAATATAACTTGAACACGTCTCTCAGATTCCGCGACGTCTCGACGTCTCATAGAACAACCCTCTCACTTCATTATTATTACCATATCAAAGTTGATTGCACCTCAGCGAGGCCCTAAAGGGATGACTGGGATGGTGCAACCTGCGCTTGCCTTAATAAAGGCAATAGGTGACAGCTGAACCAAACCTTAGGATTCAAATTTTGTAAAAGTTGTATGATTTGATAAATACTCTAATTAATTACGAGACAATTTGTTGTGTATATTGATTATTATGATAATTTTAACTTCCATTAAGGCAGTTGCATCGGTATAAGCGATAATAACAATAGATAGAAAATAAATAGTCGCTTGTTCATCACCTCGTTTTCAATGGGATGTCTTAGGCAACAAAAAAACCATCTCTGATGTCGGATACAGAATCATGAATTGATTGAAAAATATACAAAAATACATTAAGTATTTAATCATTTACCACGCAACTGTAGGAGAAAATCCAGTTTATCCATTGCGAACGTTTTTCATAGAATAAATTAAGGTAAATATACTGGTAAAAAAGTTGTCAATTCTTACAAAAATATATGGTTTTCATTAATTAAAGCAATATACAAACTAACTTATCATTTATAAATGTGAAATATAATTAAGTTGTCTTCTTATTCGTGTACGAAATTTTTACAAGTTGCTAAAATTAATTGTCTCAAACGCCGTCAAAGTTTCATATCAATACCTCAATGATAAATTATTTAAATATTAAATATTTTTATCATGTTGTATCAAATAAAAATTATATTTAGCAGTATATTTTAAAATTCAATAATTTTGATTCTTTATTAATTATGTATTGATTTGTTATGATTTAGAGTGTGATTGTTAATAACTTTATGATATTGGTTCAACTGACAATCGCTCTCACCTTTGGTTGCTCAGTCCTGATAATTTGTTAAATACTGAGCGGCAGCTCTCTGCATAAAGACATCGTCTTTCTTGAATACAAATTGTCGTCAAATTGAGCATCTTTCGATGATAAGTACATTTTGACTAGGGGAAAGTAATTTTTGGCGTGTAGACGAATCATGAAATTTCAAGTTTTAATGATAAATGAACTAATAATTTTATTACTTGCCCATACGATAAGTAATAAAAGCACTTTATTTATAACATTTATATAGAGAATACCTTGATTCGGCTCCCTCGTAAATCGAGAAGGAGCCTCCTATCCGACACTCAGGAGAGGAATTTTGGGAACGGAGTAGGAGAAACATGGTGCTCTTATAAACAAAACACGATCTCAAAGCGTTATGTGGGTGCGGTTAGCACCCATTATTTAATTGTTACGAATTTTCACAGACTTTACACACGGATTTAACACAGATAGATTGACAATACACGTTACGTTCTGCAATACATAACACACGACTATTATAATTGCGAAGGCGATATCAGGAATTTACTAGACTTTATCCTTAGGGAGAGGATAAGGAGCTTGCAGGCTACTTCCAGGGCATACAGTTGGGAGAATCCCCTCAACCACGACTGTAAGACTTATCTGGCAAGCACGTGCATTCTCAATGCTGTCCAATCTCTAAGTGATCGTATGAAAAAAAGCGGTTCCTTTAGATAGAAAACCGTTACAAAAAAATCGTTAACACGTGCGTCCGATAAGCCATTATTTATGGCCCATCGAACTTTGCATGAAATACCATGCACTCTCATCCACTCAGGCCGTGAAAGAATCAAGAGACATTTAGAGCAAGACGTCCGCATAAATATCTCTTTTACAAATTTGAAATTACTCTATATTGAATCGCTATAGATTTCAATATAGAGTATTATTAGAATGAATTTATTTCCTGATATCGACTTAAACTCATAGACTGAGGTGAAAAATAGATCGTTCGAGAGAGTTCTGATGACCTACCATATAGGGCGGTATCAATATGATGATGTTTTATCACTTCGTGTACCTCATACGCTTAAAAGAAGTTGTCTTTTAAATGTATATTTTTACATCACCTTGAAACTTTTACATGAATTTTACACTCAAATAATATCACGATTTCTGTATTTTTTTTCACAAAGTTTTTTTTTTCAGAAGATTTTTTGTTATGCAGTTTTAAATAAAATATTTTTACTATGACTTTTGGCTATTAAAACTATTTAAAATCTAAATAATACTGTAATTTATCTATTGCTACCAGTTGCGTTTTCTTTTTTTGATAAGTTACTAGCCGGTACCTGACAAGCGTTGCAATGCAATTCAAAGAAAGAAAATGTTTGTGCTTATTGAAGTGCTTTGGATGCACAATATTTTAGATAAATAATTAATATTTAATTTCACTAAAATTGATCGGTATCAATGACACTTGCCGTTTGACGTTTGATTTTTGTCTTTTTCCGAATGTCTATGATACAACTCACGCACCACCTTCTGAAAGTTAGTTTTACTATGCCTATAACCTTTGCGCAAGTGCAGCAATAAGTTGTCAAAATGAACGGTATGGCAGCGCATTAAAAATAAAAAAACATTGATTTGTATATAAAAGACCTACGTTTAGTTGATTTTGCTATTTCTATTACTTTTGCGCAAGTGCAAGCAATAAGTTGACAAAGATTTATCGCAATCGGATGAACTGTATGACAAGGCATAAAATACGAATAAACAAAAATTGATTTATATATTTTACATTAGATTAGATCTGGCAGGATAATGAATGTGAATTATATAAACCGAGGTAAGAGGTATTTTGATTTCAATTAAATATCAGACAAGGAGAAACAATTAAAAGCATTTTTTTACTAGATTCTTTGTAAAAAAACCTTACTTAATTTATTGTGCTTTCGTTGGATGGTAAATCCACTATACTACGTTCCATCCAGGAGATTATTGTTTCGTGAAAATGAATTGGCACAAAAACTGTAGGTAGCTTCATGAGCTTTACTTCACTCAGCGTTGAATGTTTGAAGTCAACCGCAAGATACGACGCCTCAATCTGAAAGCCAGGCGTCGCGGCGACATACCGCGGCGTCGGAACTTTCGTGCTTCTCCATTTATCACTGAAGCCAAACCTGAAAGCCTCTCATGGATTTTCTCACCTCTGACGCTACTATTCGTGGTAGATATTGTGCTGTTTATCAGTATTATAAATATTTTTTTTCTTATGTCATATACATTGCAATGTACTTAATATATTACTGATATTGCGATTATCTTTTCGTTAGAAAGTTCTATGAACCCAAAAGTATATAGTATTAAAAAATTAAACACATTTGTGTACTAACTTCACAGTAGATTTATTAAGATCAGAACATTCAGCAAAAATTCAGCGTTATTTATACAAAAGCTAAGCAAGATTGAATTTATAGAAATCATTTAAATGCCAATCTTCACCAATCAAAAGAATCGATGAATCATTTACCAAGTGTCTTCGGTAGATAAAAACTATTTTAATAACAAGCACAAATTATACTGTAAATTCAATCAAAAAGGAGAAAACAATCGATGAGTGAAGTAAGCTAAGTATAATATATATTTTTGTCGGGTTTGGTATGTTAAAGTTGTTAAAAAACACTAATGATAAAAATAATAACACATTTTTTAGTACTAGAAAATACTAAAAATGTACTAAAAAATGTGTTATTATTTTTATTATAATGCCTTTCCACCAAGTATTGACAGTGAACACCTTAAAAGTAAACACTAATGAGTTTACATTTTTACTACAAAATATGCCAATGAAATAAATAAGAGTGGTAAATATTTAAATACAGAATCATTCTTTCAATAAAATGTTTAAATTTGCTTTACTCATCACGCAAAAAAATTGAAGTGAGTCCGTGAACTGTTTAGAATAACTCCAGCATGATGAAATTTTCATTTTTTCTTATCAACACTACCACGATTTAGTTAGTACCTGACAGTGGACGAGCCGTCTGGAATGCTTGGCGCCTTTTGAAAACGTGATGGCAGCTTTTCATTTGCAGTCTCATGACTCGACCATCACTTTCCAGTATATTTTTTTATTCACGAATATTTACAACTAGAAATACCCATACAACCTTACGGTATACTCCAAGAAAACCTTCTACGCTATAACGGACGAAAGAAATAAACTACAGTAAAATTTTTACAATATTCAGTGGCATGGAAATGTGAATAAATCATGAAATGCTCGCCATGGTGTTTATTATTAGTTTACATTTAATTTGCGGATCCATTACGTGTAAGTAAAAAAACCACTTATCTGTATCAAATGTAAAAACCTTGTATGAGGTATATTCAAGCAAATAGAATAGTCACTTTTAAGGTACTGTCACTTCTTGATGGAAAGATATTATTTAAATACATAAAAACACATTATATCAACCTTGTTTCATTTTAAATTTGAAACCGGTCCTGATCTTTATCAGAATATATGTCGAAAGAGAACTTAGTTTTTATTTAACCTAACCTGACCTTCAAAAGACGGTCCCTGAAAAATAGTGCGTGATTCGAAGGGGGTCTAAAATACCCCAGTGGTATGGCTTTATTGACATAGATTGAATTAAAATATAATATATTATGCTTTAACGTATTTTTATACACCATTCTGAAATATATATATATAAAAATCGATAGTTTTTCTATAATTATTTATATTTTTTGTCGTGCATGAAAGATACAATCTTTTCTCGTTGATGTTCATGACAGACTGGTGTAATCAAAACTGTGAGCGCTTTTAATGTAAAAAGCATCCATTTGATTTAAAACGTACGTTTGAATGAAGCGCTTTTGACTTAAAACAACGTAATCTTATCGCGTATGGATGAAGTATAAGTGAAGTTTAAATCCTGTCAATTTTGTAGCGAATATATAAAGGGTTTTCGTGCAATAATAATCCGACTTTTTTTATTATATATTTTTATTATAAACTTGTCGGTAAAAATCATATTTTTTTTGTAAAAAGCAATGATTTAAGAGTACCAAAAATATGCAAATTGTATCACTAATATTAATGGCAGTGGTGGTCTTCTGCCTCACCCACCAGGATAAAATAAAATAGTAAATATGTTTAGGAAATTTCTAATAATATTACCATAATGACAGCAATGTATTCCATTTACATAATAATAAAATGTTCACCCGATGCTCTGTACAAACATTGTTCCCGTCAGCTATCAATTGGTTCTGTGTATAGACATTGCATTATTCATGATCCACCTTTGTTCGCTCGTTCTTTTCGAAGGAACAACTTGTTAACAGCGCAAACAACGTTGTTCACCGCTCACCTTGGCGTTGCATACCCATCATCCCCCAGCCACTAGGGATGACCTTGATGCTAAAATGTTATAATTATATATAAGTGTGATACTATTTGACACAGTTAATAGATGACACATTATCACTGTGACTTTTGTTCAAAATGTAGAATATATTTTTTAAAAGATTATAATCTTGTTTGCATGTGTTCACTGTCAACAAACGAATTCAATTAATTATTTCGATGAATTCAGCGTTAACTTTATAAGTTCATAAAAATATACAATTTAAAAAAGCTTTGATTATACCACGTATTTTGTTACTATTTTTCACACGTGTTTTTGGCCTCTGTCAGAGGCATATAACTTAAGCAGACTTTTCGAAAGAGGCGAAACACATGTCACTTTCAATAACACAATACGTGGAATAATAACAGATATATTAAATTTGAATTATCTTACATAATTTATATCCTAAGTTCATGACCGGTTTCGCTCATCGCCAGCATTTTCAACTGAAGTTTCATTTAAGCTGAATTCAGTTGAAAGTAATCACGATTAGTGAAACCTGCCCTGATCTTAATACATAAATTGTAGAATAAGTACATTCAAACAATATTTTGTTATCATTTAATCTTATAGATGTGGCGCAACTTCTAGTTTTATTCTTTGCATTGGTATAATAAGTAAACAGTTTGTCACAAGATTCCATTTCATGGACACAGATACCAAATACTGGTATTGAAAACCAACAGGGTCCCATCCTTTATTTCCGGTCTCTAGGTTTTCCCCGTTTTGCAAAGTGATTTCCGATTTATGGCGGCAATTTACGCGCATTGCTGCGGTAGGAGCGACCCTCGTGCTACCTGCCCCTGACTAGATAGGGCAATCAAATCCCCGTGATGGAATGCTGACTTCGATTACACGGGTTTGCTTTGTCTCGCTTTCTGGTAATATGTTTTTTCACGATGTTGCTGCAGACATCGAGAACATCAGCTATTTCTATATATCCATAAAGGAATATATACATATATTTAAGGATTTCGTCTTTCGGCATCTTCGGGCATTTAAAGTGCACGAATTTACTTGAACTCACGCGTAGTTAGAACAGTTTGTATCATTTATGTACAAAAATAGAAGTGAATCACTAAGTTAAATTGCTATTAAAATGTAAATTATCGAAAATTTATTGTAAAAAAGTTTCAATGGATTAAGTGGGTTTGTTATAATTATAGGGATTTTTGAAAATACTTATGACCAGATAATAACATATGAATATCTAAAATAAATCTAGGGTTTTATCCGACCTATTGTTAATGAGTTTATTGATTTTAGGTATTTGAATATAAATATATGGTTAGAAAAACAGTAATGTTAATGTATTTTTGTCATTATTTACGTTTTTATAAAAATTAAATCAACATTTTTTATATATTATATCATCCATCAATATTCACTCCTTGGTAGCGAAACGTAGATCCATGGATTCCGTCCTCATACGGGCCTAATAATCCATTCTGACTTCATCTCATATGGAAAACGGGATAACCTTAATTCCACTTCAGATTCAACGAGAAGAAGACTTAACTTTACCGCTCTGTATACGGATACACGGGATACTTAATATCACTTAAGCCATGTCACATTTTTTTCTCTTTGTATTTTTATTTTATTTAAATACTGATGAATGGTTAGAAGATCATACCAGTGCAGCTCTGTATTGGACCAAGTACCTTAGGGGGACAATCGCTTATTTTATTGATTGTATATCTTTAAAGAAGGCATATAGGCTGCATACAGATAGGTGGTGGGAAAACCAACTTGTACACCTTAATAAATATAAGTCGCTCTACTATTTCTACCAGTACTAAATCTGCAAAATATTATACTCGTTTTTGGTAAAATGTAGATTTCATTTTTTCTATCTTCGTTTATTATCCGTACACTATGTGAATGAAATATTTGTGTTCTCTTTAAAACAGCGTATGTCCCGATGCTCTTTTAGGATATAATATCCGCTCCACGTTGAGGACGTAGATAATTATTTCTTATTTGTTTTATTATATTATGTTCTAAATCTACAATATTTACAACATGTCTCTATTCATATCCTTAAACAATTTCATAGTTAATGACACATTATTGCTTCGGACACAATTAATTCTTTTACATAGCGATTACATAAATAATTTGCGGCGAAGCAGAAAAATGGCGCTTTCACAGAACCATGCTTATTCCCCAGCCTCTACGATTCTTCGTAGTCAATCAGTCAACCTGGCTTCCAGATTTATATCTTCAAAGGCGTAGCAAGAAGCAATACGAGGAAATAAATATTTATGATCTATTTATAGAACGAATTAAAGTGCAAATAGTTTAACCTCTAAAACCATTCTTTATTTAAAATTTCAATTATTAATCTGAGCATTTTTTTGAACAAATGATTTACTTGTGTATTAGTCCGAACTACTGAGCTGAATGAGCAAAATAGCCCGGAATGATTAGTTTGAAAGTAGAATAAGTAAATCGCACACAAAGAGCTCCCATTGTACTTAACAATGTGAATTTAATCCAAAAAGTAACAGTATACATACAAATTTTAAGTGCCAACGTTTTAATCGTCTTGGTGTCAAGACATATCGAGAACTTAAACAGTTGTGACAGGTTTATATTGAGTTATAAATGCACGTTGGTTTACTTTATCCATTTATTTACCACGTAAATATTTATATCGTTTGTAAAGAGTACTTCGTCAGTTAATAATCGTGACTACAATTTCAGCATAGTTACCGAAACTGATATTTCAAGTGCAAACTTGACGCTTGACAAAAATTCTATTGTGACGGCCCGTATCCCATCGTAAATGTACAACGCCACTGTCGTCCGCCTCTTCCCATCTGCCTCGACCCAGCTTTTTCATCCCCTCACTAATCACCCCGCGCCCTTCGTCACGTGACGGCAGTCGACCTGTGCCGTGTGATGGATTACTACGTCGATTAGAGAGGACTAGGGTGGGAGAGTGCGTATCTTTTCTACGTTGACCGCCTTCGAGGCGCCGCTTCGTCGAAGGGAGGCAGTCGCTTGCAATAATACGCTGATGTCGGTGAAATGAAACAAAACTAATAACATGCATTTTTTGCACAGCCCATCTTGCCTTATAAGAACTTATCAATATTTTCAGGAATCAATCGAAAAAAGCAATTGCGTATCTTATCGTAAGTAACAACGACTCCATAATTATTTTTTAAATGTCCGTGGTGCAAAAGTCAACGTCGTTGGCTACCGTGCTACACCCGGGGATGATTCCAGGTACGAGCAGACTTTTTGTCGATAAATTGATTCTGCTCAGAGGCAATGGATGTTTGTGTTGCTATAAATCCTTTCCCGCCTTTCTGATGTCCTACTGATTCAGTTGACAATGCTCGCCATGATCGAAACCGGTCATTATCCAATATTTTTTTTGTGGAATAAGTACTAAAAATGTTTTATTATTTTTATTTTAATGCCATTCCACCAAGTATTGACAGTGAACAACTTAAATGTGATTATCTTTTCAATAATTCTTTATCTCATTGATTGAGCAGGCATTTACTTGGTAGAACTCCATTTTAATACGGTAAGAAAAATAACAATGTATTTAAGTTCTACATAAATTATTTTATATATTTGTTGATAGCTATTTCGGCTTACGCCTTCGTCAGAACTATGTTTTAAACGTATTAGAGATAACTTATATACCAATGCTAGACAGGGTGCCCCGTACATCCTCTCTTTCTGTTGAAACCATACCAACGTCACATGGAAGAATTTAAATAAGTTTAATTTATAATTTACTAGTATTGCTACCCGGCGTCGCTCGGACTAAGCGACCAATAAGTATTTAATGTTATATCATTCGACATAATTATATCACAAAATCTAACATCCAAAATAGAGTTAAAATAAAATCACAAACTTTATTTAATTTGATGCGTCCCCGCCCCATTCTCGCCCATTAAAATGTCCAAATTCAAGGAAAAAATCTAATTTGCTGTCAAAGAAATGTCAAATAATACCTTCACGTAAATAATAAACATTATTATTAATTATGAAAGCCGGGAAAATTTCAGTAGAAGACTAATTTATTACATTTTGACTTAATGTCTTCGCCGATAAAAATTCAAACATATTTTCTTTCATATTTGTTTTTATGGCAACTTAATGACCAAAAATGCAAAAGGGAATTACAGACCCACATACATACATACGCCGTTTCGGTTTTATATATAAGATGTTATATATTTCACTGCAAATGTTTAATGAGGATACTTCATATATTTGTTTGGCGTATGTAGTGTCATCATGATTGATTTATGTATAATAGTGTTAAAACTATTCAACGAACGTTTCAAGCACAATTATCGTTTAATTCCCACTGTTCAAAAACGATAAATCAAAAATTAACTAGATTCAATATATAGGTTCAAAAAAATTTGCATTAATTTGTTCTGTTTATTTTTATTTGTAGCTAAATAATCAGTGAGATAATTGAATAGCAAACTGAAGTAGCAGTTGATTTCAGTGCTAATTTACTATTAAGCAAAACTATTTGCTACGCAAAATTTTCTCTCAGAACATGAAGAAGTAATTAATATGTGTCATTTCATTTTAATACAAATAAATGTTTTTATTTTTATTTCAATTTGGCCATACTTTGTCACTTCAAGATCAGACATTCAGTATTAAAAATGGATTATATTTTATAGCTACATATATCAAAATTTTCAGACATAGCCATGAAATCATATAGAAAAAGATGTTATTAATTTGCCTGTTATTAAACTATTGGATACTATAATAGTATACAATTTTAAATTACTTAAATTGTTCTACATCTATTATAAATTTTATATAAAATCTACTCCCACAAAATTACCACCGAACGCATTGAAAGTATTAATATACAAGTGCCAAGATTTTTTTTACACGTAGTCCGAGCATTATAAATATTCAATAACTAATTTATTGTATATAAACGACTTACAAATACGCTTTCTGATCATTGTTGTAAATGTATCTTTGAGATATGACTAAATAAATTCAACTTTTCGTAAATCATAGTAGGTTAATATGACAGTTAATAGTCGAGTACAGTGAAACCCCGATTATAGGTTTTTCAAGGGACCGTATAAAACAAACGATGAATGCGGGAAAGTTTTATATATGAACTAAATGCCGGGAGTGTCGAAATCGAACGCACCACGCGGGAAAACGTTAATAGAGTTAAATTAAAATCACGAACTTTATTTAATTTGATGCGTCCCCGCCCCATTCTCGCCCATTAAAATGTCCAAATTCAAGGAAAAAATCTAATTTGCTGTCAAAGAAATGTCAAATAATACCTTCACGTAAATAATAAACATTATTATTAATTATGAAAGCCGGGAAAATTTCAGTAGAAGACTAATTTATTACATTTTGACTTAATGTCTTCGCCGATAAAAATTCAAACATATTTTCTTTCATATTCGTTTTTATCGCAACTTAATGACCAACAATGCAAAAGGGATCTACAGACATACATACATACGCCGTTTCGGTTTTATATATAAGATTTTATTGGTCTATTACTTTAAACCAATAAATTAAACTTATTTAAATTCTTCCATGTAACGTTGGTATGGTTTCAACAGAAAGAGAGGATGTATGGGGCACCCTGTCTAGCATAAGTATATAAGCTATCTCTAATACACGTTTAAAACATGGTTCTGACGAAGGCGTAAGCCAAAACAGCTATCAACAAATATATAAAATAATTTATGTAGAACTAAAATAGATTTTTCTTACCGTATTAATTCTTTATCGTTCATTATTTGTAGCGGTTAACTTTGTAAATGTGAAAATTTCGAAAAAAGAGTTAATTATACTTGTAGAAAGTATTTTTATTTCAAGTGCATAATCAATTTATAGAAAACATACATTCTTTTATAGACTGCATAACAATCAAAGAGCATTCTTTTATAGATTCACTAACCTATCTTATTTGCATTCAGTATCGGTTGCAAGACAAAAGCAGGTATATAGCCTACCTTGGAATACAAAGATATTTTACATTATGTAATACTGCCAAATCTATCTTGAATTATTATTTTTTCTCGTGACAAAGAAAGGTTATCACATATAAGAAGATCTTTCAATAGAAAAGCGTCTAGTCACTGCTTATTCCGTGAAGAAAAATCAAAGTAGAGTATGTTAGTAACACAATCAAATTTATAGGTCTCGTAGAACTTAAGCCAATGTACAATGCTAATTATAATTAGTGGATAAAGCTCGCAAAGTTTTCTTTGTCAGCTGAATATTCGGCCGACCGTCGTCTTCACCCTGTCTCTAACTTTAACTATGTATATCATATCCATAGAATTGGAAATGGGGGAGCTAAAGACATAAATTTAAAAAAACATAGATAAAATACTTTGATGGATTTGGCACATGCTTAGTAATAAAATTAGTAACTTCATTTCCCGTGTTTTTATGGGAGTGGAATTTTTTCCTTCTTTCAGTAACATCTTGTTTATGAATGTGAGGTAAAAAATTCATAAATCTTAGATTTGTTTTCTATTTATACTATATACATAGTTATTTAATGTTTTTTGGTACTGGAGGTTGTAAGAGAATATTAATCGTGTAGATTTAATAATGGGGAATATTCCATTGCCTTTATTTCATAAATACTTCTAAGTGAAGCTTTATTTGTAATACGTGTAAAAAATTACAATGTATTTTAATTCTACAGAAATTATTTTATATATTTGTTGAAAGCTATTTTGGCTTACGGCGTTGTCAGAACTAAATATAAGCCGAAATAACTATCAAAAAATATATAAAATAGTTTCTGTAGAATTAAAATACATTGTTATTATTTTCACCGTATTATAATGGAGTTCTACCAAGTATATGCCAATTCAATCAATACATTTTTTTTAAGATTAATTCATGCTCAGAAGATTGCAGCATTGTTTAATGTTGTATTATGTTCTTGAATTGATATGAATTTTATTCGATTTTAATTGGCTTCTTTACAGTAATTCCTATTTCAGAAATATCTTGTAGTGTTACAAATTTATGCAAATAATAAATAAGTCAACAAATATAATCATCTAAATCTATGATCATTTTTATTTTGCTTTAAATAATGGTAACGAATCTTATCGTTTTTGAATATCACTACCTTCCATTTACAAGTTTAAGTACATTGTGTATTTACCTCGTTTACTCCATTGAAAGCTCACCTATTAGAAATTCGGTTTACGGTAAACGGGTAACGTATTTACCGGACGTAACGTTAACGTGACACCATTAAATACTTGATCACCGGTTACCGTCACTCGACGTGTCAGTAAACAGTTTCTACGGCAAACATTGTAGACGCCATCCTTCAAATAAGTTAAAGTTACTGTGAACCTTCATATTATATGTAAGGTTTGTGGTAAATGGTTTGAGATCTCAATGAAGTTTTTGTTTTCATGTCCGCTTCCAACTTGGAGCATGTGGTATTCTCACGGAGTTTACCTCAACATATGTTTTTCTACGAGTACTGCTTGTTATTCAGTTACTCAACCTCGTTTCTTTGTTCCACCTTGGTTCAGCGAGTGAAGATCTTTAATTGGCATAGTTTAATAGGACTGACAGTAAGTAAATCACTCTTCATATATTTACGCTCTTATTTGACGCTCTGTGTCGAGTATAGTTTCATATGCAAGCTAAGTTTTTTTTAATTATTATTATATGCATTTATAACTTTTTTTAATATTTTTACCGTGTCTGCTCTCATTGTGAAGCATATGGACTGCTCGCGGAGTTTATATCAACACATGTTTTTCGACGAGAACTGCTTGTAATTCAGTTACTCAACCCTACTGTCTTTTTTGAAGAGAGTAGGGATGGAAAAGATACGAGGACTTTTGGATTGCGAATCGTTGTCATGCGTCGCTCCTTGGGATAGGAAAGGTGGGAGAGGGATTTTTAACAACACAAACACCCATTGCCTCTGAGCAGAATCGATTTATCGGCTGAAAAAATCTGCTCGTACTGGGGATCGAACCCAGGCGTTCCGACACGGTAGCCAACGGTGTTTACCACTGCCCCATGGACCGGACAATAATGAAGTACATACTTTTTTAGAATAAAAAAATAAAATTTTGGATTGATTTCGTCTTCCATTAATTTGTTTGCAAGAGCTACAATGAAACGTTTCATCATGCTTTGAATGATTTAAGACTGTCACTTTTAAGGTGTTCACTGTCAATACTTGGTGGAAAGGCATTATAATAAAAATAATAATTTTAGTACTTTTTCCACATACAATTTATTGGATCAGGACCGGTTTCGGTCATGGCGGGCATTGTCAACTGAAATTGTCAGTTGGGTCCTGATCTAATAAATTTTATGTGGAAAAAGTACTAAAAATGTATTATTATTTTTGATTTAAGACTGTGTTGAATTAAAAATATTAGAACTCCTTTTATACTTATTCCACAATACATTTACTAAAATCAGGTATGGTTACATTCATCGCAAGATAGTTTTGTTTTGATATTTATTCATATCAGCTGAAAATTCTCGCGATGAGCGAAACCGGTTTGATCTTAATACATTATTTATAGATTTAAAAAAAAAAAAAATATTTAAATACTATGCCTTTTCACCAAGTATTGACAGTGCACGCACACCTTGAAACTGTGTTGGATATTCAAAAGAGGTTTATCAATGTATGCATTGTAACATTCATTGCATTTAAACATTTGTTACCTGATTAGATCTGATGAAAAATCCAATCTACGCTATATTTGTAAATTATTTGTTTTAAATTCATGCTATTTAATATAACAATCTACACAATTTCCGTATGAAAAGCACGCAGGAGCTTACTCCAAAGGAATTCTGAACCGAGTTTTGTAACAATAATCAATTACAAAAAGCTTTTGCCGACACGTTTAATTTACCATTCAATTTACTTCCTAGTACGGTCACCTTTTTAATTATTTTCCGACGTCCAAACAAACGGAGCCGGCCGTTTATAATTTTCTGGCTCCTCCCAATGAGTCTATAATTACTTAAAAAATAAGGGTGGTAAAAATACTGTGGAGTGAAAAAAGAAAAATACTTCCCCTTGGATGTTTACGATTTATTTTGCCACCTTTACCCGTGATGTGACGCGACGCCAGCCTGTCGGCGGGCAAACAAGAGGGCGAAGGTGTTTTGCATTGATTGGCGTAGCAATTAATTTTTAATTAGGGATGTTTTTCTACCGATGATCCGGAGAAGCAGTAAGGCTATTTATCAGCATTAACATCCACCTTCCCCTCGATTTTTTTCAAATCTCTCGATACCAACATATTCACGATCATTATTATCGTTAAAGTAAATAATTTCGATCAAACCATTTGAAAGACTATGGACGTACTTTTGGTTCAAACAGTACAATGAAATAAATTCAACATAAAATTAAAAAAATATTCAACTATTCCATATATTGTGTTATCTAATTGGGACATGTGTTTCACCTCTTTCAGATGCATCTTCGGACTAACTATCGCAAAGATAAAGATTATGTTGAATTACATTCAGTATAGATTGACTCGCTCTTTTAAAGATTAACTACGATGCTTGGTGACTATTTTCAAATACTTGTCATAATATTAACCCATTTATCAATCACATTATAAATACTCATAATTTTGTCAAATTTACAATGAAAAATAAATTGTTTTAACAACAAAAAATCTTAATAATGAAATCGATTCGTGATTATTCATCTTACCAAATCAAGCAATGGAATGCTGGTTTTTTTACCTACGACTACAATGCACCACGATGGGCAAGTGGTCAACACTCTTGACGCTTCATCCACATTCCAAGGTTTTACAGAATACGAGAGACACATGCGATAATGTGAGATAGGCTCCACAAAAGAAAATTCCGCTTACATCGAAACATGAAAATCATATAAATTAAGAATCTTGAATAATCAATTTTCATTAGGAGTTTCGACCAAATTAAAGCATAATGATAAGTATATTTGCTCTTTTGAAATTCACACATACATATTTATATTTACAAATATACGTCCGCTGACTTTTTTAATTTTTTCCAAATAATTCTAAATATTACTAAAGGCAAAAAGGTCCAATTTTTTTTTTTGATTTTAAATTAAATAACGAAAGCAAATTCCTTCACTATAGAAAAGTTTTTTTTACATATTAATTTTGTGAAATTACAAGCATACATACCGGAAACCTTTCAATTGATTTTGTTCATCTTTTTCGGCTTAAGATACCTAGCAACATTCTTTTAAATTCTCAACCTTCTTATAAAATGGATATTACTTCGTCGTCATGCAGAGTAACTACGGCGAAAACATCAGATATGAAACAACCGACTGATCTAGACACTCAAACACTTCACAAAAATATATATCTTTATGAATCATTTTTTCGATGAAAATATTTAATTACAAAACACTATTGTATTTTATTAAGGATCAGATCTACGATCAGACCTACCTAAATTCCTCACCACTTTTTAAGCCATTCATAAGCGTTAATACAATTTTAAATAAATCATCTAGATACTATAATTATCTTAAGTTTATCCGCACTTAGTAAAAACCCAGATTAGCTTTCACTTCGAGATATACATCAAATCAATGTGTCAAATGTTATAAATTATTACCATATAAAACTAGGATTGTGGAACAGAGAAGAAGATGTATTGTGTAACCTGTCTACAACTGTATATAATGATGAGTAAACGCAGGCTTAAAACATAGTTCTCACGATGGCAACAAATATATCTAAAATAATTTCTGCAGAATTCAAAATACACTGTTATTTTTTCACCGTATCATAATGGAGTTCTGCCAAGTAAATGTCAACTCGATCAATAACAATAACCCTTAAAGCATAATATCGCAAAATGCACTTCCAAACTCACATGACCGAAGGTTCACGTCGTAGTAATTCCATTGCGTATGTAACATTGATTACACAGACTGTTGACAGTCAATCGTAAGAAATTCACTGCGACGTCAACTGACCGCAACGCAAATTTATCACGAGCTTATTACGCACGTTTGTTGTTTCAAAATGTGTTAATAAATTATTGGACTTTTGGCTGTTGTAGAACATAATTACTGACTAAACGATTTACTGTTATACATATGTATACTTGGATCGTTTGAATGTTGTACTTTCCCATGAACTTTATCATTAACGCCTTTTGGCATCTTCAAGGATTTCAAGTTCACGGATTAACTGACACGTAGCTAGTAGTTTGTATTCTTTATCACCATCAATCGAAAACTTAAAAACATATTTTTACTAAAAAATAGTAACACATTTTTTATTTTTATTTCATATTAGATTAAATAAGATCAATACCGGTTTCGTTCATCGCAAGAACTATCAACATATTTGTACATGCAATTTTATATTAATCGGGCTGTCAGTTGACATTGCCAGACATTTTTAACTGAAGAGTTCTTGCCAGATTTAACTTTTCGTACGGCATATATTGTAGTATACAAAGTTTATTCCTGCTTAAACTATTTGAAAAAGAAACTTACTTTTAAGAAAGGAAGCACATTTTTTCTTATACCTATTTAATTCTTTACCAACCGCAGTAAGTAAAATACAAAACGGATAACAAACTTTAATTCATTATATTTTAATAGGCCAGTAATTATGCTATATTATATATTTTCATGTTCAGTTTAAAAAAAAGTCTCCCAGCTTGAGTTCACTATAATTATAACATGTGCAGCGTCTCGCTGTCGGGCTATACGTTTCGGGCAGAGAGCAAGCAATATGAATTCCTGGGCTGCTGCTATCCTCTGAATTCTCCATGCCCCAGGGCGTGGATGTGTGTAATATAGCGAAACAATAACCTAAGAGGTGTCTCCCCGCCCCCCCGTTTGAGAAACGCAATATTGCCTGTGATAAAAAATGCTGAGGAATGTACCGATCTAATATTGCTTCTACTTTACTATTCTGGGAGTTACGGATCTGTTTTATGTATATGTATTTAGTGGTATTTGATTGAGAATGATAGGAATATTTGCGTAAGAAAAAGTACCCCTAATATGCGCGCTGAAGACTTTCAGTCAATTAACAATCACATATCACACACTCGAGTTCAATTATTGTATGGAGAAAAGATTACAGAAAGCTGTCGTATAAATAATTAATTGCGTGGAAAATTTATCACGTGGACAAAGACGCAATAAAACTCGTGACGTCTTCAATTTACCGTAAGGACGTTTATAGAAACAATGTTTTCTTCAATTCATCACATCGATATTCTACGTCGTGGATTTGATAGAATTCTAATTCCTTGTCAAATACGTTTTCGTATATTTTTTTTGGTAGCCCTTATCCCTTTTTAAATATATTTAGAACAGTAGTACATAAATCTAATGTTCCGAATTAAATAATACATTATTTTTTAAGAAAAAATTACTTCTGCAAACGTGTAGCGTCAAATACATTCTCACTTTTTTCTTGAATATGTGAAATTTTAAACCTTTTTTAATAAGATATTTTGACTTGACAAAAACTTAATAATTCGTTCAAAAGAGCCGTGTGTCCATTCCATCTGTCACTATCCATAGGATGTGTCCATAAATAGTGGTTTTACCAGGAAGTAAATAAAGTGATTGGTAAATATCTGAAGACACAATGTGAAGAAAAATATTCTTAGTTTATTGTAGTTATATACATATACTGATTTTTCAACAAGTTTTTGAGATTTTTTAGTAAAGTAAGACTTTACATCAATTACAATTAATATTGCCTTACCATTTTTTTATCATGAGTATATTACGTACAATTCGATTGAATTTAATAACTGCTTTGAGTTAATGATACTTTAAACACATCACCGTAAAGCTTTGAAAAGGTTTTCCTTGCAAATATTTTGTATAAAGTAAAATAATAAACAGCCTGAGTGTATGTAGAGACGTAAAAGAGGAGAGGAAACCTCTCCAAGTCTTATTGAATCACATTATTGACTTTATTGAATATTTTTTTACTCAATTTCGCAGCTTTTTAACTCACGGCAATATTTATTTTTTCAAAAGCTCCTTTGAAAAGATACTCTGCGAGAAGTAAGTAATTCTAGATCAAAATGAAATTTCGTTTTAAGTGAAGACACACACGACTTTAATAAGCTCTGTTTTGCGATATAGTAAATATTATACATTTTGTTTTATTTGATATTTTTAATCTTTAATGCTTGTTTGAATATAATAAAACCAACACTTTAAAATCATAACAGTTATATTTAATTGTATAAGTCAGTTTTAGAAGTATTAAGCTCTATATTAATTCATATATATATATATATATACATTATGAGAATCACAACAAAATAAGTATGTATCAGGATATTTTAAATCGAATTCTGTTTTCTTTCGCATGATTCACAAATAAATTACATTTTACTATATTAATATATATAAATGAATGTTCGTTTGCTTGTTTGTTCCGTATGCGTTCCTAGACGGTTCTTCCTATTGCGATAAAACTTTTTTGATTTTTTTGATGACGCCCAAGAAGGTTTTTGCCTTAAGAAACCGTTCATCCGATTGCGATAAAGCATTGGTTATGTGTTGTGTGGACTGACGCGCAAGAAGATTGTTTAATTATATGTAATTGCATGTTGGTTTGTCCAGTATGCGTTTCTATACCGGTCATCTAATTGGGATAACACTTTGGTGATTTTGGTGAAAGTATCTCTATTTTTATTCTATATCCAAAAGCACTTTCTATCTTTGAGTGGTATTGCAACGCATGCCGGGCACTCGCTAGTTCTACGCATACATTTTCTCTGAAATGAATTATTATACCGATGTAGTAAAAAAAACCAGTTCAAAGTACTGAACTAAGAATGTATCAAAATTTTTCTTTTTTTGAAAATTTATCAATTATGAAAAATATTCACTGAATTTTTACGACGCATTTTTGGTGACCAGTAGTTTTATCGATACACCGATTGCACATATAGTATTTTTTGTACCAATTATTGTCCAATGATTTCAACAAAGTCTTGCGTTACAGTTGGAATAATCAACCCATACAATATAACTTTAAGAGTTCATGTGAAAAGATAGATATACATTTAACATTGACGACTAAAAAAAAAAAAACTGTAAGACTGTTATAATAATCAATTCCAAAGAAGTTGGCACTTATTTAGTACTTCTTGTTATTTATAATATTTTGTCTAGGGTAACATCACTTCACTAACGTTCATCATAAAAAACAAAGCACTCTCAATGTTGCCACGTAAACAAGACACGAAAATCGCAGCTACATTCAAACAAAGGCTCGCAAAAATATGAATATTTAAAGTTAAATACAATTTTATTATTTGAGTAAAACTATTTAAAAACAAACCACACGGTCACGATACGTTTTGAATTCGGCGGATTGTATTACTAGGTGTGCCACGTGCTTCGCCGCATTAAGAATCATATTCAGAGTTGGTTAGCGTCATTTATATCAAACCATTAGTAAATTAATCCTGATTGGCATTTATAACTTTGATAATTCGCGATAATATACAAAAAATATTGAAATATCACTATTTACTACGCGTCAGTTTAAATTCATTCGTACACATGAAGTGCCTGATGATGTCGAAATTTGAAACTCGGATCGTTAACGACAAAACTCATGGTCTCAAAAGTAAACAACTCAAACATTTCTGAACAGTATTTTTAGTACCTACAATTATTTGAAATGAAATTTTTTTCTACATGTAATGTTTTTCACAGCCGTTTGCTTTTAAAAATTCTTTAAACAGGTTGGTTGCTAGTTTTGAATCCACTGGAGTAACCCCTTATCCACCCTTCACGAGAAGCAATAAAATCATTCGTTGAATGTAATGTATCCAGTCGCTGAATTGTGGAGGGTTATACGCGACTATCGGTTCTCGTTTTCAAAATAATATAAACATTTCTGTAATGGTGAACCTTTAAAACGTGTAAACGACTAGCGCTGATCTAAGTCCCTTTAGTGTTCCCTCGAAAGTCGGCTCCGGCTTATTATTAAATATTATTTGTAAATATTGTTTTAGACCACATTGTGAGGTAAAAGATTTAAAATTAAATGTACATTTTCCCAAATAAGTGGTTTTCATTGAAAGTTAAATTTTTCTTTAGAACAAAGCTAGTATTTGACTATTAGTTGGTGAAAAACTCTCTTTTTGCCGTTGTGAGAAGTGATGAATGTATGAAAGTTTTTTCCCACTACAGGTCGTAGGGATTGTTCACACGTTGCTTTGTTTTTTTACCGTGTCTGCTCCAATCGTGAAGTATATGGACTGCCCACGGAGTTTATATCAACGCATGTTTTTCGACGAGAACTACTTGTTAGTCAGTTGCCCAAAATCTTTTTTTCAAAGAGAGTATGCATTGAAAGGATGTGAGGACCAGAACAACTGATTGCATTTTTGGGATACGAAAGGTGGCAAAGGATTTTTCGCAACAAAAACACCCATTCCTTCGAACAGGATTTAAAACTCGACTGGAAAAATCTACTGGTACTGGTCCACGAACCCGTGAGGTCCGCCACGGAAGCCATCGACGTTTACCACTGCACCAGGGACCCGATAATGTTTTTATTTAATGGAGCTCAAT
This sequence comes from Himalopsyche kuldschensis, assembly GCA_028554975.1. Classification (NCBI taxonomy): domain Eukaryota; kingdom Metazoa; phylum Arthropoda; class Insecta; order Trichoptera; family Rhyacophilidae; genus Himalopsyche; species Himalopsyche kuldschensis. The sequence goes on along the minus strand of JAHFWI010000016.1, from coordinate 3,890,991 downwards.
TCTGTTTCAAAAAAAGACACTATGTAAGTGTAGTTTTTACAACTATTATAAATATTTATTCGATTTTAAAAAATAGAAATCTGCCTATATAAAAATAGAAAAAAACGACGAATTGTATACCAGTGTCAAAAAAGAATTCTTGGGGCACTGTACCAACTTGAGGAATTGTTTTTTATTGTACTCTGTAAAGTGTAAGTTTTGCTTTGCAATAAAAAAGAAGTGACATCTATTCAGTTATTGAATCACCGGCGTGGTTTTTTTTAATGTTAACGCGTTCGATAGAGAAAGTGAACGTAAAAGAGTTTGGAAAACTACTTTTTTAAAACACGACTCATTAAATACACTTATAATTGTATCGTACACTATTTGAAATACTTATATCTTTGATGATGATTCACCAACGTTACACTTTTTTTTTAAATTTGTTATTACTTGTCTTATCTTAGTCTTCATGATTACCAATAAGGCCTCATATATTTATGGTTTTTCATGCTGAACTTGTTGTCAGAAATGTAATGAAGCGCTGCTAAATGTAAACTTAAAAAATATTTTGATTATTCCATGTATTGTGTTACTAACTGTGACACGTGTTTCGCCTCTTTCAGTGGCATCTTCGGACTTATTATCTCAAATATTTTAATGTTTTAAAATGATAAATTACAAACATGGAGTTTGGTATTTTTAAACATCAACATTACAAAATTATTAATTAATAAGAAACAATCAATCGGGAAGGGTTAAACTCATTTGAAATAAATTTAGAAGTGGCGAGAAACCTGTTCAAAATTCAAAGTTATTTAAAAATTTATATTATAATGAACTTCCACAAAATTACCGCCGAATCCATCGAAAGAATTGAGCACTGTTAATTTTATATACTAGGTGGTGTATTTAAAATCTTTAAAAACTTCCAAGACATATCTATTTAGACCTTACGTTACATTAAAATACAAATTAGTAAAAGTCACCATAAATAAAATATGAAAAGCATTCAAATTATGTGAGTATCCATGAAAAAAATTCCATGCTTTTTACAATGTTTTAAGATAATTATAGCAATACGACTATCCTGGTTTTTATCTTAAATTATTAAACGTTTTAAATGTAAGTAAAAAGGCCCGTGATTTCATTGTAACCCATTATTTAAATATTCAAGTATCCACTGTCCATTTTTCATCATAATCAAAAGTATGCAATGCACAGTAAGTTGAAAATTTAAAAAAAAAATCAAATCTGTTTTTTCACCAGGACAATCTTCTAGCTGATACAAAATAATGAAATGAAAAGCATAACTCATCATGCTCCGCTGGAACATAAAACAAATTACAAAGTCCGCTGCGAATTTTATACATCTGTCTGAACAATATTCACCCCGGATAGGTAAAAGGGTCGAAATAATATTTTTACACCACGTAATAACACAAAAGATATGCATAAAATATATTCGGTATTATAGCTGAAATGGATAGTATAATATTACTTTATAACTTTTGTGTGAGTACTTTCATTTTTTTCTAGAGTAAAAAAGTATTTTGAAGTTTATATCTTGTTTTATTGGAGTGTACTTGTGATCAGGAAAAGGTTTTTGAAATGGACAACTATAGTTACTAAAGCAAAGTGATAATTATTCGTGTATTTTAATGTCCATATAGCAGTTTTTACTGTCGACAGATTTAGTCACTATACATTGAAATGAAAAATGAAACGAGCTTAAATTTATGCAGATTTGACACAGAAATACAAGTTCATACATACTCAATCAAAATTTCTGCCTTTGATTTCAAATATTAAATTAAAATAAATCTGAAAAATTTAGATTTGATATTTAACTTTACAAGAATTTGATCTCGCAAGCACCTGATCGCTACGTAAACTCTTACCATTGGACCACAGGTGTTGAAATCACTATCTTGAAAATAATAACAGTTGTCAAGTAAAAATGAAAATCCTTCCATAGAAAACTGTATCAAAAAAAGAGGATGAACAGTTATAATTAGTTACAAAATAGCAAAAAAATAAATTGGCTTGTTTTTTGAGACGATTAAGAAGTTTGCTATTTTGGTTACATTTGCTTTCATCTACGAAAATAAAATTTGCCAGGAAAATATTCAAATATGTCACTTAAGCTCTGCTCATTTTGTAAGCATGGCAGCACGCGTAAGTGCTACTGGGCTATAATGTTTTTTTCTCTCATATAAAAGGGGGACTGTATTAAAAGTATCAATCGCCTCTCCCTCCTATCCAAGTCTTAAGTCTAATTACAATAATGTTTTAATTTTTACGTTTTGTACTTTTTGCATAATAAAGATAACGAGGTTAGAGCCGTTAATGTCGCCGGAAATATGCTTTGGGGAGATATTCAGTCATCGCAAGGGATGCTTTACATTTAATTGGTGTATGGAGTTGTTCTGCAATTTAACGACTGCCTTTGTTGCATTTTAAGAAACTTATCACACCATATCCTACAATCATTAATAATGCTTCTAGTATTCATTTCATACCGCAATAAAGTCATAACAATAAAATTGATGTGAAAAAATAACATAATCTTTAGTTAGTTTATAAAATTTTCAACACAGGAGATATACATATGTAAATCGCACAGTCCATTTTATTAATGAAAAGTAGATAGTGGCTATAGTAGATATGAGTTCCATAATTAAAAACTTATATTTTTTATTGCCAACCAACTGATATTTAAATATGGTTAGTTAAAATTAATTAAATGTTATTTTTTTGTTTTTTTTTCAGGTGATTTCACATTTTTCAAAAATCTACACATAACGCTGAATACCAATAGATTCTGTAAGTAATTAAATATTTTTTATTCTTATTCAATCTTATTGATCGGATTGGGTATATATCGATACTCTAGTTTCAGAGTTCAAAAAGTATGAATTTTTCAATATTGAGTTACGTTTGAGAAGGTTTTCAGAATACATAAATTTATTACATCCATAAAGCACCAATACGTAATTTCGCTGCATTAGCTGTAGGTTCCTCAAAATACCTCATTGTAAATTATGTACAGATTTTAGATGAAAGAGCACCAACGAATATTAACTTGTTTTGATTCTTTATGATTAACTTCAGACATGAAAACAACATAGTCCGTTCCTTACGAATAAGCAAATTGTGGTATGCAGTCGCCTACGCTGATTCCTGCCCGCCCTGGGCCGCACGTATTGTGGAATCTGGGAAATTGGATGTCAACTGAGGAGAGTCTTGATATTAGAGGAAAGATACCTAGAGAAAACACAATTTTCCATACAAATAGTTCAAATGACGAACCATTTTAAAGAAGTTATTATTTACGCATTATTCAGTGCTCGCTTAAAAGTTCCTTGACCGATTTGTTGATACGAATTGCATGGAAAACTTATCTCGGAAAGCTTATCGCACAACTAAGCCAGGCTCCGAAAGGCTTTTATGCAATATATTATACAAATCATGATTTTAATATTGAAATATTGAACACAAAATTTTGAGATCAGGACCGATTTCGCTCATCACGTGTACATTCGTGAATATATGTAGGAGTAGTACAATGACTTTTTATCAAGATATGACAAATTAAAAATGGTTTTAATAGTATCTTGCGATCGTTAAAAAGTTATCTTTAGTTCAAGTGGAATCCATAAAGACTTGGCTTATTAGAGACAGAAAAATCTAACCCTTTTTCTATAATTTTTAGGACAACTCAAAAACGATGCCTTGGCTTCTGAATTATTTAATAATTTAAAAAAGTGAAATATTTTGATTTAAGGTTTAATGAAGCCATGAACGAGAAATTGATTTACTAGCGTATTGGTATATCTTCTTATCCACTTCTCCTATCGACATTTGGCTCATAAAGTTACTTATTATTTTGCATCTTGTGAGATTCTTACTCAATTCCGGCAAAAAAGAGATATATTTTTTTTTTATAATAAGCGGCCGATTATTTAAAATATGTATTAAGCGAGTACTTCAACAAATAGTTAAGATATTAAAAAAAAGTTAAATAACATTATTTACTTCCATTTAATTTTAAAAGTGATAAGAATCAATTTGTAGTACGTGTATAATTAACTGGGAATTACAGCCGATTAATTTCTGAGATAATTCGACTTTTCATTGTAAGATAAAGTATTTTTAATCTTAATATTTTTTAATGGGAAAATTAAATGGCTTATGATTTGGTCGTGTTATCCAGCCGTCGCTTCTGGAACGCGGAGGTAAGGACAGAGCCAAATTGAGGTGTCACTACAAGACAGCGCGCCACCACGCACAATTATTGTCATCGTAGGGTTGCCGACCCCTGCTTATTGTTAGATTTTGCTTAATAATTACAATAGACTTATTCGATATAAGAACAAATGATAACTAGTTCTCTAAGACGTGAAAGCTTTTTCGATGGGTTAAATACACATAATACATCTTCAAAAAAAAAATTGAAAATAAATTGGATACAAGATTCAAGGATTCACCTAAATTCAAAATTCACCTAAATCCAAGCACCTTTAAATGTAAATGTAAATGCAAAAAGAAAATTATGATTTTTCACCTTTTTTTGGTTATTTTAATTTAAGCAATAATTTTCATTGAATTGATTGAATTGGCATTAACTTGGTAGAACTCCATTATAATACAGAGAAAAAAATAACAATTTATTTTAATTCTACAGATATTATTATATATTTGCTGATAGCTATTTTGGCTTACGCCATCGTCAATTTAAACTATTGTTAATAAACAATCTACAAACAAATGAAGTGGATTTTAAGAATTCACATTTAAATGTAGTGCTTTAAATGTAGTGTAGTATTTAAAAATGTGTAAGGAATATAGAATAAATTTTCTTTCTAAATAAACTTTTCCAACGTTTTATGTTTTATAATAATAGCGAATATATATATTAACTTTCTTAGAACTATTTTTTATGTGCATGGACTTTAATGTAGCTTAAAACTTTTACGATTTTATATTGTATGTATGTATCAACATACCAACAAAATTTTATTTGACAGTTTTCTATAGCCGAAGAAAAAAGTACTTTTTATAACATCTAGGTTTGTTGCATTAGTTAGCAGAAACTAAAGCGGTTGTTCTCGTGAACCGCATACTTAATATATATTAAATATTCTTATCATTTTATATTAAATGGTACAACCCTGACTGTGACGCAAATCTGGCACAAAGGTGGCGCAAGAGGTGGTGTAAGGTAGTCGCCGTCGGCCTTTTGTGTAATCACTTCGCTGACAAGCCATAAGTTTACTATTGTGGTGGGGGCAAGATTGCGGAAAATCTCGATTTTAAAGAGAATATGCTTGAAATAATATTTCACGCTGTAAAAAATTAAAGAGGGCTGTAAGAGAGAAAAAAAAACGGCGCTGAAAAAGTTTTCTCTCGATTAATAATCTGAATCTTTTTTTCGTGTATTTGTCACTGTCATCATCATTTTGTTACTATTGCAATATTGAATAATCATTACGATTAAAAATAAATGTTTTGTGTAATTATTACTGATTACTAAAAAAGTCCATCCCACCCCACCGCCCATTGCTCATTCATGTCCATTATATTATAAAGTACTACCCGTTTTTTAAGAGTATTTCAAGATCGACTGTGCATGGCATGGTTGCATTTCATCAAAAATGCTTAGAAAATTATTCAGTATAACGAAAAGATTCTTAATTTTGACATCAATAAATTATGTAACATGATTTAATGTTTTACTATTTTTCTTTCTTAGCTATCAATTGACATGACAATAACTTTTATAATGTACAATACAGCCTGTTATTAGGATTTTATCAATGAAAAAAATTGAGAACGCAATGCTACAGGAACTTCTTTAATTTAAGACAGTAGATAGGCAAATGAAAACAAAGAATTATAAAAAGATTCAAATTTATTCCTTCACTTCCTTGTCTCGAGGGCATTATCATTTGAGCAATTGCTAATGTTTGCGATGAGCAAAACTAGTCCTGATCGATGTAAAATATGTAAAGTTAATACAGAAGATATATATTTATTTTTTTGAAATAAAAAAGTATATATGTAATACTGTGAAGGTCACTGTCAATTTTTGGTAGAGAGGCATTATATTTAAAAAAAAAAAGCACAGAACATTATCGTGTACTTTTTCCACATTTATTTTGCCAAGGATGTAATGGATGTTATGTTGTACAATTCCAAAATAATAAAACTCGTCCTGATATTCAAAAAATATATTTTGTGGAAGTAGTTAAAACAAACATGTTTTATTTATTTGACACAATATACATTTATTTCAACTATTTTATATGGATTTGGATATTAAAGCCTTATTTACAAGCGATGAAAGATTCTTTTAACATTACAATTCTGACTACATCGTTCCTTTTAATATCAAATACTAGTGTTCGAACCCGGCTTCGCTCGGACCAGTTTGGGGTTATGTTCACCTCGGCGCGTAAATTTAGACGGGCCAAGTTGAAACAACTTTTTCAAAATTCAAAAGTCTAGGTCAATTAAAATGGAATTAAAATGAACATTTCAGACTGGCATTGACATTTCACAGCCCCTTTCATATATTGACAGCCTCATTCTCGCCCATTAAAATGTCCAAATTCAAGGAAAAAATCTAATTTGCTGTCAAAGAAATGTCAAATAATACCTTCACGTAAATAAAAACATTATTATATTAATAAAAGCCGGGAAAAGTTCAGTAGAAGACTAATTTATTACATTTTGACTAAATGTCTTCGCCGATAAAAAAATCAAACATATTTTCTTTCATATTCGTTTTTATGGAAACTTAATGACCAACAATGCAAAAGGGAATTACAGACCCACAGACATACATACGCGTTTCGGTTTTATATATGTACTACTCGATACTCGAGTAATTGGAATCTCTACACACACATTGATAACGAAACAAATTTACCGTCGAAACTTACGCGAGCGAAATCAATTCGTTTGTTTGAACTTGCAACAACAATGCAAAAGGGAATTACAGACATACATCCCCCGTTTCGGTTTTATATATAAGATTATAAACGTGTAATTCAACTTTACTATAAAATAAATACTTGAAAAACATTTGTTTCCATAATATCACTAACGAAATCTCATTCGTAGAAAATCAATTTGAATGGGATAAGTTTGGTATTCGCCAATTTAAATTGAACCCATTCCCCTTCAAAGGACAGGTTAAAACGGGTTCGGCAATAAAATAAAATCAACGATAAGGTAGATTGGTCCCTCGTGACTCTATGGGGGGGGGGGGCCTAAGCAACAGGCTGTTTTCAACTCCGTCTCTTTTACGTGAGTGGGGAAATTTTCGATACCTGTAGATCGCTTTTATCAATATATATGATATTATTGATAAAAAAACGTTTCCGAAATCCGTAATGGAAGCCAACGAAGCCGAGTACTACACCACGGTCCCGACAAATATATATTTTAAACTATTGGCATATACGCCTTGAGAAGAAAATTAATTTCCTCCGTGAAAAAAATCTTATTTCTGGTGTTCATTTTTTTTTTTTGTTTGATTGATAAAAACTTCAATAACCGATATATGTGATGTTTTCACATTCTAAGGTTATTTATCTTTTTAGTACGGAGTTTGATTCAATGCGTTTTAATGAAGTTTTTAGAAATTTCGGTGTCGATTAAATAAATTTATACAATGGTTGCTGAAAACAGAAAAACATATGAATAAAAATTTGTTGTTCACAAATTATACAAGCTCTACTTTAGATTTATTCGTGATACATATACGTATTTCACAATAACAGTGCTATAATCGAATCCAATATATACCCATAGTATGTTATAGATGCTTAATCTAAAATCTATACTCATAAACACGTGATAACGGAGCTAAAATTAATATACGGAGTCTTTCAGATGTACTACTAAAGCTGTCGATTCGCCCATATTTTGCGAATGCACAATTGAACTGCCTAGTATGGTACTGGTCGCAAAGCAATAATAAACGTCACATCAGATCATAACTCTAAAACACCTCTATGATGTGTCCGGGAAAGTACCAGCCACTCGAATAACATTCGTTCAAAGTTCAAAGGAAGCGCTTGGTATGAAATTGTGGTAGTGTTATAAAAATGAAAAAAAAGTGTCAGTTGCTTCAGATTTTTTCAAATAGTATAATATTTTATTAATGGATTCATAAAAAAGTGATGGTTTTTTACTGATAACTTTGATATTGTATTCATAGAGTTTTAAGCATCATGACTGGTCATACGAATCTTTATGACCAGCTTGCTCTTTATACTATTTTATTGCAGGGCATCCTTACATCAGTTAAAAAGACATTTAAAATCTAGCAATAGTATTAGTTTGATCCGTTTTTTTGATGATAGTGAGTCTCATTGACACGTTGCACTGTAAAATAATTTAGAATTTTCACTGTTTCACAGGGTTAATCGATAAATCATACCGAAGCAGTTGACAGTTAACAGATATATATTGATAAAAATAATAACACATTTTTTACTACTTTTTCCACATCTGATTTATTTCATCAGTATGTCAGATAATCAGATGTGGAAAAAGTACTAAAAAATGTGTTATTATTTTTATTATAATGCCTTTCCACCAAGTACTGACAGTGAACACCTTAAAAGAGATATATATTGTGTTCAAAATCAAACGGACGGCTGATCACGTAAAGCACGATGAAATAAAAGATTGAATTTATTTTAAAATATCATTCTAGAAACTTAAAAATACCATTTAATAAATACATCGCTTTCTATTTTGCTAATTGGCGTTATTCAAGCTATAAACAGAAAATTCAGAACTAAACTTCTGGGCAAACACACCTACGTGACTTGTGCTGTCCATTGTGCGACCAATGCATTCATTTCTATATAGAGGAAAACTTCTTCTTGTGATCGCTTTTTTCAATATAACCTATTTTTTAAATGATAAATAAATTGAAGGCTATTAGAAAAGTAGTATTAAAACTTACTGACAAGGCGCCATAAATCACCCACAAGATTGCATAAATAATTGTATATGGCATTTAATAGCACACCAACAAACATTTGAAAGCACGTTAGACAAAGAAATGTCACATGGTATTATTGAATAGTAAAAAAATACAATTGTTGTAGCATTATGTATCTAAGATTTCAGTTATAGATTTTTTCGCAAAATTGTACAGTTGGCAACAAAAGAGTGATCGATTATATTTCAGTTATGACGGTAGATTTTTCATATCCTTTCGCATGCTAACTTATTTCAGGACAAGAAGTTTCATTTACAAATATAATGTACTGCAATCCTAAAAAAATTAGCTGCTGATACATTTTAAATTATGGCTGGCAAAAATAAAGTTTATTTCATCAATTATCATAATATTATTGATACCGAAGACCGAAGTGATCACATCTCTTGTTAAAACTCTATTATAGATATATTGTATTTAAAACAAAAAAAAAACTAGCGTTCACATATTATCTTGTATCCTAAACTGACGCCCATAAACAGCAGAAACAACTATTTACACACTCATATCATGGTGCAATTTCTACCTCCATAATGACGCTGTAATGAATAGGTCTGACCATCGCGAAAACATCAATATGCAAATGGTTGGAGAACTGTTAACTATATTTACTCACAATTCGTTATAGTTTAAGCTATAAGAATATTTTTAAATAATATATTTCATGATCACGTAAAAACGGAATTGTGATACAATTTATTTGAAAAAAAGCGTTCTTTTTCCACATTAGATTTATTGGAATCATCATTTAATTGTACTCGCGATGAGCGAAACCAGTCCTGATCTTTTTAAATGGAATGTGGAATAAGTACAAAAAATGTGTTAGGTAATATTTTTTTTTATATTATATTATAATTATTCATTACACCGAGCATTAGCAGTTTTTCAACACTTACTCTATAAATATTTAGATATTTACATGTTCATCGGTTGACACTTGACACTATTTTGTTGTATACTTTTTCTTTTCACTTTTTACAAATACTTCTATTAAGTTTTTAAGATTAATTGAAAAAATCTGGGTCTATTTCAAAGTGAGTAAATTGAATTGTCCATAGTTTGAAACAATAAAATAACCAAACACGTGATAATGAATACGAAATATTTCAATCACTTTTAGAAGCTTTCGAAAAACACCATAGACTAAAGCACTGCATGTTCGTAAAAGCAAAGCATTGGCGGTCACTTTATGATCAATGAACAAGTTCGCAATTCAGTGCCACAGCTTTACCCTTTTTTCTAATTAATAAAAGCTCAATTTGTGACAGCGACATGATACAATTTCAATACGTAGATTTCCCTAATTTCATATTGCTGGTATCAGTTTGTTTGAGTATTTTTGTATGCGCCTCATTTTCAAAGAACGATTTAGTTGGATTATAATAGATTATTATATAAAATAATTTATGTAGAATTTAAATACATTGTTATCTTTCTCACCGTATTATAATGGAGTTCTACCATGTAAATGCCAATTCAATCAATAAATCTCACTAGGACTACACTACTTTAACTAATATAACCGTCATGAAACCAAGTTATCCTTTGAACAGTTTTCGCAGTTTATATAAACGCATGAATCTTTTTTAATTGAAACGATTTGGATCAAAGCAAGACTTTTATGACTATATCCGTTCTCCATATGGAGCGTATGACATCTGAATGTAGCGTATCTTAAAAAAAGTTACTTTACGGGAACTTCTTGTAGCTTCGTTGCTCAACCGCATCTTTTTCGATAAAAGGATGGATTAAGAGCTCTTGGTGCCATATTTTAAGAATCAGGTGCGAGGGAGGTAGTTCATTTTGACAATTATATCAAGCTGTTGACAATTGACATAAAATTGAGATAATTGCCATTTTGAGATTGAATTTGTATACATAAACTGTAACTTCAAAAACAGTTTCGTTGATTGACGGAATTTTGAATTTATTTTTAAAATTATAGCAAGATGGCACATCGTCTTTATCTATAAATCAAATCTAAGATAGAATATTTTATATAAAAATAAAAATGTGTCTTAATAACTTTAGTTCATTTTATAAACTAGTAATAATTTAAGTAAACATACTTTGCGAAATGCCATCGTATACAGAAGCAAACATGTTTAACACAAGAAGCACCACAATAAAATAAAATGTTGTTTTGTATTTTCCTCGCAAACAAGTAATTCATATAAACATTTTATGGTCACTTCACATATTTTCTATTTCACCTTCCGCTAAAAGAACAGAAAAGTGGAGGGTGGGGATTCGAGAAAACTTTCTGTTCTTAATTCACTATATGTAGGGTAACCATATATAAATCATTTGCTCTTGCAAAAAGAACCAGTACCTTTTTGAATATGATTTTTCTAACTGTCAAAATAATTAGGATTTGACGATAAAATTCATAGGTAACTAATTATCAAAATAGACCGAAACAATAAGAATCAAATGAAAAAAAATTAAAAAACAAATATATGGCCTTCAGTCATAGAAAAAAACGCACATTTAAAGCAGATATTTTAATACAGCAAAAACTGTTTTAGTAGTGTTTATTTTGAATCAATGAACGTTCAGTACTAAATTTTACTATCAGCGATACCTTAAAAGGAAAATTAACCTAACCTTACTTTAGCATAAGAATTATATTTTTTATTTTTGTATTTGAGGCGTGTGGTCAAAATGTGTATACCTTGCAATGCAAACTTTGCATATAATAATAAAGATATAAAATTATCTATGAGTGTAGACCTTAAATTAATATTGCGTCACCAACTATTCGTATAAATATTATACCAACTAAAAACTACCAACTATTTATATTTTAAATTATTTGTGAAATATTCTTGTGAATCGTTTGGTCACCTTAATGGACGAACATGACGTCGCGTGGGGTCAAAATATGTATTTACATTTACGCAGAGATTATCTGAACAAAGAGGATAAATAAATTGACCATTCCATTTGAATAGTTTGTGAACCTTGGCTCATTCGTGACAGGACTGGATGAGAGATCAGGATCTACCAGGGTCGCAATTAAAAAAAGAAAAGGCAATTGAATGCGAAGTTTTATAGTAAATTTACGATTTTAAAGAAAAAAATCTATAAGGCAAAGTATATCGATTTATATTAGAATAATAAATTTGGTATTTGTTGGTCGTGTTATAACAAATGAATTAATCTTCAGAACCTCAGAACTTCAGAACCTCTTCCCTCAGAAATATTTATAAACATAAAGGTATGTTAACAATAAATAAATATGATTGCTTAAGAACCTCGATCAGTATGCATTTATAGGTATTGATTTAATCTTAGGCCATCTGTTATTTCGCAAGCACGCACTTTCATTCACTTGTCGTGTAAGCTATCTGATCGGGACCGGTTTTACTCATTGCGAGCATTTTCGGCTAATTCAATCTTTGATTGAAAATGAGCGTAATCGGTGCTGAACTTAAAAAAATGATTATAGAATGAGAACAAAAAATGTTTTATTATTTTTCAACACCTTAAATGTGAAATAATCATATCGTCAAAGAATAACGATTTATATTTCATATAGATTTTGAGGTTTGCAATGAAATCGTTCTCTCAAGAACAGTTGTTAATGTTAAGTTTTTGGTAAATTATGGATATATGGGCACGGGACAGAATTTTTGTAAAGATTTATGAAAAATAAGCACAATTAATGAAATAAGGCTTACGAATTTTTTTGAAATGTTCCGTCTTTATTTTTAAATTTATTATAATAGAAGATCCTAAAGAATACTTCGCAACAAGTATGAAATCGAGTTGTTTTAATTTACAGGAGCAAAAATGCAACCACAAACTACACAAATAATAATATTATACAGATAGAGACAGTCACATAATTTTATTATTTGTTTAAAATAAAAAGAATAATTTTATTATAGGCATATACTAAAAAACAAATTCTTCTTTCAGAACTCATACAATAATCAGTAATATTGTTCAGATTTAATCATTTTGATTCCACATTTTATAATAATCCACAAGAACTCAAAGAGTAAAGTCAAAGATAAAATTATAAGCCAGTAAGTATAAAATTTTGAGCTTAACTCGAGAGGATTGGGATTCTGTCCCGTGACCATAGATCTATAATTTACCAAGTTTTTTTGGGTGAAATAAAAGGTAAGTCAGATTATCATGAAATCGGATTTTGAGGTGATTTTTAAATTGTTGATTAGCCTAATTTGAGGGCGATTTTTTAGCCTAAAACCAGGCCTGGACTTGGAAAATAAAGAGCTTCGGGTGCAAATATCCACTTTGGTCGTCATTCCTCTTTCATGTTTCGGCCGTTACATTTTTTTCGTTTGCATTCCTCCCGCTCAAGTTGTGTTGGCTTTTTGTTTTTGTTTTATTTTATCGCCCTTTACGATTTACTTTCATTCTATTTTTTATGTCCGCGTAGATGCGGCAGTGCCTGTATTGCGAATCACCACTCAAACTTTTCACTACGCTGGCCACTTTGCTCCTTCAATTCCTCCGTCATCAAAACATAATTTATTAAATCTGGCCCCGCACTGTCGGCACAATAAAGAAAACTAAACTGGCATACGTATCACCGCATTACATGTCCTTAAGGTTATAAAACGCTCGATTCGTTCTTTGATTTTTTTAAATCTATGTCCACCCCCAAAATGGAGCATATGACCCCCAAATGGAAGTGTCCAAAAATCTATTTTTTATACAAGAACTGATTGTAACTCAGTCACTCAACTTATTTTGAGTTCAATGAGAGAAGGGATAGAAATAATAAGGCACTAAGCACTAAGCACAGGACTAGCGGTAAATTAGTCGTTCTCGTTGCGCCTCGCCCACGCCTTCGAACAAAATCTTCAATCTTCAAAAAAAGCTTCTTATAATAGGACACGAGCCTGTGACGTCCGTCTCGGATGCCTATGACGCTGACCTCTGCGCCAAGGATCCGAATTTAATTAATAATGTATTATATATATTATACATTTGACATGAATACTTTTTATTGGATACTACAGTTATTTTACTTCAAACAAAATACATAGATCATTTGAATCTTGCGATTTTAAATTTATTAGGAAAAGAATATTGTTCTTAAAATTGCACTTCTAAAAATTTTACTACTTTATTTTAATACTTATAATAAAAATGAAGGTTATTCATGCTTCGTTATTCAAGATACATTAACCAGCATCATATATTTATATAATATATATATATACTACGGCCCGTAGTTTCCGAACCTTTCCCGGTTGTATGGTCCATTTACATAGGAAGGTTGTATGCAGGGTTCGAAGGAGGTCTCCCGCTGTTAACACGAATGTATGTCTGCTGAAAAGTCACAAGTGACACAATGCTTGTTCGCTTTGTGTGCAAAATGTCACGCAGGTATGCAAAGTATGTAAGAAGTGATTGAAAGAAAATGTATCAAGTAGCAGTTCGCTCACGCAAACCTTTTACTTTCATTGCAGTAAAAATAAATTTGTATTGAAACGTAAATTATTTCAAAACTTGCATAGTAAACATATAAAATATCACACGGAAAATAATAGGAATGTATTTGTGTTTTACATAAAATTACAAGATACACCCAAACCTCTAATTTGTGCGACTTTTTTTGCGCGATTTTAAAGTTAAACGGTTTATTTTTACGCATTATTTTTTTTGGACTATTTCAACGTTCATATGGAAAAACGTTATTAACAATAACGTTACTAAAGACTTGACGTGCAAGCTCCAGTGTTTCGCCTGTTTATTACAATGTGACCTTGACACGTTGCGTCGTTGTTCATGTTATGTTCCTATATTTAGTCATAGCTTTTTTGTGTCATTTTGTAGAGTGCGATTTTCCGCTGAACGCCTCTACCGCACACAAAAAGGTTTAGGTGTACATAGTTAATAGATATTTTGGCTTATATCTTCATCAGAACTAGAAAATATGTATGTTATATTTTTAGTAGAACATTAGATAGTTTAGATTATTTTAGTGGATACATTGCTTTTTTTTCACCGTGTTATAATGGAGTTCTACCAAGTAAATGCAAATTCAATCAATAGATAAAATATTGCACTCACTTATATATATTTTGACAAATATCCACGGTTATATATTATACTAGTATTGCTACCCGACTTCGCTCGGACTAAGCGACTAATAATTATTTAATGTTATATCATTCCCAAAGAATTACAGACCCACAGACATACATACATACATACATACGCCGTTTAGGTATTTCTAGTATTGCTACCCGGCTTCGCTCGGACTAAGCGACCAATAATTATTTGATGTTATATAATTCCCAAAGAATTACAGACCCACAGACATACATACATACAAACGCCGTTTCGGTTTTATATATAAGATTACATTTAGTTATATTATATATATTATTTTTATATATTTTTACAAATATCCACGGTTTCTTTAAGGGAAAGAAATATTTTTTATTTATCGAAAGTAATTCGTCCTTTATTGATTATTTATGATCACTGAGGAATGGTATAATCAGCGATGTATTTAATAGTTACAAGCGTAAATATCACTTATTATGTGCAGAGTTTATTGATATTTTATTATTTTAAGACCGAAAGTGCTTGATGACGCTAAATGTTAAAGGTACTATTTTATACGTGATCTCATTTACAGGCCATGCACTTTACTTCACTTTAATGCCTATCGATATATTTAGGTTTAATTCTCTGTCACGGTTCATCATTATGCTTAGTAAATAAAGTATATTTTTTCTTCTTGTTTAATTTCCAATTTTGTAAAAGCACACCTCTACGAGTCGTCGTGATTATTTGCTAGAATGCTTCGCAAGTCTTGAAGCACTCTAGCTCGGGAAAATGAATATCTTATTGTTTTCCTACGATGTACCTCAAGTAAAAGTGTTCGGGGGGCACTTTTTATGCACCAGTTTAATGCGAAGACATTTTGTCCGCAGTATTTTTACGTACGCTGAATTTTATTACGCGATCTTGATCGTTTCAAATAAAGCTTGGTTTTATTTTTAATACTTGCCGCGGTTTGTTTTGCTGTACTGTCGTATTAAAATAAGTAAGACTGTAATTCAATGATTGTAAGAATAATTACTTTTTAATTTTTTTCCTCCATAAACTGAATCTACAGCGGCGCAACCATAAAGAAATCAGCAAATCTATTTTGAAGAAAAATGGTAAAAAATAGCTAATTTTTTATTCTCTTATATACAACATTAGTAGAATGTTAGTACGATCTTCTAAAACTGGATTAGCGTAACTAGAGACAGCATAGCAGCCATATGGAAAGAAGCATTATCGACACAATACTGTACATATAGAAGAGTGCATATATGATTCAAAATAAAACCAAAACGAACATAATAATATTAACCAACCCGTTTTGATCTGATTGAACAGTAGATATTATCATTCAAGATATCTCTAACTATAAAAAATTCAGGCATTAAAAAAAATGACAATGCTCCAAATGTTTTTAAATTTGGAATCATTTATTGATAAGCTGTGATAATATTTTGAGGAAGTGAGTCAATACTCGATCATGAATATCAAAATAGTTTTAAATATTCTAGATCTTCCTGCATATAATCTTCTGCTGGGGCTTTCTCTTTTAGGCAAAAGTGGTCGAGATTCGTAGTTTTTTCTTATTAACTAGTTGCCAGCATCAATTTACATCGACACAATAGTATAATGATTCTAATTCTTCTTTGCGACATTTTTTTATGAATATCTTTATTTTATTTCAGTTCAGTAAATAAAAATTCGATATCATAATTTTCTGTTATAAAATGATAAACTAATACAACGTCAACACATTGAGATACAAAAAATATTTGTCCTTGTAAGTAAACTTTACATTCGAGTTAATTGATCATGATATATTTTAATGAGCAAAGCTGTAAGTTTCACGATATTTTTTTATCTTAAACTATATTAAACGTTTTAGATAATTACAAATTCCGTTTTTTTTTTTATTATTTTTGTTTGTTTCATGAGAACCAATTTCATATTGGTAATCAAATCATCCCTTGCAAATATTAAAGCAAGAGCTGTCGGTACTAAAAAATCCCCCGTTGATTTTCTTCTTCAGGGGGTGATGGTTAAGATCATTGGCGTTGCAAAATGAAAAAAATAAATATTGTCTATTTTTGCATCCGATGTTAAGTGTAAGTAAGTTACGTATTTATGTTAGGTTATAACGCTATTTACATAGACTATTGAAAATAATTAATTAGTATATTCCTGTATTTAAATTAAAATCTAGTTAATTTAAAAACGAATAAATGTTTATTATTATAAAAAACGTAGCTTACTCATACACCAAAAAACAACTCATTGACAAATTAAATCTTATATATAAAATGGGGATGTATGTCTGTAATTACCTTTTTCATTGTTGTTGCAAGTTCAAACAAACGAATTGATTTCGCTCGCGAAAGTTTCGACGGTAAATTTGTTTCGTTATCAATGTGTATGTAGAGACTCCAATTACTCGAGTATCGAGTAGTACATATATAAAACCGAAACGGCGTATGTAAGTCTGTGGGTCTGTAATTCCCTTTTGCATTGTTGGTCATTAAGTTGCCATTAAAACGAATATGAAAGAAAATATGTTTGATTTTTTTATCGGCGAAGACATTTAGTCAAAATGTAATAAATTAGTCTTCTACTGAACTTTTCCCGGCTTTTATTAATATAATAATGTTTTTATTTACGTGAAGGTATTATTTGACATTTGACTTTGACAGCAAATTAGATTTTTTCCTTGAATTTGGACATTTTAATGGGCGAGAATGGGGCTGTCAATATATGAAAGGGGCTGTGAAATGTCAATGCCAGTCTGAAATGTTCATTTTAATTCCATTTTAATTGACCTAGACTTTTGAATTTTGAAAAAAGTTGTTTCAACTTGGCCCGTCTGAATTTACGCGCCGAGGTGAACATTACCCCAAACTGGTCCGAGCGAAGCCGGGTTCGAACACTAGTATTACATAATTTTGACGTTATTACCGTAATTTTACAAATAAAGTAAATCATCAGATGTTTCAATATACTATACATTCTGTGAAAGTATTTATAAGATTAACTTAGATCATTTTTAATCGTTTAATAGAAATTCATTTTAATACTCAGAACGATAAAAAACGTTGAATTAAAACTAGAATCTCTGACAAAGAAATTGCATCGGATTATGAGTTCAATTTGTCAAGTTTTATTCTTTGAGACATTGCACACTTATTTAGAAGAATTGAAGCTCACTTTAGGAATAAAAAACTTTATTTGCATGTTATTATTTTATGATAAACACAATACATTGCATAATAATTTTATTGACACATCGTTTTTTACTCAAAGATAGTATTTTTTCCCTGAATGACGATGTACTTCAAGATTTACCAATTGACTTGCGCATTCAAAGCGTTTTATGACCAGTCTTGATCATAACTATCGTTAGAATAATTACAAAAAAAATTGAGCTCTTTGCTTGACAAAAATTTGACATTTCTGGCGCTTAAGATGCAATTTAGAAAATGCCGGTCGCTGAACAGCTGATCGACGAAACGGACTATGTGAAAAAAATGTTTACCTTAAGATTTTTCTTTTAAGTGTCCGCCAATGTTTTTGTATCTCATCTCTTAAGATTGCGATCACTTTTATGACGCCAAACTGTCAAATGTCTTTTTTCGTACCCCGCTTTTTATCAGAATAAAACTACTGCTACAAATGCAAACCGTGTTGGCCAGAGGTATGCCCAATTTTCATATTCCCTGCCGTCATCCACAACTGGATTTCCATAGTCATTCCGTCAGAATGGAATCTTATCTCCCTTTGGATCTTTGAAAAAATTCGCTTTAAAATAAACAGAAAAACATTTGGGCACAAAAATATTTATACAAATTTCCTCGCGTATGAAATTGTGATAAGATTATTCGATATGATTACACTTCCTAGGGTTATATTTTTAAATAAATATCTTGCAAAATTCGATGACGTCAAGTATATTTTTCATCGATCGGTTTTTTTATATTATCTCTCATATGTATGTAAATATATTTAAAATTTTATTGTATTACAAAAATAACGAAATTATAGGTATATTGTTTCATTCAAAAATGTCAAATATTAATACGCAACCATTTGTGGTATACTTAATGACTATAATATTTTAATATAGAAACATTCAAAATATAAGTAACAAATCATTTACAAATAAAAAAATATTATTTGGATAATGCAAAACATATTTTCACAAATTGATAGATGAAAAATATTTGATAATTTTTCTGGAAATAAATATTTTCATATTGTTTTATATTAGTATAGTATGTATATAATAGAGCAAACAACTGCCTTTCAATAAAAATGATTAAAAAAATTTAGTATATATTCTACCTAAAATTTATTGGATCAAAACCGGTTTCGCTCATGCCGAGCATTATCAACTGATGATTTATTATAATGCCATTCCACCAAGCATTCACAGTAAACACATTAAAACTGCCTTTCAATCGACATATAATTAAAAAAGTAACAAGAATTGAATTTATGTTGCTCAGGACCGGTTTCGCTTATCTCGAGCATTTTAATATAATAAAAAAAATACATCGCTACTTCCACAAAACCTAAGATAAAGTCTAAAGTCTTTTGAATGTCCACTTTTGTAGCAAATTAGAGACAATTATATTTTTAAGATTGATTTATTGTGAACGGAAATTTACGACTTTAACTATTAAATTACTTAGCATGATTATAATAAAACAAAGTGAAAATGTGAACGAAAAAAATCGTGTTTTTTGTGACGCGAGCCTTCGGGCATAGTAAATCCGAATATTTATTAAAAGCCACGAGTCAAGACGTAACCTATGTATAAATTCAAATGAATTATAGATTTCACACATGCCGTTTGTGGGCTCACCCGCGGAAAAAAAATAATATTCCCCCCGAAAGTTGGAATATGTAAATCCGAGACATAAAATCAACAGAATTTATCACCTAACGCAATCATAATATTACATTTTATTCACAAGAATTATTTGGCCCACATTCATTTAAGAAAGAATAAAGGATTTGACAAATATTCTTGTTATTCCAGTGCTCAACATATCAAAAATATTATATTATGAAAATTTCACTCGCAATATGAATTTATTCTTTTCTTGCGACTATTTTTTATGTATATTTTTACCTAGTAATATATCAAGAAAAAATGTTTTCAATAGCGTCTACAATTTTGTCGTTCTAAATTGTAAAAAAAGTGAAACTGCGGAATTACCGTATTAAACCGAATATAACGCGATATTTTTTTCCTTAAAATATTTTTTTTGTTGAAACCATTCAAGTTATATTCGAGGTCTACAGAAAAATAAATTATACGTTCAATAGAAAGTGTGTACCGTATTTCTTATCGTACATCGTATTCTATATTTTTCAAGACTTGTCTGGAACGTTTCCGTAAAGTTACTTATGCAAGTTTTATTGTTTTTAATAACTCCTCTAGAAGTTATAGCGAAATAAGTCACATAAACAACAAATAAAATGCCTATCACGTGAAAAGATAAGATCAACTTCCAGTGAAATCAATAAAGTTCAATGTAACATTCATTAGAAATGTAGCAAAATTTTTTTTTCACTATTAATTTGGTCACTATTAATACTTGATGGAATGGCATTATAATAAATTAACAAATTTTATTTTACACCCGAAATTTTTCATTCAACCCTTTTCCAAAATAATAAGGGCTTAAACAATCTCAGAAATTTAAAAAAAATATTATATAATATAGATTTTTCGATTCCAAAAAAAAAATATGATCAACGTTGGTACGTCTGTCATTGAAATTACAAATCGTCATTATGCGTTTCTGTTCGAGCTTTATTTGTGAAACATTGACGTATGCCTTTACCAACAATAAATCTATGTCAAAAATATCCTCCGATCCTAAAGAGCGACGCAAAGTGACAGCGTTATAGCTAATTACTAGTCCTCGTATCCTTGCCATCCCTACTTTCTTCGAAAGAGAGAGGTTGAGCAACTGAGTAACATGCAGTTTTCGTAGAAAAAACATATGTTGAGATAAACTCCGCGAGGAGTCCATATGCTCCAAGTTGGGAGCGAACGTGGTTTTTCTTCTTCTTCTAAAAAAATCGTCAATTACATGTATGTATTAATTAATTCAAAAACAAACTTTGAGTCTTTTATTATGTCAAATATATGAAACTCTTAATTTTGTTAATCTAGTAGGTACGTTTGTATTTTATAATTCTGTTCTCCTTAAATATCATGTTCATTGAAATATATATATTTTTTTAAATTTAGTTGGTATATATAATGTGTATATAATTTATTTTACTGATTAAAACACGTTTTTTCACACATATTTTATTATTCTTTCTCAAATATATCAACTGCGCATACCACGTTCATTAATTTAAAAATACGAATTATTACATACAATATTTATACATTGAGCTATATATTTACCACGATGCCAAGAGAATGAAGACTCGGCTTATTGCAAATACATTTCATCTGAAGCAAAACATCAGTTAATATTATTTGACAGTTAATCTTTACGCTTCTAAAATATTATTAACTAATTTTATAAATGTATTTATTTTCATGTTTAATCAACAATGACTATTTTATAATTTTACAGCTATACAAATAATATTATTTAAATACGGTAAGAAAAATAACAATGTATTTTAGTTCTACATAAATTATTTTATATATTTGTTGATAGCTATTTCGGCTTACGCCTTCGTCAGAAATATATTAAATAATTTGTTTTTCTTACCGTATTATAATGGAGTTCTACCAAGTAAATGCCTACTCAATCAAAAAATAATATTATTTTACGTATGAACTATCATTAAAATGTGTTTAATTCTTATTTGCTATTTGAACAGTCACTGAATTAATAAGATTATAAGAAAGTAGGAAATTTTGTTTATTATTTTATACTCAGATACGTATACATACATGAAACAGCATTATAGAAACAGCTTGTCATTACTTAAGCAAACTTTGCGATAGTAAGTCTGAAGATGCCTCTGAAAGAGGCGAAACACGTGTCACAATTAGTTACACAATACGTGGAATAATCAAAGTTATTTTAAATTTTATATTAAAATGAACTTCCACAAAGTTACCGCCGAAACCATCGAAAATACAGCTTGTCATGTTTTTTTTATTATAAAAATAGATTTTTACGATTAATAAATCTTTATGCTTTCAACTGTCAATTCTTAATAGTATGGTATTTTATAGTGAAAAACAAACGATGTCAAAAATCCTTAATTTACAACATCTCGATTAAAATTTCTGGCAATCAGAGAAACTGGTTCTTAAAATCAGTATCACATCAATCATAATGACCTCGTTGATGTCTCATATAATATGATATAGCAATGCACACCAAACTAGCACAAATGAGACATTTTAATCGGTTGCCAATTTTGAACGAGTAACTAAATTTTCTTGAATCCATTAAAAAACCATGTAAGAAAATATCGTCAAATATTAATAAAACTTTCCAGCATTAAAAATGATTCAATTTCTAAGATAATACGACAAAAATACTCACCCTTGTTAAATGAGTAGACATTCCCACGTAATGAGCTTTTAAATTACTTGATGCCACATATAATTTCAGAACCATTTTTGCAAATAATCATACAATAGATCGTTCGACACTAATTCATTAGTGACGCCATTATTAAATACATCCAGTTTGCTAGCGAACACTTTACTTTTAATACAAAATTGAAGATAACTTAGATTATTCCACACATTCTGCTACTATTTGTGGCACGTGTTACGCCTCTCTCAGAGGCATCTTCGGACTCACTACCGGAAAAGGATACGTATATAAGTAATGCGTTATTTTAAATTTAATATTTTAATGAATTTCATATGATATTACAATTCCACAATGTTACCGCCGAACGCATCGAAAGATTTTTCCGTTTGTTACACAAACTATTTACAAAGAGTCAGTTCAAGGTAATCCATGAACTTAAAATTCTTGAAGATGCCAAAAGGTGAAACATTGATATAGTGATATATATCACGGAAGTGTACAAAATTCAAACGATTCAGATTTGATATTTTGGTGCATAATTAACATATCAACATACATAGCATAATATTGTTTTTAAATACCAGAGAAAATGCACGCCGTTTAGCTATAAATTACACTACAGAAATAGTTAAGTGTCACGTTAAATGAATATAAACTAAGTTTTTTTGCGTATTTACCACGCGTTTACCCATCGTGTAGAACACTTTTTTTCTTTGGTTTCAGAAATATTTTTAATATCATTTTTATTATCACATTACGCGTTGATTATTCGGCGATAAAAACTCCACCTGCTGTCCAACATAATACGCAGAAATCACAAAATCTCAAACGTCATTTATTACGAAACGGTAAACGAAAACTTATTTGTTGACGTCAAGCTGAAGTACCTCATAAAAATGAATACTCGACAAGAATTGTATAATAAAATAACAAAACGTATTATCTAGCATCTCTTTATTGTAAAAATAAAACATTGTAGGTAGCTTGTAGGAAAAAATAACAATCTATTATCGGAGCAGGTTATTACAAGCCGTCGTGTTGTGTTAAGTTTTGGCCCCGATGTTTTATTATATAAAGTTAAAAGGGAAGAAAATATGTAGCGCGGCTAAAAGGGATAAAACAACGCTTGTCAAAGTTTACGTCGCACGCAGAACAGTCTGAAATTACTAGAGTGCGCGTTAACCGCAGGCTAATTATAAACTTTTTAAAGCTCCGATGAAAAAATGTTTAATTTAAAGTGATTTTGATTATAAACTCTAATAATGGCATTACTCGAGTATTATGTCGCCTCGTAATTAAATTTAAATCAAGATACATAAATATTACTAATATTAAATGTATATTTCTTGTATGGTAGAATGGGTTCAAAAATTGATAATATGTGACGAAAGGTTTGGCCTTAAATTTGTCTAAAAATTTACTAATCTTCACAAAAACACTTTGACTGACAATTCTGTGGTGGTTTTTCTATTTTACATATTTTTACAAGAGTGAAGATATTTTTGGACAAACGTAAATTATGCATATGAATTAAGTTTAACGTACAACAGACATTATCAGTTGTTCACTGTTATGTTTTTAATTACGGTATTTTTAAAATTATTTTTGATTTACTAAATTAAAAATGGAAGTGAATGAGAAATGAGTGAAAGAAAAATGATAAAAAATTAAAGGGAGCTACGGGACGTCGGGATGACTTGGGAAGAAGCGAGAAATTTGGCGGCTGATAGAGAATCTTGAAGGCACCCTGTAGCAGCCATGTGTTCCGAATAGGGAGCGGATATGGATTTTTTTTTAAATATATTACATGTTGATATAGTAATCAACATTTGTTTTCATGTTTTTCTGTTCCAGAGTCTCATAATGTATGATTTATTTAGATATTATTAAATAATTTTAGTTTAACTCAAGACTTAATTTCTTATACATATCAAAATGGATTTCTATCATAAAAGTGTTTTATTACGTTTTGTCTCCTAACTTATATGGAAAATGAGTAAATATCATGTTATAATAAAATACTCTTCACTGGTGAAAAGTTATGTGTAGCTGATTTGGAACGGACATACATCTTTATGAATAACTTTCCACGTGCCACAGTTGCAGGGTTGCCGGCCAAGATTAGAGGAGGGATTTGGTTTACGCGTGGACTAGCATAAGAGAGCGTCCTTAAGAGATTGACAATATACAAAATTACATACAGAAAACATTTTCCAGAAGAAGAAAATGCGACGCGTTCCCCAGTTTCCCACCGCCACACTGGTTTTTGCTTCTCAAGGACCCATGAAAGACGTCCCAACGACACAATATCTACAACAAAACACAACAATTTACTTTGTTTCTAAGCTGCCGTTAAGAAAGTTTATTATTTTTAAGCCAAATATATGAATATTTTTCGTGACTATATTCTGTTATAGGTCTATGTTCTTGAATTTACATAATAAGTGACTTGAATATATATATTTATATTGTTTCATCTCAACCAACCACTTCTACAAGGCTTATAAATTTATCACTGGTTAAAATTCTTTAATTTTAAAAATCCTATTAAGCTTAAAAAAGCTCTTGGCGAGCTTTCATCAGAATACGTTTCTAGTTATTATAAGCTTAGCATTCATGAATTGAGCAAGAAATTTATTTGCCCTATGAAAATTGCATTCAAAAATCACTGTAATTTAATTACTTTAAGTCATTTTTTTCAAGCCTCACATGGTTCAATCCCAATTCATTACTTATTTATATTAAAATAATGTCTTATCGCAATTAAAATGTTTTTGTTAAATGTCCTTGTAATATATTCCAAATGATAAAAATAATAACACATTTTTAGTACTTTTTCCACATGAGATTTATTTCATCAGGACCGGTTTCGCTCATGGCTAGCATTATCAAATGTTAAGGAATACAATAAAACAGTGGTATTTATGCAAAATTTAAGTATGAAAACAAGGTATGACAAACAATTGGTAAAACAACTAAGCAAATAAATTGAAGCAAATTACAAGAAAAACATCACAGATATCAATGCTTTTTGAGACAAGTTGATCGATAAAAAAATTCTATTTAAAAGTTTGATTTCAAATACGGTTAATATTTCTAAGATTTTTAGTTCTACAGGAATAACTAGATAATGTTATTTGACAAACAAATCAGAAAACGAAAAACTGCAATGTCGAATTTTGTATCTTTAATACGAGCTTACATATATAAGTATGCCATCTAAGACGTATGGCTCAAAACGCTGCAACTTGACTTCGAGGCTAAAAAATCTTAACATAAAATTAAATAGTAAACAAAAACTTTTAAGACATGCATTCCCCGCGCTTTTCAGCACGAAATCTAGCATGGTGTCGCTTTCGTTCATCCGATTGTTCAATGGGCGAAAATCACTTAGCCACTGAGAAAATTTGTAAACATAACAGGTCGCCGATAAGTAGTGACGTAGGGAGCGGATGGGGGCAATCTTATTCGCGGGTGGTGTGGATTCAAGGAGGGGCACGCCTGTTAAAGAACCGCTACAGTGGCGCCACTGTTCAACGGCGACCGGAATACCTAATTATTTCACTTGTCGTGAGCTTCCACACAAAGTGTGCCTAATTTTCAGGAACTCTGATTTATTTATCTGAAATGGTCATAACGTTAAAGTTGAATTGTTAATATGTTGCATCACAGCGTATTCAGTTTTGTGAAAGCTAGGCTTACTAATTACTTATCAAAGATATCGTAAATATTTTGACTGTGAACCTTGACTATGCAAATAGTTTAACGATCAAAATAATATACATGCGAATTTAGACTACATTTTATTTTCGACGTATGTTCCATTTAATTATTTCATCAAGGTTTTTTGACTCACTGTATATTTTTAATGGAAAAGAGAATACAAGACGTTACAGCTGACGTCAATGCGCCATGCATTTGACAAATATAAAAAATACAGCACATAACACAACAATCAACATAGAATGGCATAAAATACACAATGCAGATATTAAAATATCAAAAAAAAAAATTACAAAGTACATTGCTTAAAATCTCTACCTCAATAGGCAGTGCATTGATGAGGGGAACAGCCCTTGTGATTGGTGACTCAAACAAGTTCTGATAAAACAAAATGCTTGGCATTGCTTACTATCACGTAGGTAAAAACAGGGAGCATGCAAGTGTATGGTCTTGAGTATGTCAAGATTATCAACTCAGCCTCGAAGAAGAAGATTAACATATCATCAGTATGGTATAGCAATAAGCCCTTTCAAAATTCAAACCATATGACCAATGTACAGAAAATTGATTGGTTATTTTAATCAAACCGAAATTTCTTGGGTGACAAAGTATTATATTATCGATTTATTTTATAAACTCGACGTGAACCTCTGGTTTATATCCAGCTAAGCTTCCTCTATGTTTTGATGTTTTTTATCGCAACAGTTGACGGTTAGAGAATAAGAAAAGAGGATTAGGCAGGGCATAGAGACAATATATCGGGGATAGTCCGCTTTATTTATTATATTTTTTCGTGCATGACGTAATCGAAGAAAGTGCCACCTCTTTGGTA
This sequence comes from Himalopsyche kuldschensis, assembly GCA_028554975.1. Classification (NCBI taxonomy): domain Eukaryota; kingdom Metazoa; phylum Arthropoda; class Insecta; order Trichoptera; family Rhyacophilidae; genus Himalopsyche; species Himalopsyche kuldschensis. The sequence goes on along the minus strand of JAHFWI010000016.1, from coordinate 3,863,867 downwards.
ATAAAATATTCTTAAAAATAACCGATACAAATTATTATAAAATCAATTATTTAACACAAAACAAAGAAAAGTAGTATACATATAAATATGTTTGTGTCAGTAAATAATTAAAAATTTAAAAAAAAACGGTAAAAATAATATTTAAATAGAAGTCAGCTAAAAATGTTTAATCAATATTTTTTATCGACGGCTATGTTGTACTTATAATATTGCTGGGCCTTAGCCAAGTAATTGAAGTCGCTTCTTTCATGTATAAATACTAAGCTCACGGGCTCAAATCGTAGTACCTACAGTTTCATGGATCCATTTATCATTTATTTTTATATGGATTTGTATGTAAAAGTTTAGATTTGTATGATCTCTACATCTTTCTCCTACGCATGCGACCTTCAAAATATGCCGTAGCTGAAGCGATTCACTAACCACTAGTCGTGGGCAATTGAGTAAAAATGTTTCATTTCTTAGAGAAGAAATCTTTTGTCACAAGATTCATTAGATCGCCGGTTTCGATCAGTCCTGACACTTATGTTCATTCAAAAATAAATGTGGACGTAGTACTGTCCGAGGCGTACGGTGTTGGCTTGCGTGCCGGACCACCCGGGTTCGAATCCCGGTACGAGCGGATTTTATCAGTCGATAAATCTGTTCAAAGGCATGGTTGTTTGTGCTGTTGAAAATCACTTCCCACCTTTCCTATCCCAAATAGCGATGCATAGCGAGAGTGATTAGCTAACCACTAGTCCTGTCCGAGTCCTCGTTTCCTTTCCATCCCCTACTTTCTTCCAAAAAGAGAGGTTAAGCAACTGGGTACAAGCAGTTCTCGTAGAAAATATATATGTTGAGATAAACTCCGTGATGAGTCCATACGCTCCAAGTTGGGTGCGGACTGGTTAAAAAAAAAAGTACAAGAAACTATTTATTTTATTCATATAAATAAAATGTCTACATCAGAATTGGCATTTTACACCTTAAGATATTTATAAGATATTTATTTATTCATGTATTGATTCCATTTATCAATAAAAATGATCAAAAATAAGACAATACCAGATGTCATGGAATATTTTTTATATTCATGATAATTTCAATTTGCTCTTCCGAGCAATTTTATATCACAATTTCAGTACTAGAGTCTCCAATTCGAGTATCGAGTACTCGATACTCGAGTATACTCGTCCATTTTTCAAGTACTCAATACTCGAATAATTTGAAAAATACTCGAGTAATACTCGTAATTTACAAATGAAGATTTATTTCCAAATTTTATTTTGTTTTAAGCAGCAGACATAAAAACTTGATAGCACTATTTAATTGATTGTTAACTTTTAAACTGACGTCCATAACAACAGAGTTTTTTCTACTGTGGGAATAAAAAAACAAAACATCGAACCAAATTAAAATTGTAGACGTTTGATTATGTATCTATTAGTTTTGAAATATAGGTTTCAGATATTGAAATAAATCTATAAATGAAATAAAATAACATCATTTATTTGTTTATCATCTATTGATATATATATTTGAATAAATAAGATATATTTTGGTACATTTGAAACTACTCGAGTATTTTAAAAATGTATTACTCGGTACTCGAGTAGTTGAGATGTCGAATAATTGGAGTCCCTAGTCAGTACCAATATGTTTCTAATCACATATTATTGTGATAGCTTTGATTTTTAAATTTATTGTATGTATGTATCAATAAATCTGACGTTTTTTCTGATAAACCTCCTGCTACTATCTCGAATCATATGCAATTATGTCAGAACTCTTTCGATACTCAGGACTTTCATTTTGCACTGTATTTCAATGAAGTTACCACGATACAACAAATGTAAGGAAAATGCATCGTAAAAAGTAGGTTTATTGCCTTCTATCTTTTATTACAATTCGACTGACGAAAACCTTGCGTCCTTCACGCTATATACATTATTTTAGATGCGGCACATAGTCCACATTATTTTATTACCTTGCCTCGCTAGTGGTTTTGCGGTGTAACACTAGCGGGAAAAATATATTCGCTTAAACCGGATGTTAATACAAGCGGAAACACTTCCAAAGATCCGACTCCGAACTTTGGTCGGTATTCGGAAGTTCGTATTGGATCTAGATATTAATTTTACGTGTATTTATAATATTTATACCCGGTGAAAACTGTTTAATCGAATACAAATTTTATTCTTTAGGTAAACTTTTCAATTTTTTATTCCTTTGAATTGCTATCGCCTTTCGATTTATGTATGCAAATGAGGTAATGAATATTAACGTAACCAAAGATTTGAATATTTTGGCCATTAAAATTCAAGAGTCTAGTTATTTTTTACGTTAATTTCTTGCAATAATAAGACTATGGAATATTTCAATTGCTCCGTTTATATTCAAATACTAACTATTATTGTTTCAGTATATAAGAAACTTTTTTAATAAAATTTCTTTATCTTCTTCATATCCTTTTTTTAAGTGAATTATATTTTTACATAGTCACAGGTTTAAATACATTTAAGTACTGCTGTAAGGCAAATACAACTTATAAAAAAGTAAATCAATATTTAAGATTTTTTTCTAAATTAATTCAAAGATTGTTGAGATTAGCGTTGATAGAAAAAATAAACATGTCCATCAAAATCTGAAGTTTATTTAAAGTATAACGTATTTATAGTAAAGTATTTTTTTACCTTAGCGATGATATAAAAATCAAAGTTGCTTGTTTTCAAACAACCCTTTTCCAGCTCTCCTATCTCGGTCGGCTGCTGAGTAAACAAAATCAAAAAATACACCATGATCACATTACATTTACTATTTAAATATTTGAAGATAAACGACGAATGGAAATCTTTTAAAAAAATATAACTTCAACATTCCGACCACAAATTATCATTTACTTCAACATGATATAATGCATGCGAAACAAGTCGTGAATATATGCTCATGAGAAAACTCTAGCGTTGCAGCGAGGGCCGTTTTATTTAATTGGTTATTTGTTTTCATTTAAATTCAATATTGTCAAATAGAATCCATATTGGCTATTAACCAACTAACGCCAATTTTTTTAGGTAAAATGGAATTTCTATTCGTAAAATAAATGATATTTTTTCCCTTATTTTAACATAGATTCTGTTTGATTTTATAGATCAAACGATTTGGAATAAAATAAAATATTTTAATTATCTTATACTATTTAAAAAGTCGGTGTTCTGTTTTTCAACGACGATATTTATGCGCAATTAACTTCATTAAAAAATTTGGTTGTTTTGATATTTGATAGGTAAAATGGCACTTAAAACATCCCATCCCCATTTCTATCAGATGTATTATCCACAACACATTTCCACATTTCACAAAATATTGTAAAATTCCTTACAGAAAAAAACTATGTTCATCTCTAATTTTATTTTTGACTGACAGTTTTTTCATTGTTTTTATATTTAACTTGCTCTCTTGCGATCTTAGAAACTGTGTATAGAATTTCTTATTATTTTTTATGTTGTTTTCTTGTATCCAAAAACTTTACGACAATATAACTGCCCAATAACAAACAGGTCTAAAATTCAATTACGAAATATCACACATAAAAATGGCTAAACATCTAATACGTAAGCAGTCCGGCTTCGTTATGTACCATTGGAATATTATTTTGCAGCTTTATTCGCTGTTTAACATTGAAGATAAAATCTCAATTGTATTGGACGCCTCGGACGTGGTCGTTGGGGACGGACAATGTTGTCCACTCTTTTTGTAAGCGAAGAAAATGCTACTAAAATACCATCCGAGTAACTGAATAATGTAAATCTTGAAGAGTTTTAACGTCGAAATAAACGGCACTTAAGCAGCGTCTTTTAATTCCATATTACTTTGAGTAATTTATACAAATCATCAGCATGCATATTAAGCTCCTGTTTTATAAAAACCATTCACAAATAAAACGTATACAGGTTGACTAAGAATTCTACCGAGCAAGTTCCAACAAAATCTATTTCAAAATACTACTCTTCTAAGCTCAATCCAGCTCACACATATATTGACATCTTAACCTATTCGTTTTAAAATAATAAAGCTCTTTTCAGTGATATCACCACATGCATTCGCCACTTCACGCTTTTCATGGTTATAAGTATACATGGACATAAGCCCTGCTATAAGTTTTCCTGTGATGGGTCGTCTCCGCGATTGGATATCCACGTGAGGAACCTTACTCGCAATCAGTTTACCGCGTGAGCGATCGTTCAAGCTTTTTTATGCGATCAATTTTCGGTGAGAAAAAATATCATGTTGTTTTCTTTGTTGAATAAATTCAATATCACTGTAAAAATATGTGTTACAATCTCAAAAATCTGCGAATCATAATTCGCAGCGAGTAAGCAGGCAACTTGTATGGACGCTCGTGTCTCGCAGTGACATGCGACTTTCAAATGGACAAAATAATATTGTTACAATATAAACAGAACGATAAAGGAGATGTGATTTAGAAAGACGTTCGCATAATGAGGCGTCGACGTCTCTGGGAAGCGGAAGGACGTAGTTCTCTAGATTCTTTTATTGTTTTCAATACACGACAGCATTATGTAAGTAGCTATTAGGAAAACTTTACATGTCTGATACAAACTATCCGATACATGATTTTTGCTACTTAAAAACTGAATATTGGACTTCTAAGCTGTATTAATTAATAGTGATCTAGATTGGTTTACATTTATTCGTTTTACCGCCTATTGTGTACATAGTTTTTATACCAATAACAGTGATCTTATTGCTTGTGTGGCAAGCAGCAGATATGAGATTTAAGATCGAATTAACTGTTTGATTTTAGTTTATTGACGCTTTCAAAATATTATTTAGTTAACAGTGTCGGATACTAGTGCTATCAAAAGATTTTTTGATTAAGTATTAGAGCTTAACACTAAATCTTTATTTTAATAATAAATTATTGCTTTACAGTGGAACCCCGATCTTACGTTCTCGCATTATACGTTTTCCCACGTGGTGCGTTCATTTTCTATAGTCCCGGCATTTAGTTCATAAATAAAACATTCCCGCATTTAACGTTTGTTTTATACGGTCCCTTGAAAATCGTAGAATCGGGGTTTCACTGTATTTGTATTTTTACTAGGCAGGCTATATTGCCGTCATTTTAGCTACTGTTTGATATTAAGAAATTAACACTGTTTTATCACCATACTCAACGTTTTTTTGTATATTACCATCCCAAACTACTGATTTAGTTTTAAGGATTTCCATTTCACAAATTTTCCCGTAAGTAAATTTAAGTAACTTTTTTTTCATGATAATAAATCGACTTTAATTTAATAACATGGTGGCTTGCTAATTGTATCAAATTATTCATGCAGCCTTTTAAGCTATACACTGTGAAAACGCCTGATATATTATATAATGCTTAGCACATTCAGCAACACTTCAAATAACTTAGAAACTAGTAAGGTGCGTAAAAAGTGGTTCTAGCTATTTTTCAAAATAGTTAATTAATAATCAAATTACTCTATGGTAAGAATACGTTTAGAAGATTAAATCTTCTCTGTTATTATATTATTATAATTGAAAGACCTGGGTGGGCTTTGGTTTTTGTTTATTTTGCAGTGATAACCATACGTATTTATCAACAGGAAATCCCACAGTTACATATTATAGTACTTGAAATGTTTTGTTTCTGGTCACATATATAGGGTGCGTGCCTCATAATTTGACAATACCACCAATGTTCTTTATTTGATGAGATTAGTTTAGATTCTGATAATATTTTTTTTTCTTGATTAAGTGTTTTCATCGGTTGTACTATTGAAATATTATTTAATAATGATTTATTTTTAAAAAAGCGTATACACCGATAGTAGGGGAAAAAAACTCGAACAAACTTAATGGTTTCCCGAAATATAGATATAAAATAAATGTATCCAAGAAACAATTCTTTATTCGTAATTTAAACGAGCAGGCCATTATTGATGTCGGTATACGTTCATGCTTATGACTTATAACCATCGAATAGAAATATTATATCAATAATTCAAATATGATTTTAATTTCTTACGCAATGTCTATTTTTCACGCCTGATTTATCGCATATTTCGTGAGAGACTAAAAAATAAATCGCACGAAGAACCGTCGCCAAATTAATATGTTTTAATTTTTATATAATTTTCCTGCAGCTTTTAAGATTTATCGATGAAATAGTAGCATAAATCTATCCTCGAAAAACACGCTGCGAAGTTAAAAAAACAAATGTATTTCAAAGCTCTGATATTAAAAAAATATTATGATTACCATACAATTAATTACGTGTCACCAATTTTATTCATCCTGCATATAAGAACTTGTAGCGGAGTTGTAGCCGGTATAAGGGAAAATATATAACTTCTCCGTTTCCTGTGAAAAATTTACATTTCTTTAACGCGGGAGTCGGTACACGTATATTGCGAAGGAAACTATCATAATTATTATTAGAGCCAAGTGGAAAAATTGAGTCTGGGGGAGAATAGGAACTCAAAGGTGGCGAAATTCCTCCGTGGGGCTCGTTCTTGGAGGGTGAGAGAGGCGCACTGGAGTCTAGAACATTCTGCTCCCGAGCATACAAATTGGCTGATTAGAAAAAAAATCTTCTGGAGTAAAACGAACTGACTATTTGGGTTAATAGGCGGAACTGAAAATGCTCAGTGTATCGGTACATGGACAAAGGCGTGCAAGGCATTCAGGCATAGGGGAATTAAGAAAAATAGTCGAATGTGCGTATGATATAGAAACACAAATTATATAATACGCATAACTCGAAATAGCAATTATCATTCAGCTTTTAGACATTTAAGTAAATGGTAACTATTCAGATGCTCCGAAGATTACTTCCTGATTATGCTTTATACATTTTTTTTCAACGTCATAGAATTCTATTCGATTTTATTTTAATTAAAAACATCTGGTCTAATGACAATTTTCGATAGTTTTTATTTTTATTTCGATGCATTGTTTGAATAGAAAGCATAAAAAATGATATTTACTTCAATACAAGAAGTTTAAATATAGATCAGTCACAATTAAATAATTACTTGATAAATCTAATTAAACATATGAGACAAACAAGTGATGAAAGTTGTATTAGAAAGTTATAAAAGCTTTAAATCTTGTAAAACTTTAATCCGTTTTAAAAAAAATCATAGAGCTTGCAAATATTTATTTTTTATTATTCGTTTCGAGGAACTTTAGGCTTTCATAAAAATAACATTTAGCTTATTAAAGAAAAATTGCTTAAGTCTCCTTTAGTATATCAAAAGCTTATTAATCCGTTTGTGATTTTTAAAAATTTAATAACATATAGCTCAATATTTTTATATTTAATAATATTAAACATGACGAATATTTTAGTGAGTGTTCCAATTCTCCGAAAAAAAATACCTGAAATCTGATTCTTAGTCATTCTTTTTCATTGAATCGCTGTCTTCGCAATAATAGCTGTCTATTTTCACCGTTGACTCAAGTTGGGGGGTGAGTCTCACCCTTTTCAGACGCCACTGGACACATGTGTATCGTAGGGGGCGATATTTTTGTTTTTTTCGTGCTTCCATATCGCCGATATGTTTTGTCGTATTTCTCCTACTTAAACTCTTGCGGGATTTAGTTTTTCCCCTCAGTTAGTCAGCGTGAGCCATGAGAAAACTATTTGCGCCATTTTTATTTGTCTGGTTTTTTCGGATTAAATTGCCTCGTTTATTCTTTATACGGATACTTCACTCGTGCTCTGTTTCTTTTAGTAGGTAAGATTTAATTAACTTAAAACATATGTACGAAAGAGAAGAGCCTATCTGTGTATTCTATTAAATGTAATATTTATTTGGACAGACCCTTGGTTGTCTTTATCAACTCTTTTCATCGAATGTTTTTTATCAAAAAAAACGTTGGGTAGCTATTAGCTTATTTTTTGTCGTACATAAATAATAAAGCAATCAAAATTCTGCATTTTTATACAAAATAAAACGGTATAATACATGAAGAGTTTTCGAATAATTTTCTTCTCGGACTCTGCCCATCAAATTATATTTGATTGTAAGATATTATCACAGTATTCGGCTTAAGTAAATACATAGTTATTTGTTGAATAAAAACAACACAAAATTCACCGCACAAAGAACTTCGTTTGAATATATTTGTGTAAATTCCCTTTATTTTTTATTTGAAGGCAACAAAAAAGCAATTGGTGTATAAGAAAATTCTAGCTACCCATTAACCATTTCCGCTATAAATATGTTTGAATAAGTTTTAATCACATTGTTCTCGCAGTGAATTTGGAATCACTGTTCAATCATTTGTGTTCATCTATTATGAAATTAACAGTCAAATAATGATATTTACAAACTTATTAGCGAATTACACAAATTATTCTTATTTAGGTATACAAAAAAAACATATTTTTCTATAACATACCATCTTCCAGTATGGAATATATAATTACCGAGGAAGTACAAACAAGAAAATATATCATTTAAAGAAAATCAGCAGTAAATTTGTAACCATTTCCATATATGATAGTGATATTTATGTAGATATATATAATATTTATTGACGCTAAAGTCAAATTTATTGACGGATTTCTACACTCACAAGTTATGTATATGAACTTCTTGAAACTAAAATTGTATACTGATTATATACGAGTATACTCGCCCATTTTAGAGTACTCGATACTCGAGTAATTTGAAAAATACTCGAGTTATAATCGTAATTTATAAATGAAAGTTTTTTCTACTGCGGGAATAAAAACAACAAAAATTTGAGACGTTTAATCCTCTATTATTTTGGAAACATATTTTATAAATTGCCCTGGCGATTAGATGTACCCGGGTTCAAGTCCCAGCAAGGTCAGATTTTTTCAATTGAAAAAGAGATATTGGACATGGGTGTATTTAAGTTTTCGTCGAGTTGTTCTTGACTGTTTCATTATTTATCATCGAGTTCATCTAGTATGGATTTCGCAACTAAAAATATTTGGCTCATTGGCATTAGCAGTAATGCCAAATATTTCATTACATTTAAAAAATCAAATAAGCCTATTTATTTATTTATAATCTATTTATATGTAAATATAAACACAAATTGATAATATATACTTTCGTACATCTGATACTACTCAAGTATACTCGAGTACTCGAGTATTTTGAAATTTTACTTCTCGATACTCGAGTAGTTGAGATGTCGAGTAATTGGAGTCTCTATACACGAGGCACGCAATTTCAACTAAATACAAATGACCGGTTTTGTATTTTTTTTAAATTAATTTCTAGTGCCATGTAGATTTAAGTCTTAGAAGCAATGAACTTTATATAAGAATAACTTGCTTGTCTCTAATTTATTGCAGAACTATTATTAGTGGTCTACTCAATGCATTTGGTTAAATGTTTAAATGTTAAATGCTTTAATATTGAATATATCTCTTGATGTGAGGTTTATTAAAGGAACCATTTTAATATTGTTGGTAAATACATATGTGAGTAAAAGAGAAACCAAAAATCTTTCTTTGTGTTGCATTGTTCTCTCCAAACAGGACTTTGGATGTGCACACATTTTAATTTAAGCCATAACCTGTCCTAATGAATTTAAATTATGCATTTTACGCGATAGATATTTTTTCATTAAAAAAAATCTTTTGGTATCATTGCTCATTGAAATTTTGCTCATGCAAATACAAGATGAAAAGAATTATATTTATATTATTTGTTTTGTTTTGATTCCAAAATTGTGTGAGAAAATCAAAACCAATGTCAACTCACCGCGAGTATTTTCATTTCAAATCGACTTAGATCATAATTCATAAAAGTGTGGAATCAGTCACAAAACAATTGTTTTATTTTTATTAATATTCTCCACTTTCATATTTAATCAAAGGTTTGTAAACAAACTTATTAATTTGAATTATTTTGAAATTTAAGTTTGTTTAATTTCATACCATAATCAAATAGAGGGTAGATTGTGTACGTCACAAAAACGAAACAATGCACACGGTGCCCGGGATCCTAATGCACTCGAGTAATGATCCCGGCGCGTGGCCATTTCCAGCGGTCCACACGGTCCGCCTCTGCCACGCAATAAATTACATTTTACATGCAATAAATCGCGGCAAACCGAATTTGTTTCACTTACCGGCAACTGAGAAGAGCTGCCCGCCCACCGCCACTTGTCGACCGCATCCGGAACTCGTCCGGAGTGCAACCGGTTTGCGATGCGCTTGTTTATTATCTTCATTTTTAAAATTCATTTTGTGTTTTATATTTATTGCTATGTTGCCGGTGCATGGCTCTTCCTCCTAGAGCTCTGCACCGGCACGTAATTTAATATCCAAAAGTATTATTTCAGACAAATTTTAATAATTTGTGTAAATGAAAAGCATTCATAAAGCTAAAATGTTTTAAAAAATAAACCATTTCAACTTCACGACATCGTCAGAACTATTTATGACTGTAAACTAAGTAAGATCTTAAAATTTAAATATTTTTTACTAGATTTGAAAATCACATTTAATAGGTAATAAACAGTGATATTGATCCAAAATTGTATGTAATTTATTTCACGCGAAGACAAAAATTGTAAAAAGCTGGTAATATCGACATATACAAAAATGATCACCAGACAAACATTATGGTGCCATGATGATTTCAATGTTAAAATTTTTGACAGTGGTGCCACTGCCGTTAGAGCTCGTGGTATCAATGAGACATTCAAGTACAAGACGTAGCAATCGACTGTGCAGCGGAATTATGGAAGGAATGATGAAAGGCTTTCATCTACTTGCGTGGTTAATGATTTTTCAATTGAATCCAATGAATTACACTTTATGATACATAATAATTCGAATTTCTTATATTGTGGCTGGTATTTTAAGGGATACAAATGAAAATACAGTAACCTCAATTTTAATAAAATTGTTGAATCGGAAATAAATGTTATCTGTGTCTCCCAAACATAGATGAGTACTATTCTAATTGATATGTTTGCAAGAATTCGTCTAACAATAAAAGTTTGTGAATGAAACGTGCACAGACAAATATAATTTTAAACCTTAATATGTTCTAAAAATAAAAATTTATCAAATACAAGTTTAGCCCGATTCTGAAAAAGTTTTCTCGTTTTGATTTTTCTCAAGATTTTTTTTACTTTTGTAAAAAGAAATTCCAATTAAAGCAAGCGTATCATATGCATTGTTATATCATAATAAGTAGTTTTATTTTGCCATTTAAATCTTAGCTTTTATTTAAAAAAAAACTACATTTGCGAATATATTGTTTTACAGTGTACAGTTTGGCTGAAAAACCCTCGGTTCTTTTATAAATTTCAACTTCGGATTTGACCTAATTTCACTTGGTTGACTTTGGAAGATTCATAGATCAAAGAAAAACGATTGAAACGAAAGAGGGTCAAACTTTCTGATTTGCCGAGTCATCTGGTCTTTACAAAACTAAGAGCAGTCCGTCAAGTGAAAATAAAATGCTCCCATCGACTGGCCACGCGAGTGCAATATTGTATGAAAGCAAAATATGAGATGTTCGAAAATAGTCAATCAATTTCACAAGATCCTCTGCATTGGACCGAAGCTATATGGAACACGATTCATGGGTTGGTAACACTGAATTTGATTGTGTGGACGCAAACAGGAAACGGATTCTAAATTCAAATCCTTTTCTATCACGGATACCATGAACAAACAAGCAAATTAATTACTGCTAGATTTTTAAAACACTAAAAAGAATAACAATCTTTGTCTCAACTACATTATTTCCAAAGCGAGATATTGATAAAAAAAATCCTCTTATTCGTTAGATCTTAACAATATGTGTAGCCGTATTTAAATCGTTCTTTCATGTTTAAAAATTCAATTGATTAATTTCTACAATAATTTAGGATATTCGACATCTACTCAATTAATTTTTAGTATGAAAAAAATATCACTAATTGCGTGATTTTTTTATTACATTATAAAAATTGTGTTTCTTTGTACATCATGGCGATTTCACCGCAATATAAAACATTTCGACTGACTTAAGGTGCTTGACGAAATGTCAATATCAAATTTGAATCGTTTTTACCGCCATCATTGGCAGTTGAAATTCCAGAAGATGTCAAAAAGTGAATCCCGGATCGATAGTGACAAAACTCGTACAAAATTCAAATATAATATGAAGCATAACTATTTCAAAGTTGATGCAATCAATAATACCACGAAAATATATTCATAACATAAGTGTTTTAGATTCAACTAACTATTGCTTTTTAAAATTGATATTTTGCCAGAAACATATTTCAGCTCGTGTTTGTGTTGCTAAAAGTATTAGTATACCGCTGTAACAGGAAAGCGTTTCGCATTAAATGATGCCATATTATTGCTCCGAAGGTTTTTTAGTTGAAAAACATTAAAGTTATCAGTTTTTGCTGTTTTTGAAAAGGAAGTAATTCTTCAAACCACTAAAGGTAAAGTATCATCATTTAAGATATGCTGAATACATTAACGTCAAATATAACAGAAAAATTGTTCGCCCTTCAACCTATCATTTTGTTTTATTTTAGAATCTTTTTTAGTTCATATTTCATCTTTTCTCACATTCAATTTTCAACCCTCTTCTAGTGGTTTTGAATAAAATATACATGCTCAAGAAATATTGAATCTATTCAGGCTCAAATAATGAAGTTTTTTTCATCACATTTTTGTTTTCGCATAATGTTGCAAATATTCAATATTATAGAATCAACAAAAGGACACGGAAAATGGTAACAAATATGCTTATTTCCATCCGTTATTTTTTGTTCATCCTATCAATAATATCATGTCAGGAGTAACCAATTTTGATTTTTGAATACTAGCTTTGAGAGTTCAATTCAATTTATTAAATGTGTTTTACCAAATTTTTTACTTTTTAAAATTGAAAATAATAGCTCGGTGAAAAAATTGCAATGTATTTCAGTTCTACAAAATTTATAAGATCTATCATATTGTAGTTGATAGATTTTTCGGCTTACGCTCTCGCCAGAACTATAACGAGGGAGTATGCCGAAATAGCTATCAACAATATATTTTTTAATTGTTATAGAAATAAAAAACATTACTATTTTTTCACCGTGATATAATGGAGTTCTAAAAGTCAATGCCAATTCAATCAATTAAAGTACTGTGTTAACTAAAAATACTAAAATATTTTTTTATTGTAACATATTTTATGCATAGCACAATTTTGGATGTTTATCATTTGCCAATAAGCGGCAAAATTCACCATTCGTTGGAATAATCTTATTCGTTTTATCATACAGGTTAGACATTAAAAAAAAACTTTCCATATACGCTAACATGAACGTGAGTGCATCTTTGTGTCGGTAAACTTTTGAAATAACTGACGTTATAAGCGTTGCATCCGTAATCACCGTCTGAGTTGACTTCGCTAATGTTTTACCAACTCATTACGTATGCAAATTCGCCGTAAATACAACCACTATTGCGTCAAAACCTTTGCAGTAATGCACGTGTTATTTTCATGTATCCATTGAAAAATACATTTATCAATTTCAAGCACACAGTTCACAATCATGTTTAAAACGAAAAACATGAATACCTACATAGTTTTATTTTACCTTCACATTTAAATTTCATTTTTATAATAACATGAACTTATCCATCATCAATCAACTTTTTTCGGATACATAGATTTTTGAAGAGCTCTTTTTATGTTTAACTGTTATGAGGAGGACTGAGGAGTCGGAGTCGTGTTTTTCGTCAATGCTGAAGTCTGTTGTCAGGTTTTTTAGCCCTGCTTATGAGTAGGTAGTATAAACAGACAATTTCGATGGAGCATCACAACATGAGCCATTCATTTATAACTGTCGGTTAGAAAAATACTAGTTGTAAGCTAATTAATATCTTTCTGTAGTATGTGTGAGTAAGAATTAAAATATCCCAATAGATGAATCGATTGAAAAATTAACGATTACGAAAAGGACAACAGCAATCGACTAGGCGACCAACTTCTTCTTAATGATTGTATTCAAAATACATTTTACGCTTGATGGTATTAGGAAAATGATTTTTTTTTGTGAATTTTTGTCTCCATTGAAAAATTGGATATCTCCAAAATATGCGTTTTAGACTTTTTTGTATTAATCAACTTAAAGACAGTTACGTCTTCAATGTAAGACACCCTTCTTACTTATTCAAGATCATAAAAGAAGATTTGGATCAGTACCATTGAATATCAATTGTGTAATTGTCTTCTTTTAACAGAAACGTTCTAAAATTCTATTTTTATTTTGATTGAGATAACCATTTTCTTTTTAATGTATATTTTTAATTTTCAGTATAAAATCTGCGATTCAATCAATTATAAATCCATCTTAGACTAAATTTTTTAAGTGTTTCATAATTTGCGTGTCATGTTTGTTTATCTGAAAATAATTTGTTTACACGTTATTCCATCCATTAAGTATACCAGTCGGCTACGATAGGTCAAAAGCTAAGACGCTCGCCTGTCTACAACAACAGCAAGCTTCCTTATTCTTCTTCTCGAGTTGAAGTATTTGTTGTTCGTTAAGCTTTCGTATGCAAAGCTTAGAATAAGTTGCTCTTTGTACCGTCTTCCAAGTGCAGCCTCTTAGTAAACTTCTGTATCTTCCAATAATACGGAAGCTCCGAGTATACTTGTAACTTTATTTATACAACACACGTTGAACTACCGAATGCTTACTCTAAGAGTACCTGAAAATATAATGGTCTCACAAATAATCTACTAAACGCATCGCTATTAATACAATGATACTAACATTACATATATTTTCATCTACAGATGTAACAATATTATTCGTATCAAGACTACACACCATTCGAGTTAAATTTAAATGTTTCCGTAAATTATCTGTTGGAATATATCAGTTGATTATATGAATTAAAACCAAATCCTTAAGAGATCTTGAGGTTTAGAAATAATAAAACTTTAAAGTCTGACTTAACTGAATTCTGACGACTTCTTAGCCGTGCCCATCCACTTGGAAATGTCTTGAGTGTATGGAAGCCCGAACTTCACTTATATCGTGACCGCAAGTTTTAATCAATTAAAAGTTGGCACCACGACCTCTCTACGCAAATATAAGTTTTCAACAGAGATGTTCCACTGAGATAATACCTCAGTATCGTTAGTTAGTATCAATACTTATTTTCAATAATCCGGTGACATTTAGTTCGTGAACAAAGCAATGCTGGCAATCAGGCCTATGATTTGATTACCAAATTTAACCGACTACATAAGCCTAGAAGTAAAATGACAATGTACTGATTTTATTTTTTTAAAAAATACATCAGATCCACCTGTTAAGATTCGCCTAAAGTTTTGGATGTAAACGACACACAGCCACGCAGAGAGTATCAAATCCATTGATCATATCTTTAATTAAATTCATTATATCCAGCAATCAAATTATATCTATCTAAATTGTTGAAAGAACTGTTTTTGTTGTCGTTAGTTATAAGATCTTGCCATTCTCAACATGCACCTTGTCAACCCTTTGCTTTTTTGAGAGGCCATATTTTAAATCATGCGAATATATTCACGGCCTAATCTCTTATTAACTTTGATAATCATTTGTTATGAAAAGAGTTATATTAGGAATTAATAATGAGGTTAACAATATGGAAATATCAATAAATCAGAAATGATTTGAAATCAAACGATGTCGTTGGTTTAAGTTTAATGATGAAAACCTTTATACATATATTCAACAATAATTTACAAATGATATTATCTCTATGATCGTGCAAGTGCTGTTCAATGTATGGAAATTAAATTCTACAAATATCAATAAGTTTATACCGGTCGGACTGTGGTCCAAAAATCAGATAAGACGTAGGGTACACACATATATTATGTGTGTTATTCGAATATCCAATTAAGCCAGGATATTTTGAAATCTTTGCCAGTCACGAGTTTTAAAATCTATTCGTAAGTATTTTTTAACACACCAAATTCAAATATTCTTATTTGTCACGCGTTGAGTTCCTCATACGTATTAAGAAATAGTTGGTGAACTAGTAAGGAATCCTTTCCTTTTTATCAAATTATTTTGATTGCTATTTCAGCCCACCACTAGTTTTCACCTACATAGGTATCGCATGCCATTTCTACAAGACAGCCTCTTCATCTCACTCTGCCACAGTCCAACAAATGCTAAAATCTATCCGCCAGAACGGGATATACGTTTCATTTTCATTACGCCGTCAATCCTTTGGGCAATTATTCTAGTCGACTGGATATCTCCTTGAATTACCCTGGACTTGGTCGGATGGCTTTTAGTCCGCGAATGGGTAATAAGTTTTCCATTATTATAAAGGCAAGTGAATTAATTGCCTGAGTGAAGGGCCGACTGCGAAATATTTATCAATTTTCCGAACGACTTTCGTTTTTGGCCTCTTTGAAGTTTTAAACTTTGCGGCGCTTTTGGTTTTAAGATTTTCTTTTGTACCTCTGCGATTAGCCGGTCCTTTGTAATTGGTTTTTACTCGCTATTATTTGTTGCTCGAATATTTAATTATTATGGAAAAAGTTTCGCTTTAATCACTCTAGATCGAGCTTTGTGAGCTAGTTACAGCCAATCACATTTTCTTATCGATAACACTGAAATTGAAAAATCTATTTTAAAATAAATTCAAAAATATTACTCGTTGTTTATTTAGGAGAATATAAAAACGTGACAGTGAATTGATTTTATTAATATTTTTGATTGATACGGGTACATACAAGCCGCTTGAACCACTACATGTGATTACATATAAGTATCGCCCAATACTCACTCCCAACATTTCCTCGTCAAAATCTATGTCCTAGATTCGTAAGATTTTACAATTTTTCATCAGTCGTGTTGATTGTTGTCCATTGTGTGAGATTGACTATCTTGTCTTCAGTGCAAATGGTTACTGAAAATGAACACGCTTTGAATATCGGTGATTCTTATTTCAACAATTCTTTGATTGATGAAAATTAAAAAGAATAATTATTCCGTCGGAAATATTATTTTTGTTTTACTAGCTGATTTCACAGCACAAACTATTGTTGTTTCTAAATCTATCTACCAATTCACGGGTACAGTAACTGCCTCATGAAAAGAACTGATATCATTATTTGTACAAATTATTCTAATATCGACAAAACGCTCTACATCAGTATATTTATCTAGCTAGTAAAATCAAATAACTCATTTATTAGTTAGGTATCAAACGCTATACTAACATACTATAATTATCTATTGATATTGTCAAGCGCTACATTTATTCTCAATTAAGCATTGTATACACAATAGTTTGTAGTCAATATGCCAACCCATATTTTCAATTTAATTTTAAACTGCTTGCTCTTGTGGAGAAACATATTCATTTGTATAATAAATACAGCCTTAAGTAATCGTTTTTGGAGACATGGAGCCTTCTTACAACTGCCTCGATACACTAACCTCAGATTTATTGCCCCCATTTCATTCCCTCATTTCTTGAATCTCGCGTATCTACCTCCAAGACTAAACACATTATAAACCAGTGAATAAATGCGCGTAGACGTAATGCCTCCGTCGGCTGTTTTACTGATAATGATTTAAATTATTATTTCATCACCTTTTTGAGCTTTAAAATAGACGGCTTAAATGTGTTATCTTACCAAACTTTTACCCAAAACTTAAAGAACTTAAATCATTTTACAGTCTTTATAAAAGGATTACGGATAAGCGGAGAAAGATTTTGACGTATGTGAATTTCAATGTCTTATGCAAAAAATTACAAATTACAAAATAAAACGATTTTCCTAAATTCATCTTTAAGACTGATGTAATTTTCGTGTGTTTTTGCTTGCCGATTTTTTAAACTTACAGTTGAAAATTCTCATTCAATTAGTTATGCATCCTAATCTTTGTGTTCAAAAATTTAGCTACAAGCTCCTTCACTCAAAAACCTGAGGCCAATGAAATCTCAGATGCAGTGACATGATTTAATCTACTAGTTTTGATCATTTGATAAATTAACAAAACATTTTTATTCGTGTTATTTGGTATTGTGAAATTACAAATATATGAATGCGACCTTATGCATATATGTTTGAATAAAAAAAAGGAACATTTAACATTAGCTTTTCAGTTGGTTAAAGTAAATGGACCTTTCCTGATATCATTTGAAACTGAAATTTTCTGAAAGTCTCATAGCCGCTAAAATGGCTTCGTATCGGAAAAACTTTCAACACCTAATTAGGGATGATCTTAAGTACAAATTACTCCCTAATCGAGAGTTTACTGCTTGAATTTTGAAGAGAAAATCTAGACTTGAAGCCCTTTACTAAGTCACATTTTGCAATACGTGGATTACAGGAGCTACTATAAAAATAAAATAGTTAAGTTATTTAAAAAAAAGATTATGCAGCTTTGAATTAATTATCACTTTCAAATGAACAAAATATTTTAGTTTAATTATGTTTTTGTGTTATTTTTTAATATATTAATTACTAGTATTGCTACCCGGCGTCGCTCGGACTAAGCGACCAATAATTATTTAATGTTATATCATTCGACATAATTATATCACAAAATCTAACATCCAAAATAGATTTAAAATAAAATCACAAACTTTATTTAATTTAATGACAGCCCCATTCTCGCCCATTAAAATGTCCAAATTCAAGGAAAAAATCTAATTTGCTGTCAAAGAAATGTCGAATAATACCTTCACGTAAATAATAAACATTATTATTAATAATAAAAGCCGGGAAAAGTTTAGTAGAAGACTAATTTATTACATTTTGACTAAATGTCTTCGCCGATAAAAATTCAAACATATTTTCTTTCATATTCGTTTTTATGGCAACTTGCAACAACAATGCAAAAGGGAATTACATACCCACATACATACATACGCCGTTTTGGTTTTATATTAATTATATGACTCGCTTTAGTCGAAACCCACTGATACAGATAGCTAAGTTAGAAACATTGTTTTTCGGCAAGCGACAAGGTTTCTTAATCAGTTTAAAAATCGATAAAAAAACAAATACGAGATTTGAATGCCATCTTGATACATATGCTTTGGGACGTTCTTTGGATATTAAATATACACACGTAAAAGCTTTTATCCAAAAAATTGAAAAAACCTTCAATACGTCAATCAAGTAAATTATTTACCATCAAATTTGAATCGTTTGAATTTTGTACTTTGTCGCTGACGACCCGGGTTTTGCAATTGGAATCTTCGGGCATTGCAAGTGCGCGAATGGACTTAAGCTAACATGGAAAAATACAAAATTCAGACGTTTCAAATTAGATATTGAAATTTAATCAAGCACCTTTAGCCGAAATCCTCATTGATTTATAATCCTTCTGTTACAAGTCACTGCAAAATCAATGAACTAGAGTTTCCCCTACAATATAAGAGGCCTTGACACAAAGAGTATGACGAATGACAAACGATCTTGAAATATAGAAACAAAAATATTCAAAATGTTTAAATAAAAAGAAATATTCCCCAAAATGCTAATTAATTCACGTGTAAATCCATTATGAAAATTCAGTAATTACGTACACGTTGCACGTATTACCTTTCCGAATTCCACAAGCAGACAACGTCCCGCCTGTCACCCAATGTTTCATCCACCAATCCGTTAGCGATTAATTAATTGTATTTCGCCTCCACATGTGCCCAGTCAGGTCGCACAGACCACGTTTCAACTTTTTACTCCGCTATTTTCACCGCGGTTTATGTTTATTTATTTATCTCTGTTCTTAACTTTGCCCACCCCACGACACTGGAGTGTCGGTGTAGGCTGGCGTGACTCCCACTCTGCATTGTTTTAATCATTTACTTTTGAGTACCTACCCTTAAATCAGTGGTGGTTCAAAACCTAGTTAAGCTACAATAAAAACCAGTTAAGCAATACGAAAATTTACACAAATGATGCATATAATTATAGTATTGTGAATTGTAAAATTAGTACATGACATTACATCTGATGCGCCATGCAATCGACAAATAAAAACATGGTACATCAAATATTATAATTATTCGATATAATTTATTGATAAGTTATAAACGTAAGAATAAAACACCAAGTTCATAACTGAAAATTTCCACTTAGTTAGGCGGTGCATTGATCAACCGAACAGCCTTTGTGACTGGCGACTCAAATAGCCGACCCGATAAACTATTTTCGATCGAAAAAAACTGTGAGCATGAATGCTTATAATCTTGAGTGTGTCATAGTTATCAGCCCCACTCTGTCAGGGTTATAAGTTAAATATGAATTGCTTTTGATTTTTGAACCATTACTGAGCTTTCACGTGGGTACCTAAATGATTAATAGAGTAAAGAATTCCCTCGAACGCTTATCCTATCCTAAAAAAAGGACGTAGCGATATCGATCAGCTAACCAATAGCTTTGTCCTTTTCCTATCATCAATATCTCAACTTTCTACGAAATGAAAAGGTGGAGCGGCTGAGTAGCAAGCTGTGTTCGTAAGAAACTTCTGCAGAGATATACTTTCTAATGCGTAAATTTTTACAAATTAGAAGCTGACATTGCTAAAAAAGTCACATTTTTTTAAGATGAAGCTCACTCTGCACTAAGATGATTATTGTTTTTTCCGAAACAAGTTACAAAAGTGTTTTTGCCAATATTGTTGATTGCATTTGTCATATTTATTCAAAATCATATTTTATCACATGAATCAAGAATTGATTGAAATATTTGTGGAAACACCATTTTCTATTTTGTATTTTTGAACGTTTTTCAATCATCAATACTTCGTAATTATATTTGCCTGTGACACTGAACGTCTCTTGCTACAGAAGAGCAAAGTTTATTTACGCCTTCTCTACTTAAACCTGTACCTTGGTCCCTCCCGAATACGTTTCGTGACCATTTCTCCGTTTCCCCGTTCCCCATTTTTCCGTGGTTTTATCCCATTTCCCGGGAATATTTACCTTTTACGAGATTAAGATTAAAGGTTCCGCAGGAAAGATTGAATAAATTATTGCGATTTTCTCTTTGCTGAAATCTTTTTCGTTGATTTTGGCCTTTATCTGTTTAAATTGTAAATGTTAAAAGTTTATAGCTTTGCCTCGTGTATTCATTACGATGGCGGTGTTCTTGAAAGCGTTTCCCTAGGCGGGCATTATTATTTGTAGCACAATATGCATACTTACATAAATTTAATTAAAGTACAAAAATATAAAGTATTTTTATAGTGTGATCATTCATATTGTCCTTAAAGTTTCATTTGATAATGTCCTATGTATCAAAATAATGAATAAATCTTCGTGATGTCCGCTCCCAATGTAGAGCATTTTGCCTACTTTTATACTACTCGGTTTATCTTAACAGTAGTTCGTATACTAGAAATTTTGGTTTTTGAGTTGCTCAAAATCTCTTTTTCGAAGAGAGTAAGGATAGACAAGGACTAAAACAGGACTAGTGGGAAGCTCATTTTTCATGATACGTCCAGTTTTTTAGGATTGGATGGGTGTGTGTAGTAATTTTTGACATCCATATCTACGATCAGAAATCAATAAATTGATTGAAAAAATAAACTGCCTGGATTAAAATTCGAGCCTGAGCGCTCTGCAACTGAAACCAACAGCGCTGACAATCGACTACAGTCCCAATGTGTTGGTTTACCTTACATCAAAAAAACATATTTGATTACCAAAATAATGAGACTAATTTTGATTTGTAGTGAATATACAATTGCAAAACATTAAATAGTGAATTGAATTTTCTCATTGAATTTGATATGAACCCGAAACCATTCGATAGCAAGAGCAGTAGCGGCTGGCGACGGAGTGTTAGGGGGTGCAAAAGGGGATTCAACTATTTTTGCAAGAGTTCTTTCCTATTCATTGGATTTTAAAACACTTCTATAACATGGACTTTCAATTCAGATGTTCTCAATACCAACGGAGTGCCAGTCTTATGAATTTTTGGCTGTCCGTAGTACGGAAAAATAGTTGATTTTTTTGTACTCTTTAGTACTCTGTCACCAGCCGCCACTGAGCAAGAGTGAAGGTTTTACTATTAGATCACCCAAGATGACAAGAATTATGTAAGGAAATAGTCTTTTTAAAAAGAAATATCAAGTTTCGGCTCTTTTATTGCTATTGAATTTCATTTGAATGACGAATTAGATTTATAAAATACCATAGAAAATTAACATTTACTCGAACGCTTTTGTATTCAAAAAGATTATAAAATTCGACGATTGAAGCTTCAAATCGCATATCAAGTGGTGTTTATATTATACTTATTGTTTATGGAAACGTATTAAAGTAAGCTACCAAAGGCATTATAGTTTTATTTTCAATGTAGGTATTACGGCTCTACATGTTTCCAAGCAAAATATATTAAAATTATGTTAAAAATAACTCTATGAATAAACATAGACATAATATCTCCTGTTATTAAAAATTCTCTTTGTCGAGATGATCGAAACAAACAAACATTAGCAACTTGCGAATTTTTATATAGAGTCATGCTCAAGCAAAGGAGTGCAAACAAAGCCTTTCATTACTATTATGTTTGCCGATTTATGACTTTCGAAATTCTCCGTAAAAGTAAAAATTCTTGCGATGAAATCTAAATGCTTTATTATGCAAATTTTATATTGTCGAAGAAAACTTATTGCTCTCCAGATCTAAAAGGAGATAAACGGTTTTACTACCAGTGGAAAGAGCAGTGGCGTGCACATGGAGAGGGGGTATTATTTATAAAATTAACAGAATATGCTTAATCATATTATGTAACTAAAACTTGTAGTAGCCTTACGATAGGGAAGATGCTTCTTTATGAGCCGAAACGCGAATCATTTTTTTTGTTACAATACGGGGAATAACAAAGTTTTTTTAAGAAATAATATAACGTTTTGTATAATTATTCTGCAATTAATTTATTAGGATCAAGACCGGTTTCGTGCACGGATTTTTTTTTAAAACATGCCTTCCCGCCAAGGATTGAGAGTGAACAACTTAAAATTGAACAAAGTTTTTTTATCGTTTATAAACTAGTGAACTAAGACTCTAAAATTATTAAAAAAAATACCTCGTTCTGCTTCAAATAATTTAAACCTTCACGGCGGACATTTGAACATATTTAACTATTTTAAAATATTATCCCAAATCATCGCGAAAAAAATTCTCCGCACTACACTGATTTTGAGTAGTTTCAGCGGTACCCCATGCTTATATGAGAAATCAATATTGCATACATTTGAGATTTGAGTAATCGTCAAGATTGGGAACAGTTCCACCTCATATCATAATGCCCCGCTGAAATTTATTTTTTAACGCTAAAGATATATGCAAATATATTCAATTGGATTCAAAGGAAAGCCGCTCTTGTTTGGGGAA
The DNA here is from genome assembly GCA_028554975.1 of Himalopsyche kuldschensis. Classification (NCBI taxonomy): domain Eukaryota; kingdom Metazoa; phylum Arthropoda; class Insecta; order Trichoptera; family Rhyacophilidae; genus Himalopsyche; species Himalopsyche kuldschensis. The sequence continues at coordinate 3,840,481 of JAHFWI010000016.1, read as the reverse complement.
ATCTTTTTATCGTCATTTTCGTATAAAATTTTTCCAAAAATAGATGTGTCTAAAAAATTTACTGCCGTTTATATTATATTATTTAATCGTTGCTTTGGTTTGCAATACTTCAATAGGAAACTTTTCATCCCTTTTTAATACAATTATAGTGTTTTATATTAAATTTACCGAGCATTCAAGGCAGAAATAAATTAAACACTTTTTATGAGTTTATATTAATTCCAGAAATAAAAAAATTCTCATTGATTTGGGTCATATATTTAGACTCTTTTTTATTATTTTTGCTCATTGAATTTATTTGTATGCGAACTTTATTAAAATTTAAAGATTCCGGTTAATTGTCATTACATTTGTAGGGAATCATCATAATTTTAATTACTGAAAATTCTCAAATCAATTGCTTGGTAAACCTTATCATATGTTTCTCTTTTGATATTCAGATGTAAATAGTTATTCCTATATAGTATCATTGTATATTTCATCAATTCCATGAAATAATTTGTGGAAGTAGTAATGTATTATTATTTCTTTAAAGGCAAAGGGACCGGTTTTGCAAAAACTTTCCCGATCATTATAAAATATGTACGTGTAAATAGTACGAAATAAATTTTACTTTTAAGGTGTTGACTGTGAAATCTTTGTGGAAATGAATTATACTAAAAAACAATATGAAAAAAATTGCACTTATTACACAGTAAGTTTATTTTGATCAGGACCGGCTCCTCTCATGGCAAGCGTTGTAAGTTGAAAATTAAGTACAAAAAAGTTTTTATTATTAATAACAAATCATATCATTCAGTTTTTGTTCATTTTTTGAATTTATAGTAAGTTGTTATTAAGGATGTTTTTCTTCTCAATACGTCGATCACAAAGTATCCATTAAGTCGAAACAAAATACTCCCGGAATCATATACACCCAATTAATATCCCTTGCTGCTGTATTATATATTTCACTAGACTCGTAGTCGTCTGTATCAATTTGGCACATCAGATGATTTGTTTACTTACATCTCGTGCATCATGGAAGCCACTTTACCAAATTTACATTAAGCCCTGTTCCCGCGATTCCCCACCTACCCAATCAGAAGCTTGTATAAGATAAACCGTGATGAGTGATCTCTTGTAATAATAGTAAACAATACATTTTGATATCAAACTGACTGAACATCTAAACGGTGATTTGTATTTATTTCAGTTTGATAATTCGCATTAATTGATATTTTTTTTATACATCAGTTCACGATTTATGATATCAGATTATTATATCATGGAAGTTTAATTTAGTTTTTTCGGAGAGAAGAGAAAAATCAAATCGGAAATAAATCTAATAGCCGAGAGACAATTATTTATTATTCAAATGTTTATGAATTTCAAACCTTAAAAAGTTATTGCTATTCAGACACCAGGGTTATTCAGATTTTTTTTAAATGTCTAAGCGAATAACGAGAATCAATGACTACGTTATTAATGTAAATCGTGCAATATATGATTTAAACTTCTTTAAAATACTCTTTAGTATTGAACCAAATTACACAGCCAGTAGAATAACAGCGTTATCAGTCATTGGTCAACTATTTCTACTCGGAGAGTGGAGCATATTTGTAATATAAATGTAACATCTCACTTGAAAGATTGTTAACAAAACTTCTTCTTCCTCAGTTGCTCAACCTCTCCCTTTTTAAGAAGAGTGGAAATGAATGGATGTGGTTGGAAAAACGATTATTTATTATGTATGTGTATAATTTATTCTCAGGCATAAAGTCATTAATGGTTGGCGTGGCTCAGCCTTCTTAAATTCGCCTTTCGTAGATAATCGAAAGTTACTTGCTGAGGTAACAAAATATTTACATCCGATATTATGTCAATATGAATCTTCGTTATTAATATGAGAGTGAATATTTTTGAAGTATCGTTTTAGCATAACAGACAGTCAATTAAAATAATTTCTGATGATTTTATATTTTATATGACATTCAAATATTTAGAATTATGCTACAATGACAGAAAAATAACGTTAGCATTATTGGACGTGTTATATAACAACACATTTTACTAATCAATGAAAGATAGCATTCTTTTTTCCACAAAATGTAGTATTTGTTCCACAACCGATGATCACAAATGCTAACATAATACTTTTGAGGTGTAAGGAGGCAGTATATTTTTTAAAAATGACTAATTTTTTAAAGATTGGTTTCGTTAATCGCGAGCATTGTCAACGATGAAAAAGGATACATCAAACATTGTTTACAGTAAGTATGGCAAGAGTTTATTGATTATCATACAAGTCTTAAATAAGACTAAATCATACTTTAAATTTCTATTTTTTAAATTTAAATGCCAATGCGCGAAATATTTTTTATTCTAAAAGTTATAAGAGATTAATTCGATGATAAATAATGAATCAGTCGTGACAACTCAATACATACATAACCATAACAACACACACGGCACAAGATCTCTGTTTCAATTGAAAACAGCTGACCTTGCCGGGAATTGAACCCGGACCCACCTGAATGGTATGACAAAGTTCTTGCCACTAGTACACAGGGACTGAGTATTTCATTGTTAACGGACTCTTGCTAATAATCGCCCTCTTATCAGTAATAAAATATTTGAAGTAATTAATATATTATATCAGAAACGTAAAATGATTAACTGAAATCGTGTTTGTCTAGCATGGTCAAGTCAATAACTCTTCACCTTCAAAATTTACCTTGATTAGTTCTAGCTTCCGCCTACGCACCACATCCGGCCGGATATTGGCGTTTACTTTATAGCTCAACCAAAAAGGTCTACGCCGTAGCCTCTACGATATTACAATGTCTACAATCTACACACTCACCTTTTACTCCCTGTTGAACAAAGGAATTGGTGTACAGTGGCCGGATCGGTACACCTGCCGAGTAAACACTACAGATGGTAATTCTAAAATTGTTTGCTAACCGAAATAGCATTAGATTAAATTTAAATTGGCCATTAAACAAATCCATAGTTTGAAAAAATTAAATATGTGGCTTAGAATTAGCTAGTAATCTATAAGAAATATACTTAAATAATATACATTATTGTATGTATGAAGAAGGTTATAAATTTAACGACTAGTCTCGCCCCAGTCGACGAATTTTAACCTTTTCATATTGGAATACTGCATCTAATTAAATGTACTCAAATATAACCACGGCCAGTTTCACTCATTGTGGGCATTTTCAGATGTCAGCTCGCGACGAGTGAAGCAGGTATGGATCTTTATCAGAATATATGTGATAGAGGTACTATAAAATGTGTTGTATTTATTTAAATTATGCGTTTTCACTAAGAAATGACACCTTAAAAGTAACTATTGCTCATTATTTTAAATGGATGGTAATAGTGAAATGAATAAATGGATTAATTTAAGATAAACATAAAATAAAAATAATCCACTATTAATGACTTTTGCCGCAAGTTTTTTGTACTGTTTTATAGATTTCAACCGCAATATTATGCAGTCAAATGCGCAAATACCCATACAGTGTCTTATTTTGGTGTGCTAATGTATAAATCACAATCTTCTGAAATTGTATAATGTGTCAGTTACTTACGTGGTCAGTACAGACTGTTTTATAGATTGATTTTTCAATCTATTTAGTATGTGCTCTCCTAGTCTTTCAGTCGTAAAGACTTGAGATAGCGAGAGCGATTGGCTTACCAGAACTCAGAAGCAATGTATTACCATGATTTACCTTACATCTCTACCATATTTAAAAAAAGGATAGTTTGAGAAACTGAGTATCAATAAACTATTGTGAAAAAAATCTTTGGAAAAGCTTAGAAGTCCATATACTCTGTATTATAAGTAGGCATCGTGAAAAATGTTTGTTACCAAATTATTGGATACTGATTGCACAAATTTTCAATAACGTTATTTATTTGTTAATATTCACAATGCATTTAGTCTTTGAAGGACTATTATATATTTCGACGCGGTCAGAATTAGGGCTGTTTAATAAAGGCGTTGATGTTATGCAATTATCAGAGTAAATAAACAGTACTTGGAAGGCGGGAGAGTGTTTTGTCAGTGTTTAACGTTAGTACAAGTATGCACATGGCGACCAATTTCATATCAACTCTAATGTGATATGGATTTAATTTATATCATTTAATCCTTAAGCAATTAAAGAAATCTAGAATAAATAAGGGTTAAATCTTTGAATAATAATAAACTTAGGTATTTTGAGAAATAATAAGTCTCGTCGGTCTCAAGAGCTTTTTCCTAGTATCAAATTTCAAGTCATTGCAAGGTCAAATTTTTTCACTTTAATGAGAGTTTTTGAGTATGGGTGTATGTGCCATTTTTCGTTGAGTTCTCGTTCTCGGCTAATTAATAAAATTTCTCATCAAGTTCTCTCTTATAGTTTTCATATTTTAAAATATTTGGCGCGATGGCATTAGCTGTCAATGCAAATATACTTTATAATTATTTATAGTGTCGTCATAATACTTATGCCATTGTACTGAGAATCCTTGCTTGAGAATTAATTTGATCAACTTTAAATAAATATTGATAGCTAAAAGAAAAATCTTTTGCATAACTTTTTTTCGAATAAAAAATCACTTTTAAGGTTTTTACTGTCAATACTTTAAGGAATGGTCAGAGCTGTGGAGTCGGTAAAAAAAGTTCTATTCTGACTCCGACTCTAGCATTTACCAAAGCCACGACTCCGACTCCGACTCCAACATTGACCAACAACACGACTCTGACTAAAAAAGTTTAATATCGTCACTCTTTTTTGCCTTATTTTCCTATTTATGTGTATTCAATTAAATCTTAACCCTACCAATCCGGCCAAAAGCCAAATTTGACATATTATTTGCAAAAGTAAAAAGTTCAAACTTTCCGACTCCGAGTACGACTCCGGCCAAAACGCCGCGACGACTCCAACTCCGACTCCGGCCGAAAAGCCCCGACTCCACGACCCCAACTCCGACTCCAACTTCACAGCCCAGGGAATGGCATTATAATAAAAATAATAAAACATTTTTGGTACTTTTTCCACATAAAATGTATTGGGTCAGGACCGGTTTAACTCATGGCGAGCATTGTCAACTGACAAACGTTGAAACAGTTGCAAATCCTTGCCAAGAGCGAAACCGGTCCTGTTCCAATACATTTTATGTGGAAAGAGTACTAAAAATGTATCATTATTTTTATTAAAAAACACTAAATTGATTAAACAATCAATATCCAAAAGTTTTCAAATTGGTATTCCAATCCGCGGACACCCTTATCGAAGACCAAGACAAAAAAAATACTTTAATCAAATATCTACAAATCTTTATCTTGTGATCAGTTACTCACTGGTTGGTCGCGTACGCCAGTGCTCTCGTGTTTCTCCAAGATCGTTCAGTTTTGCATAGCGTCGCTGTCGGATACCCTCGTCACCCACTCGCCAAGTGGCAGACACGAAAAAGGTGTTTCCTCTTCAGCATGAGATACTTGACGGTGCACTGCGAGAGGTAAACGCCCATACCTCATCCAGCTAAGACCTGAATATTTTACCCGTTACTTTTCTTACTTATTTGAAATCCTGCGGTGAAAGAGGCTGAAATTTATTTTGAAGCATGACAATTAAGCGTAAATATATGTAGCTGAAAAAAAGCTTTACACTTAATATGCTTACCTCTCTCTCATGCGAGAGAATTCAATTTAGCACTCCATGTTTGTACTACAAATAATTATTAACTTAATACTACTAAAATCTTAATATATTTTATTTTAAATATATTAGTCAATTATTCAAACGATTCAAATTAATTAGTCAGTTGTTATAGTTATTGTGTTAGTCAAGGTTATTCTTAAATATCAGTGTTGTTTGGGCATAACTTGATAACTGCAAGATTAATAATCTATGAAAGAAATAAGTAAGAAAAAATTAATTATTATCAGAATTTTGACTATTAATAAATAATAATGGTTTAAATGAGTTCAAACGTTAATAGTAAAATATAATCCACTACAATTTTTCCCAAAAATTAGTTATCAGGCTATGCCCAAGCACCACCAATATATTTATATATAATCTAAACTAAATATGTAGTTGCATTTAAGTGGTATAGACTAATGCTTCCTAAACTTGCTATTGCAACGGTCTCCTAAATCTGAAAATAATTATCCACGACCCCCTAAACCAAAAACATGTTTTGTGCGGCTCCCAGTTTGGGAAGCACTGCTATAGATAACATCAATGTATGTCCGGTAAGAAAAAAAAATCCGTTAAGAGTTCGGTTTTGTCATAAAATTATAAATCAAGTTATTTATATATGGTTATTGCATTAATATGTTAATAAAACCAACCAAATAAATATTGTTTTATATTTCTAAATCAAAAATTTGATTCAAAATTAAACTACTTGCAGAAAAAAATCCTTTCTCGCTGCACTGCGCTGCTTTGGTCATTTATTTTATATCCATTTCAATCAAGTTTTATATCAATCGCTTATGCGTAAGCTATAAACCTAATCATCTTATTACCAGTTCTTCACTTCCAGCCAGTCCAGCACTCCATAATATTTTCAACAGAAGACATAGGCAGGGAAGGTAATCTATTATATCGACGCCATAAATACGTATAATAGCAAAAGGTTTGAACTCCATGAGGACTAGGATCCTTTTTATTCATAGCCCTTGAATTTTTGGGTGACATAGAGCAGTTTACGCAGGTCGTTGTACGTGCGGCGTCCATCATGCTGGGAGCAACAGTTTTTTTGTGCCGCCCGCTAATGGAATTGTAATTCAGGCGTCGACACCTCGCCCACCCCTTGCCCCACAGCTCTCCTCACTCCGTCCCATCTCAAAGTGTTGCGGCGCGCATTGTCCCCTTCTGCCGTGACAGGTTGGCAGCAAGCCGTGTAAGGCTTTTTTGCAGGTCCCCGTAACTCCGGCTTCACCGCTGACAGGGCTTGCCAAGAAAAACACCAGTTTGTTTGGATCCATGTTTGTGAAAATATGATTGTAAAAAGAGAAAATGTGTTTGTTGAATTCTTTGAGGCATTCGATAAATTTCCAACTTCATATCTGAATATTCAACGTGAAGTAGGTTAAACTCTAGCGCCTTGGCGTTTTTACAGTATACGAATACACATGATACTCAATAGTTTAGTGGATTTATCTTTTTAGTCACATTTATCTTTTCCATAAACATCGTAAAGCATGGATAGAATATCAGTCTCGTGCAGCTCTTCATCGGGCCGAGTAATTGAGAAGTATATTGGTGAATACTTTTTCGTTGGACTCAAAAAAACTTTGATATTTTTTTGTATAAGAGTAAGTATGCGTTTATTTCGTCCATTTTAAATTCGTTCCATACGATTTTCCTATCTTCAGACAACTAACAGCAAGCAGTTGGATCTGATACCGAACGAAAATAGTTTACCATTCCTAATTATGCTAATTTTAATTATTCTATTACTATGTTTTTGTTATGTACTTTCAGCGATTGATTCACACTATTTATTTACATATGATGTTTCACTATTTTATTGTTTCCGTGTTAAAGCTTATCAAGCAACCACCAAATTCTTATTTTTCGCAATGCTTATTTTTTTCTGCTTAAATAAACTTCTCAACAAAATTTCCACTGGGACTTAGTATAAATACTATATGTAAATTCCCACAGCCTTTCATGAAGACACCACTGTATTTTTTAAATACTCATCACTTGGACCCACAACAATGCATAAGCGTATTGAATCTTGCAGACGTCAAGAAACGATAAAACGAATAGGTGTGTCTAAAATCGTCATATTGTTATATTTTCATTTTTCCATGTTAAATAATCTTCTTCGGGCGTAGAGCTTTTAGTCCTCTGGCAACAGTGGGTGATAACCGTCATTCCAAACGCGTTATAAATCAATTAGCCGCAACCTACATCCGCCTGTTTCAGCGCAACACAGAAAATACCCCAGCTACAACTTATCCAATAGTACCTAACGCCACCTTACTAGACAAGAAACAAAAGATTGAAAAAAAAAAACACATCTCCGTCTCTGAAAAGAGCCAAAAAATATCAAAAGATAATCTAACGCCGGGCGGATAGTTTTTATCTTATTCGCGGTATAACGGTCTCACCGTAGTATTAGCTTATTTCAATAAAATAGTATCGTACAGTTATTCTTTTTGCCATCGGTTTAATAATATTAGTTGAAAATTAACAGGTTCTGGCAATTGTAGAATTTTTTATACACACTGTATTTTTAAAATATATTTACTGTTTCCACTCAGAATTGATAGTTTTCATCTAAAAAGTGATTAATATTTCAGTTAGTTTATCTATAAAAAGTATTTTTTTTTTAGGTTCTGTAATCCAACGGAAAACGCATTACATTGGCACTCAAATGGGTCATACTTATTAAGTCCCGGGAATATCAATTTGAAGGCAAGATCTTTCAATGTAAAAATGCTGCTCATACTGAGACTCGAATCTGTGATGCCCGTCGCGGCAGCCAACGACGTTGACCGCTCCACCACGATACTTAAAAAAACAATTTTTAATACTGTCATTCAACAAAAACCAAAAAAGGTAGAGGAGAATGATGGAGAAAAGTTGGTTACATATTGTCTCTATGAACTTCGCTAAAAATATATGGATCTAATGGAGACATCAAAATATGAAATTTATGTCTTAAATTTTCTAATATTATTATTTAAATCCTTGGACGCTCAAGTAAAAAATAAAAGAAAATTAAAAAAAATTACCACTCAGCTCCAGAAGCAGCGTATGCTCTGGACTTAACAGAATCTTTCGTTTCATGTCTGACAATCCGATGTGTGCGAAAATAGTAAATATATATTGATTAAATAGTTCACCAGGAGTCCATATGATCCACATAAGGAACGGACGTGATTGTAAAAAAAATCATTTTTTTTAATTCACAAATATAAAAATTGAATTTAATTTTCGTTATTTATAAAAGAAGATTCTTTAATAGTTTGACATTGTGAATTTAATTATTGAAATACAATATAAATATGCTACTACATAAAGACTTGGTGTGAGAATCTCCGATCGTAAATCAATAATTTCTAGACTTCAGTACACACACAATTAAGCCGCACCGTGTTACGGAGTCCGCATATCTCCCATCGTCTCGCACCTGGGACTTTGGCAAATGAAGGACGTAGGTGAGCGAGCTCTAGCGAAGTGAGACGGCAGGGACCTCACCGTCTGTGGGCGGGCCCCACGGCCGAGTGGGCGCCTAACACCGTTAGGGCGGCGCCCAGGCGCGAGTCCGCCGCCCAAGGGATCGTTTGTCTTGGGGCTCCACGCGTACAAGGACGTTTTTCAAAGTGAACCTTTGAACGCCGGTGGCATTAATTTTAATTCAGGTACTTTTAAATAGTTACGGTGATATGGGCTCAGGGTTTAATATAACAATATATGTATATATAGGACAACGTAAAACATCGTAGAGAACCGCTTTCAACATTAATCACTTTTAAGGTGTTCACTGTCAATACTTGGTGGAATGGCATTATAATAAAAATAATAAAACATTTTTAGTAATTATTCCACATAAAATGTATTGGATTAGGACCGGTTTCTCTCATGGCGAGCATTGTCAATAGATAATTAGGAGAACCTCCAGTGGTTTGACTTGCAAAGCTTTTTCAATTATTATCGTTAATGGAAGAAAGCAAAAAAAAATGTTGGATTTTCAATTGTGTTTTAATATTACTTTGAAGGTGTTAACTGTTACCTAATGGTGGTTTGCCGCCAAAACAAAAAAACAAGAATGTGGAGTTGGTAAAAAAAAGTTCGACTCCGACTCCAGCATTTACCAAAACCACGACTCCGACTCCGACTAAAAAAGTTTAATATCGTAACTTTTTTTTGCCTAATTTTCCTATTTATTTGTATTCAATTAAATATCAACCCTACCAATACGGCCATTAGCCAAATTTGGCATATTATATGGAAAAATAAAAAGTTATTCAAAATTTCCGACTCCGAGTACGACTCCGGCCAAATTGCCGCGACGACTCTGACTCCGACTCCACAGCCTGCAAAAAAAATAAAGGCATTAATACGGTTTTGCTCGGTGCAAGCATTTTCAAATGATATGCTATGAAACTATTCATGGTTTTAAAATCAAACTGAGAAAGATAAGAAAATTAAAAATTATCAATCTGTTCATTTTAAATAATCAAGCAAAACTGGAATTAATAAATAAATTTTATATGTAGTCTGAGTTACTTAGAACCAACTGTAATATTATTTATTATTGTATTGCGATATATTTTAATATGCAAATCTTCAAATTAACCAACACATTTTCTGGTTGACAAGTTTTCCACTTTAGAATAACAATGCTCTACATTTATCAGTTATGATCTTTCGGGTATCTTTAAATAAAAACAGTAGTAATTACTTCGTCTAATTGAAATTCATTTTCTATATGAAAGCTTTTTGTGTTTTGATTAATATCGTCAAAACTCATACACACTTTAAAAGTGATCCCTTAGTATGGGAAATGAATTCTGCCAGTTGGAGTACTTTTTTAAAATTAAAATCAATATTTTCGCTAATAGTTTGTCTAGACGTGTACATTTTTATGCATAGGAAAAAAAATACACCATGATTTATTGTTAATGTAATATTTCACCGCACAGCATAACGCAAACTTATAAAAACATTCGCGCAGAAATTTCGCGCAAATTAGGTCAGACAGCGTTTTTCAAACCGTAGAATATCGGCTCATAAATTAAAAACGAGTTTCACGTCGTCTTCGAAAATATATTCAATCAATCATTTTGCTAATGGAGTGCTTCGCTCGCGCCTGTAAATTTTCCATACTTGCCGAACGCGTATTATAAAAGGATTTATGTGTGACGTGAGTGTGTAAACGTGTGCGTGTGTGTGTGTGTGCGTGTTCTACGAGTACCTAGGACAACCATCGCCTTGCGTGCCGATATTATTTTTCTTTAATATTTGCACTATTTTCAATCGTTTGAATTTTGTACTTTTCCATGAGTTTTATCGCTAAAAAGCGAAAGCACGAATGAACTTGCACTGACTTCAATTCAAGTTCATTCGTGCCCTTGAAATGCCTGAAGATGCCGAAAGATGAAACCTGGGTCGTTAGCATCAAAGAAAAGTAAAAAAATCAAACGATTAAAATTTGATATTAAAATTCCATCAAGCACCTTTAGTCCAAATTCTAAATTTACATTTTTACTGCTCAAAATATACTAAGAGTTTTTATATATTCTCTTATTCATATGACATACATTATAATTTAGTTCGTCTCCCTCCATTTTAACATGATGAATGGTTTCGTGCAGCTCTTTAGAAAGCCACTGTTTTATTTTATTGCTTTACCAAACGTGATCATAATATTGAAAAACCGAAATAAAATAATAATGTTTTTTTTCACTTTTAAGCTGTTAATACTTTCCATATACTGTCAAATACTAAGACATTTTTTGTGCTTATTCCACGATAAATTTATTTAGACCAGGACCGGCTTCTCTCATTGCAAGCATTTTTAACTGATGAAAGAAACTTCTGATAATTTACTATTTCACAGAAGGCTCTTCCAGATATTTTTTATTTAAGTTTTTAGTCTAAACAATTTTTAAGTTACGCTTGTAAAAATATTTATATCATATTATCAATCGCTTATATTAATACCAATTAGCCAAACATGATTTTATTTCACTTGGTTTTTATGAAAAAAATCATATTTTGTCTATGAAATTGTAAGTGGAAATAAAATTACTCATGAATTGTGTTATCGGAGTGTCAGTAAAATTTTATGATAAATAATTTGACGCTGATTTACTAAAACATATAGATTTTCGAACAGAATTAAAATTTAGTAATTAATATTTTGAGCGTTTGCAATCTCTGATATCATAGGTGTAGTGCGTGTATGTAATTGGGCAAGTGTTCGTGTGTGCGGGGGTGTGTAGGTGTATTCACCTAATTGTGAACGACCGAGGAGACTCGAACCACAGTTATGTAACGCTGAGATTGGATCTGAGAACGCGAAATACAGATATCGAAAGGCGGCTCGTCAATCAATTTAATTCTTCGTTAATTATTAATATTTCATCCCCATCAACACGAGACAACTGTGTGTGAAAAAAATATTTATTTTCACCCAAAAGCTTTGATTCTGTTGTAAAAATATTATATCATCAAAATCGATATTATTAATTTTAATCACTCCATATAACAAGGTTTAATCAACGATTTCATGTAACGCATAAAACTCGGCATATTTTTTCCACCTTGCATAATTTATTGAATATTAGATTAATCTTGGCGTAGTAAAATCTTTTCTATATCCAATACAATATTTCTCTAAAAGATTTCCTTTTTGCTGTTGTTTCATTAAAAATAAAACTCACAACAAGCGTTACGTATGTCAACTGAATATTGTTTATGAAAACACTTTCAAACAAAACACAAACAAATTAAATCTTAAATCTTATTATATCTACGAATGTAAATTAAATCCTTTTTTATTGACTTCGTAGTCCAGTCGACGCTTTCGTATTTTATCATTCTCAAACAGAGGCTTAAGTTAAATTTGATATATGACATATAAACATATCTTCAATATTGTTTCTTACCTTTAAGTTTTCCGTATACCAAGTGAAATCATCTCAACCTACAAGACATTCAATTTACTTCCTTGTAAAGGGTATTTCAATAGGGACGCTCAAAATATGTTACTTTGTCCTGCTGAGTAGATTATTCATTGTTTAGTGGCCAAATTTGAGTCAACCAATTTGGTAAATAATCGGCCAACACCTACCTGTACGTCATCAAAATACAATATCTGGTGAAAACATTGCTGCTGTGTGTGAAAGTGTACAGGAAAACCCAAGGCAGCTTATTTCTCGTTGTTCACAAGAACTTGGCTTTTCTTCGACTTCAACTTGGCGAATTTTGAATCGGGCCTTATGTCTGCACCCGTATAAAATCCAACTAACCAAGGAACTTCAGGTAAACGACCACAGACAACGCCTGATTGGGTTCTGGAGCAGTTGGAAGTTTACCCAAATTTGTCAAAAAAGTCAACTTTAGCGACATTAAAAAATGGATATTGGCAGACATTTGATGCTATATTTCATATTTAATGCCGTAAAATATACTTACAAATGAAATTAAAATTTAGTCGAAATCTCACAAACAACTTCATTTCAAAACTAAGCGTCCTTATAAAAAGACCCTTTATAAGACGGTAATATATAAATAACCTAATAAGCCAAAGCAATGTTGATTTGATATAATTTTAAATAGGATATTCTGCACTTAATTTATTACACGTTATCCAGAATACCATAGTCTATTAATTCTTAATTTGAAATTATAGCGGATAGCACTGCGTGCATTCTTAAGCCATATCTTTTATGATATAAAGTGATTTCATTGACCAACTATCACAATAAATAGCGTTGAAAAAAAATGTTTCTATATATTGATGTTTGAGCATATAATAGCCGAGCTATTTTCTGGATGCTGTGGACATTTATTTTTTATTAAAACAGCCAAAATATATATTATCAATAATCTATAAAATTTATTTAACGTAATGTAATTTTTAGTTTCGCTTGGTGACTTATGTTGCTTAATATATTGAAGAAACATAAAGTCTTTTAAATAAATACGATCACTTTTTTCATAAAATTCAACGTTGATACGTTGGTCAAATAGTGAACAATAAGCTTTAAAAAAAGACACTTAGATTTTTCCATACAGGTTTTGCGTTGAACTTTTAAATACTTTGAATAAATTTTATATGAACATAAAATACATCTCAATATCACTAATAATCCAGCCACCGCTGTCTATTTTAAAATCTCTTCTTATCCATACGTAAATTTCGCAGCCCATACACACATGTCTGAACAGAAGAGTTATTGATTGTAAATTGTTTAGAGGCGGCTCCGGGGAGTGGGCAATGGAGGTATTGCCCCCTCTTGCTCGAAGGTGCGCCCTCTGTCAGCCCGCAAGTTTGCCTCATTAATATCAGTCTCTAGTCCTGTCCGCGCGGGAGGTAATGGGGGCCCAATGATAGGGAGGATTAAGGTGGGTTTTCAGTTGAATCTTGAAACCCTCGAAGTAGATTGATGAGAATTATATCAATCTAAACGCTTTTTCTAATGATAAAAAGTACGATAAAGCAAGCACACGTTTATTCCTTAAATCACTTTTAAGGTGTTAACTCTCAATCGTAGATGGAAAGACATTATATAATACTTTTTAAGAAATGTACTAGTGCTTTTGTACTCCAATATATTACTCGCAAAACCGGTCAATAATTTAATAAAAAAATAAAATTAGTATGTAGTTACCAAAAGATTTGTTTTATTTTAATAAATATTTACATCTGTTGAAAAATCACTCTAGTATGAAGAAATAAGTTGTTTAAGATCTGCAGACCAATTTTAGAATAATAATCCGTTCATGTCTTAGGAAGGAAACATTTTCAATAAGGTGCCACTTGTCAACATTCATTTAATAATCAAGACTATAGACACAAACTATGAATCGTGCGCAAAGGGAAAGTTCTACTGTGCTTTATAGACATACAGATAAATCAAAACAGTGTCCTATGAAATATAGTTTTTAATATTATTACCCTAACATTAGTGAAAATTTTCAATATTCATTCAACACTCCCGCACGCATACACTACATTTAAAATAACTTTAATAACGGTTATAGAATCCAAAAACCCCCTCCTTGCTTTCCGTAAAAAGTAAAAATCCCAAACTCCATTTTGTAATTTTATCACTTTAAAATATTAGAATCAATCTTGCTTCATTACTTAAGCAAACTTTGCGATAGTTATTCCGAAGATGCCTCTGAAAGAGGCGAAACACGTGTCACAGTTAGTAGCACAATACGTGGAATAATCAAAGTTATTTTAAATTTTATATTAAAATGAAAGTATTAACTTATATGTGCATCGTGCGCGAGAGCAGTGACGTGATGCGCGTTACAGGTGTGTATGAATTTCACTGCGGAATAGAATAATAGATAAGGTCAGTCCTGCTTCACACAGTCTTTTCAATATTTTTTAAATTAGCAATCAATATGATACTGTTATTTTATTAAGTGTAAATCTTCCTTATTGTCGGTTGGTAAGTAAAGGCGGTGCGTCAGTGTGTCCCGCGTCTCCCGGCACCCCCACGGGCGTTTTCCCACCCGCCGCCACTGCCGTGATAATAACACATTGTTCCTCTCTGCCCCGTTTTGAAAAGGTGTTTTTTTTGCGCCCACTTTTTGCGCCCGTCAAAAAGTTTCTCGCCAAGTTTTCTCGTTGAAAGTTTTCCACAGCGTGAAAGGTTTATGAATTGTATCGCCCGCGGTGTGCTGCGAATGAAAAACGCTCCGTAATCAAAAGCTATCCCCGCTATAGGCTGTGCACAAGGACACGTGTCAAGGCATAAATGAACACATACACCTAAGTAAGGATATCAACGATAATAAGACACCTTTAATCAGCATAATTGTTAATTGATTGGTTTCTTTACAAGCACATTGGTAAAAAAATACTGATTTTATTTCTGATGACTATTTTGCAGTAAATAATTTATTTTATTGATTGGATTGGCATTAACTTGGTAGAACTCCATCATAACACGGAAAAAAAATAACAATGAATGCTAGTCTTACAGAAATATTCTCATTTCTAATTCTAAATTCTTATTTCGAAATAGAAATTTCTGTAGGACTAAAATACATTGTTATTTTTTCACCGTGCTAATTTATTTTATATATCTATCGAATTAATTTTTACCTCATAATTAAGTATTATTATCTTCCCAACCTTCTTTTAATAATGCTTTAGTTTCACCATCTTGATGCTCGATTTTCACTATAAATATTGAAATTTTTTCTCTTCTTCTTCTTTGGGGCCGAGTTAATAACCCTGACATGCTCAAAAATATAAACTTGCATGCTCCCAGTGCTCCCAGCAAAGCACTTCTTTCTACTTTCTCAAATGTCGCGTCGGTCATTTGAGTCACCAGTCGCAGGGGCTGATCGGCTGATCAATGCACTGCTTAATAAGTGGACATTTTCAGTCATAGATTTGATTTTTTTTTTTAATTTGTTGAAACTTTTATAATTATTATATAAAAAATATGTTGTGTCCTTTATGTAATTTCAAATTGAATAATTATTATGTTTTGGTGTTCTATCTTTATTATATTACTCAAATGCATGAAAAAATGGCATGTATCAGTTTCATTTACAGTAAAAAATAATATATGATGACAAATAAAAAATATATAAATACCGTAAGAATTATACAATAATCGCTATTTTGGCTTCATTTCATCATCAAGCATATTTTTGTTCCGATGACTTTGTGATATCAAAATAGTAAGTACAAAATCATGAATGCATATTTATTAATAATCTATGTTAACTTTAAAAGAATTCTCTTCATAATTACTTCGTCGCCGTAGTAAAGCCGTAAATGTGGTATTTATTTATGTCAACTCTAAGTTGTGAGTCAAAATGTATAACAAACTTTCGCATCTCATTTCAAGATATATCCTCTGAACGTTCACTTTCAGAGCCCATATGCTTTATTTTGGTGCAGGAAATATAATATATAATAAATGACTGAAAATTTAGAGATCAAGTTATTTATGGATTTGCGATAAATTAAAAAATGACCGTTCATATAAATTTATAGTTTTTATTATAATTCAAAAAAAGAATTATTATTGTCTTTTATTAAACGGATTCTGTATTCTAAATACGATACATGTGTTAACTTAACACGTACGTATTATTGGTCCAGTGGTTCATTTTTTAATCAATAAATATATTTAATGTAACAGCAAGACGTTTGCAATATCACTTCTCTTCAAATAAGATGTCTCTCAAACGATTTGAAAAAAATACTGTGCATTGTCAATTCTCTGTAATGATTTGTTTTTTAAATTTCTTTCTTGAACTCCAAATTAAAAAATTAATTTTGAAATTTTGATAATTTTTTCCAGTTAAATATATTGTACATATATAGTAAATAAAAAAATCTTCAATAAAACTATACTAATTTTTAAACCAATTATCACATTTTATGAACAAACCAATAACATCCAAAATTAGTGAAATATGAGGTTGAAAGTACATATTATATATCCACTCTACATATTACTATTGCAAAAAATTACATATTCTATAAGACTCATAAGCTCTTTAGTAATAAATTACTATCGATGCTCCATAAATACTGATACAATATTAGCCTACAGCAATAAAATATCAAAAAGTTATTTATGTGACATTACTCAATAATTTCAACTGAATACAAAGTCAATTAAAAACTTTGACCCGAGGAATGTTAACTTTTAGTACTTATGGCAGTCCCACCGTGAAAATTATACTGTCGTAAAACACAACATAAACGTAATATTAATTTTTAACTGACCATAAAAACCTTAAGTTTAAATTACACCAGGCTGTCAACTGACTTCCCTGAAGCCTTCATTATTTCACCGCCCCCGTATCGCGAAGGAAGCGGGCTCGGGGCCCCTGGGCGTCTCACGGAGAAAAATAATATAATAATAAAAGACTAATTACTTGAAAATTTCCTCAATAAAACCAACACGGCGGCTGGCACGAAATAAAGACCGAACGGAGTGCAAAAATAATAAAATAAATTAATTAAAAACACCCCTTTCTCCTTTTCTGGGCGCTACCCGGTCTCATCCTATACTTCCCTCCGTCAATCTCAAGGAGAGATTTCCTCTTTCTCCCTTAAGTCCTTGCCAATTTTGGAAATGATAAAACTGTCATTAAATCCTTTTCTTTTCACCTTAAATTGGGGTGGGTCGGTTTCCATCGCCCACTTTCCCCTCTCGCTTTAAGAGGGCTTCTGGTCGCCGACTTCTCGTTCTCTTAATTTCCCTTTTGCCTAATTTAGCATCTACATCCGGTTCCTAATCAACCGCTTCTCCCTTCCGCTGCGTCGAAAAAGATTTTCCTAAATCTGTGTGTAAATTACTTTTGATTTTTGAACACCGTCGGATTTTTAAGGCACTAGCGGAAGTAATTTGATTATTGAGGTATTTTAGATTGATGTGTATTTTTGGAGTCTGTTTTGAGTTTTATGTTAAACTATCGAGGATGCAAAATTTGGTTAATTTATATTATTAATAAACATAAGCTGAAAATGCTCGTGATGCACTTAATTTTAAAAATATATGTCACTGAAGTTGAGAAAAAAAAGTATTTTTTTATTTAAAATAATGCTTTACATCCAATAAAATTGATTGATTAATTCACATTCATTGATTGAATTAGCATTTATTTGGTAGAACCCCATTACAACACGTTGAAAAAATTTACTATTTATCTTATAATTGTTTTAGAACTAAAATATATCTTTTTTTTTACAGTTTTAATTCATAATATTTTAAGCCTGACTGCCAAACAAGATATTTTCCTATACTTATTAATAAACAAAAACAATTCGTTGACCATATAAAAAGATACTTAAAATTAGTAAATTAGGTTCTCTGTAGTGGTAATGTTTAAAATATCGATGTTTTTTTTTTACCAACTTTTACCAATCGTGGTATTTTCCCAAAAGAATCTTTCGATTATATAATATGTTAGATGTTTTTTTTACGTTGGGCATATTTTATTAAAATTAATTATAAATTCATTTCTCTTTACATTAAATATTTATAATAAATTACTTCGAAAGAAAAATTATTAGTTTTTGAAGTGTTTTCGTTAAGCCACCATTGTTATTTGGCTAAATATTTTTTTTTATTTATCTCTTTTAAGAATATGGATGCAAATAAAAATATTTAAGTAGCCCTCCTAATATCCCCGGTTGTTTTTTCTGCTTCTTCGCCCCTTTATCTAATAACCCTTTGGGTGCCACCCTAGTCTGTATCTTGCAACACACCTTCAGCGCTGCAGATCTACAAAGCAAACGTTTTTATTTTTTACAACAGATAATGCAACGGTTAAAGCACAAGAGTTATTCGAAACTTGTCATAATTTTTTTTAATTTCAAAAATTGTATTCATCAAACTAAAATATTCAATTTTTTTAATAAGAGCTTTATACAATTTTGTATTTACAATTGGTATAACAATCTAAAACTTCCTAATAATATTATTTAAAATCTTGATAATTAAATAAATTAACTGTAGAATTTATTGCCAGAATTGAAAATTGTTTACTTTTTAACATTAATCTTCGTTCATTAAAGGGAATGAAAGTCCAGTGTTTTTGGTCGGATTTTGAGTTTATCTACTTGAACGACTGCATTCTAGTATTGTATAATAAAACAATACTTATATAAGATGCACGGTAATGAGCTTTTCTCGTCCTCTTAGACCTTCGTAGGAATCAAAATTATTTACCTGATAGACAGCCATCACTCACAGAAAAGGGTCAAGACAAAGCAAATCCTCATAAAATATTAGAGATATTGAAGTACATATATATGTATGTATATCGATAATTTCCATTCTTTTTCTGTAAGCTGTCAATAGACAAACAGCTATTATCCATGTTAAAGACGTATAATATCAACGTTAAACAGTCACTGAAAAAGAGTTCCTTTCTCAACATAGAGAAGAAAACAGTACAGTATAATTTAGTGCATCTAAAATATATATTGATTTTAAAGATGACTTGCGGTACATGTGATTTAGTATATGTCGGACAGACTGGTAGAAAATATCCATTCGCGCAAACGAACATGTTAGATCCTTTAACAATGGAAAAACTGATTCACAATATGCAAATCACCTTATAGAATTAGCACATAATCCGAATTCGGTCCCGATTCGTTTACATTCCTGCAATAAGGGCCTACAAATGAATGCATTGGAACAGCTTGAAATTAATAGGTATAATCAGTCCAATGAAATTCTTAACGATCATATCACAATTAATATTTCACCTCTGTTAAAACCTTTAACAAACAATCAACTTAAAACAATTTAAAATATATGCACTTAGACATTGCAGATTTTAAGTGGTTTCACACGATCCAATAACCCAAAAATACCCAAATTATTGTTTCCCACCATTACTTTAGACCAATAAATCAAACTTATTTAAATTCTTTCATGTGACGTAGGTATGGTTTCAACAGAAAGAGATTATGTAGGAGGCACCCTGTTTAGCAAAGGTATATAAGCTATCTCTAATACACGTTTTAAACATAGTTCTGACGAAGGCGTAAGCCGAAATAGCTTATATAAAATAATTTATGTAGAATTAAAATACATTGTTATTTTTCTTTCCGTATTAACGAGAAATGTTTGTGATTAAAACAAATTACCTGAATGTATGAAAGTTATTTATACTCCGCATCGTTTTATAAAAAATCAATCGATGTGGAAAATCAGTATATTCTCATATTAACGATAATCAAATCAAATGAAAATAGAAAAACGTATACATATTATATTACAATGATTTATCATATACCTGAATATATTGTTGTCATAATTTATCAATCAAATTAAAAATCTTTTGCCACTGTTAATGTGTCAACTATCACTTCTTGGTAACAAGAAATTATATTTAATTAAATAAATCAGTACTGCTAAAATGTGTGCTTCATTTATTTTTATACAATTCTATATTCTAATATTGTTCTTTTTTATTTCATTTGAATATTTTCATAGTTAATAATATCCCCAGTAAAATTTATATGATATTATCGTAATAAAACTGAAGGGTTTGTATTTCTTGTAAAATGATATTGAATAAGAATTAATTTCAAAAGTTAACACCAGCGTTGCAGAGCTCCGGATCGGAAACATCAGCAGTGTTATAGAAAACTTGTGCCAAATGGCATCACGGCACAAAAAGTAAATATCTTTCTTATTATTATTATTTCATTCCAGTCCTTATTATTCCTGTGTAATCCTAGCCTTGGAACTACAAGACGATACAAAATAATTTATACAAAAGAAAAATTCATGTATTCATAGTAAGTTGAATGGTAGTTATTTTTTCGTAAATACATATGTAAAACAAAAAATTTATGTTTTTTAAAACGCTCCCTCGTTTAGAAGCACCGGTCCTTTAAAAGATGAAAAATTTTGCAATCAGTATATAACAGTTATAAATTGTAATAAATTATAAATTGTATAAAAGCAAAAACGCAACTGTCTTTTAAATTTGAGTCGTTTGAATTTTGCACTGAGGTTTTTCGCTCACGACCCGGGTTTCGTCTTTCTGCATCTTCAGACATTTTAATTGCACGGATGTACTTATCTTTTAAATTATTGTTCAGCTTACATCATGGGAATGGTGGTGACTTTACATTTAAATTTAATTGTCAATATAATTTACCATGCTTAAGTGGGAATTTAATCTCGTAAGTTGTACCCAGAAACAAAAATATAAAGTCCATTATTTGTTTTTCCTATTTATTTACTTTTATCAACTCATAAATAGTGTTTTAGTTTCATAATTAAAATAGTATTTTCTCCAATAATTAACAGTTTACACTATTCGTAAATAATGACGACTGTTGTTCACTTATGGAATATAATATAATATTAGAATTATTTATATTTTTTTGGTAAATAACATACATTTCGGTTGGTTGTTATTTTTTATCGGTATATTACATTTATAATTCATAATCTCTCCCGAATATTTTTTTTTACTTTACCAACCTTGATTTGACTAAAGCGAAGTTTCCTTTCTTCCCACTTCAGCCACGCTCATCGCAATGCAAATTTTATTGGATTCTGCGGCCAAAAGAAGAAAATTATTCTCAACCACGGTGTTCCCGCGCCGGCCCGGATATAAAGTAATTAAGGCGGGAGAATTTAATTAG
This sequence comes from Himalopsyche kuldschensis, assembly GCA_028554975.1. Taxonomy (NCBI): domain Eukaryota; kingdom Metazoa; phylum Arthropoda; class Insecta; order Trichoptera; family Rhyacophilidae; genus Himalopsyche; species Himalopsyche kuldschensis. The sequence goes on along the minus strand of JAHFWI010000016.1, from coordinate 3,818,641 downwards.
AAGTAATTAATGGAAACTCTCCTCGCTGCCACTTCTCTTTCTTCATTTTGGCTCTTCTTCAGGGATCCACTTCACTTTTACCTAGCGTTTCTTGAACCGCAACTGTGATTCATTCGTTCACCCTTTGCGTTTTTCTTAGTGTCCCCCACCCCTGTTTTTTTAAAACTTTCGGGGAGATTCGCAATTTTTTTATTTTATTATTTGCCGCGTAGATAATGTAAGCTATGATGGTATTGTCGTTAGTGGGAACTGAATTGGGCGTTTGTTATGAAATACTCCACTTACTTATTTATGAATTACGGGAAGGGTTCATTTTTCACTTTATTCAATAAGCGAATAATACTTTTGTTCAAATTATAGGCTAAATTATTCTTAATATTAAATTAAAAATAACTTTGATTATTCCACGTATTGTGTTATGTGCTATGTACGGAAGGCATCTTCAGACTTACTATCGCAAAGTTTGCTTAAGTTAGTCCGAAGATGACTCTGAAGAGGCGAAGCACGTGTCACAGTAAGTAACACAATACGTGGAATAATCCAAGTTATATTAAATTTTATATTTAAATGAACATCCACAAAGTTACCGCCGAATCCATCGAAAGTATTAAATTATTCTTAATGAGGCATATTTCTATACGTTGATTTTTAATACAAAAACCTCAAATGAATCAGTATCTTCTTTTTCTTTTTTGGAGATAGAATAAAATTAATGTTATTGGTAAAAAAAGAAAACTTATCTCCTTTATAGATCGCAAAGGAATGGAGCTTATTACACGGTACTAATGTTTGATTGTATAATATTGTAGCAAAAAACTGACTGCTTAAGATATTGTTGATAAATTATTTAGACCACTCGACGAACAGCTTTCTGTAACAATTGATTGAAAACAAGATATGGCTGTTATGATTTTGTTTCATTGTTGTAGCCGAGTGGTAAAGACATCGCATAGCTTCCTGATTAATTGATATCGAGCTTCATTCTCGAAATAGGTATTAGCAAACATTAGTTTTTCATTTTCGATTTATGAACATGTGCACGCAGAATGTCTTTGATATTTCCACACAGATGCATGTTAAAGTGATTACTTTAAATTCACTCCATTATATTACTTCATCTCTCTTTATGTGTGCATCCTGAAAATTAAACATGGAAAACTGACTTACAGACAATAATTTTTTAAATTTAAGACTATATTTTTGTAATTGAACTGTATTAGGAGTCCATAAGTTGGTTCTGTCAAGAGGTATAGTTTGATCAAATGTATTTTACTCCATAAGTTGCCACTTAGCAACTAGATGGAGCTTTACATAGAGATATCTCATGGCTTAACAAACATCAAGTACCAATTCCGTAAGGCAGAGTACGTTTATGGTTCGAAAACAATTATCGGGCTGAATAGAAACTCTGCACGGTGGATATGCGCAATTAATAATTATTTGAATATGGGAACACCGTTCCCGCCCATTCGGCTTCCACCTTTTGCCGCGAATGACAAAATGGCGGTGCCTCGGCAAGGTCGCGTGACCGGAGTAAAGCATCCTCAGCGTCGACAGCTCAGCCAGCCGGCGGAGGCGTTCCCGCTAAAACCGGAGCCCGTTCGCGAAAGCACGCTGAATCAAATTTAATTTAATTAACCCGCTCATCGGATCCGGCTTCGGTCGTAATATCCACACATGTGGGTTGGCAGTATGTTTGCATATAATATTTGGGTACATCACGGTGAAGGTAGATAGTTAGATAGCTTCATATTATCTAACTCAGAAGAACATTTCAACGTTATAAAAATTGACGATGGGATTTCCATTCTAACAAAAAAACATATTTTCATTTTTTATTCACCAATGCTTCTTAACTTGATTATACCTATTACTCTGATAAACATAATAAATTGTCAAGGAAAACAGGATTTTGTTTTATTAAAATGATCAAAATGCATTCTAATTCGGATACACTAACGCAAAGAAAATAGCGCCCGTTTCTCACAGGGATTGACACAAATAACTGACTAAATCATCGCAATGTGCAGTGATATAACCACACACTTGAATTTAAAAGATTAAATCCGCTAAATACTTAAAACAATCATTGAATACATCCTTTTGGAATCATTGGTATGTTCAAACTACAGCATTTATTTGGTTTGATTCTTGACGAATGTGTGTAATGTAGTTGTTAATCAATTTGGAAGACACGCGGTATTATTATTAAGCTAGTAACACACCACCAGTACAACTTATAAAATTATAATTTTTTTCAAATTGCTTAAAAGTAGCAAAATTTTTTGAGTGGGAGAGAGATTTTACTTGATTAAATGGTTTTACGCAGAATTTGATTTTCGAATAGAATAACGTTGACAATGCGTAGTCACGACGCTTTAATTTGAGTAAATCTACCAGCAATACCGTCACATAAAACAAAGACATCGCGGGCCATTAAGAATCGAGTTATGCCGTTAATAACAAACTTTGTAGTGGATTTCTTATGCGAGAGTCCTCTGCCAAGTTCAAAGTTTAATTATGGAACTAATTAATTCACCTCCCACCGCTTCGAGGAGCGGGCTACTTTAGCTTACTTCTCTTTTTTCTTCTCAGAGCACTGCCGCGTATTTTTAAGAGCGCACGTTAAGGTGACTTACCAGATAGAGGAGCGAGGTATGTAAAGGACGCTTTCAATCCATATTCTATACACACTTTTAAAAGCATTTGAACTACATTACATGTCAATGTCAAGCAGTGGTTTTCATGTGGGGTCACGGTGTCCACCAAATGATTTGGCTGCGGCCACCAGCAGCTTCATAATAAATATTGATATATAAAAAAACATGTGGCCTTACAAGTTAATTTGTCAATAAAGCTTCTGTAAATAAAATAATTCGAATGCAGTTAATACAAATAGGAAATTTTCAAACACGTTAAGGACAATTTGACAAAACCCAAACACAACATAGTCAAAACAAAAATTTGGTGAGGCCACTAAATATTTCCGTATGACCGCTCATGTGTACGATACGGCTACAGCACAATTATTTATTTATTTATTTATAAATTTACATTGCAAAATTATACGAGTGAACTACTGATGTAGTGGCTATCTTTCTTTTCGAGAGCAAAAGTCTAAAATTTATACATTAAGGGTCATTTATAAAAATAAAAATATACTTACCACAATAGTATTTGTTCCATATTTGGTAATGAAAATAAAACACGTTTTAACCAGCGGTTGAGCATATTTAACTGTTTTTAATTTAATAATGCGAAATCAAGAATAGTTAAAAACCTTATTAGCGCATTGGCTACGAGAGAAATCTAAACAGAGAGAAACGCATTATTTTCTGCGGTTCCCGTAACCAATGTGTTAAAATTCGATTCAAGTGATAAATACGCAAATCTCAATATACTGAAAGTTGTCTAAATAATAAACAATTCATAAGAGGTGATAATAAATTAAAGTAAATGAAAACATAGCATTTCAATTATTGACGTCACAGAAATTATAGGCATGTAAGTGTATGTAATCTTTAATCAATTAATCTTTATATATTACTACAAAAATAGTTTGTTTTGAGATTAATACAACATTGAATGAATCAAATTTTACTCTTAACAATATATTCAATAACCATAAACCAGCGTAAAACAGACTTTTTCTTAAATTAACGACTGTTATGAAATTATCAATATGTAAATAATATTTGAAAAACATCTCTGATGCCAATTAACTCAGCATGAGTTAATTGACATGAAAGATGAGAATGCAAATTAATATTGCATCAATCCACAAATGACAATTGTCGATCGAATATGTAATATAAAGACAAAGTAATGGAACTATATTAATTTACACAAATAATGCTTTTATAATCGTAAGACATACAATTATTTTCGTATACGTCTCAGTCACCCAAAGTTTCCCTAACAACTAGTAGTAGTTCTTACCTCTTCGCTTCACGACCATTAGCAATGCCTCCAGTAATTTTATTATCAAAAAGATCCCAAGCGACATTTTCTAATAGTCGCTTATTACCACGGGAATAAGCGAGAAAGTCTTTTGCGCCAATTCTAACCCCTTGAGACATTTCAAGTTCTGATAAATTTATTTTTCAAAACGTCCCGAAGTTAGAGAACTAACGCAATCCTTCTTTTTCTTATTAAGAACATTTTTTCCTTCTAAATTCTCTATAAATTAGTTTCGTACTGCATGTTTGTAGTAAGTACTCGTGAATATTATAAAATTTTGTTAAATGGTAAAAAAGCTCACATTTCTTTCTTGATTTTATTTTTCCTGCGTTTCCCCTAATAGTTAAGCATATTAATAAAATTATTATCCGTTCTTTGTACGATACTTTTTATATGGTAAACCAAGCAATTTTCTGACAACCATTCTTCGTTGAATATCTATTTTTAGTACACCATTTAAAGGCAATATTATTCTTCTGTCAAGTCTCAAAACGTTTTTTACTTCAAATACAAGTCTACGAAGAACTATGCGAGAAAAACAGTTAATAGTTTTATTCAATTAAATTGATCGTGTTTTGTTTTATAATGCCAATAAATTGTGTTTTAAGAACGTTTAAATCATTATTATTCACATAATGGATGCCAAACGAGAAAGTTAATCAAGTCTAAATATAAATCTTTCAGCACATTAAACTAAACATAATAAACAATCCTAACGACCTTTTTTATAGTGATCCCATTAATTTGACACCTATAAAATATCGAAATAATTATGCTTTATTTTTGTCCTAACTGCTGTTTAACTATCTACCTCCGTCTGAAGTGAAATTTTTAACAGGTGAATCCGCTATAACGTGATGTGATTTAGAAGCTTTTTTTATGAACAAAAATGTTACGTGAAAAAGGCGTAGATTATTATTGCAATAATTCATCTTTTATTAGGTTAGGTGAGTGAATTAACATGTTAGTTGGCAATACCACAAAACAGTAATTTTAATGTGTTTCTGCAAATAATAACTCTATCATTCACAGACTCTTTAATATATATTTTTTTTCAACTATGATATTCAATAATGATTTCTAAGCTTTATCTCTACATACTTTTTTCTAGAAGTCTTTTATTCATTGAGAGGGCGAAAGAGTTTAATTTACTACCACACCCTAACTGTTAAACGCCAGTAAAAATGTCAGTGTGGACTTATACTGAGAAACACAGCGATAACAATTGTCTCTTATAATTTAACAGAAATCCAATTAAGTGTACATTAATCTATATATATAAAAATGAATGTTTGTCTGTCTGTATTTCCGCTATGGACTACTAAGCCGCTCGACCGATCGATGTGAAACTTTACAAATTTATTGAGTACACTCCCGCAATGGTTTTTGGCCTACCAACCCCTCCCCCCACCCACCCCCCAACCTCCACCCCCAATTTTTTTTTTTATACTTTACGAATTTTTCTAGTTCACTCCTTCGAAGGTTTTTGGCATAGCCCCCCCATACGCCCCCCAAACCCCACCCCGCCAAACAACCCCCCTCCCACCAAAAATTGATATCGATTTTTCACAAATTTCTCGAGTACACTTCCGCGAAACTTTCTGGCTTACACTCAAATTGACTGAAATTGAATTGAATATTTGTGTAATGTCTTTCCTTCAAATTTATTTTAGTTGCTGGCGTAGCAACGCGCGCAGGGTACAGCAAGTTAGATATAAAAATCATTTGATCAAAATAAATCAAAATCTTAAATATACCTTCGCCGTTCTTCCAGCGTTTTAAAAATACAAAGTAGAAAATTATTTCACGATATTAAAAAAGTATTCGTTCATATATTCAGTAGTATTCTTGGAGTGTACGTTGTTAAGTTTGCAAGTGAATGTAGCTTTCTTCACATACAGTGATTTATTCTACTGTAAAAAATAGTATAGTCTTTTCATTTGCTAAGTGATACATGAAACATACTGCAATAAATATAAGCTAAATATCATCACTCTATCACGGACATAAAGATTGAGAGGATTGATAAACTACTGTGCTATAAATAATTTAGATAAAAATAACATTTCCACATTCAATAGAAAAATTACAACTACTTACAGTTATAAATATTAACGTTGAAAGTGCTCTTGCATAAAATAGCCACACCGGTTATTGGTTGATCTGTTACTGTGTGTAAGTGTAGCTTCAGTCATACATATTATGCAATATTGTTTTAATAGGTCTATCGAAAACAATGTCGATTATAAATGATAAGCATAGGTCTAAAATTCATTTATTTAGAACAGCTGTCCATATACTGTATTGCAATAAACAAAAAATATTTTAAAAAGAATAATAATAAGTTAGAACATAATTGGTGCGTTGTTAGAGAAAAATTTTCGCTGAAAAAATTTTCAATAAATTCATCACAAAATGTAGGATACATACTCAAATTGCAAGTGATTTATTTTACATCAAGTAAAAACGTAGGTTTATAAAAAATGATTTTTTGATAGACATAGCTCTCTTTCTTCAACGAAAACCATTTACAGGGGCTACAATACCGGTATCACAAATATGAATACCGCTATTATATAAATTTATAAAATGGAGAAAAATACGACCAATCGGGATCTTAGCATTCGTAAATTCGAATAGATCATTTTGCATAAACCAACGCACGACTGAATGAAAGGCATAAAAAAACTATTATTATACTTGATACACAATGATCCACATGCTAAAAAACTGCATTCCGTATTTTTAATACTTTATAAAGTAAATCATATATCAAAATTTAAGCTAACGACCCAGGCGTCGTCTTTCGGCACCTTTAGGCATTTTAATGGTACGAATGAACTTAAGCTGAAAGTCATTTTCAAAATACAAACGATTTAAATTTGACCTTGAAATTCCATCAAGCATTTTCAGTCGAAATCCTGAATAATTAATCATGTAGACTTAATTTTCATTACCGCATAGCCAGTATTTTGCATCTTCAAATCCGGTATTTAAGAATTTAAAATAAAACATGGCATTGGTTAATACCGGTATTGCAATCCCTCATCATTTCATATACAAGAGTTAATATAAGTATAAGGTACACGAGTGTTTTTTTAGTATTTTTAAGCAGACTTCTATCAAAGCAAAGCGACATCGGAATTAAGTTGCGAAGTTCTTGAAGCGTTAATCACCGTCCCGACCGCTGAATTTTTATCAACTTTTCCGACAGGCTTCCAAAGACATTGGTGGCAGACCAAAAAAGGGGTACATCTTTGGCAGTTACATAACTACCGCAGCCATGGAGCTATTCTTTTGCATAGTACACATATGTACAACTGGGAGTTATTCTTTCACATAGTACATATACAATTCAAAGTTTTTGTAGAAATATCTATAGCTGACAAATTAAGCAACAATGATTGCTTTAATCTCATATTTGCCGCAAAGCATTATGCAATAAATAAGTTTACAAAAAAAAACATATAATTCCATCTCTTCAAATAAAAAACAATGTAGGATAATTATAAAAGGAGTGTGCTGAATGAAAACACACAAATACATATTTTATAAAAATTTGGACCTAGTTGATTTGACTAAGCTCGCATCGAGAGAAACTGGTACTGATCGTTATAACATATAATTTTTGTTAAATAAATGCGTTTAAATCAAGAATTGACACCTCAAATGTGAGATCATTTTTTACTGATAAATTCTTCTGTAAAAATAATAATACATTTTATGTAATAAAAGTACTAAAAATGTATTATTATTTTTATTATAATGCCTTTCCACCAAGTATTGACAGTCAACACCTTAAAATTCTTCTTTTTTTTTAATGTTTCTGATCAAACAGTATTTTAATAGTTTTTATTTTTTTATGCATCGTAATATACCAAATTTAAGAAGTGTAATTTTTAAAGATTCTTACTAATTTTTTTAATAAGATACTCAAGTATTTAGTTCCATATCATCACCAAATCGTCAGACTGCTGAATCAACTCCATATTGAATTCTTGTAACTAAATATTTGTCTAGTTTTATCTTATTTTAATTAAGTTCTAACAAGTAAATTTAAATTCAATAAATACCTTTTCATTATATTTTGTGGCTGAGATGATGGTGCTAACTGTCAATTCTTCATGAATAAATAATATTCTTAAAAAAATATTCGGTATTATGTATATTATTCGGAAAACGGTATAGTGTTCACTAAAGTGTTGATATCTAAAACAATTTCTAAAAACCAGGAATAGGTAATAGAGTAAATAATGAATAATATATTAGTAAAGGTAAAATCAAATAGCTGGGCTTTTTATGCCCATCAAATTGTTTGAAAAGAAGCAGTCCGTATCAAAACCAATGTAAATACAATACAAAAGATCATAGATTGACATTACAAACTTGTACTTATTATTTTACTTTATCTAATTATGAAATTAGGATCAATAGAAAAAACATCAATTTTACAATAAAAAAAAATAGCACGCTTTATAAATCTACGCCACTGACTTTTATAGAAACCAAGTATACACAACATCCACGATTGAGATTCATTTTCCTGTTGAAATAAGTTAGTATAACTAAAGTGTAAGTTTTTTTTTGTATTCATTTGGATGTATTTGTTTACAAACAGACACTGTTTTGCACGCTCCTTGGAGAGTTTTTTACGTCTGCTACACAAAGACCGTGAACGTGGAAAAAATCGCATTGCATCCCTTGCAATTTAATTAGCAAAGACAAACGTGTTGTCATTATTATGAAAATTGTCAAACGAGTTCTGTTTAATTAATGCAGTTTTGTACAATGGTAGAAGAATTTTTAAGAAATATGTATTTGAAATAAATTATACCGATTTTCATTTCAAACTTCTTCAAATTCATGTCATACAGAAAATAAATAGTATGACGCAAAGCTATCATGACGGATTAGATCTTACTGAAGGATTATTTTCTCATTGTTTTTTTCGACTTCTTTTCTGTGTATATTTACACAAATTCATTAAAATCAAAATAATAAATACAAAAACAATACTTATTAAAAACAAGAAATACTTATTTACTAATTTAGAATTGTATAAAATTAATACATAGCACATTCAATATCTCTCCAATAAACACTAGGGTTCGAGGCTTAAAGTTTTTTTTTTCTGAAATAGTATGATATGCATAAGTATTTTGACCATTTGTGATTCCTGTGTGGACTTTTCACGGGAATCACATAGTAGGAACCCGGCAAAGGTTGGCATAAATGAAGCAGGTCTTCAAGATTGATAGTTAACTTCTTTACCATGATGTATGTAATTTACTGTGGACTATTTGCTCACCACTTTGATACAAAGTAAAGGAAGAGTTTTCGTCAAGGTTCAACAATCGCTCGACCGGAATTATCTAAGGTGAATAAGTGCTTAATGAAAAGAATCAAGTAAACTAACCACAGTGTTGGAAGCTTTTAGATTTTAGAAAGATGAAATGAATTGTTCTTCGAAAGCTCATAATCAAATGTTTGAAGTAACGTCAATATTCATAATAGTCATTACACTTTTTATAAAGTCTTACTTAATTAAATTTGAGGAGCACAAGATTTTCTCACCTGAGATCTCAACCCAAGTGATTGCGTAGTTAAGAGAATCGGGGTGGTACTGAAATTAAATTATAAATTTTATAATAGTATGCATTCAGAGTTGTATTAACGTAAAGATTGAAGCAGCTCACTATAAGCGGGAAGCCACTGTCATAAATAAAATTGCAATGATAGACTTCACTTTTATTCCGAGAAAATCGCAATGCTACCCACTAAAGCTTCTCTTTACGGGTGATCATTTTCAATTGTATAAAAGGCAATCGTAAAATGCTATCTATAAAACATGTTAATGTTTCTCCGTTCCACTTAAATAGAAATTATCAATTAATTATAATAGGAATCCACTAAGGTCGGCATTTTATAATTAAAGGATATACATATGGTGGCTGACAATGATGAGTTACCTTGATTTTATGGGCCTTACGTTGAATGTGAAAGAAAGCACGTCACAATGGCGGTGATTTTTACTGCGTACCTACAGAGAGTCATTTCCAAATGACATCCCCAGGGCAAACGTATTAAAAGATGATCGACCTTCAGAGGCGGTAACCGAAAAGACAATATACAATGTGAAGTCGTCAGCAATCTGCGAATCCAATCTCACGAGCGCGAACAAAAACACACTGGCAATGGAAAAATGGCTGCTGTAGGTGATCCGCGGCGTGCCCCAAGGCTTGAGGTGAAAATAAACGGAGATGAGACTCGGGGTGACCACTGGATTGACGGTAAATACCAAAGACATTTATTACCAGGCTCAAGTCAGTCTTGATACATTTGTCTACATTTTAGAAAAAAGCGCCAAACGTCAAATTCGTAAGTGGCAAGCTTGTGTTTTTCGGAAGGAACTATTTTTCAAAAAGAGAATAAAAAGAATTTTTTCAATGCGTTCAATAAATAGCGTTATTTTTATATTTTTATGCCATCATTACTGTTTCTGTTGTTCAAAAATGGAACAGCAATTTTTGTTTTATTTCAGCGTCAAGATGTAATTTTCTTTTTTCGTTTACTCTGTGATTAATACAATGCAAATACATACATTTTTTGTAAAATAATCAGAAGAGTTACAAAGTTATTTAAAGTGTTGACTAAAAAAATTTGGTGCAAAGACATAAGTTTTCTTTCAACCATATGTGCTCTCGTTGCAGATCATATTACAGACATCTATTGAAGCATCTTAACAAAAACTATTCTACGAGACCTGCTTGTTGTCCAGTCACTCAACCTTCTTTTTTGAGGGAGAATATGGATGGATAGTAGTTTTAAATTTGATGCAGAAGCATGCCTCTAAATAATTTTATCGAATGACACCACACGTTATATTCATACAGCGTCTAATTTAAAATTCATCCAAAATTTTTCCACAGTGCTTTTCATCATAGAGCTTTATTCCAGTCGTTCTGCACCGTTCAGTCTAACTTGGCCGAAAATATGGTTACCCGACATGGGTTTCACGTTATATGTGAAATTACACACTATAAAGTTGACGGAGATAGCGCGCTCGTGGCCATATTGTTCCCCACTGTAAAAATTCGATCGATCTAAAGACGAACTATGGAAGTGACTTACTTTACAGCAAAGTGGATTACTCCGCAGGGACGCGTTGCGGTGTTTTCTTAACCAACTCTTGCAGCCGTTGAAGACTGTTTGGCATTAAAGAAGTAAGCCTTGTCGCCATCGAATATAAAATATATTGCTCAGTGTGTTGATAGCTAAATTTTATAAGTTACCGAAATATTCATATAAAAATAAAATCACAGCTGTAATCGTGAATTAAACAATAGGTGCAACGTACAGCATTACGACTTCTCCGCTACTTTAAATTGTTAAATGAAAAATTAACTAAAATGCATTTAGATTTCAATACCAAAATAATCGCATTTTCCATTTTCATCGCCGATACTATGGTATTGAAAAATATCGGAATACCGGTATTGCAATCCTATGATTAAGCCAACAGTAAATATTAAACACGCAGCCCTTGTTCACGGCTATGCGATCAAGAAAATGCACTAATTTACTTCTCACTTACTTGACCCGATACAGAGCTGCACGGGACTGATCGTTTAGACATACACTAGTTAGCTTAGGATTATCAATGAATGGAATATCAACATAAAGAAAATTGTGAATTTCTAATAACCAGAAAAATAATCAAACGATTCAGCCGCACTTAAGTAAGCGACGCACTGTAGCTTGTCCAGGCCTGCCCAAGAATGATAGCACAAGAACATTAACAAAGGTTGAAAATTTGTATTAATACTTTTAATCTTGTGTAGCATATCTCTTTGTTTTTATTTGGCATTATATTAGTTTATACTCCCATGACCGATCCACTGTACCTTACGTTTATGTCGGTGTCTTTAAATTGCAATGAAACTGTCGTAAAACACACTCACGTGATTAAAGTTGGTATACTTCTTTATCGGGTGCGGATTTTTTAAGGATTTCAGCAGTAGATAAGTAAGTAACGTTGAGAAAAAAGCATATTGAAGAATATTTTTTTTTTAAATACTTTGGAAAGCTGTTTCAGCACAACACCACCAAAATAGCTCCAGCTTATTTCACAATTTTTCGGACCCTTAAATCAGGGGTAGAGACTCCAATTACTCGACTTTTCAACTACTCGAGTATCGAGTAGTAAAATTTCAAAATACTCGAGTACTCGAGTATACTCGAGTAGTTTCAAATGTACGAAAATATATATTTTTAATTCGAATTTATGTATATTTATAAATGACAAATAATTAAAGAAACTTATTGAATATTACTAATACATTTAATTCCATTTATGCAACATATATTTCAACAATAATAGAGAATTATGCGACCCAAATTTTAAATTGGTTTTATGTTTTTCTTTATAATTCTCGCAGTAGAAAAAACTTCGACGATTATTACTAAAACGAGTATTACTCGAGTATTTTTTAAAATACTCGAGTATCGAGTACTTGAAAAATGGACGAGTATACTCGAGTATCGAGTACTCGATACTCGAATTGGAGTCTCTAATCAGGGGTCACCAGACGTTTTGAGAAATGGGCTGGATTGAAATTTTTAAAAACTTGGCGGACTGGATGACAAATAAATTCGTGTTGGAATCCTAATTAAAGTATTAATTTATATGTTCCAATATAATTATATACATTTATAATGTAAAAAAATGTAATTTCTATTGGAATTTATAATAGAAAATATGTTTTATATTTTATGGGTTCATTCGTTGTCGTATGTTATAGGTACCAATTGATGAATTGAAATAAATGGTTTTGAATTCACAATCAAATAATGAAATTTAAAAAAATATATTTTTCATATGTACATATATATTATTAAATAATTTATTTTCAAAAATCAAGAATTTTTGGAGGGCTGGATTAAAATCTTTGGCGGGCCGTAGTTTGGTGACCGTTGCCTTAGATTAAAAGAACGTATATCGATTTTTGCCAGTTTTGAGTTATGAATGCCACTAGATACAAAATATTAGTTTAAGTGTCAAAGAGACATATCAATAGAAGAATTGGATACAAAGATATTTAAATACTATAAGAAACTTAAAAACATCACACTAAAATAAATTACTTTTTTATAAATAGACAAATAAATCAGAGAGCTAAAGTCGTTAAAAAATAGATAAAATTTTCATTACCATGTTTTAATAAATATAGTATAACAAACAAAATATCTCACAATATTATAAGCATGCAAATAAACAAATGAATTTGGAGGTACTGGCTGAGTAAATGTAGTCGAATTTATATTTAAATAAACAAATATATTATCACAGCATATTTCGGTGGCGAAGCACTTTTCTTGGCGGATGATATTTTTTAAATAAAAATGATACATCTTCATGAACAAGGTAATAAAATTACATTTTTCTCGAACCATTGACTCGGAGGTGTCGTGACATCTCCGACGCATGAATAAATAAATCGACCGTTTTTCACTTGATATGAATATACGTAGGCAGTGGCGTAGAATTTTTTATTTTCCTAAATAGTTCGAATTTCTAGACAAAGTTTGATGTTGCTATTGTACTCTAAGTAAGTCTTTCCAACAGCATTACTTTGCCAGTACTGCAATGATAATATATAAATACTAGCCGGTACCAGGCAAGCGTTGCAATGCCGTTCAAAGAAAGAAAGTGTTTGTGTTTATTGAAGTGCTTACGGATGCACAAAATTTTAGATAAATAATTTAAATTCACTATCATTGATTGGTATCTATGACATTTTCCGTTTGACGTTTGCTGTTTGTCTTTGTCTTTTACCGATTGTCTATGGCACGATACACGCACCACCTACTGAAGGTTAATTGTACTATGAACATAGCCGTTTTGCAAGTGCAACAAAAAGTAGGCAAACTTTTATCGCAATCGGATGAACGGTATGGCAACGCATACAATACCAACAAACAAACATTGATTTTGATACAAGTTAATACAAGTTTTACTATGAATTACAGAATATTATAAATCAAACGAGTTACTATCAAGAGCCATGTGATGTGACCAATGAAAAAATCATGTTTTGAAAATGGAACGTACATACATGTTACAGTTATGACATTCATAATTAATAAGACGAAGATGAGATCAGTCATTTGATGCACCTTTAAATATGTTATGGATTTTTTTTTATTAAGATATTTTAACCAATAAAAAATGATAATTTGAAATTGAATAGAAACGTTTCAAAGATTTAGAAGACGTAAAATAGCACATAAAGGTGATGCCGACTTTACAATAGTACAGTTGTACAGTATCATTTAATGGAGATTTTATATAAAAGCCAGGTGAAAAAAATTGTAAAATGTTTTAAAAATACTCTTTCGCTTGACATGTACTATATTCCGGGAATTCCATACAGTTCGCATCAAGAAAGCTTGTTGGTGTGTAAAAACATAAATAAAAAGCTCCAGCGAAACCATTGAACCATCGGCGGCGCCACTGGCTTAAGCTTACAGCAGGTGGTCGGAAAATAAAGCACTTTAAATGCAATAACTCGTTCGCTTATTGCGTCGATTTTCTTATTGTATTCACTCTATTCGTGTCTTTTGTATTTGAATTGTAACGAAAGATTTTGTAGATAGTGCTTTTTAAACTTTCGTTGCTGGTGTGGCAAACAGTAAATAAATAAAGCTGTCGGGACTTTAAGACGATAAACTATCAAATAAAAATGTTGTGTTGGTTGATAATGTTTTTTAATTTTATTTTATGCCGACTTACAATTTTTGTCAATTTCCATACCGATACCCACTTTGGCATGGGATGGAATAATAATTGAACTTATTTACTATATCGCAGTAAAAGCTAATAGTCATTAGTCAGTACTGAAGCATATTCAATTGTATATCAACTTTACAGCTGAAATTAACGAAAGATACTAATCGAAATAAAAGATGAACTTAAAACATGTATAAATGTATATTAAAAGATATTTTCTTACAAAAAAATGAACGTTTTATACTTCTTTACTTAAAGTATAAACCTCTGATATCAATATTTTTTTCTATATCTTGTTACATAATTTTAGCATAGCCCCGAAGATGGCATGATACCGAAATATTCATCAAAACTACAGGGCTTCGTGTAAAACTAATTACATAATACAAATGATATTAACGTAATGTTTTCTGGGACTAAATTCAAGAGATCAATTTCAAATTTAGAATATTTTAATTTAATATTGGGTTGATCTCGAGTGACTTCAAAAAGCGACATCGATATTACTTCATATGATTTAAGGGATATTTAACTTTATTTTAATCGAGTTATTCCATGTACTGCCAATTCAATTAGTTATTACGTAACAAAAATTTACAATCAACATTTTCATCTTTTTAAAATATAGTATTATATAAATGATTGGCCGGGCATTTTATGCCAATTCAATTACAAGTTAACTAAAATTGGATTCTCTCTTTTACATTGTTTTTGGCAATAGTGACGTGGCATTTGTATGCACGACATCAATATAAAATTACTTAGGGTGAGTTTTCATGCTTTGCAAAACACTGGATTCAGTTATATGACTTCGTGACAGTTACATGTGGATTGGAAGATTGCTATCTTCCTGCTTCTACATTCTTAGAGCGCGTTGCTTTAGGGAGGAAAACACTAAAACATCGCGCAATGAGTTATAAAAAAGGATAATTTACGTGTTTTTCATTACCTAGGAATAAACAATACCGACGCTGTAAAAGGTACGCTTTCTGTCATAGCAATCTGATCTCTATGCTTTTCAAATTTAACTGAAATATTTAATTATATTAGTGAATACGTGCATTCAATTTTTTTATTTTTCCTTCGTACAATTATTTATATATCAAAGGAGTATTAAATGGGGGAAAATTTTAATGAAAAAAATGATGCTGAAAATTAATAATTGATAATTTTTTGCAATTCTTTTAATTCAAAGTACACATTCTGATGCCCTGAAATATGATTATTTATTTCAAACAAACATAACTATTGTATTCAATCTAAAAATATTAACGTTTAGAGACACGTGCTTCTCAAAGAGACGAAAAACGTGTCACTGCTTGTTACACATAATACGTTTTAATAGGTGAGATAACAAATTAACAATTAATTTTAAACTAAAACGCACTTCCACAAAGTCTTCCACCACCGAATCCATCTAAAATATTACTTGTCATTATTCTCGCATATCTTTTATGAATATTAAAAGAATTTTTAGTTCAATTTCTTCAAGTAGAATGTTAACTTGAAACAAGACAAGTAAATGAAATTGAATTAATTAATCGAGCCAATTATTTCAATGCTTTTATAAAATAAATCGGGATATTTTTCAATTATTACGATTATCCACCTAAAGGAAACACTTTCATATTCATTTTCATTGAATGAACTTTTTAATTTTTACGGTAATTTGACTTGTATGGTATATGTAAAAAATGTTTCCATTTATTATATATACCATCCAAATGTTTGATCTACTATTGACATCAAATTAACAGAACGATGCATATACGAACATTATTCTATACTTTAACTAGATAGCTATTTAAATACAATCTTATTATGTGTTTATAGCAAGGGATCTCTCAACCAATCAATATTATCTTTAATTATCTAGTCTAATCGAAATTGTCCCAATAGCTGTCGCCTCATAAACATACCCCCAATTTCTTACGGCGAGTAACATTAACTTTTGAAGGTTGTCGAATACATCAGAGATTGATAGTGCAATGCAATTTTATTATCTTGACCGCAGCATTTCTCCTCCGGTGTGATGGAAACCGCTGCAATACTGCACTCTTGGGACCACTGCAGTACCGCGACACTGCTATGCCAAAGGTACTGAAACCTTAGGACGTGAATACTATCAGATTTCTAAATCAATTCATTGCAACAAGGGTGCATTTTTTGAATGATTCATCGAAGTGATTTTAAGCTACCCGGTACCCGACAAACGTTGCAAGGCCAGTGAAAGAAAGAAAATGTTTGTGTTTATTGAATTGATTTCGGATGCACAATCTTTTAGATAAATAATTTCGTTTCAACTTCACTAACATTGATCGATATCGATGACATTCGCCGTTTGATATTTGCTGTTTGTCTCTTGCCGATTTTCTACACGTGCCACCTACTGAAAGTTAATGGTACTATGCCTATGACCTTTCCGCAAGTGCAACAATAAGTTGTCAAAATGAACGGTATGCCAGCGCATAAAATATGAAAATGCTTTGATTTTGATATCAAAGACCTACTTACTGTAAGTTAATTTTACTATGCCAAAAACATCCGCGAAAGTGCAAGCAAAAAGTTTCTCGAAGTTTCATTGCGATTGGATGAACGGTATCGC
The DNA here is from genome assembly GCA_028554975.1 of Himalopsyche kuldschensis. Lineage (NCBI taxonomy): Eukaryota > Metazoa > Arthropoda > Insecta > Trichoptera > Rhyacophilidae > Himalopsyche > Himalopsyche kuldschensis. The sequence goes on along the minus strand of JAHFWI010000016.1, from coordinate 3,801,287 downwards.
AGGGCATAGGATGCGAACAAACAGGCAAACAAATATTGATTTTTATATATAACATACAGTATGAGAAAAAATTAAGGGCTCTTTTAGGTCAATATACTACTCACTATTAATATTTCACATTATTCTAATCAATAAAATAATGAAATATTTTCGCATATTGTTTGACATACAAATGCGGTTTTAGTATGTGTTAAATGTTATTTAGTTACAAGAAGTAACATTTCAGGAATATGAAAAGCTTTGAGTTACAGATGTTTCACCTATTACTGATCGCACCCAACAAAAACTTCAATCTTCTCAATTTGTCCTCAATCACGATAGTTCATGACTCGTTATTCAATATTTTTGAAGACTCAACCCGTTGACTGCTAGTCTCTCATATGTTGAGACGCCTGATTGCGATGTGTTGCAAATTGATATTCAAAAATATATAGAGTTAACAATGCTAAAACTTATAAAGTGTTGACTGTCGATACTTGTTGGAATGGCACTATAATAGCTTTTGTATATATTTATTTCTTACCACTTGTTAATGCTCGCGATTAGTGAAAACTGTTTTGATTTTAATGAATCTAATGTGGAATAAATAAATACTAAAAATTTGTATAAGTGTTAATTAAAACTGTAACGGACATGTTTTTTTATTCAAAAAAGTATTTTTATTCGATCAGTGTATTTAAACGCATTCATTTTTGAAATCTTAGCTGACGGAATATTTGTAAATTGGCTCAGAAGTGAAAGGGTTAACAACAAAAAGGGATCGTTGGGTTTTATATATACCTATTCAAATAATCATAATATTATGTACCTATCCATAATCGATAGTATTATTAATAGTAATGATTTCCACGGTCATTTTGTTGTGTTGTATTACAACATACATTTGAGCTATTGCGTATCTTCCTATACATAAGTAATCGCCATTCGAATGTGAACGGGGGCTTCAAGATTTTTAGTATTGACAGCGCGAGATAAATTAAGGAGATAAAAAGATATTCTTTGTATGTAATAAAAGTGAACTACCAATTAAGTCGCAAGTGGAAGGGATTTTAAGAAGGGGACGGTATGTGTGTAGACGTTGCATACTCATACCTGACAAGGGGCTTATCCGTTGAAAACAATCAGCATTATAAAAGAATATTGAATGAAATTTGTATGCACTTATATTATTCTTAAATTATAGAACAAATTTTACACTCATTATTTTTATAAAACACATAGTAATAAGCTCATTAACACAAGATCAAAAAACACAATAAACATATGATGCCGAGCTTAGCATATTTTATTTGAAACCATTCTTATATATTTAGTCCTGATAAAATAAATGATTTAGACACTTTGAAAACTGACTTAAATACAAAAAATTCAACGCAGCACAAAATTAAAGCAATTTTGATTTTCCCAATGCCACCTTTTTCTGTTTGTGGGAAGATTTCTGTAAATATTCTGTCATTGCTAATAAAATGATAATTTGCCGTGTAAAAATGGTCCATTATTATACATCGGCCAATGCACCTCCATACAGAATAATTATAAAATGTAGATATATTTAACTATCTTTTAGCTGCAGTCATGGAATTACAATACTATCAATATTGAAGATGATAGAAATATATAGGCTTAATATTAGCTCTAGAATTATTTAAGTCAGCCTTACAATTAGTGCAAGATCAGTGAAAACAAAATAATAAAATTTTCACTCTTCGGGTGTGAACTGTTAATTCTCAGTGGAAATGCAATAATTTAAATAGATAAAACACATTTGTTTGTATTACTTCCACATATACTATTAAAAAATCAGTACCGGGTTCGCTCATCGCGATTATCTGTAACTGAGAGTAGTCACTTGAAAATGCTATGGGTGCAGTAAAAACAACGTTCTGGTTATATCAAACTAAAATTTTCATTCACATTGGTCGAAATGTTGAAATCTCATTTTAGAGTAACCCTCAAGGCACAAATCTAGTGCTCGTGCTTACCTTCGTCGAAGGATATGCAACATAAAACTAGCACACACCGCAAAGCTAGCCAAACTATCTGCCACTTTAAGTGGCCTATATTCGCCGGTCCCGGGATGTGAACAAAGAAAACCGGATCAGTGAGTTCCACGAGATCCAGCAGTAGCCGGCTAGGAGATCTTCGTACGTTTATTGCTCCCACAAGGGACTCTGTGGCGGAATGCCTTGTTACTTTTGCCCACAAAGCATCTTCGTCGTTAGATCGCGCTCGTTCAGAATTCGGGAATGAGTCTTAAAGATAAGGTGAGATAGAGGTACTCTTCGAGATAAGAAGGAAGTGCTTTCATATGTTAAGCAGTGGCGTGCACACGGCTGTGGAGACGGTGGCTCGAAGCTGCCAACAATCGCCAACTCAAACTCTTTTGTGTTTAGTACAGGATTTCTACTAAAGTTTCTTGATGGAATTTCAATATCAAATTTGAATTGTTTGAATGTCGTCGCTATTGACCTGGGTTTAGCCTTTCGGCACCAGCAACAGTACAATTTAAATTGTGTTTTTGCGAGTGTGGTTACATATATTAGATGAAATGCACTCAAATAAATTTTTGAACTGAAGTCAACCGAACCAACAAACGGGCCGGGTAGAGAGCTATAAGTCATACTACAAAGTACAAACCCTTCTCTAGCTTTTTACATAAACTTCTTTCCATAGAGAAGCTTTTGCCATGCAAATTATTTTAATATTCTACATTAGTAGTTCACATGCTTCACATTGGGAGCGAAATATTTTAAATGGATCTATACCCACATTGGGTCCATGGTTGATTGTCAACCTCATTGGTTTCAGTTATGAATCTTTCATTTTTCAATTAAATAATTATTTCTTTTCAGAGACTTGTCTACAATTCCCTCTCACATGCATCTGATTTTAAAAACGGGACATTGTAAGAGCGGTTGACTTATCACTAGTTCTGCCAAAGGCCTGTCTTAGTCCTATTTTTATTTCATCCTTTCTCTTTTCGAAGAGAGGTTGAGCAACTGAATTACATATCGTTACCTTACTTTGAAAATTTTCTAATTGGCATTTTTGCCTAAAATGACCTTTTGGTCGGAAAATTTTGTATTTACCGCATTCTATCATATACATATATGAATTTCAGAATTATCTATGGTTGAATAACGGAGGTAGCAGAATTCCTGAGTTGCACTGTATCTGCACATTTTTTAAAAAAAAATATTTGACAATGTTCTAAGATAGTCATCATTATTTCCATAATTTGATCTTTAAGATCATTATTTCTCAGCAAGAGTGTGAAAAAGTATGCTTAAAATAAGTAATTTGAAACATGTTTACTTGCTTATTGTTACAAGTGAATTTTAATCAAGCAAAACTTTAAACGCTTATATCTCAAAATAGTGTCAAGAGCAGTTAGAACCTTTTCAAAGTAGGGTGTCGACATGTTGAAATATATCCATTTAACCGTTAAATATTACAAATGATTCGCAGTTACACTATGCCGATCTCAAAGCTCTTCATTGCAGTAGTTAAAGACATTAAATAATTGAAGTAAAGATCATATTGATTTCGAATATGATACGTCACTGAATATAGCGTCTTGCGTCCGTCTCCTTCGTTGGGAAGGCTTTATTTTCCGGCGCGGTTTATGGCGACGCCTATTCTCCTGCGATCTTGTCGACGAGCAATCAAAGCGGTGTTATGGCGCTTCAAGAACAATACAACCTACATGTATGTGCGCATGTGTGTGTGAAAGGTATTTCGCCGGAATATGGAAGGCAAGATTAGTTTGTTATGGACTTTTTTACAGTTTCCTAAGCACCTTACAGATCATATCGTTTTCTCTCAAACCATATTCAGGATAATCGTAACAATATTAATAGCTGGATAACTTCTTTATCAACAATTTTCAAATCGAATAATAGCTCCCTACATCGCACTCAGTTTTCATGAAAATTTCCCAATAATAAGCCTAAACGAATATACATATAATATTGTACTAATTTTTTACTTAAATAGTCAGTTATTTATTCTATGCAAATCATCTGATATTTTTCGACTTATTTTCATATTTTTTAGTATCAGTATCGGCTTCTCTCTTCGCGATCATTTTCAACTGATTTTTGGATAAATAAATGTTTAAAAGATTGTATTATATTAGATATTAAATAATTTATGAGTGTAATGACAAATTATAATTTTATTGCATTTGTAATGTAAAAACAATTTGCATGAAAAAAAATATAATTACATTGATAATTGGCAAAGAAGGCAAAGGAGTGACTTCCAACGAAATCAAATATTATATATGATACTCGTAAAATAGTACGCATCTGAACTCACTCACGTTCATGTGAACTATGTCACATCCGAAGCAACACCGTTTGAAATAATTATAACGCTTTTCAACCAAGAATTGAAGTTAAAGCGTTAAATTTCATAATTAAGAAAAAAGCAAATCGTGTTACATTATAGGTATACTATTGTACAATTTTTGATTTAATACACCCAACATGTTAAATGAATTGTTTTAAACATTAGCTTGTATCTATTGAGAAAAGTTCTAAGTATTAGGATAAGAAAATACGTTTCATAGATACTTAAGCAAGATACCATTTAAAACCAATCAATCTGCGTCATCCCCTATTTTAGGAAGCCGAATCTGTGTAGATAATATGCCAGTCCGAAAATAGGGGCTGTTACGTCATACAAGCCACGTGTTTTATCGTACACGTGGGACAGATTCCTGCTCGCCAGCTTATCACTAAATAGATCAATCGACAATTCACTATCGAATGTTCGTACCCGCGGATTGTGTGATTCTACTGTTTGGGGAGGCTTATTGGCCGACACAAAGCGGCATTTAAGGAGAACGTGTCGTCAGTCTATATTTTTCCTAAAATGGGTAACATACTCAGTTTACAAAATCAACTTTCAAAGTAAAGTTCTCAAAAAATATCACTTAGAATAAAGATTACTTCTTTCAATATATTGACAAGATCGATCTAGTATAATTTATTATAACTGTAACTTTAAGATCAATATTTACTTGAAAATTTGTACGCTGACGCTAAGATTTAATACTTAATTTTTCTCTTAAATGTTTTCCAAGGATATAATCATGCATTTTTCATGTCCGCTCTCAACTTGGAGCAGAGAATATGGAGTCGTTACGGAGTTTATCTCAACATATTTTTTTCTACGAGAACTTCTTGTTCTTCAGTTTCTAAGCCTGTCTTTATTCGAAGAGTGTAAGGATTGAATGGATACGAGGAGTAAGACAGGACTAGTAGCTAACTAATCGCTATTGCTACGCGCCGTTTTTTGGGATCGAAATGGTGGGGAGAGATTTTTTGAAAAACAAACACCCATTGCCTTCGAACAGAAAGAAAAAATCTGCTTGTACAGAGACGATGACAACTACACCACAGACATTGTTTTAAAATACATTTTATACACATAAGTTTTTGATAAAACCTAGGGCATCATCAATCAACATTTATTACAATATGTGCTCACTATGGCTGATTTGTGTCCAAACAAAAGTGCACAGCTTTGAGAGAAAATTCGTTATATTTAATATAAATGTGATCTCAATAATTAATGTAATAATTCAAAGTACAAAGAAAATTCTGATCTGTCGCTTTTCATGAATCATTCCTTTGGTTAGGTCCTGAAATATGCACACACAACATCACCAAAATATGTAGTTTTAGATTTTTCGTTTTTCTTTCACTTATACTTACATATATTATGTTTCATTAAAAAATTGTCTGTTGTATTTTCTGGATTTATCGTTTGTATACAGAATACAAAGTAATGTTCCCACCAGATTATATTTGAGAGGCATTTTAAATATTAATTGTTTATCTCCGACTTCTAAAATCTCTAACAAATATTAATTAATTTCGGTAAATTATGGATATATGGTCACGGACAGAATTTTTGTAAAGATTTATGAAAAATAAGCATATTAAATGAAATGCACAATAAACAAATATAAACGATACAAACTGTTTACTACGCGTCAGTTCAAGTACATCCGTGCACTTGAAATGCCCGAAGATGCCGAAAGGCGAAACCCGGGTCGTTAGCGACAAAACTCATGGAAAAGTACAAAATTCAAACAATTCAAAATTGATTTTGAAATTCCATCAAACACCCTCACTCGAAATCCTTAATTAAATAAAATTATAAGCCAGTATGTATAAATTTTTTGAGCTTAGCTCGAGATGATTGGGATTCTGTCCCGTGACCATATATCCATAATTTACCTTAATTTCAAACGCAGAATCACTGAACTATTCAGGTTAGAGCTTTAAGCTCCAGTATTTATATTATTACACAATATTTTGATTCTGTATGTACACTACCTCCGTTAATAAACGACAAATATTTATTCTTGACCATTAATTTCCATATATGAATAACCAAGATAGTTTTGTGGGATATAATTAATAATGGAAATTAGAAGTAGTTATAGATTGTTGTCCTCCGGGACTATATACCTGTTCGTCCCTTCCGTAAATCACGGCAACAAGAGGTTTGTGAGTTGCCACCCTTTGGAAAACAGGGGTGCCATATTTTCACGAAATTCGCACTCAATTTTAAAAACAACATTGACTTGAAAAGATATTATATTATATGCCCTGAATTGAGCAGAATCGATTAAGATTCTCAAAAGAAAAACATAGAACAAGTTTATCGGAAAAAATCTTTGATTTTATATCTGTTATTACTATTATTATCGTATATTTAAACTGTTTATAGAATGCAATATTTTTGATTCTTTTCGTCAAATCAACTTGACAATCTTCGTACCCGTCATAATTTGCTTGTGTTGCTTCCATTTAAATCAACAGTAGCTTTAAATTAATGAAATACAAATCGACGAGCTTTGAACCTGAAATTTTTGTGCACATGTGCACATTGAATCATATGAGGTCAGACTTACATCATAAGTAAATACAAAACTGTTCTAATTTACCTTAAAAACTTCAACTACTAAAAGCAGGAAGAGTTCATCGCTTACTATTTTCTACCGAAAAAAACTGTATGGTTTTAGTTAAAGAAATTAGTTGCTTTATTGTTAATTATTTATCGAGTTTTTTGTAAATAATTGTTTCTCAATAAAGGTACGTAACGTATGCTTAATTCCATCCCTGCTCCCGACCCTTGAAATCTCCCATCCTTTCGGGACTTACTTAATTCAATCATGATAACGGCGGTCAGAAACAGAGAACAAGAAATAAATTGACCGATGACCACCCTTCTTCTGTTTGCCGGGCACCCCTGCAATTTCTAAGGGTTCATCTGACCTGGGGAAGCCGCTATTGTATATTTAAATATTAAATTGAACACACTTTAGGTGTAAGGTACCTACCTATATTATATATATTACACCAGTAAGTAGGTTTTTGATTTATTGGTATATGCTCCCACTGATTTATTGTTTACGCATTACATTATTTTGGAACTTTTTAATGATAAAATAAAATAAAAACGACAGATATAAATTAATAAGAGAGTATTTACAGATGGCCCCATGAGCGTATATGTAATACAAAGTTAAATCATTTCAGTATCCATCTGTTTATCTTTTTGAAAAAGCGCCGATGATTGACCGCAGACGTGCTCACGTAAAAATCACACACACAATTAATCGTGGTGATAAACTCATTGCCTAAAAAATAATAGTATCTGCCACCATGCTTCCCTCATATCGTGATACAAACTACGCCTATCGAAAAATGGCTCCAAGCTTAAGCCTTGATATAGTCAAGATTTAATTATTTTCAATCTACCATTATATTCCTATGCATTGTCCAAGGGTGTTTCCGATGTATTTTCTTTTTGTAAGCTAATTTTCTTTTATTAACATGCTCCTTAAGTTGATCTCAAGTGATCAGACATCATAGTATAATATATTTATTACCGTAAAGTATTATACAATCATCGCCAAGATAACATGGCACAAAAATAAATGTAGTAATTTGGTTACTTCTTCTTGAGAATTCTCCCTCGATGAAGTGAAGAAGTACTTATCGATACAACATTTTTGAATTTGTGAAATAAGAAGTAGAAATTTAATGATAGAAAAAATCCATTAATTTTGAAAAATTACAGTTTTTCATTACATTCTTGTACCAAATCTTCGTCGTGAACAACTAAGTATGTTTTCGATGGTTTCGGCGGAACTTTTTGGAAGTTCATTTTAATATAAAATTTAAAATAAATTTGATTATTCCAATACGCGGAATAATCAAAGCTATTTTATATTAACTAAGTACATATGTTGTTTATTTAAATGTGATACTTTTCCACCAAGAAATGTCAGTGTCACACCTTAAACGTTTTTCATTTAGCTAGTTATGAGCCTGAAATTTCTAATTATTTCAAAGCAGCATTTTTATTTTAGGTAAAACAATTTAAATGTTAATGACACAAAAAGTCTTTTTTTGATTTAATCACGATATCGCTTATAAGTACTATTTAAATTATAATAAACATAATTATTCTATGCAATAAAATCAATTTATATAATTAGCATAATATTACATCTATGAACCGATTGTTCGATAAACCAATTTATCTCGCCGATTAGGGCAAATTGTTCAAGTAAATCAAAAGCTGTATGGAAATCGCACTACCTGCGATACGATTGGTCAGCCCCCACCCAGTCCACCGGTCACGTGACCTCTGTTCGGGGTCGCCACCGAAGATAACAACTCACCGAGTGGGATCAGTCGGGCCTTCTGAGGTCATCTGGGCCCACACTTATTTAAATAGTGACTGGACCTCACCTAAATAAACTGACACGGTGTCCTTGGAGTACAATAACTTTAAACTCAAATTGTATTTAAATTATATTATTTTTATTTTAAATGAAGCTATGTTTTAAGCAAGGCAGCGATTATTTAGTCAAATTTTAGTATCATACATAAGATACCTGTTTACGTATATACCTATACCTTATTCAAGAATTTTTGATTACTTTTTTTTCAATTCTCTGGAAGATGTTTCAAATATTTTTTTTTAAATTATAAGCAGAGACCTAATAAAATGATGAAGGTAATAACAACTTCGAAATGAAATTTTAATAAAAAATTTACGATGCCACATAAAATTCATACTCAATAAGCGATACAAAAAATTTATTATCGTCAGTTTTTTTTTTTTAGTTTACTTTTGCACTTGATTTCAAGATTTCAAGCCTGAAGATGCCGAATTGCCAAACCCGGGTCGTTAGCAACAATACTTATGGAAAAGTACAAGTTTTAACGATTCAAATTTGATATTAAAATTCCATCAAGCACCTTCAGTCGAAATCCTCAAATACATATATTTATAGACGAACTGGTCTTAAAATTAGCAGCTTCATTGCAAATACCCTATGGCACCTTTATAACTGTACTACCATAATTTGTACGAATGAAAAAACAAGGGTGCCCTGTGATTAATTGGCTCTACGGCTTGGAATCGTTTTGCATTAATTAACAATGTTTTATTTTCAATTGTTTTATGCCTTATTCTGTTACCTACTGAAGCAGGTTGCAGAAAATACATAGAATCCCACAAAAAAAACATTATTGTTTTTGTAAAAGTATATCAAAGTGCGTCACTTATTTTTCAACATTATAATCGTGGAACTGTTTTCAATGCAAAAATACTTTTTTATTACTGCCTTTTATTTGAGATGCGTATTGACTTTAACATAATAATCATGCGCTTTTTTTCGTTTTATTAAATTAACTGACCACCTTTTAGGTTTTCGCTGTCAATACTTGGTGACATGGCATTTTCTCAGATGTGGATCTCAAGAAATCCAATATAAAATAAGTACTAAAAATATTTTGATATTTTTAAAATAATCATCCAATTTTTCATGCTTCTTAAAACAAACGAATTAAAGCTGTCAACTCGGAAAAAAAAAATAATTATAATTATTTAAATGCTACACATAAATAGTAATATTCCTGTTTTTTTTGCAGCCATTATGAACTACTGTCCCTGTGCCAAAACAGTACACTTGTTCGTTAAATCGTAAAAAAATCTTTTACATTAATTATAATTATTGCCGAAAAAGATATGCACAATAGTTTTAAAAAAATCATTTTTATTAATAACCAAGCGTTTAGGGACTTGGCATTTTCCATTTGGGGCTATTCAGTGATAAAGTGTGATATGTTTATATTTATATTCGCTCATATATGTCACAACCTTTGAATTTATTATGAATACATATTGACACCGTATATTTGCATAGGGAAATTCAGAAATGAAACATTCCTTGTAGTCATGTCGAGATCTTGTAATTCTCTATAGAATAATTCTCTATATCTCTTTATTTTTTATCTCTGAATTAAACTCAAAGTATGAATACCACAAGTCCAAAGGTGGCTCAAATCCGCCCAAACCGTAGGTATTATCACAAGTTTCAATTACGGATCTGGCCTTAGCTTCATGTCATAAGTGATTTGTATGACGTCATTCTGCAAGTTTTGAACTTGTGGCACCTTGTCGTGGCCATTGCGCCTCCAAGGACTCAGATCATCAGGGGAAATCAACTTTCACATTAGCAATATATATAATATTAAATTGTAGTGTTCTAAATAGCGTCATCATTTTTTCTGATTTTTGGATATGCTGTTTTTAGAAAATACATGTGTCCCTCAGCTTTGGCACGTTGGTACTGAAAATGTGTGAAAATTTTGAATGATTGAAAGTAGAGGAATGTAAAAAAACATCAAAAATTGTATTTTAAAGATATTTATTTATCATAATAGCTTTAAAGGCTTTTTTGCGAAATTTTCTGAAATGCCACCCATTTTGTTCTTTTTTTATAAAGATTATTATGAAATACTGTGTCTTATTGGATTATATTCTTCGATGCTGCTTCGATGAAGGCTTCATTCATATTTTTGATTTTTAAAATTTTATCAGTTCCTTCTACACTTTCTTTGTGTATGTCATTTAAATCTTGTTCCTTAAATTATTATTCATTTGACAGAATTACTGAGTGGGACTCAATCCACTTTTTTTTTGTTCATTCATTCGGCTAACTTTATCATTTTTTCCGGATTTCAGTATAACAAAAATTTGCAAAATAGAAAATTGTGTCTTATTTCTCAAAATTACCAGTAAACAAAAAAAAGAATTTTTGCCATTTAAAAATCAATTGATAATGCATATCAACGTTTACGTACGAATTAAATATCTTGCGATAGAATAAATCTGGAGTTGCTTCTCGAAGACATGAGACACGCCCCAAATCATGCAACCAAATATATATTTCAATACTATTTAATAAGCACAGTTAACATATTAGCGGCTTCTATTTGAATCACTTACAAGAAAAAACTAATTATTTATTAAATAAATTATTTAAAATCACCTTTATTTCCCCATTTAAATTGTCAACACATTTATTGCCAAAAGGTGCGTAATGTCATTTTTTATCAGTAAAATAATTGGGGCAAACAGATAATATGCGTCGTTAAAAAAACGTATCTGCGTCTAAAATTAAACAAATATTTTTATAATATCACATGGCCTCATAAATAAGGTGTTTTATTTTTTTATAATATGACTGATATTTTTACGCGATGATAAAGCAAATATTAAATACAGATAGAATTTTCAATTAATATTATTAACCTGGAAATACAATGAAATCTCGATTCTACGTTTTTGGTGGAATTGAAATGAAAAATAGTGAAACAAAAAACACAGATTAGAGCACTGAAAAATGAAAAAAATTACGTTTATATGAATGCTTTTAAATGTTTCATGTTGAACTAGAAACATTTTTAAGCCTTATTGTAGTTAAACTTTCTTTGTTACCCGAAGGATTGGGTTTACTTCTTTTTATACATAGAGGACTTCATCGAATATGTTTTCTTGGATAACTCCCAATTTTTTCAATAATTCCGTAAACATCCGATGCCATCAATTGTAGTATTTACACATTCAATTTGATTTTTTAATATTTCTGATAATAAAAAAGTAAAGATATTGAATGAATAAAAAATCAGTAATTGCACATCATTTTTTTATCTACACAGGAGATCAAGACTTTTATATACTTGTCTCAAATATGTTTTAATGAAGTCAGTGCGACTAAAACGCAAAAATTGTGCACATAAAAAATGCTTCAAATGAAAAATACTAACTAACATTAAAACTAAGCACGCCATTTTTAAAGTTCACCATTGTGTGAAGATGATCTTTTTTATTATTTCACAAACGTTTTCTCTCATCCACAAGACAATTATTCAAATATGTCATTTGAGCGCAGGAAACTCGTTGACCTGCTCTGAATTTGACTCCAAGTTTCACGAGTTGGGGTGTAAAACCGTGGAGCAGGGACCGCAGCACCTGCGACGCGCCCTTCGCGGCCCTTGCGGTCACTACCCCTGCGAAGGGGCTAATTTTCCAAGTGTCCTTACCAACTGAAATATCTCAGGAGCACACTTGTTTTAAACACCTGCTCTGGGCAGATGGAGAGATTCATCGAGTTATCCGTTCAGATTTATTAAGTATTAACGCTACTTACTCTCCCTCTACCAAATGCCCAATTTACTCGATAAATATTATTAATGAAAACCTTAATTAAGTTACAATTTAAGTGTTGAATATTTCTTATGACAAATAATGTTGTACCTACCAACCGGATTCAGCTTCCAACGTAAAAAAGTCATTCGTGCTTCAAACTTTTTTACCATAATGTCTGAAGAGGATTTAAGTTTCATTGATATCAACAATTATTTTAATTCATTTTGAATATCTCACATGGTGTTGTCCTAATTAATTGATCCATTGTGACGCCACCCCTCATTTAAATCATTTCTTTCTCTAAAAATTATTCATTACTATTACGAAAGACAATGAGAGAATGACGCAAATAAATAAAAAAATAATCAATTAATAATATTCTGGACTACATAAAGTTACAATATTTTTTGTTCATTATCTCTGATAACCAGGGCTGTGAAGTCAGAGTCTTGGAGTTGCGATTTTTTAATCGGAGTCGTCGCGGCGTTTTGGCCGGAGTCGTACTCGGGATTCTTTTTATTTATGCATATATTTACATGTAAAATCTGTCTATTGGCCGGATTGTAAGGTTGCTATTTAATTGAATACATACACCTAAATAGGAATGATAGGAAAACAACATGACGAAATTAAACTTTTTTTAGTCGGATTTGGAGTCGTGTTTTTAGTCAATGTTGGAGTCGGAGTAGGAGTCGTGTTTTTTTTCAATGCTGTAGTCGGAGTCGAAGTCGTGTTTTTTTAACGACTCCGCAGTCCTGCTGATAACAAGTTCATAGATTCATCATTAGAATCGATATGTAAATTCAATCAAAAGTGTATCATTATGTTACTAACTAAAATACCAACATTCAATTTGTTGATTGTTCTTCATATAAACGTTCCCTTTTCAAAAGTTGAGTACACTTCGATCACATCTGAGTCCAGGCTATATATAATACATCACAAAGTATTGAAATAATTTGCGATGAGATGATTTAAAAAATATCATATCGAAGCTTACCTAACAATATTTTTTCTCAACTGAAGGCTATTTGGGTCATGCCGGAATATCTTTCTGCTGATAAAGTCAATTTACGTACAATATTAAATTTATTTTATCTTAAATCGTTTCCCCGTATTTGAGGTCAGTCTTTCGATCCACTGTACTTTATATATGTAAAAAAAACTGATTTATACATTGTAAACATATATTTATCAACCATACTTTTAAAATTCATTTATGCCATTCATTAAATACGTAATATTGAAGTTTCTTTTCATGAAAAATTATTGATTGAGCAAATTAAGTTTTTTATTAAAAATGACATAGCATTAAGTATTTCTTTTACTCTTAGTTGAAACATGCATTATATTTTTTTAAATAATTTGTTTTAAGCTATCACACACACTTCAGTTAAGAAGTTATGTGAAGTGAGAGACAATACGGCAGTCTACACATCATGATAACCTTCCTTCATGACCGATCCATATAATATAATAATCGCTAATACTGACATTCTAAGACCGAAAAGCGAAAAACCTTTTACACAGTGGATTTCATAGTTGATAATTTCGACTAAAGGTACTTGATGGAATTTCAATATCAAATTTGAATCGTTTTATTCAATTATTGGTAAGCATTTCTATGCTATTACCTGGTAAATTATTTGTACAATATAACATTTAAATAACCCATACAATTCATTGAATCTCATTAACATCAAAACATTTTCCAATTCATCTAGATTGCGATGATAGCCGTTGAACATAGTGACTTACTTTTATTCTTATATAAAATCTATACAAACTATTTACTACTCATCATGTCTGAAGATGCCGAAAGACGAAACCAGGGAAAAGAACAAAATTCAAGTTAGATCCGACGAGCTTTAGAAACCGTAAGCTACATGTTTCTTATAGTCTGAATATTAGAAGCAAAGAATAATATTTTCTGAACATTTGAATATATACATATATGTATGTATATATACAATACATATTCTTTTAAGTTAGTTCATAAAGTCATTGATAAAAAATACCGAAGCGGAACAAAAGTGCGTACTAGTCAAAATATTCATTCACACGCGATTTATCGTGAAAATGAGAGTATAGATATCAAATGTCAATAAAGGTCAAAATTGTTGACTGATTGAATGACAAGTGTATTTCAACTTCCTTACGCTATATTCAGTAGTAATTTTCTATTATCAACCTTAATCACATACCATTCGCTACTTTTTACCATTCGGGTGATACATGAGGCGATAGCTGTACTCAAATAGGTAAATGTGATTTCAGAATCGCTACAAACCTAAACGTTAGATCGCAATATTATAAATCGTGCATTTAACAGTGCGTATAATATAGCAGGGATGTGAAGTCGTTAATTAAAACACGACTCCAACTCCGACTCCGCCTCCAGTATTGCCCAAAAACTCGACTCCGACTAAAAAACTTAATTTCGTCACGTTTTTTCATACCTTTCCAATTTATGCATATTCAATAAAATATCATCCAACCAATCCGGCCAATTGCCAAATTTGATATATTACATGCAAAAATAAAATTTTCGACTCCGACTCCACAGCCTTGTAATAAAGCATTGTTAAACAAGTATTGCTTATCGGCAATGTGCCTTATAAGCTCACGCGTGGCCGCGCAGCATTTTCACAGCCCCTGCGCACTATAAAAGTTGATGAATTTGACATGATACATAAATATTGTTTAAAATATCTAAAAGATCCACAACATAGATAAGCATGAATGAATAAAACATGTAAACAACAGTTATTGTAACCCCCCCCCCCGAATGCGGAGCACATGGCCTAAAACAGAAATTACTCGATGGCTTAAATTATGCCACGCATTTGTTGGATTGGCCTGCTCAGCCCGCCTAGCGCTATCTATCGTCCTAGAAGTCCTAATTTTTTGTTTTATTTTTTGAAATATATTTTTCATAAAATGTCTTTCCAAAAAATAACAGTTAACACGTTAAAAGTCACACAGGATCATTCTGTGCTTATTAAAATTCCACTTTTGCACAACTAATAATTTTTATTTTTGGCGATAAGGACGAGGAATCATTATTTCTCCTTGACCTGCATACGTTCAAAATTCGCCATCTTTAGAAAATATTATTATTTATTTAATACATATTATACTCTAAAAAGGTAGGTACATAATATATTGACACGAATACAGGAAATGATTCCATTGGAATGTGTTATGTAAAAAAATATTTAAAACAAATGTTAAAAATATCACCAATACGAATGCCAATCCATGGCAGTTGGAAAACAAAATAAAACCAATAAAACAACGTATATATACCTATAAACACTTTTGTAAATGTATTTCAAAAAAAAATTAAGAATTATTTATGTATCTTAACACCTTTGCGCCTTGTGTACCATACCAAAATTTATATTATATAATATTATTAATAAGTATGAAATTTTTCCCAACGAAAAGTTTGTTATTATCAATAATTAACCTTTGAAGGAGTATGGACTTACTTTTGGTTCAAACATTAGAATGAATGAAATTCAATGTAAAATTTTACATTACTCCGATTATTCCACGTATTGTGTTTAGTAATTGTGACATGTGTTTCAGAGGCATCTTCGAAATTACTATCGCATCAAAGTGTAATTAGTAATAAAGCAAGATTATGTTGAATTACATTCGGTATAAATTTACTCACTCCTTTAAAGGCATATCAATTTGGCACCACATAAGCCGAAAGAAATTTTAAGCTCGATTTGATTTACTTTCACATGACTTTTTGAGCTGACGACCTACGGCAAACATTCTGTATTTTTATATCTTCGTTCGTGAATGTATTCGTTCATTTAAAACATTTCATACAATATTCTATACTCATAAAAACAATGTGAGTAGAGAAATAGAAATTGTGAATATTCCGTATAATTTAAAAATGACAAAGCCACTAAGCGATTTGCAAAAATAGGGGAGGTTTTTATTATATTAAAATAAACCGGTGCAGCGATCAACAAACAAAGACAAACGCTGTAAAAAAATGTCAGTAAAGCAGGGATCTACTGTTACCGACTGTATTCCCTCATCCACCTTTGCCAGAAGCTAATTTGCATTGCATCAATTTTGCCAGTCTTCATGCGAGAAAGTACTACTACTTGATGGAAGTTGATGTATTCACTGTGACAAACACGTCATTGTTGAAAGCTTGTTTCGTATTTCTTTTTAACGGGAAGATTTACTGTGAAAATCAAACTATCCGAAAGAATCATATGATTAACATTTTAACTAGATATAAATAAAGAAAAACCTATATAGGTTGTCAAATAATGTTGGAAGTCTTTTATTATCAGAAATATACAAAAATGACTTTTTCTTGGTAATATAATTTTATGCTACAGTAAGGGATTATAAATACCATATTTTCCATGATTCTTCTTTATTATGTATGCACCAATTGTTTCATTGAATGATGATGCCAAAAAAGCTATCAACTTTTTTAAGATATTAAAAAATTCTTTTGGTAATAATGAATTCACTTAGACTTTAAAAGATTGGACTTATACTGATTCAATTAATTCATTACTTTTCCGGTAAACCTTTGATTGACAGCAAGGTTTTACTAGACACATTTAATAACGTCTGATTTTCTGATTTGTTAATATGATAATTGATTTATTTAAAAATTATACAGTATGTACAAAAAGTGATATTTGTTAAATTGAATGCCAATGGTGATACGCGCATGCATACCACCAATATAAAAAAAAACTATACACCTATTTATGTATTCGTGGACAATGATGAGTCTAAAATCATGGAATGTATTCTATATTATTTTCTGTAAAATAATGTGATTGCGTGATGCTGAAATGGCTGTCAATTTTATTTTGTTATTCCTATGACACTAAATTATGCTCAAATTTTTACATTACTGCAATTGAGTAGCCCCAAAATAATGGTGACTAAATCAATTAAAAGAGTGCATTCTAAATGTTCGCAAAAAAATTTATTGTTTTCGTTTTTTCAAAACAATAGACAAAATTTTATTCTATTGCAATGTAGGTGTTGCAAAAAAGTGTATTTTTTTCCTCCGATGATAAAATTAATTCAAGTTATAAAGTGACATGTTTACCAATGTATTGTCGCGGAGTTCTCGCATACGACCATCAAAGCGAATTTCTCTGATTTCACGTCAAGCAATACAATTTGTGACGATGCGCCGTCAGAAGAATAGCGCTCGCGAAAAAACATCGCGTGTCTTTAGGGGGTGGAGCACAACACCCGCGTCTTTGTACCATCCCGGGGGCATATGAATGGCGATGTAATAGAAAATAAAAAGAGGCAATCAACGGCGGGGCTCATCGCCAAGGTGTTGCAATCCCAAATTGATCGAGTCGAACCAGTTTTATTACGCTCATACAAACGGCAATCCTGACATCTTAAAGTGCCGTAGGTAAATTCAATATAAGGGAATTGTGTTTTGGAGTTTTTTTTTGTACCCAATGCAATGAAATGTATAATACGAACAGCTCATGGTGGCAATTACTGGGTATTTATCCTTTATCTTTCACGGGTAGACTGTTGGGTTCGATAAGGTGAAAAATGAAAGGGCCAGTTATTATATTATATATTATAAAATAATATATTAAGATTAATAACGTATTCCTTTTTCTTTACTCATTGTATCTTCAATAACTGTAATTATTTTAGCACCGCCCTCGAATGAATATCTTATTAGAAATGATTGATGAACAAAAAAACTTATCGTGTAATCTCTGTTGACAATGATTTATAAAAAAATATTATTGGCATCAGTGGCATTACGATATCAACAAAATTATAAGGAAGGATCACGAAATATCCAAAAAATAATGATCTAGTAGGTTGATTTATAATAATTTAATAATTTAAATATCAATAGCAAAAATCAAAACACCAAAGAAATGAGAGCTTGCAGGACCTTAACCCTAAGGGCCTCGAACCATTTTGGAAGAGCTCGCGAAAAAACGGTAGTCTTTCTTCTTCATCAGTTCTATTTTTTTTCTTGTCATTTTATGATGTATAGTTTGAAAATTAGTTGATTAATGAAGATAAAACAAATTCGTTATAACGCGTTAAAAAAATCTGGGTCCAATATAGGGGTCTGGAATTCTTTGCAAATGTATATTCGCAAGGTCCCGTACGATTAAAGCGGTTAAAATCTGATGAATGCACTGAAACGACTGGAAACTTCTATGTCATCGACAAGATTAGCTTGAAATATTTCGAGCAATGCTGATGCATATAAGTTCGATTTAATTGTATATAAATGAAATGTCTTAAATTACTTTTTGAATTTCGAATAAGATCATTAAAGTCATCATTAAAGTTATCATCAAAAGTTCATCGATGTTCCATTAGTTCTTTTTTTACTCACGTTTTAAGCCGTATTATTACATAGATGGGTTCTCATTATTACTGCACAACTGTTATCACAATGCCTGTGATTTTACAACGTGCACTACCCCTTTCAAAGTATAGGATAATGACAATTAAACTTCAATGAGAGTCGTGAATGTTATCAAAAAACATTATCAAGACAGGAAGGTAAACGGTGCATTATCACGTGCAGCAGTAGTAAGCTTTCATGAAATGCACCTTAATTAAAGTTTTCACATGCACATAATCGAGATAGTTTACATGGTATAAAAGCTTTGAAATGTGCGATTACTCACTAGCAAGTATCTTGACTAAAATAAAATATCATGTTAATTATGTATGTTTATCGTTTTTTAGATAATTTACATTAAGTATAATATTTCGAAAAATTTTGTCTTTTTGTGATTGATGTGATTAAGTGAAAATAAAAACGAAGGTGTGATCTCTAAGATCCTCTGCTGGAATCAATGTTCAATTACAGTGGAGCCCCGATGAATAATCGATGACTCTTTGATAATCTTATGAAATGCTTCTCCTACTTTTAAGCCATTTCCGCCCCAAATGTCCAGCATATGGACCCTAAATAATTATTTTCTCGACGAAAATTCTTTACGAAAACCGCATGTAACTCAGAAGCTAAACCTCTATTTGCTAAAGAGAGTATGGATACTTAGAAAAAGGGACTAGGACCGGAATAGTGTTAAGCTAATCGATTTCGTCAGGTCTCGTTTTTTGGATTGGATATGTGACCATTGCGGACAAAAAGAATGAATAATTCTCGATTGAAAAATAAAACTTTCCGGACAGGGATTTGAATCCGTGCGCTTCGCAATCAAAGCCGATGATGTTGACACTCGACTTCAAATTAAATTATTTTTCACGCAAACCGATCTTATTGTTGAAAAAGTTAAGTAAAATATATTTCTTTTTAATACTTAATGATTCTCAAACTACCGGATCAAGTCAATTGTTCACCGTATGTATACGTGTAAGAAATTTTCAAGGTACTGTGAAGTTTCTTCCTGCCGGGGTGTATAAAGTTTGAGAGCACCACCCCCACTCTCCTCGGTGCTCGGAAAATAAGTAAAAAGACCATCTGATTTGCATAAGTGCATCGTTAAGGGTTGGTGGAGGGTAACTATTGGGTGGCAAGTGGGTGTAATGCGTCTGTCGCGAAACCGCGCAGGGTTGTTACGTCATAATATTGTAAGGGAATAGTAATTATAACTGGAAGTTAAATGGGTTGGAATTTTTATTAGAATATTCTACTTCAATATGACGACCCCTAGTCAAGGAGCTTCCAAAATGTAATTGCGCAATTTGCATAGTATTGAAGTATCGATCTACATAGTTCTATTAACACTGAGCAAGAATTCCGTCACTAGTTTTATTAACACTAAGTCTGTCAATAATCGTAATGTTTATATCATTCTTGTCATATTCAGAAAAAGATAATTTTCGAAAAATGTTTTGGTCATCGTCATCAACTAACTGATCATTGTCAATCAACTGTTAACCAGTTAAAAATTCTCGTGATGAGCAAAACCTGTCTTGATCTTATTCTATAAAGAATATACATAATATTCGGTCACCAAACTACGGACCGCCATATCTTATATATAAAACCGAAACGGCGTATGTATGTCTGTGGGTCTGTAATTCCCTTTTGCATTGTTGGTCATTAAGTTGCCATAAAAACGAATATGAAAGAAAATATGTTTGAATTTTTCCCGGCTTTTATTAATATAATAATGTTTATTATTTACGTGAAGGTATTATTTGACATTTCTTTGACAGCAAATTAGATTTTTTCCTTGAATTTTGACATTTTAATGGGCGAGAATGGGGCTGTCTTAGATTTTGTGATATAATTATGTCGAATGATATAACATTAAATAATTATTGGTCGCTTAGTCCGAGCGACGCCGGGTAGCAATACTAGTATAATATAAATATCAATCCAGCCCTACGAAAATTCTCGATTATTGAAAATAAATTATTCAAATAAGAAAAGTTACTTTTTAAAATTTACATTACATTGGCATTACAGCTAATGTCAATGTGCCAAATATTTTTAATTGTGAAATTTTGAAAGCGAGATTAACTTGATGATTAATAATAAATCAGTCGTGAAAAACTCAACGATAAATTACATACACCCGGGCGAAGATCTCTTTTTCAATTGAAAAAACTGACCTTGCCGGGAATTGAACGGGCCCACCTGATCGCTAAGACAAAGCTTTTACCACTAGGCCACAGGGATCGACATTTTATGATTAAAATAATGTGATTCAAGTAATTTATAATGCGTAAAGCTATACTATAATACATCTTTACATGTTTATGTATTTTTCAAGACATTAGATGCCTAATATAAATAAAATTAGCAACCCTTATCGGTAATGTTCGTTTCGGTATTTTCATTTTTTTCAATTATCACCACAACGAGTGTCCAATTAATTCGTCGCCGAATAGGTTAAATGGGCTGTGTGTAGTGTGCATCGTAATAAAGCGCAGTTAAAAAGTGCCGTGCACCTTGGCCGCCCGCGCCGGAAGTGTTGACGACGCTAAGAGTCGCGACGACGCCGACGCCTCGTAATTATAAACACAACGTCATTCCGTATCGCTTATTATCTTACTTTACGGGGGAAAAATTAGAACCACAATACGGCGTTTTCGAAATTTATTTAGTTAGATAGATAGTGGTATCGAATCGTAAACACCAGTACTTCACATTATAATTCATAATGGAAACTACACTTTGATTAGTTTTAGGTATACTTATCGGTCCGTGGTGCAGTGGTCAACGCTGTTGTCTTTCATCTAAGCTCGAGTCCCGATATGAGTAGATTTTTTCATTAGATAAATCGATTGTGTTCGAAGGCAATGGGCCTTTGTGTTGTTAATTACCCCTACCCACCTTTCGTAGAGAGCGATTAGCTAACCACTACTCCTTTCCTCGTCTTCGTATCCTTCCAATCCCTACTCTCTTCGAATAGGAGAGGTTGAACAACTGAGTAACAAGCAGCTCTCACAGAAAAAACAGGTTGAGATAATCTCCGTAAGGAATCCATATGCTCCAAGTTGGAAGCGGCATAGTTTTAAAAATCAACTTAGACGTTTACAACATAATGACGAGTTGAATTGTACCAATCTAAATGTTAGTTGAGTCAATTCCAGTTCAGTTATTTTCACTCCCAATTTGGAGCGTGAGCTGTCTGTTTGAACCAACAGAAGGTGTTTTTAAGTGAACTGACAGTTATTTAGTTTTTGGAGAATAGAATAAAAAGAAACCTAAATTAAAAAAAATAGCTATTAGATAATACCTCTCGCTTCGCTTCGTTTTGAGGAGTGGACGGCCAGCATTATTATTTTTTTTTAGGAAAAAACGTCAGTATTTTCGGCGTCTGTATTTCCATTAATAAATAAAGACAAATATCAAAATAATACACGCACTGTTCTTTGTAAATCATCTCACTTATTTAACAACGGTCTTATAGTACCAGATAAATAACTTAATCTTCTTGAAACCCATAAATTTATGTGCGTAAATTATAAGCTCTTCAAATAAATATTTCAAAGGCGATTTATTCCACCTATTTTAAGGGAAATCTTACTAAACTTTTCAGTAATTAACTTCATTCGCTCCAATTTCTGAAGTAAAATATGTATTTACTTTCACGAAAAACAATGAAAAAGCTTTCGTTTTCTCAGCGATATAATTAAAATGTCCCACTCTCTTCATATACTTTTTAAGTCGAAGTCAAAACAACATTTTAATTAGCAGCAATTTTAAATGCCTTTAAAACTACTAAATCATTTTGTTTTCTATTCGTTTACTTGTGAATTTTCTTCTAAGTCCACATATTCAATATATAAACTACCAAATACACGATTACTTAATCAATCCAAGTGGAATTTAGTGTCATTCCGTTGCGAAAAGAAGGTTTGTCTTACAAAAACAAAACACATTTTCTAGTACTTAGTATATTCAGTGTTGCTAAACTTTCTGTTAAGAGCAAGACTATTTTTCAAAATTCAGATCATGTATATGACTGACATGCCACGGAGTATTATAGTTATCAGATGCAATTATGACAAAGAAAGTACTTTCAACAAAATACAAGTGAACGTCGATTGATTGATTCTAATGTCTACTTTACAAATGTGTAAGTGCGAACTGTAAATTTTTGGTGGAACATTTTGGTTCCATTTCAATAAATAAAACACATAGTTTATTGTACTTCTTTGACATAAATTTTGATATCAGGATGGTGATTAAGATAAATTTCAGTGGATAGAGCTACAGTTAGGTATGGTGTTAAAAACAGAAGGGTTATCAAAATCACAGCACAAACATTTATTTTCAATGCACCACATGAAATTCCATAATAAATTATCTTTGCTTCATTTAAACATACATATGCGTGTTAAATAATTGTATTTAATAAGAAATTTTATCATTAAATTTTCATCAAGATTATTGATTTCATTTGTACAATTAAAAATAAACTATTAAAATCTTAGCCGTAAAACCCCAAGGACAAATTTGTGGCTCGGGATTAAATTCTCTCTACTACTGTGGCTTAAGTTACGACAAGTAATTCGATTGTAAATATGTTTCATTAAATACAATTTAATAATTGATTCTTCTAGCATTATAAAAATAATTGTTGAACATTGATTGTACATTATTTTTATGATTCTTATAATTTTTATATATTATATAATCTGAAAGCACGTGCGTGTTCTTACATAAGGCGTATCTACTGCTGTTATTCAATGACTCGGCAACGGTTGGTTCAACTTCAACAGCAGACAGTACTATGGAAAACTTTTTAATTTGAATTAATTAAATTATCCCCTGAGCTTTTTCCGTGAGATGGCATTGTCTTACACGCCCTTGTTTCGCTACAATAATATCTATTATTATCACAGTGATATTACAGACTTTATATTAATAAGCTCAAATTTAATCCAATACTAACACAGAGGCCGCAAAATATTTTAATTTAGTACCTACTTATATACCTATGTAACTTAGCATCATTTTAACACCAGCAAGAACTTTAATCCTATTCTTTTTGATAATATACCTTTAAGATCATTAACTCTAATCTTTTACGGGTTTTACACACAATAAAATTAGCATTATCGGTAGTCATTGCTAATCCATAACCGAAATAAGTTAGGTATTACCACTACTTATAAGCATCTTATATTAAAACAAAATTTTTGTCACTTTTACTGACCGACAATATTCTAAATACACGTTTCTGTAATGACTTATGCACACGATGAGCGAAACCGTAATTTAAAAAAATTACTTATTTATTTAAAACTATTTGTGTACCGATTTCATATTTTTTTGTACAGTGAAGACTTTGTAGATTCGGTCTTAATTATTTGATAAATTGTGAAACAATGATTTAATGATTTATTTTATAAATATATATCTATACTATCGGATTCGCTCATCGCGGTCATTGTCAACTGATGGGAGGTACAGAAGTGCACCATCGTTTAAACAAGCAACACTTATAGACTTAATTAATCTTGCTAAGCTTTTGCATTATGAACGCAGTATTTTTTTATTTCTTGTCAGTTGATGATGCTCGCGATGGGCGAAACCGGTTCTGATTCTAGTAAATCTAATGTGGAAGATTTAAAAAAATGTGTTATTATTTTTCAATATAATTATGTTCGATACCTTCACACCAAGAATTGACAGTTTACTTCATAACTTGAGTATGAATGATTCACTGGACGCACCCTCTGAACCCTATCTTATCTATGTAATTTTCATTTTCTTGATGTTTTATCCCTCTTTGATTTTATAAGCAACTTTTAAAAAAAATGTCCCTAAAATGTGTATTTGGATATAAATGGAGACATAATTAATCGTATAAAAACATACTCACACCTCCCCTTTCAAACTGTGATGATAGTTAGCATAATAAATATTTCATATTCTTGGAATAAAACATATGTAAAGATCAATTTTAAATATTGTATATGTACAACGAAAAATCTTGTACAACTCTCATTTTCATATTGTATTAAAATTCAGCTATTCTTTAGTACAAAAGAATATTACGCCTCTATTACTTTGCATTGTTCCATCTTCTTGCCAGATGACGTTTGCAGTATTCTAGTGTTCTTCACCTATTCGTTCGTATAAAGAAGTTTTCCTTAATCCCCTTTCATTCAACGCCTTGCACTTCCTCCCCTCATAAAAAGACTCTTTAATATTTTGGATTATCAAAATGTATTTAACAACAAACCAAACTTTGTCATCATCAGCTGTCTAAATAACTTTAAATGAATTTCCTTACATCCACTTAAAAATAAATCTAATATCAGCCAATTCGGCTACTAAATTACGTACATATTTCACTAATCAAACATTGTATATACCTAGAGACTTTAGTGCATTGTTAAAGGAGAAATATATTAACAAATAAATTCAAGTTAAGCTCAATAAATTGAAATATAAATAGCTTAGATTAAAAATGAATAGAAAAATCATGCAATAAAAATATGTATTAATCAAGGACGCCTCGATACGAGGATTTAAGCTCTTGGGGGAAGCATCTTAGTAGGAGGTAAGCTTAAAACGTTACTAATAATTAAGATAAGATTGGTTACCAAAACTTTCATTTAAAATAATTATTACTAACAACGAGTTAGTGATATGTGTAATTTTAAAAATTCAAAGCTTCGGTAATATTAAATATAAAGACTACTAATTATTTGGTCAGTTTCTAATTCGATAAATGGTCAGTTATAAATACTTGAAACGGTCAGTTGAAAATAATAAATGGTAAGTTAAAATACATTACTGACCGTTTTATTTAGTAACTGACCACATTCACACTGATACAATGACAACTGACCGTTTATAATATTAACTGACCATTTTGATTTTTCACTGACCATTTAGTTATTTAACTGACCAAAACTTGAATTAGTTACTGACCTATTAAATACACGCCAAATATAAACCCAAATTTTCTTTCAGTTCAAAAACTACAAAAAATCGATCTGTCACAATGTATCATATAATTTCAAAATAAAATTGTTATGTTTTCTACACCAATACGTAAATGTATGTTTAAACCTAGTTCTGACGAGGGCGTATCAACTATGATATATAGGTAATATAATTTTTGTAACACTAAAATAAATTGCAACTAAATCACAGTGTAATAATGGAGTTCTACGAAGTAAAGGCCAATGCAATCAATAATAAATATATATTTAAGGATTAATTGTGTTGGAACACACTATCTCAAGATATTATACCATCAGAGACGGTTGGTGACGGGGTGTTGGGGGGTGCAAAGGAAGATTCAACCATTTTTGCAAGTGTTCTTTCCTATTCATTGGATTTTAAAACACTTCTATAGCATGGGCTTTCAATTCAGATGTTCGCAATACCAACTGTTTCTCTTTCGTAGTACGGAAAAATATATGAATCTTCCTTTTGCACCCCCCAGCACCCCGTCACCAGCAGTCACTGTATACCATCTTTAATTTTATAAACTTTTTGTTATGCGTACATAATAAGAAATCTTGGGAATATTCATTTTTGTAAAGCTAGGAATAAAAATACCTGAGTCAACAAATGCTCGAATCGCCATCTGTGTGACAACGGGGAAGGTTATTCTTTCCCAACATGTGCAATAAAGCTTTTATGAGTATGAAGGTAAGAAAAATAATCATAAAATTAAGGAATCTTCTGTAAAATTATCAACTGCTACACGTCTCCTCACACATGTGCACTAGGTATAACAGCCCAGTGAGAATATTTAGACTTCACCTTCCAACGTGTTTTCAAAGCCATCGGTAATCGACCCAGAGTTCATAGGATGGTGAACCTTTTTTGTCTGCCATTCGAGTAACAAAAGTATGTAGAAATCTACTTATACAAACAATAAGGAGTGAACAATCAAAACGTCCGATTATTATATAAATTGAGTTATAATTGGAAAAAATGGTGACTTTCAAAACGAAATACCTTCATCAATGTCCATATTAGACGTATCACCGAACCCAGGACATAACCATATAATTTGACATAATTTTATCTTATCTCCACTGCATGTATTTATTTACAATATATATTTATTTTTTTGATCGGCAAATCATATAACGCTTTTATGCTATTATCTGTAAATTTTTGGCTGAAAGGCATTATTTAAATAAATAAAACATACTATATAATAACTACTACCATATATCGTGGGTGTAGGAACATACGGGCGAAACTACAAAAACAACGAACTGAGATAAATGGCAAAACAGTTTCTAATTTTGAACTTTGTTCATACGGATTTGCAAGAAAGCCGAGTAATATCTGGTAAACCGCTCTTCGTACAAGTTTCATATTTTGATATCTTCTAGAACTGTATGACAATGCCATATTTAGCTCAAAACTGCCATTTTTGTAGTTTCGCCCGTATGTTCCTACACCCACGATATATTCTAATACATATTAGGACCAGTTTCGCTCATCGCGAGCATTTACAACTGATGAAGTTCAGTTGGCAATGCTCTTCAGTTGGATATTTGTAAGAAGTAGGTACTATATAATGTTAATTGTTTATTTAAATGTTTTATCAATTTAAACATTTTTTTCATTATTATCATTGAGGACAATTCTAGTTATAGAAACGATGTATTATCTCTGAATATTAAGATAAAAACCTCAATGTCTTATTGAATACTGTACTGAACTTACACAGCAAAGTATGTACTGAAAAAATCCAACTTCAATTAGAAATATCTAATTTAAGCTAGTTATTAATTTGCTAAATACGCACGTAATGAAATTAGCACGAATACCAAATGTTGACGACTGCTTCGTTTACCTAAATATACCCCCCACAGTATTATCATCAAAAGCATGTAACGGAGTCTGGAAAACAGTCACATCGAAGGTGCGTTGAAACACGCAGGTTTTCAAATAGATGCACATGGTCACCACGTGTTGAAAGTTGAAATACAAAGGTATGCCCCTTGCTTACTCACACAAATGTACATAGTAGTGTGCGAGGTATTGTGCCTGAGAATTTACAAAATAATAAACAATATATTTAAATTATATTGAAAGACATTTCGACGCAAGAAAAGAAAAAGGACGATACACCCATTGGTGTAATATAATGTAATCTTATATATAAAACTGAAACGGGGGATGTATGTCTGCAATTCCCTTTCGCATTGTTGTTGCAAGTTCAAACAAACGAATTGATTTCGCTCGCAAAAGTTTCGACGGTAAATTTGTTTCGTTATCAATGTGTGTGTAGAGACTCCAATTACTCGAGTATCGAGTAGTACATATATAAAACCGAAACGGCGTATGTATATTTGTGGGTCTGTAATTCCCTTTTGCATTGTTGGTCATTAAGTTGCCATAAAAACGAATATGAAAGAAAATATGTTTGATTTTTTTTATCGGCGAAGACATTTAGTCAAAATGTAATAAATTAGTCTTCTACTGAACTTTTCCCGGCTTTTATTAATATAATAAAGTTTTTAGTTCCGTGAAGGTATTATTTGACATTTCTTTGACAGCAAATTAGATTTTTTCCTTGAATTTGGACATTTTAATGGGCGAGAATGGGGCTGTCAATATATGAAAGGGGCTGTGAAATGTCAATGCCAGTCTGAAATGTTCATTTTAATTCCATTTTAATTGACCTAGACTTTTGAATTTTGAAAAAAGTTGTTTCAACTTGGCCCGTCTGAATTTATGCGCCGAGCTGAACATAACCCCAAACTGGTCCGAGCGAAGCCGGGTTCGAATACTAGTATTATATATAATCCACTGCTAGTGGTATTGCGCTCAGTTCCCAATATCCACTGCTAAAAATCACTAAAACATTGTGGACTCGAGTCATATTTGGAAAGTATTTCAAAGACAAATATTTAATACGGTGAGAAAAATAAATACATTTTAATTCTACAGATTTTTTATATTTTTGTAGATAGCTATTTCGGCTTACGCCCTCGTCAGAACTATAGCCGAAATAGCTATCAACAAATATATCAAATAATTTCTGTAGAATTAAAATACATAGTTATTTTTCTCACCGTATTATAATGGAGTTCTGCCAAGTAAATGCCAACACAATCAACAAATATTTAACAAGACTATTATGTTTCATCAAAAAATTTTTTTTCTGCTGAGCTATCAAAATTTTATACACCTTTAGTTTACAACGTATTTATTACAATTTCAATGAAACCGCATTAGTAAGACTCAGGAAAAAGTGATTAATTTTCAACCGCAATGCTGTCAATACAAAAAAAATGTTTTTTTTTTTTATTAATGTCTAAGTAAAAATGCTATGACATTTTCTGTTTCGATTAACGAAATCTGATCTTTTTCGAGTAACTGACATGATATTACAATCCTGATGGATGATACGCATTTTTAAATAATATCCTTATTGTACAAGAATACATTTAGATAAAGCATTATGCTGCGATATAATTCAATACATATGTATTTATTTCAAACACAATAAAGAAAGAAAAAAATCTAGATCCATACATTTTTATTGTTCTACATATTTTATTTGCTCAATTTTTATCGTATTATTTTAGTTCAAAATTATTATATTTTAAACATATTCGTGCTAGATAACGAGTTATAAAATTTTGATGTTTTGCTTTAGAAACCATAATTTTATGAAAATACACTGTTATTTTTTCACCGTGTAATAATAGAGTTCTACTGTAGAAAAATTTTACTGTAGAAAAAAATGCTGAAAGATTGACAGTTAAAACAAATAATATCGATTCAAGAATTGGTTCACTGAAATACGCTCATGAACACATTCTCCTAAAATATATTAATTTATTTACAAAAAATCATTTTATTTATTTATTGTTCTGTCAGTTATAATATTCAAGATGGACAAGGTAAATAAAGCATTTACGCTTGCCGCACAGATGTTTATCGGTATATCCCAATCTGGGAAAATTTCTTTATCGCTGATTTTATTATCTCCTATTACCTTTCTACTTCGTTATAATAGGTAATCTGTCACGTTCTACCTTTAGGTGCACATTTGGTGGCAATATTTCCGGTTCAAAAATGTTCGCCAAAAATAACGTTCCATACTTGAATCCGTTTTGTATCGAAACATGTTTTTGACATAAACATTCATGTAGGTACCAGATTAATTAGTTGAAATTCGAACAGTGAACATAATATTCTTTTCAACCAGCTGTAACTTGCTGTTATTTTTTTCTCGTGCGTGCGTGCGTTTTTATGATATCTCAATTTTTTTATTGTCATTTTAAATGTGTACACTGTCAATTCTTGATTGAAAGGCGATATATTTTAATATGTTTTATAATGTGTTTTTGTCATCCAAATGCACACAAAGTACAGCATAATTTAAATAAGCCATATTTGAATAAGAAGAAAACTTTAGAATTTCTTTATGTGAAATTTTCATAACAGATCCCCACAAGGCTCGAAAAACAGCATTCCAAAAAGAAATGATAATTCAAAATAAGAACTCACTTTTATGTAAGAGTTGTTATTTATGATTTTGTTTTAAAAAAAATAAAATTTATTTCAATTTTAAATTCATGCTCATTTATGTAAATTTTGAAAAGTACCTACTGAATTAGTGAAACACGATAGTTTCAATTATATCATTGGTTGTCAGTAAATGTATATTATGTCAGTTATCAAATTTGTATTGCAAGAAAAAAACATTTGGAAATAAAAATTGTACAATACAAGACACCAAGCTTTCAAGTGCCCGGCATTGTAAGCACACACTAAATACGTCACAGATAGAGCTTTCTATAGATTTTTCATTCATCTTTATGGGCTGGATAATTATTTTTACATGGTAACATATTCTGTATGTGATTTTAAAATTTATGTCACACGATTTTATCGTTTCGTTCCATTCATTCCAAATTTGAAAATAGTGTATAACGTAATAAATAGCTCGCTCTAGTATTATTGTATTGGGTTTCTCCGGGAATCTCAAAGGTGAATTATATTATTATTTTCAATTTACGAACATGATCCTACGAAATATATCAGTGTGCAAGTTTTGTCCAAGTGTTGGTGATAGGAGGTACATGGGGCGGTCGTCGGTAGTTCGCGCGGTGGCCATAAGCGCCACCGTACAGGCTCCCTGTTCCCGCTCTCCTCACTCAGTACGGCGGCGAGACTCCCTCTCGCTCGTTTTTACGGTGGGGATGCGCGAGTCGGACGCTCTCCAGAATTATTGTTCCTCTCACTCGGTTCAGTCATTCGGCGGAACTCTGCCGTGTTTATACCGTTATATTGTAGTGATACGCGACTCGCGCGGCATTATCTTCCCCGTGGCCCCGACGGACGCACGCAGCGTCCTATGCCATGGTGGCAAGAAGCGAAAGCATGTTCGGATGCTATAGTGACAGTTATTCATACCGTCTGTGGACCTTGGCCAATGTTTGGAACACCTGTCAATGTGAGTAGACAATACAAAAAAAAAAAAACAGCCACCGGACTCCGACGCACGTCTGTTTTCACGACGCCTCATTTATTTTCCAAACTTTTCCGCCTGTTGAAGGGTGATCGAAGTTGTCAAACTTTTCCGATAACTCCAAATTTGGCACATCAATAGAAAAACCTAATATTTAGCCTTAAATTGCAACTATCGTATAGTTATTATTAATGCTTTATTTTCTTATAACGCTTTTATGCTTTTTTATTTTTTTTTTACAACTGTCAACATTCTATCACGATACGCATTTAATTATTGCTATTTCAGTAATTTAAAAAAAGAACAATTTTTCGATTATGTTATATTTTTACTATACTTACTAAAATTTACAAAACATTTAAAGTGCACATTAAAAAAGCATTTCAGAGTAACATCTATCAAGATATAGTTTCGATTAATCTTTCCGGTTTTAAATGTAATGTTTATTCGTATGAAATTGTATTCACGTAAATATAACATTTCGCGCACGGAATAAGATGCGAATCTTTTAATCCGTTGCCCACATCTCGGTTCAGGAATTCAGAGATAATTTATCTGCCGAATATAGGCCAATCTACCTGCGGAAGCCATCTCTGGGTCAATTATACAAATATTCAAGTGACTGATTATTCGGTGTAATTTTCGCCCAGTGAGTCATGGGACTTTGCGAAGAGCAATCTCATAATGAAACTCGCACTAATAATATATCTCCTTCCAGCTAAATAATGCCACGCATTCGCTTCACAAAACAGAATAATAATTACTATCGGAGAGTAGGTACGCTGTACGATTTTCGTTTGCACAAGCTTTTCGAATTTCGAACAGTCAGTCGGTGACATCCTTTCCTGCTCTCATTTCGCACCGGACCTTCGGCGGTGGCGGACGAAGTTACCTTTCGCAGTGTTCGTTATTTAAAAAAATACCGTTGTGAACTTTGTTTTATTTTGAAATGTAACTGTGCTAAATACGAGGTGAAAATGAGAAGTAAGAAATTGCCGATTTCAACAGCCGCCAAATACGCCGCTTACCGTAAGCTTTTTTTTTTGTTTATGATTTATTATTATTTATGTTTGGTTATAAATTTAAAAAAAAACATTTGAAATCCTATAATATATATATTATTTACATTACAACTGGTTAAAAGTATTATATTAGTTAATATTATTACTGTAGTTTTCTTCTAGTGCTATAAAGTGACTAATTTATTTACAACCTTACACCAGTTAATATAACAAACAAAATGCCATTCTTAAAAGGTGTCACAATATTTATATACCTGTCACAATCATAATTACCTGTTTAAAATACCCCACTCAAAGCTCAGCTTTTGAAGTACCTGTAATAATTCTTTTAGACACCTGTTAGCTTCCGTAAACTGTTTACAAAACGCCCATTCTTAAAGAAAAGATAATCGTTTTACCTTTGCCGTAAATATTGTATCAACATAACAACAGGTACAACAAAAGAATATCTGAAAAGAACCCCTCTTGAAGAATATAATATATACAGCATTATTACCTGAGTCTTTTTTGTAACCTGTTTAATTCTAAGCTGTTTTATATTATGGTATACAAAAGATTAGACAGGGTTTCCGCCCATAATACAAACGCACGCCTTCAAATCTTCCGTGTTAAAGATATACTGTTTTTTAATTTGTGATTTATTTAATATTAGTTTATTTTTAATATGAAAACGTTTTTTTATCAATCAATCAATCTATTAATGGCGGGCGTGACTTTGGTGTTTGTTTGTTACCTTTTAGATTATTATTAGTTTACATTTGTTTAATGGGACGCGAGACTGAAGTGGCAGGTGCTAGCCATTCATTCGCGTCTTTGTGTTCGTCCTGAGATCTTTTTGAAGAATGTTTACCAAGCGGGAAATAGGGTATGCGACCATTTTAAAAGATCAACCGATTTGTTTTACGATCGCCGCTTGAAACGTTATTATTGTTTTATTTTCGACACCCATAACTAAGATGCAGGAAATACCCTTACAGATTTCAAAGGACGTAAAAATACCTGGGTTTAAATGGAATACAACGTCCCGCCAACACACTTAAACTTATTTTTAAAAAAATCGATACGTACGAAATATATTCACATTCTTTTAATATTATCATTGAGTAAATTGTAAAGAATATTTTATGCATATCAAATCAGTATAAAACGAACAATATATATATATAAATTTCAACTGAAACTTTTAATTCTTCTGTACGTAGTTATTGTAAATTTCAGATAAATACCTATTTGTACTTTATTCTTAAAGTGTTATTTTTTAACTGACCACTTTATTTTACATACATAATTAGAATGTTTTACGTATGTTCTGAATTTAAACTATACAACAAATTTAATAATTTCTAATATGTACTGTTCCTATTATCCTGAAAATATCGTTTTTTATCCATGACAACATTATTTTACGTGTATACCAAAAATGATTTTTTTTGAACTTTTGTTTATAGAATGAAGATTTTATTTTTTACATTTATGAATATAAATAATTTTAAAGAAATACTATTACGTTTCAATATCATCATGTTTTTTTTAATATCTTCTATTACTGAGATTTTGTTTTCAATTTTTGTAAGTATACTGCCATCTCTCGGCAAGTAGACGCACTAATAGTAATTCTTCCCCTATAACACGAGCGCAGCACTATACGGCAAGCCTTTGAGCAGTTCCTGTTTTATAAGGATGTAACAATTTTTTACCCTATCTTTCTAAATAAAAGATCTATATTTTATATCTGATAATATTAGATATTGAAATAAGCGTTCAGCGCAGTAATCAATTCTCTGTTAATTAATTTTTTTTTATCCAACATTGCAAGACTAGGTATTATTTTAAAATTTTATTCGATATTCTTTCTTAATATGTTTCTGCCGTAACCTTTTGGAGATAAGTCGATTCATTTTGACCTTTGCTTGATTTGTTGACCAATTTTGCATCGATCACGGGAAATTTATTAAACATGAGCACTTTTAAATACAAGATTATAAGCTTTACCTTCTTTGTGCATCGAAAATAAAAACAGATGACGCGCCTAAAGAGCATGCAATTATCTCTATTCACGAGTGCATTCAACTACACTTAAAACTTAAAAATATATTCACGTGATAATTAATTAATTCAAAATTAAGTTCATCAGTTTTAAAGAGACATAGAAACTGCAGGAATAAAGAGAAAATACATCATTCATACTTTTTAATATCATACATATATTTTTATCTAGTTTTTTAAACAAATACCGCAAGCTTGATTATACTAATTAGTAAATACATATTATTAATAAAGACTATAACCGGTTTTATGTACTATCAGTTAAATGAGATGAGATGAAAATCGGTACAAGAAATATTGTAGCTTACTTTTTGTACGATATAATGCATTTTCATCAAGAATTGACAATTTTATACAAGAATGACATTTATCATGTAATACTTAATTTTTTTAATATAGTTTCATTGTGTTTTGGACAGGGCTTAATCTGATGGCCAAATTTTTTGTCTCGATTTGGTAATTTGTGTATAAAGATCAAATTCTTGTTGGCCGACGGTAATTTGCGAACTGATATTATCATGATGAATTATCAACAATAGCTGTAATATAAAATTTTAAAATACATTCGTTTCCGTAGATCTAAATTTGTTATTATTGTCAATCATACTGTAGTAATTTTAAGCCTAGGTGGTCAGTGGTTTCTAATTAATTGTTTACTTCTGCAGCGATAACTTTTAATTGCCAGAATTTGCGATACGGTTTATTAATACAATTATATAGGTAAGCATTTATTTTCGATATGAATATGCAATTGTATTTTGTACAATAACAAAGTCTACAACGGTATCTGAAAAATGTTTTTGCTATTGGGAAGATTCGCAGATTTACTTAGTCCCCTTATCATTTCTTTCCTGGATTTTAATGACTGCGGACAATATAATTAATATATATGTTGTTTTCAATCAATTCTTACGTAACATAAAATGCGAGTTTATGTTTGTAGGTATTCTAAAAGTTATCTTTTGAATACATATAATTAAAACTAGTAAATATTTACTAACTTCATACTAGCCGATGTAACTTGCACTTTCATCACTTATTTCTTGTTTGCCTTTTAAATAAATTATGCATAAATAATTTTCTCGTTATATATAATGCAATAATCAGCACATATTACGACGGGGTAACGCCTCATATTGAAGACTGATAAATTTAAATATGGACTACAATGATGGTGGTTGATAGTGAAATATTAGACACACTTACTAACGAGACCAATTAAATAGTATCGATTGGTTTATTTTGATTTATCTCATTTACGTATCATATATGTCAAACTTATAGATACACACATCTATTCACAAATAAGTGCAGTACACTCATCAATGAGTAATGATCAAATAATTAATTAATAAATATAAAACCGAAACGGCGTATGTATGTATGTCTGTAATTCCCTTTTGCATTGTTGGTCATTTAGTTGCCATAAAAACGAATATGAAAGAAAATATGTTTGAATTTTTATCGGCGAAGACATTTAGTCAAAATGTAATAAATTAGTCTTCTACTGACCTTTTCCTGGCTTTTATTATTAATAATAATGTTTATTATTTACGTGAAGGTATTATTTGACATTTCTTTGACAGCAAATTAGATTTTTTCCTTGAATTTGGACATTTTAATGGGCGAGAATGGGGCTGTCATCAAATTAAATAAAGTATGTGATTTTATTTTAACTATGTTGGATGTTAGATTTTGTGATATAATTATGTAGACTGATATAACATTAAATAATTATTGGTCGATAAGTCCGAGCGACGCCGGGTAGCAATACTAGATAATTATATACTAAATGGCGATGTGAGATCTTTCTTTTAATTGATTTCGTTTTTATTTTGTATATTGAAACAATATTTTATACGTCTAAGTAAACCGTCGCTGTAAGATAGCTTTTTTTACTACTTGTATCGTATTCAATATTATCTTGTACGATAAAATATAGTTCAAATTGAAATAAGAAACAGTAATGAATGATTTTTCAATTCGCTAAGAATCTAAAACAACTTATTAGCTATTGCAGCGGAAGCTTCGCCTCTTCACCCTTTTAACTTTTAACCCTCAACTATTGTGTGACTGTAAAATTTAATATATTTTATTATATACATATACCAAATTATTGTTTCAAAACAGGGAAAACTAAAACATCTTAACACTCCCCGATTCTTAGTAGTATAGATACTATTTGGTTGATGTCTTTTGGTGGGTGGTCGGTAATTTCTTTTAACTGATTCAATCGAATCGTCATTAGACATGGTTTACTTTAAATTAATAACACCCTTATAAGAGTTTTTTTTTCAATAATTATTAGACACTGAGTATTTCCTGAGCCTTAGAAGTTTACGTAACTTGTATTTTTAGTTTATTATTATTGATGCAAAGCATCAAATTAGTTGACTGGTGTCATTGTTTTTCTTTAGAAGCAAAAAATATGAGTAAATAATTTTTATGTGCTTGGTACAATTAGATGGTAATTGTTATATTATTTTCACTTTAATTTCCGCCCCTTGGTATAAAAGAAGCGTATGTATCTTGATTTTGCCGGTTCTGGGTAATGAATGCCACTAGATACAATATAATATGTTACGTATTGTGTCAAATAGTCATATCAATTGGAGAAATGGATACCAGGATATTTTAATGCGTATTAAAATCGCTCTCTTGTACTAAACCTCAAAACAAAAAATACTTTTTTAAATTTAACAAATGAATCAGAAAGCCAATGCAGATCGCTTTAAAAGATAATGAACAAAAATGTATCTTTGATGACTGGCGAAACATGATTTTGGACTGTGCTTATTTTAATGCGTATTAAAATCACATTGTACTAAACCTTAAAACAACACATTAGAAAAAATGCTATTTTAATTTAACAAATAATTCAGAAAACCAAAGCATTGCCTTTAAAGATAATGAAAAAAAACTATCTGTGATGACTGGCGAAGCCTGATTTTCTACTCTCCTGAAAAATAGAGAAAAAAGGTTTAGGTTTATCGGCATCTATAGGTCGTTTAGTTGCTTGATTTTGTTTCTGTAAGGCTAAGCAAGTGCTGAAGAAAGGTGTCAATAAATATAAGGGTTATATAAGTAAAATGAATTTTCTTCACTGTCATCATGCGGAGGTAAATTTCCGAATAGCCCGTGGGCTTAGTCAGAGATTAGCGATTGTTAGAATCGTCGTGTCCTGTCACCTTCGACGTTGGCGCGTGTCCCGCTTGATTGACGCCTTCGGCCGCCTCCTACTGTTACCGCCACATTATCGCGGAAGAGCGACGCACCTGGCGCTGGCAATTAGACGCTAATGGCCACCGGAAGCGGTGACGTAAGTTTCTCCCAGCAGCGCCGAAGCTCCGGCGTCGCGGTGCTGTCGCTGTGTCAATTATGAAAGAATTCCCGGTATTTTTGGTGATTGCAAATCAATCTTATACATCTGAATGAACTCACGTCAATATTCCACTGTTTGATATACACACTTTTGTGACTATCAAATCAATCAAAAATCCCCGCAATATCTGTATATAGAGTTACGGTAATTATTAAATTGCACACTGCATTATATTGTCCGAAGGCTGTAAGAAGGCTTTCAATCGAAAAACCTTGTAATAGTAATAATAATGTAATGAAAATCGACTTTTTCTCATAATAAATCATGAAATTGAAACCTTTAATAGTTGAACTTGCCACTTTATGACATTCTTAAATTATTCACGAATTCGATTAGTGTATAATTCAGTGCAATTTATTGTTACTGTATAATTTTTTTTCAATTTGTTTACAAAAAGTAGACTTATCGTTTTTTTCACTACGAAAAAATGAGATGGAATAACGGCGAACTATTTTTCAGTTAGTAAAGCTTGTTAACATCTATTGATCTGCATTCATACCTCAAAACAGCCGATTTTTTTTACTTAAAGCCTTACCTTCTGCTAGCTGACCGACGATATATATAGATAAATTTATATTACGGTAAGAAAAATAACAATATTATAATGGAGTTCTACCAAGTAAATGCCTACTCAATCAATAAATTTATATATTTTTTTAGGGAAATAAAGTCTGTACCCATATTAGCAAGTAACATAGCCAGAAATAGGGGAAGTAATGTTATGGGAAATTTATTATGTTTGTATATTGAGCTTGTGCTATGAAGTGTTATTTGTTCAATTAAAGCTTGTATGAGGATAGAACAGATAAATCATCATGATGATTCAAATGCAAAAAAAATCATTGAAAAGCACAAGTTCCTAAAAAATATGAATAGCTCTACTAAAATTCATATCACGCCGTAGCTGTATTAGGCATATATTAATCTTACTTCACATACTAACGTTGTCTTCTCCCTTTTTTGCAGTTCCACCGTTAGCTGCCTCGGATGAAAAATCCAGCACTGGTGCATCGGAGGACCTCAGCGAAGTCGGCGAGAGCGGTCTGACCGGAGTCCCGAGTAGGGGCAGACGATCCCCGCCTCTCCCGCTCGGCCCCGGCGGGCCCTACTCTTGCAGGCAGTGCGGGGGCGCGTACCCCAGCAGGGAGCTCCTGGACAAGCACGAGGTGCTGCACTCGCCTAGCACGCAGGTGAGGAGGGACATTGTACGTCAACAATTAGACAACAACAATAATTTATTATTTTAAACTACTTCATCAAAAGAATGACGTACGCAAAGCTTATATAACATTTTACGGCGCAAAAAACACATCGATACAGTTTATAATGACTGTTTGTTTTATCTTAATTATCCAAAATAATAATCAATACATATCAGGAGGTAGTTTTCAAAAGTGGTCAAATCCATTTGTTGAAAACCTGAGAATGAGAGATATTTTCAATTCTTTTCCCTCAAAAATTTGTGTTTAATATCAATATTTTATAAATATTAAATGTATCACGGATAGCCACGTATTTTCGTGTTAATTTTGTTTCTTCTTTATAATTCATTCAACAGTATCAGTGGCGAGTTTTTATTTATTTTCCCTTTACGTCAAATTATCAATTTTTCTATATTTATCGAAGAATCAATTTTTAAATGACGTACCATAATATTCAAACTCGCTATCGTTCTATCTAAATCAGGCACTCAAAGGCAGAAACTGACATGTCTTCTATTAATTAAGTTTTCGTTTTAGCGGTAGTTTAATTTTTGTCAGCCAAGTACATAATTGATATCCTTAATAAAATTGAACTAAGAGCTTTTGAATTTATCAGAATTCATGTCATTTTCTTTGAGGCTTGTCTATCATTCCATAGGTATTGTTGGAAATGTTTTAGGTATTTTTTCATCGGGTTTGGTTTCAGCGCAACAAATGTGCGACTTCAAAACTTCAGTAATTTTAAATTTAAACTACTATAGATTATTAAGATAATGATTGATCGCTTAATGGAAACAGAATAAAGTAAATACAATATCCATCACATAATATTCGTTCGATACTGTTTCTTCCAAGTATGTATGCACATCATCGTACTTCCCGTGTAGGTGTGTCACGAATATAACCGTTCGCTAAAAACTACGTATATACCTCTAACAGCGCCTGTTTAATTTATCTCGCATTCCCAGAATTGCTAAATTACTCACCGTTTGAATGTTTTATAGATTAGTTTTTATCATCTACGCTCGAGTTTCCTGGTCACTCAGATGTTATATTAATTAAATCATTGTTTTATTACCGTCTCTTGTTTGGCCAAACGTTTTCATTTTATCGAATTCCAAACCACTCGCTGCGTGAATGTTTTCAAATCAAATTTGATATTCAATCCTTCAAATGTAATATTGCCCATTACGTCAGATTCTATACTAACAGATTAAGTATGTGACAACAGTGTACAATTGTTATTTCAAAGACTAACCTAACCTAACCTAACATAACACGTTCAATCGAAAGAGGATACAATTTTTCAATTGAAGTTTAGTTTTCAATTCGAAGGCACTCTCTCCCACAAGCACTAAACTTATCCTATCCTTAAAACGAGTGAAGCTAGAACAATAAGCTAACCAATAGTTCTGTCCTATTCTTTTTTTCCACGTCCGAACCAACCTGAACCTTTTTTTCTACGAGATCCATTGGTTATTTAGTTGCCCAAACTCTTTTTCGTACGGATACGAGTACTAGTGGTTAGCTTAATCTCTCCCGCTACGCGCCGGATCGAAAGGGTGGGAAGGGATATTTAACAACACAGCAACAGAATCGATAAATCGAATGAAAAAGTCTGCTCATACAGGGACTCGAACCCGGGCGGTCCGTCATTCTTTTATACATACTTAGCAATCATCAGTACCCATTAGGAGTAAAAATGGTCACATTGGGAGCGTATAATGATTATTTCCTCAGGATTTAAAATACGTCTTGGTAGGTTTAGTTTAGTTTCATTAATTGGAATTTAATTCAAGTGTCTCCCTTTGACTATCCCATTGCTTTTCTCGCCATTCAAAATACTGACAAGTTTAAAAAAACATACCGATGATGCTTTTATGTCAGTATTGTGTTGCTGTATATAAAATCATGTACACAATTTACCGATGCATTTTTGGGACCTCACGCTTCAGCCGCGCTATCGCTTCAAAACTTGCAAAATGATAACGGCGAAGTTGAGGTCATAGGCCAATCGCATACGTCATATCACGTGTGCTAAATTAATAGTGTTGATTATTTTTGTTTACTATTTGTTCATGTTTGCCGTTGTTGTGAAATGCCATTGCGATCTGCAAGTCGATATCTTTTCGGAATTTTAGAACTAATTACGTTTTGAATGGTTTGATCTTTAGATCTATAGGTAGCGATGCGAATCGAACAATTATTTATTTAAGTCTTCGTAAACAATATTGGGAACTTAACAACATATTGATATCCACTTAAATAGCTGTCACGCTTTCTATAATACATATAACAATATTTCGACTCCTTAGGATAAAGGAATTGTGCCTCGATTTTTGTTTCGAGTTATAAATGCCATTACAGTGAAACCCCGATTCTACTTTTTTCAAGGGACCGTATAAAACAAACGATTAATGCGGGAAAGTTTTAAATATAAACTATATGCCGGGACTATAGAAAATGAACGCACCATGCGGGAAAACGTATAATGCGAAAACGTAAGATCGGGGTTCCACTGTACATACAAAATAATACGTTACGTTATGTGACAATAAATAACTTTCTTTTTCATAGCTCCACTAAATTTAAGACATCAAATAAGAATAAATTACAACTTAGCAAATAAATCAAAAAGTTAATGCATCACATTTCAAGAAAATGAAAAGTTCAAGTTCATTCGTGCACTTGAAATGCCCGAAGTAATGTAAGATAGTAGGGAAAAGGACAAAATTCAATCGATTAAAATTTTATATTGAAATTCCATCGAGAAATTCAGTCGAAATCCTCAATTGAAAAAAAAAATATGTTAAAAATTTATTTCTAGTGAAACCTGTTTTTTGGCTCTCCTGAAAAGAAGAGGAAAATGAGTTAGGTTGAGTCTCTTTGTTATGTCGGTTAGGTCTCTCTAAGAAGGCGATTTTTTCTGTCATTGAACTATACGAGATAAAATAAGTTCCGGTGAACGATATTAGAGATCAAAGTATTCTTGAAAACCTTCCCAGAAATGATACCTTGGCCTTTTTCTGATATTAGGTTACAATCGAGTGCTTTTAGTTACTTAGTCATAATAATTCAGCAGCTAATTTAGAAGGCTGAAACGACTTTTGTTCTTTCTGTATATAATATAATAACCACCGATAATATTTTAATTGCTTTACATTAAAAGTGAAACATTTTGACCTTATACACGAGATAAGGCGAACGTAAAGGGCCCTGGGATCACCGACACTAAATAATTACCCATATACGTGATTTCAACCTCTCCGAAAGAAATATTTTAATTAGGTGTGTACGTAAAACAACATTACAAAAAGAATATTTCAGTCGTTGAACCCGTGATTGTAATATCACATCTGTAACAATCATTGCACCATACGAATTTAATTAACATCAATGGCGCGCCGACGTGGGATTTTTGTATTCGGGGGATAATATTTTTTTGATTTTGTTACGCAATTGTTTTTGGTGGCCTTCAACTTTCGAACATTTTACTTTCGCACAACTCGTTGTTTCGCACATTTTTTTAAAATAAATTGTTTGAAGATTTTTGTCCATACTTTTTGTTTCCTGGTGGACAGTATTAAGAAATAAGACTTTGGCCGGCTCTCGACTTACGAACATTCTACTTTCAATTTGCGAAGTCGTAAGAGTTATCCGAATAAATTAACTAAGTTTGGTTGTCAGCAACAAAGATTTAAATGAGTTGATTTGGTCTCACTCAGTTCCCTCATTTCTCAAGTTCGTAGGGCGGTTAAGAAAGACGCAGAATTATGCACTTTTCATAAAGAAGAAAAAAAGCTTGTTAAAAAAACATTTTTTATTTTTCTTACATCCCTCTACTTTCGAACATTCAACATTTGCACACCTTTTCAGGAACCAATTACGTGCGAAAGTCGAGGGACGCCTTTATATTATATTTACATATGTATATGAAAAAATATTTTTTGTTTATATCGAAATATGCGTAGCATATTTTTTTATCTTAACGTATACCTAATATTATGAAGGTCTCAATGTTATTGAAAAACAAAAATTTACTTCGTTTCCGGTAATAGCTGTATTTTTTTAATTTGTAATTGATAATGTCGCTTAGTCTGACGAATTTTACACAAGTCTCGGTCCGCCAATATATATCCAACAAACTTGCGTCGCAATCACATATCGAAACTATAGCGTCCAATATCTTATAGATAAAATGAGCTCTTGAGAAGTGAAGTGGGCCAATTGGTTTTTTCAGAAAAATGCGTTAGATGCAGTGTCATATTTTTCTTAAAGTATTCCAACAAGTGAAGTGACATGATTAAAAACACACTGAAATAGTGATTTTTCATAAAGTTCATCATTTTCCTACTTGGCTCACTTCACTTCTCAAGGGCTCAAACGAATCACACCACTTTTATAACACTATTGCAATCTTTATTTCCCTGAAATACTTTTTTCTGTTCATTTATGTAGTAAGCTTCCACGTAATGTTAAAATTTTAAGATATTTCCACAAGAAAGAAACAAAAAAACACGATTGAACTTAAAAGGCCAATATAAAAGTTTCACCTTTCGTAGACTTGGCTCACTTCACCTTCCAATGAATCGAACGTACTATTCAATAATAAAAAAAAATCGACGTTCTATCGGAACTAAACTGCATAAATAACTGTTCGTAGTATGGTGACACGGTGACCTGTTTTCCTCGAATCTTGTATCATTGCCAATTATTATTAATTAATATCTAATTATTGTTTTTTTTAAGCATCAAATCATTCCCGTATGACGTAAACGCTCTCAATAATATTATTTTATAAATCATTAATCTACTAACAATACATTGGATTTGATAGAAATTATAATGGAACTAGGTACGTTAATAGTTTGTTCTAAAGATTTCACGTACGTAATATTACCATCATTTCTTGAAACGTAGATAACATTATGAACCTCTTAGAAATATCACTGCATGTAGCCATAAATTGAAAAAAAAACTAAATTCTTATCGAACCTATTATTTTATGCGGCATTTTAATTTATTTGAACCTCACCGAGTACAATGCAGTAGAAGCTAAAGAGTGCTTCGGGGATAATAATATTTAATAAATCATTATAAATTTATAATAATATACGAATATTTGTATTTTAACAATACAATAAATGAAGTATTGAGTCTTTAGGCCTAGTAAAATGTACAAGATTTATCCGTAGGGTTGT
Source organism: Himalopsyche kuldschensis (assembly GCA_028554975.1). NCBI lineage: Eukaryota > Metazoa > Arthropoda > Insecta > Trichoptera > Rhyacophilidae > Himalopsyche > Himalopsyche kuldschensis. The sequence goes on along the minus strand of JAHFWI010000016.1, from coordinate 3,757,001 downwards.
CTATTTGACTTTCGTAATCATCCTTTCATTCGTTGATGAAACGAGACAGATAATGAAGCCAGGGTGAAACCAGTTCACGGAAGATCCTGAAATTTTTTGGTATGCATAATAAAGGCTGTAAATACGGATGTCAAACTTGTCAGTTTAATAATATTTATCATGCATAAAGAGAAAAATTAATTAACAATATTTTTAGCGTCCGAAATGATTGTAATATGCTCATTTGTTAGAATCCTTTATTATCAATATCAGTGGCGGATTATCCCTTAAATTAGAATATTGAATGATCGATACGCATTGTACTAGGTACGCATTTTGAATTGTCTTTAGTGATCTGCGGGGAATACCGTACAAAATGTTCAAGCCATGCTCCTGATCCAAAAAGGTAAAAAAAAAGAAATTAAATCTGGTGAAACGAACAGTGAAATCTTCAAATAACAAATTATTTGTGATAATCTTGAATTAAAAATGACCTTATTAGAATACGTAAAAGAGGGCCTCCAAAATTATATTGCGCCTTATTAATCAAGATACTATGTAAGTATTGGAATTATCATAATTATTGTTATTTTTCACAACATATATTTTTTCTACGAGAACTCAGTTGCTCACCTGTCTTTTTCGAAGATAGTAGGGGATGGAAAGGATACGAGGACTCAGACGACAGGACTAGTGGTTAGCTAATTGCTCTCGCTATGCGTCGCTTTTTTTATTTTTTGGGAAAAAATATATGTTAAGATAAACTCCGTACATATGCTCCAAGTTGGGAGCGGACATGGCAAAAAAATAAAAAATAAATTGTTATTTTATTTCTTCTTTCTCTTTTTGTTCACAGTCATGCAAAATATGCAACAAAAGTTTCGCCAACGTGTATCGCCTGCAACGCCACATGATCAGCCACGATGAAAGTGCGCTTCTGAGGAAATTCAAATGCAATGATTGTGACAAAGCCTTCAAGTTCAAGCACCACCTGAAGGAGCACCTTCGCATTCACAGCGGCGAAAAGCCATTCGAATGTGGGAACTGCGGAAAAAAATTCTCACACTCCGGATCTTATTCAAGTCACATGACCTCCAAGAAATGCCTCGTCATGAATCTCAAGATGGGACGCATACGGCCTAACAATCCTGCCCTCAATCCTGAGAGAAGCCCTTCAAGGAAACGCAACTCGGCTTCCGTTTCCCAGATGAACAATAACACAACGCCAAACAATAATAACTCATTTTTACCAATTATGCCAAAGTACAATGAGGCTGCAGCTGCCTTCCTTGCCTCTTTAACTCCGCGGGACACTGGATTCCCTCCGTCTCCGGGACCCCTCGGCGCTCCGGGGATGCACCCGCTTTACCTTCCACCAGGAATGCCTCTCCACCACCATCCTGGATCGATGGCACCTTACGGATTGCCAACACCTTTGAGTCATCTTCTCGAACAGATTGCTAGCTCTCAATATCTGCCGAGAAAGATGGAGACTGAGTATAATACCAAAGATTCCGGTAGCTGTCATTCTGATCCTGAAGATATGATTGAAGAAGTTACCGAAGATGAAGATAAGAGATCTTCGATTGGAGATGAAAGAGAGCTTGTGATGGATATTGAAGAAGATGAGCCGATGAGAATTAAGCAGGAAAAACAGCATTGTGAGGAAATAGTGCGCACTGAAAGTGCTCCAACACCATATACTGATCAAGTTATTGCTCATGAAAGAACCAGCAATAACAGTGGATTAGGAGGATTAAATATGATCTTAGAATCGGTAAATGCTTCAGTAACAAAGCACGTTCTTCAAGCCAACATGCACAAGCTGTCTCCTCAATCCGGCAGTACGTGTCCAAGTATAGCATCGCCACCGATTCCTCCGACTGTGATCAAGCCCGATCCCGATGAAGTGTTGGAGTGCCCCGTCTGTCAGAAGACCTTCAATCATAAAGCTGAACTATTGCAGCATGAGCAAGTCTTGTGTGGACAGCTTTTCAGGAAGCACGAAGGACTGGCTGCACAGATGGCTGAGACACTTGCGCTCAATCGCATCGAAGCCGAGATCCACGCGTCAAATAACAGCGGTATGAGCGGAAGTGAAGATGAGGACTATTCCAAAGATATTGATAGTAAATCTACAAATGAGACCGAACGTAAAGTGCGCGTCAGGACAGCCATTAGTGATGAGCAGCAAGCCTTTTTAAAAGAACACTATGCTCGTAATCAGAGACCAAATCGTGACGAATTCAAAAGAATCGCTCAAAGGTTGGGCTTGGACAACCGTGTTGTGCAAGTTTGGTTTCAAAACAACCGCGCTCGCGTACGGAGAATGAACCAAAGTCTCTCCTTTTCTGAGCAACCCCTCGACTTGTCCACCAAGAAGAGCACACCTTCCACCACATCTAGTCCCTCCATGTCTCCACCCTGTAATGCTTCGATGGGACACTCGAGTTCAGGCGAGGAGGCCGTCAACTTAAGCCAAAAATCCTCTCGGAGCGCGACACCTTACCATCAGACATTTCAACCACACTACCAACATTCCAACTGTTCATCTTCATCGTTAGCCGACTTCAGACATTCACCGTCGCCGAGTGAAGCCTTTGCAAATGGCGCTCGAAAACTTTCATATCCTCATTACAAAATGCATCCAAGTTCTAATGTCGTGCCAATGGACAAAATTGTGGCCTACAGTCCTGAACTGTCATCGCACTCTCCGCTGTCTAACAATCACCTGCATTCAGACATCGGCAGAGCTTCCAGTTCGAGTCCTGGTTCTGAGAGACGTTCGTGGACTGAAGAGTCTCGCATCTCTCAGGACATCGACGGTGACGATTCCTCCATGAAGAAAAACCGAGCTAAGAGCTTGGGTGATCCCAAGGAACCAGAAGGACAATTTGTCTGCGATCAATGTGACAAGGCGTTTGTGAAGCAGAGCTCCCTCGCAAGACATAAATATGAACACTCTGGTGAGTTGATATTTTTTTCGCGTAGCATAGTTTTTATTCTCAGTAGAGTCCGGTTTTAGATTCTCAATTGATCAGTTTATTACCCTATAGTAATCAACAATTATTTTTAAAAAAATACCTAAATAAAGCTGTGATAAACTAATGAACTGTACAAAGAAGGCATTGGCAACTTTTTTCAATTACTAACTCCAAGTCAAGAGTCACATGTTATTATTAAAATAGCAATGTATTTTAGTTTTACAAAAATTATAAATAGTATACAGATGAGCTTTGATTTCCGCTGCAGCCAATGTGTTAATATAGGCTTCCGCCCATGAAATTCATTGCTATTTTTTCACCAAGTAAAATGCGAATTCAGTCAAAATCGATTCAAGTTAAATATTGTATTTAAATAACTTGCCGGTTCTTATTTCATATATTTCATTTATTCCTTTTCATCCTCGAAAAAAACAATATTCAAAAGTCTACAGTCACACCAACCCCCTAGAAAAAATCTTAGTTATATGCTTCTGTCTTACTCAATGTAATATGTTCAGTTTTCTAAAGGTTTTATAAATTTTCCAGGTCAGAGGCCTTACAAATGCGTCGAGTGTCCTAAAGCATTTAAGCACAAACATCACCTGACAGAGCACAAAAGATTGCACACCGGAGAGAAGCCATTTCAGTGTTGCAAGTGTCTGAAGAAATTCTCCCATTCAGGATCCTACAGCCAGCACATGAACCACCGATATTCGTACTGCAAGCCTTACAGAGAGTAGAGTTTTGAAGAACTGGAATCCGGCATTTACAGCTTAAATTAATCATCAAAACGTTTCTTTTCAGCTATTTACATTTCAGTTTAATTTTAATATTTTTCTTGTGAGGGTATTATTTGCAAAGATGGCACATCCACAAAAATCTAAAAATATGCCTTGAATATCATTTTGTTAAAAAAAATACACTTTATAAAATTATTTAAGTTACAGCTTCAAACTCGGCTTAATTATATACAAAATATCAATCCAAAATGATGCAAATATGGCTTGTTACTCTTTCATTTAGTTTTAAAAATGGATCGTTCCAGCTTAGACAATAGGAGCCCAGCTTTAGGATCATGTGATTAATGGCGTCTAGAGTATTTTGCAGAACAATAAAGTGGTTTTGTAACCACTCCTGATTTTTTAAATTAACTAAAAAATAATACAAATTAGTCATATATTAAGGAAGCTAAACAGTTTATTGCATTGTCTTGCTAATTATGGTAATGGAAACGAGCCTTCTTTTCAAATAATACCCTCATATCCTCTATACAGAAACTATTACGGTATTCAAAATTTGGCTAACCAAATAACACATTATTTGTCTTACGTGATTTGTGCGTGATTCATGACGCTGGAGATATTAAAAATCTGTTTATAAAATCATTTTGTGCCATAATTATAGAATCATCTATATATTTTATTATAATTTTAATGTTCCTCAAAGTAAAATTGTCGCCAAATTATACGCACTGTTTCAAAGAGCAGCGTTAGTCTATAGATTAACAAAATACTTTATATTATAGATTGTATATAAATAATTTTCATCTAGAATTCATAGTATTAATCATATTTGATTTTTTTTTGTTGAATATTGTATTGTCAAAGTGGTGCATCCATTTTAAAATACCTAAGTGAACGCTTTCAAAAATTACTTTACAAAAATATTACTAGTAGCTAAATTTCTCTCTTCCATTATAAACCTAATGTAATTATTATTATACATGGCGTCTGCAAAGTCTTCTATATTTCAGACTCCAATTTAAAACATGACATTTAAATTATATAGCTTAGTAAATTGACTATAATACTCCCAGAAGAATAATTAAGAATAAATTCGTTTAAACTGTGCTTAAAAGAGATTAATTTATATTTTCAGAAAATGTGCATTCATTTAAATCAGTGATTGCCAAACAGTTTCTTGCGAGCTACCGGTAGCTCGCATAGGATATTGTACCATATTTATAAATTTGCCTCGGATCAATTTTTATCAATCGTTTGGGCAACATTTATAATTTAAATATCTAAAAATCAATCAATATCAAGTTTTAACTCAATTTCTACATGCATGTATGTAGGTAAAATAATCAAAATGTGATGTGTGATGTTTCCTGACCATTCCTTAGGGAAATCAAAATTATGCATTAAGCTTATCGGCATAAAAATAGTTTTTGTGTTTTTTTTTTTAAATTCTTATTTGGTAGAAAGCTAACTTTGCTTCCAAAGCCCTCATTTATAAGTAGCTCACAAGTGTATTGAGTTTGGAGACCACTGATTTAAATCAATTGAATAGATATATACTAGTTGTATTGAGATTATTGTATTGAAAACTATATTCGTTTACGTTCTAGTTGATATTGATATGAAACAGTACCTGTAATATGTATATATAAAATACTCATTCATACTTTGGGAGTATGTAATTTTTTCTCTATGAAACAATTATTATAAAATATATTTGAAGTGACTAAAATATTTCGAATTTGTTTTCGGTCAGTCTTGTGTTTTTTTAGCTGTGATTTAACATCAATATAAAATTAACTTTTCATTTTCAGTTTATTGCATATGTAGAGAGATGATTTAAAATAGACTAAAAGATATGGATATCTACATCACAAATTTCATAACTTTGATTTGTTAAACATGATATTATATTGTATATAAATTTTAACTTGCCAAATTAATAACTTAGGATAGTGCAATTATTCACTTTGCGTATTCAAAACGTGTTTGGATGCCATCTTGTGACAGTTACGCCTGTAATACAATTTATTGCCCTATATTTAGTCATTTAAACTGAATTGTTAGCGTAGTACGATGATTCCTGAACATACACTAATTAATAATCGGCCAAATATGTAATAAAAGATTGTGGTTTGTATTAATCAAAGTATTAGATTAAGAAATTATTTATTTATTGCAGTACCGTGAATCAATGTGCCAAAATAAGTGAGGTGCCATAGCCTGTTGTATGTGGTGTTCTTACAAAATGACAATATATGCAGAAAAAAATGCTACAATAGGTTATTATAACTATTTTATACATTCATTGAACATTATTTTAACTAAACTCTCTCAAATAATTCCAATCTGTAATTTAATGTCATAAATCTATCTGAATATTATTAATTTGTCATATTTTATACTAATATTACACATTGAAAGTAGTGTCTTTTTTTTTAATTCAATTGACAAACTCATTACCAATTCGAGTCAAAATAACTTTGAAAACTTCATCAACTATTGTGAAATTAATAAAGATTAACCATGATCTTCCGAAAATTGATAAAATGTCCCTTTTTGACATTATTATGGATCGAAATTAATCTTTCAAAGTAAAAATATGACAAGTTGATCAATGGACTCATTGGCAAGATCACATTGCAATGTCAGAGATGGGTTACTTTAAATAAATCGTCTTTTACTTTGCGATTTCTAACCAACACCAAAATTATATTTAATCAATCATTGTTTTGAACCTGAACTACACGAATAAAATAAAAATATTAAATGCATTGTACTCTTTGATGAAATAATTATTATTCATGATACTCTTGTCATTCCAACTAATGTATGCTTTGAGGATAAAATGAATATTGAAGTTATGTTTCGAAAGTATATTTATATTAGTCATTAAAAAAAAAACACTTATAATATGATGTGTAAAATGGATAGTTTATTATATATCTTTAAAAATTATTCTATTTATATACATATTGTAATTAAATAAAAGGGAAAAATATATCTGACAATAAATGGAAAAATCCTTCTAAGTCTAATGCAGCCACAAATATAACGAATATTTAAGTACAGTTAAGAATATAAACCTCACGAGAAATTGATCTTGTATTGATTTTGACAGACTAGCTTAAAAACCATTGGATTTTTTTTATACCAGTATTTATAATTTTGTTATGAAAGTTTAAGTGATGCATAAATAATTTTGGCAAGGTACTTTTTAATGTGTAATTAATTTTTGTTATTTTTATTGCAAAATATATTATTCGAATATTACTTTCACATCAGTATTTCTATTTTATATAATACCCGGCAAATTTTACATTTTTCTTTTCCCCCAATTTCCTAAGCAGTATACATATGAAAAGTATTTCTTGAATCAACATTAATTTTGATGAATACTATACAAAACTAAATATAATAACCTACCTTTTAATTTCTATTGAATATATCTTATAATTTTACTTATGAAAGGTTTCCTATGCAACGAAATAATATTGAACAAAAATAAACAAGTTTCCCTTCTAGTAGTGTATTTTAGAAGCTAAGTGTATGTACATTATTAAAAAAAAATCTTACATGTTATATAAAAAATTTTGCTACTTGCAATCTGGCATAGAAACAATTGAATATTTAAATCCTCATTTTGTAAATTCATTTACATTCTATATACCATATTTTGTCATTTAAGTCATTATTTTTTATTTTATTTTTAAGTCATTTATACTATTAATGATAGTTTATAAAACTGAAACATTGGCTAGATCACCAAAGAATACATAAGATATTAATACAGCAATGATTCAATAAGCACCTGTAAATTTAACATCTACGCTATTTGAAAAATTGCTTTTATTTTTAGTTTGTTTATATTTTTTTTCTATTGAAATGTCAGGATATTATTTACATTTCTTATGCAATACCTTGCCATCGATGTTAATTTTAATATTGTATTATTTTTTCACAACGAGAATTTAGTTTTTAACAAAAAAGACATTTATATGATAATGTTTTTTATGCCATTGATTGTTGCCAAAAATAAAAATAATTTTACCAAATTATTGAAGCAATGACTTAATTTAATTTTATAGAATTAATAAATGTTATATAACTCTGTATACAATACCGATTATAAGAGTTTACATTATTATTTTTCAAAACAAGTTTAGAATATATTACGATTATATAAAATACTATAGATATTATAATATAGTATTCAGCATGAATATTTTACTCAATATGTATAGAAATACATAAAGTTACTTATGGACAAAGAGAAATTGAATTTTTATTTATATCTACACCTTTCCTTTTCTTTGAATATTTCCTACCAATAGGCGAAGCATACAATGATAATCAGTGGCGGATTACCCCATAACTGCAAGAGACCGCGGTTGGAGCCTCAATAATAACAAGTGGCGGCTCATCCATACGCACTGAGGAACTCTAGCACCCCTGAGCAAATCAAGAAAACGTTTAAGCATGTATTAAGCTCTCCCGCGCATTGATACATCCAATAATTATCATACACCACGGTACTAATATCTGAAAGTGACGGATCTTTATGATTTTGGGCAGTACTGTTTTCGATGGAAATGCTCATGTGGCCGAAGGTGGGGTGCGGGGAGGGGAGTTCGCAGTTACAAGCTTTCTTAGGAACTGTCTATTCAACAGTGTGGCGTCTGTACGAGTGCAGATTTTATTTCTTCTATTTCGTTGCTAATAATTTTTGAAATCCATGTAATATTTAATTTAAATAATTCTGATGTTACTAATAAAATATAATCCAAATAAACATTTTTTATTTTTAATCAACCACAGCACCCCCAGATATCTTGTCCAAGAGCCGCGACTGTATATAACCCACATAATATGTTTTGAAGATAGAAAAATATTTATCAAGTCAATTTTCAACTATCATTGAAAAATGCATTTCCAATGGTAGGTAGTTAACAATCGAGTGACATTTTGAAGATTTTTTGACTATGGGTACCAATTTGCAATTCATTTGCGGCGCCATTCGCAGTGAATGATAAGTGGAATAAGTATAATAAGAGAAGCGTCAATAATCAATAATATCCTTTTTTTATTATCTTATATGTATATAAAGCTGAAACGGCGTATGTATGTATGTATATCTGTAATTCCCTTTTGCATTGTTGTTGCAAGTTGCAATATAATAATGTTTATTATTTACATGAAGGTACTATTTGACATTTCTTTGACAGCAAATTAGATTTTTTCCTTGAATTTGGACATTTTAATGGGCGAGAATGGAGCTGTCATCAAATTAAATAAAGTTTGTGATTTTATTTTAACTCTATTTTGGATGTTAGATTTTGTGATATAATTATGTCGAATGATATAACATTAAATAATTATTGGTCGCTTAGTCCGAGCGACGCCGGGTAGCAATACTAGTATTTATATAAATGTTTTACAAAATTCTTAACGTATATTGACATCTGTATCTATATTATCAAACTAATGATACCTCTAGTGATTTAATGTTTTCTTTCATGAATTACCTACCTACACAAATATTGGGATATGATTTATAAATGCAATACGTCTTAATGTTAATATATTAATACAACTAAATTTTAATATTTTTTTCTTCTTCGTTTGAAAATTCGGCAGCAAAAATAAGCACAATCGTATTGATAAATGAAACTTTTTGCACTGGCATCTGTTTTCATGAAACATCAAGCAATATTACAATCCGTGACTCAAGCCACTGATACAATTTCGTATGTTATTTTATAACTAGATGGCAGTAATACTCTAATAATGTCGGTATGTAAATATAAAACAGCTTAATTTACGGTTGCTATTTATTTATTATTACATAAAATTACAAATAAATAATTTACAGTGGTGGTTCGTGGGTAAAATATTTGAGGGTAACGTGGTAGATTTAAAATAAAAAAGGTATTTCGCTAGTATTTTATTTTAAATGCTGTTTTTCATTTCCTTCCGCCTATATTATTGAATCCATTTTCTCTCTCAAGGCATTTTCATTTAACTTCCACATATCAGGAGTAGGACAACCTATTTATTTGTTATTTACCTTTTCTTCGAGACACAATATTGATCTTGTCTTCACTTTTATTTCTGTTACAGTTAAATCCATAATGCCAATACTTAAGCAGTGGCAAATATCTCCATTAATACTTTTCAGTAACTTATATTTGTAAGAGATCTTAAATATTTTTATTATTGTCTATTTAATGTAAATTATGTATATTTAGTTTCATTTTCTATTCATTAGTTGCATATTTCTGTTACCAATTGTATGTTACACCCAGTGATGTAGTGGGGCCAGGTCAGCGACCTAGCACCAAAAAGTGAGCCAGGGCACCGCGCTGTCAACAGGTTGACTTGTAACATTACTTTTAGTACACACATATATTCTAAATACCGTTTATAAAAATAGAGAAGAAATCAATGACCTACCTGGTAGCTATTGATTTACCACCACACCACTGGTTGCACCCCAGTTAGTATTGCTTAGTTTTGTATAGATGGCTCTACATTTATTTATTTTCAAAACAGTTGAAAATGCTCGCAATGAGCAAAACTAATCTTGATCTTAGTAAATAAATTGAGGAATAAGTACAAACAACGTTCTGTTATTCTTTAATATAATGCCTTTCCACCAAAAATTGACAATGCATACCTTAAAAGTCAACATTACGTTTAGTGACTGATTACCGCATAAGCGCAAGAGGTGTGCCCTTGGGGCCTCCAAAGAGCTTCTCCTGTTCCGAGCAAGAAGGCAGTATGTGACTGGCATTTTTTTGGGAAAATGAAATAATGTTAACTAATTTCTTTGTAATCAAGCAGTAAGTGTAAAATTAAAAATAACTTCGATTATTCCACGTATTGTGTTTCTAATTGTGACAAATGTTTCGCCTCTTTCAGAGTCACCTTCGGACTTTCTATCGCAAAGTTTGCTTAAGTAATAAAGCACGATTGATTCTAATATTTTAAAATGATAAATTGCAAAATGGATTTTGGGACTTTTCTTAAGGACAGGAGTTTGTGACGGGGTAAATGATTACAAAACAATTATTTCATGAAACAAATATATTTCAATATGAAATTAAATCCCAACAAATATACATTTTTAACGTTTTTTTTGAGAAATATAAATCATTTGTCCTATTTCAAACAAAATAAATACCAAAATGCCAGAAACATGTCACAATATTTTCAACGGATAAATTTGGCCAATATCAAGTGTTTATAACATTAATCTTTATAATCTAAGTTCATTTTTAAATTTGGATTTTCAATCGTAACTTTTCAGTACGGAGTTTCGCATATTTCTGGCATTTTTTTTATATAAGTGATTTTTACTACAACACACATTTATTGCACATTTAGAAGTTTATATATAATATGTAGATAGGAGATATAGAACATTCAAAACTTTTGCCTGAATAATAATTATTATAAAAGGAAGTAAATATTCAATATCGCTCGGTTTCACAACATGTTCTATTTATTTTAACCTTTATCCAACTTTTCAATGACACTAAACATTAAAACATTGGAAATAATTAATATTAGATGGACACTGAAAGTTATGCACTCGTGAGATCCTCACTAAAATTATCTCTCTAACACCATTCTATCATAAATGAGTAACTAAATATGTTTTATCATAATATATCAGAGATCGCTTATCATATAATAAGGCAACGAAAAACTATATCGTTAAAGTATGTTAATGAAATAAATTAATTTACTTTGGAATGAAAATGAGCTGGTTTTCATCACCGACAGTTGTTTATCACTGATTCTTGCATAACAATTATATTGTCATGCTTTCAATATCACTTTTTTTTTTCAGATAGAAATCTCCAAGTTCTTGGTGCTAGACATGAAATCATAATGTTGCTATCAACGAATGATGTATTCATATAATGGATTTTAATTGTACAGAACTGTTCAAGTTAGATGAATCTTAACACATTGGCTACGGTAGCGTGGAATACTTGTTGTCTTTCCGTAACCAATGTTTTAATTATATATTTTCGACAGATTATACCATAGAAAAGACTTAAATATTGAAAATAATATATATTTGAATTGCAAGATAAAAATATTGTAAAATTAACACTTTGGATCGCACACCCTTTTGGAAACTACCCACAGAAAATCCCAAGCCATTTTTTTGCAAAAAAACAGTAATCTTTATTTTATTATTTATCTCAGCTTATATGAACTTATCAGCATTACTTTTTAGATGTTCACTGTCAATACTTGGTGAATTTCAAGATATTAAAAAATAATAACACATTTCTTGTCCTTATTCCACATTGGATTTATTAAGATCAGGAACGGTTTCGCTCATCGCGAACATCATCAGTTGTTAATGCTCGTGATGAGCGAAACCGGTCCTGATCTTGAAAAGTCTAATGTAGAATAAGTACAAGAAATTTGTTATTATATTTTTTTTATCAGTGTTAATTTTTTGATGTTAAATATAAAAAGGAATTATTTTTAAAAGGTTGCAAGTTTATGGGATTCTTCGCAAATATTCGCGTGGCCAATGGATTGATCCTGTGGGATTAAAAGGGTTAAATAGTAAACAATAATTAATATGCAAAACAAAAAGAACAGAAGGTTGCAAGTTTTTGAGTTATAAATAAATGATTAAATGAATTACTTAATAGTTTGAATGACTTAAATTTGATATACATATATCGTTTTATGACGTACGATTTTATAATAATTCAGAGATGTACTGTAAATTTATATAATTTTATTTTTTTACAACATTTTCGGTTGGGTTGAAAACTTCCTTAAAATTCAATGTAATAATTCATAATCCAACTAAGGTCAGGAAATAATATATTTGAATGAAACAAAATTGAGTTTTTCACTATTATAAAATGGATATAAAAGTATTACAAATAACTTGCACAGTTCTGTAGCTATTATAAAATAAATATAATAGTTCATCCCAATGGAGTATGCATATTGTATATGTAATGAAAATGAGAAAAAATACCTAAAGTGTATTATAATATATGGGCTATTTAAAATCACACCTTTAATCCTAAAATCTGCTGTATCACATTTCATTTCATTAGTTAGCACCAATATCCGATCCGATTCCATACACAATATATATATAAATATATTTATTGTAATAATGTTGTAAAAACACATATAAAAAGTAGATGTAAAATAAAATTGTCATTCTAGCATTCTCAAACATTTTTTTTTATATATGCTTACAAAAGCCCCACTGTTTGAGGGAAACTGCATTTTTTTATTGAAATATATTCATATTATCTACGCTTACAGTTCTTTCTCCTAACCTTAAAATAAATTCAGTCTAACTCCTGACAATGGGTTTGCATTCATTCTTGTCAAAATAATTAAGGCCCTGCTTAAAATAAAATGTGAAAAAATTGTATTTTTTGAGCCCAGAGAAGAATATATTTTCAGTCCTGTAATACTTAGAAAACAAGTATAAAAATGTATAAAAATTAAAACAATATGATAGCAAACTATAAACCAATTGTTGCAATATTAAATATCTATTTGAATAATGTTAATTGTAAGAAATGAGATTATAAAAACACAATAATTATTTATCATATTTTTTGGTAAATTACGAAATCATTTGCATTATAGTTCTGTATTGCAAAACCCATTGTTTTATATCACAATCTGTTTCAATCACTTAAATCAATTTCGAAAAATGATTTCAATTCAATCTCAATTGATAATGGTAAACCTTACAATATTGAATTATAAAGAAGACACAGTTTACCAATAGAATAATAATATATATAATATATTTATAATATTTATTATTCCATTAAACGTTATTATTATAATGAGATGCTGCTTTCACCTAGAACAAATTAATATATATTATATCTTAGTATATACATTTTTGATAGACGAACATTATATAATATATTATACACAATATATATATACTAAAAAAGATATTTTCCTAACTATTACTAAATATTAATGGCTATATACATTCACAATATTATATTACGGATAAAGAATAGACACTCAGAATTTATAAATAGTATTCATAGAAATAGAAACTGTAAGAAAATTTATTATTTAAATAATTAACTATGGTGAATAAATAATATTATTTATAAAACATAATCTCTCCCAAAATAACAAAATATAAACATAACAAAAATAACGTATCTTATCATACAAAATTAAATCTTAATAATAAATTTTTAAATTGAACTATAACTATCAAATTAACTTTTAAAACTTAAAGACTCACAAATATAAACACAGAATCGTAGATCAATTTAGTAAATCTAAATTATTTTGTTTTTGTGCGATTCATATAAAAAATACATTATTTATATGTCACTAAAAAAAGTTTATTTTGTATAACCATTTTGAAAAACCATGTTTTCCACTGGTGGTGATATTTTATAGTGTGATTAAAGTAAAATACGCTTTTGAAATATTGTTGAAGACAAATACTGTTAATAATTAGATGTCATTTTTTTGAATTAAGAACTTACTCATGAAAATATTTGTTCATAATTTGAAATCAAAACACACCATTTGCTTGAGAATTCAATAGACAGTCAAATATTCGATTTTCAAATAATATCCATCATCAAACGAAAACATACGAAATAACTTTTCTGTTTCATTTAAGAAATACCATAAATAATTAATTTATCATCGGTTTCATATTGAAATACTTTCAAAAAATGCTTCAGTTTCATAAAAGCTAATGTGACTGTAGAAATATTGAATTTAAATAATATATAAAATCTTGTATTGGTCACTTTAACCGATCGATAAAGAAAAATGAGCCACTTGTGTTTAGTGGTTCTATAAAAAAGGAAAATAACATTTTCAAAACTATGAATGCAGCATCTCACCTTAATACAAATTATGTTTTATACTAGTTTACACCACAACATCAAATAACAACTACATATATTATCAACAATCAACATCAATTAAATATACCGCAATTATCGAGTGAAATAGTTTTTCGTTAAAATTCGATGATCAATTTTCTGTGTAGCTAATCTAGGTGCTTCAAGCTATCACAAAGTGTTTCGATATTAAAATATATTCACACCTAGGCTAAGCTCGCACGAACCACGTTAACATTTTTTTTTATACAAGCCAAACACTCTTTTAATTGAGTACTATGCAAAAAAAAAATGACAGAACATCACAGGTGTTTGAATATATTACAACTGTAGGGACCAATTAGTTGCGAATTTTATTCATAGATGTCAACAAAATCAAATAAAAATGATCGTTATTTTAATATTTTGTTGTGGAAATATAATATAACATAAATGAAGTTAAATAATCTTTATAGTGGAATAAATAACCCGAATCTAAATTCGTTTTAGTTAACTGGAAGATTTCAGCACTGAAAAAAATTCTTAACAATATACATAAGTAAAGCAAAAAGCGTTTCATATAAAAAAAAATATGTAGTGTTTTCTCATACAAAATATTAAGTTTGAATCGTTTGAATTATGTACTTTTCCATGATTTTTGTCGCCAATGACTCGGCTTGCGGCATCATTAGGCATTTCAATTGTGCGGATGTACTTGTATCGACTCGTAGTAAACAGTTTGTAACGTTAATCTTTAATAGCAATTTAGCTTAGAGATTTATATTTTTGTATATAAACGATACAAACTGTTAACTACATGTCAACTCAAGTACATCCATGCATTTGAAATGCCTGAAGATGCCGAAAGGCAAAACCCGGATTGTTTGCGATAAAACTCATGGAAAAGTACAAAATTCAAACGATTCAATTTTGATATTGAAATTCCATGAAGCACCCTCAGTCGAAATTCCTAATTAATTTTTAGTGTTAGAAAATGAATCATCAATGATTGCGGAAACATTCCGTGGTTCGTGCTTTATCACTTAGACAAAAGTGTATAAATTTGTATAGATTTTATTTAGGTTAGTGAATGCAGCACTTATAATAATTGGGATTTTGGTGATCGCTTTAAAATCTAATTTATTAGGTGTTAAAATTTTTAAGACCATTGATCGATCGCATAAAATTTTAAAAATATTTTTTGAGTGACATGATTCGATTGATTAAAAAATTGTCTTTTTTATGCACATTTACGAATAATCCTAAAAATTTATTTTACTTAAATTTTAAGTCAAAGTTACATTTTATTAATTCATATTTAATTCTGCCTTTCACACCAGAAAGAGTATAAAAATTAAGACTCTTTTAAACTGTCAAATGAAGTATGTTTGCTGAATTAAATTCAATTTCAGTAAAAAAATTGTTACTTTATTACATTTTTTACGATCAAAACCTACTTAAGAAAAACAATAAAATTTTATAATCACGGAGTTGATATAAATAATCAATTGATGCAGGGTGACTGTTATAGTTAGTTGGACAGCTATAGTAATTGGACACTGCAACTTAAACCATCCAAAATAAAGAACTGCTTAAAATTATCGTTGGTGTGACATGATACATTTTTTTAATTCACAACGGGAATTCTTAGCAATTCTTTATTTTTGATAGTTACAATAAATCAAAGTGTCCAATAACTATAGCCATCCAATTCACTATAGCATTCACCCTAGTTTATTTCAAACCAAATGATTTAAATGTAAAATGGCTAATATATTCATATCTGAAAAATTGAAAAAAACATATTATTTCACAGCATTAAAATATTTATTCATTAAATAATAAGTAGGCTTCAATCATTTATTTAATATTCCGAAAAATATAATTCACCTTTTTAATAATCATAGAGTACGGACGACATGAATGAATCAAATATTCAATAATTGACTATACCAAAGACAAAAACGATATTTGCAATGCACACAATATGTATTAATTAATATATTTTTTAATGTAACTTTAATGGTTGAAAATAGTATTTAATAATGCACCAGTAAAAATATGACGCACATTAAAATATATAAACTTTATTATTATGTATAAAAAAGACCAAGTGATAATGTAATTTCTATTTCAATGTTTTTTGTAAATAAATCAAATCTTTACAGATTACAGGAATTAATATTTTAAAACACTCACTTTCCACAAATTAGCACGTCTCTCTTAAATGTGTTTTATTTTTTATTTTTAATAAATCGATCTATCTAATTACAATCTTGGTTTTCTCTATACCCTAGATAGGAACAGTGGAAACACATTTTTTTTAAATCACCACTCTCTAACTTTTATTGAAGGAAATTAATCTCTTATTGTGTATGTGAATTTATCTCGGTTTAAGGCTAATTTATCCAAAAATACAACATCAGTCATTATGATTATACTTACACGAATATAATATTAAAATGTTTTGAGAAAAAATACAATATTCCAATAAATCAGGAAGGATTCGCTTGTGCTGGTTATCTTAGAGCGAGAGTTATCTTAGATTATTCAAAATAACAATATATAAAATTAATAAAAATGTATACATATATTATACTGCCATGTAAATCACAGTTATGATATCTGAAAAATTTGTGGAAATTAAATGTAGTGACTCACACTTGCTGATTCCATTTTTATTTCAACAAGAAGGTATCTATCAACCTGTTAGGCTACTGATGGCTATACATAGAGTTTACACAATGTAGATGCGGAACACTGGAATAACTTTTGAAGAACCATAGATATTGGCCATAGACAAAGAATCTTTAAATTTTCTCTAAACATAGAGCAAACATCACCATAGAAGAGAAAAAATAGAAACCCTTATTAAGAAACAAACTCCCTCTATGCTTAACATGACAGTACATATATATATATATATATTTATATGTATATACGATATTATATCAAAGAAAATCATAGATTGTGATAGTCGTAATTGAGTAATTTTTAATATGAGTATGAAAAATGAGATCCAAATAATTGAAGAATATAAATAAATTACCAACTGTATTATATATAATATGAATTCAAAACAGTTACAAAAACTAATAAAACGATTTCAATGTAATAAAGATTAATTAATTAATATATTTTACGTCGTGGATAGCAAATGAGTAGTGTATAAAAATGGTCAGTTTTATATAATTTAGTGTCAGTTTGAGGGATAATTAAATATATTATCACAATATTGGCAGTATGATTGTCGAAACAAATAATCATATCATTTGAAATATAGTGTTTTTGCCATCCACCACATGAAGAATATTAAATCAGTATTTTGTTGAAAACGCCTCGCTCCGGGAACAACAAATCGGTCTGTTTAAAAAACGTTGTTGTCACAAATTTATATACAGTTATAAAAATTAAAATGTCATATTTAATGTGCTCACAATATTACCGATCATGGTTTGTAACATTCAACTTTGAATTAATTAACAAGATAACATTTAGTTCAAAATCACACTTACTATATCTAAATAAACTTATTACATCAATATACGTAATGAGGTACATCAATTTGGCACAGAGAGATTTTCTTATTCTAAAATATGTTTAAACGTATTTGTAGGTATATAAATAATAAAACATTTTTATTTTTACCTATTTAGTATTTCGATGTTTAAAATCGTCATTCATTATGGTTTCAATTTTCATTATGTCTCATCTATAAAAATCACAGCACATGGAAAACGCTCTTTGCGCCAATTTCTTTCGATTTACAAATAAGAGGTATATACGTATGTGTAAATATATATAAGATCAAAAGTTACAAGAAAACACTTAGGTAAAAACACCAACATTTAATTACAGTCTAATATCGTTAATTTTGGTATTAAAAAAGATTAAGTTTACTGATTTTCGAATATGCCAAAGTATCGAATATTTTTAATTTTTTTAAGCACCTAAACTAGCGAGAAGAAATTTTGAAACACCGATAAGAATAGTAATTAATTATGTTAACAGACACCGATTTTATTCTAGATATAGGCAATTTTCCAACTAATTCTACTAAATGTGCTTACCCAACTCGTTTTATTAAATTGTTTTAGCTAAGTTTCATGTTTTATCACCCGTGAATATTGCATTTGCGTCACTAATTCATAATTAATATTGCAATTGATGGCAATCGATTCGCCCCATTGATAATTTGGTTCCCTTAACGATTAAAAAACATACAATTTCGATAACTACCCAGACGGCAATCTTGTCAATCGCGGGAATACATCAATGCTTCATTTCAAGTCGCAGTGAAAAAAAATTGTCGACTATTATAATTCAAAATAGAACGCACTGAACATTATAACTTATCTACTGCAATTTAAATCCGAACAGAACATTCTTAAATTTGATATAAAAAGTCTGTTTATTTATTTGTTTATATTACTATTGAAACAACCGACGGTGAGAAGATAAGGCAACTTAAAATCGATTTATGTACTTATGTCAGTGTATATTGAACAAATCCTTCGTTTGACACATTACTATGGCTCTATTATAAAGGTACTGTAAAAAATATTTGATCATTTATGAAACAACGTTAAAAATTTGCTACAGAGTTTGTATAAAATACCATCGGAGTTCGATGACAGTTACAATTGACTTTTCGGCACTGCAGTATCCGAGCGTGCGCACGGAACAATAATAATCTCCGCCTGAGGTTCACCTTCAACGGGGAGCGTTGTGGATATGCGTGGTCAAGTGTTTCGAGAGATAGTCGGCTCTGGCGAAGCACTTCCCGCACGCCTCGCAATGGTAAGGCCTTTCCCCCGTGTGGATCCGCAGGTGGCGGGTGAGATCACTCTTGCCGCCGAATGCTCGTCCGCAGAATAGACAGACGAACGGTCTCTCACCCGTGTGTTTGCGCACGTGTAGCTTTAAATTTTCCTTTGACCGCACGCATTTTCCGCAGAATGGACACGCGAAACGGCGTTCGCGCTGCCTATCAGCAGAATCCGCTCTCAGGTAACTCAACAACGACGCCTCGGTAGGGGCGACACCTAACAGGGCGGCTTCACGAGCTGCGCCCAGTAAGGCAGTCTCATGCGAAGTCTCTCTAGATAAACGCCGCTCGCTGCTATCGGCACGCGATCCGCTACTCCCGGCCCCAGTCTCGCAGATGGAGCTATCAGCCATCGAGCTGACGTTGGCGAAAGACGTCTCCGGCTTTTTAATAATTATCTCCGGTATCGGCGAAGGAGACTGCTTTACGGTGACCGCCTCTTCTTCGCTTTTGGCAGAATCGCCCGCGTCCGTTGACATTTTTTCCGGCGTCGCACGAGGTACGAGGGAATCAACTGTATCGTCTTGGTCCACGTCATCGATTCTCGCTTCTCCGACTGCCTTGCGTGAATCGGTTTCTGAATCTTCAGGGTCTGTAACGGATGGAGCCCGTCGAAAGCTCGCAACAGTGAGGTCGATCTCACCGGATCTACCGAGAAGGCCTTCATTAGTGCTGGATACGTGGTCACTCGAGTCGTGAGAGCGTTGTTCTCCTCCTTTGCCGTGAAGGCGTTCTAAAGCGTGGTTTAGCCTGTGCTTTTTGAACGATTTTAAATAGCGGAATTGCATACCGCAAACGTCACATGTGAAGAGTTTGTCAGCCGGAAGACGGGCACGGTGGTTTTGCTCACGATGTTTCACGTATGCGGAGCGGTAGCGGTAGCTCTGTCCGCACTGCTCGCAGACGAAAGGCTTTTCATCCGGGCCGGGGGGGTGCTGAAGGGCGGCGTGGCGTTCCAACAGCCAGGCAGAGGGAAACGCTGCGAAGCACGCCGGGCATCTGTGATCGCGAGGGGTCGGATCTTCGAGATAGGGATACGAGTGACAGTGTCTGGGAGCTAGCGACGGAGGTGGAAGATGGTGCAGGGAGCGAGGCGGCAGTAAGTCTTGCAGGGCTCGGCGCTGAAGCAGAGCAAGTAGTGCGGCTGGCCATCCACCGAGAGGGGTCCCACTTCTACTAGAACCGGGTGAGCTATCGATTGCAAGCTGAAATAAAAATTAATGGAATTAATAAGTGGAGTAAATTTACACATATTTAACCAAGATAAAACAGTAAAAAAGTAGGATATTGAATTAAAAATTTAAAAGGTTAAGAGATATTGTCCAAAATTAAAAAGTCCTGCAGCACCACTGTTCTGTCGAAAAATATGCTAACCCAAAAAGCTTTTTCAAACACATAAAAAAAAACATTTCAAATAAAATAATTATTATTTATTATATTCACATGCAAAATGTATTTGAATCACATGAGTGAGAATGGCAGCAATACATCTTACCTAGTTAATACATCCTTACCTTTGCTTCCACTATGAACTAAACAGAAAACAATGATAACAAAAAAATCAAATTTTGTGGTTTGTATAGCATTTATTTGTCAAAATTGTATTTTTACAGCTATGATATGCATGTTTTTGTTTCAAATGTGTGTATTAAATAAAATAAAATTAAATTAAAAGGTATTTCTTTTGCAACAATTTCAATTTAAATTTAAAATTAAAACAATTGCGAAAAATCAATCTGAAAAGACATTTATTATTAACAAAATTACTTGAAAGAAAATTTATGTAAAATATACAATGTTAATAAATGGTATGAAAAGCAATGAATGTCGTTCAATGATATTGATATATACTACAATATTTAATGATGATAGTTGTGAGTGAAATAAAATTTACATTATTTATGATTATGTATTTTTTTGGAATCACAAAGAAGATGTTAATTTCTCGATTTTAGACATTGTCACTATATTTTGAGACCATACATGTTTAACAAAACATACAATAGTAGGTAACAATAAAATTTCTCCACATTCACTCTCAATAAAAAGAATTTTCTCGTAACATTCATTTGATAAGAAAAACTTTGAACAAAACACACTGTCTGAAATTGCCAAGAGATTGTTTTCATTTCTTAAACAAATTGTGCACTTTTCTTTAAGAAACTATATCATAAAATTAAATATTATTTGTAACCGGAGGAACATATTTAAACTCTCTAAATAAATCAGCATTTGCCAGTACTATATTGTATTATATTAATTAATATAAAAGTTTGTGGAATTATTTACAAAATTTCAATACATGCTTACTAGAAGTGGCAAAACTAAGTGTTTTCAATGCAGCGCTGTTTAATTTTTATGGAAAAAATGGTTCTAGATTTTTTCATTATTAAAAAATATTTTTTTACTGCCTGACTTTCTAATTCCAATTTCTTAACAAATGAGTATAAATATTGTCGTATTTAAACTAATAGTATACAATCTCACTCCCTTGACAATTTTTTAATAAAAAAACATTTTCAAAATATGTATTAAAAAATAAGTGGATAAGTATAAATAATGTACTATCTAAATTATATATATAGAATGAATCTCAAAATGACTGCGAAAACAAACAAATTCTCTCTTTTGCATTTTTGTGATAATTGATTAATTGTATACAACATGTCAACAATAAAAAAAAAAAACACTAATATTCGTTTGTTTTTCTTTTGTTCAAAAAATCATGCTATAGAGAACAAGAGAAATCCAACATTTCAACAGCTGATCCTACACAGCAAACACTATTTTTCTAAAAAATATTTTACAGTCATAGTTTTATAAGAAGTGACATTCATCAAAAGGTACTGATGATTATTGCTTATTCGGTTTTTTTACCTATAGTAAGTATTTCATTACAGAACAAAAATTGTGTACATAGTAATTTAAGAATTTAATGGAATTTGAATACCGTATTCTTTTATTTTAAAATAATGTTATTTTTGTTAACATGATTTTTTTTAAAACGCGTTCTACCTCATGGGAACCTCTGCTACTATATTCTCATACAAGGTTTAGTTTAATCGTTGGTTTACCGGAATAAAACATGATAAAGTTAAGTGTGTGATAGTTAGTTAAAGATAAAATAAGTTATTTGAATTCTTGGTTCAAAACCGTTTATTTTCTGTATTTATGTAAAATAATTAATTAAAACTTGTAAAATTGATTTGAAATATTTTTTGCCAAATGCCATATCATATCTCAAAACATTACAATTTTCAACTTGAGTAGTATGTCAAATTTTTATATATCAATTGGTGATTAAATTTTGCTACTTAATTCTTAATCGTGATTCGCAGCCTTCCATTAGTCTTATTCAGGCAAGAGGCACTCTAATTTATAAAATGTGGTCGCAACAATAAGTATTACAAAAAAAAAACATTAATACCATGAATGTAAAATATATTAATTCATTTAAAATCAGTCAATTGTTAGAAAATATACATTGCATGAAAGCATGGCATACAATAATAGACAGTTTGCAAACATGAGACTAAATATGAAACAGGTGACAAAATATTATCTGTACAAGCTTTAAAGCACCAAACGATAGCATTGTCATTGAATAAAAGTTAACAAAACCCTGGCCACGTTTATTAGTGAAGCCTCCTGAAATCCAAAGCTTATAACTCCACAAAATACAAATTCAAAGTGCACAATAACAATGTTTTGTGTTTTAGTACAGTGCTACTCAAACTCTGGTCCGTGAACTAGTAACAGGCCGCGAGCAAACCATAGCCGGTTCGCGGTCAGTAAAATAAATGTAACGTTGGAAATAAGAAATATCCATGTTAGTTCCACTATTATTTGCAGTTATGATGCGAGTCTACAAAATCAACAACATAATTTTCAGTCATATTTCTCACTGAAAACTCTTTCCTATTGTCAACACATTATCTATGCGAGACGAGTATAACAGCAGTATAATGAAGACAATATATCAAAATAGTATGAATAATTTGAAATTTTCATAGATAAAATCAGGACTGGATGAGAAATCTAATAACTAATAAGCTCATAATATTTTATGCGGTAGATGTATTTAACACCATACCAGATATCCAGAGGAAATTGGATGACAACACTAGTTATATTAATTATTATAAAATCACTAAGTATCAAGTTCATTCGATAACAATGTTATTTGTTTCACTGAAAGTAAAATTTAGAGTTTGTTGATTTACATTTGGTTGGAGTTAGCGTTTTTTAGGGTGACAAAGAATTTTGCATACAATCTTATACATTGAAAAGATCCGAGCTTCTTAGAGTCAATTTCAGTGTAACGGAAGATGCAAGCTTGATAATACTGGAAAAAATATTAATGTTTGTCGTGCGTACATTTTTAAATTGATAATTTAGAGTGCTGTTGAAATATGTTGCAATATGTTTTACATCCATGGTTATTTCACTACATTCATCCTGTGATATATTATTATTATTTTTGTTTTGGTTACAATATTAAAGATCTATGTCATTTTTACAGTGTATGATGCATTACCGTAGCAGATAAATCTAGACTGGTGTAGGAGTGATTTAGAGCACTATATTGTGATGTGCCAAATAACGGACAATTGTTAAAATTTGAATAACTGCACTTGGGGATGATAGCGTTCACTGTATCGAAACCAATACGCATTAAGAGAAATCCTATCAATATACTATGCTATCTATATACAAGTTACAATACATATAAATATATCTATTTTATAATATACTAATCATAAATAGTATCTCTGGAAGTTAGGAAACAAAATAGTATTTTTTTATTTAAACGTGTGTATCTATTTTATAAAACTATCAGTAATAAAAAACTCGTACAAATCTTGATAATTCGTCATTATTATTTATATTAATGTATTTTTATTCATTTAGTTATTGCTATGTTTTCTTGTAAATATTTATATCTTTCTTAAAATAAGGAGAGGAACATCAATAAAGGTGTCAGTATTGCTCTACAGTTTGGTAACACGTAACTATACAAATCAAAACAAAACGGAGAGTGCAGCCCTTCAAATAGCAACATTGTTTTTTTGCCAGTGAGTCTGTAGTGTCGGTTTCAATTATGTATAGTGACGTACTCAGAAGTGACAAAAATATCTCACTCCAACCCTGGAATCTGTGCTGTTATATAAAAAAAATACTATTCCTGTATAAAGACTGCAAAATCATTTTACATTCGAAAAACAATTGTTATCAGTCAAATACTATTCTTTTTTCGAAACAACTGTTTTGACTCAAAGATCAAGGAGTTTACACATTTACAGATTTAAATGTGGAAGGAGTTGGCGTTAATTAATATGAGTAAAGAACGAAAGATATAAGTTTTGTTACTCCTCAGTACGCCACCGAATCTGTATGCAATTGTCACATTTTAAAAAGAGTGTAAATAAAATATTTTCGTGAGTGCATTTTATAGTTTTACATACTTTTCTACATACTCATAGCAGTGCATACTGTATACAAACAGTTTACAATGTTTAATACCTACCAAGGGGGGATGATTTTTTCTTACTATTGTTTAATTGGATAAAAAATGTGTAACCTAATTACAAATGAGTGATCCTTCTGTTTTCATCTTAGAGAAAAACTTTATTATCATTTCACAATAATTATGTTATATTAAATTAATGTCCATGAAAAGTAAGATTTTTTTTATAACAATCTTACGGGAGGGAAAATTAATACAAGTGAAATTTTATTAAAAATTCTGGTGAGTTAAACTACTAACTTTTGTCACTGTAAACCAAACTATGCATCCATATAAAAGTTTCATTTAAACATTTCTGTTTAAACGAAATTCAGGTTTACTTTTATTACTAATGTTTCTGTAAACTCTGCATTATTTAGGTTATTCATTTGTTTTATTTTTTTAGGTAACACAGAAGTTAATGATTTTTATTAAAGTTAATTCAATTCAACATTATCTACACCATAATTTTTAATAAGACTGATCAAAAGCTTTCAACTAATAGCAATTAACTGACGTCAAGTTAATGGGATGAGAGTATTACATGCTGAAATGTCCATATAAAATAGCAATTATGTTTAATTCATAATTAAAAAGTGGCCATAAAAACTGTTTTTATAGATTCTTATATTATTTAATTGACGATGTCTATTGCTATATTGTAATAAAACAAAATTATTCAATCAGAAATTTAATGTTAGTGTGCTTAAAAAATGATTATAATTCTACTTGCATTTTTTTTCACACACAAATCCTAGAAGGAAAAGTAACAAATTTTTAGTGGCTTTGCAATATTTCTATGGACATTTCAATGTGCAACCTGCATTTTGGAATGTTCAAACAAAACGAAGTAAATCGTCAACAGAGTAGAGAAGAAATGGCTCCATCAGACTAATCTTATGGAAGAACCTTTCGCCAATACTTCGACTGACTGATATTTTTTTCTATATGTACATACTACCAAATGTCAATCATATTGTGAAGATCGAATGTTTTATTGCAAATATTTCAATAAAAATCACGAATTTAAATTTGTGTTCCAAATATGAAATTTGAAATGAAAAGTTTTCAAAAACAATTGAACTAGCAATTATGTGAACTTTAAATGTCAGATTGAAAAATAGCATTGATGTTCTTCACGTTTTCAGTAAATAAAGTAAATAATTTATAAAAGCGAGTAATATATGTATATGACTCGATTAGTTTGGTAAAGCGTTTTTTAAATTGTTTTTATTTTAGTATAAAATATTCGGTCTCCACGTATGATAAATTCCCAATTTACATCATTCATCTAGATTTAACATTTTTAAAAATAAAAACCTTTATAACAAACAATGTGTTTACTTTGTTGCAATACCGTTGTATGAAAACGAAATGAATAACATATTCACTCTGTTAATAGTTTTAATAATTTAAACGTCTTGGAATGTTGGTCATTCTCAAAAATAAATTAACGTTTTTTTGTCGCTCAAAAAACCTACGATAAATCTCACTTTTTGTAGCACTCATCATCAAAAATCCATTATTAATCACAATTTGAGATCTAATTTTAATACGATTGTATTCTCCCAGATGTTGTTGCCTTATCAAAATATCACAGCCTTAAAGGACATAATCAAAAGAATTGTCCAAATACCTTAACATTTGCTATTTACGTATTACTCTTGACATGCTATAATATAACAATACAGATAATCTCCGGTATTCAAACACCATTTATAATTCTAGAGTTAATTGAGGAATTCTGTCATCATGTTTTCTATTTAATCCAGCTCTTAATGTAAAAATTTTCAAACTTAGATAATAAAACTACATTCAAAACTTACATTGATGGAAAATGTACAACCAATATAATTGAGTCATACGGTAAGAAAAATAACAATGTATTTTAGCTCTACATAAATTATTTTATATATTTGTTGATAGCTATTTCGGCTTACGCCTTTGTCAGAACTATTCTGTTCTGACGAAGGCGTAAGTCGAAATAGCTATCAACAAATATATAAAATAATTTATGTAGAACTAAAATACATTGTTATTTTTCTTACCGTATTATAATGGAGTTCTACCAAGTAAATGCTTACTCAATCAATAATTAAGTCATATAGTATCAAAAGTAGAACTATCCACGTTTTGACATTATGATAAAAATACGAAACATGTTCTGTGGCTTTTCGAGTTTGATTTATATTTTTCAATTTTAAAAACAGCCCATTGCATCATCACTTCAGATAAATCTGTGATTGGTCAAAAGTATGATTGACTAATGCATTCTACTTTTATTTCCAAAGTCATGAACCGTTTTAATTTTGATACTAACCATCATTTTCTTAAACGTTTTTGTGCCACATGTACTTACATGATTTTTATACAAACATTTTATTGCTAGCCATACACAATGACCAGAAGAATAATGTGACAGCATTAGCTCAGTTTCGAAAAATATGGCATAGTTCTACTTTTGATACTATACGACTCAATTATTATGATATTAGACAAAGATCAACAGAAATATCAACCTTTGTTTTAATAGATTGAATTGAGGGTCGCTTGCTTTAAATCATTTGCTGCTAAAACAACTATAGTTTAATAAAACATACATATTTATGAAAAATATGTTATCAATTTTAATTGAAAATTGACAGAATATCGAAGCAAAATGCTGGAGCAATGTAAAAGTTCATCTGTCCAGAGCTGAAAAGATGTAAAAAACACAACCGTCAAATACAAGTAAATCTCCTGATTAACGAATATAGTTTTTTTTAGATATAATTGGCAATTAATTATAAACATGTTCATATTTCGTAGACTATCTGTATTTTCATCAGGGTTACCATTTTATGGTTTACCCAGAAAGAATAAAGCCCTCTACCGGCGGCTCAGAATTTTTTTATATTCAAAAATCTCCAAAACTTTGTTTTCAACATTCAACATCCAAATATAAAAAAGTGATACACTCACTAAAAATAATACGAAACGAAAATCAACTTCCACGTTATTTAAGTGGGAAATTATTACTAAAATTATTGTAAAAGAAAAACAATAAATATAATATCTAAGAATTTAATTTTTCCGAGTTTATTTTTTCGATTATTCTTTTTAAGAAACAGATATGGCAACAAAGTAAACACTCTTCTTACATAATCATGAACATCCCCTAAGTATCTATATATGATTGCTAACGCACTTCTTTATAACCAAACGATATATTTAAAATAACACTTGACGATCAAAATTTATACATTTTTTTAATAATAATAATTATCGATTCTATCCTATTTATTTCAGTTTCCAATGTCCTGCCCTGCGGCAAAGAATTTCTTGGAGACAATCAACTCTAATTAATTATTTTTCTCGTCTTTACCTACATTTGTATAGTTAGATAAGTATTGATAAGAAATTTTGCTACTCTCAATATAAACAGTGTTGATATTTACAACAAATAACATAGACCTGGTATTATTTATGAAGCGCTTTAACACGACCGGCTAGGCTAGAGTGGGGGCTTTTAATGGGTTAACTTTTTTCATTCAGTGAAATCCAGTGTGCATCCAGTAAACCATTTGTTCAACAGGTTAATAGAACACTACTCTAAATGTTTCATGACTCATGTAACAGTTTTTGAGCTGATATTCAAAGTGAACAATACAGCTGCTAAATTTTCAAGGCCGTGATACATGGATAACTGTAAAGAGTTGAATTTTGTAACCCAAAATATGTGTAACCATACTAACTGAGGACATTTTATAATCACTCATTCACTACATTTCTATCGGCATGTTCTATTCTTTGCTCATCACTATTATATAACTTGACAATCTCTGCCACAGCCACACACCTAAACAGTGGCAGCTACATCAATCTATCAATTTATTTGATTTCAGCAGCCATTTTTTTGTAAGGATTTGAGCCCTGTTTATTACACCATACCAAATCACTGAAAATTAACACTATACGATCCAGAAAAGAAACGAGTTTACTCCTCATGTACATGACCTGGTACTGAGCTGCATGTGACTGATATTTAAATGTGCATTTAGAGAAGAAAAATTATCCAATTAGTTCAACATTTTCACTGCAGAATAGTTTAGGCATAAATTGATGTGCACATAGATACTGACCATGATGGTGAATATTTTTTTTGAATAGGACTGAAAACAAGAGGAATCAACGTGTATCATATAACACATATTCAAGCTGTGACTATTCTAGTAAAGTACACCGCAGTGAATGTACTTAGTGTGAATCCACCATGGCTGCAGAATTTAATCTACTTTGCTTTGTATCTAAAGAAGAATCAAGAATATCCCGTTCCCCATATTAATAATGTTGTAAATTTATTGAATGTATAAAAGTTAGCCTTGGTCGAGATTAAGTCGGCGTGGCCTATTGGGCCCGTGTGAGAACGTACCACTGAAATCAACTATTGTAATTATTTCATATACTGAGTGAATTAAATCTATTAAAATCACCACATAACCAAACCACCAAGGTCGTGTTAAAGTAATCCACCAGCCAAAGTCGGTTCAAATTATCCAGGCTCGTTCCCGGGAGATAGAAAAAAAGAAGCAACGAAATTGAAAAAAAAAACACACATCGGATCGCCGGCATTGTGAATAAATTTTTATACATTAAACTAGTAATACGCGTTATTTGTCAAATTTAATAAAATAAGTGTGTTTTAAAAACAATAAATCTATGTTTTTATAATTAATAAAAATATTGTATGTACAAAAAAATGAGGAACATACTAACTCGCATAAGTTAAGTCATAGGATGATTTAGTAATTTTTAATTACCACTAACAACTCATAGATGAAAAGATGATGTGCATTTTGGATTTATTATATTATCTATAAAAAGCACTGGCGGCTCGTGGGCCGCACGCGTCTAAAAATAAAACGAAATGCTAAAATAATTATTTTTAATGAAGGTTTATATTATTTTTTTTTTAACAAGAACTATAAAAGAAAAAATAGAAGTTAAAACAAGCTATAATCAAACAGTTGCCAACAAGACTAGAGACCGATCTCCGCTTTTCAACCGTCTCATTATAAATATGAGATCTTTCGACATACTTATGTATTAATATAATATTATCACACTTTAGGGCTCCAAAAAGTAAAAAAAACCCCTTTCTTTACCACATTCAAAGCACCATGTTTCAAATCAAGAAGGAAAACTTCCAGATATGTGATTGCATGATAATCAGTGATAAAAGAACAAATCCAATCCTTTTTATTTACTGTCAATATTTAAGCAAACAATATCAAGGACCAATAATACTGATGATGACTACATGTTCCAATAAAAACACCTGCCATAAATTAAAACATAAAACAATAACTTTATATATTCGCGATTTGATTTTATAGAATTTTTCATATTTTTATGATGACAATAAGTTAAATTTAAATTGAAAAATTGTTTTCATTCTTTTACAAATTATCAACTTATTTTTGAAACTATGAAACGATATTTATTACATTTTATCACGATTGGTAAAGTTAAGTCAAAAATTTTATGTTTTAAATTACAACAGTTTCATGTTAAATATAATAAAAAATATTAAAATGAAAGCAAAAATGCTTTGCAAATTTCTCTCAGTAGACTGCAATTAATCTCAAAAAAAAATAATTGTTTGTTTCTAAATATTAAGTCAAAAAGTTTGTAATTTTTTTAATAAGATCGTGTTTGGTACTCTGATATTATATTAATATATATATTATTGATTCATATTTCCAAAACAATAAAAAGTGTAGAATATATTATTAAGAAAATTAAGCAAAGAAGGCTTTATATTTATTATCCAACATGAGAAAAAAACGTATTTATTTTAGAATAAAATGAGTCAATCTTTCTACTGTATATGTATTACTGTAATAAGTGAAAAACTATTTTTTCCATAACACATCTAATTAATAATTTGTAAGAAGCGCTACTGCGAAAATCCAAGTCGAAATAAAACCTCAGCTAAAACGCGCACGGCAAAAATATATTATGAGCATTTCTACAAAAAATATACTACATTTAAATGACAAGAAATTTGCTTTATTTAGTGACGTGACTCGAAAGCTCATACTATTATTCTTTAAATATCACAATTGAGATGAAATCAAAAAACAAACAATGCAGATAGTTCCTTGAACACACTGCGTTTTCTTCAAAACAATAATTATCTTAGAACACATGCTTTTGACAAGTCGCAAATCCACCAATAAACTGGCACTTATCATAAACCTCTCAACCTCTTACGGATTATTTAACCAAATTGCTGGAAAATTTAACAACAGTTATTTCATATCCTTAATAATGTCTTAAATCAATTATTTATCTTATCGTTTCAGATCACAGTTGCGGGTTTTTTTTTAATAAAATCACATTCTGGGTAGATTTCCCTCAGCCGAAAATCGCCCCCAATATAACACATTCCTAAGCAATGTCCTCGAGAGATCTCTTTCGTTGTGAAATTTCACAGAAGTTTCACAGTCGCGTGGTGCGGAGCGTAGCACGGGGGGCGGAGGCCTGCGGGGATCCGCCCCTAGTGAGGGCTCTCCTCTTCTGTGTCGACGGGGCTCGGCGAAAGAAATTTTCTCACATACTTTGGATAGTGTGTCTTTTCGTGCGCTTTTAGAATGGTCGACCGGGAAAAAGTTTTCCCGCACAAAGCACACCTGAACGGTCTCTCGCCTGAAATTTAAAATCGTTACAAACATGAAAACAAAAAATAAAAATACATACTTTCAGTAAAAAAAAATACCAAACTGTCATAAAACCATTCATTCAAAAAAGATAACAAAAAGAAACTTTTTTTGATACATTTACTAATACGTGTTATCACACATATATATGTAGTTTACGATCCCAGGCCAATAAGTCGATACCGGGAATTCGGGAACCCGGGATCGACTTATTGCTTAGTAAATATTAGCCATGTAAATGTATCATTAAAAACAGTTCGGAATAATTGATGTCATTATCTTTTTTTGAATATTATATTTCGGTTGTTTATCAGTCACTAAAGAGCCAAAATATTCGATTGAAATATAATGTACGAGAGTATCGGTATTGTTAAAAATTCACTTTGTTAATTAAAATCAGTACACAATAATGGAAATAAATAACGTTTTTATTGATGACAAATCAATCCAGAAAATTTTGGGATTATGTTTTCTAATACCAGGATTCATCGGGTATTGGAAATCCTCGGAATCCCGGGGTTTTGGGATCTGGGTTCTCGGATTGGAAACCCTACACATATGTGATATATTTATTGAAATATTACTTCAACAAATATTATTTTATCGTCATTATCTAGGAAATTAAATATTGTATGCTGATCTTTATGTTAATTAAGAAAATGTTATATTTATTTCACGAGACGCGTAATTAATATTTATATAAACACTATTTTGATAACTGTTTTACATTTTATTTAGACGTGTAATTAATATATTTATAATATTGGTCACTAAGTTCAATACGATTAATCAACCAATGTTTAGTCTCGTTTTATTTTATAAGTATGCTTTAATCCTATGATAATATAACAGTAACGTATTGTAAAAAAATGCACTATTAAATACAAAAATAGTTATTTAACTCTTTTATATTTAAAAATTTTACGATCAGATTTCGTAATTCATTATTTGTGGATTCAGAAAATGATTCGAATTTTTTAGTACTATTGAATTTAAATAAATAGCGTGACAAATGAAAATATTTTAATAAATTTTATCAGTATCATCGATAGAATCACGTGACTTTAACCCTCATACGACCGCGTAGAGAAAAATCATCCCACAGTGTTTTTGCGACAACAACCGCGCGATGATTTTCGCTCCGTCTGATAACGCTACATGTAATCTACCCATCTATACGAGTTTTCAGGTTGTTCTCGATATTTAAAAAGAATATATGACTGTTATGTGTATGGCATTATGTAACAAATTTTAGGAAAAATATTACAAATAAAATAATTAAGATCTTTAATCTGTAATCGTTTTTGCAGAAAAGCGTAAAAAACCCGTCAAAAATGCTTGGTTATTTTGACTGATCCCTTCAAAAAAGTCTGGTCGTAAAAGGGTCTTAATCAAATTAAAATTTTGAAATAATCTTTTATGCATACTATCATTTTTTACAATCGCTTTACAGACAAACGATGATCATGTTGTTATGTATATTGAAGCTGGGAAACTCTTTTCAAAAATGGAATCATTGAAAAAATTGAGAACCATTTAAAGTCAAAAAACAATATCGACGATACATTTGATCTTTAGGAAAAATAGTCTGTAATTTTTGCGATGGAATTTTCCAGCTTCAATATTCACTGGCAGTGGAAAAAAGAGAGAAAAAACTTACCCGTGTGAACGCGACAATGATCCTTCATATGGTGCCGCAACTTAAAAGCTTTTCCGCAAAATTCACACTTGAAGGGTCGGTCCCCCGTATGGACTGGCAGGTGAGCTATCAACGACGAGACGTCCGGAAAACTCTTCCCGCAGAACTTGCACAACACAACATTGCCCGGCTCTACCGATCCCAGCTCCATATCCAGAGGGTGGTCATCGGGAGGAGGCGGAGGGGCGTAAGACGCGTCCAAGAGCGGCCCCAGGGGGGGCAGAGGCAGCGCCCTACCCAACACCGCCTCCCGGTACTTGAGCGTCTCCAGCGAGTGAGACAAGATGTGCCTGGTTAATTTGCTCTGATGCGGGAATCCCGCGCCGCAGTACATGCAGGGGTACAACCGGCCTTCCCCGTCTCGGGCCCCGATAGAACCCGGACCGCCTCCGCCTCCCCCTCCCCCACTGCCCCCGTCAAAAGACTCCTGCAACCACAAAAAAGAACATCAACTTCTTTTCCGTGCGCCTCGCGTATGGCGTCACAGCCGTGCGTATTTCTACTCGACTACGACTAAGGTAATTAATGTACTGTACTCCGAAAAGACTCGGATGCCGTAATGCGATTTGATTAATATTCCTCTGTTGATATTTTCGATTTCGATCGTTAAAAGTTACCGAGAAAACATTCGAGAAGTTGACGCTCATTTTTGTTTGGCAGAGAGTGCAGGAGGTGTGCGGCGCGTTCTACAAAGAAGACGGCCCGGGCCCGGTTACGTTCGAGATCGGGCCCCGGACGGGAATGGGCCCCGACGCGGCGGGACCGGGGCCCGATACGCGCCTAGGCCCCGTTTCGTTTTGCGATCGGAAAAATAACAAAAATGATATATATATTGTACGTAAAATATATATGAATAAAAAAAACCATGGCCAAAAAAACGAAGGTCAACTTCTTGACAGCAAGGCATAGAAAGGGAACGTATGTTTAGTAGCATAGCACATTGATTCAGCATGCAATAATATAAAAGAACATAATTCAACACCAACACTTACGCATAAATGTGCACACGAGCCTTTTCAAAAATAAATACTTTTTTAAATATTACACAAAAATACCGTACTTTTAATCTGCTTTACAAAAAAAACTGTTTGTCATTTCCAATAAGACACTTTATCAATGTAAAAAAATGATTGTTCGCAATGGAACCATTAATTTAAATACACAATCAATTAATTCATTACACAAAATATTGAAATAATCACACAAAGCATGCAAAAATAGCACTACAAAATACAAGCAAAAAAATAATACATTAATAATCACATCTTAATGCATGCTAACAAAGTACTTGTTAAGCCAATTTAAAATTATCTTCTACAGTATATTAATTTCCTCATTATTAATATTTTAACCTTTTGAGAACCAATCCATTCGTAATACATATTGCCCTCAAACTATTATTCTAAGATCTTTAAAACTAACCATAGTTTCATGACGTTAATACTTTATACATATTCAAAAGAGAATTAATAATGAAATAAGTATTTGATCTACAAAAATACGTTTGTCCTATCATTATATTTTGTAAAAAAACTCCAATACATAATAAGTTTTACAATAAGTTTACTCTTTTACTGTGTTTAGTTATAATAAATGAATGCAAAAAAGTTTCCGACATTTGAAGATCGAATATAATTGTCTGATATTGATTCACAGATAAAAAAATCAATTTCAAA
Organism: Himalopsyche kuldschensis; assembly: GCA_028554975.1. Classification (NCBI taxonomy): domain Eukaryota; kingdom Metazoa; phylum Arthropoda; class Insecta; order Trichoptera; family Rhyacophilidae; genus Himalopsyche; species Himalopsyche kuldschensis. Next base: position 3,722,011 of record JAHFWI010000016.1, on the reverse strand, counting down.
TTTATAATATTTATAAAACTTTTTGTCAGTAATATTTATCCAAATAATTCTATTTTTCATTACAGGTATCTTTTACGTCGTGCATGTTCATAAGCTTTGACTCAGATGATGGCTCAAAAAATTTATTCTGGTCTCAAAAAAAGAAGGATTTTTATATTTTATTTTATTCAAATGCTAACTAGACGCTTAACAAGTATATATGATGTCGTTTTTGAACGAAATTCAAAATGCGTAAATAAAAAATACATTTATTATCAACACGATATTACGTTATATACTTACAGATTCGTGTAACGGGTGTCGGTAATCAGATGAACTTTCACCACCGCTTTTATCGTCTGGCAATCTATCCCAATCCACTTCTTTCTTTAGAGACTGAAAAAGGTAAAATCCACATAAAAATTAACAATAAGTGCAAATCGGTGATTGAAACTAACCTAAAAATTTATTCCCGTGGGCTAGGTAAAGTTTTATGAAGTGAATATGGAGATATTTTTATTTGGTCATTATTTGGACATGCTAGATAGAAAAAAATTATGAGGCAAGAATAAAACGGATTAGTACCAATGAGTACGCATATTCATGATTTTCGCCATCATCAGTTAAGAACCCAATAAATGAAAGCTTTCATTCGTGTATATGAGCTAGGAGCTGGGAATTTGGTTATGACAGTAACTCTAGAAGGCACAACCTTTTTGGGAGAATGGCCAGATAATCAATTCTCAGATAATTCGAGGGCCGCATGGGTAAAACTGATTAAATTATCGATATTTTTAGTGCATATAAAATTTAAATTTTTATTGTTTTTAATATTGTCCTTGCATCGTCCGTAAAAAGTTTGCAAGAAAACAGGTGATTGATATTTGTCATTGCGAGCCACTTGAAATGTCATTGAGGGCCACATGTTGTGCATCACTGGGTTAAGCCGTGATTGCGAAACCGTGTTGGAAGGAAGCACAATTTATTACAATATTAAAGTGATTTAAAAAATAATTACCAGCGGCACTTGTTGTACAGGAGGCAGCCCTGACGGCCCCGCGATGGGTTCTCCTCCCACAGTGGTCATCCCAGAAAGTGGTCCTCCGAGACGCATTTCCACTGGGTTACATGACATTAATGTTGAACTATTGTTATTCGTGCTTATACTCATATTTAATCCTGTAATAATTAAAAATTATTAATTTTTTTATCATGTGTATTGAAATATTTTTTAATGTGAACGGTGATAATTAATCATTTAAACGCCGCGCGGCCTATTACCGTGGAGTAATTAAAACTTGCTTCGCACGCCAGATGAAATTTAAATACTCTCAAATAAATCACACTTGTAAAACTCACTGATATATATTTAGTTACCACTAAAAAGCGATAATAATACAAAACTGTCAACTAAACATATTTTTGAAAAAGAAAGGAATTGAGTGCGTATGATTTTTTGATGGTTGAATTTTAAATAATTTAATATGAAATAGATTATTAAAATTATTAAAAAATAGTAAGACCTCGTTTGCGAGCAATTATCCCAAATTTTGTTTTGAGAAGAACAAAAAAAAATACTCAATAATTCAAACGGAGGAAATACTAGATACTGTTTATCAAAGTTGCTCGCTATTTTTTTCATGAGATCTGCTTTTAATAATAAATGTTTGCAGCATCTATTTAATACTAAGCCTAGATTTTCAACGCTGATATTATTTAAAAAATTATGGTACCTATGTTATCACTATGTCCGCAGTTTGAATGTAACGACGATAGCTCATCTTCAGGCGAGCTTGTTCTCATTATTTCGTCAGGCGGTTCCTCTTTCCCCCCTGGATCTCTCGCCATCGGTTCTCTGTGCGGTTCGTGCCTAGGTTCGTGCCTGGGCTCATGCCTTGACTCGTGTCTCGATTCCAACCTCGACTCATGCCTGGCCTCGAGTCTGGCCTCGTGCCTCTGTTCATGCCTCGAATCCATACGCTGTCTCCTGACGTGCAATAAAGGCGATCCTCTCGGTGGGCTTTGTTCGTCTCGCGAGCTTTGGTCTTGCGGTTGGGCGTTAGCTCTGGACATGGCTAAATCTTGAGGTTGAGAGGACGGTGGGGCGATCCCTGCGCTGCCTTCTCCGCTTTCGACGTCCGGCACTCCCGTCGCAGCCGCCGCGGAGGAGTTCAGGTTCGTCATCTCGGCCAGACCTTTGACCTTGAGGCTCTCGGCCGTTTTGAGCAGTGCCGAAAGCTGACAGTACTCGACGTTGACCTCCCCCTTGTACATGAACTCGACGAGCGTGCGCAGCTCCGAGAAGTGGACGTCCTTCAGGATCACGATGGGATGGCGGGATGGGTGGTCCACGAACAGCGATTGGAAGTAAGAGGAGCACGCGGACAGGACCACCTTAAAAATTATTATCCAAGTTGAATTTCAAGCTAACATAGATATCTTGGGATGAATAGAAAATACAATAAATTTTAATTGTAGTTTCATCCAGAATTATGAATATTTGGAAACTTCTTTTTTCGGAGATTTATCCTATTTGAAATTTCTCCGTAATTACAAATTATAATTAATTGAGAAAAAAACGAATATTTAGAGTTTTTTAGTTCATCAAATCAAATGAGTCGAAAACGCTCCATCGCAAAGTGAAATCGTGTTTTTTTTTTATAAATCCAGGATGGCACAAAGAGTATACCAATAATTTCAAATTACAGTTACAGTTTATATCGATTAATAATTGGCTATCAACACCAAGCAGTTGTGACCGCATTTACTGGGCTTACCTTATGCGCCCTGATGGAGGCTCCCTCAGAACAGGCGAGCGTCACGTCGACCAGGCTCTCGTCCTGTAGAAGTTGGCTGAACACCCCCAGCAGGTTGCTCTGATGATTGTTCCACCTCAGGCAGTAGTGCTCACTTCCCATGTCTGAGCTAGCTCCCGCCGCTAAAATAACAATAAAAAACACCTCATCAGCACTTGTTTACAAATTCCTCGATTTTAGAATTCTTCGAATTTGAAATAAATTATTTATTTATTTATTGGTAAAAAACTATATAAAATACGTGGCATAAAATACAGCAAGCGCCAATGCGCCACTAATTTGACAAATTAATAAAAATTAAATACATAACATATTACACAAAAATTTTAAAAATAAGAAACAGAACAGAAACATATTATTTACATAAGAAGACAAAAAAATTTAACAAAGCATCGAGTGCCGCAGATGTCCTCATCAACAGGCAGCATAAAGCTACCCAAAAGTCACGAAATATTTTGATTCTGTGCTGAAGAATGATATTTTCAGTATAAACTGCTTAACGCATAGGCTTCCAACCTTTTTCGGATGGCAACCTTTTTTATGAAAGACATTTGACCCACGCCAATAAGGCTAAATTGAAAAAGGCATTTTTCATAAGGTAGTTAAAAAAATCAACGAAAATCCATTAAAGTGGATATTTTTTTAGTTGATTGTACAAGTTGGTGACCCCTCAGAAATCCTGTCGTGACCCAAGGGTTGGGAACCCGTGACTTTACGTGAATGCATGAAAATTTAGATAGAGTAAAACAATATTTCGGTCACGAAATTATACCACGACTTTTAATCCATATCCACTCCTTCAAAACGCTCTTCAGTTTGATGAGAGTAGGAATAAAAATGTTAATTAAAGAACAGGACTAGTGGTTAGCTAGTAGCCCTCGACTCGCCCCGCTTAAAGGATCGAATAGATGGGAAAGAATATGGCCTACATTTTTTTTTAATAATTCAGACAATGAAAACAATCATCATCCATATAGAACCGAAATACACAAAGCTCAAGTGCGGCATGTTTGAGTTTTTAATGAATGTACCGATAAAAAAATATTTGACAGGAATGCACTTTTTATAGCACTATTCAAGCTAATTTATTTTGATAATGATTTAGCACTTTGTTTACGTGTAATAATTAACATGATATTACGCATTTGATGGCCAATTAGCTTTGTCATAATTCACACTTGGGAAGAAGCTGCAAGGCAAGAGTTTTTTTTTTTTGTGAACTAGATTACGCTATTACGGTTACGTTATGTAGAATTGTGTGATTTTAAACCATTTTCTTTCTATCCGAAATACAATTTATATCTCTTTATTAAAATAACTAATACACACTAACCAATTTTCTGTTCCATAAGTTACTGCCATTAACGTGTGGGTAAAAAAGTGACTCGATGGATTCTATCAATTAATTATATTGATATTCCACAAATTTTTATATAGAATCAAAAATACTTTTCAATGTTTGATTCTGAATACCACTTAAGTAAATATGTATAAACCAAGTATTATGTAAATGTATTTGTTTTAGTAAATGTGCGCACGGGGTGGACCAAATAAAGCAGTACAATTCACAGTTATTGAACATATAGATAAGTCGGGTTTTATCATAAGCACGTATAAGAAAAAGGTCATTGCTTCGAGTTTTATTCTTAAATCTGTGGGACACTTTCCACACCAAAACTAGCTAAGACCGATTTTGAGAATCTAACTGGTGAAAGGAAATTGAAACCTTACATACATCCACGCATTTTGACAAAATCCATGCATCGATTAAAAAACATTTACTAGTGTTTTGAATCCGTGGACTGAGCGCACTGAATGAGACTAACGCCTAATAGGCATTGAATTGATCAGCCGAACAGCCCTTGTGACTGGTGACTCAATAACCTACGCAATAAACAAGTTCTGACAAAAATAGCTTTGCTTTGATTACGACCACGTAGATAAAAACTGGGAGCATGCAAGTGTATAGTTTTGATTGTGTGTGTTGAAAGTGATCTTCGAGCTTCAAGAGAGTGAAAAAAAGCATTCTAAAAAGAAACTTAGTTGGATAATACTCTTTTTTAGAATTATCAGAGGAAAAATATTTATATTTCTTGAGATTATATTATATATAATTATACTGGAATAGTCTTTGGCTTCGGTTCCTATGCCCACAGGCTCTAATATCAGTACGGATACTTTTATAATTTTTTCTAAACCGATTTCTTTTAAAATACTTTCCAGCCTTCTGATCATTTTAGCGAAACTAAGCGATTGGAATAAGCTAACCGTTAATCCCACCCTTTTATAAATTACCCTTCTAATAAATACAAATATGTATATATTTACAAGCCAATCGACAGTGACAATGATTGTATCGGCCGGCAGTTATTAATGCGTAAATTAACACAGCATTCTTTCTGTACCACCGTGTAGTTGTGACTTCACTCATCAGTATGGCGGACACACACTCACATACAAGTGTGATATAATTATCATTTTGAATGTCAAACAAGACGAAACTTCGGTACCACCTTCCCAGGTATGCGACCTTGCCGAATTGCGAATCAAAACCGTAATCAGATACCGAGAATTCTGCATTACTATTTGATGCAACAGGTAACGAACGAATCTCCAGGACGATTCAAGAAATGCGTAATAAAATAGAAGAAGCTTAAACGAATTTACAAATTAAAATACAATAAAATACTAAACTAAACATAATAACACATTTTTAAGTAATTATTACAAATATTTTTTTTGGATCAGAACCTGTTTCGCTCTTTTAATAATAAATCTTTAAAAACTCGATAAACAAGAGATTTTTTAAATCAATAGACATAAATTCTTACCTAACTCAAATTTATTAAATAAACAAATTATTTTTTCTTCCTCGCCTTTGTTATATCCGTTTCATTAACCTATTTCTTGCTTAATATATTTCTTTATTTGTATTTCTTTCGATTTTTGTGTTTCCTTGTTTGTAAAAATTGATATGGTATCGTTAATCTATTCACAGATTATTTTTCGGTGGTTTGGAGTATATGGTAATAATGAAAATATTAAAAAATATTCCTTCCTCCAAATACAACCATTATTATTCAACCAATGGATCAAGTTGTAATACATACATTTGAAAGTATAACATACAAAAGCAAACAGTTAGAGCTTTTGATGAGACGTAACAGAAAATCGTGATTTTAAAAGCTATTAAAAAAATTGGTGATGCCTGGAGTTATTGATATTCCAAAACAAACATATACGCAGAATTTACCATGTACCTAAATAAATAATATTTTTCTTCCATGTTGTCTTAAGTGTTTGTATGTAGGTTTATTTTACATTTATCTATCCTATGAAATGAAGAAATATTATTTTAAAAAAGGCTTGCTTTCAAATTTTCCTCGATTTTTGACATAGACGAAAACCTTTAGAAACAATTAATTGTGGAAGCCGAGGACTTACTGTATATAATTCAATCAATAAGTATAAAGTTTGACAGTGTTCTAATATTATTCACAAAACACATATTTGGCAACATAATAAAAATAAAATGGATACGAATGGCCACGTCATAATATTGCCATTCCGAAAAATATTATGATTCAGCAATTTCAATGCGTAGTTCTTTTTAATCCGGCGATATCCATCTTTAATTTATTTCACACACATTATTTGAATGCACAGTAGCTTAAATGTTTTTTGATAGGACGAGATAAAAAAAAAAACACCGATAGCAATAATTGGCCAATAAACATACAGCCTCTATAATAAATGACTAACCAGTATTCAAGCGCATTTAAAGCTTTTTTCTTCTTACGTATAAATTAATGGAGTTGGCATTTTTTTTAATCAATAAGCTCGTTAGTTGGCATTTTTTTTTGCTTAACGATAAACTAAATAGTCAACTCTGAATTTAGTAGTGTCGCTAGAACCAGCCTATTAATTATTGCAATTAAAAACGTGTCTTAATTATTGTGATATGATATAGGTTCATGACTATAAAGTGTTAACATTCCAGGAAAATCACAAATTAAAAATAATTAAAACTTTTTTAATATATCAACACATTACTTTCAAAAGGTTCTAACTGATTTTGACACTGTTTTTAGATATGAGCGTTTGAAGTTTTGATTGATTAAAATTCACTTGTAACAATAAGCAAGTAAAAAGTTTCAAATTAATTATATTAAGCATATTTTTTCACAGGTCTTACTGATAAAAAATAATCTAATATATCTAAAGATGACAATCTTAGAACTTTTTCAAATAAATTTAGTGAAAAAAGTGTGCAGGTGCAGTGAAATTCTGGAATTTTGCTAACTACGTTATTCAACCATAGATAATTCTGAAATTCATATATGTATATGATAGAATGCGGTAAAAACAAACTTTTCCGACCAAAGGGTCATTTTAGACAAAAATGACAATTAGATCCTTTTCAAAGTAGGGTAACAATATACAAGAGAAAAAATCTACTGGTATGAGAAATCTGTGGGAACCGAAATTTAAAAAAAAAATACCTGTTCCATGCCTTTCAGTAAAATTCGTTCCATCGAGTCGTTTTAGGCATACGATTTTTTATATCAAATTATTTCTATAAACGAGTCCATCCTAGGTCTTATTCTCAAACGTTGATACGATGCCCCCGAAAATATGACGAGCCCGCATGGCTAGAAACTCACAGACCAAGCCGTCCAGGACCGTGCAAAGTTCAAATAGTTATCCGTAGTATTATTGTGTTTTGGAAGACGCTAAAATAATTCATTTTAAATTTGATGTAAAGCATTGATGAACAACCATTTTGACAGAAAGGCCAGCATATAAATTTTCAGATTGCTTGAGGGTCACATGGATAAAAATGATTAAATTGTCGTTATAAGTAATACACCTGAAATTAGATGTCATGTATGCCTAGTTTCGGTTTGAAATTATAAAATTACCGTGAATCATTTTTGCCGTGAACAATTTTATACACATTTACTTTATTAATACGTGTAAACAAATACATTGAAGAGAGATCGATCTGGTAAAAAAAAAGTGATTTCTTCTGATTCATTCATTTGGATTCTTTAACACTAAGATTCTAGAACCAGCGTAATATAGAAAACTGAAACTTAATTATTCAATTTCGGAAAAGGAGTTTCTCATTTTAAGGCTGCACCCTTAACATACGTAGCTTTTAACAGCTAAACCGTGATACCGATTTGAACCACGATTGCACCCACCTAATTTTAGTTTTTAAAATAACCAACTCCAATGCATAATTCAAAAAAAAATTGCTATTAATAATTGTTTAGTAGTCACATGTCCTTAATCCAATTACCGTGAACTATAAAAGGCGAATGATGTGGACCTGCTATGCAGATCAATCTATCACTCAGACATCCCAATTAATCAATATCATTATTCAATCAGTATGGAAGTATTCTAAGCACCAACTTCACCTTTTTATTAAATAGTTTTTATTTCATAGTTCTTTTCAAATCTGTTTCATTCTAAATATAAGATATAAAAAAATCTCATGCGTATGTTTGTATTTTGGTCATGAGCTAAATGCACCTAAACGAGTTACTTAAAAACTGACCCAAGTATGGCCTGGATCTTGTCCAAATAATTTCACTCAAGAAACAGGGCTGGCAATACTTTTTATTGAAGATTTTTCAAACTTTATTCTATCATCAATGTTGATATATTAAGTAATCTACCAATAATTTAATCAGAGAAAATTAATATTAATGTCGAAAGAAATTTTGGAAATATTGTAAACCATTTCGCTTGTAAAATCTTAAATTATGCTTAAAATTGAGTGAAATTTGTTTTAATGTTGTATATCTCTATATGTTGCTAAAATTAACTCCCATGCCCATACGATCTTAAAAACGGGGTGAAGTAAGAGCGTTTAGTTAACCAATAGTCCTGTTTAATACTCCATTCTTCTATTCATTCCTTCGTCTGTTGAGATAAACTCCATTAGGACTCGGCATGCCTCACATTGATAGCATACATGGTAAAAAAAACCACTACAACTCTAACGTTGTCACACAATGCAACTAGAACTAATTTTTTTTTTCCCCATTTTGTTTTTTAAATTATTTTTTTAAAACCCATAGCGTACCCATTTGTTAACATAAATATATTTAACTTCATATTAACAGCCACCGATGCTGGAACCCTATATTTATACAATGCAAAGATTTATTATTTTTATTAATCCTTATTGAACAAACGAATGGGATATAAAAAAGGATTTACTCGATTATGACGACTCCACAGACTTGCCCTGTTCATACCGGTAGTTTTCAATATTAATAAGGATATTGTAGATATTGAAAAATTGGGGCTTCCTAATACAATTAGATTTGGCTGAATAAAACTATGGAGATTCTAAACGTCAGGCTGATTTTTACCAACAAACTTATTGTGAAAGACTATAACCATATTCATTATCAGAGCAGTTATGTATACCAGCTAAACAACTCCCTCAACCTGTCTGTAACCAGATTGGGTATTGTCCGGTTGCTAAGTAGACTCAAGCAATCGAAACTCATCGGTAGTTCCGTCTTGTCTAGTCGGCCAAATTTTGGCCTACCTATTACCACATAACCGGATATCACTATCTTCAATGGTTTACTGTCATTCATACGGTATTCATTGTTCAAAGAAGAAATTTATACAGATCTTAAGGTGAAGTATTCAACAGCTCGGTGATAAGAATAATTAATAAACTATTTTCAAATATTTATAAAAAATTACACGGCTTGTTATAACTTTAGTTAAAACGATTCAAGGGTTTTTTTATGAGATGCAATATAATAAGATCTTATTGAAAATGAGCATCTTTTACAATGATTCGATAACTGTTCGGAAAAGATATGTGAACATTAGAGAAAAGTTTAAATTATGAGAGTGAGTGCAAAAACAGCTCTTGTAATAGTGCAATGGTGTTCTGATCCCCCATTTATTTTCAAGTAATATCAAAATAAATATGCCAATTTACTTATTCAAAATTCTTTCCGTGTTCCGATACAAATATTGTAGAAAGCGATGATTTACACCTTTAAAACAAACGGCGTTAAAATTATATTACGTTTCTCAAAGTCAGTTGATGATGCACGAGGTCCATTTTCTGTAATGTTCATAACAAAGTTGAGACAGCAAGCAAAAAAAAAAATTGCATCCTCACGAAAGTATTTACCACGCCACACGTAAAATTTGTGGAGATGTTTTGTTCGAACGGTGCAGAGATCTACCTAGAAAAGATTGCCGAATTATGACAAGCGTTACCAAATGCATGTCGACACCTTGCTTTGAAAATGTTCTAACTGCTCTTGACACTGTTTTGAGATATGAGCTATAAAATTTTCGATTGATTAAAATTCAATTGTTACAATGAGCAAGTAAAAATGTTTCAAATTACTTATTTTAAACATATTTTTCACAAAATTTCCTGAAAAAAAATGGTCTTAAAGATCTAATGATGGAAATAATGATGACAATCTTAGAACTTTGTCCAATAAATTTACTAAAAAAAGTGGGGTAGATGCAGTACAACTTTGGAATTCTGCTAACTCCGTTATTCAACCATAGATAATTCTGAAATTCATGATAGAATGAGGTAAATACAAGCTTTTTCGACCAACATGTCATTTAGAACATTTTCAAAGTAAGGTAACGATGTATCAACTTGCACTAGCTTGTCGCAAACAATAGGTTACAAAGCGTTTTAACATTAGTTTATAAATCCAATGGAGAATTTTGAAAAAAAATGGGATTAAAAATGTTACTTGAAGTTACGCCAATTTGGAGTTATCGAATTTTGCAGCCGTTGATAAGTATTGGCATTGATTCAGACACGGGTGTTGGTTGCGAGTTCGATGCACAATACTGCGTAGTTGCATTATTGTATTACGTGTCCAACATGCGTCACTATTACAAAATGTATTTGCAGAAGGTTATGACTTTATTAGAGATTCACTTTTCTGAAGTACACCCACCAAACCAGATTTGGTCGAACTGAATTCGTCCAATCGTTATCCGTATCACTCGAAGTATTATTTATAATATGCGTAAAACGTTCAAACGTGGCCAAAAGTTAGTCGTTTATTGTAATAAAACTGTCACATGGACAGATTTGAATTGTCCGAAGACAAGTTGTACAAATAGTTACACATTTACTTAACAATTAAGAAGTAATTGAAATAAACCGACTATAGAAAGGCAAAAAGATATAACCCACACAAAGCAAATTATGTTTGTGGTGTGGTGTAACTAAGCTAACTAAATACTAATTCGGCGTCTGCACCATACATTCATTTGATATATAATGAATTAAGTGTTGTACATTCTCAGTATCGAAAAAGGCTATGTTGAAAAATGAGGGTTACACCCCTTTGCCTTTCTCGAATCGATGTGTTGATCAGAAGTGATATCCTGAAATGCTGTAGAACTTAGGCTATTGTTTGCTAGCCTTGAGTGTAATAAGCACATTTATGTATTATTTTCTAAAAACCACCATCGAAGTGACTTTTGAAAATTGGCCCTCGGCTAAAAATATCAATGACATAATTTGACAACTATGAGACACGAAGAAAAGACTCAACATTGATTTTAACCTAGCTTTTCATAATTTGATCGAAAAGAGAGATGTTGAGCGACCAAGTAACAATAAGTGTACAATTTCGTAGTACAACTTATGTTGAGATAAGCTCAATTAGGGCCTAGCGGTCCATATGACCCAAATTAGTTTCAGAAGAATCGATATTCACTGCCACGTGTTAATGTTTTTATTGCACTATGACGATATATCATAAGAAACATGTTTTTAAAAATTCTATGAAGTCAGCTGGCTATGTCCAAAACATTCACGTCTATAAATAAATGCATTCTTATTTAGTATTGACTCTGAATATCTGCTGCAACTTCAAGATCAAGGCCATCGAGTCGATATGTACGCGAATGCTAAAATAACCGGATTTAGTATGTCTTATTATCGTATTACAATTGAATAACAAAATGCAATCGCGAATTAATGCATAATGAAGTAGTACGGTATTATTATGCATTTATGCAATAGATGAAACGACTGCAGCGAATTCCTAATGATAAGGCTGTTTTTATACTCACTTAAAAGTTTAAATATCGTAGCCATACTTCGAAATTAGAAAATTGAGATTATTTTCTTCGAATGATTCCAAAAAGAGATTGTTTTTGATGCCACGTTTAAAAATTTTACTTTAGAAAGGCAGACGGGACGTAACCAGTGAAAGTCCTTTTTCCTCGCTGCATATTTCAGACTCCTTCTTTTGTCAAACTCAAAAGTTAAATTAGATACTAATTCAGTGTCTGTAGATTACATCCTTTTGATAGGACGTGTATGAAGTTGTATACATTGTGATTATCGAAAAAACAACTACATACATTGAAAAACTGGTGGATACGTTCTTCTTCTTTTTTAAAATCGAAGTGTTTTATTTTGCAGACAACATAATTATTAAGGGAGATTTATTAGGCATTCTTTAGCTTCCAGTAAGCAATGAATTCAAAACATAATAAGATAATTAATTTGTACATATTTAAGTATCCATGAGATCATAATAGCCCATATTTTATATATGAATAAATCTTTAAAAAATATTGTGTTGTATTGATTGAAAGGAGCCTAGTCTACGACGGTAGCAAGATTGCAGCCCATCAAGAATATTCCTGTTTAGTTATCGTCGTTCTTAATATTTTGAAATTGATATGAGCGTCTTGCATATCGTAGAGATGAAATACACATTCATCGTTGCATTGATGTTGTCATTTCTTGGAGTGGTGAGGTGGTGACTTATATGTTTGTATTCAATACTGCAACCCAACAACAAAACTCGTACAGGCTGCCACTGCGTTATGACATTTATTATGTTTGGCTAAGTAAGAATTTGAAAGCAACATAACCTGAAATACAGGAAAAAAATAATAGCAATGCATTTTTTTTGTCTTCTTTAACACCTTTTGGTGACATATGATAAATGAGGATTGTTTTTACATATTTCTACTAATGATAACAGCAATTTTGTTTAGCGACAACTTATTAAGAAGTTTATTTAACTATGCATCCTATTAGATTTCGCTACTATCCTAAATTAATAATAAGCCTCGAATCTCTGAAAATAGTTGTATTAAAAATTTAATTTTAAAAGAAGAACGTCTGAATCTTGGTTTTACGTTGGAAAAATACGCTCTATAGAATATCGTGTAAAAATAAGTAGCGATTTATTTATTAATTGATTGATTTTTTATTAAGAAACATAAATTGCACAGCGAGTTGAAGGTCCAATAGAAATATTTCCAGGAATCCTTACGATGTAATTTTATGCAACTAAATCGCTTTCAGAATAATTCAGAGAATTGCACTTACATTAATGCTAAAAAGCATTTGCATTTATTTTTGTTTTGAACTAAATAAAATGAGCACAAAAAGAAATTACTGCAATCTTTTTCCAATAATAAAAAGAAGAAATTATTTTCCAAGAAATGATTTTAATAAGCAAAACTTTTTATAACTGTATTCAAATATTAATTTAACTAGGCAATTTTCAGTTATGGTAATTAAAATCGAAAATAATATAAGTGTTCACAGTTATTTGTATCTAGCGATATGTTGTGAAAATGTATCTGTGGTTCTCATGTAAAATTGTCATGTGGCCGCATCGTAAGCATCAGTGGTCTTACGAAAAGGTCTGGTGGCCGCACCAATTTTTTGGTGTTTAAGTTTTGTCAAATGGACCTTAACATGTTTGACAATTTAGTGTTGGTATCAATTACACAAAATATTACATTTTCATAGTCTGTGTTGGCAATTTAACTTGTAAAACCACATTTTTTTAAAAATGAATATTTACTATAATGCTGTCGGTGGCCACAGCCAAATCCTCTGGTAGTCGCATGCGGCCACCGTGGCCTCACATGAGAACCACTGCTCTATATTGTTTATATTAACACATTGGCTACGGATGAAATTTGGGCATATGGAGAAACGACGCGTATTCCACATTCTCCATAGCCAATGTGTTGTAATGTTGATAATGATTGTACATTTCAATATCAATTTCTATACTTGCAATAAATTACGCAAAGTGATTCGAACTTATACATGGGTATGTCAAAAATGAATGCGGTTTGATTTTAGTAATTATTCATCCCCTGATGGATCCCGACGCCCCGGAAGGCCTTTGATGACCATCCATAGGATGTACTCAGGGGAGCTACGGGACGCCGGGATGACCTGGGATGATGCGAGGAAATTGGCGGGAGTAAGAGAATCTTGGAGGCACCGTGTGATGGCCATATGCTTCGAATAGGGAGCGGTATGAAAAAAAATCACCCATTTTAAAGTACGAACTGCCGATTCTAGGATGAAAGACATAAATATTTGTTATGTTATGCGAGCAATTGAATCAAATGAAAAAAAAAACATGTATCGAAATAAAATTCAACATCTAATTTTGAAGCAAAGTTTACGGTTACCATGTGTTATTGCAAAGTGCAAGGCTACTTACTCATTAGATCAATGAACAACTCACATGTGGCATTATATAATACATACATATATTAATGACGGACAACTAAACGACAATGTGTGCCAAAAATAGAATGATATCAAACAGAGTAAGTATAGCATTCAGATGAATAAGAAAAAATGTTTATACACCGATATCGATAAATTGCCGATTCAGTTTTGGCATAAAAAAATCAATTGTGGTAATAAAAAATATTGACATCGCCTTTTTTTGAATCGTGGCAGTGCTTAAATCTTGTTAGTTAATTTATACCAAACGCACTAAGTGTAATATTATGTTAGTTTTTTATATTAACTTTTGACCGAATGAAATTTTCCATCGTGAATTAGTAATTTATTTAAATTAAATCACCGTATACATTTTGAGAGAAGTAAAACCATTATGTTTCAAATAAAAAATAGGATTAGTTTATTAACTCAAGTAAGTTTTTTCGATGTAAGCGGTAATAAATATTCACATATTTAGTAACACGTTTATATAATATTGATTAGTTCATGACAATAATTTATAATTAAAGTGCTACGGCCTACGGCGTAGACAAAATTATTCACCTTGATAATTGCAATTTTATTTTATCAATCATAATAAACACAAGTACTAATTTCAAAATAACTAGTTGTTACACACTCATCCTCTGTTTTTGGAGAGCCTACAGAGATAAATATAGAATTATAAAGAATTGTAAACATTGCAGACATCTTATTCTACTTCATCGCAATAAAGTTAGTCAAATATGCGGTAGGAATAATTCTGAAAACCAAAATACCGGTATTTTGAATTTTCAAAACCTGTATTGGAAAATTAGTCATAATACTAATATGGCAATCACAAGTTAGGGGTATACGACTAAAAAATATGGAATTCGCTGAAAATTTTTGTTGTGTTGTATATACAAATAGGTATTGTATTTATATTACAAAAAAATATATATCAATGGCGTGCGGTGACTTTCGATGGCATTCTGAGTAAATATATTTATATATAATATATTTCACATTGATAAAAAACATATAGTATTCGTTTTATCGAGATATTTGTACTAAATACTTAAACCTAATATTTGGGGACAGGGGCGCAGCCAATTTTTTTTCACAAGGGGGGTTTGCGAAAAGAAAGGAAAATAATTTTCGTAATTTATTTAAATTTAAAGCATATAAAATTACTTCGTACAAATTAATAATAAAGTTGACAATGAAAACCTTTAAAAATGTTCAAGTCAATGTTCGCGTTTTATTGTAATAATCACAATGAATATTAAATGAAGAATGTGAATTTAGCCGATTTTTGGAAATCGTATTTCAAAAGGTCATCGCTGTCGTAGATCTAATAAGAACGTTCACTTGCGGATGAAAAAATATTGATTGATAAATCTCGATTGTACCATGTCCGTGACTAAATTATAACGAAAGTGCATGTTGCAATCGACCAATCGATCGCGATGGGAGTGGGATGTTTTTAAGCTCGCCGCCCCAAACCCTCCCTTCGCTACGCCACTGCACGGAATTGCTCCACCGATACTGCTATCGTAAAAAAATATTATTAAAGTGCCAGCTTATTGGTCGTAAATGTGTACTGTCAATATATGGCACAAAATTAAACGTAGAAATCAATGCGGTCATTCGTTAAATATTTTTTTATTATTGATTGATTGGTTCGTTTAAAATAGTTGACAGTAACATTTCGGTGAAAGTTTTATAGGCGCTGATTTTAAAGCTTATTAACACAGAAGTTTAAAAGTAAATCAAATCAATCATTTGTTGTTACGCATAACCGTGATATGAGCCCTTGAGAGGTGAAGTGAGCCAAGTCTAAAAATGGTGAAACATTTCTATTGGAATTTTAAGTTCAATCTCGTTTTTATTTTGTTATTTTGTCGAATTATTTCAACACTTTGGTATAACGTGGAAGCTTACTAAATAAACAAACAGTAAAAAATATTTCAGGGAAATGATGATTGAAATAGTGTTATAAAAATGGTGAAATTAGTTTACCGCTAACATATCAGTTGAGCCCTTGAGAAGAGAAGTGAGGCAAGTAAGAAAATGATGATTTTTTTGTATTAGCTCAGAGAATACTTTTATTATATGAAAAAACATTGTTTTAGTGTGTTTTTAATAACCTTTTTTCACTTGTATGATACTTTAAGACCTAAAGAGAATGATTCTGCTCCACTTGGCTCACTTCACCTCTCAATGGCTTATATTTTCTATAAGTTTATTATATTGTACTAAAAAAATGATTTAAATATAGCATAGTGATTTTGATAGTACTACAACTATGATTCACACGCTTTATTCATAGTAGATACTAATAATAAGTAATGATGCCATAAAAATGTGAGCAGACACAAAAAGGCATTTTTTTAAATCAGTAAAATGTAGGGTAATCAGAAACGTCTGGCTTCAGATAGCTGATCTGGCAATCATTATTTACCAAAAAATCGGGCCTAAACAAACGTCAATTGAATGCGAAATAATGCTTGACAATTTGAATATTGTCAATCGCTTGTCCGCGGGCCGATTTACTTAATAATTTATCGACTACTTTTTGATCTGAAGGCAACCAAATTCGCACAATTTCTCAAATACATCACACAAACCATTCGATGTCGGATATGCATAAAACTGAGAAACGGTATCACTTATTCCGGTTTCAATTGATCAATTTGAAGCCCTTATATGAAAACTTTTCACTGTAGCAGTTATTTTATACACTGGGCACTTTGAACCCTACTATAGATATAAAAACAGGTTACAAAAAAGCTTTGCTATTATTAAATAGATTTTATTGGGCTTTAATTGTATTACATTTCTGATGTGTTATATATCAAATTAGAATTTTTTGAATTTTGTACTTTTCCATGAGTATTCCATCAAGCACCCTCAGTCGAAATACTTAATTATGTGTTATATATCGATTATATCCGACTGTCAATATACTTATACCGTTAATTTACATCTAATTTGTTTGGCTTTTTCGTACAAAAGATGGCCAGTAAAAGACTGAATGTAGTTTTAAGTAATACTTACTCTACAAGTTAGTTTTAGTTTGTGCAATGCTTTATTTATTTACACGTTTTTATTGGTTTTTACTTTTAAGATGTATTGACAGCGATACTTTGTTAGAAAGCACTATATTAATGTATAATAAAACATTTTTTGTACTTATTTGACAATTATTCAGATGAACATACTCACGATGAGCGAAACTAGTCCTGATCTTAATTAATTAATCAGGGAATTAGTACAAACATGTTTTTATTATATTTTATTCCACGTTTCAAAATTGTTTTTTTATGAAAATATATAGCGTGTAAGAGGAAGTTACTTGACTACCAAATTTGTACGTTCCATAAGCATTTAACGTCAACTACAACTTCCTAGCCCTTGATGTGCGTATTATGTAAAAAAGCAAAGTTTAACATGTTTCTCGAGTATCATAAGTAGATATAGACTCGAAAAAAGTTTGCGAAACTGGGCACTACGAGTGATTTTACTTTATATAAATAAAACAGAAAGCTTCTTCACCATATCAATGTGGCCACCAAGTCCATGGCCACAAATAAAGTTTTACGTACGTAGATTGAGCCCCCCTGCAACCGAAAACATGTAGGTATATTAATTCATCGGTCAACAATTTAACTGGTTCGAAAACATGGCCTGGTCAACAATTCTATCCGCAAACTGTACACCAATTGAATCCATTGCGAATTACAAAAAGTTAAAACGTGTGTAAGGTAAACAGTTGTGCATTCATACATATTTGGCAGTGAGGGTAAAATGTAGTACACGATCGATTAATTTATTATTCAGTGCGAAGCGAATGATCAGATTTATCTTATTTTGGCTGGAGTATTAGTATTGTAAAAAATAATATACCTAGAAAGTTAATAAATTGTTTTTTAAATGACATAAGCATGGCTGTGGAGTCGGTAAAAAATAGTTCGACTCCGACTCCAGCATTTATGAAAACCACGACTCCGACTCCGACTAAAAAAGTTGAATATCGTCACTTTTTTTTGCCTAATTTTCCCATTGATGTGTATTCAATTAAATATCAACCCTACCAATCCGGCCAATAGCCAAATTTGACATATTAAATACAAAAATAAAAAGTTAAAACTTTTCAAAATTTCCGACTCCGAGTACGACTCCGGCCAAATCGCCGCGACGACTCCGACTCCGACTCCACAGCTCTGGACATAAGAATAAGGATCTAAGGAAAATATCTATACGTTTCTATTTTTGCCTTAATTGAAATATAGGTCATGGCGCGAAACCATATAATATTTTGGCTTTAAATATACAAATTAATGAAATAGGATAAAATTGTACGCGCTCACTTCAAAAGTACTTTCACATGAAACCAGGCAGCGACTCTATGATAGTTATATGTACATTTGTAAAGCCATGTTCACTTAAAATGTGTTGAGCATATGTGAGTATTATTGATAGTTCAAAATATGCATTTTATGAGTACTGATTGTTAGTAAATTTTTCAATATACAGCTTTCTCTTTAGTTTCAGCAAAACATCCATTTATCGATTGCTTTCGAAGTCATTTGTCAAAGGCAAGGATGCCTATGATGCTTGATTTTCTTTCCACACATTTCTTATCCGAAATGAAGCAATGAAGCACCGTATAGCTACATCATTTTACCCATATCATGAAAAAAAACCTGAGCTAGATAATAACTAGTACTCTGACAAAAAACTCCTGATGATGTGCTCCATTAGGTGAATATATGCATAAAACAATGCAACTGTTTTAATGCCAAAATCAAACTGTCTAAATTTCTAAAATTTCTAAAAATAATAATCAGATCGTGGCCCGTATCTTCCTAAATCAAAAAGTGATCTACACTTTTATTTCTTAACAAAACTAAATGTTTTTCATCAATGACCACCACACCACACCTGTTGATTTATCGAAACTAAATCTAACACGCAAAATAGAGAATGACATAAGCGACATTTTTACATGTCGGTTATGGTGATTAATTTTGTTCTGAAAAGACTTGAAAGTTTTATACTAAAAACAAATAAAGAAGTTTACGTAAACAATATATAAACATATATATTTTAATTTGCTTATGTAAGTTTCTGTGAAACAACTGGTTAGCCTTTCAGGTGCCCGTGACGTACGATATACGCGCTGCCATTTTGATGCGACTCTCTGAATGAAATATTTTGATTTTCAATTTAAATACTAGAAATTCTATCCTTGGATAAGCTTCAATAATAAAATCCATCGATCATCAAATATATCGATGGAATAAAGGGATTTCCCTTGAGGCAAAATCAGGGATCCCATGAGCTGGCGACGCGTAAGCTATCACGGGGCATATTAATTGCTTGATCATATATTTGCATTACACATAAGCTTTCTTTTATTGACATTGAATTTTAGTCTGTAAATTTTAAATATATATTTTATAACAAAGTAACCCTAACTTTTTCATAGATTTTCGTAGATTGGATAAGAATATTTTGACCGGCTTCAATGTCAAAATCAATTGTCATTATTTTTAACTTTATTGAAATCTTGGGCTCTTAGCTGTATACCTTGTGTTTCAGCCTGGGCTTTCAAAAGGTTAACTATCGTCTGTTATTCGGACAAATAATGTGCATACCAATAGTATAATATGTTTTATGTACTCATATTACCAACACATAAAGCACGGTCGATTAATGATTGGAATGGACATAATACCGGTGTGTATCACATCAGTCGAAATTTCAGTAACTTGAGAAAATTGCTTATTTGTCATAGCTTAAAAAACACATACATTCCGACTAGGTTTCGTAATAAATTTCCCGTCAATTAGTCACTTTTGAATATATCTGATACGCAGATGGTCATAATTATTCGTAGGTGGTCATTTCGGAAAATTATTCGTATTATGTTTACACCATAGGACCTCAATAATTTGAGACGCATAATCAATCATATAAACGTGCAGTTTGTTATAGGTAAATCCAACCAGTAGTGGATCCAGAAATTGTCCCAGGAGGTGGCCATTCCATTTAAAAATAAATATGATACATTAAAAATAAACGATTAAAAAAATATATATACCTCCAGTCCCCTTTTTACGCGGTTTTTTTAATGTTGCAAATCGGCCCAAAAATATTCAGGTTAAATATCCATTTTCCAGTGGATATGTTACAAAGCCAGACCCTATAGTCTTTCCGAACTCATACGATTACATGGCCAGGTTTTCATGCGTCGTAATGTAGAAAAACTCCTTTCAGCGGAGGCATTGTTCATCATTATCATCATTGTCACACAATTAGGATATAATTATGAAATTATCGCAAGACGTATATATCGCTGTTAAACTAAAGTTACGTGAAAAAAGAGAACTACAACATATTTATTTAAATCATTAGAAAATTAATGTTATAATATTTTGAAAGGAATAAATTATCCTCAAGGGGGGTCATGGCTTCTATGCCCCACCCTGGGATCCGCCAATGAATCTTACACACGGACAATATTCAAGGTATGCTGAAAATTCATGTTGATTAATAATATTACATCGCAGTTGGATATTCGTGAATAAGATATTTGTTTATTGCGAAAAAAGAAAAGGACAACACAGCTAGTGCCGATAATACGCCGTGTATTTAACAACAGTATGGAAATAAAACAATCAATCAAACTAAATTGATCATGAATAGAAAAAAATACTTTAGTATACAAAGATTCAAATAAGAAAAATCATATAGCTGAATATGTACACCACTCTAGGCAATAAAAAAATACTAACACATTTTTAGTACTTTTTCCACATGAGATTTATTTCATCAGGACCGGTTTCGCTCATGGCGAGCATTACCAACTGATCAGTTGAAAAAGTACTAAAAATGTGTTATTATTTTTATTATAATGCCTTTCCACCAAGTATTGACAGTGAACACCTTAAAAGTGAATTGATAAGCGACAAACCCTTGGAACTAGATACATAATTAAATTTATGATGATTATACCGTGAAATTGTGCAGCAACATTACCTCGCCAAAATTACCGCGCTGACGTTACCGCTCAATAATTTTATATTTATATTCAATAAAAAAATAAAATCAAAATGAAAACCTAGGATTAATTTAAATATTATTATCTGTGGTAGTTACATAGTATTATCAATACGTGCAATAATCAAAGTTATTTTAAGGTATTATCTGCTTTCAAATACCTTAACTTCTAAATCTAAAAAATCATTTCATTTCATGTGTTTATTTTTCATTGACCTAGTCATAAATTTGCCTCTTACTGCACTCCGGATGTTATAAATATGAAATATTTAAAACATTAAATGTATGTCAAATATAATATATTTATCCAAATTATTCAAAGTATCAATTAATTTGAAATAGGATGCAGTTTTAGTAGAAAAGTTATGTAAAGAAAGTAAATTTCTTTAAATGAGCAGTCAAAATACAAAATAATCTTTTATTGTGCGTTGTTGTTGTTATTGTTATTAATTGGGTTGTCAGCAGACCACCCAATTAATAACAACCTTCTTTTTATTGAATCCTTCGAAATAAGTGAGGCTGTGAACGGAAATGGTAAAAATAGCCGGGGTGGTGGATGACGATAAAATTTGCCTTCTTGGTAGCAAGAAGATATTTGCTTTAACTCGTAGAGTCTTGGCTTAAAAGTTTATTGATGCACCAATGATTTGTTAGAATAGAAATACAGTGAAAAGTACAAACGTTCAAATACAGTAAATGAATTTCCACTCACATTACCTAAATGTAAAGTCAAATAGATGTACATTTTTATCAAATTATTTAGACTACCGAAAATAAATTTCATTAAATTTGTGATGCTGTTTATAATTCCACTATGAATAATTTTCAATATTTTACGTAAAATGTCAGGATTCCCGGTAATTTTTGTCAACAGTTTCAATATTTTGTTTATAACATTATAATTTCCAAATGCTGTTTTTTTATTTTGTTTATAGTAAGTATTTGCATGCTTCGATTTTATTAAAAGTATTTTTTTACTGAATTTGCATAAAAAGTCTGTTCTATCAACAGACTCTTTATAAGGCATCTTGAATAAGTGGTTTTTACATGAAAAAGCTAAGCTTTATTTTTAATATTAAATTTTATTTTTTATTTTTATATTTGGCATTACAGCTTACGCAAATGCGCCAAATATTCTGAGTTGTGTAAGTCATACGAGATTAACTCGATGGTAAATAATGTATCAGTTGTGCACAAAATCAACGATAAATAATATACCCATGACCTTTTTTTTTAATTTAAAAATTTGACCTTGCTGGGAATTGAACCCGAGCCCCCCGATTGCTAGGACAAAGCTCTTGCCACTAGACCACAGGGACCGAATTTACTGACTCAAACTATCATTTTCGAAAAGCAATACATACAACAATGAGAGTAAGAATCGTCTAATATTTCGTTAAAGACTGCTTTCATTAGGTTTTCAAATTTGCAGTCTCGCCTTATATCAAATATTAAATAGTTATAATTTATCAACATTCCACAACTGAATTGTAGGTTAGATAAAAATATATTAAGATATATTAAGTAGGCAAGACGCGTACATTTCGGTTGGCACGAAAGAATACATTTCCCAAGATCAAGGTCCCAAAACTGCGCGTGGATTTGGCACAGACGCATGTGAAGATAGCCAATTTACCTATGTAAGAACACAGCTACAAGATATAATTCGTGTTATTGGCAGAAAGTTCTGACGTAAAATTTTCGCCTTCATGTCAGTGGCAATAAAGTAGTGAAATTATTTCTTGGAAAAAAAAAAATGAACGATTTTCCGACGAATAGGGTTTAGAAGGAAACCATTACTCTTCCTAAAACAAAATAACAAATTACTCAAATCTGTAACAGCCGGGAAATTGAAAGCAAAATTAACATGTAGATGAAAATTTACGATGCAAGAATTGAATAACAGAACTACAAAAAGATTCAAGAAACTGACTGCATTCTACGTGATGATTCACCAATTTCGGCGTAACTGACGATCAGTCTGAGCTAATTGGTTTCTTCCTGACTTAATCATATTGATCCAGGTCATGCGCTGAGTGGTCAACATTGTACGCTTCGCATGCTGGGTTTTCAGGATTGAATCTTCGATTTTAAAAACAATTTGTATCATAAGACATGTATATAATACCTAGAAATATGTATCACTAATCATATTTTAAGGTGTTCACTGTCAATACTTAGTAGAATGGCATTAATATCAAAATAATAGTTTATTCCACATTGGATTTGTTTTTGTTCAGGACCGGTTTCGCTCATCGCAAGCATTATCAGTTAATGCTCGCGATGAGTCAAACCGGTCCTGATCTTAATGAAATGTGTTATTATTATTATTATATCATGAATGTATAAATTTCCTCCTGCTCATCATTCCTAAAAAAACAAGGCACAGCGATAGCGATTAGCCAACTAAAAGTCCTTTCCTATTCTTCCGTCCTCACGTTCCCCGATAGAAAGGTGGGGCCGAATGAGTGGGTTGTTTGACTCAAAATAATCATTCATTTTGTTATTGCATTTAATAAATTTTTATGGCTTTTACAAGCACACTGTCACCGTGTATCACTTTTGCGCTATTGGTTTTTACATATTATACCGCCCTGCAGTTTTAATGTGAAAATTATCTGAAACAGGATTATGCAGATTATTAGCTAAAAAAAACCGGTTTTTTTATTTCAGCTAGCTCGTTAGATCAAGTTTTTAGTTTATATCAGTGAATATGATACGGTGATGATTCATAGTAAATGAGGATGAAACAACGTCAGCATCGTAAATTCCAGTATTTGATTCATATCATAAAAAAAATTAAGGCCCCGATCGTTGATCGGGAATGGTTTATTATGCAAAATATACAATATTGACATTTCATAAATGTCTTTAAATACATTCCTCTTTCCAGTGTATAAAATATGAATTTACTTAGTTATTTATTTATTTATTTATCACTTCAACGGTATATATTCTCATTTTATGATGCCAATATAATATGCTTATAAAAATGATACCACAAGATCACTATATTATATTCTTGCTTATATGTTTGATAAATAAAAGTTTTAAACGAAAATTCTTTAAGTGAATAACATTTAATTTACTAAATTAACGTTTTTGGTTAAGTGCTTCGAAGTGATTGATTTTTTTAGATTTCATACTTGTCAATAAAAACCTATTTAAGCCAGAAACCCATTCTCCATCTGTTTAAGAGCTGAGCTAGAAAGGACTAAATTAACCAAGACTAAACGTGACAAAATATTTAAGTGCGAATACCAAGTTGATAAATGCATTTGCGTGTGGCGTGGTAAAAATGGGATTGAAGTCACACATACTTTTTTAGCTTACTGTAAAGCTTTCAACACCTCTTTGTACATTACAGAATATGCACTTCATGCGCCATTGGCTGATTTTGACAAATGGATTATTATATTTTGGCAGCGTTCGCTTTACATGTGTGAAAAACTGCTTACTGCAATAGTTGTATGGGAACACACCAGAAATTTTCAATGATAATTAATATGAAGACCATATAGGGTTACTGCTATTGTGTGTTGGATAGCTATAGTTGTTGGACATTTCAACTTTGACCATCCAAAATAAAAAAATGCTCAAAACTATCGTCAAGTGTGAAACATGTGTCTCACTCATACCAACGGTAATTTTAGCCCTTCGCACTCTTCAATAAATATTTTTTTTCTTTCGATGAACTCGTCAATAGATTTGAGAAATGTATCACGAAATACACACACATAACGGCATGCTTTAATTTATTTGAACTTTAACGAAGACGCAAAATCCAATATATACGGCTTTTGAAGTAAGGAAAATAAAAAAATAGTAAAAAATATTTTTCCAACCAAGTTTGAAAAATGTTGAGCAGGACTCGATATAGGAGTAGCGAGTTCCTTAAGCGATGTCAAACGTCAAACTCACTCTTGCAGTTACCCTAAATTTATTTATTTTGATATTGATTATTACTTGAATATAAATGGGGGGTGCAGTGCACCATTGCACCATTACAAGATCAGTTCTTAGTCCGACAGTATTTCGAGAAGGATTCTCATTTAAGTTTATAATTAAATCAATTTAAATATAAATATCTTAACACCGAACATAGTTGCACTCCATGCTAACTATATCTGGTCACATTAAGAACAAAAATGGTGTATATATTTCTAAAGTAATAATACTTATAATACATATTATATAAAAATTAGTTGCAAACATACAAACTACTGCACCGTTGTCAGCAGCTTGCGAATAAATTCAAACCAGCGATTGTAAATATAGCTCCTCACAGCTGGTTGGAATGTGCGTAGGATATTTACATTATATTTTATTTATACAGCCAAACTGTTTCATAATGTATGAATGAACGAATACTGTACGTATGATATAATGAAATGAAACTGTGCGGCCTTGGCGCTTTAACAAAGATCACGGTTAAGGACATTTGAGAATGTGTGCCTTTTGTGAACTCGTCTCGAAAGATGAGTGATGACTTACTTTGTTTTTTTTTGTGGATATTCTGTAAATACATATTTTTCATACATATCAAAAAAAAATTCATCAATGTATTATCATCAACTTTTAATGTGTTAACTGTTACTTCTTGGAGGAAATAAATTATCTTAATACATATAACAAATCATATATTGCCACTTCCACGTATATTCTGATAAAGATCAGAACCAGTTTAACTCATCGTAAGCCGGAGTGAAATATTATCTTTATTAGAATGGATGTGGAAGTAGTACGATAAAATGCGGTTTATTTATTTGATATAATACATTTTGAAGAATTTTAGTAGAATTTGATTATGATTGTTGCAAAAAGCCTAGCTTGAACTAATCTATTCATTTTAGATATCTGTAAGTTTTTTGAAGAATCGAATTGTTTGAATAATTAAGAATTTAGATTGAAGGTGCTACATGGAAATTTTATCAAAAAGTTGAATCGTTTGAATTGTGTACTTTTCCATCGGTTTTCTCGCTAACGACCCGGGTTTCACCTTTCGATATCTTCAGGTATTTCAAGTGCACGGATGTACTTGAACTTTACACTGTTTAATCCTTTTTCTCATTTTAAAAGCAATAAACTTGATTTGTGATTTTTGTAATGTGCATATATGAAAAATAGTACACCAAATAAACGATTTAATGAAATTATGAAGATAATTTGTTGTCATCAATGAAACGTATAATATCTTGTTCAGTGTATCGCATTGAAGGTTTGCAGGTTCATTAAAAAAAATTAATCTCTTATATTAAAAAAACTACTCTTTGATACATTAATTATAAAAAAAGGTTGTTTAATTCTTAGTTTAAATTCTAAATATTTCGACACATATGAATAAATATATTTAGTTTTGATAAAAAGAGGCTACAGCTCTTTTTTCTTTACGTGTTTCATAAATGGTATTCAGGAATTTTACTTTCAGACGCGATGGCATAATATCTGAACATAATTGATAGTATGTATAACGATTTGAAAAATTTTATTTTGCATTTAATTGGTGGACAATTTAAAAAAATAACAGGATATATACTATATATAGAAAACAAAAAAATAATTACAGACACCATTTATAACTCAATTTAAAAAATTATGCGAGTAACTGCTTTCTACCTTGGAAGGACACTTTAAATAGGAAAATTTTGCTGGCACATGGGTTAGTATGAATTTGTTCTTTTACTGAAGAGTGAAGACAGCTTCTTAACCGCTTCAGTACCGAACAAAATAGTCACATCTACCGCCCGATTTGAAGATTGACTGATGACAGAAGCACTATTTTTTTCTAGAGACAGTGTATAGATGTCACTATCTATGAAAAAAGAGACATCCAGGGCTGTGAAGTCGGAGTCAGAGTCGTGGAGTCGGGGTTTTTTGAGCCGGAGTCGGATTCGATGCGGCGTTTTGGTCGGAGTCGAAGTCCGAGTCGAAAATTTTAAAAAGATTGAATTTTATATTTTTACATAAAATATGTCAAATTGGGCTATTGGCAGGATTCGTTGGTTAATATATTATTGAATACACATAAATATTACAGGTAGAAAAAAAACGGAAGTCGGAGTCGTAATTTTTTTTACCGACTCTACAGCCCTGGAAATATCATAAGTAAATATTATTTCAGGAATATTTTTTGTCTATTTTTCAATATTTGTGACGGTATTCGCGAATTCCGTACACAGCGGCCTTACGGCACTGAAGCGGTTAAATGCAGATGTTTGAAGGTTGTGCAAAAAAAATATTCATTTTCAATTAGGCACAGTTGAAACTGTTTGGCGATCGAGCACCATGAAATCGCACGTTTTATAAACTTCTGCCGATAAGGTTCGTGAAAAATCATTCTTTTTGCGAATCGATTTTTTTACCTCTTCGATGACGTTGTTCGGTGTCACGAAAACAATCAATGGATTCGTTACGCTCTTTTTTCAGATGGGAAGCACGCAGTCTTGCTCAATTCAAGTGAAAAAAAAAGTACAAATCGATTGTTTTATTCGAGAAAAATAATTACGCGTATCGTCGAAGTCCTTAAAAGATTTTTCAAAGAATTGGATCTTTCGACTTCCATTCTTCTCTTGTAAATAAACATTTTTTTCCAATAGTAACTACAAATTTAATTTTTGGATCGTTTTAATTTTGTACTTCTCCATGAGTTTTATCGCTAACGATCCGGGTTTCGCCTTTTGGCATCTTCAGACATTTCAAGTGCACGAGTGTTCTTCAACTGACATACATCCTAAAGTACATGCGTGCACTTGAAATGCATGAAGATGCCGAAAGGCGAAACCCCGGTCGTTAGCGACAAAACTCATGGGAATATTATAGTCTATAAAAATAACGTCATAATTGATTGCGTACAAAAATGCAAACGCATTCAATCGGACGTAACCTTGAAAGATTAAGAGTTTGAATGTGCACTATTTTTATTTCATAAGTCATCATTAATAAATTATTATATATTATATGTTTTTTTCCATATCCGCTCCCTTCCGCCACACGGTACCTCCAGGATTCTCTATCACTCGCCAACCTCCTCGCTTCTTACCAGGTCATCCCTGCGTCCTGAGTACATCCCATGGATGGTTATCAACGGCCTTCCGGAACGTCAGAATCGATTAGGTTGATAGAAGAGACAGCCAGCATTCAGGCTCCCCTAAGGAATCCGCAGCACATGTCTATGTCCATCTTCGCCTTTTTATTTTTGACGTATTATAGAAATTATATATGGAACCAAAAAAATACCATTGATTGAATTGTGCAATTACTTAACTCAATAATCTATAAAACTCAATTATGACAAGGTCTACAAATATCAAATTGGAGGCATCTACATATTTACTTCTTAAATAAGCAATATTTGTCATGATTTCCACATGTCATGTCATTGTCATGAGTAAACGTCTTCCAGTTATAATATGACGGTATAATATGAAAGCAATATTTGCATTGAACATTTGATCCATTTCACCAATCGCCGATACAACGGCCTAGTTGTGTGGTTTTCTATACCACACAATGTTGAATCAATGCTTGATTTGATTCATCTCTGTGAGAAACAGAATGATAGAGCGAGAAAATGAATTCGTCTCTTTTGTTTCATAGAAAATTGGCAAAGACGCGCCAAAATTGACTGCAAATTATAGCAAAACACCAGAGATTCTCAATTTTAAAACTGACCGGTGAGAATGAAAGATTCAAAGTTATGCGAGGCAGTAAAAAATGTTGCAGTGTCACACGTACATACTTTATTTCATCAAGAAGTTTTTTTATTAATTTCTACAAACGGTTAATTCTTTTTGAAAATCTGTATGTTAAGTAAAACACATTTGAATCAGATTTTTTGGTTAAAAAAATACACTAAAAAGTAAAAGAAAAAAAGTAAAAGAAATCCCTAAAGAGGAACACTTTAAGGCAAGGTTTCTACATTCAGATATATAATGATGGAGGTAAATTATAGTTATCGGGTATTTATCAACATAACTCATTGAAAATTATGAACATCAAAACATTTGCTAATTTATATAAATTAAGTTAAAAACAATCAAACTTAGTAATCTACTTTTAATATTAAATATGTATAAACGATACAAACTGTTACAAACCGATACTATGCGCCAGTTCAAGCTATTCTCGCACTTGAAATGCTTAAAGCTGCCGAAAGGCGAAACCGAGTCATTAGCGACAGAACTCATGGAAAAGTATAAAATGGAAACGATTCATTTTTGATATTGAAAGTACATAATGCACTTTCAGTCGACATTTTAAATTATTTAAATTAATACCAAAAGCTAAAAAGATTTTGTTCTATTATTTAATAATTTAATTCATATAAATTAAATCTTTGTGTAATGATTTTACAAAAAAATAAAATTCTTATACATCGGAAAAGCATCACAATTATGTGAATCGCGATACTGTTGTTGTTCCACAAACGGAAAAGTTTAAGAAGATCTCTTCTACAACTTGCCGAGTTCGACCATCTTTTTTTTTATCTTGTATCCCGCTTAATTTTCTCTAACAGACGCTCGCTGCAGCATTGCTGCGAAACATTCGCTTCCGGGACATTATACAGTACCACTCGAAAGCCATAAAAGTAAATACTCATCCATTTAAATTTTACTCATTTCAATAATAGATACTAAACTATAATTTTATTTGCACATGCCAGTTAAATATTCGTCGTTATACGGTATTGTGTGATTCTCGGAACTATTCTTGACGCATTCAACATTGTGAAATATAATTTGTATTATTTAGTAATTGAAGAAAATTCGTCGAATCATCCGAATGGTGTTAGAAGTTTTGTATTTCGATATGTCGAATATACTCAAGCCCAAATGCATTCGTAGCATAGTAAGTAGTTCATTATAGAATCTCAACTTACTTAAAAAAATAAACAAATGAGATATAGAAACATTTGCCGTTGATCTTAAAAATTTTAATTAAATAATTGCGTCATAATTAAGCGTCAAACAAAAGGACAAATTTTTCATAAGTTGATTGAAAATTGTACAGAGTTAGAGCCAGGGCCGTCCCGACCTTATCCGAGAATATTCTTTCATTTTTTCTAGTAAGAGTGACGAGCACTACTTAGAATTATTATTTTACTCAGTGCAACGGCCTGAACGAGAATACAAATCTATAAATCAAAATTGACATGTCTCTCATAATGCCCTGTCACATTTTCTAGGAAATAATAATATTTCTAAACTTGAACAACAAAACATCGTTCCTGATTTTTTTAACCAAACCAAACTTGGTAAAATATGGTAATAGGTACATGGGATAAAATCCCAATCCTCTCCTGCTTAGCTCCGCCCCTAAACTCTCTAGGCTTCAGGGAACCACTTTTGCATTTCAGAAAGATAAATTGTCTATGATGTTGCTTGAAGTCAAATGTCACTGTGAGTTTATAGATATATAAATAAATAATTCCACGTAGGAACGTAGGAAGCTATTTGAAAGCAGATAACATTATTTTAATTAATGTAAAGCTTACGATTTTTTGAAATGTTTCGTCTTATTAAATAAATTTAAAAATTAAAGACGAAACATTTCAAAAAAAATCGTAAGCTTTACATTAATTAAAATAATGTTATCTGCTTTCAAATAGCTCCTACGTTCCTATCTTTCTGAAATGCAAAAGTGGTTCCCTGGAGCCTAGAGAGCTAAGGGGCGGAGCTAAGCAGGAGAGGATTGGGATTCTGTCCCGTGTACCTATTACCATATTTTACCCCAAACTTTACCTACGACTTATTTTCAGCCATACGTATACATATATCTGCAACAATTTAGTTTATATTTAATTTTAGATGAGAATTTTAGATGAGGATTTAAGTTAAATAGCTAATGAAATCTTGCATATTTTTTCTATAACTTTTCTATTCACTGTGAAAATAAAGACACACAAACACAAAATCAAAAGTTGGAATTGAAATCTCCTGCTTCAAAATCAAAATTGAAATTTATTTATTATTATTATTTACTGCGATACTTTCTATCATTTAAAATAAATATTAATATTAATTTACATAACGATATACTACTTTCCGTGCAGTGACAGCATTTGCTAGATACAATTAACGATAAGAGAAGAATCCAATTTCCATACGATTGGGAAAAGTTAAAAATGCATGTTATAATGATAAACGTTTGCAAGGATGTTTGCATTAAAATTTCCACTTAAAGTATTTTAAAATGGATTTTTGCATCCATGTTATATTTTTACATTTCATAGAAAGTAAGCAATACCCAATTTCCCTTCTTTTAGATTTGAAAATAAATTAATCTGTGTGTTGAATACTATGTTTTATTTCATAGCATTTTTTGCATTACAAAATAAAATATTTTGAAAAAGTCACGCATTGTCTTTTTAAGGCTACCATGCATGACTTATTTAAGTTGTCATTATGATTATTTTAATTCTGTTAGTCAATAGTCATTATTATTTAAGCTTGAAGTCAAGATAATAAAATTGTCTTTCTTTTTATCCTTAACAATTAAGGCCACTTGTATTGTACATTGTATCAAATGGAAATCAATGCATTTAAGGGCTAAAATAACACGAGGGTCATCCAAAAATTAACATTAACTTTATTTCCTATATTTTGTGAAATACTAAATTACTGTATTTCAGTCTCAAGAATTTGAAAAATAGTTTTCTATACAAAACACTTAATGACTTGATTATCAATTTAAAACTGTGTCATGTTAATTAAAGTTAATCTATCCAAGACATATAAATCATTTTATATATAAAAAAAGAAAAAAGTACTTGACGGGTTTTCTGTCTCACTCCTATATTGGAATGGTTCTTAAACGGAATTATTACGGAAACATTTATTACATAATTATTATGTACCACCACAAAGTAAAACAGTGTTTCTAAAAAATACTCAAATAATTCATTATAGTTATAAAAATAAACATAAAAAAAACTCTTTTAAATCAATCCGGAATATAAAGAAAACTTAACAATTTTGGCACAATTAACATAGTGTAATTTTGTATAGAAAATTAATTGATTGGATCATCTATTCTAATTTAAATCTTTGAATATTGTGATAGCTGTATTGATGTTAGATAAAATGCCCTTTGAATCTTTTTGGACCTATCTTTTGTACTGAAACATAAATTAAACAACCGCTATGGACTGGACGCAAACATGGCTAACTCCACTAATCGCCAATAAATCGTCAGAGTGCGCGGAAAAACATGCTTGATCCTAATAATATTAATATGCATCGGACATGACTTTGCGCGAGCTGTATTTATTGCACGCTTGTGAGTAGGTATGGCTAAACTACCAACCGCACCATCTATGTATATCAGCCTTTCCATTGTGCAATCGAAAATTTGTTCGGCATTGACTTTGAAACAGGCCATGCGTTTAGCTCTAGCCCACAGCTTCTCAATCGCGGATTCAAGTAGGTTCACAAGGTCACACATCCCGACTCAATAATTTAAAAGATTTATGAATTCAGCTGCTTCATCATTTTATGTTAATCGCTAGTTGGTGTTCATTCCGCATTGAATTTGGGCTAAGCGCTAATGATCAACAAGAGGATGTACATCCCCCTTATCGAATTTCATAGTTCCACAAAAGTTATGTTTTATGTGTGAGCTTTTTAAAGTAAAATACTTGGCTACTAATTAACCTTAAAACTTTTTTTACGGACCCCTTAATGATTTTGATAACAACGTAAAAATGTGTGCACTCCGTAAACAATAGGTTAACCGTTGACTCATATAAATATCATTTCAAAAAAGTTTTGTTTGTAACAGCTGCTAAATTGCACTTTTGATCAAATCAAAAATTGTTTTTTATTATAATTTTAATAACCGTATATCAAAATCTTAGAAAAGAATATCTGTAAAAAAATAATGCTATTTATAAGAGACTTTTTTTAATTCATGGTGTAATTCAAATCATCGTTACGAATCTGATTGAAGGCTCAACGATCTCCAGTGATTATATAACAATATTTGTATGTAATAATAATGATATAACTCTCCATGTAAATTATATATATTTTCAAAAACAAAATCACGCGTAAAAGTGTAACGCCTAGTGAAAAAAAGATTGAGATGCACAAGTTCACGTAACCTTGCCCATTCGGCGCCCGCGAATTTGATTTTCGAACACCGCGTCTTGCAAGA
This sequence comes from Himalopsyche kuldschensis, assembly GCA_028554975.1. Lineage (NCBI taxonomy): Eukaryota > Metazoa > Arthropoda > Insecta > Trichoptera > Rhyacophilidae > Himalopsyche > Himalopsyche kuldschensis. Next base: position 3,688,483 of record JAHFWI010000016.1, on the reverse strand, counting down.
CATTTTATTTTGCAACATATCCATGCGAATGACGCCGGGCCAAAGTTTTTTTTTTGCGAGAGCGCTCAGGCGCGTAGCCAATTTTTTTTCGCGCTGGGTAACGCAAAAAGATTTAAATGTAAAAGAAAAAAATAGTTTACCTGTATCCGCAGTTCGCACAACGCAATGAATGCTATCGTGCTGCGAAACAATGGGCTCGCGATTAAACGCCGCGTAAATTAGGCACGCATTTTTGTCGTTCGGCAATAAAATTGTTTGGCATGAAGAATTTTAATTTAGCGATTTAGAAATGTTTTTTTTAATGGCTTTACGTTAAATCAAGCTCCCTGCTGTCAGTAATAATTAAAGACACTCAAGTTACATCATACCAATGTGTAATGTTCGAATGATTTTTCAATTTTGCTGCAATTAATACAAACTTACAACAAAAATATACTTTCTTTTAATCATAAATTTTTTATTCCTTATCGGTGCAAAACATCTTTTAAAATCTTTCTTATATCCAACCTATTTGAAAAGAAAGGATTTGCTCAAATCTATTACAAAAACAAACAATACTGTATAAAATCCTTTGGTGCCCGACATAATGAGCTAACTAAATAATATATTTGGTAACAATACACTATTTTATGAGATAAACTCGTATTGTGCATTTTTATGCAATTGTTATGCAAAAATAATACAGATTATGGTTAGGTCAACTTTTTATGCAGGAAGGCCGCATTGATTGTTTTGTTTTCTTATAAAACACTTATGATGGATAATTATGCCAAAAAGTATATGCACATAGTAGGCATAGACAATGTTATTGGTTTTAATTGATTTTAAAAACAGCTGACACCAATTTCACCAACCGCTTCGTTCAAGCTATTTGTTTGTACTAAGTCAACAGTAAGGTTACGTTTATCGCGAGCATTTCAAACTGAATCGGTTTTAACTATAATATAAATTTGAATTGTTTGAACTCATGAGTCAGGTAAATCCGTACAGTTGAAATGCCACAAGACGTCGGAATGCGAAACCCGGGTGGTTAGCGAAAAATCTCACGGAAAAGTATTAAATTTAAACGATTCAAATTTGATATTGAAATTCAAACAAGTATCTTCAGTCTAATTTCTTAATTTTAATCTTAATTGTGGGTTTTGCACAAAAACGTGTGCTTTTCCAAGAATAATTTACAGTTTTAAATGTGATGGCCAATAATCTTTACCATATGCAAATATTTTACCATTAATTTATACTACACATTATTTAAAACAGATATCAAAATGATAAAAAAGATTTTTTTTTTTTATAATAAGGTATAAGTTTTTTTTACTATTTTTTCCTACGCCAGTGATAATGCAAGCAAGTTAAAAGTTGGTGGGGGGCCAGACGCGATGACGCAACAACCCGGTCCGCGGAGATTGGCGTTCATGAACTAGCTATCTAGAATTTAATGTCATGGACATTGCGGTTTTCAATTTAATAATAGGCTGCGTTTGCGACTATTCGCCAGGGTTGCCAGTTTACTGAAACTTACCCCAGATAAAGGGGAAAAGTAAAAATTGTTTAACAAAAAGTTTTGATTGAAGGCACATTGCGATTGATGTTTTTCTAAGAAGGAAGAATAAGAAGGAAGTTGAATTGAAAAACCATGCGTGTCAAGAACGCGGGCCCCAAAAAGTTAATGGGCGACCCGCCAAGATTTCTTGGAAAAAACACGAATTAACATAAATTAACTATTTTGATAAACATGATAATTTGATGTTATTTACACACTACTTAGTTATCATTTCGCGTTCGAATAATACAAAATATTGAAACATTTATAGTGTAATTAGCAATGAAAGTAGTCTTTAGGATTACTTGGCTATTTTATTAAATATTGGAAACATGTTGAACGTGCCTGATTTTTAACACTTATTTATCTCATTTTAATTTACTTCAATAAAAAATCTAGAAATCCGATTTATCCTACTATAACAAGCTATCAACGACATTTAACTATTTGTGTAACAAGTTATCGCTTCTTCGATAAGCATGTTTTTAAGTTTGAAGATGCTGCTGAACGAGACTAAACACGTGCTACACATAGTTTGACAGTTTTTAAATTTGTATCCTTCCAATAAATATTCCTCAAAATGCGTGTAAATTTAGTTATCTTTAAATTTGTTGGATTTTAATTATAAACAATTGGTGTGTTTTACCAGACGATAGGGCTAGAAATTTTTGTGTCGTGAATTTTGAACACTCTTTGGCAAAACGGGGCCGATATTTCATTCTTCGGGAAATAAAATAATTGGTAATTTGGCAGTAGTAAATTATACGAACCCAACCGGTTGTGCGATTTGAAATTGAAACCAGAAACGGTACATTTTTTTGTTCCTTATTACAGGAAATGATCAGCGATGAAGTGCAATGAAGTTGAGGCGGGTTAGGCTAGGTTATGTTAGTTTATTTTGCGGCCGTTATATTAACTGTTGTTTTAGGTACAAGGCGTTTGCATTTGAAATTATGCTTCGGTTTTTGAATTTGAAATGCTTGCCATTTACAAAAATAAGTTTGCTCTAGTATTATTTTAATTCAATTAAGTGATTTAAAAAAAAATCAAATCATTCACATTTCACGCGGTAAAAATTATTGAGTAAAAATTTTATCAATTTAATTTCTAGATAAAAAAATGAATTTCCGCAATGTGGTCGCCGGATCTATCTACAATATTCAATTTCATTCTTTGAAGCATAATATAAATAGTATGGAGTATGGACTTGTCTAAAAATGTTACCTTATCCGGTTTGATTGAAATGATCAGAAACTTGACCGCATCCGCATCTTTCCGTCTAACCGAAGTTTTGCTCATAGGAAATTTTGAAACTTACCTGAAAAAAAAAGAAAACGATTCATAAGTTTAGCTGTACAAATGTATTTTATGTTTTTTTTTATACCACACTACACTCTATATACCAAATAATATATTACTGAGTGCAACACTGTATGATTTAATATGTTTATACACAAAGGCAGTATTCTATAACGCAGTGCTTCTCAAACTGTGTCATGCAACAGCCCCCTTAATCTAAAAAAAAGGTCGCTCCCCGCGAACAAAAAAAAATGTTTTGTGCGCCCCCCAGTTTGAGATGCACTGGTATAAAGTATAACTGACAGTATAAAGCTTAACAATAAGTTCCTTAAGACTTTTAATAAAATAATATTTACAAACATTAATTAATTATCATTGTTTTATGAAATCATTCGCCTTTACATATTTGAAAATAAGTTTCAAATCGGTTTTGTGTTAGAAACTAAGAAACAAATATACTCTATGACAACAATCGAATGTGCAAGGAGGCCGTCACGGTGCAGTAGATTGGTCGTTAGTACGCAAATACAAATAACAAATTGAGAAATAATTTAAGCCATTATAATTATACGCTGGGTTCTCAACAGGTGGTTCGCCAGTTTCTTCAGAAACTGAACATTGTATCGACATTTAAATTACAGATTTTATTAAAGCCGGTGAAGACTGTATGACATCTTGGGTACAAAATAATTTATTGGATACTCTGGTATAGTTGAAAACTTTGCAGCATGATAGATATAATATAATAAATAGAATCCCTCGAAAAAGATGTACAGGATTTTTTTCCTGATTTTATAGAATACAAAGTTTCCATACCCTGACATAAGCCGTAATTCATTGGATTTGTAAAAAGATTTCTCGTAAAAATAGTCTTTTAAATAGACAATTTATCGGCCATACACAATAATAATTTTTTTTGAAAAAATTCTACGATTTTCAACGAGAATGTATTTTCTCACGTCTATTCTTAAACAACAAACATCAGAAATATGTATATATGCAAATGTACTGAGTAGCGACTTGATGTTGGATTGCACATATTTTTATGTGATTTTCATGGAGTAGTTATGAGCGTTGAATGAATCAAATTATTCTGAAAACAAACTGAATTATTTTTTTATTTATTAAATATGTGGCGAGGGTCGCAACTCGAAAAAGATTAGAAGCCTGTGTGCGCTCGCATCCTATTCTACTAATACTTGCGGCATGTCCTTGAAAAACAATAAACGCGTGCGTACAATAAATGTTTTTGCAATGAAAATCATCAATGTCGCTATATTTAATTATAGCTTACCTGCAGTGTATTGTTAACGGAAAAATTACACACGTACAAGAATGACAAATTGCTCTATGGAACGATTTATTTGTGTTTTACGGTATTATCTAACCCGGGACTTTCAAGCTTGCGACTAGAAAAGAATATCAAGCTGAAAATTTAAATAAATAAAAATTTATCGAAGAACTGAAAGTATCGTGTTCTAAATTTAAAATCATTGTTTTTTAATTGAGATGCAAAACAAGAGATGACGAAGTCATCTATAAAAATCCTTGTGACACCTCAAAGTGTTTCCGCAATATAAATTGGCACTTATTTAAAATTTATATATACACTCAATTTTTTTTTAACGGTAGATACATTCCACACAAGCCGTGTTAAAAATGGGTGACATTTCATAGACAAATAAAGGATAAGTTTCCTGTTTTAAAAGTTCTGTTCTAAGTTTTATAAAAAAAAATACTATTCATCGCTACTTGATAATATACCGAGACTTAAATGAGCGACTGTACATAGATTGGTGTATTTTTAAATACATGCAAATGAGTGTCACATTTCGAAGATCCTCTAATTAAGAAAGTAATTTCCATGCACGCCAAGTGTGTATTTCCACTGCCATGAATATAATTAGATAGTACATATTTTCAGTGAATTAAAATACTAGTTTTGCAGTGAGATAAAAATAAAACAAATAAAAATTTCGACATAATTAAGTGTCGTAAATTATGCATGTGACTTTTTGCGTTAACTATCTATTTTATTTATGTAGCTTAAAAAAAAATGGCGCCATTTTTCGAGACACGGATATGCAAAAAACGACTTATAAAATCAAACATACGTAGCACACGACACCGGAGTGATGTGTTGAAAAAAAAATTTAAGCTTCAATTAAAAGCGTTTCAAATGCTCTTTTTAATATTTATTATAAAAAAAAATTGGGTAATTTTTTCATTGCAGAAAAGTATTTATAACATATTGCTGTCGCAAAAAATATAATTATGTATGTAAATAGAGACTGTTGTTGGGTATAATTTTGACAATAGTCTACCACACATCGTTTCACATAAGAACAAAAAAAAACACACACGGTCTTGCTTGTTTTAATCGGAACTGTTGAGGGGAAGTTATGATTAAGATATTTTGTGTTGAATTCTCTATTATTTACAGGAAAAAAGGCTCCAGTCGTTGCATTGTCTAATGATGTTAAGAAATAATAAAACCTAACAAAATTCTTTTTTTTCAATTGGAGCTGAAAGTACATACCATATAATGTCAGAAGCGGCGGGCTTTTTACTGATTTACCGGGTTTTGGCTTCACTCTTTGGCATTTTTTACAAAAATTATAATGTATAAAAAACAAGAAACCAGGCATTCATTGACTATGACAAACTTATGAGAAAAATGATTCCTTCCTAAACAAGCAGAAACCAGTTGCATTGACTGTCTATTTCATAGGTTCCCAACCTTTTTCGGGTGGCGACCCCTTTTTGAATTGCAATTTCAAAAATTTCGTGAGTTACTGTCTTCTTACACGAAATTGCAGTATATTGGACACGAGTAAAATAAATGAAAAGTATGAATGAGCAATGTAATAGATTTGAAAAATCGGATTTAGAAATATTGTTGATGTAAGCTCAACAGATGTAACTTTCTTTTTGCAAAAACTATGATGTTCTTTCTACTTCAACCTAACATTTCCCAGCCCCCCACTTCCACATTTTACCTCAGTCCCGACTCCCGTTGCATGTGGAATAATCTTATATATAAAACCGAAACGGCGTATGTCTGTGGTTCTGTAATTCCCTTTTGCATTGTTGGTCCATTAAGTTGCCATAAAAACGAATATGAAAGAAAATATGTTTGAATTTTTATCGGCGAAGACATTTAGTCAAAATGTAATAAATTAGTCTTCTACTGAACTTTTCTCGGCTTTTATTATTAATAATAATGTTTAGTATTTACGTGAAGGTATTATTTGACATTTCTTTGACAGCAAATTAGATTTTTTCCTTGAATTTGGACATTTTAATGGGCGAGAATGGGGCTGTAATCAAATTAAATAAAGTTTGTGATTTTATTTTAACTCTATTTTGGATGTTAGATTTTGTGATATAATTATGTCGAATGATATAACATTAAATAATTATTGGTCGCTTAGTCCGAGCGACGCCGGGTAGCAATACTAGTTTGTTTATATATTTCATGTTCAAAATTATTAGAACATTCAGCGAATGATACTTTTACGGTGTGTAGAAATTACCACTTTCCGCTCGAATACGAAATATCTTCAAAATGGAAGAAGTGTTTTTACTGTCTTAGTCGTATTACAATGCAAGGAGATTGTTTCGCTATTGATTTGGGCTCAAATTTTGAACGTGCATTCTTCCGTTGAAAATTCGACAGTCATCTTGCCGAATAAAAATGACTCGGCTATATCTGGGCAACTTTTAAACAAAATGCAACTGTAGTTACTGTTAAAATAAAATACAGGTGATTGGTTCGAGGATATTATCTGCAAGGTAGGTTCTTTGATAAAACTTATGGAATACCAATTTATAATTCGATTTAGTTAAAATAACAGTATTAATTAATGATTTCATTTAAATTTCAAGTACGCATATCTGAAATATGTCGCTTTACAATTAGGCAACTGAGGATAAAAGAAGCATATTTTGATTTTCACCGGTTTTGAGTTATGAATAGATACAAAAAAATATGTTCCGTTATGTACTGTGCCAAAGAGTCATCTTTATAGGAGAAGATGATACGAAGATATTTAAAATCACATTTTTGTTCACAGTTCCACTAAACATTAAAAACAGCACATTAGAATAAATTCAGATTTTACATTTAACAAATCAATCAGAAAGCCAAGGCATCGCTGTTGAAGATAATGAAAAAAAAATGAATCTGTTAAAAATAAGGTAAAATTGATAACTGATAAAACATGTTTTTTGGCTCTCCTGAAAAGTGGAGAAAAATGATTAAGGTTTCTCTGCTTCTAAGTGGTCGCACTATAGCTAACATTTTGTTTATATTTATTATATAAGGTAAGGTTATAATGGCAAACATAGGATTTATGCGGAACCTCCAGTAAAAAATGTTTAGGTCAAAAAAACTATACTTACATACAGGTTTCATGATCGAGATCCATTCATAAGGAAACAGTATACCAGTAAACCGCTCTGAAGGTGTGTGCGAAACTTCATCTTTGTCTTTGACCAATCATATAGCATTATAATATATTATACTCTCCGTGATCGTGACTAGTGAAATCACACTGTCATACAAATTTATTTCTTTATATATTTTCACCGGCCAGATCAGTGAAAATATATTTTAACTAGTGATAATATAATATCACTGATAATACACTTTCGCTGTAACATATATACCAACGACTTGGATACATCACAAAATCTTAATTCGATATCGACTATTTCGGGATTTGAACCCAGACCCGTTTGTTTTGTCAAAGCTTTAACCATTTGACCAAGCGGGCCAACCTTTATGCATTCTACATCGCGCATTACACTACCCAAATTAGACAATGTCAATTGTTATCAAGGATCTCGTGGTTAATGGACCGCGATAATCCAACATTGTTATATTATATCTATTGATGGACACTGGTAATTATTTAATGCATATGTACAGCATATTTATAATAGTACAGGTAGTCCTCGACTTATCCAAACTTTGTTCGTAAGTCGAATTGGTTGGAAGTAGAATTCCATATAAAATATGCATAGAAACAATCAGGGGCTCTTAACCCCGTGCCCGCGGAGCTATTATCGTGCACCCTCTATTAACGTATCAAATCACCAAAAAGCCCAATATATGGTATTTTTTTACAATTCTTTTTTAAAGGAAAATTTAAAAAATAGCCATGAATGCAACACATATAATATGTTTGCTTCCCAAGAAAAAATAATAATAATGAGTGAAAATGTACAACTTAAGATTTGTTACTACCGGCCTGCGGCTGTCACTACTCAATCTCAAATGCGCCCAGAGTCCCAATAAGGATAAAAGCCCGTATATTCAACAAATGGGAACAGTTTGATTTTTGCACTTTTCCGTGAGTTTTGTTGCTAACGACACGGCGCGCACATATTGCTCATATAAAGAAATTTACTTTCCTAAGATAATATTTCTGTTAAAACTGCATCCTGCTTCAAATTAATTGATACTTTGAATAATTTTCATAAATAAGTTATCCTTGACATACATATAATGTTTTTAATATTTATAACATCAGGAGTGCAGTAAGACAAATGTATGACTACTAGGTCAATGAAAAATAAACACAAGAATTGAAATGATTTTTTAAGTCAATATGTTATTTGAAAGCAGATAATATTTCAATAAATCAAAGGATTGCATTTTGTTTAAAATTTCTTTTGTTTTTTCATTGTAATTTTCTAGCTGTTGTATTTTTATTTTTAATATTTTTTTCCGTGTGTGTTTTTGAAAATAAATGGATTTTATTATTTTATTAATACGTTAAAATTATTTTGCGCGATAAATAAATATCCATATTCGAAGATGCAAATATATATATTTTGGTAGATGAGATTTTTTTTCGGTCGTATCTGCGTATAGACGTAAGTCGAACCGTTGTATCTCAAAGACAACCTCACGCATATCTGCATCGCATTGATAAACTGAAAGAAGACGTTAATATTAATATTAGTTAATAATAGTCGGTCCCTGTGGTCTAGTGGCAACAGCTTTTCCCTAGCAATCATGTGGGATCGGGTTCAATTCCCGAAAAAGTCAGGTTTATTCAATTGAAAAAGAGACCTTGGACTGAGTCTATGTAATTTTTCGTTAATTTGTTCACGACTGATTCCTTATTTATCATCAAGTCTATCTCGTATGACTTTCACAACTAAAAATATTTGGCGCATTGGCATAAGCTTGTAATGCCAAATATTATTTTTCTTTTGAATCAAATAAAGCGCTATAAAATATATTTATTGTTTTGTTGTAAGACCGTAACAAGATTAAGTTGATATTTTTATAACCGCATTGATTAAGCTATAGGTGTAATAAAACCTATCGACATTCCATAGCCGTTTAAAAAAAGAGAATCACGTATGTTATATTGTACAATCATTCGATTAAATGTAATGTGAAGCTATTTATGTTACATTTTAGCATAGTTCTCAATACTGATTCAAAATGTGACTGCTCATCGGAAGCTGGTGGCCGCTGAATTGAAAAAATAAAGCGTGAGTGATGTCTCTATTGAGGCGTGCCATTTGCGTCAGCTCCTCTCCGCGCACGGGAAATTGCGAATGCTGTAATATTATATACAGGGGATCTCAATATAAGTATTGATTAATAAGCGGAGTACTTTTTAATCGATTTTGTCACGTTAAAGTAGCAATAGAAACATTTTAAAAGGCAATGAAGCTATCGATAATCTTACAAATTAAAAATTTAAAAAAATATATTTGTACTTCTTCCACAATTAATGTTTTAAGATTAGGACCGGTTTCGCACATTGCGAGAATTTTAGCTGATAATAATATTAGTACACATCAACACAAAGTTGTGACAATGCTCGCAATCGGCGAAAGCGGTCCTGACCTTTATCAGAATATATTATGTGGAAATAGTAGTATATAATATGTTTTCTTTATTTAAATATTGCCTTTCCACCAAGAAGTAACAGTTAACACATTAAAGGTGATTATTTCTAAGGGTTAAAAACTCAAAAGGGTGCTTTTTATTTAACTATACAAGATTATTCAAAATAGTCGGTTTTATTCCTAACAAAAAATATATTTCTTGTAGATCTATCGGAAGTTGAATAATCTAAGACGTATCTTAACGTTTAAATGTAAAACATAATCACTACAACACACTGATATATTAAAACATTTTAATACTTAATTTAATTTAACAATGATAATAAATCCATTATGTTATTTTCAGCATAAAATTTTGATGGCGGAAATAGCTACCACGGTGCTTATATCGAATTTAAAGACTGATTGACTTCTTAACAATGGATCCTGGATTGACTAAACCTGAGCGTGTCGTACACCTACACATATAGAGGCCAGAATGATAGACGTACAGAGAGAAGCATCACCTACGTTCACTTCAATTAAATTATGTAATAATCAAGAATACTGCAGATGCGAATCACATTTGAGACTAGATACAGATGGACTAACGTGAATCGAATGCGTCATGAATTACGGGAAGAACACAAACAATAAAACATTTTTATGAGACAGCACGTAATGCCGACACTTCATAATTTTTCTTTGAGAGTTTGGTCACTTATTCTTAATTCAAAAAATCGTGGTCTGTTTTTGCAACGTATAGCCTCGAATAAAATCACTATAACAAATAAATGTATTAAATTGGAATCGTTCGAATTTTGTACTTTTTCAAGAGTTTTGTCGTTAACGACCTGGGTTTCGTATTAAAACATCTTCAAGCATTTAAAGTTCACGAGTGGACTTGAACTGACGAGATTTAAATAGTTTGTATCGCTTATATATAATAATAAAAGTAGATCACTAGGTTAATAATAATTGTAACAATCGCAATCTAGATGTATTGGAGTTTGGAATTTTTCCTTTTTACTGGAAGCAAGGAGGGGGTGATAGAAACAAAACAAAAAAAAATATATTACTAATGACGTTAGCATTACAAAATATTAACATACCATCGAAAGTATAAAAGTTTTGATTCTGATGCGTTTTAATGAATTGTGTTGGTTAATTTTTATTGTCAAGTATTTTAAATGTGGCAAATTTTACAGTAAAGTTTCATAAAGTATCTTCGGTCAAAATCTGCATTTAAAAATTGATAGATTTTACGTTATTACTTTTGCGGGAAACTGTATAGTGACCATGATGTGGACCAGTGTCAAATGTTGAAAAATGTTATTTTAGGAAATATCCTTCAATGGATAAATATGTATGTTTTTATTATACTACAAAGTATCCGTTATAATTTTAAATCCAAAAAAATATTTTTTTAATGACCTTTGTAGGTTATAAAAATGAATAAATGTACCATTGCACGATTTATTTAAATATATTAATGAAAAATACTGTATAACATTTCAATAACGATTTTTTTAAGAATATGTTAAATATCGAATGCGTCCGATTGTAACAGGTTGTTTGTAACCCACTGGCTGACGTCATTTAAGTAGGTGTATATGTTACAGTGAAACTGTATTCTCAGTGAAAATATATTCTTCTCCAAGCTGTCAATGAAATTAAATTTGACCGCCCGATCTTCAGCCCAATGTGTTTTTCTTAGGTTCTCATTTTATGAAAGGAACTACTTGCTGATTTTCTTTCATTGAATCAAACCAAAATTTTAGACCGGCAAATCATCGACTTGGGCCAATAATTTCAATGATCGTGACCAGTGATATCATGTTATCATACAAATCTATTACTTGATACATTTTCATTGAGAATACAATTTCACTGTAACATATACATTAATATCGCTACAGACATACAAAAATATAAATACTATTCGAACGACATTCAAAGTATTTTTTAAGTCATCAGTTATGTCTCTGGGATTTATCTGCAAACAGGCAATTTATTTTATGGTCCTCACGCATACGTGCAAAAAATAGTGTGCTTCAATTTTTATTTCATGGCAATCAAAAGTGCTGAGTTCCATTTGTGAAGAGTTAGTACCCACGAACATTTTGAGTGATGTTAATAGATATACAATAAGTGATTTGCCAAAAGATTAATCTCGTTCTGTAAATTGGATAAAGGTATCATCTCATGTTTTTTTTTTTGTAAACCGATACGTAGCTCATGTTTCACGTATCTTTTTTTTTAGTAAAGATTAATTGACGGCAGCTAATGTAATAATTCATTAAAAGTCATCTCGAACGAGCATTTTTTTATGTCGTGTTTTACACAGTTAAATTTATAACAATACAAGCCGGTCTTTGGTCGAGAGGTCAAGTTTGTTGTCTTCGGTTGCGTTGCCCACCGGCTCAAGACCTATAACGGACATTTTCATGACTTTAATTTTTGATAATTTTACAGATTTCTGTCCGGATGCCGAAAATTTTTTCGAACCCATCCTTTTCTATAAACTAGTCGCAAAAAGCGATATGCTTACCACTAGACCTGTCCTAGCCATTATCATTCTATCCCCCACTCTTTTAGATAGAGCGGTTGAGAAACTGAGTTAAGATAAAAATCATTACAAATAAAAATAAAAATATTAATCAATCAATTTGCACTAACGTAGAATTCCAATATGGCCCATGAGTTGAACCGTAGCATCATGCGAGTCAGTGTCGGATTAGACACTTTGTAGGCCCTAAGCGCAATGCAGTTTTTGAGGCCCTTTTTTCGAATGATACGAAAAGCGTCGAACATCTATTTCAATATTGGACTTATCACAATTAATTTGTTATAAATGCTGATTTCACTGAATCGTTTCTCCAAATTGTAATTTGAATAACTTCTGATACTCCCCGCAGTTCACCAGAAACAATTCACCATGAGTACCTAGCTCACCCGCACACCGTACTTCATGATTTATGACCCAGCAGTCATTCAATATTACCACCATTGAACATGGGTGTGACCAAATATGTGACAAAAATATTTTTCCGTTTTCAAGACATTACGTGGGCTACTATTTCCACATATATTATGATGAAGATCAGGACCGGTTTCGCATATCGCGACCACTGTCAATTGACTCACTGCTCAATTGGCAATGGTCGCGATTAGTGGAACGGTCCTGATTTTTTTTTTCAGAATATTTGTGAAATTATAACATACCATTTAATATGTTTTATTTGTTTAAATACTTCACGATATGTTCCATATAATTAAAAGTATGAATATCTTAAATAACGTGATTATGCGTTTAACTACTTCCTGGTTCACTGGCCTTATACCATACCAAAGCTCTAGCCCGCGTCACACATCGCATAACCGGCGTCGTGTAAAATTTACGTACGGCTGAAATTTGAAAATACATAGCTGTTCAAATCATCTCGACGCACTTTTGTGCTGCCGCGAGCGTAACGTCAAGTGTGGCGCGGACTTAAGCCGGAATTCGGGTAATTAGTTAGGTGTACGGATTCCGACTGTTCATCATCGTTATATTTTGTAATTGATTAATAATTTATTACACCTAGAATCACTGAGGGTAATTTCGTTTTGGGCACGGGAAATCTTTTATTAATCTAACCCATCTTTCATTAATAATCTTTTAAAGTAATTGAAGATTTTGACTAATGATGGAATTGATAGAATTTCAAAATCAAATTTGAATCGTTTGTATTTTGATTTCCATGAGTTTTATATATAATTATTTATATATTTATATACATATGTACATTACAATAATCACAGATTATAAGCATATTGCTTTGCAGTGTGAAAAATGGTGTAAACATTGTAAGAAAAAAAAATGTGGTCAACAGAAAGAGAGAATTTTTTTTTTAGAAATATTCAAAGAAGACAATTGAGTGAGTTCCCACAAAATCAACTTTTATTCATAAAAAATAGTATTCTTATGAACTCACTCACGACAATATGAAATATGTTGACATCCGAAGCAATGCCGTTTAAAATTGCCAAAGCTTTTCCCAGTGGAATCCCCATTGGCAGACTGGTTCTACTTATTTGAAAAACAAGCACCTCATGTTCACGGTTCCTCAAAAAATAAACAAGTACATTCAATTTAAAATTCTCAAGTATGGTGGAATTCTCATTTTTGCATCGGATAAGTCGAAAGAAATTTTGTATTCAATAAAACAACAAAATTTGAACGATTCAAATTCGAATCATTTCAAGATTGTATAAATCCAATCGGTGCAGTTAGCGATATAGAAACGCACGCCAATGCAAATTGTAAAAGAGATGAAGTATGAAGAAATATAAATAAGATTTTTGCGGTCCATAAAAAAAACTTATAGTGGTTATATTATAATTAATTCAATGTTGTTGAAAAATGCGAATGCGTGGTTTTACCGGTATTTCCATGCAATTAAAATAATTGCCTCGTGTATGAACAAGAAAACAAAATAATGTCATTCGGGCAATAAAGTGTCTGACGCAGAATCAAAGACAATGCCTTTTTCGAATTGGACCTTTTTATAGAAAACTCACTGCCTTGTCACATGATTTATTAATCTTTGGTACCCAATTGTGTCAGCCTCGGCATATTATTTTATGGGACTTGTTGCACGCTGTAATAAATGGGCGTAAATCACGAAATGCTTTACCAATGGTTACAAGTTTAACCTAAAGATTAAGCGATAAAAACAGCATACAGATATTGTACTGTGTCTACCAAATATATGTTTCTGAAATTCTGAAATTCTGAAATATTGTTTACCTTACAATTTCACAAGCATTCCTAATACTTCTATCGCGCTTACAAACTTGATTATTAAATGTTTTTGATTGAATTGGCATTTTTTGGTAGAAATTCATTATAACAAGGTGAAAAAATAGCAAAGTATTTTAGTTCTAAAGTAACTTTGCTTAAACTAACATTGACTCATTTATATTGGTGTAGGAGAGGTACACAATAAATCTTCTCATATATTTTAACATCCAAATTTTATATTGAAAAATATAGTTTTAATTGTGACAAATAAATTGTATGGATATATGAATCAATATTTATATATTTTGACAATTCTTATCAAAAGCATCACTATTGGCAGATGTGGAGCATATGGGCCCGGAAAGGGCAATTAATAATTTTCTACAAGAACTGCTTGTTACTGAGTTGCCCTACCTATCTTTCCCGAAGTAAGTACATGAGGATAGAAATAATAGGATTGGCATAGAATTTTAGATAGCAAAGACATCCATGTATTTGAACAGAGATCAAGAATTCAATTAAAAAAGAAGCTCAATTGAACTCATTACCGGGATTTCCATCTAATTATGGTTGACAGCCATGCAGATTTATTTATTTTATTAAATGCACTCATTTTTGGGCTTTTACTTTGATAATGATAATTCATACTTTATTGATTTTTGATGTATTGGTTTGCATTGCTAAGAGGTCTTCAACATTTTATTTGTAGTCTATTTTTCTTGTAATTTGCTTCAATTTATTTGCTTAGTTGTTTTACCAATTGTTTGTCATACCTTGTTTATCTTACTTAACTTTTGTATAAATATCACTGTTTTTTTGTATTCCTAATCAGTTGACAATGCTCTCCATGAGCGAAACCGGTCCTGAACAAATACATTTTATGTGGAAAAAGTACTAAAAATGTATTATAATTTTATTATAATGCCTTTCCACCAAGTATTGACAGTAAGTACATTAAAAGTGAAAAAAGAAGCTGTCAAGGCTGGGATTTGAACCCGTGAGCTCTGTTACCGAAGCCAACGAGGCTGATTCCCGATCACAGAAATAAATCTTATTACATAAGCTAATCAGTATTAAACGGAGTATTATTTTCTGCTAAAGGTTAAGCCATTCGAAATAAATGCGTTCCATCGAAGAGCATGCAATATTTTCACGAGCCAAATTGGACCGATCGCTAAATTATTTGACGTTATCATTGTTATCAAACATGGCTGCCTCGTCTCGCAAATGAAAATGGCAGCGAGCAGCTGTTGTCATGTACCGTTCGTGAAAAAAATATGTATGCTCATAAAACGTGCATGTTTATATTTACTTCATGTGTATGCGACAAGGTCAAGCTCACGCGGTTTCGCAATACAACGATCATACAACAGCCATTAGATTGGTCAAGCGCCACTGGTGTTCGTCCGCTCCCAATGTGGAGAATATAGATATTTTCTTAGCAGAAATTGAGACGTCGCTCAATCTCTTTTTTTTTGTATGTAGTTGGGATATAAAGATAAGGATAGGACAAGTGATTATCGGACTTCTCTCACAACGGCCCGTTTTAAGCGTTGAATGTGTGGAAGGTAATTAAGTCGTCACTCACTTACATGCTTTCGAACACAAATATTAAATATAAATCGATTGAAATTTCAATTAATGAAACTATTTGTCCTGGAATTCAAGCTCATGAATACCGCGAGTTTTACTTATTTATTACGCGGCTAAACTAACTATAAATTTTGTGGTGCAATTACATAAAGATGTCGTGAAACCTCTGTGTGCATTTGATGGATTTAAGGTCTCTCGTGTGCTTGAATGTCCGAAGATACCCAATGGCATAATTTGGGAAGTGGAAAAACACGTAGAACCCTATGATTAAGGCAAAGTACATTATTATCTGGATATATTTACACAAATAAGACGACATTCAGAAGATCATTTCAATCGTTATACTACAGTATAATGTTAATTTATTGTATGAATACAAAACTCTTATTAATTATGGTCGTTTTTAACGTGGAACAAATTGAATATTCATTTAAAAATTTCAATAGAACGTTTATTTATATTCATTTTCTTCTCTTTTTAGATAGGTTAAGGATAGAAGAGTGGTGCTAGTAAAGGACGATACGAAGCCAATCTAAGCTATATCTGCAAAAGGTTTACAATTCTAAGCAGGATTAGGAGAAGAAAGTACTTTCAATACATTGGATACATAGAAGTTTTGCATGAAGCCTCCAAAGCTTATCCCGAAAATAAAGAGATCATTACTAACAAAACTTGATACAAGTATTTGGCAAATGAATAAACGGACGTGCAAATTTGAATGATGCGATTCGAATGCTTTACTGATAAGAGATATCGGATAACAAAAGGCCCCTGTAATCGGTGCAACAAGTTTTATCGTTATCAGTTTTCACGGTCGGTATTATGAAAATCATTATAATTTGTTATCATTTACCTAGAAGTGTACGCACTTCTAGGCACTAACAAATAAATGTATCATCACCGGTACTTAATAGTAAATACCAGTAATTTATAAATCGATAAAAAACATCAAAAAATATTCTGATTTGAATCGCAATACCGGAAGAATAATAAAGGATTTCGACTGAGGGTTTGAATTGAAGTTTGAATTGCTTGAATTTTGTACTTTTCTATGATTTTTGTCACTAGCGACCCGGGTTTCACCTTTCGGCATATTCAGGCATTTCAAGTGTACGGATGTAAATTTTTTTCGTTATTTTTTGTTAAATTACGGCATTCAAAATGCTGGTTGAATCATTTGAAATAATTCTAGAAACTATAATAAAATATTTTTAGTACTTATTCCACATTCAATTTATTAGATCTGGACCGGATAATGCCATTCCACATAGTATTGATAGAACACATTACATAAAGTGATCTAGAAACTATATTGATCTTATATCAATGTTGAATGATCGGAATCAAGATAATATTTTGATAAATAATAGATACAAACTCTGTTAAAAGAAATAAGGGAAGTGATTTTAGCATTGAGATACTGCTTTTAAGTCCTTTCATAAACAAAGAATGCACAAGAATTTTAGGATTATTTAAATTCCCAATGATATAAAATCTCACATAAATGATGCTCTAAGAGTTAAATAAGAAAATGGACATGCTCCTTCAAAAGTGTTAAAATATAGAGTTCCATCAAGCAACTCCATAACATAAATTACAAATCTATGTTTCGGATGATACAAGAAAACATGTTTCCTTTGCCTAAACCCGGTCAGCAAAAATTGTTCTCAAATTAATTTATTACAACCTCTACCTCATAGGTTTCCCACCTTTTTCGGGTGGCGACCCCTTTTTATAAAAGACATGTGACCTGCAACCCCCATGCAATTCAAAAAGGCATTTTTAATAAGGTTATTTAGAAAAACGACGAAAACGCATTATATTGAATGTTTTTTTTAGTTGACTGTATAAGTTGGCGACCCCACAGGAAATCCGTCGCGACCCATGTGTTGGAAACCCCTGCTCTACGTAATTAAAGTTCACTTAAGAATTTCCACTACTAGCCACCGTATGTATTAAAATTACCGTCACATAAATATAATTTATTATCATGTATACAATAATAAGCGACTGTATGAAATGGCAACCACTTTTATTGCATATCCAATCAAATCATTATATATTTTTTTTACGATCCAATAAAATATGATGAATAGGTTACTTGTTTTGTGGCTTACAACGAGTCGACAGATTGTGGGTGATGGGTTAATGGGTTGATCCACTTTCATCCAGGGCTATAATACTGCTGTACTAATATATAAGCCTTGCCAATAAAGAAGTAAACAGTTGTCCGCGAGTTCAATCCGCTCAAAGTTTTTCAAATGATTGGCTTATAAAAAGTTAAGGGAAATTTCTCATTCGATGTGCAGTAAAACACCTGCTGATTCGCTAATAACTGATACTTTTAAAATGGCGATTTTTTATATTTCTTCTTCAGCTAATATAGATATATAAATCATTAGAATATTACTATACCGGTAAAAGTATACAATATTTTACTTTTAAGTTGTTAAGCTGTCACCAGGGCTGTGGAATCTGTAAAAAAAAGTTCGACTCCGACTCCAGCATTTACCAAAACCACGACTCCGACTGCGACTCCAACATTGACCAAAAACACTACTAAAAAAGTATAATATCATCACTTTTGTTGCCTAACTTTCCTATTTATGTGTATTCAATTAAATATCAACCCTACCAATCCTGCCAATACCCAAATTTGGCATATTATATGAAAAATAAAAAGTTCAAACGTGTCAAAATTTACGACTCCGAGTACGACTCCGGCCAAATCGCCGCGACTACTCCGACTCCGACTCCACAGCCCTGACTGTCACTTATTGGTGGTAAGTTATTGTTTTAAAATAAATATCACACATTTTCTTTACACTTCTTTGCAATTTGATTGAACTTTATGTTCAAAAAACATGTCATTTTGGCACTTTATACTGAACGTATAGTTTATTGATTAAAAATAGTTTTAAATAAGTTTTTCTTTTTACAGTCCATTAGAAAATACTTTTTTTGTAAAAATGGTATTTGGTTGTTGATGTTTAAGACTGATTGATAAATTGTTTATCACATTTTAACTCCAAGTTAAACAATAAATACAATCTTAGCACCGACATATCTTTAAAATGACCTGATGTGGCGATGTTTATAACGACTAATATATAAATTAATAGCCCGATATTACAATACAGTTGGCATTTCTTTTTATTCGGCGAATTAATGTTGAAGAATTCATAGATTACTTGGCATCGATAATAGTATAATATTATGCAAAGACAATAAAATGAAATTTATGATAACGTGATAAATATAAAGTAAGTATCGACATCTTATAATCTGACGATTTGAATACAAATTGCGTCGCATATAAAATTGACTATTTAGTGATATTGCAAAAAAAATATTAAGTTTATGCAAAGTGAATTTATTGATAAGCACTGATCTATCGCAATTTAGCATTTACCGCCCACCTGGTGCAGCCGCCCACGGTACGGCGCATCGCTACGTGAGCGGTATCGCACAGAGTCTGACACCGGCCCTGGACCCAGCACTATTATGCATCGGATGAATTATAATTTGCAATAACCGCCTGGCCGGGATAAAACGTGCGTTCGATGTACTGGGGCAGTGATGGTCAACCAAAACGTGCGTATCTTATGAGTCACTATTCAAACTGTTAAGCACTTGTCACTTTTAAGGTGCTTGCTCACTGTCAATACTTGGTGGAATGGTGGAGTGAGTCAACTCTGTTGATATCATATCGATACTCAGCTTGCGATGAGCAAAACCGGTTCTGATCCTAATAAATCTAATGTGGGATAAGTACAAAAAATGTGTTATTATTAAGTACCTACTACTGTGCTGAAAACAAAATACTTTGTACACCGTGAGTTGTACTTAAAAAATACAAAAGAAAATATACTTCTTCTTCATCATCTTTCAGAAATATGACTGTCTAAAAGCGTGAAATGTGAAATCTGTCGATAGATCTACAAGAACCTTGCGGTCAGACCTCCACTTCATCAGAAGATCAGACGTCCTGGCTTTAGTCTAGACCAGTGGTTCTCACGTAAAATTGGGCTGTGGCCGCATTAGCAACATAAGCGGTCTTACGAAAATGTCTGGTGGCCGCACCAAATTTTTGTAAACAAAAATACCTAAACTTGCATGTGTTGTAATTTATAAAGCACAATACTATGCATACAAATTATATAATTTTGAGTGTCTTTGTTGACAAATTAACTTGAAAAAACTCATTTTTACGAAATATCAATATGAACTATCAAGCTGTTGGTGGCCGCACATGAGAACCACTGGTCTAGACCGGGCAGATAAATTTTTCAATCGAATTATTGATATTTGTTCGGTGATATAGAATAAGGTGTTGTCAAAAAGTACCTCCAAATCCATTTGATTCTATAAACGGGGCCTAGCGACAAGCTAAACAATAGTCCAGTCCTGGTTATAGCATGCATATTGGGAGCGGACATTTTAAAGAATTTAACACAAAAACATTAAAGTTAGCAGCAAGCGTTAAAATCCTAAATGACAATTTAATTATACAACAAATATAGCAGTGAAATGTATGTCACGTGGTTACATACAGATGTTCACTATCACTGTAATCTAGCACTAGAATTTGATGCACCCACGATCGTTGGAACGAATCTCAATGCGAAAATATAATACGTCCCGATATAAGACACTTACATAGCCTATCCTTTAAAACATTTTATAATCAAATCCGCGGAAAGAGAGTTAGTTGTTAAAAAACTAAAATTGTCATTCAGCAAAAGTTTTTATAACTTCTAAATGGAAACAAACAAACTGGCCGCATTCGGTCGGTTAGATTATCAAAAGCTGTTTTGTTTTAACAAACGTGACTTTACAGTGAGATTTTATTTATTGAATTTGAAGGAACGTGATTCTTAGACGTCATAATAGTTTTATTCATCGTAACGCAGAAGGGGACAGTTATCGTATTGCTTTAGGAAAACGTCGAATAAAAGTAACAATTGTAAACGCATGATTGCACTAGAGATGTATTTTATGTGAATTCGTTAATATCTATCGAATAATACGATAAGAAAAATAAAAATATATTTTAGTTCTACATAAATTATTTTATATATTTGTTGATAGCTATTTCGGCTTACGCCTTCGTCAGAACTATAACAGATCGAATACTGTTCTCCTATTGATCTTCAATCTTAATGATAGAAACGACAATGCAATGAATTCCTCCGAGGATCACTCAAGCAAACTTTGCGATAGTAAGTCTGAAGATGCCTCTGAAAGAGGCGAAACACGTGTCACAGTTAGTTACACAATACGTGGAATAATCAAAGTTATTTTAAATTTTATATTATTCCTCCGAGGATGTTTCGAGTAATTGAACAGTGTTTTTCTTGCCATATACATATCCGAAGTAATATTTTTCAACAAAGTTTAAGCTATTTCTTATAAAACCTTTGAAACAGTCATATATTGATCTAAATATTAATTTAAATATGTTCATTACTAGGGACATTGAATCGCGATTAAAGCTATTTCTTTACTCGACTTATCGATTCTTTTCGAAGGTATGGTTGTTTGTGTTGACTAGAAATTCATTTCCAAATTCGATCCTTTAATCGGGGCATAGCAAAAGCAATTAGCTAACCACTGGCCCTTTCCTTAACTTATGCTTTCTATCCCTACTGGCATCAAGAGATTTTAGGAAACTGAAATAAACGTTTATAATTGATATAAGATAATCCTTACACAATTGATTATTTTTATATATCTATCATAATGAAAATTATTATTTGATATCGCTCACTTTTCATAAGCTCGCGTAGTCGTTTACGTCACGAAAAAATCTGATAAACGTCGTGACTGATATACATCACTTGCAAACAATATTCCATACAACATCATATAGATTTTAGCTTATCGTTTGAGGCGGTGAAAATCAGGTACAAGTTTCTTTTCTTCGCGACACAACAGTAAAAATTTCAAGCCGAATGAGCCAATAAATCAAATGCTTATTTATACAGAAAAAATATTTATACATAGTTGAAAATATTATGTTCGATGGTAAGCAACTTTAACAACTACTAAGTGAGCTGCCACATATTTTTGTGCGGCTCTATTTATCAACATAATGGTCAATAATTATTAAATGAGAATGTTTATATATTTTATTTTCACTTTTCTTTGGACACCAAAAATAATTCGGATATAAAATGAATTTCTGGTTATTTTACGTGGCATTTTCATGGAAAAATCGATTGTTGAAAATCGATGGTTGTAGCAAAAATCCATGGAATTGCCTTGGCGTTTAAAGGGTGAAAACAAGATGCACTATTTAATTCATTATTAACTATAAAACTGACGTCCACAGCAACAGAAAGAGTTTTTTCTTCTGCGATGATTATAATAACAAAACTTCGAACCAATTTCAAATTTGAGACGTTTGATACTCTTAATTATTTTTGAAATATATATTTTTTAATTGAAATACATGTACTAATGAAATTAAATTAGCTTATTTATTTATCATCAATTTATATATAAAAATTGAATTAATATTATATTTTAGTACATCTGAAACGTATTTTACTCGAGTATTTTAAAATTTTACTACTCTATACTCGAGTAAGTGGAGACTCTAATCGGAAGCTATAACCCGCGTTAAGGACATACATATATCTTCTTCCCTAGTATTTACTAATATGAGATCACTAATATTACAGAGGCAAATTACGTTTTTTATGCGTTCATTAATTGTCGTTTGTTAAGTCATATAAGACTCTAATGCAGTGATCGCCAAACAGTCGCTCGCGAGCTACCGGTAACTCGGGAAGGATTAATTTGATAAAACCATGCTGCTAACATGGACAGCTGCGAGTGGCATATTCACGCGTTAGAAAACCTTCTAATTTATTCGTGTACGCACCAGACAGAACAAATACACCTTATTTGAGTGGAATTGCATCGCATGTCGGTTTCTCACTAGTTTTGTTTATAAATACGTAATTAAAGTACGCATTTTATGTTTTATTGGAAGTCCGATTTTATTTAAGTAATATAATAATATTATGTATGGGTACAATAAATGACGACGATAAAACAATATACATACAAAAGTAGCTCATCAGACAATATCAATTTCTGAAAGTAGCTCGTATCCTCATTGAGTTTGGAGACCACTGCTCTAATGTGTATGTAATATTTTATTTCATATTCGTAATAATTGCATATATCCTCTCGCATTGTTCTGCACACGTACAAAAATGCCTTGTAATAATTGAGATATGAAGGCAATGCGAATTATTTTGTTCACATGTTGTGCGTGCTTTAGATGAAATAATTTATAGCGAAGATACCTATGACTAAAATATACTCACGTCCAGCTAATAAAATCAACGGGTAAATAAATAAATCATATTGAAAAATATTCTCGTCATTGAGATGTCGTAATACTTGCAAGATTTATTTTCGGAATAAATCTATGAATACACTTATCTACATTCAGTTAATATTTAATGTGTTTGCTCATTCAGTGATACAAAAATGAAATCTAACAAGTAAATACTATACTTGAATAATTCCATGTACAATCTTATGTTAATATTCCCTACCGAGCCAATAACGTGTTAGTAAGATTTTGGTGATTCTAAGTTAAATATGAGGTTTTCTGGCAGGCATTTTTAATATCGCTCATTGAATTAAAATGTCTTTTTTATAATTCATTTCGTATTCTTATACATTCTCTGGAATACGATCAATCAAGAATATATTTTCGATGGTTTCGGCGGTAACTTTGTGGAAGTTCATTTTAATATAAAATTTAAAATAACTTTGATTATTCCACGTATTGTGTAACTAACTGTGACACGTGTTTCGCCTCTTTCAGAGGCATCTTCAGACTTACTATCGCAAAGTTTGCTTAAGTAATGAAGCAAGATAAAAATGTTATATGTTATATGTTAAATTTATACCAACACGTGTCACAGTTAGTTAAACAATACGTGGAATAATCAAAGTTATTTTAAATTTTATATTAAATCAAGAATATCGTCAACCTGGAAATCTCAATGGTCTTTTACACACGCAATTTAATACCTACATATATTAAATTGATCTTAGAAGATTTTAATTTGTAAGAATTGATATGGCTTTTATGCTGTTACAGGAACTGACTCATTTGAACTCATTACCGGGATTTCCATCTAATTATGGTTGACAGACATGTAGATTTATTTATTTTTATTAAATGCACTTAATTTTGGGCTTTTACTTTGTTAATGTTAATTCATACTTAATTGATTTTTGATGTGTTAGTTTTGCATTGCTAAGAGGTCTTGAACATTTTATTTTTAGTCTATTTTTCTTATAATTTGCTTTAATTTATTTGCTTAGTTGTTTTACCAATTGTTTATCATACCTTGTTTTCATACTTAACTTTTGCATAAATACCACTGTTTTATTGTATTCCTTATCAGTTGATAATGCTCGCCATGAGCGAAACCGGTCCTGATGAAATAAATCTCATGTGGAAAAAGTACTAAAAATGTGTTATTATTTTAATTTTAATGCCTTTCCACCAAGTATTGACAGTGAACACCTTAAAAGTGACCTACATATATGTTTACATGCAGATGCAAGATGCAGATTGTTTTAGAATTGGGCCATACTAATTATAACAACAACCCACAGTACCGAACCGAAGGCAATATGTGATCTAAATTTATCAATTTATAACACTAAGGGAATTAAATTGAAAATTAGGGCCTATAATATGCAAAAAACTTAAAATATTCACTATAGCAGTGATCGCCAAGCGGTCGCTCGCGAGCTACCTGTAGCTCGTGGTGGCATTTTCGGTAGCTCGCGAAGGATATATTTGGAAAATCCATGCTTTATACATGGACAGCTGCAAGTGGCCTACTCACGCGTTGGAAAACCTTCTGATTTATTCGTGTACGCACCAGACAGAAAAAAATATCTTATATTCAAAAGCACTTCAATAAACAGAATTAAAAGATAAACACTTTCTTTCTTTGCCAGGTACTCGCTAGTTTTATTTATAAATACGTAATTAAAGTACGCATCTTATGTTTCATTCGAAGTCCGTTTTTATTTAAGTAATAAATAATAATATGTATAGTACAATAAAAGACGACGATAAAACAATATAAAAAAGTAGCTTACTAGACAATTTTAATTTCTCAAAGTAGCTCGCATCCTCATTGAGTTTGGAGACCACTGCACTATAGCATCAAATTGGGTATAAAAAACTGTGAAACGGCATGTAAAAAATATTGGGTGAGTAAACAACTACATATTGGCAAATTGAGTGATAATGAAATTGGGTTTTTTTTTTATAAATTTGGTGCTTTTGTTTGTTATGTATTGTTACCAAAGATATGTGGTATCAGATAAGACTAAACGAATAAGTGATAAAACTGATCTGAAAATTACAATCAGCACTGCTGAAAGTATTGTGATAATATATCGACAATTCCCATTGTTCAAAGGTATTCGATTATATATACATTATTTGATTTTGTAAATAATTTTAATCCATCGGCTTAGTTATCATTTTAAGAATAAGAAACAGTACCTTCGTAAAATAACATTTCGGACCATACTGTGCGAGCCAAAATACATCGTAAGGCAGCCTCGCACACAATATATATACTCGGCATTATAAAGTTTTTGCGAAATAAAATGAGTAGTAGACAGAGCACTAGTTAAAAGGGTTACAAAAAAACAATATCATGAATTGGACGTTAATAAAACATTTTACTTACATAGCTAATTGTCAAACATAAACTCAGTCTCAATTATGGAACAAATGGACTAAAATAGTTAACATTTTAAAGCCCTACGGTCATGCATGGGACTAGTGATTATGGTGCACTTCTCTATCAGATCACACTGATTTATGATAATAGTTTTTAATATATGAAAATTAGCTTCCATAAATAATGTCTTTGAGATACAGATCCACAATTTTATTTTCGGTTTCGTTAAATATATTTGCCATAGTGAGTAATTTAAGCATCTGCATCCCAAGGTTGACTCTTGGTATATGCGATGTGTTATATCAGGCGGACCGTAATGAATCAACACCAAAAAAATAAAGAATCTTATCGTTGACTGTTAACTCTTACTCTTAATACAGCAATTATCGAGAATTTTTAAAAAGTCATCTGATCCCTCAACCTTTCTTTCTATTTAGGGTGTGTGAGAAAAAGAAAATAAGGGAAACGCTTTTAATTTGGGTAAAATTAATGCATGGAAAATAAAACATCACATACAAATGTAGATTGGTGTACTTGCGGGATTTCAAGCAGTTAAGCGAGCAACCGGGTTTGAATAATCAAAATATTCTTTACCTCTCAGCTGCAAGTCAGGCATTATTAAGTCCTTTGATAAATATGATCACATTTTCGACTTCACAAGGTCTTTATCAGTTGACCTAATGTAGGAGTAAACAAACAATTATGGAACAGAAGAAAGAACTTGTTTTTAACGAACAACACATCACTCGGTAGTGATTATTATGTCAAACACTGTTGCTAATTCACATTAAACATAAATGACAGTTGGCCAGTAGGATGTCATTTACCATGCAGTTATGCCCAACCATTTTTACATATTACATATTATTGTTTTTCAAAAAACAAGAATTCATCTGATGATCATACAGCTTACTATATCTGTTTTGTTTTCAGATATGTCAAGTAAAAACAGTGAAGATGAAAAAGTCTCCGAAAGAAATTTTGCGGAAAACGATGATTTGCCGGCCTAAAATTCTGGTTTGCTTCAATGAAACAAAATCAGCAAGTAGTCCCTTTCATAAAAAGAAAACCAAAGATAAACACAGACAAACATAAGGCTGAAGGTAGGGCGGTAAAATTTAATGTCAATGACAGCTTGGAGAAGAATATATTTTCACTGAGAATACAGTTTCACTGTAACACATATAACATGTAAAATTTGGCTGTTGGCCCGATTGGTTGGTTGATATTTTATTCAATCCACATAAAAAGGAAAGATAGGAAAACAACGTGATAAAATAAAACTTTTTTTAGTTGAAGAGTCGTTTTTTTTAGACGAATCCACAGCCCTGCAGTAGTTACGATGATACAAAACGGTGTTAAAAACTCCGTGGAATAGTCATTTTTTTCCGAAGAGTTTTGTATAATTTTGACGTCTTAATAATTTATTAATAAAAGTTTGACAGTGGATGTTGCGAAATCATCCATAATAGAGCGCGTTGATAAGCGGTTAACGCACATACACTCACAGGCGTGCCAATACACACATGTATTGATATTCGCACGCACACACCTTCGTACACGTGCTGCTGTCACTAAAAAATCTAAACATATATAAAGTGCGACCAACATAACCAGTGAACAAAAAGTTATGCACGGCATTGTGTGTAAGCCTATCAATATTATCGCCAGAAGGTCCTTGGCTGAACAACGTAAGTTTCACAGCTACTGCAAATGCACCGTGATTCAAAATGGCTGAGCGATATGTACGGAAATATGATCAGCTGTTTCGGATGACATTCAATCACGTCATAGAAATGTAAAAAAGTAAACCCTTTATATAGTGGACTTATAATATGTATTTATTTTCTTAAAATCGTTGTTTTGTTGCTTAAATCACAGAGAGGTAACGAATAGAGACTCCAGTCAAATACTCGAGTATCGAGTAGTAAAACTATTAAATACTTGAGTAGTTTCAGGTATCCCAAAATATGTATTATTAATTCAAATTTGTGTATATAAATAGATGATAAATAAGCTTATTTATTTCATTAATACATTTGTTTCAATTTATAAAAATAATAGAGAATTAAACGTCTCAAATTTTAAATTGGTTCAAAGTTTTGTCTTTATAATTCTCGCAGTAGGAAAAAACTTTCTCTGTTGCTGTGGATGTCGGTTTTATAGTTAACAATGAATTGAATAGTGCATCTAGTTTTAAATAAGTAAATAAAAGTTGGAAATTAGTCTTCATTTATAAATTACGAGTATTTTTCAAGTTTACGAGTCTCGAGTACTTGAAAATGGACGATTCTTCTCGAGTTACGAGCATTCGATAGTCGAATTGGAGTCTCTAGTGACGACACAGTATTTGTGCGAATTTTTAGCTGGTGAAAACACGAGAATTTTAACGTTCTCATCGAACTGTTCAAGACTAAATGATGCTTACATCATTTTTAAGGAGAGCAAAAAAAGGAAATCAGACTGACAAGATAGTTTGATAGGTAAAAGCTTTAACATAACCTAGTGCTTCCGGTCTCCTTCGTCTCAAATCTATTTTTTTATATTCAAGCTGCATTCCCTTCCCATCACTGTTGACAGTAGGGCGCGATCACTACAGTCCAAGAGGTCAGCTTAATTTTCTTTTTAACTTATGGAGGGGCATTGAGAAGAATGGCTCTCGGTCTATAACGATTCACTGTTCGAGAGATCGTTGGGTTACAGTGATGACCCACTGCCTTGTGAAACTTTTAAGAGGGTTCACGAACGAGCTCGTGAATAGTGGTTGTACGTACATCTCTATGTTTCGTGAAGATGCAGCTCTAATATATTACCACATCAACGAATGTATAATTGAGAACATATTATGAAAGTAAACTATAAAAAAACACTTTATACCGTTTGCCATCACCAAACCGATATATAAATAAAAAAGGGAATGTTATGTCAATACATAAAAAACTGCATTCACAAAACCTACTTATGATAATACGTTATTTAATTTTTAAAGAATACGCTAGCATTAGTCCATTACAGTCCGCCCTCGCTAGCATTAGTCCGTTATATCGAAGATTTACTGTATTTATTATAGGTACTTAAGCCATTAATTTATTTAGCACTAGAGTTGCGAGAAATACAATTAACAGGCGGTTGGTTTATGTTAGCACAATCAAGCTATTGCTTATATATAAATATAATTAACTTCTATACCTACTTCAGGGTTAATGTCGAGTCAATAGATTTTGCTATAATATCGCTCATGTTTAGCGAAGTTCTCCTATTATAACGGGACACATACGAGTCTAGTTTTTCGCGGCGCGTCCGGGGTGTTCGCGGAATTTTCTTCGAATCCATACTAAATATTGTACATTAATTGACAATTACTGATTATCTGTGTTTAGAAACACTTTAAAATGGACAGTTTTAAAGCAAAAATATTACACCTTACTCTTACATAAATAGTACAATATGGATATGGATTAAATACAATGTTTTTCAACCTTTTCACATGCGCGATCCGATGAAAATTGGAAAATTATTAGACGGACCGGCATCTACCTGATACACATAGTTGCACTTTCCTCTGACCGACAATAAGCTCTTGCGGACCTTTACCGGTCCACGAATCACAGATCGAAGAACACTGATCTAATCAACGTTGATACATATTTAAATATATATAATTTAAGATAACTTTGATTATCCCATGTATTGTATTACAAATTGTGACACGTGTTTCGCCTCTTTCGGAGGCATGATACAGTTTCTACAGTTTCAAATGTTCCAAATCTAATTTTCGATGACATTTTTATAATAATTAGTTTAACTACACTGCACATATGCACAACGAATGTCAGCTCTCGAAGAATGTAGCGAACTGAAAATAGTTGCTCTCGCCTGATTTTTAAAATCAAAATAATCTGTGTACATTTTATTATGACACGACATAACGAGTATTTTCTATATAAAGATTAATAAAGCACATATTTCCAAACATTTTGACTCGCGACCACCTTTTTGAGTTTGTAAGTTATTGCGTACTTCTCGTCATTCGTATTTAAAAGCATCTTCCATTTTGGTGAAGTCGATTTTTAAAAATTAATTTACAGTTTTTTTTAAATTTATTAATAAACATTTATGACGTACTTTAAGCCAGTGATGTCTTTTCTGCTCGCGTTGAGTTTCTCATTTTAGTTTATCTCTTTCCATTTAATAAAATTAAAAATCTGGCGCATTTTCTACTGGCTCTTATACCGGATATTTGTTGTAATTAACAATGTCTTAATTATTGCCGTGTGAAAACTTAAAAGCGTTGCGGCGAAGCTTGGGAAGACGGTGTCTGTGTAGGTATTTTGATGATAAATATCCAGGGTAAATAACCAATTGCCATTATTTACCTCCATTAATTCATTTAAGCTTGTAGCAATATTAATATCTAAATTAATATGCCAACATTACAAAAGCTAATAAAAATTTTAACAAGCCCAAAAGGCGAGTTGCGTATCTAAATGTTCTAATAATGCCGTAAAAATTACCTAAAATACACTCAATAGTTAGTTTGTTACACAGACAAAAGTGTCGGTGCGTGTCTGGCGTAGACGCACGCAGAATCGTGTGTAGCACGCACGTCTACGACACGCACGCAATCACGCGTGTTTTTCACACGCACCTCGAATTAATCGAGGCGGCCCAAAAGGCGCGTAACCACGGCGACGCTAATTTCACGACAGAATGAGTGTTGCCAAAAAAAAGATTTTTGACATTCGAATTCCATTTTTAAATCTACAACCCGTTACATTTGTGAGCTTTGATTTCTTTTCCATCCTCAGGAAATTTTAACTATCCGTATTTGCTCCCAATTTCTATGAAATCATACCAAAGAAAATTGATACGAATTTGTGGCTACGGAAATCATCAATAGTTAGTGGTCTATTTGCCCACTCTCTGTCTTATTTTTAAAATGGCGCACAGCTGTTAGGTGTCGATAAAATAATGAAAGCACTTTTAACACAAACAGAAGATTACTGAAAAGGACGTTTCTTGATTTCTGGATGTCTGGACATCTTGACGAGCCGTTGATTTTTTAAGACTCCAACTACGTCTAAAATATCATAAATCACGTAAAATGTTTCCTGCTTTATTTGTATACATAAACCATTATTCTTTTTCCACGACAGTGTGTAATACTAATACTTTCATAAGAAGTTATACTAACTAAAACTAAATTATAATTTTAATTATAGTCGAATAAAAAAAATGTTTAATTACGTATATGATTCGAAAAATCTGTGAGAATTTTTGGGAAAAATATTTTCATAATAGACAAGTATTTGGTTTTTAAAAAATATTAAATTTATTTTTTTCGTAATCAAATAAACGAACTATGACTATTGTAGATTTAAAAGTTTCCTATTTAACGATTTTCCTGTGGAGCTCTACAAAGTAAATAGGTGCCAATTCAATCCGTCGTATTACTTTCGGTTATTCTCGAAATATCGTGAAACAATATTGAAGTATTATTTATTTTTTATAATGTAAGTCAACATTCTCCAATTGTTGCTTATTTTTTTTTTATTATACTATTATTGCTAATTACAAAACAAAATATACACCGATGTGGTCATTTAAACTTATCAATTAGATCTCATAATTATAAGTAATTACGTTATTTACATCTGAGTAGTTGTAGTTAATAAGCGTGTAAAAAAACTGTACGTGATATAAATTATTAGTATGTATATACTAGAGATGAACTGTGTATGTATGTATATGAAAACGACTGTGATCTTGAATGGAGGATTATTTATACATATTTAAATACACCTAGTATGTGGTTAATCATGAATACTCATATTTTACTCTCAGCGTAAGAGTCAGCTAATATACGATTTTGATGAAATCAACACTTTCACATGATGAACCATAAAAATACATAAAGAAAAAAAAATATGTTGATTTATTGGTAGAAAGTCATCGTAGATGTTTACGTGCATTATTTGACAAAGCTTTAATGGCTTTAAATAGAAAACAATGAACGGGCATTCATATTATGTTTTAAATTGTCAATATAGCCTTTTATTTCGTTGTTAATTTTGAAAAGAATACAATAAAAGGACTTACCGTTTCTTTTCGTATTAAACACACTATAATTATGCGCTTCTTTTCTCATCGAGAAAATATAAAAATATATATATATATAAATTATGACGGATTCGATAAATTTTATAAACAGTATTCTTTTAAAATACGCCAAAATTCTTTTTTCATAGTAGGTACATTGCAAAAAAAATCTCGCCTTGAACAAGTGGAGTGAGCATCGCAAAATGAGAGGTAAGATGCATAATTGCCTCATCTTATAATATTAGTCGTTCTTAATACAAAACTTTTTTATAAAATAAAATATAGCGCCGTTTTAAATGTAAAATTTAAAATGTTAAGCATAAAATAACAGTTTTAAGCATATGAAACAAAACAAAACCACTTACTTAATATTTATTATCTGTAACATAACTTTTATAAGTTGTGTGTGTGAAAAAGTCGTATGGGCAATTTTCACAGTACATATGATTATTAATACAAAGACGTAAAAAACGCGCATTTTGCAGGTATCCAATTTTGCAATTGAAAAGACGACTGGCTTTCAATGTAATACTAATCATGGTCACCGTAACAACAATTAGGATTATTAAAATTTGAACTATCTTTATTATTTATAATTGTGTTATTATTGATACTTATTATTTATTTACAAAGGCAGAGATTATATTGATTTTGAAACTATGCGGGCAATTTCTGAGTCAAATTGGTCCGTTTAATTGTTACATTTAAAAATTAATTCAAAATAATTGTTATTTTTTTGAAGTTGGCAACACTAGTTGTCAGTGGTCGCGACTTGTCGCACGACAACAATGTGATAATCGATATTTTTGACGGTTATTCGACATTAGACATTACCGGAAGCTTTGCGGTGGCCTTTTTATTCCAATGTAACTTATTGGGGAAGGCTGCGACCCACTATTTCTCAGCAACAACTAAATCGCATAGTTTGACCACTGTGGAAAAAACGCAGGCTTGAAACGAGTGGAGTAAGTAGGTTTAGTGCTTCGACCGACCGAATACGTTTTCATCTTAGGTTCGAATCACCACGTAATAACTTTCATACGATGTTTATTCAATCGATTTCTACGATTGCGATCAATTTTTAATATAAAAAATAAGACACCTTCATGTATTACAAACATAAGTTATTCCACAATTTTAAGAAATTATAAAAATCATTTTCAATCATTGTGAGCATTTTTTTAAATTACATAATTCTATTCAATCAATAGTTTACATTTAAGACATTGGAAACGCAGTGGTAATGTTGAAAAAAAATCACTTTTTCTATCAAATAATCATAATATTTCAGGGAAAGGTAAACTAGTGTGGATTAGTTAATTTCTGTCCTGTAGCCGAGTGATATACGCTCTTGTGATTCCACCCGTCAAATGTCTAAAACCATGAAAGGATAATTTCGTTCACAGTTATTTTTGAGTCGATATGAATTTGTATTTAATTCTATGTATGACTGTGTTTTTTTCATTTCTTTTCGTTATTTTTTATCTGATTTTCCACAAAAGAGTGATAACTAAATCACTAGGACTTTCTTTAAAATTTTATTTTTTATCTATATACCCCTTTTTTGAAAAACAACCTGAAAACCGTCAAACAACTTCTCTTAAGATATGTTTTAAGCAGTTTACATACTTCACATTAGGGGTGGACATGATAAAAATGGTGTCCGTTTGTTGAAATTATGTATGGCATACAAGACAGTGTATGTACATGTGTAATCCATTATTCAAATTAAAATAGTTTAAGCATGGATCAAAAAAAAAAATAATGAATACGTCTTTGCTTTATAATAATTATAAATATAAAATAAAACAAGTGGATGAAGGATTTATGTGAAATTTTTTTAATTTTGATTAAAGGTTTTTTGGTGTACCTTTTAAAATATGTACATCTTAACAATTGGTGTGGTTAATAAATATCTCAGAATCATAAGAGATTTTAAGTAACGAACATATTTGTTGAAAACTTGTGTCATTCATTAATATAAAAAGAATAACCACAATGATGACTATTTTGGGAGAAGGCCTTTACAAACTCCATTTACTTACCAAATATAAGATAAGCTATGTTTGTTCCAAGCGAAAAAAGTTCTGTCATTTCTACAATTCTAATGAAAAATCAGAATCTTTATTGTAAAAACAGATATCATGAATATTTTTAAAAAAAGAATATTTTAATCGCGGGCAGTTTCCAAAACCAAATTTAAATTGTTCGAAAAAAAATCCGATATGTATTCCGAAAATTCGAATAGTGGATTTTTTGAATTTCATATTTGGAAGCTGCACTCTTTGCCTGACGAAATTCTCCGTTTATTCCCATCTACTTAACGTGTATCGTTCGCTTCAAGATTTTCGCATATCCATACGTTTTGCTTGGAAAATTGCCAGACACTTGCGAATGTTGACTTACTTACGGCTATTTTTTTCGTATAGCATAAACATAATGCGTATGCGCGAGATCCTCAAATAATTCTGCTCGGCGTAGCGCGAATCTGACGATCCACCTGTGGAAACATTACGCCGAGTACCGCATGCGGATATACCGCCATACTTCATGACAGTGGTGGCACATGTGTGGCACAAGAGTCAAAAATGGCCAGATGAGATATATGAGGGAACGTCGAAAAAATAAGTTCACACGAGACGCAAAATTTTTGTCATCTGCGGAGCACCTTTAACCTTTTTACTCCTACAGATATATTTTCCTATTCTTCTGAATGGAAATGTCCATTGGGGGTACGAGCTCTTCACCGTAAAACCAAGTGTTTGTAAGCGAAACATCAACGGATTCTAGTATATATGATGAAAAGTGTATTATGTTATAAAAAAACGATTTGAAAATATATAATGCTACAAAAATGATAATTTAATATTTAAACAATCAGAATATTGCTGAGGATGATAAGTAATTGAACGATGTGCTTGAATGAAAGAGGTTTTTTCGTATTGGGTAAAAAAAGTCACACGTGTTTCACCTCTTTAAGAAGCATCTTCAGACTAACTTTCTGACTATATTACTATTTATTCCACAGTACGTGGAATAAACAACAGTTATCAATTTAATTGTATACTAAAATTAACTAAATTGTGGTATATTTTAATAAACATATTTGCCATCCCTGCTTAAGTAGCTACACTTAATATTGAGTTGGACCGGAAATCTAAGACCAGTTTTACGTGTGAACATAATTTTTTTCGGCATAAAATTGCATTAAAACTTTTATTGCTTCCTTTGCATATCTTGTGTAACATAGATAGTTGACATTTTATTAGGACTGACTTTAAGGCATTCGTGCACAACAAGGTGAAATTATTAATGGGGTACATTAGATATGACTGTATTCATCGAGAATATATAATTTAGCACCAGGGACACAACGTTACGTCACTTAAAACCTGCTTCATCTTCAGCAAATTTTAGAAGTAGAAGAGTAGAAACTTTATGTACCAATAATTTAATAAATATTTTTTATTTTGAAAAATCGTTGATAAAAATACGACTATTATGCATCGTGAATTATTAGATAGTAATTGAGATATACGAGAATTATAAAAATAAATCTTCAGGCGTTGACATAAGAACATATTTTTTGTTCAATAATTTAAATAAGAGAAGCATCGCTTATAAACACATAGCAACATTAGTCAAACGTCAATTTGTTTTGTTATTAATTATTAAAGATTGCCATACAATGGCGAATTGAATGAACGTTACGAACTGGATTTGACGGAATGTGGGAAGAGAAAACAAAAAGATGGGCTTAATTGGAATGTTCAAAATATAAAAACGTTCAGTGTGTGGTTACAATGATAATACTATCAATTTTTAATAAAATTGACTATTAATCTTATATATTAAACCGAAACTGCGTATGTATGTCTGTGGGTCTGTAATTCCCTTTTGCATTGTTGGTCATTAAGTTGCCATAAAAACGAATATGAAAGAAAATATGTTTAATTTTTTATCGGCGAAAACATTTAGTCAAAATGTAATAAATTAGTCTTCTACTGAACTTTTCCCGGCTTTTATTATTAATAAAAAGGTTTATTATTTACGTGAAGGTATTATTTGACATTTCTTTGACAGCAAATTAGATTTTTTCCTTGAATTTGGACATTTTAATGGGTGAGAATGGGGCTATCAATATATGAAAGGGGCTGTGAAATGTCAATGCCAGTCTGAAATGTTCATTTTAATTCCATTTTAATTGACCTAGAGTTTTTAATTTTGAAAAAAGTTGTTTCAACTTGGCCCGTCTGAATTTACGCGCCGAGGTGAACATAACCCCAAACTGGTCCGAGCGAAGCCGGGTAGCAATACTAGTAATACATAAAAAAACACAGCTTCAACAATCACTTTCAGTTTAGTCTCGTAATGAATTTAGAATAATTAAGAGTTTCGACTGAAGGTGCTTGATAGAATTTGAATTGTTTTTGTACTTTTCCATGAGTTCCATGAGTCAGTTCAAGCTAATCAAGACAGAAGATTTTCTACGAGGACTGCTTGTTACGACTGCTGTTAAGTATGGATAGGGCTAAAGCTGGACTAGTAGCTAGTTAGCAAATGCTTGCCGCTGCGCCACGTTTTAAGAATGGAATGTGTGATTAGCAATTTGGGAAAATAATTTTTCAGCCGTACCGTAACCGAAGCCGATGACTTTAACTTTTCTTTTACGGTCCAACAAAAAAACTTTATACAAAGATGGTGTTTTATTGTCATATGTCACATTTGCAATAAATCACCATAAAATCATCGGATGTATTTTTTGTGACCGTAAAGGAAAGGTTTATAACGTAACTAAATCTTTTCATCTCCGTTTCATAATAAAGACGATTTGAATTTCTATTAATTTACGATAAATAGAGGTCTAACCATGTAGTATGTGATGCTCCATGGTTCGTGCGTGGATCGCTGTTACACAGAGATTTAAGTGTGCCCACTATTCGTGAATTCGTTCACGAAACCTCTAAAAAGTTTCATAAGGCTGTGGGCCTTCACGATAACCCAACAATCTCTTGCTTGCAGAATTATGACGAGAAGGCATCAAAGACTCGATATAAGCCGAGAGCTATTCATCTCGATGACCCTCCCTAGGTAGAGACGCAATAGTAAGCAGACTTCTCAACTGTAGCGATCGCGCCCTCCTGTCGGGAGCGATGGGAAGGGAATGTCAACAAATAAAATTCAAGAGTTTAAAAAATTTAGAGACGAAGGAGACCGGAAGAACTTTGGCGCTAACACGCCTTATAACTTGATGCTTTATCAAATTGATATCCAAAAAAAAAAAAAAATTTTAAACTTTACTACGAACTTTTTGACTTACCACAGGCCTCAATTCAAACTGACTTTACTTTCGTGTATGTCCGATTATTTTTAACAACATATTATTTACCGAGAGTGCTTCATGTGATGCCGGTTTTATCCCGCCAAAAACGCGCTGTCATTCTCGGCTCTACCGAAAACGCACAATTGAAAAAAAAAACATCTTTTTTAAATGCCATTAGCCGGATTTGATTTTTTTACGCGCCTTTTGTCAGATATAATCATACACACACAGACAATTATTTATTTATAGATTTGGAGATGTTGGAATCAATATGATCAACAGGTCCGTAAGAAATTATGTTAACATCGTCGTTTTTGCTCCCAACGATTTGAATTCACATTATCAATCGCACTGAACTCATACTCGAGCAATGTTCAATATAATATATCATATTATTTTTGTTATTGGTTTAAGTTAGAGGTCTGCACGGGCTCGGGTTTGGCCCGCGGACCTTACCCGGCCCAGCCCAGCCCACGGGTCGGGCCGAGTAACGAAGGTTTGGATTCGGGCCCGGGCCGGGCTCGGACGCAAGCATACAACAAAATATAATAAAAATCGGGCTATTTACGAATTTCCAATATCGTAAATCTAAATTTAATACTATAATAAACTTCACGTACTCGTATTAGTCATTTTTTCGAAAAAAAATCGGATTTGTTTCGGGCAAGGTTGAAAAATGTCGGGGTCGGGTTCGGGTAAGATTTTTGAAAATGAGCCTCGGGCTCGGGCCGGGCCGGGTCGGAGGTCTTCGGATTCGGGCTGGGTAAAATTTTAAAATTTCGGCCCGTGCAGACCTCTAGTTTAAGTCATTCACACTCTTAAAAATTAATTTCGTTCTATTATACGAAACGACAGAACGTTATAGTAATTGTCTTCATAATCAGAATACTTAACAAAAACTTCAGATGGTTCGAAATATTGGTAATAAGTAAAAGATATTTGTATTATATAAAGCTCGGAAAACAATATACAAGAGAATTCAAGAAGTAGCGTAACTCTAGTTTGAGACTTACGACCATAAATGCAGTACCGTAAAACGGGGTGAATGGAGACACTTTTTACCCTTCACGACTATGTATCTTCATACCTGCGCCACATAATTCAAATATGAATGGCTTGAAATTTGTTTCTATGGTCCTACTACACATTCATGACAATATTTTTCAACTATTCACTTTCGTTATTAAGACACAGTCAATTTTGTTCGATGTCTCTATTCACATTGAATCGGGGTGAGTAGAGACGAGAGAGGGTAAATCGAGACTTGGGAGGTGAATAGAGACAAAAAATACAGATTGTTATGATTGGAATATATGAACCTCTATTCTATACGAGTCTCTATACATTTTGTATAACAGTACATATTAACGAAAAAAAAACATGATAGATTTCAATTTTCGTGCAATAAAAGAGAAGTTTATAAGGCGTCAAAAAGTAAGAATGCACAGGCTTCGAAATAAAACATGTTTGTTTCAATTTTGGCCAATCATTTAGTTGGGTTGGTGTTGTCATTCGAGAGATAGTATTATAGTCATTGTAAAAAAATATATATGTATAAATAGTAAAAAATACATTCGATACTTAGTAAAGTTGGGCTAAAGTTCAATCCTTGTTTTTGTCTCTATTCATCCCGTTTTACGGTACATATTGTCGTTGTTATGAAAATCAAATAAATATATATGTAGTAACGTCGTGCTATTGGCTATGGTGGATTATATTGACTTGTTATGAGTGGCGGGTGGACTATGTATGCTATTACTAAACGTATCAATATATGATATTCGACAAGCTTGTGCAAGTCGATAGTTGAAACAAGCATTTGGCAACGCAAAACTTTACAGTACAAATTTTGCGTGTGGCGTGGTAAATATTGCGTGACGTCATACAAAAAAAATCTGACCACTGTTTCAACATACATTATAGAAAATGCACCTCCTGCGCGTCTTCGAGTGACTTCAAAAAACCTTTTATATTATTATAATTTAGGCGTTGTCTGCTTAACGTAAGTGAATCATCGCTTCGGGTAAGATTCTTAAAGGAGCACACAAAAAATGTTCAATGAGTAAATTGGTATATTTATTTTGATATCGGTTATGCTTGACTATGAATGGGGGCTCAGTGCATTTTTGCACCACTGACAAAGAAGTCCCTGCTTGCGACTATTTTTTTAAACTAGTTTCGCGAAAAACAAAGAAAATATTATTCAATGGAATATTCCAGAGCCCCAGTAAAAATCAGGTATTGGTTAGACCGATAGCTAAAGTAATTCTGTTCTGAAGTTGAGAAAAGTCCAAAACCAATGTCCGACGTTTCAAAATAAGTATTTTGTGAACATAAAGCTACATGCACACGAGGCTAGTTTTTGATACCCATTTCCCACTGTCCTCTCTTCTCGTCTCGTGTACATCGAATCTAATGGTTACTAACAGGACGAACGACGGTATAAGGATGCGGAAAATACTATACGTAACGTGTTAGTACCAAGCCTACAGTAAACATCAGTCAAAATAAACAAAAAATTCAACCGTTAATGTTAGTAAAAAATATGTTATAAAAAATAGATTGGGAAGATCTTCTGGCTTGACCATGAGGATCCGGACACCATCTATAATCCACCACATCCAATCAAATCATTTCACACGCACGACCTAAAACACTACACACAAATAAAAAGTATCAGTATCAAAAACCAAAATGCACAATATATAATGTCTGGATTTTGCAAACTCTGTTTCTGCTACATACTCACGTGTATGCAATATGATGTTCTCATCCGAAGACCAATACTCTCTCAGGTCACCAACGTAAAGCGCACACATTATATTGCATACAAAGAATAGGCGAGTCACGAGTATGCCAATTTGCACTCATATACTGACTAATAAAATAGCCATAATGCACTCAACACCGAGAACACTCGATAATGGTGATGATCATTTCTATGCGATGCAGATAAAAACTGGCTTTAACTTAATTTAAAATTATATTATAATAATAGTAAATATACAATAGACAAGCAAGCTTAACTGCTGTCAAGCGTAGGTCAAAAGGCTACAAATTCTAATGCATATTAAATAAGTCAGGTTATAGGTGTACAACTGTTAAGCAGTCTACATGTACCAAAATCCCCCTCGTAAAAAACTGACATTATTTAACGAAATGAGGAAAGCATTTTAAGCTGACGCCATTTTACAAATGAATCTTATAAAATGAGTGTATTGACATAAGAGCCGATTTGAAGTCAACTATTTTTTTAATGCAGAAGAGTTTGGATATAATGCTGCAAAATGAAAGCAATGGGCCGTCTCACAAGGATTGAAAGAGGAGGCAGTCACACACTCGGTTTTCCTAATAGTATATATATAAATGTATTAAAATGCCCTCGTGAAGAATCATTGGCAAGGGGCTTATTTTTTTTCTTGCTTCCTGTGTGGGACAATCAATTGCTAGACTTAGAAACAGCTATACGGGTCGAAATACACATTCTTTTTGAAATTGGTTGACAAAAATCATTTTTGTTGACAAATGAACATTTTTGTCAAAATTCGATGGCTAATTACAGTGATGCACGTGCGGCTCAAAATGATATTTCATGAGGCCCAATATGATAAATATTTATCACGTTTTTTTCTTCAGAACTTTTCACGGATGATGAATACAAAATAATACAATCTTCTATTTAATACACTACAAATTACGATAGCTTAATCAC
Source organism: Himalopsyche kuldschensis (assembly GCA_028554975.1). Classification (NCBI taxonomy): domain Eukaryota; kingdom Metazoa; phylum Arthropoda; class Insecta; order Trichoptera; family Rhyacophilidae; genus Himalopsyche; species Himalopsyche kuldschensis. The sequence continues at coordinate 3,647,530 of JAHFWI010000016.1, read as the reverse complement.
ATTCACACAAGCGGCCCTTGATCAATATGAAAATCAGTAGGTTGACCCTTCTGCAAATAAGGTTCTGCATAGCTGGCAAAAGGAAAGATTTTCAAAAGTTTAAACAGGGCCATGGAGTAGGAGTAGGAGGCGTCGCGGTGTTTTGGCCGGAGTCGGAATCGTGAAAAACTTTTGAAAAGTTTGAATTTTATACTTATGCATATAACATGTAAAATTTGGCTATTGGCCGGATTGGTTGGTTAATATTTAATTAAATACACATACATACAGAAAAGGTAGGAAAAATGTGCTTTTTTTAACAACTTCGCAGCCATGAGCTTAACAGATACTAACTTCTTAACCCCGGTAAAAAATCCTGACTGGTGCATTTTTATGTTACGTCAACGGTACACACAAATAAATAAATTAAACACAATAATTATTATAAAAAGACATCCATATCCATGTGCACTTAGTTCTAGCTCCGGTTATAAAATTTTGACCATAGATAGTACCAACACAAAACATGCGTCATCACACGTAATCTGCAGTTTTCTTTTATTCACTATGCCAAAAATTAATGCTTACATAATTTCCGACGTCGTTAAAGTGCGCTCTAACATTCATAGATAAACGCAACATGTAAAACAATGAGAACACATTCATATAAATTAAATGCACTAACACACTGACAAATCGTCATCGTACGCACTTTGTGTGAGACAATTTTGCAAAGGAGGTATGTGACAAAGGTAAAACTAAATATTTTTTTAAATTAAGCTTTACTAAAGTTTGTATAGTTTTTGTTTTGAATCCTAGGAAGTAAACTTGAAATATATCCTGAATTTAAACACCATAGGTTTTCATGCTTTCATGTTTTGTTTTTAAAAACTTATTTCATTCTGACTTTCGACTGAAGGTGCTTGTTGAAATTTCAATTTAACATTTAAATCTTTGAATTTTATACTTTTCCATGAGTTTTGTCGCGAACGACCCGAGTTTCACCTTTCGGCATCTTCAGGCATTCCAATTGCACGAATGTAATTGAGCTAACGCGTAGTAAACTGGTTCACTAGACAGAATATAAAACAACCAGGCTTCGTTAAAAAATCTGTTAATATGCTTCACTACAATGAGTCTATATACTCCAAATAAGGAGCGGACAACGGAGATATTTACCTGCAATATCAAATATATGTGCAATAAAACAAAACAATAAAATATTAAGGACATACTTCACCTGTTGCTAATAAAACTATAATGGCAATACATTCATGCACAACGCACACCAATACACACAACCGCACCTAATAAGTTTCTAGATTCATATAAAACTAAACCATAATATTATTGTGTACATACAACGGCCAAGGACACGCGGGAGTTGGCATAATAATTAAAGTGATCTGATCGCAGTACTAGCTTATACAAATACAGCAATTAGTAGCAACGGACGCAATACTCCATGTGAATTCGTTGGAGTTTGCTAACAATGTTTCTAAAAATAAATGTGCACATTTTAATCAGCGCTCAATTTTCTAATATTGACCAATAATAGTCCGCCCACTCATTTTATAAGTTGAACTTTAATTTTATTATAACTTTGAATGAGCAGCTTCTTTTTTTCCATATTTAATGAATGGGCACGGGTTTCGTTTGGCATGTATTTGCCGTTTTGTTTGCTTGACTTGTAAATGGAGTAGATGTGAAAAAAAAGAGAAGTGAAATATATTTAGAAATTAAAGTTAAAATAATAAAACAGTTTGAGAGTATTTAGCAGAGCTGTGGAGTCGGAGTCGTGAAGTCGGGGCTTTATAATGATATTTATTTGAATACACATAAATAGGAAAATTAGGAAATAAAAATAAGAATCACTGAACCTGTTAACGGAACAACATCCATACAATCTAAAAAGTCAAGGACCCATCATTAAACGAAACGAGTTACCAAAAAGTTTTTGGTGATTTAGATGAAAAATTCGATAAAAAAAACGAATTCTAATAAGCCTCGAAACCGCGAAAAAGCGTGTAGCCTTCCTGAGGACCTGACATTAAAAGAAAATAACGTCTATCAGCAAAGATATATTTAAACAGATATTTTGTTAGAAATTCAACTTCCGACCTTAGTTCAGAAACGTATCTCGGTCGTTTGTCAAAAACTACCTGTATTCATATTTGTATATTTTTGTAGCTCGGTCTGTGGTGCAGTGGTCAACCATGTAGTTTTCCGTGACGGACCGTCCTGGTTCGATTTCCGGTATTACTAGATTAATTTAGTCGATTAATCGATTCTGTTCGAAGGCAATGGGTGTTTGTGTTGTTTAATCCCCTTCCCCCTTTTCGATATCTAGAAGCGACGCATGGCGAAAGCGACTAACTAACCGCTATTCCTGTCCTAGTCTTCGTATCTTTTCAATCCCTACCTTCTTCAAAAAAGTGGTTGAGCAACTGAGTAGCAAGCAGTTCTCATAGACAAATAAATGTTGAGATAAACTCCGTGAAGAGTCCACAAGCTCCAAGTAGGGAGTGGACAATTATATTTGTAACGACAAAATGCACGTATGAAAACATATCCACACTGCATCACATCAATTCGGTCAAGACGGAATGTCGTCGAACCAATCCTAGCAGTGTCACATGTATTTTGGGAATAACGACTATTTGCTGAAAGGTGATTTTCGATCGTGTAACGGAAGTGTAGATTAAAAATGTATGGTGATTATCGATACTCAGTAACCGTTATTAACTGCTCAGTACTCAAATCTTATTTATAGTCAAAAAAACGATCGATAGATATAATGATACAGCGGTCACTAACTTATTAAAGCTCACTGACCATTAGACTAAAAAAAATAATCCCACGCTCCATTTACTTGTCTTTTTTAAAGGTATATACACATTATATTATATAACAGTGATCATGCTAGTAGCAAGTTAGTAAAGCTCAATCATAAAATAATACAAGTTTGCCATTTATTGCTGCAAGTTTAAAAAAAGTTATAGATTTTTGGCTTCAATGACGTTCCTGCAACCACTTTACGATTCATCAAAATTTTTTCACGGAACATACGTGGTTCACGTACCACTGGTTTGGGACCGCTGTAATCGTGTACATCACAATAGCCATGGTGAACACGAGAAATGACTGGGAAAGGCTTGTCTCTGTCTTGCCTTCGTTAGATAACATAAAAAGAACCGTTTTTAATATTGCATTCATCAAAATGCCAAAAGATTGTTTTCTTAAAATTTGACTGCTATCGACAAAGACACAATTTTGTGTGAAAGTGTTTTAATGCAGATTAAGATTAATAATATCATTTAATTCAAGAATTGCGATTGTATTTTTCTTACTGATGAAAGTTTTTGTTTATTACAATAGTTACATATGGATTTGAATCCTTCTCTTTGGAACTCCATGGTTACAGTAAAATTTGCAATGATATTTTATGCGGCCCAATATGACCAATATCACCTTTTTTTCTTCAGAACTTTTCACGGACGATGGAAGAACAATAATAAAATTTCGTCATTGTCATTTTTAGTGTATATTTTAATTAAATAATTATTACTTTTACCCATGCGGCCCTCGAAAAATCTCACATTGTTAAGCTGACTCTTCTGCCAAAAGGGTTGTGCGTCACTGATCTAAATGAACCTGCATGTAGCGTTTTATCATTTATACGAATTATATTTATTTAATTCATATCACTGACTATTTCAACTATGTATAAGAATTGCAAACCCAAGTAAATGTTAAACAAGGACAAGTTTGACTAAATAATGAATTTACGATAAATCTTTCAAACTTTTAAAAATAAGATTTCTCCGAATAAATCATGTAATTATATTTTTTCATGCGTTATATATTTTCCTCAACGCATTCAATATCCAATAATTATTTTACGAATACACAAACAAAATAAACGATAACTATATCATTTAATCTTTCAAACATAATTTTATTTGAAATATTGTTAAAATGAGGTCAAATTAATCAACAGCTGCACTTTTCAGCGTATTCGTGCAGTGTTTTGCGTGATTTAAAATATTATATATAAAACACCGTGACATTTTTGCATGTTGCTGTATTAATCCTTATTATAATGCCTATCTTCAAAAGTAATTAAATACGCGGTAGTTATTTGAATGTGCTTGTAAAAACTTCAGTATTAACAATAGCAGGAAAAAAATCGATTCATACTTAGTTATCTTAAAGAATCATCACTTAGCTTTTGTGGATAGTGATTCGATCGGGTACAACTAATTCGCGAATAGCTTACACGTAAAAAACCCTCGTAACGATAGTGTATTTTTAGATTGAAAACGCGTATACATATTTAAAGTCGATTTACCACCGAGAACTATGAATTCATACGCAAAACCATGTAAGCAACATTTTCTAAAATAACACTTACAAAAAATGCCATTATTGACCATACAAAATATTGAGCGTAACAAACAGTATTGGAATAAATATAGTATCATAATTTAAGTACTTATTCCACACACAATTTATTGGATCAGGACCGGCTTCGCTCATGGCAAGCATTATCAACTGAGTTCGGCTCAGTTAATAATGCTCGCCGTGAGTGAAACCGGTCCTGATCCAATAAGTTTTATGAGAAATATGTACTAAAAATGTGTTTTTATTTTTTATTATAATGCCATTCCACCAAAAATTGACAGTACACCTTAAAAGGGATACAGTATTGGATTGAAAAGTAACTATTTAACAAGGTCGATACAAAGATATTATGAAAATCTATAATATATCATATGGTTATGAAGTACAATATTTATTCTATTTTATTTAAGAGTATACCTATAGTAGGCTCAATTCAGTTTTAGTGAATTAAAAAAGGCTGCTGAATGAAACTAGTTATAATTATAAAAAAAATATAAGAGGTTTGTCTTGGCTGTTTCCCGAATCAATGTGATAAATTAGGGTAGTGAGAAAACTGTACTAACAACCGAACTATGTATTATAAATAATACAATTACTTTGTCATAATAATAGGTGAAGTGTCCGAAATCAATATTCAAAAATTTCATTAAATTTTCGTCTCTGAATTTGGAGGTACTCATGATTGACTGCAGGACGTGACGAATTCGTAGAATACTTTTATAAAAGAATTAAAAACCTAGGTCGACTTCTCCCCAATTACGTACCCGGAACTGCGTAAGCACTGAAAATACTTTTTAAGTGTTGCGTCTCCACTGAGCTATAAAATAATGTTTTTTTATTCCTGGTATCATAATTATAATATTCTATTGCCCTCTTTCAGCGACCTATTTTGTTGCAAAATATATATGAAATATTTAATACAAGATGTATAGTAAGATCATATTGCAATAATATTACAATAAATTGAATTAGCACTGTTTTTTTTAATTTGATGGATTCGGCGGTGACTTTGTGGAATTTCATTTTTGAAAGTGACGACACACGTGTCACAATTTAAAATTTCATAATACACAAAGTTTCATTTGATTTCACTGAGTAGTTTTATAGTTTTGATTCTGCAAGAAAGACCGTAATAATGATATCTTTCAGACATGAAGGATAATTTTAGACACGGGAGATCTTCTTAAACGATTTCTAAATTGTACTGTGGTCGCATTGAAAACATCAGGACCCTACGGAAATTTCTTGTGGCCGCACAAAATTTTTGTTCCGAGTCTGTTGTGTTGCATTAACTGCTCAAACTTAGGCCCGTGGGCCATATGTGGCCTTAGTTTTTTGTGGCCCTTTCGAAGATTTAAACATTCTATACATTTTGCATTTCATTTTTCACAAACTATAATGTAGCACACTACTTTAAAAAAATGAATGCAATTAGCAATGAGCATTATAGCTGCATTTGGCGTCACTTGTCGATGCAAGTTAGGTTTTTCAAAGCTATAAATCGTAAAATTGTAGTGTCGAAATAGTTTGACTACTAATTTAAGAGGTGGGTTTTTTTAAATTCTTTGTTTCCTACTGGTCAGTTCAAGTTCATTCGTGCACTTAAACTGCATCAAGATGCTGTAAGGTGGAACCCGGCTCGTTAGCAACAAAGCTCATAGACAAGTAGACAATTTAAACGATTCAATTTTTTACTATGGATTAAAACATTAAAGTGTGGAACACCAGGCTTGCATTATTTTATTTGGCACAAGTGATTTTAGTTGGGTACCCCTGCACTAGAAGCTGTGAAGTTTACTTTTAAAAACACTTTTTTTAAATAGCAATATTTACTATTTAGCTGTTGGTGGTCGCACATGAGAACCATCGTTCTAAAGTCACATCGGTTCGTTACATAAACATTTCGAAATTAAAAGAGTAAACAAATTGATATCAATCTTTTAAACAATTCAAATCTTCAATGTTACGAAATAAATTTTGGCTTAGCGTCCGCATAGTTGAAGATTGTCGACGAATAGAACTATTTTTTGAAACGCCAGTGAAGCGTTTCGTGTAGGCATTTGATGTATTAATGATTAAGATCTGCAGAATATAATAAAAAAAAATAACAACTCTTTCAAAAATTAAGAAAGAAGTTGCTGTTGAAAATATGAGTAATTTTGAAGTTTTTTTTGCAGGATGTAAACAGGTATAGGCTGAAACTTTATAATGATTTCTTAAAACAAAAACTGGCGAATTTTCTAGTCTCGTTTACAGACACAACAAAAACCAATGCCGGTAAGGAATTTCGACTCATTTATACAATAATAAAATTATACAAATATAAAATTTATTGGGCGATTATAAAAATTAGTTAATCGGTTTCGCTCCTTATCAGAATCTTTATGACTTCAAATGGAGCACTGTTAATAAAAAATGTTATAGCTGACAATTCTTGATAGAAAGGAATGAAAAATATTCAAAACAAACTTAGATTAGACACGCTAATATATTTATGAGATTAAGTGACCCGTTACGTGGTTCAGTGGTAACGACGTTGGCTACCATGTCGGACCGTCCTGGTTCGATTTCCAGTACGAGCAGATTTTTTTAGTCGATGAATCGATTCTGTTCAGACGCAATGGGTGTTTGTGTAGTTAAAATCCCTTCCCACCTTTCCGATCCCAAAGAGCGACGCAAAGTGTCAGTGATTAGCTAACCATTTGTCCTGTCCTAATCCTTGACACGAGGACTAGACAACTAGGTTGCGCAACTGAGTAACAAGCAGTTCTCTAGGGAATAGGGAAATTAAAGATATTGATAGTACCAGCATCTCTGAAAAAAATCAATAATTCGAATGAGTTGGGATTCGACCCCGAGCGCTCAGCAACCAAAGCCAACGGCATTGAAACTCGACTACGGACACGAACATGGTTACTTTAAATACATTTCTTAACCTAACGATTATTAGAGGCGCCATCCAGATATATAAAATTGTAACTTGAATTCAAAACAGTTAGTATAATTATTTAACAGTAATAATATAAATTATATAAAAGAAAACTAAACAAAACGTAATGAAGCGCCCAACAAGCCTGCACTGTATGAAAATCACAATTATTATGGTTGCATAATAATCGCTAACTTCAAAATGCACGACTGACCTTGAGCTCACGATTTCGTAATACGAATAATATATGCTAATTCTCTCAAAAAAAATGAGTAGATGTTTTTGCTCTTGAGTTTCGAGTATTTATTAGTATGTATTGGCTTTTATACGAACTATCGAACTTGATACTTACTGTAAAAGAGAAATATTTGCAGCGAAATTTACTGATGACAATAATTAGGAAATAAAATAAGCACGATGACTAATGTATGAGCTTATGTCGGTAGCGTCTCAGTTTGTCTTGGGTTTTTAAATAATGTATTCTGAAGTCATATGTAGGTGTATTATGTAGTTAAAAGATTTTTTTTTTTTAACTTTCATACTTGCGCTTAGGTGATTGGCGCCATATGATGTTGACAGTGATGATATAATATATTGGACAACTATTTTTTCACTCTAACGTTCATTTTGACACTTCTAACGTAACTGATGTATGAAGACTTCAAATGCAAGATCATCACAAAAGTTATTTTTTGAAAATATCAAGAAGAAAATAATGGGATGAGAAAATAATTCTCAGTTAAATGCTCCCACTATGTAAGGTGAAATAAATAAAAAATGTATAATTTTTTCTACGAGTTCCATTTAACGACCGCCCTTTTTTAGAATCTTTAAGATTCATTTCATCATGAAAAAGATTGGCGGTCAAAACGTTGATTTTAATGCCTTTGATGATACTTCAGTTGATAATTCTAGCGATGAAGGAAACCGGTGCTGATCTTTGTCAAATTTTATATGAAAGAAGTACTACAAAATGGTTTTTGTTTATTTAAAATAATGCAATTCTAGTGCAAGAAGTGACAGTTGATTTAGTACAAAATTCATAAATCAATTTATGTCATTGTCATTTCGAGGATTTCTAGCTCATGGATACCACACCGAGTGGTAAAAACAAAAACTTCTCACCATTTTTAGATATTTTCAGCAATACAACGAAAAAAAAAGTTCAGATTCCCCGTAGGAAGATTGAAGTCACGGGACATCTCTTGCGGATATCATAGCTGTGAAGTAAAATTTAACATATTTAAGTGCGACAACTACAAGTAAATCAAAAAAAAAAAATGCGCACACGCTATGTCGACACTTTACTTTGAAAAAGTTTTAGCTGTACTTGACAGTGCTTGATATGAGCGTTTGAAGTTTCAATTGATTAAAATTCACTTGTAATGATGAGTAAGTAAAAATGTTTTAATTTTTTTTCACAACTTTTGCTGAGAAATAAGGATGGAAATAATGATGACAATCTTAAGACTTTGTCAAATAAATTTAGTAAAACAAGTGCGCAGATGCAGTGCAAAACTGTAATTCTACTAACTCCGTTATTCAACCATAGATAATTCTGAAATTCATATGTATAATAGAATGCGGTAAAAACAAACTTTTCCGAACAAAAGGTCATTTTAGGCAAACATTTCAATCAGAACCTTTTCAATGTAAGGTAACGATGTGTCATATTTCGCTCAAAGGTGTCACGTTTGCGATAGCGAGATTTTCAAAACAATACTATCGGTGTCTCATTGTCAACACTGCCCGACGTATAAGAAATAAGTGGGAAAAGTATTTGGAACATTTTTGTGAAATCCTAATCTCCATTGTTGGAAAATATTCTTAAGACCGTACGGTCCAATACAATATCAAGCATAGAATCGCAATTATCGTAAAAATGTGATAAAAATGTACAACGACGACGGGAACTAGAAACGTTAATAATTCGGCAAAACATGTTTAGATACACCAATTTAGACAAGAAATTTGAACGTTTTTTATTACAAAAAGTGGTCTAGTGGTTTTTGTCTGGGAAATCCTCAGAAACATTTAAGAAGTGGATTCAAATCAAGCGAAACGATGTAATATTTACAATATCTTGGTAAGTTACAATTTATTTAGTGGCGTTCGTACATTTTCTGCTTATGATCAAATAACAACCAATCGTCTTTGCACTCCTCAATGTATTATTGTTTCTATATGTTTGGATATCGTAAATAGCCCGTAAACCAGTGATGCACAACCTGCGGCCCTCAATGACATTTCATGCGGCCCGCATATTTTTCCAGACAGTGGAAGAACTATAGAAAACAATTTTCAATTTATACAAAATATTGATAATTTAATCAGTTTTACCCATGCGGCCCTCGAACTATATGAGAATTGATTATCTGGCTGTTCCAAAAAGTTTGTACATCACTGCCGTAAACAATGAGATAACAAACCATACTATATATACCTTTTTTTTTTTAAATATATATTTGGCATTACAGCTAATGCCAATGCGCCAAATATGTATGATTGTAAAAGTCATACGATATAAACTCGATGACAAATAATGAATCAGTCGTGTAAAACTCAACGAAAAATTACATACACCCAGCCCAAGATCTTTTATAAGTTTAAAAAATCTGACCTTGCCGGGAGTTGAACCCGCGCCCATCTGATCGCTAGGGCACAGGAATTTAACACACATTATCTTAGGCACACATAATCCAATAAGTACGTTTTTTGAAATAAGGGTAATTGAAAATTAATAAAAAAGAATTTTCCAACCAAGTTGTACAATGTCGAGCAAGACTCGACTTAAGAGTTGCGCGTTACCTATACGATGCTGAGCTAGACTTGCTATAGGTGCTCTATTATCTGTTGTCGATACAGCGTTAGTTTTATACTTTGCCTATAGCTTCTGCATCTCATTTGTGCCTTAAATCGAGAAATTCTAAGAAGTATTCGCTTCATGTTAAACTGTTATTTTACAGTCTCACGGAATATTTTTTTGATATTGTACATGCTTCATTATTTTACTTTCTCTAATCGATTAGCCGTGTCACTTTTCATCCCACGATGCGCTACTTATAGAATTTTGAGTTGTCCCCGAACAGTTTTCACCATTAGTAACAGAAGGACGCATTCCAGAAAATCTTCTCCATTTTAAAAACTTATCATTTCAATAAAATGTTTCATAAAGCATTACTCCATTTATTGATGTTACATTTTTTGCTGCAATGTTAGATATAAATAGTATTGGATGTACAGCGCCATTATTGCATTGGTTCATCCATTTAAGCCATGCGCATTTATTTAATTACTTTTGGTTTCCTAGAGAGCAAAAAGACTTAAAATTGAATGAATAAAAATAATAACACATATTGAGTACTCCAGATTAGATTTATTAAAATCACGACCGGTTTCTCTCATAGCGAGCATTATCAACTGCCAATGCTTAGATTCTGTAAATAATGGTTGCGATAATCGATACCGGTCCTGATCTTTATTAATCTAATGCGGACAGAATAAGTACAAAAAATCTGTTTTTATTTATTCAAAATAAATATTCACAAATGTTTGTTCGCAAAAACTTATTATTTTCTCGAAAATCTTGTGTCGGTATTTTATTTATAATTATGTAATTCGGACCGTTCATTTTTAAAATAGTTTTGTACTGCGATTCTATATTTAAATCTCTATATTTTTTATCTGAAAAAAACAATCATTTTCTTTCGCGGACAATTAAAAAGCATGCTTAATCAAGAATGGTGTTAGAATTTCAATTAATTCCCAATAAACGGTACAGCATTAACGCACGTATTTTACGATTTTTGACGGAAATATTTGCTTACAATTACAAGTAATTTAAAAAAAAATTGTGCACGGATCACCGAAGCTTAAAGTCTTTTTTACAATACATATTTTTATACCATTCGCACTTACTTTAAGTTTTTGTTTACGGCATAAAGAAAACAAGTATTTGACCGCTTTGGCTTATCATCAAACAAATAATCGAGGAGTTAATTGGTAAGAAACAAGAAATCGAGAACCGATTGAAATAATTCACATTTAGAAAATGTTACTCTCAAGATTAGAGAGAGGTGTAAAAAAGTGTAAAGAAAATAACAAATAACAGATTTGAATATTGTTTATAAAAACAATGCCATACAAGAATATTAATTCATGAATAACAAGCTTTTTCTTTTAAGTATGCAATAAAAAGTAATAACAAAGATATTATAATATAAAAAAAGGATTATCAGTATATCTAAGCATGAATCTAAAAAACAGTCATAATAGGCAAGGCGCGAACTAAGATATTTAGATTTTTTTGGAAATTATATGACATAAGCTCGAAGACATTTTTAATCTCATTCGAGATGAACTCGACGATAAGAAATCTCATATGAATAATGCTACATTTTTAATATTTACGCGCCGGGTCTTTAGCCCTCACGCATATGATTGCAATGGTAAAGTTTTAACGACCGACCGAGACCGACAAAATTATCTTTTTAAAGCCTTTGATTTTTTCATCTTTTTCATTAATTTTAGAGATTCTTTATGAATACATATTTAATTATTTGAGAGGACACATAAGAATATAGTCTATTTCTAATAATAAATTAAAAAGTAATTATTCTGGTAAAACTTTAATAATACGAGGGTTCACACATTTCTTTCAACTATAAATATTTTGATCCTGATAATGACACTATCAATTTAACTCATCATTTTTTTTACAAGCCGAAATATTTGATTTCGGACAGCTCAAAGCAAAAACAGATATATCAACTTTGCAGTACTCGTAGTAAGCGACGTTTTTTGAAATGAAAGTCATCTATCTACTTAATGCATGACTCCCAACTGAATAAAATTGGACATATCGGCGTTTGCTCGGAACTATTGAATTTATAGAAATTTGCATATCATAAAGATGTGTGAAACGGCTTTGTATTTTTGTTCGATTTTTACAAAATACACGTTTGATAATAATAACAACGCAGCTCTATAAATATAACGTTTAAAGGGATAGAAATCGAAATTTTTAGATAATAACTGCAAAAAATATAACAGTATGCAATGAGGTAAAGTAGCGACTCGAATCAAACTATCCAACTGTACAAAACAAATGAATCAGCACTCGGTAATGAGTTTGGATTTCCCGCCCAGAGAAAGAAACCCGATTGTCTTTAAATCTTACGATCGGTTTTTTGTCACTGTTTTAAATATTTTTTGCGCAGCTCAAGTTTTTGGCTTGTCACGATGAGCAATAAATACTAAAAGGTTGAGTAAATCCAAAATAAAAAAAATGTTCATCAAATTAAAACAGATTTAATTTTAGCGTGCAATGAAAAACTTGAAGTGATGCGTAGTTCCTGCTGGAAAACATGCTGGAAAAATACTTGCGATTTGTGAATAGGTACAAACCTCTGCTTGCACATCAATCAATGGCTGCAATTAAATATTTAACAAAAAAATACATTTAAAGGTACAAAACAAATAAAAAAGAGGATGTGATGTCTTAGAGCGATAAAAATGCACTAAAATATATTGAATTAATAATCCGGGATATTGAATGACCTGCAGAATGCATTTTTAAGTCATGCACATGGTTAACCTTTTCTTTACGGTTCCAAAAAAACATATGCGATCGGGTGAAGTGTAGTCACTAGTGATGGTGATTTATTGCATTTATGAAATGTGCAATAAATCACTATCTTTGCAAGAAGCGTAGTGACCACATACCACCGGAATGGATGTTTTTTTAGAGACCGTAAAGGTCTCAATTGACAATGCTTTCATGAGCGAAACCGGTCCTGATCTAATAAATTTTGTGTGGAAAAAGTACTAAAAATGTATTATTATTTTTATTAGACCGTAAAGGAACGGTTAAAGTAAATATCAACTCAAAAAGTATTTACATCATTTTCTGAATCAATAAATATCGTATTTTAAAGGCTATTTTCAACCATAAATAATCGGCGAACTGGGAGCAAAAAAATCCACCTACGCAGAAACCTTTTCGAGTAGCATAAAGCGAATCCTATTCGTCTTCCGCTAACAGGTGCCGATATGTCGCGATATGCGTAAAAAACGTACTAGTGTGGGACAGTGTGCTGGTGCAATGTGTCAATTTCCGCATTAGGGCGGGACCGGGTGTTTGAGTGTTAGGCTTGCTCTATGTAAAAAAAATATCTTTCTGAAAAATGATAATTCATTATTATATTTTTTTTTAAATGATCTGTAGAGTAGCATTTAAATTATTGTTTTATTGCTCGAGATGAATGCCGCACGAGCAGAGCTGTTTGCTGCGGTCCGTTCTCATACGCGCCCAGTAGGTCACGCTGACTTGATCTCAACCGAGGCCTATTTTGAGGCATTCGATAAATTTACACCATATGGGGAACGGAAAACTCTTGATTCCTCTTCAGATTCTACGCGTAGTAGATAAAACGCTAGGGATTCTCAGTATACGGATATGATACTTAATATCACTTAACAAAGTGGCTGCGCAAGTCACATTTTTTTTTCTATCTATTTTTCTTTTCTTTGAGCACTTTAGTGCAGTGATGCACAACCTTTTGAGAGAAGGGCCAGTTTATCAATTCTCACACAGTTTGGGCCGCATGGGTAAAACTGATTAAATTATCGATATTTTTACTGTATATAAAATTTTATATTGTCCTTCCAATTGTCCGTCCGAAAAAAAATATATAGAAAAAGGTGATTGATATTTGTCATAGCGGGCCGCTCGAAATGTCTTTGAGGACCGCAGGTTGTGCAGGCACTGCTTTAGTGCATGGCTAAAAGTACAGTCCCGTGCAGCACTGTCTCGGGCCAAGTAAGTGAGGAGTAAATTAGTTTCATTTCTTGATCGTATAGCGTTATGGAAGGTGGTTGTAAAAAACGGCTGCACACACATAACGGAAGGGTGGTGGGACAACCAAATTGTTCAGCCAAATATATATTGTTTCATTGTATTGTTTGTGGGACCTATCGTAATACAGTCAGCCCTGATATATGGGGAGGATATGGAGTACGTTATAACAAAAAAAAAAGCTATATAAACTTAAGGCACCCATACAAAATTTGTGGTTAGGTATTTTCAATTGTATTTTGTGATTTGAAGCAAATCAAACATCTTTCCAATTAGTTTAAATACAATTATAAGTGTTTGGTTTGTAAGCAAGCGACACGTTCCTCGCACGAAAAACCGCCGCATGCGCTATAGCCAAAAGCTCTATAGAAGTGTCCGCTATAGCAGGGTTGACTGTTATTCAATTGCGCTGTACAGGTAATTCATTACTGCGAAATTCTCGGCGCATCCTGTGAAGGAAAATCTACGAAATCATCGTACAAAATGAAAAGTAAGTAAATTAAACTCACCTGTACAGCGTCGAGGAATAGGTCTCCATTCAATACCAATTAGTGCCGGTGCATTTTATCACACAATTGACTTCCTTTGTACAAAACAGTTAATAAAAATGTTAGCTTGGAACTTCTCCATGTTATTTCACTGAATCGAAGTATTGATTTAATGTTACAAAATGATAATTTTTGAATAAGCAATAAAACACTTTCGTAGAAAAAACTTTTTGTCCAAATGTTAAGCGTAAACTTAAAATTAAAATAAAACTACTTGCTATTAACAAAATAAAAATAAATTAACTGAATAATTGTAGAAGCGCCGTCTATTAGAAAATATTTTATAAACGTTAAACAATTTAATATAAGTTAAGATTTCAACTGAAGGTGGAATTGATGGAAATTCAATATCAAATTTGAATCGTTTGATTTTTTTACTGTTTGATGAATTTTGTCGCTGACGACCCAGGTTTCGCCTCTCGGCATCTTCATGCATTTCAAGTGCACGAATAAACTTAAATTGACAGTTCAAGATTATCAAATATCATAATTCAAACTTTCCAAATTTGTATTAAATATTAAACAAGAAATGAACGAAAATGAATGAAATGAATGACTTGGAAAGTGTCATTGTAAATTGTACGATATAACGGAAACACACGTGTAAAACAAATTACACACTTTATTCTCACGACAGGACTGGTTTCGCTTGGATGGTAAGCACGTCCAATTCGATTACTAAAAGAAACCGTTCCATGTGTATATATTAGGAATATTATTTACTATCGATTTCATTATTGTAAAGTATTTTAGATCTACAAATATTACTTAATAAAATATATGATGTTGATATTTATTAATATAAGTAAAATACGTCAGTTGTTAATGCTCGCGATAAGCGAAACCACGCCTGATCCTAATAAATCTGTTGTGGAATAAGTACAAAAAATTTGTACTATTTATTCAATATAATGGCATACCACCAAGTATTGACAGTGGACATTTTAAAAGTGAGAAAAATACCTTATTATAATGGAATTATCAATTAAACGCCATTCCAATCAATAGATTTCATTATGCCTTACATATTATACCATATAAAAATATTAACATAATATTGTCAAGAGCTAACTAAGACATAATGAAAGATTTTTTAGGCATTAAAACGATATTATATACATATGTATTAAGAATGCATGCGTATTATCTTTTTCAAGTTCAATATTTGTGAAAGAGTTATTTAAAAAAGTTCGCGACGAAGTAATAAAAAGCAGGTTAATTCGGATGTCAAAGACCTTCATTTTTTTACATAAAACTTTATATGTAAATATTTTAATATTCAATGCATTTTTTTATGGGCCAATTCCGGTAGTCGAAACCTTCTCCGTGCAATCAAGTAATAAATACAACTATTAAGCAATAACAGTCGATTAAAGCGATGGGAAAACATTTACTGATATGAAATTGCAAATTTGTTTTCATTCCATTGGTTGTTCACTATCAATACTTTAGAATACTGGAGAAGCACTTTATTAAAAAATGATAAAACATTTTGTATAGATATTCCACGATTAATGTATTAAGATCCGGTTTCGGCCATCGCGAGCATTTTTAAACTGATGCTTTTGCGATAAGCGAAACCGGTAAATTTAATATATTATTTTTTAATCCATTGGTTGTTTAAAGATTTATACAAGGTTACCGTCGATTATATTTATTGCAGTGCTGTTTTTAGTTGTTTTAGTGCCTGCCAATATAATATTTTTACATCTCCTACATATCAATGCATTAACTCTTTCTATCATAGTAGAAATCAATCAATTGATAAATGATATCGCAGTTGTGCCATGTCATTTTTTCTTATCTTTAGTTTATAAAATAAAATAAAAATCTATTAACAAACCTTAAGCAATATAAAAGGAAACCGTTGCAAACGCTGTCATCCCATTTAAGTGTTGACCAACAATAATCTTATATTTTTAGCAGGGCTGTGGAGTCGGAGCTTTTTGCCCGGAGTCGGAGTCGTCGCAGCGATTTGGCCGAGTCGTTTTCGGAGTCGGAAATTTCGAAAAGCTTAAACTTTTTATTTTTGCATATAATATGTCAAATTTGGCCATTGGCCGGATTGGTAGGGTTAATATTTAATTGAATACACATACATAGGAAAATTGGGCAAAAAAAGTGACGATATTCAACTTTTTTAGTCGGAGTCGTGGTTTTGGTAAATGCTGGAGTCGGAGTCGGACTTTTTTTTACCGACTCCACAGCCCTGATTTTTAGTGTGGAAAATAATTTTATTATTATGTTTTAGTTGATATTTATCGAACACACAATTAACCTCATATTAATAATAACACTACTAAACCACTTAGCCTATAACAGGTAAGCGACGGTATATGGAAAACTAAAAATATCTTTTTAAAAAATATGCATAGGAATTTTCGTTTAACTAAATTATAAAAATAGCTAATTTTACCGTCGAGGGGAATTTTATTGTTCTGATTTTTTGTAAGAATAGGGTTTTTTTATTGAATATAACATAAATGAATCGATTTAAATTATCTTCATTCATAGTTTAACAATGAGATCTTTGGTTTCTGGAGATTTCAAATGATTGAATATAAACAATTTAGAAATTAAATCAAATACAGTGTCTCGGACGAGAGTCATAGATTTGGCTTTAAGTTTTATACAGAAAACACGAATGCTCGCTTAGTATAAACATATATTTAATTGAATCTAATAAAAATGTACTTTTGCAATAAAGTTCACATTTACCATGCAACCAAGTTTTTAGATATTTTTTTCAATTTCAAAATTTGTTTTCCATGCTCTTTATCTGATTTATAACGAAGTAACTTTCTTGCATGAAAAAAAAATGTGAATAAAAATGTCAATTTTAACCGCTAATTAATAACGTCAATCTCGCAACTAATGTTAATAAATATATTAATCGAAAAATTACCTACATTCATTGCATTTGCATTTTTAAAACGTGATAAGAGAACTATGTATAGTGTTTTAAAAAAGTGACGGTTTCCCGCTCATTTTCGGCGATTGCCGTCGGGTTCTGAAATGGCATTCTGATTTTAAAAATGGCGAGGATATCAATTGAAACTATTCGCTTATCTTTATTCGCCACATTTCAATTAAAACGCAACTAACACCAAGTCATTTTATATCTATCGCATCCGCACTAAACGAGCACAAGGACACGTAATACACAGATGTAGGGTTGGCGATTTATTTATTTAAACTATTTAAATATCGAATAAATAATTTAATTGTTAAAAATAAATACACATAAAACGTGTAGTAGGCTGCATAAAAACTATTCGCGTTGCCCACCGACGCTCTGTATTATATCAAATTTAATTAATTTATCAGTTTAATATGCATTTACCCAAATTGATTTGTTTGTTTAGTCACAAATATACAAGGTGATTCGAATAACCAAGACAAAGATTATCTGGATTTTATTCATATAAAATATGGAATAAAGGAATTAAATTTTAAATTTCTTAATACGTGTGATTGATGTTCTATATTTTTTTATAGATCCAATAACTAGTTTATCTCAGTTATCTCAATTATTTGCTTATTAAAACCAGTCAAGATATGAAGTATTTAAATATAGCACGATGATATTGTATGACAGTCCATGCCGTAATATTATAAAAATGATACATTTTACGTAAAATTGAAAGCATAAATACTTTGGTAACAATAATACTACTGTTATTGGACTATTATATATACTTTAATATTTTTTTGTTAAAAATCCTCCTTCATGGTAAAATCCCTTGAATAAAAACACATCTATTCAAATACATATCAATTCACTATACATAGATTATATATGTATCAATATATGAAAATGGTGGGAAAATTCTGTGAAAAAATAATAAGAATAAATAATACATATATGTAATATGTTAATAATTAAAAACGAATTTCCAAAAAAACTCTTCTGAATCCATCAAAAGTATGAAAATAACGTTAAGGAAGCAAGTTACAACATATTCGCGTATTTATTATTGTAGGCATGACAACCCTAAACACACGTTGTATGTACGAATCAACTATGTTACTACACGGGCATTCAAATCTGTCACGATGCCGGCGCGCGATCTGTGTTACCGACCGCCCCAAATAATAATTGCATTATTCAAATATTTACCAGCCGAAAATGTTCTTAATTCGAAATTCAAATCGCCCGGCAGAAGCCCACCTTTGACGTAGTATTTAAATCAAAGTCTTGGAAATGTAACTTCTTTTATTCCATTCGACTATTTAAATTCAAATTGGTATGGCGCCATGATACAACTTTCATATTGGTTATTGATATAACATTTGAATTTGGAATAAATTATTATATACCTGTTATATGAATTGAGAATAGAACACAATTAATTTCGACAATAATATAAATAATATGGGGACCTGGATAGAAACCGAAAACCAAATGTCAAAATGCAATGAAATAATTATAGAAAGAATATTTTTTCATTGAAAAGAAAAATTTATAAATATATTATAAAACATCTTTACATTGATGAATTTGTTTTCTCAATAAATTTCGTAATAAAATAAGTATTTTTGTAAATATTTAAGCCCCAAATTACTTTAGCTATATGATCAGTCAATGGCTGTTTCAAATGAGAAGAGAAAAGTTAAGAAAATAAACCTTTTTTTCATGTTTATTTTCAAGGGAAAGGTAGGTATTGGTTTTATACTGTAATACAAGTAAGGTGATTTTATTCTGAACATTTTGAGGTTATTTTTTACCATTTACTTCACAAAACACAGTGCATGAAATGTCATGAACAGATTTTATTAATTTTAGATAAAAAAGTAATTATATCCAATCCAGGGTATAATTTTTTAAGCAAAATAAATGTAAAAAGTTTTGTATAAAAAAATGAATGAGATATACATTATATATGACACATCTTACAAATCAAATGTTTATAATATATTCATACATATATATGAAAAAATAATGAGAATATTATGAATAAAAAAAACATATATTACCAACTGCAACTGTTACAGACGGACAACTGCATTTATCACCACAAAACTTGCAAAGTAACTTTTTATTTTCTCTTTTAGTGATAACAATACCAGTGAAGATTTATTTGAGACTTATATAATTTACAACCACTGCTTTTTAACCATATTATTATTATCGTGTCATTTCCTGAAAATTAATTACTAAATTATCCTCAAAGCACTTATAATTATTAATAAAGACAGTATATCCACAAAGTTACCGCCGAATCCGTTGAAAATAGAATTTTCGAATAAAGAATGATATACTTTAAAGGTTTCATAAATTAAAAAAAAATATTATTGGTACGTTCTACATAAAGTAAATAAAATTTTGTATTACGTACAAATTAGTCTAGCCTAAGATCTGTAAATTTTCGCGCTGGTATCCAAATAATGAATACATTAATTGAAAAAACTCATTTCAAACACTACGTAAAGATATTTTGAAATATTATTTTTATTAGTGATAAATTATTTAGTGTTGCATACATGATATCGTCAGTAAAAAAAACCAATTGATATTTAGAAGTGCAACATTTTAATTCTACATAGAAAATAACTATTAAAACATTCTTAAAAATATCAAATTGAAACGTAAAAAATTGTAACGAATTTGTGGGTGAATTATTTTAAGTGCTGTGCAGATATTTTCCAAAAAGAAATTTTATCGTGGTTTTTAAAATTTAGTTATATATTTTATTGTTCGATTTGAATTGAAAATACTAGGTCACTTTTTGTTTTGTTCTTAAAATCATTGTTTGGTTAACAGTGAAACAATAAGGATGAAAAAAGAAAACTGAGGAAATGGCAATGCAACTTCCGCGGTAAGACGCAACCGACGGCAGATGCAAACGGCGCCTTTGTGAAAACTGCATTCGTCCGCTTACGAGACGTATAAAGAAAACTCAAACGGGACGCCCTCACACAAAAATACCACTCAAGACCTACAAGATAACTCTCTACATATGTGAATCAACTATTAATAAACTGTCACTCTAGTAAACGAAAATATTTTTTGCAAATGATAAAAAAAAACACAAAAAAATAAAACAAAAAAAACTTTTCGGTAAAATTCGCACAACAAAAAGTTTTTTTTTTAAATTTGGCAAAATGTTTTTTTCGGTGACGTAAGTTTCGACGCACTTTAAATGTTGTTACGTAACCGCCGAATGCACATTATGCGCACGATTTTTTTTTTGTTGTATTTACCTCAATACACATAAGAATGTATTTGGCTGGCAGCTAGTGCGGAAGACACGACGGCTACGCGACGGACCGACGAGTTGCGACGGTGCCGTCCTACTGTCTGGCCGTCGGCTCGCTAGACCCCCTCTCCCCTCGGCGGCCCCCACCCGGCTCGCGAATTTCCCCCTCCCGCTCCCCGCCGGTGCAATCGCACCCCCTCCCCCGGACCTCTTCCAGACGGCTTTCTCGGTTTTCCGGGCGCACGCGCGGACGGCCGATGCAGTTTTTCACGCTCGGCAGGAAATGCAACGTAGAATTTTCCGCGGCCGAAACGAAATAATCGATGAGTCGCACCTTTACCACTTGCGAAACATTAGGTAAGTGATTATTGTATGTACTGCCTTGAAAGCACAGCGCAACGGGCGACCGTTTGTTCAATGAGTGTTTAGTCAACGGTAATCATTACATGACGTTTTTCATTATCAGTGAGTGATAAAGTGTACTACACAAAAATCGGAAGAAACAACACATATCTTTTTATTGTATTATGTATACACGGGGGACCGAAAGAATCATACATTTAATAATTTATATTATCTTCTCAACACCAAGGAACAACAGTAACTTAAATAACGGAATGTAAATAAAAATAATAATACTTAGTACTTTTTCCACATAAAATTTATTTGATGAGGAATGTAAATATTTGGATTGCTCGGTGATATGTGAATTAAAATCAAATAATGTAATATTTTAATAATTTCAAGCTTAAATTTATTTCAATTGAAGATTTCGACTGAATGTTCAAGATGGAATTTTACTATCAAATTCTAATCGTATGAATTTAGTACTTTTCAATTTTGTCAGTCAAAGTTCTGAAGAAATGCCTAATGATGCCGAAATACGAAACCCGGGTCTTTGGGGACAAAACTCATGGAAATGTACAAAATTCAAACGATTCATATTTTAAATTAAATTCTTTTTATAAAGAATAAGACACTTAATTGCATTTTGGGTTTTGCCAAAACGAGAATTGTTTTTGTTATTAAATATTATAAATATTATACAATCTTTGTTAAAACAAGACGTGATTTGTATCGTTTATTATTGAATAAATGCATCCCTTATTACATAAATTTGTGAAAGAATGCTTGAAAGATTATATGTATTATATTACTATATTATTTTTAAAATTTATAATTGTATTCAACAGAACTTTTTGTTCAAAAACAATAATATCCTTTTCTTAGCTGTTCATGGCATGTACCAGGGCTGTGGAGTCGGTAAAAAAAAATCGACTCCGACTCCACCATTGACCAAAAACACGAATCCGACTCCGACTAAAATAGTATAATATCGTCACTTTTTTTTGCCTAATTTATCTATTTATGTGTATTCAATTAAATATCAACCCTACCAATCCGGCAAGTAGCCAAATTTGACATATTAAATGCAAAAATATAAAGTTCAAACTTTTCAAAATTCCCGACTCCGAGTACGACTCTGGCCAAATCGCCGCGATGACTCCGACTACGACACTGACTCCGACTCAACAGCCTTGAAATGTACGGCTTGAGAAGCGCAGACCACTTTAAATGATGGCCGTCATTTTTACGTCGACATGTCATAGAACATAACTATTCCACACGTACACACACTATTTTAAATGTATTTAAATGTAATTAAAACTTTGTTGTAATAATATATTATTTCATTTGCAATAATTGCATGTAAACGGGGAAACCAGCGAGCACATTAAATGCATTAGCTTAGTTTTGCCATTTTAATTCCGTTCGAAAGAATTAACTACGCATAACAAACTGCGGGCCCGTTGCGTCATCACTGTCAACGTGACTGAAAATTAAATATTTTTATCTGTAAACTATTCGAGGAACAAAATCGAGTTTAATTTACAGTTTTACACAATGCAACACATAATTATCTCATTAGGCTTTTTTTAAAACTATGATTTAATCGGGATATCAAAAAACAAAACACGTTTTTGTAATATAACTACAACAATAAATTTACTTTTGATTGTAATTTGTCACAAAAAACATTATTAACCATATAATATGCTCCATCAGTTAATAAGTAGATTCAATGTTATTACCTGGGATGTGAAGTCGTTAAAAAAATACGACTCCGACTTCAGCATTTACCAAAAACACGACTTCGACTCCTTCAGCAAAAAAAAGTTTAATTTCGTCATTTTTTCCCCTAATATTCCTATTTGTATTTAATTGAATATCAACCAACCAATCCGGACAAAAGCCAAATTTAACATTTTATATGCAAAAATTTAACGTTTTCAAAATTTCCGACTCCGAGGACGACTCTGGCCAAAACGCCGCGCCGACTCTGACTCCGACTTCGGCCAAAAAATCCCGACTCTACCACTCCGATTCCGACCCCTTGTTTATTACGGCATAATTTTTTGTCAACTGAATTATTTCAGAGAATACTTACAAACAGTTTTTGTTTAGATATTAAATTCTTAATTTTTTTGAAATTATAATACATAATTTTGCTTGATGTAATATGTAGATGAAAATTATTATTTTACTTTTCCATATTTATAAAACATTTTTTTTTTTTTGAATTTTTACTACACTTAGACAAATATAGTAAACAGAAAAAGTGTCTTATTTAAACAAGTACCTTCGGCGCATGCAAGTTTTTAAGAAAACAAATATGTGAACATTAGTTACTATAAATGTCGATAGTAAAATCGGATAATTTAGCGATCCACACTCTAAATTATTTTCAATATTGGAAGAAAATAAATAAGTGAATTTAAATTCACTGATTAAAATGAAAGAAAGAAATCGTCCATTCCTGTTTTACCTCAAACATTAATATAGAAAGCATAACAGGTAACAATATAACGCAAAATAGTTGCAGTACTACCCCACACATTACCCAAATCCAAGTAAATATACGATACAATCACACATATATAATTATATTATTGACTTATTGCAAATATCAAAGTTGTATTTTGTCAATACAAAAAACAGGGCTGCCACAAATTTTTGAAAAGGTTATAAATCGTAACCGGCGCCTAAAGTTAAATAATATGTGCATAATTTATTTAATTCCAGTAGCAAAGCAATAAAAATGGACCGCAAGTACCTCGCGACGCTCATCATGAGTCAAAATGTCCTTTCCTCCATTTGCAAGGTTATTTTTTTACAAAGGCTCTCAAACTGTACAATATTTCTAACTGTAAATCCAAATAAATTAATAAAATATTTGTGTTTTTTATGCTTCATTTAACCACACGTATTGAGGCTATTAAATGTGTATAATTAAAGCAAAAGGAAAAAAATATTTGGAGCAAAACTGTGTAGTTCTTCTCTTCAAACTGTGTTATAATATCAGGACCGGTTTTATTTCACGAATGAGCAATTTTAAGCCTGGTTGTATAAAAAATGCGATATAAGCACTATAAAATTTGAAGCTAATTTTTATTCATATGACGTCTTTTAATCAAGAATTGACCGCCATCACCTGTCTAGTGATTGAATTAATGTTTATTCAAAACTTTCCTAAACGCCTAATGTGAATTAGAATTCCTACTATGCGTAATATCAGACCATGTTTGTTGATAATTCAACATAATATTAATCTTATTAAAAGTTAACTGTTCAAGATACAGATAAAAATGGTTTAAATGCATTGAATTAGCTACCAGAGTATATTTAAAAAAAATTATAAGTACCTTCGAATATTTAAATTTGGAATATGGAAATGGGTACGAATGCCTAAATAGTTTGGTTTCTCAGTAATGGCGTTATTTGCTCGGTTCCCACAGGCCGGCGAACGTTATTCGTGTGACAGGTTTAGTGTTGGCTGCCTACTGAATAAGTAAGCTGCGTTTCCTGCATAATTAAATTCGAGCTTATGCGCGGGTTGGCATCCCTGACATTTCGATTTTTTGGCTGCATACAATCTAGATCACGGTGCACTTTTACTAATTGTACAGCCGAGAAACGCAAAAACAATGCAATAATTCATTATATATGTTCAACGTGACACATGAATAATACCACCGTAGCAATTCTCCGAAATTGATGTTGTATTTTTCAAGATTTAACTGGAATATAGGAAATTTTTAAGTTCACAATGTGATTTAGAATAATTCGTAAAATGATGCGTGCCACCGTTTGTCACAGCAATAAATAACGACAATTTATTTATTCCACAGTCTCTGAATAATTAATTAGAAAAATGAAATGATTTACTTCCACTTAATTCACCACAGTGAATCTACGTGTATTAATTTACTATTATTTTTTTTAATCTTTGTCTTAAGATTATTAAAAAGCCAGGCATATAGTCAAGTGGCCAACATCAATGTCTTTGATTGCGGTGTCCACGCGTTCCATCACTGGAATAAAAGAAATTCCCTTTTGGCAAAATAAAAGTATCTCTTACCCACGCTCGTTAGGTCACAACGCGTAAGATGACATTACGCATATCAGTTACTTGGTCATTTATTTGCAGAAAAATAAGATTTTATTATTACTTATTGAAATTTAATCTGTGAAGAATGAATATATATTGTGACATATATTTTAAATAGTGTAGATATTAGTTTTGGGTCAACTCTAACTTTTGCATAGATTTCCGCCCATTTTTGCGCGATTGGATAGTAAGAAGTATTTTGACCGGCTTTGATTCATGCCATGTTAGTGCTTGCTTAACATATTTTTTCCAATGAATCTGATTTAAAGAAAAAAATTAAATCTTGGGTCCTGGGTTGTATATCTGGTGTTTTAGTTTTGTCAGTTGAAAGGTTAAATATTTTACATAGACCGATTTGAATAGATGAATTTAAATATGAATACATATAAAAAGTCTGCAAGGATTTAACTCCTTTACTGCTAGTATGTATTGTTAAAATAACATTAGTTGAAACTATTTAGCGTAATAATGTATGTGAATTGGAAAACATAACAACACTGACAAGGTATTTAATTGAACCATTTTTCTATAATCTCACCTTGGTTTTATCACTCTCTGTTATCACGCAAGGTGAAAATTATCTTTTTACCATATTAATCAAAATGCAAATTCAGGAAGACTCAATGTGGTTTATGGTAACGGTGACCACATTACTACATTTTTTAATGAGGAGAGTGCTTCGTTTATAAGCATGATTGCGGAGTCGGAGTCGTGGAAAATGTTTGAAAATTAGAGACTTTTTATTTCTGCATTTACCACGTAAAATTTGACGATTGGCCGGATTGGTTGGTTGATATTTAATTTTATAAATATTGATAGGAAAAAAAGGAAAAAAAGTGTGACAAAATTAATCTTTTTTGAGTTGGAGTTGGAGTCGTGTTTTTGGTCAATGTAAAAGTCGGAGTCGCCGGTGCATTTAATGCGCACGTGTATTACACACATGCCTGGTTTTACATTATATAAACCTAAGTAGGAGTGAGTTGAATTGCCATTTCCTTAGGCCCAACATTATTTTTATTATCTTCTTGGTGGATTGTTAAAAACGTTTACCCAGTAGGTGAAGTATTATCTGATATATGTGACAGCAATGAAAACTATTTTATGAAAATATTCATGCATTCCAACTTATTGAAATACATATTTTACATTAAAAAAATGATTTAAACAAAGTTTTACTTGAGCGGATGATAATGCTTGTATTTGGTTTTAAATAATTAAAATTGCCAATGGAAATATTTTACTTTCAGGTGGGTAAATTCAAATTATTTGTATTTGTGCTGCATTATATTATATTGTTATTTTTTTGCAGCTTCGTCATTTATTAAAAAAAAACATATGGTCACCGTAAGTAAATGATATAATATACCGTTATCAGTAAACGTCATCAAATAAACAATGCAGTAAAACCACACATAAACTATATAATTGCGTTTGATGCATATACGCAAAATCTAATCTTAATTATTATATAATTACTTATTTCAGTCAAAGAAATAAAATGAAGGACATGCGTAGAAGATCTCAAAACTGTGTTCAAAGATAGTATTGGATATGTGAATCTTTTACCTGTTTAACTCTGATTTGAAGTATAATTATTTTTAATAACTAAACTTTGAAGTGAAGTATAATTATATTGAACGATGATGGAAAGTAATAGGTATCTACGACTTCCCATCGTCACAATTTGTCAAACCTTCACAACCTCTTCCTTCATTCTGTAACACAAGTCCTTAAGGAGAACAGGTTCACGCTTATGAATCAAAAGCTCGTATTATAAAAGAAAAATTGTATCCGAAGAGAGATCTCAGAGAACATCAGACAAGTTGTCAATATAATTTTGCACCAGAATAATGAAAATATTAGAAAGAGAAGATGATTTTAACTGTATGCATTAAGGCAGTATTCCGGTCTAGAGGCTGAAATTTTAGGTGTTTTTGCAAGTGCTATATATAAAAAGTAATAAAATTTTAACGTTCATTTTTTCACCAGATATTTATTAATATTTTAAAAATATACAAAAAATATTCAAACAACCAAAAAACTAATAACTTACAGTAGTTACAGGCTGGTAAAGTAGGGGATCTCAAAAAAATTACGCTTCATAGTTGCCACGATCCCTACTTTTTTAGTCACACAAAATAAAAAAAAAAGTTATTTTCAGAATTAATAACAATGCAATTCTAGTAAATACTAGAACCAAATCAAAAACAATTTTTTTCGCAAAATGGTGGAGAATTGAAAAAAATATCTTTTTTTCCCCCGTTTTTTTGATTTTCCAAATTTTTTAAAAATAGTAAAAATTGTTTTTTTTTATATTCCTAGTATATACCATAAAAGAATGTATAAAAAAAATCACATTAAATTTTATCTAAATCGGATATGTAGAATTTGAGGTATCAAGGCAACTATTTTTGAAAAAAACTCCGAGAAAAAAGTGTTTAAAAATTTCGAGAAAAGTTAAAAACCGCCCAGATTGGTTAGATTCAACGCCATTAAAGAATCTATATCTCTAGCAATAATTACAATTTACACCAAAATCTTGTAAGGACATAAGATTTGAACATTGAAAATATGCAATGAAAAAAACGGCTTTTTCAGTATCCTAGACCAGAATACTGCCTTAAGTAATTTCAGGTTACTTATTCTTTCTTATATCTTTAAAAATAATATTATTTTAAATTTGCTCATTTTATACTATGGATATACAAAAAAAAACGTTAGTATAATAAATACATCCATTGATTGAATTTGCATTTACTAGCTAGAACTTCACTATAATAAGAAGTCAGAACATAGTTCTGACGATGGCGGAAGCCGAAATAGCTATCAACAAAAGTATAAAATAATTTCTGTAGAATTTAAAAAAAATGTTATTTTTTTCACCGTATTATATGTAAATAAATCCATATTTACATGTTATGTTCCATATATTCTATGTATGAACATTTTAATGTCTTGAATATACAAAAAGGTTTAATAGAAAAAATGACATTGATAGTTACAGATTCAGTCAAAAGTCTTCAAGCCGACCCATAATGAAAGAGTAATAATTAAAGATGACGTACACATTCGAAGATAAAACGTCGGATTTGGCCTATTTCCGGTGTGCCTAAAATACTATAAATCACCTCTCTGGCTCCACAGTGAGACATGTATTACTGTTGTTGGTGTAAACTTTTGTTATACATGCATGTACATGTTTGATGAAACTATGATTATCATACACAAAGTTGAACGAGTAATAGAAACACATATATTGCGAAATTATAAATCATTAATCTACTTACATTTTGCACGCTTTCGTCCTGCAACACAACACGCGTAATTACGTTGAGTGTCTCTAAAACGAACCTGTCACCCATGCGTCTATTTGCGACCTGCATCTACCACTAAGTAACTTGAGATCAGGAGACGGAGTATTGCTTCGTCTCTACGCGATAGAAAAATAGGGAATCGTAAAGATATGGCATAATTTATTATTTCTTGAAAAGTGTAGATAACCTTGTATGGACAAGCTCTTTTCAAATTTTACCCCAAGCATGTTTTTTAATTATTTTTCTTGCTAAATGACCATGCAACGTTCGTATGAATTTATTTTTATTCAGACTCTGTTTTAAACAAATAAAACATATTTTCCGGTACTCATTTCACATATAATTGTATAGTTGATTCATTCGTCAACATATTATATTTCTTCGCTTAGTAATTTTTATATTTTCTAAAGCATGTTTACTGTGTTGGGTAAGTGCGCGCCCGCGCAGTATTACGGCGATTCTGCACACTGCTCAGGTGCTTATTCACACTCCTTCTAGTATTAATATTTTTTTCACAAGTAATGTAAAAATATTTGATTTGCGTATAAAAATGCTGTTTATAGTTTGTTTCTGTGCATATAAAAATGCTAACAGGGACTTGTGAAATGAAGCATATTCAAATATGATGTATTAAAAACTGTATAAAGTTAAAATGATTTTACGCACTTTTCTTCTTCCTTTTATTTTTTTCATTATTTCTAGTTAAAACGAACGACAGCATTTTAATATATAGTTATAATGTGTCGTGTAATATAATTTCCCGACAGAAAATATCTGCCGTTCGCAGTATCTAAAAGCTGGCAAGATCTCTCCGTACCAAGAAAAACATTTTCAACTTTAAATTTAACTTCTTCTTGGAAACAGATGTTTATGAAAAGTTTTTCTTATGTTGCCTTGAAATACAACCTCAAGTGTTTCCAAATTCAAAACTGATGACCATTTTCTTTACTTTAAATAAAACAATAATTCCTAATTATATATTTTGATCGCATGTAAATATGGGTTCATGTTTCTGCCGGCTATTTAAGGGTTGTGTCATTAATACGCTTAGAAATAAACGTTTACAGTATTTTTTTAGTGTTGCAACTATTGTATGCGCGTGTAGAACGTGTCTTTTGAAGATTCAATAGAATTTTAAAACAAAAATTAGTATTCGCCATAAGCATATGCAAAGATATGTATCACAAAAAATGCAGAGACCTGCAATATTGCATAAATTATAAGAAATCCCGAATCTTTCATTTTCTGTTCATCGATTTTTTTTAGCATGTCTGCTCCCAATGTAGAAGCATATGGCCTCCTAATAGAGGTATCTTAACGTAAATTTTTTCTACAAAAACTGCTTGTTTCTCAGTTTTTTACTTTTTTTTTAGTTTGATTAGAGTAAGGATGGAAAAGATGAGGCTACGACAGGGCCAAATGCTAGTTATTCGCTATCACCTATATGATCAGATGGATGGAAAGGATTTTTTTTATAAAACACAAAAATCCATACCTTCGAACAGAATTGTTAAATCGATTGAGAAAAAATACTGACACTCGAGCCCTTGAGGTCCTTCACGGAAGCCAATGAAGTTGAACACTGCACTACGGACCAGAAAATTTTCTGCTTTGTCGAAAATGGTTGTGCTAATTAAGTGTGTATATGGATTCCTTGTAGAGTTTATCTCAATAGAAGTTTTCTACGAGAACTGATTGTTACTCTCGTCGCATGCTCCACGTTGGGAAAGTTAATACAAATACAATTATATATATGATATGCCCTCCTGTACGCAATACACACTTGATTGAATCTAAAGAACATTAAAAAAAAAAACGACTTGCTGTGGAGACTCATCGGAATTTTCTTGTGATTTCTGGTGTATGTTTTGGAATCCCGGTCACTTTGTAGCACTTATGGTACACATCCTGTAGTGAGTGTAGTGTGAGTAGAAGAAGCGTGCCTAGCCGAGTGGGTGATAATGACATATAAAATGACAGTAAGATCTGCGGATTCCAAAATACTTGAAATGAACCCCATAATCAAAATATTGCATGAGAATTGAGATTGTCAGATGTGACGATTTTTCAAGACGAATATAAAGCTACGAAAGTGGTACGTCGTTTTTTCTCACTTAAATTTTAAGAATTTTACTTTTGTACTAATTCTGATGATTGTATTTTTCAAATGGCACATTGATTACAGTTGTAATACCATATTTTTTTATTTTAATTTTACAACAGATGAATAATTTGAAGACTCAAATGGAAAGAAAGAATATAAAAAAAACTGCAGTCTGCAACAATTAATATGTGGCATCTTAGTAAAATGGGTTCGCATTAAGTAAGAAAAGGATATCTTAACTTATATTTTGAATGTATCTGAAAAACTATTAAGTTACGATAAGGAATGGCAATTCTACCGACTAGTCAATCACACTCAATTTTATATTTTTGCAGTTGTAGTTGTGGGGGGCTTAATTCGTTACACTTATGATACTATCTGGTAACATCGTTATATTCTTTTAATATTTTCAATAATTTAACATAGTTTAAATTGTTTAAATATTAATTTATGTTAAATTAAACTGCTCATAGTGTATGTATAATTATGATACGAAAACGCAGTATATACCGTGTAGCAAAATTAACGAAATCTCGTATACCCTTTACCAAAAATACAACTCAAGCACTGGAAAAAATATGGGTTTTTATGATAGTATGATAGTATAGAACAAAATATAATATAATATACTTATAACGTGTTAAATCGACTTATTTATGTATAGAAGAAGATCTGCGTTTCCTATATTATAAAGATGAGAGATATGTAGAATTATCGACCGTGCACATTTTTTGTAGATATAGCCCGAGCGGTTTAGCGTTCCTGAAGAAAACGCATTAGGCAGTCGCGTCATTCGAGTATTTTGACCTCTCGCTGCAAAACAAAAAAATGTGTAATGTCAATTTGCACTGCCAGCCTATTATAATTTGTCTAGCACGCAACAAAGGCCTCGGACGAGAATTCAGACTGACAAACTATGTATCTACGTTCGGCGAAACAAAAGTTCGCTCGAAAAAAACCTCCGAAATAAAATGCAGTGAGAAAAATAATGGTATTTTCGCAAGCGTGCAGCAAAAAAGGCATTAGAGACGTTGAAAAAAAAAACCGCCCGACCGAAATGGCGATTTGTATGAAACAAAAAGACGCAGCCAACAAAGAAGAAAGAAAAATGAGTAGGAACAAAAAATGATTTGAAATTCAAATTGCGAACGTTATATAATCACTTTTGAAATGACTATAGTCTATTGGTTCTTTATAGATGCGCGAGCGACCTTTCCCGCGCTGCACATGGTGGACAGTGAACGTCAAAATCACTGTCATATTGCACACTATATTTATTTTAAAACTTCAATCCTGCTGAATGCCTTACTTAAATTATAAGTATTCAACGAGTATTTTTAAAAAAGGCTATGGAGTCGGAGTGGCGAAAAACGTAACATGTAAAATATGAAAACTGTGGCTATTTACCGGATTGGTTGGTTGTTTTTTTTAATTTAATACAAAATAAAAAAATAGGGAAGGTAGAGAAAAAAAACCTGACAAAATTGAACTTTTTTAGTCGGAGTCGAAGGTATGATTTTTTAATGATTCCACATCACTGATTTTTTATGGTAAAAATTGATCACTTTTAAGGTGTTCACTGTCAATTTTTGGTGAAAAAGCATAAAATTATAAAAAAAATCAACTGAATCAGTTGAAAATGCTCGCGGTGAGCGAACTCGGTCCTGATCTTAAATTTATTGTGGAATAAGTACAAAAATGATTTATTATTTTTTACATATATGTATATGTTCGCTGAATTTCAGCGAAATGTGAAAATTTTAAATGTAATTTTGTAATACCTCAATTCAATATTACTATTTTTCCTTAATCAAGGATTTCAACGAAGGTGCTTGATGGAATTTCAATATCAAATATGAATCTTTTCAATCATGTTCATTTGTCTGAGTATACTATATTTACGTAAAATGATTAATATATGCTAATTCTTTATATTATATTATAATTCTGAACCGGTAATGTATTCAAATATAGTACAATTTTTCGTAGATAAATTCACATTTTTACAGCTTGACAAGGACCGGTGTTTTTGTATGTAGAATATATTACTGGCCAAATTTTCAGTGTTAAGTCTTAGCACATCGCTATGCTGTATTGTCTATACCTATGTAGATATATATATATATACAGCATAACATTTCAGAAACTCTGATATACTTGTATGATTAATTTTTTCAGCAATAACTTAATACATTTTAATAATTGAGTATTAACGGTTCAATTAATTTATTTTTTTATATTTTTATATGTGTACTGCTTTAGATAACAACTAAAAAAATATTTTTTATTACTGCATATTTAGATCTGCACACTGCATCAATTCCAGTGGCGTGACAAGTATAGATTTTTAGCTTGAGTGAATTAATGCATTGTAATATTAAATACGCCATTTTAAAAAAATATAATGTTAATCGAATAAAACATTTGCCGTACGATAACTAGAATTACTTTTCGTAAATATTTAAATGGAAAGCATTTATAATATCTAGTTAAAAAAAAAACGTAATGAAATTAAATAAATTTGTTTTTTAACGACTAACTGGTGCATTCATTTTATTACTTTTTGCCTACATCTGTTCCAATTACAATATTTAAAATAAGTAATTAAATGAAATGTATTTTTTTAAAAGAGTATTATCTATGAGTAGTAGAGATTCCAACTCGGATATTCGAATATTCGATATTCGGATATTTGATCCGGATAGTATTCGTATTCGAGGAAAGATCACATTACATTTCTCCACATTTAAAGAATAATTATGAATATCCCAGGTAATTTTTTTTGCCCAACTCGGGTGCTATCAATATCTTATCATACTAATTTATTTTAACGAACCGGCTAAGACTTTAAAGCCGTAATTTCATTTATTATACAGCTGAAAATTTTTCATATTGTAATACAATGGGACGGTATTGAAATATGTATTTATATATTTTGTCTCTAACTAAGATTTTACAAAAGTGGGAAAAGATGTTGCGTTAAATTATTATAAAATGTATATAAGTGAACAAGAAAACGTTGATCGTGCAACATCTCTACATATTTGCGTGCGAGTTATGCGATTATTTATTAAAAACTTAGAAATCGAGACCACTGTCGGCTTGTATATGCTGGCAACTGAAAATTTCTTGCTTATTAAAATATGTTTTGTAAATCATAATTCTTATACTATTGTACAACATTTAGCCATGTCAAAACTATCCGGACATCCAAATATATCCGGATAGCTTAAGTTTTACTATATTCGTTATCCGAATAATTGATTTTGACGAATACTTGGTATCCATAAATTGAGTAGTTTAGTAAAGTAAGGTAATTTTTATTATTACCTGTCCAACGATTTAAGGCGAAGCATAATTCTCGTGCGCCATTGATCTGGTATCGATAGTTGATTATATTTGCATGGCGTAGACTTGTTTTGGCTGGTAAAAAATCAGGGACTGATAATAAATAATTGAAAAAAAACGAAAAGCGTAACAGCATCTAAAAACGCAGTGATAATTTAATTTCTGCATCATAAAAATTGAGAACTACATTCTTATAACACCGAATGTAAATTGCGTGCTGATTTAATAAGGATACAAAAATGAAACCTTAGTAGAGGGAAAAAAAGTAATATTTAAATCAGGAATGCCCAACTGAAATCACTTCGACGGCCAGATACAATAATAAATGTCTCTGATGGGCTACACTTAAATATTGTTTACCTACCTGAAAAAAATATAATATTTTCTATTTGTATTATAAATGTACAAACAAATTTTTTTTATTATCCTTTTAACACTTATTTTTATCATGTATATTTCTTTAGTGTCGATTGGTAATTTTGACGTCGCTATTAAGCAAGCTGAGCAGTATCTTTCATATCTGCTGTCTCATCTAAAGCCAGTGAGAAATATGTTTGAAATAAATTTCTTGAAAATGTGTCCATTGATGCACAAATCTTATTGGAAATAAGAGACTTTAATTACTCGAGTATCAAGTAAAACAATTTTTAAATACTCGAGTACTCGAATAGTTTCAAAATATATATAATGAACTCAAATTTGTGTATATAAATAGATGATTAATAAATAAATATCCTTTTTTAATTTCATTATATTACATGTATTTCAATTTGTAAAACATA
Source organism: Himalopsyche kuldschensis (assembly GCA_028554975.1). Taxonomy (NCBI): domain Eukaryota; kingdom Metazoa; phylum Arthropoda; class Insecta; order Trichoptera; family Rhyacophilidae; genus Himalopsyche; species Himalopsyche kuldschensis. The sequence goes on along the minus strand of JAHFWI010000016.1, from coordinate 3,612,616 downwards.
TATCTCAAAAATAGTAGAGAATTAAACATGTCAAATCTAAAATTAATAATAATTTAAAATTAATAATTAAATTAAAATTAATAATTAAAATAATTTTCAATATTTTATTTGGTCTCTTTTCATTGCTAAGATAAGTCAACAAAATTCGAAGCAAAAGTAACAAAAGAAATTCTCGCATAGCATAATCAACGAGAATTACTCAAGTATTTTTCAAAATAATCGAGTACTTGAAAAATGGACGAGTATTCTCGAGTATCGAATACTCAATACTCGAGCCTCTAGTCGAAATGTCATCGATTATTCATGTCAAATTATCACGCTAGAGACAGATCGTATTGCACAGAAGGATTTTTCTGGAAAAATTTCAAGCAATGTTTTAATGTCAGTCCGTTGGACGTTGAATGTTGTAAACCTCGAAAGGGCCACTCAAAACCTTAAAAATTGCCTATGTGGCCCACGGGCTAAGGTTTCGGTATCCCTGATTTAGATTTTAGTGTTTCAGTTAATTTTTGCATTGATGCTTTGTAATCCTGAACTCACGATCGGTGCACATAATCAGTAACTGGTTCTTTGACGGCAATTTTCCGGACCAATGCACTGCGCACTATTAAAGAACGTAATAAAAAAATGGCCCACCGAAATTTTCTCTAGAAATTCTATTTCACTAAAAATTTATCGACAAAAAATACTGCAGACGATGCAGTGGATTTGACTATTTACAAAGCGTCGTCGAGATGGTTCGTCATTTTTTTGTGACAACTTGCACGTACACTCCAAGATAAATTAAGTCCAGATAGGTACGTTTTGTTGTCAGCCGCTGTAACGAAGTGCTAGAGCACTGCAGTATGGCTGTACCAACAACGGTCAAATAAAGAAAAAAAAAATACACCTGCATTCAAATCATTTACGTTTTTATAATATCGTCAAAAGTTTCCTGACCACTTGTAACCAGGGCTGTGGAGTCGGAGTTGGAGTCGTCGATATGATTTGGCCGAAGTCGTGAAAAACTTTTGAAAAGTTAGAACTTATTATTTGTGCATATTAAATTTGGCAATTGGCCGGATTGGCTAGTTGATATTTAATTTTATGTACATAAATATGAAAGGTAGAAAAAAACGTGACACAATGGCGGACGACGTGACGGATGCCAACGACGCTGACCACTGCACTACAGACCGGACAACAATCAAGTAAATAGAAAAATAATTTATATAGCGTCATACAGGGAAAAAAAGCCATAGATTTTGCAACATATAAGGATAACGTAGGCTACTTGGCTAATTGCTTGACGAATTAAAAAAAAAAAAAATTTTTGCTATAAAACCGCGCTTCAATAGCCATCAATTGTAAGTTCGTAATGATATACATACATACATATGTACATAAGAATGCGGTTAGGAAGTGATTGTTTTTGTATTAATCAATCTTTTCAAAATCAGTTTTTTGGATTGATTATTGGAAACGAGAATTGAAAAGAATTCATCAATCAAATACCTGATTTTGACTCCATTTGAACAGACAATGTCTCATTGCGAAAAGTCTTAAAGATGTGAATAGATATATTAAAATGTCAAAGCAAAATAGATCACCGTAATTCATTATTGAATGTAGCAAATCACCTCGTGAAATTAGTGTCGCTTTTTTTTTGAAAACACAATATCAATCGAACAGTAACATTTTTACATTAGAATATTTACAAATAACATAATACAGTGGAACCCCGATCTTACGTTTTCGCATTATACGTTATCCCGCGTGGTGCGTTAATTTTCTATAGTCCCGGCATTAAGTTCATATTTTAAATTTTCCCGCATTCATCGTTTCCCGCATTAATCGTTTGTTTTATACGGTCCCTTGAAAAACGTAGAATCAGGATTTCACAGTACACCAAAACCTCTTTTTGTGAGATTTTTTTAAAGCAATTTTTTTTTTTTTAAATATTATTTTGGGACTATTTCAACGTAATCATATAATAACAGCGCATTGTTCAGATAATATTATTGCAAAATCCAGTGTTTTACCTGTTTATTACACTGTGACCTTGTACATGTTATGTTACCATATTAAGTCATAGCTTTCTTTGTGAGATTTTGTTTTATGCGATTTTCCGCGGAACGCATTAACCGCACAAAAATGGTATAGATGTACCTACCTGTTTCCAGCACACGTATTTTGAATAGAAAATTTGTATAGCATGAGTTATTAAATAATGCAATACCCAAATATAAAAAAGATATGAATTTTTGATAGGAATAAAATAAAGTTGCCATACTTGACTTATAAGTTTAATAACTATTGCGCAAACATTTTTGATAAATACTCCCAAAGCATTACCGAAAATGTATCCGAACGCCACGAGACTATCAATCTGTACGAAGCGTAAATCAGCCTTTAGTTCTGCATCATTTTTTGAGCGCAAATTTTCAGATAGATGGACATGTATTCGATCAGGATGGACTATTAATAGACATGCAATTCATTTACAAGGATGTCCTTGAATTTTTGATTACGGTAAATCGAATCGCTTCCGTAAGTCGTTACCCGAATCAAATGGTGCCATTTACGCGAGAAAAAAGATTAACAAAAATGACATAGGAGTATTTTCAGAGTACGTCTACTCATAGTGATAATTTTATCTCAAGTTTTTGCAATAAGATCCAACAGTTCGCATGAAGTGCATTTTCTTACATTGTTGTCAATTTTATTGCTTCACGTGCTACGGCGGAAGAAGTCGATTTATTGTTCTTGGAAACTTGATCTTCTCTAGACGGTAGTCTATCGTAAATCATAAACTCAATAAATATAGCCCCCCGATGGTGATTTACAAAGATAATTTGTTTAAATGTAATTTATGTAAATAAATATTCAAATCAATAGAGTAAAAAGTACATATCAATACATATTACATTTTATTATTGGTACAATAATTAATAAATCTATTCCAAATTTTATTTTTAACCATTTCCGCTCCCAACTTGGAGCATATAGACTCCTCACAGAGTTTATCTTAAAAAAAAATTCTCTACTAAAACTGCTTGTAACTCAGTTGCTCAACCTCTCTTTTTTCGATGAGATTAGGGATGGAAAGGATACGAGGACTAGGACAGGACTAGTGATTAGTTAATCGCTGTCACTACCGCTCTTTGGGATCGGAAAGGTGGGAAGGGATTTTCAACAACACAAACACTCATGCCTTCGAACAAAATTGATGACGAATTATAGTATAATAATAATAGAATTTTATCAAAAATATTTTCTTTAAGATAAATTTATGAAATCACTATAAGCCGGTGTTTCCCAACCCTTTTACACCTGCGGGCCGGAAAAAAGGAATTTTTTTCGCGGACCACTAATACTGAAATAAAAATGGTTTTTAATTCATATTTTTTTAATACAGAATTTCGATTAAAGGTTCCTGATGGAGTTTCAATATCAAATTGGAATCGCTTAAATTTTGTACTTTTTCATGAGTTTTGTCGTTAACAATCCGGGTTTCACCTTTCGGCATCTTAAAGCATATCAAGTATACGAATGTACTTGAACTGACGCGTAGTATACAGTTTGTATTGTTGATGTACAACAATAAAAGTATATCACTAATTGTAATTGTTATGAACGTAATCTATATGAATCAGCGAAAATTTTGATGTAAAGGAGTATCAATGAATTATTTGGGTAAATTATAACTATCCATTTTGAATGTTTTTATCGCAAATATTAATTACCGGATAATAAACATGGAAATGTTGATAAATAATTTGTAGGCTTTATCTGAATTGATTGATTTCAAGTGTTTGAGTTCATAACAATTTATTCAAAATTGGCATACTGTTTGCGGCCCGGCGGAAAGTCGGCCCAGTGCTGGGCCGCAGACCATCGGTTGGGGGACACTGCTATAAACTACACAGATGTATCTTCTTACTTTTTGTTGCGTTTTCTTTTCAAAAATCTAGTTAATTCTTTGTGAGTGTAAGTCTATGTAATACAAATAATTACAACACACTCAAATAACTTGACAAATCGACATTTTACTTTCAAAAGATTATAACCGCTAATGAGCCTGTTTTAAGGTATAACCGTTAGAATTGGATTGATATCATGTTATGTCTTTTCTAACAATGAGCAAGTAAACATGTTTACATGCTACTTATTTAAAGCATGGTTTTTCATAGCTGAAAGCATTCTATTTGAAAAAAAATGATCTTAGTGATGGAAATAGTGACGATTATTTGAGAGTTTTATTAAATAAATTTATAAAAAAAGTGTGCAGATAAAACACCGACATTCTGCTAACATCATTATTCAACAAGATATGACTAAAGTTAACACACATAATAGAATGCGATTAATTAATTAACAACCTTTTTTGACCAAAAAGTTTTGGGCAAAAATATCAGTTAGAACCATTTTAAAGTAAGGAAACGAAATTTGTAATGTAAAAATGAATAAATCATAGTTTGAGTGTTGCGTAATGTCAACAAAATTTAACACGCCTGTGTTAAATGCAATTTTATTATGTATATGAAAGCAATTGAAACGTATACATTGTGTTTTTTTCATTTATTTCATTAGAAGACTACAAAATAAATCATGGATGTAGAGCTGTTAAAAAATATACGACTCCGACCCTAGCATTTACCAAAAACACGACTCTGACTCCGACGTCAACTCCAACTCCGACTAAAAAAAGTTTAAACTCTTTACGTTTTTTTTTCCTTAAATGTCAAGAACTTTTAACGATCTATTGTTCACCTCAGTCAATGAGTCAGTCGATATCAGGAAATAAATTCATTCTTATAATAATCTATATTGCAATCTATAGCGGTTTTTATTTCATTTATTTCTCTTACGCCCGACAATAGCTTCATAAAAAGTTCATAAGGCGATAAATAAAATCAGATTTTTGAAACGGCCATTGTTTTTCTTTCTAAAGTAACCGTTTGTTTTCATACAGCATACGACTCCGACCCTTAGCATTTCCCAAGAACAAATTCGCGTCAAATTCCTGATATCTTCTTCGCTATCGCTCTGTGTAAACCATAAACAATTAAATAATGGGTGCTAGCGACCCACAAAAGATCGTTTTTTTGTTTTAAACTTCCATTTACGTTTTTTCCTTCTCGATTTATGTGTATTCAATTAAATATCAACCAACCAACCCGGCCAATAGCCAAATTTTACATATTATATGCAAAAAAACTTCAATCTTTTCAAAATTTCCGACTCCGAGTACGACTCCAGCCAAAACGTCGCGACACTCCGACTCCGGCCAAAAATTCAGACTCCACGACTCCGACTCTGACTCCAAAGCCCTGACTAAAATAGTTTGGAAAAAAATTAATTATTCAGAAAAATTAAAAATTCAATCAACACGATGTGCCATAAATCTTAGACTTCAAGCCTAATTAATGTTTTATTTAAAAAAATGCGATAAAAACTAATCCACTGCATTATTATTAATTTCATTACATGCTTCTTTATTTTTTCGGCATCACAGTAATCATCATTTTTTCAACAGCAAAAAAAAACGAAACTATGTTGCTAATTTGCACTTTATCATTAACATACCTACGCCAATGCATTATAATTACGAAAATACTCTTTTTTGTAAATAAAAAAAAAATATTACATAAAGTTGTATGGACCCGTAAAGACTCATTGTAGACAACGACCAGGCGTCACTGGTGATTTGTTTAAATATTTAAAAAAATTGCAAGAAGTTTTTGAAATATTTTCAAAAAAAGAACGTCTATTAACTGAAGTGTATTGAAGTGTTTTTTTCTATGCAACATTTTTTTAGTTGCAACGGCCAAAGCCTCGTATTAGCTGTCCATATAGATACTGCAACGAAAGGATGCGGTAATACACGATAAACATGACCCCGCTGTGAGTGTTACACTCGGCTTACGTTTTCACGTTTCGGGGTACTGTTTTTTTATTTTATTTATACAATTAAATCAGTGGTTCTACGAGAAGAGCAGAGTATTTATATTTAAAAAAAATATATCAAACTAGCTATCAATCTTCTATCAAAAACCTACTATCGCATATTATTTTAATGACTCTTATGCATAAAGTAAAAATCATCCCAATTAATTTATTTGTTGTTTGTCATTCAAACGATATATATGCAGTATTTAATATTCTTTTCAAATCTTGTAATAAAGCCGCGTATAACAGTAGTAACAATGTTGTCAAACCTCAAAATGTGAATATCGATTCAGTATTCATATGTGGTATATATTAAAAATCACGCTGAATCTATTCAAATATATAATTTTCAATCTACGACAGAATTGAAAATATCCGATATAAGATGATGGATGGTAAAGCTTTTGTGCCAAATGCCATATTATCCCAAGTATACTTTCCAGATCTATATGAAAAATGTAAGAAACAATGACACACGATTTTCCAGTACTGACATCACGCAGCATACATTTACGTGCTATGTATGTGGTAATTAACAACGAGCGATTGCCGAAATTGAAATACGCTAAGAAGTTGTTTAACTCAGAAAACTTTTAAATCCTGTAAAAGAAATATCTGTAGATAAACAACGCATGAACACCGACAGAACCAATGATCACATGACCAGCGCGAGAATGAATAACCTTCATGAACTAAATAAAGAAATAAACTGGCGTCACATTCATTCTTTAACACCCACCAATTGCGTCCTGCGATTACAATCTTTTTAGAATAATAATACCCAAGGATTAAGCAGGACGATGAAATTACACAAATCAAAATAAGACGTAAGCCAGGTGAGATTTTCAAAAGAAACTGTATTGCTAGCCCCAGCCAGTTTTCTCTAGTCTATCAATTTCAGAAAACGCATTATCCACCAATAAAAACAATCCCTGTTTAATTAAGAATATATATTTTTCATTTTCTTATTAAAACTTGATGGAGTACAAAGCGTGACCAAGAAATGTTGCTTAATCTACATAATTAATTGAAAAAGCTTAAATTACAACGGCAATATCGTAAAGAATATAAGCTTTAATGTAAAATTAAAACTGATAACTCTATTATTATTCTGGTTTTGTGTGTGACACATGTTTCGCTTCTTTGATAAGAATCTTCAGACTAACTCTACTGTAAGATTTTTATTTGCATCGTAGAAATTGAGTATAAACTTATAAAGTATGCAAGATTTCTTATCGGCCAACCGTATCCTACGTTCTTTAATTATTTAACCCATGCATTTATTTGCGTTAGACATTTTTTTTCGCATCTTTGTGTTCGGCCTGCACACTCTGTCTTCCGTTATGCCTGACATGATATTTTTTGAATAATTACAGACATATTATAATGCGAAATTACATACAAGGTAATTTTGTACGAATTTTCAAACTTACCCGCACCGAAGCGTTCGCCATTTGTGAGAATAGAAAAAATCCGTGCATTTTAGTTTTTAAGCGATCAGCGTTACATACCTATTATGACTGACTGCGTTGCACAAAAAAGTCGATGGATTTAGCCGTAGGACATTGAAATACGTATTATTCTTTTGAAATGATTTTCTTGATGCCGCCTGAAAAGCGGATAATGTGTTCATCGTTTAATGTCGAAGATTATTATTTCGTATTTTACTAACTTCGCGATAATTCATTATATTTTTATTGAGGTTATAATTGTTTTTGACCGAAAAAAACCCAACGCGAAATTGTATTTTATGTGCATCAACTGATTTTTTCTTGCCAAAGCCGATTGGCCAAAGATCTTGGTATATCGACATACTTGTTTGCGCCTTCGATTGATCGAATCAGAGAATAGTAATTTTAATAATTAATACATTGATTTTAAATTTGTTGTACATAAACGTGTCGATATATGTATGACACAAAAATACTATTGAATTAAAAATATATCTTCAGCTTTGATTGACCTACTATGCTTTTGATTTAGCTTCAAGTTTTAAGGCGCGTTAGCGTCAAAGTTCTTCCCATCTCCGTCTCTAAGTTTAGTTTTAACATTCAAACGGCATTCCCTTCCCATCGTTGCTGACAGGAGGGCGCGATCGCTGTAGTTATGATCAGTCCCTAGTGAAGCCAGTTCATGAGGTCAGCTTACTCAGAATTCTAATAAACACAATATTTAAGAGTGGTCGTATACATTTTAGTACTTGTAAGTAGTCGCGTCGAAAGTTGGCGGAATCCTAAAGAAGTACAATAACTTACTACGGATCGGAAGATAGTATGTAATAAATGAATTTTAAGCCAAATGAGTATGTTTGAATGTATTAAATAATTCTACAATACACATGTCTACTTGACAACGGGGTTGAATCATTTCAAAATATGGTTGTACAACCTTCTTGAAAAATCATTATTATTTAAGAAGGTTGTACAACCACATGGAGCTAGGATATCAGTTGTTTTTGTTAATTCATGTGCAGTCCTAACGGAGCTAATGTCAGCATAGGTTTTTCAACGAGATCTGCTTGTTACACTCTCTATTTCGAAGATAATAAAAGAAAAAGATAAGAATAGTACTAAGTCAAATTTATTCGTTTTTAGAATTGGATGGGTGAAAGGGAATAAGCCGGACATAGGGAACTAGCTATGCCGGTAGGCGAGTGTTAACGTCGTTTGTTGGATTCGATCGCGGAGCTCACGGAACTGAATCTCAGAATGTGCCGTTTCATATATATATTTATTGAATTCAGTTTGAAGGCATGGATGTCAGTGGTTTCTATTTATATCACAATGAAAGGGCTGGCATCGCTTATCATGAACAATTTTTTTTTAAATAGAAAACATGAAGTTTTTTTTCAATTTTAAGATTATTTTAAATGAAAAATATTTTTCATATTTCTTTTGAATTGAACGCGATGACTTAATGTTTTGAAATAAAATGAACTTGAAATAACGAAAAGTGTTTTTATAATGAGCGACTCTTGAATTTATCACAGACGCATTCATTGTTTGTAAAAACGTGGCCAAATTTTTGAGGAAGGTCACACATTTTGCATCTATAAGAACAGGTGGCTCTCAAACCATGTTGTGCTAATTTTAAATAATTAACATTTTATACGCCGTTTTTCTATGATATCGAATATTTTTTTGTAGAAAATAGCTATTTTAAAATATTTGCAAACTTAAATTCTTTATTATGAATTGAGTGAGGATATTTTTTTTTATCATATATTATGTCTGATTGGTTTGGACAGAATTTATTTTGTTTTTTTTAGATTATAAGACTAGATTAAGAACTCATGAGGTATAGTTTTAAAAAAATTATCTGTTGCCAGATTTAGTCAAAGATAATTTTTAATTTATAATAAAACCAATATACCTGATAGAATCACTGTGCGAACAGGATATTGAATTTGAGCAGTCAATTATATTTAAATATAAATGTTCAGTATCAAATTTCAATATTTTTTTAAAATTCTACGTAACAAGGAAAAAATATATTCTATTTATTTCTCTACGCCTTAATATTTTCTAAGTAGAAAAGGATATAATTGGAATCAGAAACTGCATAATTGTATACTCAATTCGACTACAGACTGACCACGCTACTTATGCACTCGAAAGAGTGGCGCTGTGAGAATGTCCTGAATGACGCCGACAAAAAAAAAGATTGCCAGAGTTGAAAAATTTGAAACTCCCTAATTTGATATGGACTGAACGCATGGGCTCAGTGCGGTAGGTGGATACTTATGCCAGAGGGTAGAACATTTATTTAGTATCAAAGGCTACCGCATACTCGTGTGAACTGTAAAGAAGTCAGAGTGTACACCAGCCATGACGTATTTCAATCACATTTTTTTCGTCTATTGATCATGTTCCAATGTCAATATTCCATCAACTAAGATTTCAAAAAATAGTTCATCAATGTCTGTGCTTAACACAGACATAGCCAAAAATAATGTATACGTATTTGAATACAAAAAATCTCGTGAGCATTTTAACACTGCTAACTCTATTAATTTTTGAATATCAATTTGCATCACATTGCAATCAATCAGGTGTCTCAGGATATGAGACGCTAGCAGTCAACGGGTTAAACTTTTTTGGATTCATATCTTAGAATGCAACGATGTGTAATTTTTTTTTGTGAACTCGTATCCAAGTATAAACATTTACACGGATAAGTACTAATTATAATGCATAAATTCTACAATATAAATTGACTCAAATCGACTATGTGCTCTTAATTACTTTCTTGCAAGAAAGATTACTGAAAAAACCAAATGAGTTTAAAATCCGGTCAATTATTTTTACATGTCAACTATTAGGGTTACCGAATTCTCCTGTACAATAAATTTTATTAAAATATTACCAATAATATTTAAATAAACGTTAGAATCAATATATCAACTATGAGCAGTGCTTAAGTCGAATAGATAGGTTGTACTGTACACCCTATCTATTAAAAAAATGAAAAGAATAACTGTATTGTAAACACACTGATCCTGTTTTTCTTGTTACATATCTAACACCTTGAAAATGTGTCATTGTTTCTTCATTACCATTCTTTTTACCTTTCGGCTTAAGTTGACGGTATTAAAGTGTTTTGGATCTTCAGACATTCAAGTGCATTGTCAAACTCATAAGCTGTCAGTAAACTTGACTTCATCTTTGTACGCAAATGCTTGAGTATACCATAAGATGAAACCCGGGTCGGTCGGACTAATTGTATCACTTAATCGATAGCCTATAAGTCACACATATGCAGTTGATGTGATAAAAATGGTAGTTGTTAAATTTGATACTTCCAAAGATTCATTATTTTACGTGTGTAGGATCAGATAAAACCCGTGTCGTTAGGGTAAATCGTAACACTCTATTGAGAGCCTATAAGTCACACATATACATTTCATATAATAAAATTGGATATTTGTTCAATTTGATACATCCTACGATTTTTTTCGGATGATAAGATGAAACCCGTGTCGTTAGGATTAATTGATAGCGTATAAGTCACACATATGCAGTTAGTGTGATAAAAATGGATATTCGCTGAATTTCGTACTTCCTACGATTTAAAATTAAAACGGTTGTCATAACATTTTTCATATTTGTTTTTATTAATCTTGCGTAATGACAAATTGCCAAAAAGTGTTGGGTAGCGATGATTGATGCATAACAGTAAAATTTACGATCTATTATAATCTATTGCAAAACGAAATTGTATGCTAAATGCATCTCGAATTTTGGCCCATTGAATATAAAAAAGTTTTTGTTAATTTCATTGCATTCAACAAGAGTTGCGTAACTATGTGGTGCACTATACAAATATATTGTTAAAGCCGTTCAATAGAATTTGATTGCATTCAATATACACAGTGTTTGAAGTGTTTATTATTATAAATGGCATGCTTTTAAAAGCATTATTTTACAATTAGAAAGAGATCTAGCCAACAAAATCACTTTCAAAGTGTTTCGCAAATGCTAAAGCTTTTAATGTTGAAATCGGCACAATATGAAAAGGAAAAACATGTATCAATGATCGATGGTCAGATCTTTCAAAAGATTTGAATAAACTAACGCATGGGTAATAATTAATTATAATCATTTGTTTATTAATTTGTCTCATTTATGTTCCAGTATTTAAAAAATATTTTTTCACTGTCAGTTATGTTTCTGGCACGTATTCCCAACGCGGATAGTGGAGAAATGAATCATTCACTAAGTCAAATGCTGAGCAATAAGGCATCGTCACATCATTTTACTAAAACGGTGAACAAATTGAATGTTTGGTATGTTTTTCAATCCATACATAAATCGAACAGCTTTGGCAAAATTCTATAAAGGAAGCATCAAAAGATGTTATAGCCCAAAACAGGGGCGGAGATATTTTTTCATGGTGGAAGGTTGCAAAAATGTATGTCTAATTGAATGAGACAGCATCCGAGAAGAGGTGTCATAAAAATTATGTAGGTAAGTACGAGTTGAAAGATAATGCTCGGGGTGAGCGAAACCGGTCCTGATCTTTACAAGATTTATGTGGAAGTGGTACAACAAAATGTTTTATTCACTTAAATGTATGTTTGTTTACAATATTATTTAATAAATGATTTTAAGCAATGACAATTTTTATGTACATTAGATGATAAAGAATTAAATAAACTTGACATTCTGTTGAAGAATAATATTAATTTGTGATTTCTCACAACGGTTAATTTTATAATAAATTCAAATAAATCTTAATTTAAAAAATATTTCCTTAGATTATATGAAGTGTGGGCGGTATAATAATGGTTAAAGATTGTTTGAACTGAGACAAAAAAAAACAATAATCATTTATTACATGCCATAGGAAGTGCACTAATACTAATAATCAGTTTTTTTTAATTTCAATGAAGCTTGAACCAACATATAATTAAAATTTATATACAGTTGTATCTGAAGAAATCGTGATGGAAAAAATATTAAAAAGTAATTATATTTTAATTATATGCATGCCGAGATTTGAGAGCTTGTATTGCAGATTTGGCCCCATTTAAACAATACAGATCACCGTTCCATTTTTTTCCAATTTTGCTATATAATGATATTTAATTTTCAAACTACACTTGGGCCTCGTATAACACGGTTATATTGTTCTATAAAAACGTCGTGTTTTACAAATCCGTGTTATACAAAGGTTTGAAGTTCATACAAAATTAGGGTTTGCATTCCAAAAGCAAAAAACGAATTACGTATTTCCTCATAAGGTTTCAAAGTATTGTGTAATTCCATCCTTTCCATTATAAAATCATTTTAAATAAAACAAATCTAATAAGTAGCCAATTCCAAGCTGTCATTTGTTGATTTAAACAATAATGTGAAACATGTAGCGAATTCTCTGCAACTGCTTTCTGAGTCATTAATTGTGGTAGGTTCATCCAACATTTCGTCATATTCTTCTTCGTTCAACGTACGATCCTCTGATATTTCTTCGATGTCATGAATATCTATGTCATAAAAACCTTCTCCACCAATACCACGACAAATTTTTATTGTAATTTTTATTGTATTCCTTAAACCGCGTTATGTAAAGCGTGTAGTATAAAAATATGTCACAATGTATGCATCCGTGTTGTATAAAAACGTGTTAAACGAGGCCCAAGTGTACTATAAATTTGATTATAAATTATAGCTCTATCTCAGGCACAACACCTAGCTTCCCAAATGTTAGATTTCAAGAATATATTCATCAGTGTTCAACTTGTGAATGCGGTTGTAAAAAGACAAATTTTAATGCATATCAACACTGCTTCATTTTCAGGTGACGGGTAATTTATAATACTATCTCAACCGTAGGTGGCCAACGCGTGGCCCGCAGATCTGAACATTTTTTTTTACTTTGACTGTATATTCTATTCACATCAAAATATTTCCATAATTAAGGATTTTGACTGAGGATGCTTGATGGAATTTCAATATCAAATTTAATATGTTTTAATTTTGTACTTTTCCATGATTTTTGTCGCTTACGACCCGGGATTCTCCTTTCGGCATCTTCAGGAATTTCATGCTATTATCTGGTCATTAGTATTTGCGATACCACATTCAAAAACCAAACAAAAAATTATAACAAACCCACTTAATTCATTGAAACTCGTTTACATAAAATATTCGCTTATTTACATTTTAATAGCAATTTAACTTAGTGATCTATTTTAATTTTGTGCATAAACGATACAAACTGTTTACTGCGCGTCAGTTCAAGTACATCCGTACACTTGAAACGCCTGAAGATGCCGAAAGGCGAAACCCGTGTCTTTAGCGAAAAAAACTCATGGTAATGTACAAAATTCAAACAATTCAAATTTCCATAATTCTAAGTATTTGTGATAGTATCTCTTCTGTATATGAAAATATCTTCAAAATTCGTGTTAATAAACGCTTAAAAAATATTTTCTCAAACAATGGAGGACAATACATTTTATCTGATTATGACGTTACAAACTCAAATTTCGTCTTTTACCATTATAAAAATGATAAATTATTGATTACTTTGCGTAGTTAGATAATTGAAAGATTGTGGCACGGCAAGAAATCTCATTTCGAAAACTTGGCCCAGTTCCTGAAAAGGTTGGCCATCTATGATCTAAGCCATTAGAACCTTGAAGCTTTAAACTTATTATCTAAATTCCATAAATAATAAAGCCCCCTGTAATTAGAAATGTGTCGACTTCTTAATCTGCGAGCCTGTTTATTCCAGGACATCCTTATAATAATTTAACCATGTTGCAGAATAAAATATTTTACCGACAAATATGCCGCACCTTTTTTATTTTCTTTCCATCTAATTTATAAAAATAAATATTTTTAGTGTAGGTTTGTATTGTGAAATTTTTAATAATTGTGAGTTGGCTAATATCTTATAAATATGTAGTGAAATAAAAATACCATCTTGCCATGTATATTTAAGATTCACTGCTAAATGAAAGCCTCCAGTTTGCCATTTACTTCAGCCACCGTGTCTTGATCCCATGGGAAATAATAAGTAGCGATTTTTTTAATGTGCAACCGCATTATATGTTGCCAAAATGACCGATCCACCGATGGAGCGAACATAAAGGAAAATGGGCTTACCATTTTATTGTTTTATTATAATGGCGTACAGAATTGAAAAATTAATTTGTAGCAATAAATATTGCAATCATGTAGTTTGTAAGTAATAGTAAAAAATGTTTCAAAGCTGCATCATGTAACTAGGAAATTATTACAAAATCCACATTTTTTAAAAGCGAAATCTTCACTCGTATTCCGATTCATCAATTGTATACTGCAGTATCCATAAGCGTAACATACACTGAATTTATAATATCTTTTGCTTAGCCCGGAGTGCCTCAGTAGCAAAAGATAAAGGCTTATTTGTATGAAATTCAATTTCTCTAAGTTTATATGAGTTGAGGCCTACTCGCTCTTCGTAAATTTAATATTAATTGCGAAAAATATATCCATACAAATGTAACGATCTCATAAAATTTACGTTACAGCCCTTAGTGATATTTAAATAAGTTCCCACAAAATTTAATGATTATAATAGAGAATAGAATCAGCCTGAACTCACTCACGTCCTCACGGACAACATCGGAATTAGGAACAATACAGTTAAACTTTTTCAAGGCTTATCCTGGTGGCATCAACATTAATCATTAGAAGCTGGTTTCACAGTTGGGAAGAACAAAAATTTTCAACTCATTATTCCTCAATCGGGAACATAAAGGACAATCTCAATATTGGCCTTCTCATATTAGCTTCATAGATGCCAAAAGAAATAATATATTACATTTTTCTTCGGGCGTTTAAACTATGATGCGTTGAAATGCGATGTTCTCTCTTTTACACTATGCATAATCAATAATAATAATTATATTAATCCTGCATACATGAGTCTTGCACTCGTTTTACGATCAAAAAAGTCGACAGGGAGGCTTGTAAAAACTTAATATGCAATAAATGGTTTGTGGCTCCGAAATATAAATGCTAAGAAACAGAAACCTGTTTTGGAATTGACAAAAAATTATTTCTAATACACATCTTATTATTATTATCACGAGTGTTGCACGTTGCAGGAAGTCATCAGCGTTCCCGCCTTTTTGGCTTACGGATATTTAAAATTATCCATTATAGGTTACGACTGCTAAAAAAGTTCGCGCCTATGGGGATATAAAAGAGCACGCCAAACTTGTTTGCAACTGTAAGGCAGTGGCGAATCGGTGTTACTCGAAGTTCAATAATTTCAGCGCCCGAAGAAGCATCGCAAGATGTTTTATCAGCTGAACTCCTAGCAGTCGGTTCCTGTGATCTAGTGGCAAGAGCTTTGCCCTAGCGATCAGGTGAGACCGGGCTTAATTCACGCTGATGTCGGATTTTTTCAATCTAAAAGAGATGTCATGGGTGTGTGTTATTTTTCGTTGAGTTGTTTTCGACTGATTCATACAAATTTGTCATCGAGTTTTTCTCGTATGATTTTCATAATTAAAAAGTATTTGGCGCGTCAGCATTAGCTGTAATGCCAAATATTATCTTGTATTATTCTAAAAATCAAAAAACATGTTGAGTCTAGCTCGACATCGTATAGGTAACGCGCAACTCCTATGTTGAGTCATTGTATACATTGTATCATACAACTTGTTTTGAAAAATAATTTTTATTTATTTTAAATTATCATTAATTCAAAAATCGTCGTGTGCCGTTGTTAAAGTTGGTAACATGTCGTAATGTGGTATATGTATTTGTCGTAATTTCGTTTTACCATGCTGATAAATACGCAAGCCCTGTTTACACGGAGTTTTAATCTTTCAAAAGGTTTAAATCTTTTATCACACTGTACAAGCAATAACTTCACAGTTTATTATTTTTAATGTACATGTGTATATATATGTTACAGTGAAACTGTATTCTCAGTGAAGATATATTCTTCTCCGAGCTGTAATTGAAATTAAATATGACTGCCCAATGTCTGTCTGTGTTTTTCTCAGGTTCTCTTTTTATGAAAGGGACTTCTCAAAATTTTATGCCGGCGAATCATCGACTTGGGCAATAATTTCAATGATCGTGAACAGTGAAACCATGTTATCATACAAATCTATTACTTGATACATTTTCACTGTAACATATATATATATCAATTCATAGATAATATAAAATCAAAACATAAAAAAAACGTTGCGGTAACGAAGCTTTATGTATCATACATATATTATGTGAATAATATAGACTGAATAATAATTAATTTACAATAATATATGGGACACCATTTAGCTAGGATTCGTCCGTTATATCGAGACTTGAATCTTGAATGTTATACAGTGATATATTAAAAATATTATTGCCAATTCGCTGTTTACTAAAAATATAGTAGGAAAATAAACTGGTTTACTAAAATATTTAGAAAATACAGCTTCAATTTTTTACTGAAAAGATGATCAGTAAACAGTATAAAGTTAATTGAATATTCGAATCCTAGTCCGGCTCTTCTGCCGTTATGCGATGTGTTTCTGCTTGCACGCTGAACGTAGATAAAAATATAAGTGTGCAGTTCTTAGACCACGCATCGAGCATTTTAAGTTTGTTGCATAAAAAACCAACTCACACGTATTTCTGCTGATCGTGTCATGCAAAAAAAAAACAACGAAATACATGAAGAGAAGAATCAAGACTCAAGACAGATCTGTGGGATGAGATGTTGCAAAGATTGCGTCATAGATGCATCGAAAAAAAAATGCCGGACTCCATTACAGGATATTAAAATGGCGCATAGCGTTGTATCAATATAATAACAACTTATAATAAATTATGAAATCTACAGCCGACATAAATAACAAGCAAGCTTAATTGCGAAAGATTATGTTTTGTGTATTCGTATTTTATTAATTTCATTTTCCATCAGATACAAGATCGAATTTATATTGGTGTATCGGGATCGATGTAACCTAACAACAATCTGTGCCTATTTTAATTTATCTAATACATTTTTGTGATCCAAATATCTTAAAGTGGATTTCATGGAACGATCGTAGATTTTTTTACAGTAGGCATTTTATATAGGTTGTCGGATAAGTCTCGGCCTCTAAACATCATTGTCAAAATAGGTGTGTGAGAATATATGAAAAAATCATTAATTTTTGGATGCAAATCTATACACCTAACTGATCGAAAAACCAATGTATGGAATCGTCGGGATTTTTTTCACAAGCAACTGGGCACAAAAAATGGAATAATCAAAGAAAAAAATGGAAAGAACGAATGCATTATCGATTTTATTAAACACTAGCCGGTACCCAGCAAGCGTTGCAATGCCACTCAAAGAAAGAAAGTGTTTGTGTTTATTGAAATGCTTTCGGATGCACAGTATTTTCGATTTAATTTCACCAACATTGATGGATATTGATGACATTTGCCGTTTGACATTCGCTGTTTGTCTTTAGCCGATTTTCTATGGTACGACACACGCGCCGCCTACTGAAAGTTAATTATACTAGTACAACAATAAGTTGTCAGAATTAACGGTATGGCAGCGCATAAAATATGAAAAAAACATTGATACTTATATAAAATACCTACTATAAATTGATTTTACTATGCCTATAGCCTTCGCGCAAGCAATAAATTGACAAAGTTTTAACGCAATTGGATGAACGGTATGGCAACTCATAAAATACGAACAAACAATCTAAAAAACATTAAATATTATGCATAAGATTACTCAGATTATTTGAGTTTTGGAACAAACAACTCAATTGATTTTCCAGAATTTTTTCGTCAAAAGATATCTATGATAGCTTCGAGAAAATAGATAAATGAAGGATTCGACTATGATAAGTTTGTTCTCTGCAGATGGCTAAAAAAATCAATTTCTGATCAAATCAAAGCATCAATGCCAAGAAATCCTGAGGGAATCATTATTGAAAACTTTACTTGAAAATGTTCCCATTTTATTCTTCGCTGTTAAAAAAATTTAACATTGTCTAATATCGGAAATATTAAAATGGGCCGTAACAATATTGTAAATCATATTGCGAACTGTAAATCTTCGCTTCACGCCGCGTGCACAATTTCTAAGAATCGTAGCAAAAAAACAATACGTCAAATTTTTTTTATCCTTAGTACCTATTTCAATAAATGTGCAATAAAGGAGTTTTCGGACATGGAGAATAATAGAAAAAAATACATAAAAATGTAGACTCGACCATATTTCAATTTCGGAAGGTTGGTAAACCCAAACTAGGATTTTGCTGTGACTTACTATAATATTATTGTATGTAATATTATTAACATGAATAAACTTTAAAACATAATTTATAATGCATTTTTTATTCAATCATGCTTAGTAGTTTCGTCCAGTTTTTGTAAGCAATGTTTCTCGATCCATATCCGTTTCTTACATGGAGATGTAGCCTCCATGTAGGCGCATCCATGATTCCAACTCGGATATTCGAATATTCGATATCCGGATATATTCGGCCCATTTTAAAATATCCGAATAGTATTCGTAATATTTCTTGATGAAATATTTTACAAAATCGAAGAAAGATCATATCACAATTTCTCCACAATTAAAGAATAATTATGAATATCCCAGATAGTGTTTTTTTTTGCCTTCGCCCAACTCGAGTGCTATCAAAATCTTACCAACTTGCAATTTATTGTTTATTAAAATATGTTTTTAAATCATAATTTTGTTTTTAATTCTAATACTATTGTACAAAATTTTAGCCATGTCAAAACTATCCGGATATCCGAATATATCCGGATAGCTTAAGTTTTACTGTTCGATATCCGAATAGTTGATAATGTTGAATAGTTGGAATCCCTACCTCTCACCCGCCAGTTACTTTGCTTCCTTCATATATCTTATATATAAAACCGAAACGGTGTATGTATGTATGTATGTATGTGGGTCTGTAATTCCCTTTTGCATTGTTGTTGCAAGTTCAAACAAACGAATTGATTTCGCTCGCGAAAGTTTCGACGGTAAATTTGTTTCGTTATCAATGTGTGTGTAGAGACTCCAATTACTCGAGTTTCAAGTAGTATATTTTACAAAATACTCGAGTACTCGAGTAGTTTCATATGAACCAAAATATCTTATATATAAAACCGAAACGGCGTATGTATGTCTGTGGGTCTGGAATTTCCTTTTGCATTGTTGGTCATTAAGTTGCCAGTTGTTTCAACTTGGCCCGTCTGAATTTACGCGCCAAGGTGAACATAACCCCAAACTGGTCCGAGCGAAGCCGGGTTCGAATACTAGTAAATATATAAGAATAATAATCCACGGTCTTCCACTGGTTGGATGAAATGGAAGGAGAGGTGAGGCTCTCCTGAGACATCCGCAGCACGTGACTCAGCCAGTTTCAGTGTCTCTCCGTTACGCCTGACAAAAGGGCACTGCCGTTGCCAATGAATTGTTGACTCATCGAATCAGATAAAGTTCGCCACTGTGGCTTAGTGGTCAAAACATAAATCCTGGGTCTCTGGGACTGGAATCTGGGAATCTCATCGAGCTTATCTCGCGGGGCTTAAAAGATTTAAAATTCTAACGCCTTGGGTGTAATGCTTAATATTTTTTAATAACTCTTCTGAAAAAAAATAATTGCTTTAAATCTTACTCAATTGTTTACTCACACTCTCTGATAAAAAAATTTAATCTGGATTTTTTTTCACAACACTTAAAGGATACAAGGAATTTCCATTGAGTTACTGCGTAATCCATCGAAAGTATTTATCAATTCAATAATAAGCAAATTTGTGTATCATGTAGTTGACTTTAGGGTCTACAGGTAAGTAAAAAAAGAAAATATTACAAATTTTATAATTCAATGTGAATCTTTTTTGCTGAGCTATTAGGGATTCAACTGCACTTTAATTTGATTACTCCGAGAACAGCTGAAGGAGAAATGACGTGATATACACTCTGTCTAGATCTCACATTTTCAGTAAATGAGCGGAAGCCAAAGATCTCACCACTAGACCACGGAAGCCAACTAAACAATTTCATTCCATAAAAGTTAAGCAGCAACCAATATAAAGTTCTTTTATTATCTAAATGTGCCTTTATTTAAATGGATTATCATAATCGCTGAAAAAATGTAGATGCAATCTCAAGATTTAAATAAATTTAAATGTAGCAGATAAGTAAATATGAAACAGGATAATAAATATTTTTTTTGGAGAATTTAAAGAATTTTCTAATGCATCGCGAGAATTCGTGAACCAGTTATATCGCTAAAGGTCACCAGTGGAACAAAAAATAATATATTATAAATAAACAATATTCAGCTGATTTCGCGTATTTCTCTTATCAGTAATTCCTTATTAGTAATTCGTATCAATTAATAAAAGTCAATTATATGACCTCTGACCCGCCTTTTTATGTAATTTATCAGAATTTCAAAGTATTTTTAACAACCGCGTAGTGGCTGGTCCCAGGTGCAAAGAAGATAACAGCCTATTGATTTGATAACAATATCTAAAAAGATATTTTAAAATTATTCTTACGTGATGATTTTTAGAAAAAAGACCAGGGGTGGTGTATCAATGACACTTACGCCTTTTAAATCATTATAACGGCTTAGATAAACACTTTAAATAAATAGTACATTTTTATAATGCCTGGTTGTATTTTCTTGAATCAATAACTTAGACGGTTCTATAAAATAAAAAAATTAAGCGTCACATATCATTTTTTATTTTAAATTTACTGGTCAACTTTCAATAAAAGGTTGTCATATTTATTGTTAGAAACAAACTAGTGGCATATTCTTCTTCCCTACGTCGCTATATAAATACATATGTATGTGGGCTGATTATTGTACGAGCACTTGGACTCCCCGCGGAGTTTATCTTAACGAGTTTTTTTCTACAAGAACTGCTTGTTACTCAGTTTCTCAACCTCTCATTTTTTTAAAGAGAGTAGGGATTGAAAGGATACGGATATAAGGACAGGACTAGTGGTTAACTAATCGCTCTCGTTACGTACCAGGACTCGAGCCCGGACAGTCCATTATGGAAGCCAACCACGTTGAACACAGCACCACGGACCGGGCACATATTTAATATGTTGGCAATTATATATTATATAATAAATAGTAAAACCATTGCAGATTCTATATCGTTTGTGATGAAAGTTTACTCATTGTTTTGTTACATTGAATTTCTTCCACATAATGAAAAATTACTGACACATCCCAGTAAAATAAACAATTGGAAAAAGATTTTTAGTATAATTGGACAATAAAAATGACTATTTTCAAAGTTATTATGCTCGTTTAAGATGTAAATTTATGAAAAGCTGCCCTTTTGTAAAGAATAAAAAGTTTTTCCTTCAACTGTGTTAATTATTAACACATTCAATATATTAATTCAACTTTCTATGGTTCTTTTACCTTCGTGAAAATTATCAAAGATATTTCTGGAATTTTTTCAAGGTAGGTATGTTTTTAAGTGATAGTTGTTCTAATCAGCTATATCAAAGATGTTTATTATGGAAAAGTATCTTTATTTAATTATAGAAACAGCATTACTTGCAATGTCACATACATTCATTTGATTTTCCGCTGTATGGAATTCGTTTTGAATAAATAGAAAAGATTTTTAGCAAAATTAATGCAAAATTGCATTTTTGCATTAACAGAAAAGACATTTGAACTATTATAAAATTAACCTCATATAAGATAACATAAGTAATCTTTAGAAGTCTTTTTTGAGTTTCACAACAACTAAGATGATTATTAAATTATTCAAGTAATATTCCAAGGAAAAGTATTTAGTTGAAAAGGCTTACGTTATTAGGATCTTTCTCCAATCTGGTTCATATTGGTGTTTATTGAAGCAACCCAAAAGAAACGGTTGAACGAGGGCTGTTTGTTATTAAACCACTAAACCTCCGGATAAAAAAAGATGGTTAGGGATTCATGAGTAGTTGATTGGGATGGAAACTAAAAGTTAAATCAATCCATATCTTCGATAATATTTGTTCGCTCGGTGGTCTGAGCTCGCAAACACAAAGGCGAATCCCCGAGAACGTTGACCATTCGGCTACATGATAAGCAATCATAATTCTTCCAGTAATTGCCTGATGACGTTTCATATAGATATGATAATAATTGTCGTTATAATTAATTTTAAGCGCTATTGCTTCACATTATTATTGAGTGAGTTCAGACGAGGACTATTTTTTTTAATTATAGTTGATTTCTTTACCAATTTCCAATGTAATTTCTTTTTTCTCTCTTCTTTCTGTCAACCATATTTTTAAAATCATTTTTCACATTGAAAAAGCAATAAACTTGGAATTTGTGATTTTTGTTATGTAAAATAATTGCTGTATGAAAAGTGACCATTTTCTTACACAATGCTATTTCAAATTCGTTGCAAAAAGAGCATCAGTTTTAATACCAAAGGTATCCTTAGGCAGGGAGCAAAATGAGCCAATTCAAAATACTGCAGTCATAATTCTGGCTTATTTAAATCCACCAAGAATAATTGAAACACCATAAAAGATACATATAATATGATTGTTATTTCAAATTACTTGACAACTTAACGACTCTTCTCATAGTGTACTCACAAGTGACTAATGAAGATAATACAAAATAGATTAAGAAAAAAAGAGTCTCGTAGGAAGTATCAAAATGATTAAATACTACACTAACATTTTTGTGTGCCAGACCGCTGGATTATTATGTGATAGTATAGATTCTATGAAATCAATTATTGCATTACCAAAACGAAAGAATATTATATACAATTCTATGTTAAATTAAAAAAAATGGTTGTCTGTAAAGTCGGTTTACGGACGATAGTTTAACGTGACAACGTCATAAGAAAACATTGATGAAATGATTGCATACTTTTATGAATAAAATGGAATCATTTTTATTGAATTATCATTATTTTGTATGGATACGAAGAAGGAGTGAAATGAAATCTACAATTTTTTATTGATATATTTTATTCGCACTCATTAAAGGATTCAAGGATTAATTACCTTTATTGCCGCAATTGTTGTTGTAATATAAACAATGAAAACCACATTAACATTTCACTTCACTGTATAAACAGTTGTAAACAGATCACGTGTAGGTACTGTAGGTGTATAAGTTGTGTGCTGCCGCTGTC
Source organism: Himalopsyche kuldschensis (assembly GCA_028554975.1). Taxonomy (NCBI): domain Eukaryota; kingdom Metazoa; phylum Arthropoda; class Insecta; order Trichoptera; family Rhyacophilidae; genus Himalopsyche; species Himalopsyche kuldschensis. Next base: position 3,589,037 of record JAHFWI010000016.1, on the reverse strand, counting down.
TCTTTTCTACTCAGACGCATCGACCAATCGAGTGGAAGAGAGATAGATGCGGCACAATCCGAACGGTAGGCCGATCGTGCCTCTCTATCGCTTATCCGCGCTCTCGCTCGCACGCTAGCCTTCGGCGTAACGCGACAAACGGGACAATGAGTCATGTTTTTTCGTGCGTGCAGCGGGCGTTCATTGATTTATAAAACGTTGTCACGTCAAAAATTAACATATATAAAAAAAATATAATTGTTGGATATTCATTCATTTTTTCTTGCCCCAATATAACCGCAGTAAAAAACATGAAATTGTCGAATTAGTGTGATTTAATACCGTTATATGACTGACATGTATGTTCAAAGTGAGGAAGATATTGAGCTTAAATTAACTAAAGTTAGTTATACGAGAACTGGTTGTTATTTAATCACTGAATCTTCTTTTTTCGAAGTGAGTAGGGATATACGAATGGTGATAGGTCTGGATAAGAAGTTCTCGGATGGGTGGGAGAGATTTCAGAATAAACAGAATCGATGTTATCGAACGCAATTCCATAAATTGCGGTGAAAAATACAGTGTATGTGTCGGTTGGGTAATGTGCGTGAATGGTTTCTATAATTGATTGAGTCCATGGGCTAAAGGACCATTTTTTTTAAATGATTGATAATTACCTATAAGGGCTGTGGAGTCCGAGTCGGAGTCGTACTCGGAGTCGGAAATTTCGAAATTTTGAGTTTTTTATGTTTGCATATAATATGTAAAATTTGGCTATTGGCCGGATTGGTCGGTTGTAATATAATTGAAATTTTTAGTTGTAGTCGTTTTTTTGGTTAACGTTGGAGTCGGAGTCGTGTTTTTGGTAAATGGTAGAGTTGGAGTCAGTCATGTTTTTTTTTACGACTCCACAGACCTGATAGTTACAATTCCGCTTAATAACAATTAAGTTTAATTGATTAATAAGCAACCTTACGATATTTAGTCTGAATACGCTTCTGAAAGAGGCCAAACAATTTTCAATTGTTGTGACACAATCAGTGTAATAACCAGTGACGGCTGGTGACGGGGTGCTGGGGGTGCAAAGGGAAGAATCAACTATTTTTCCGTACTACGGAAGAGAAGCAGTTGGTATTGCGAACATCTGAATTGAAAGTCCATACTATAGAAGTATTTTAAAATCCAATGAATAGGAAAGAACTCTTGCAAAAATGGTTGAATCTTCCTTTGCACCCCCCAACACCCCGTCACGAGCCGTCACTGACTAATAACAAAGCTATCAAATTAAATATTCATATTAAAAATAAATGTCCACAAAAATACAGTCGGAAATTTATATTGATAAAAATATCCGATCTTGTGATGTCTGATGGCATATCTATTCTTCAAATACTTTCAAAGTATTTCGCGTTGTAATCGTGCATTTTACAGTTGTAGCATTATAGAAGGAGCAAACAAAAAACAAAAACAAAAAAAAAGAACTAGTGGATAACATTTCGGCCTCGGCAAAAAGCATCCAAGCAAGTTGCAAGCGGCCATTTTAAATTTTGACAGGTCGTTATTAGCCTGCCGGAAAAACCCCAACTGACAAACGCATACAGCTCAAGTTATTGCATAAGCGCTAATGAAAGTGTAGAAATTTGACAATTTGGCCTAATAATAAGGTGACCATTTTTTTTACAGTCAAAAGGTGCATAACAAATTAAAGAAAACATTTTATTTATAGTAGTTTGTATCTCGCGTCTCAAGTCTCTGCTCTCGTGCACTCGCATAGAGTGCGTTAGTTACGCGGAAATGCTTAATAGTGTGCGGCATTAGTTCTGCGAGAACAACCCTGCCTTGTACGCATGCGTCATACATGGGAATAATGGACAAAATAATATTTATTTATCACTAGCCGGTACCCGGCAAAATTTGCAATGCCACTCAAAGAAAGAAAGTGTTTGTGTTTATTGAAGTACTTTCAAAAGCAAATTATTTTAGATAAATAATTTCGATTTAATTTCATTTTCCGTTTGCTGTTTTTCTTTTGCCGATTGTCTATGGTACGACACACGCGCCACCTTTTAAAAGTTGTAATGTGCCTATAGCCTTTGCGCAAGTGCAACAATAAGTTGTCAAAATTAACGATATGACAGCACATACAATATGATAAAACATTGATTTTTATATAAAAGACCTACTGTAAGTTGATTTTACTTTGCCTATAACCTTCACGCAAGTGCAAGCAATAAGTTGACAAAGTGTTATCGCAATCAGATGAACGGTATGGCAACGCATAAAATACGAACAAGCAAACAAACACACATTGATTTTTATATGTAAGATGTATTTCAAATTGTCAGCAATAGCATATTTCAGGAGGTAATTTTCAAAACTGGACATTTCCAAAATTGTGTTTTTTTAACTGACGATGCTAGATAATTCTTCTGAGATCACCGCACATTATCTGATTTTCAAAACTAACAAAATCCAACGTTAAATCGTTGAAAACATCAGTTAAATATGTGACTAATTTTAGAAAGTGGACAAATCCAGGTAGGCTTATTTTAAAACTGAGACAAACCCATTTCAACCAATCACATCATCGCAAAGACACCTGCCATCTTGCTGATTTCCATACATTTGAAAGTTGACCAAAGAGACCACACGCTCGTCTTTCGCTGCCAAAAAAGCAGGAATTTACCTTATACCTAATCATAACACTTTTAACAATTATAATCAAAAAAACGCGTAGAAAAGGTTCCCACCCATCAAAGAAGAAAAGGTCAGTAAATTCAATTTTTTTTTAGGTTAGGGTTGCCACTTACCATACATGTATTATATCCAAAAAACAAATATTATTAAGTTAAAAATCCTACTTTTAAAAGAATAACAAATAAGAAGAAAAAGAAGAAGAAAAGAGATTCATTGAAGATGGTGGAAGTAATATTTCCTGTAACTGGGCATTCTTTTAAGCCACTGGATCGCGTACTTGATGTTATTGAGAAATCTTTTAGAAAGAAAAATACGATTGACCAGAAGAATACATGGACATTATTAAAAAGCATGCTACCATATTTAAGTTAGATGAAATAGACAACTGGTAAATTGCAAAACATTAATGGAAAGTAATAAAGAAAACAGTGCTGAAGGAGAAACTTTGGATAAAGCAAATATTTTACGCGAAGAATTTATTGTTGAATCTTGCGTTAGCGATTTAATTTAATTTATTTTGAATTTAAGCTTTTTCATTATCTGCTAAAAATATGTTATATTGCGCAACCCTGATATTAACATCCTAGTTTCCTAGGTTTCCATCTTTGTTATTAATGACGTTTTGTGAAAATTCTGACAGCTTTCTTTCGAAACTAAACAAATCCAGCTTCTTAATTTTCAAATCTTGACAAATCCAGATGTTACTTTCGAAACTAGACAAATCCACCTTTAAAATGCTTTTTTCTCTACATGCAAAAGTTTACATTTTTTTCACTGTATTTGTAATTCTTGATTTTTAAGAATATTGCTAGTAAACACAAACTAATGAGGAATAAGGAATGAAAATCTCTCATTTTCTCAGTTTGTCAAAAAGTGGATTTGTCCAGATTTGAAATTTAACTCCTGATTTACCGATGCGAAGAAAAGATTCGCTTGTGTTCGACTTATCAAGCCCCAGCGTCATACAAATGCGCATAGGCAGACACCCATTTTTCGTAAGATGATCATGAAACGATTCAGCCGCTCAGTCTCTCTTTTGAGAGAGAGTATTAAGAGAAAAAAGATGAGGTACAGAAAGCGCAAGTAATAAACGAATCGATCTCACATTTGTGCTTAAATTGCAATTGATGAAAACATCTCATAATTTGGTGGCCCCACCACCACCCGTCAAGCGGTTCAAGGCCGTCTTCCATAACGCTGTAAAATAAAAAATAACTAATTTACTAATGTATCTGGCCCGATACAGAGCTGCACGGAGTCGATATTTTAACCATGCAATATTTTGCATTAATTAAAGAAAATGTGACTTTCTCAGTAACTTATTGTAAGTAATAGAAAGTATGCTGTGCATCCGTATATTGAGAATTCACCGTCGTGATGACATTCCATGCTGCCCAATATGACAAATATCAATCACTTTTTTTCTTTAGAACTTTTAACGGATGATGGAAGAACGATATAAAATAGTAAAATTTTCATTTTAATATGCGCTAAAAATATCGATAATTTTATAACTTTTACCGATGCAGCCCTCGAACTATCTGGCCCTTCTCCCTAACAGGTTGTGCATCACTGGAATCGATGTTCAAAATTTCATACAAATAAAGCGGTTCCCTTTGTATTATTCTCTGTTTTATTTAATAGATAAATACGGACCAAAAATACAAATGTCAATTGACGGCCTGTAATATATTATAAAATAAATAGTTTATTCATTTCAGTGTTTGTATATTTTTATAAATGTTAAATTAGAGTCGGGCTCGTAGCTTAAATTAAAGTCATGAATAATGCATTGTATGGCCTGCAAGTTTTTAAATTACCGATAGAAATCTAAATTATACGAAATAGCGAATAGTACGAAAGTAGAACTTGTAAAAGTCGAGGACTGCCTTTGCACCAATTCCAAGTAAAATGCTTTTATACGACGCTGCAAAGCCTCCGATGGCGATGTGTATAGGCAGGCTTCGAGGCAGGCGGTGCGAAAAATGCATGAGTCGTAGATTTGGTGTATGACTGTGTTGAAGTATTACATCGAACCAATACTATGACACCGTCTGAGGTCATCTTTTTGAAGTGCCGCGTGGATTTTATTAGAGTCTGCATTGCGTTATCTCACATTGCGAGTTATATCACTCGATGCATTTATTCGCCATTATGATCTTCGAAATAAAATAATTATTAATGTACTGCCCGAGGCACCATTTTAACTTAAAAAATAAAAATTGCTCCAGTAAAATGTTCCCTATAATTCGAGAGGTAAGTAAGCTACGCGGAAAATTCAGAAACTAAGCCATCCAATCCAACAAATGTGTGGCTTAGTTTTTGTTTCGCTTAACATTTACATAAATACAATTATTATCATTCAATAATTTGCACTAATAGTTGGAGTAAAGTTTAATATAAAATTTAGATTATTCTACGTATTGTGTTACTAATTGTTACACGTGTTTCGCTTCTTTCAGAGGCATCTTCGGGCTTACTATGGCAAAGTTTGCTTAAGTAATAAAGCAAGTTGATTCTAATATTTTAAAATGATAAAATTACAAAAAATTAAGTTTGTGATTTATCCTTTCTACGGGAAGCAAGGAGGATCAAAAAAACAAAGAAAAAGAGAAAAGTTTAACTATTTATTATTAATGATACTCTGTTTGGAGTTTTATGCTATAATTATTCTCAGCTCTGAATTAAGATTCCACGAATATGCTCAGAAGCATCCTCCTATAAAATATGTCGTATACATATCTCTAACACCTAGCATAGTGATGCACAACCTGTGGCCCTGAATGACATTTCATGCGGTCCGCAATGAAAAATTTCAATTACCTTTTTTCTTCAGAACTCTTTACGGCCGATGGAAGAACAATATAAAACAATAATATTTCCAATTTTATATGCACTAAAAATATCGATAATTTAATCAGTTTTAACCATGCAGCCCTCGAACTATGTGAGAATAGAATATCTGACCCTTCTCCCAAAAAGGTTGCGCATCACTGGTCTAGCATGTATTGTTTGAATTCTAATCCATGTGCAGTTGAGCCTACAACAGATTTAAAGGGTGTTTTACAATTGCGGGATCGGTAGAGGGCAATTCTCTCATTGAGAGGTAGTTCTAAAGATATCAATTTATGCAGGGGTGAAACGTCATTAAAATTATTGTTATATAAGGCCGTTGCTAGTTCAAGAACTCTCAGTCATTAATTTATAGCTTAGATTTTATTGGCATCGAATAAAAAGTTACATAGAACTTATGTATTTTTAATTGCAGATATTTATTATTGCAATAAATATGCAGTCGGATATTCGGCTGGCAAAAATTTTGACTAGCTTAATAAATTTTATAGTTTAAAATGATATTCTGTTAATGAACAGATATAAAAATATTTGATTATCATGAATTTAAATGCGACTGTCAAAACTAAATGTTTGAATCGACCAAATATTATTCGTGTTAACCTATTTGAGTGTAAAAGTTTCGAAAAATGATTTTTTGCATGATGCATTTTTTTCAAATTATAATGTTACCTGCATATATCATTACTTTTAATCTTAAACACTCTCCTACGATCAATCTGCAGGTTGCATAATGCACTCAAAGCCTACTTTAATTAAAACAGTGTGTTTCAAAACATACAGAATGAGATGTCAATATTAATTTATTTTAAAGAAATATTTACATTTTTTTTTTTTTAAATATATTTTTGGAACAAACAAACGTACATATGTAATAACGTAATAAGCAGCGCGTTGTTTACATACTGTACGAGCATTAATCCAGTTTTTCACCTGTTTATCACAATGTGACCTTGACTCGTGCATCCTTGTAAATATATGATCTGTCCCCATATTAAGTCATTACTTTTTTTGTCCGATTGTTCGCGGAACGCATCTATCGCACAAAAGTGTGGAGGTTTAGGTGTTTACAATATTCGACTTGGTGTATATTTTATAAAATAATTTAAAATTTTTCATTTTTTGCCAATTATAAGGAAGAAAGTGAAAAGCTTCAAATTCTGTAAAAAGTGCCATCTTTAAATGAAAAAAATGTTTGATAAAACCAAACGAAAAATAAAAAGGTTTCGTGAGATTATGATATTAGAGCGAGAAGATGATTTATTTGTAATAACTTAATCTCTTCATTGCCGACCAGCGATATATCGCCAATATGATTTGTTACGAAAACGACCGTGCGGTGTTATTGCTTAGCACAGTCATGCAAAACATTTTTGGCAGAATGGCTAGCTTATCATTTCTCAGATTGCTCGAAAGCCACATGGGTAAAAGAGATTAAATTATCGTTATTTATGGCGCATATAAAATTGAAATTTTTATTTTCTTATTGTTCTTTCCTCATCCGTGGAAATGTGATTGATATTTGTCATATTGGGCCGCATGAAATGTCATTTCTAGCCACAGTTTGTGCATCACTGGTGTAGCTGACTTAATCCCCAAGCAAGTGTGATATGTAATGTGAGAACGGCACGTGCTAAAAAAAACCATGGATATCCCGTAGAAATAAATTTCAAGCAGTGTATGCACACAAACGCAACAAGTTCCACCACATCAATCAAAATCATCATCATCATCCAAAGAATGCCTCAAATAAAATATGTATTAATAATCAAAAATGTTATTTTCGTCAGTTTCATTCGAGTCACCCGGTAAAATTAAATTTAGTTTTGCGAACGGCGTATTTTTATTTGCCCGTAACAATCTACGCGCATACACTGCATTCGAAATAAATTATGTCTAGCTCAGATTTAAGTAGTTATGCAACCCGTAAATAATGATTTATGTGAATTAGAGGCCCACATAAATTATTCACATAAAAAGAATCGTTATTAATCTGTCAATTATAAAACTGCATTAAACTGAGGTCAACGAACAAAGGATTCAAGAATTTAAAAAAAGTTATATTGGGAAAAATAATGAGTTTTTGTGTTTTTTCCGCGACTGAAACTATGTAGAACCTGCAAAGCGGGCATTCAGTTTCCTGACGTTGATTCTATGTTGATTTATAGGGTGGTAACTATCTTGCTAAAAATCTCTCAACACAAGACTTTGAATGTAAAAACCAGTAGAATAAACCCTCTTATGGGTATAAAAATAAATAAAATGCATTTGCATAGTGATATATAAACATTAAAGATACTTTTTTTTTCTTTGCAGTAATAGTACATATGTTCGAATAATTAATCATTTGTTTTTTGAATATATTCGAATTTAGAACATTTGGTCGGAATTCTTAGTTAAAAGCATCCACTATGATTTCAGTACAAAATTTAGTCCACTATTTTATCTCCTTATCCGAGGGTTAATTAATATACATATTTAAGAGAAAATGGTTTAAAAAAGGAACTGGATCATTCAGTAATAAGGGTAGACAAAATTTGGTGAATCGAGGACGAGGCGCGAGCGAGCGAAATGGGAGCATAAAATAAAAATCATATGAGACTGTTCGTGTGGGATAAAAAGTGTCAGTTGATGACTGCGTTATAGCGAATATTTGAATAATATATATTATTAGAAACTGTGACTCAAATAGTCATTATTTTATCCCAATGAGATTTCAAAATACAACAGTTAATATTCATAAATCTTGTAGCTTAATTTAATATTCTCTTTGTTTATTTGTTCATAAAATGTGTTTTGGTAAAAAATACAACACACCGTGACTAACTTATTGTAGATGCATACAAATCATATCATATCATAACACGGAAAATTATGTTTGATTTGAAATACATCTCCAATTTGGATTTCAAAAAAAACACAACCCGCGCATATAGCAATTGCAGTTGGTATCCTCGTAAATATGTATGCATTAAATAAATATTTCGCAATATTTATGACACTATGCAGTCAGCCTTTAAAGGCATCGTCTATTAAGATGGCCTAGCTCTATGATTAGGGTTGCTACTAACTGTTTAATATCGGCAATATTCTATTAAAATAGGTAATGATAACATCTATTCACGTCACTTAATAAATCTATTTTTAGTTAAAAGCTTCTTAGTATTTGATGGATTAAGAACCATTTGAGATTCCTTTCTTTTTCTTTTCATTTTTTTTTACTATATGGTTACTTATATTTTTTTATTACAATTCGCAGGAATAACGTTACGCCAAATATGTATGTTAAATATAAACATTTAAATTTGATATTTAATTAATAAAACAAATTACTTCCAAACATTCAGTGGTGGGTAGAATAATCTAAACGGGAGTTTAGTTTATAGACGAGTAATAGTCATAGATGATAATACTGTCTCATATTTTTACATTTCAATAAAGAAACGTTTAACAAAGAACTGATTAAAATTCACTCACATATATTTTTTTTTTCCAGTTAGAGTTAGGATCCGACTCTGACTCCAACAATGACCAAAAACACGACTCCGACTCTGATTAAAAAAGGTTTAATTTTGTCAGGTGCTTTCTCCTCCCTTACCTGTTTATTTGTATTAAATAAAATATCAATCAACCAATCCAGCCAATATCCAAATTTGACATATTAAATATATGCAGACATAAAGAGGTGCCGCGACGACTCAGACTCCAACCAATCTAGCTAATTACCAAAGTTTTCATATAATACATGTTATATGCATAAATAAGAAGTTTAAACTTGCGACTCCGACTCCAGCCAAAACACCGTGAATCCACGACTCCAAACACAGCTATTATATATAGTTAGTAAACCCATCTTGCAAAGTCATTTGATCCAGGTCACGGGCATGAAAACACCACAGAAATCCACATCTTTGACGACAAATTTATGTTTAGTTAAACAATCATTGTGTGATGTTTTTCATTCGAACATGAACATGGCCACATGAAATGTCATTGCGGGCCGCAGGTTGTGTATCAAAAATTTAGAAGAAGGATTAAACGTAAGAGACAAAAATTCTTTGTACCTTTGCTTTAGATTTCAATTAAATGTTTAATTTAGACGATTTATTAAATGAGATAGATTTTCTTCTTTATCATACTATTTTTAAAAATCTGGAATATTTCTAGCTACTCACTGTAAAGCTCCCAATAGGGTTGCTGCTCAACCCTTGTTGGTGTTGGATCACGATATTGCGTATCCTTAAAATACGAAGTAGTCTATGTAGCATCTGCAAGCCCTGTTTACGGTGCATTCGCAGATGAAATGGCGAGTTTCCACCTACCCAAAGTCTTCGCTTCCCACAGCCAACGCGTTTTGGATAAATCTTCATGCTAAGAGACCGACAAATAATTTCGCAATGACGGCCGTCTAACGTCTTATGCTGCAACAATAAAGCATTATTATTATTTTAATAATACATAAAAATTGCAGTGAGCAGTGTCGAATTCGAACCTAAATACTATTTACTATCTTCTCAAACAGCAGACAGTATGGAGCAGAAAGAATATCTACATCGTGTTTTCAAATGTTTTTTTGTTGCTCCTGAGACACTCATCGTAAGAGAAATAGCTTTTGATATGATTTGCTTTCACTAAACTATTGAAATCCACTTTATCGTCGTTTTACCACCCGATTTTTTTGACGGCAGCGTTACTTTTTTACGCGATTCACTCGTTGTTGCGCGATTTGTTTACAGAAGAAATTGTGACCCTGCGTTCGAAGAAGTACTCTGCGCATAATCATGTGATGCTATTGATGACTCTGCTCTGAAATTTGTTTAAACACAATGAATGAATTAAATTCAGTGAATAGCTTTTAACTTAGCTTAGAATAGTTTCCCGGTCGTCAATTTTTTGACAGAGAGTTACTTTGTCAAATAATTACACTCCAGAATATTTTAAACGCTTATAAACATAACCCGAAGATGGAAATATTATTTTTGAATCGAAATGCATTGAAATGTTTCAGGCACTTATTAAATTATATATTAATAAGGTTTTTTTAACGTGACATTTTCTGGAACCATTGTATCGCATAAAAAAGGATTGAGTGTTCTTTCGAAGTGGCGTGTAAAAAGGGCAAAAAAGACGAATTCAGAATTCACGATCAACAGAACAAAATTTTGTAGATTCATAAGAGCGCACCAAATTTACTCCTCAGATTAATTATAAAGCTCGTAAGAACTGATATATTATGTCTATTCGCTTTTTTATCATTGATTGAATCGAATGATAGTTTGCCCCATTGACGAAGAGGTCTAAAAGCCCCCGGTGAAAACGGTGTTTTTTAATTGTCAGATTAAAATAAATTGTCATTTGATAATTTGTCTATAACTTTTAATGCTGTGCTATTTTTAGTAAGTCAATAATTTATGTAGAGTGCCACTCTGGTAAACTGCATTGATATAATAGGAAAAAGTGTTGCCAAATTAACAAAAGCCATAAATAAAATAACGATTTAAGCGGCACGTTTTTTAATATTACGCCCATTTCTTTTTTTTTTTGCTTGACTTTTTGTTCCTGACATGTAACGGAGATGCAGTTGTTAAATCTTTGCTTGTTTAGAAATGCGTGGGACACCTAAATAAATTTATATCTATTGTTTTGGATTAGATTAGTACTACGATATTGGGAACGGAATTTTCTTATGAAATAATTGAATCCTAGAAGCCCAAAATTTTTAATTCGAAAATGCTTCTCATTTAGGCCGACAGATATTTTTATTGCGTTTTTTACTTACACTATACACTCATCATGTGGAGCACATGGGCTCACAATGGAGCTTTTCGTAACAGATTTTTTATACGGGAACTGATAGATACAATAGAGAGATGGAAATGATATAATGGTTTGCTAATCGCTCTCGCTTAGCCCCGCTTTATTTTTTTTGTAACAATACGATAATATTGTGTATAAAATTAAATATTAATTAATCAATCAATCCGATATATTAAGCCTGAATATGCTTCATTGAAAATTGATAGTACGTGTTTGTCGTTACAGCACAACTACCTAACAAAGAAAGCCAAACCAACAATTACAAATTATATTGTATTCTGAAACTTCCATAAATAATGCCCGACACGTGCTATTAATTTGTATTAACTTAAGAAGCGGTATTATTATTTGATATATCAAAATAACGATTGAACGAAACATTAAAATGATGTTGAACGATTCAAATTGGCGAATTTCTGTAAAATCCCAAAGATTTTGCACGATTAAAAAGTCAAATGACGTCACCCAAAAAACTTGGCCTTGAGAAAGGATTCATTTCACGCAACAGTCGACCATTTTGTCACGACACATTAGCGCGTAAGTTTATTTTCGGTTGTTATGCGAAAGTGACGTTTGCATATTTCGAGCACGAATTTAAAACAATACCAGACATAGAAAGGACACGAAATAATAAAACTCAAGCTCGTTGTTATACTGTGTGAGTTTTCCGACAAAACAATTATTTTTTGTATGGGAATTTGGGCATATTGTTAAATTGTCGGGCACGCAATTTGCAGATTGCAATTTCTTGCTCGGCTCGTTTATTCTCGTATACAAAATAGCAACAAAATAGTTATGCTCTTTGAGAAACCATCGGTGCACAATAATACTGCAAAAAACATGCTAACGCGAATTTGAGCGGTCATCAACCATTGGAAGAGAGTCACACACCATCACATGTTTTAACCTTACAACAACCCAAAATTTCAAAAAAGATAAAGAAGTAGAATTCATTAATAAAGTATGTTAAAAATCACTTAGTTTAATATAACATGGAACGGTCAAAGCCGGTCAAAATACTTTTCCTTATCCAATTTCGCGAAAATGTTCAAAAATCTATGCAAAAGTTTTGGTTGTCTACTTTCACAATATTATGCAGTGTCAAACAAAATAACCCCAACATATATTTACTCTTTACAGAATAAAATACATGCTAAATGATATTATTATTTAAAATACATACTGATATGCGTTCTGCCAGCTTACGCGTCGTAAACTAACGAACGTGGATGTGAGATATCATAATGAAATTTGAGAAGCCTGATTTTGTCTAATCCCTTTATTCCAGCGATACATTCGATAAACGATGTTTGTTATTGTCGAAGCTTATCTAGAATTAGCACTGCATTTAAATTTAAAATATAAATAATTCATTGAAAGAATCGCACCAAAATGGCAGCGTGTGTACCGTACATCACGGGAACCTGCAGGGTTAATAGTTATGCAAGTGCCCAATTTGCTTCATGAACGGTACAAATACCAGAATGTTATCAGAATATCTATATATAAATTTGTCATACTCCACAATCATTTAAAATTCGATGCAAAATATTATTTTTTATCAAATGCCGTCGGGTAATATATTCACTTTCCAAACAAATATCTTGGTGCCCACTAAAAATCTAGCAATATTAAGAATTGTAAACTGAAGAATTTTATGAATGTTTTCTTATCAGTGACGCTGTAATCAATAAACCTAAACGATATTAGGTGTTTCAATAATGATTCTTTAGAATGTGCGTGAGGCTATTTTAAAATTCTGTCAGTTCAGGGAAGACGACATGACTCGGAAAGAAGTGATAATTATTCCTATCAATAACGCTGCGAATCGCGTGGTGGCCATGACAGAATAATCAATATGACATTATCCCGCACGTCACACTAGCGCCCTCACCAAACGCACAGCTTAAAATGTTCGTTCAATAGATGTTAGTACACACTACACAGATATGAAATGCATTTATGACATTGCTATGTAGATTCTTAAGACTTACTGTTACCCAAACTTAACTAATGGTTCTAGCCTCTACTACAACATTAATTACGTTTATACAATAAATAATGTGTGTTTGTTTGGCTGGCACATCTGTCCATTTCGATTCATGGCTTCACAAGTATATTCCAGGCATCTCGGTATAGATGCCTTTCTTTCTGTCTTTCCATAATCAGCCTCTCTGAACTTCTCTAGAATCTCTAGATGGTGTCCAACCATCTCTTTCGGGAGTGTCATTTGCTGAATCTTTTTCTTACATCTTGTGGACAGGTCAAGATTCATAGCATCTAGCAACAAGTAATCTAACCATTTGAGTCTTCTTGCCCTCGACACTTAAATTGGCACAGGAGCTAGAAACTTGTGAGTAAGCCAAGCCATATTTTATCTTTGGGGTTTCAAGTGTTATGCGAAGGATTATATTTAAAAAAACTTATATAGTTTTTTTCTTTTTTCTCCGTTAGGCTTCGGGTCACATATTGACTTATCAAGCAATCACGATATAATGTTAATACAAGTTAATCTTATAATAATTTGTAATAAAGTCGGCCGATTTCATATTTGACACTGACACCACAGCTAGGGTTTCCTATCCCGGTATCCTGAAGATTTTCAATACCTGGTGAATCCCGGGATTAGAAAATATAATCCAGAAATTTTCGGAATTGACTTGTCATCAATAAAAGCGTTATTTATTTCCATTAATGTGTCCTCATTTTAACAATGTGAAATTTTTATATTATATTATATTCAATCAAATATTTTCGCAATTCAGTAATGAATAAGCAACCGAAATTACTATTTTTAATAATACATTAACATGGCTAATATTTAATAAATATGAAAATTATCGACCATTAAAAAAATATTATAAATCCCGGAATCGACTTATTGCATCCCGAAGTCTCGGGATCAAAATTTTGGCCCGGGATTGGAAACCCTAACCACACCCTTACATTGATGAAAGAAGCTATATTTTTTTTTGATTTTATACGGTTGCTTACCCCTTCTACATGCGATTACAAAATCACGATTGCAATAAATTTGCTTGCTATTTTTTGTATCGCTGCGTTTTTCTATCGTTAGAGCAAGAATGCTAACAGTGGAAGAAGAATGATTTTATGATTGTATTTGACAGGCATACTTTTATGTCAGAGTGATTAAATTTCAACCCGGGTTCAATTACTGAAAGCTGGTTTAGCCAAATAAACTCAGTATTTTTTAATTATTAAAAAAATCAAAATTGTATATTGCAATATTATAGGTACATTGCCAGGGTTAAGAGTGGACCTTGTGTACCTATTTTAGAACTGGCTCTCAATTAATCTCTTTTATTTTACGTTTATAAATTAAAATAAGAATAAAAAAATGAGGGAAAAATAGTTGTAAGCCAATCGTGTATAAGGGTGCAGGTAAATCTTTGAGACTGAAAAACAAACACATCGTCTCATTGTAATTGAAAAATCTAAAAGTTTTTGAAGTCATTTAATGGAAAACCGATGCCCTGAAGGCATCACTAAACAACATGAATACAATTCAAAATCATACAACTGATTTTTCAAATGAAAAAATTAGCATTGAAAAATGATACACCGACAGTTCTCATACTTAGCCTACCTCCAATATATTATCATATTGGCTAACAATTAGTCCTTGATTATGGAATAATTTTAAGTTTCATCTCTTTTAAGCCGTCGATTCCTGAAACACATTTTTGTCAAGTAATGGAACGATAAATTTTCTTTAATTAGATAATTATACAATAAATATTTAAGTTAAAATTTTACCAACCATCATGTTGGGCAATCTTACATTGATGCTTGGTAACAAATTGCAACTTTTTTTAGAGATGTTCTTGAATAGTTGTCGTTTAAAGTTTTACTACTTGGGACGAAATTTACATTTTTTTTATTATACAAGCTTTTTATAGCAATTTTCGAAGACATGTGTTTTTAAAATGATTTAATGGTCTTTTAAAATCGCATTATAATAATAAAATAATTATAGGCATTGATCAATTCCATTATAATTTGACAATACGAGTTCCAAATTTCAAATGCATGCATACACCGTCAATTTACATGTGTGAGTAGCTAAATTCAAATTTGGAACAATTAAATCCGAATAAAATTAATTTAAGCGGCTTGGAACTGAATATTATCCTATCCGGAACAAGCAACGCGTTGCGACCTTGAGCGGCACTATACTAACACAGACTCCAAATGTGTGGCTCGAAAAACCAGATTTATTTTTGAAAAAAAACATAATTGGCGATTTGAACTATGATAAAAAAATAAATATATATGAGGTTTAAAGCCTAATGAAGATGACTTCTTAAATAACTAAAGCCATTTTTTAAGAATTCAAAAATTGGAAGGATTTACTATATAATCAAAACATATAAATAAATATACATAAATAAAAATTATCACAGGAAAATTTTATAGAATAAATCTGAAAATGTTCATGTTAACATATTAGTAATATTTTACTTTATCAAACTTTTCTAAAATGTCACCACTTATGGTGTCGTTGGGTAAATTGGTGCGTTTTTCTAATTCAACAAATTTCCTTTTAATTAATATGATTAAATAATGTTGTAAATTCTCGTGATGCGTGAAGCCGGTCCTAATCGTTGCAAAATATTTATTTTGGAAAGTGTAAGCAAGAGAATTTGAAGACTCGTCTTCAGACATGAAAAATGAAATTGTCATAATTTGAATAAAACATTCATGGGCGCTAACATTGTAAAAGTTAAGGAAGCGTTTGCGTAGACAGTTTCTACGCGGTGTAGCAAAACTTTGCAGTCAAAAAAAACTTAAAAATGCTATTATGTAAGTGTATTATACACTTCCAAACGTACATGCACTTATTTTAAGTGTAAACATTCTACGCTTGTTTGACTGTATCACACTTTGGGTTTGTATGTATTGGCTAGATTATTTTTTACATGTAGAAATCTTTAGCGGTTCACAGAATATTGCAGCAATGTGCGTGCGATGCGATACGTACGTGCATGCCGTGTCTGTGGTGGTGAGAATTTTTTAATGTGGGCTATAAAAAAGTTGCACCATTACTATTTGGGCATGCAATATAGAAGCGGTTTTCTAAATTGATATTATTCTTGACTCCAAACGTTGTAAATAGTAATCAAGCGCCATTTTATTTTTTTGCGTTATCCAACAAATGCTGCATTTTTATAATGCAATTTTTTATTTCTTTCGATTAAAAATTTATGGATTCCACATCAAATGATTTCACACTTGCCACTGGCACACACAATACATGACATAATACCGCATTAAAAATTGAATTACATAAATATCTAATAATATAAATATATAGTTTGTTTATTATGACAATCTTTGAGAAAAATCTCCTCTGTCATAGATTCATGTTCATCCGTGCACTTAGAATACCTGACGATGCCGAAAGGCGAAACCCATGTCATTCGTGACAAGCTCCATGAAAAATTACAAAATTCAAACGTTCAAATTTGATACTGAAATTATATCAGGCACCTTCAGTTGAAATCCTTAATTCTATAAATGAAAAAGAACATTAGTATTTTTGTGCTTTTTAAATTGAATCCTTAAATTAATAATTGAATATTTCAGATTACAGAAAAATAATTATATTATTTCTAGAGGAAAGGAAGTTTTATATTATTGTAATTAATTAATTAACTAAGATAATATCTTGAATGTGAAGTTTGTAAAGTACGCATAAACGAATGATCAACGCCAACTCGTGGTATGGAATGTTTCATAAATTTTGGATCCGAGTGATACCAGCATTTCCACCGATATTACTGAACCCTAAAACAAGTCAAAAAGTCAGTCGGCATCTATTAGCTAAAAAATCATTTTGATTGGACTCTCTTATCTACTTTCCTGATACATTTGCCTTTGAATCTATGAAGATTGCCGAAATATATATTATTAAGATTTTTATTCATGTATTTGTGATAGGTGATATAAACACTTATCTCAATGTGCAGCTACGTATATAATTCATGTGCCGTTTTGACACTAATAAGGTAGATACATATTCAACAAAAAATATTAAGCGGTGAAAAAAATGAGTTGTGGAGAAGGGGTCGCAGTTATCATTTATAATATTTTAGGCGGAGTTTTACTGCTTATATAATTAATTATGTGTTTTGGTGCATGCGGATTTACATATATGCTATCGTCAATATAAATATATATTCATCATGACAGGACTGTTCAAAAATTTGCATATTTGCGGAACACGTTCGCATTAGAAAAAATAGTGTTTCTTAACAGATGTTAACGACCCTTTATGGTCGTTTTGTAAATTCGAGGGAGAGGGTTTATTGCTAAACATATGGGGGGGAGGGAGGGGGGGCGCTACTAAAATGCAACACTACGATTATAATATTGAATATTTTGATTCAATTAGTCACCTGTATCAAACTATGTGACTCAGATGCGTTTTTTTTAACGTCAGTGTATCCGAGATAATCTGCATTAAAATCATTTTTGAAAAATGACAAGAGAAATTCGTTTTTTAAATTTATGGGTTGGCTATGCAAGATTTTACTGTGGTAAAGTAGGTGATGGTTTCAATATGGCAAACTGGTAATATTGTAAATCATCGACTTCGCGATATTTATTATTCAACCAATTTTCTTTATCATTCAACCAATTGATCAAGGCTTAATAAATACGTTTAAGAAGTATATCCTGCGAAATACATTTTGGCAAGCGGTTAGAGCACTGGCTCCCAGCCCATGGGTTGCCAACTTCTGCAGTCAACGAAAAAAATATTCACTATAGTGCATTTTCGTTGTTTTTTTATTACCTTATTAAAAATGCCTTTTACAATTGCATCAGGGTCACCATCCGAAAAAGGTTGGGAACCTATGGGCTAGAACTTTTGATGAGACATGAAGGAAAATCGATGTCCAATTTTTCAAGCTGTTCAAAGTATAAAAAACGCGTTTTTTCGACGGACTTGTAAGTCAAGGACTTACTGTACATTTTATACTAAACATTGTGTCCACCATCTTCCGATACGGTTTAGCATCATTCGTTCGCAGGGAAAAATCTTGAATCTTTGATAAGACGCATTTAATTGTGGAGAAGTATGTGAATAATTGTGACCTTCTGTGAAATAGGATCATTTTTTTAAGTATAACGGAACAGAGAGATGAATCAACCGAGAGTTAAATTAATATTGAATTTGCTGTGTCATTTTCTTTTTAAAGTATCGAACGGAAATAATAATTCCACCGAAAACATTCAAAAATGCAGAAATGGCAGCAAAGCAAAAAAAGACCGCTATCTCGATGCAAGATCTTCACCAGCCCGCCAACCGAATCAGCCGACCTCTTCGCTAAGTTGTTTTATTTTGTCGATACAGAACTAAGTATCTTTCTGTGGGAATGTGTACGAGAGACAAGCAATCAAAACTTTATTTGCTCATGTAATAAAAATGCATAATGATGTGATAATTATCATCTTAGAGGTCTAATATGCTATTACGGAGGTTTTTATAGCTGTGATTAAATGAATTCATCTTTTTCATCTGAAATATTAAGCAGGGTGCATAGTAAGTTGCAAAGTTGTATCATCTTCAACGTAGAGAATATTTCATAATGCGGCAGTTGAGCAAAATGCTTTATAATTAGTCTTTTCAGCGAATGTTATATTATTAAAGAATGCTGTTAGGAATTGATTAAAATTGAATCGTGTATTTCGAAAACGTTACGAGTAGAGACTCTTATTCATGTATAGATTACTCGATTCTCGATTACTCGAGTATTTTGAAAAATACTCGAGTAATACTCGTTATTTGTAAATGAAGTTTTTTTTCAAATTTTATTTTTTAAATGGTTTTGTCATTATTATGCTATGCGAAAATGTATTTTGGTACTTTTGCTTTAGGTCCTGCTAACTTATCTAATCAATGACAAGCTTCTAATGACAAGCGACAATTTATTTATCATCTGCATATAAATTTGAATTAATAATATATCTTTTAGTACATTTGAAACTACTCGAGTATACTCGAGTACTCGAGTATTTTTAAAATGCACTTCTTGATACTCGAGTAATTGGAGTCACATTATTCCATAAGTGCGTTAAGTATGCAAAAATCTTCAGAATACGTAACAGTCCATTTATGTACGTTATTAAAGCATTTAAGAGTACCATTGCAAAATGCATGTGCATGTTACGAATAGTGCTACAAAGTCTTGGATTCAAAATTACATGATGCATCAGAAACGGTAAAAAAAAAAAAGTTTGCTGCTCTAAACTCTAAAGGATGTAAAAAAACTTTGCCAGGAGCGAGATGATATTTAATTTCAATTAAAACGTCAGTAAAATTATCCCTCAATTCATGTATTTCGAAAACGTAACATGTCCACATCAGAAAAAGTGGATTTAATCAAAATATAAAACCTTAAAGAAAAAATCTTTCTTTCGTTTGAATACAAGAGTTTATCATAAAATATTAAATACATGAAAAATTTTCAGTAAAAATTTTACAGTAGAGATATTTTGAACAATTAATTACAAAAGTGTGACTTGTGTTGTTTTCAACATACACGACTCAATTATGCCTATCATTCCAGGGTCTGACTGCAAAGCCTGATGTGGTCCGTTTCTTTGCCAAAATCCATAAGTCTGTTGAAAAAGTCCTCGAGGCACCATTGAATATTTTAAAATTTCAAATAAATATATGTTTCTCATATTTAAGCATTTGATGTGATTAAGAATGCCAAATATTTGAATTTTATCTTTCTATATCTTATTTTAAGAATTATGTTCGAGCGCATTTGACTTTTTTTTGCTAGCTGCATATTTAAATTTGACATGCTGTTTTATAAGTATATACCGGTTTTAACTCGTGAAAGGCGAATCTTCTATAAATAATATATCTCAAATCTCAACGCCAAAAGACTGTGACAAAGAATTAAATAAAGTACATCGCTCCTTCAGGTTTATGGGAGATTTTATTTATCTGGACAACCAATATTATAAATATATTAAATCAATATTTATACAAAATCAATATCAAAAATAATATTTGATACAGAAATTTTGATTGATTAATCCAGGGGTTCTTAGCCCTAAACCCGCGCGCACATGTGCGCCCGCGGAACTATTATCGTGCGCCCTTTAAAAAGTATCAAGTGACGATAAAACTTAAAATTTATCAGATTTGTACTTTATTTATTGAAATTATTGTTTTTTTTTAGTATTTTTTATAATTATTTTGTAAAAGTAAATTAATAAATAGTGCATGGATGTAGCACATGTAAAACTTCACAGTAAGCAATGATAAAATAAATAAATATGAACTACTTGAGATTTGTTTGTTAAGAATCCGGCCTGCGCTCGTCATTGTTATCCAAAATCTCAATCTGCGCCCGGAGTCGCAAAAGGTTAAGAGACTCTGGATTTACCAAAAGACATGAAAAAATATGTATTATTTCAATACATATAGCAATACGCGTAAATAAATAACCAAGAGTTAGAATAAGGGAATATCTTTACTCCCAATCACCTCAGTTCAGCTTAGAATGATTGTTGTTGTTTCAATTCATATTTAAGTGGTTCTCTGTTTTTTATGAATATTTATAATGAATTATTTTTAAGCTTATTATATTTTTGAATACTTTATTTTTCAAATGGTATAAATTTAGGATTACCGATTAGTGTCTAGTTATTCGTAAGAGGTCGTTAGCATTTTAATTATGGTCAATTTGATTCCATCTACATATGTATAAATTGTATAATTATCTGGAAACTCATTGTCATATAAAGTCATTATTCTCACTGAAAAAAAGTAGCTCTGTTTTTTTTAATCTGCTTTTAAATCTTTAAAAAAATGTGGAATAAGTTTAAAAAAAATCTTAATTGATTGAAACAAAATGCGTTTTATATCAGTTAAAATCGTTCACGATGGGCGAAACCGGTCTTGATATCTACATAATATATGTGGAAGGAGTATAAAAATGTTATATTTATTAAAATAAAAATAAATTTCCAGCAAGAATCGATCTAAAAGTGATACAACTGTGTGGCAATTTACCGCGAGTTTTATTTGTTGGATTTGGCATTTAAAGGGTTTGCCAATATACAAACATCTATTCGCGCATGCTTTAATGCTAGCGAACTTGTTTCATAACAGGAACTGCGTACACGGGATATGCAAATAATATTTTTGTGTATTAGATTTTTGGCATTTAAAAAACTATTTCAAAGGCAAAACACTTTGAGCGCTGACAGCAGATTGCAACGAATCTCGCGCAGAGTGTGCTATTCTTAGTATCGATTTTTTTTACTATGTGCTTATCATAACACTTGCTAGGCCACGCAGTAACTATAGTCAATTATGCAATTGAAATAAATAGAATAATGGTGAAAATAGTATTGTATTTTTTAGTTTATGTAATACGTTTTTGATGAAAACTTTAGACTAATATGACATAAAGATTTTTTAGGCTAGTTTTTATGGGCTTATAACATACATGGGCATCTACCGGCCCGCGGGCCGGATCTGGCCTACCGGGCTATTTTGTCCAGCCCTTATACATCTGGACAAAATAATTCCAAAAGAAATTAATAGTTCCAGGGAGGATTTTTTTTTAAAACCATTTTCCTAGTCTATCAGCTCATACAAACAACACATATACAGTCGTGGCAATAGAAATCCGCGCACCTTCACAATTCTATTTATTTGCGAAAATTTCCTCGAAATCTTTACCGATTTCCATTTTTTTCCTTTCCAATTGTAAAGTAAACTAATAGCCATATTTTGAAAAGCATGTGAGATTTGAAGGCTTCAACGGCTGTTTCGGATTTCTTTTGGCGAGACTATAATTCTTATGGAGATGGACTGAGAGCACTAATAGAGCAATATGATACAAGGCTTGCTGACTTCCAAAACAAAGACTCCACATTCGCTATATTTGCTCGTCCGATTGATTCAGATGTAAAAAGCGTGCCAGCAAATTTACAGATGGAACTTATTGAGCTTTAAGGGGATTTATTGCTAAAGCCACAATTTAACAACATTGCTTTGACGGATTTTTATAAATTATATTTAGTGGATGAAAACATGCAGCACATTTTTTTCGAGGATGAAACACACTAAATCAAAAATTCGAACGAGGATAACAAATGAAAGTCTCGAAAATTCTATTCGATTATCCTTAAGCAATATCATCGCCAATATGGAGAGTCTTGTAATTCAAGTACAAGGCCAATCTTAATTATAAATAAAAAATATGTAAGATGTAGCAACGTGTTTTATTGAATTAAATATAATTTATGTGTAGTAATTTGGTCCGGCCCTTGACTCGAAGACGGAATGACAATCCGGCCCCCGACCTAGGAAAGGTTGCCCATGCCTGGCTTATAACGTTTGTGTATAGAAAGTTATACTTTTGACTCATATATTTATAATACATTATATAACATTGTTCCATTTTTATTATGACAAAAAATCGTTCGTAGAAAAATATCGCATCTTTATAAGCATCTCAATTTTTTTATATGATATAAATTCTGACATAATTGTCTCGTAAAAAAACCTGTGACTTTATTTATTTTGCAAAATGTTTTTTTTAACTCAAGAATCAACGTTTTTACTTGAGCGGGAATAAATTTATGGATACTTACAATATACATAGGTATAAGAAGTATAAGTCAGAGGGGATGGGTGGAATCTCCTGAAGGGTCATGTACCTTGGCCTCAGGATAGGTGTCTTTTCAATTAAAGTACGGCTATGTTCAATACTACACTTTAACTTTAAAAATACACTTTTTTTACATTAAAAAATGTACCAAAATCCACTCAAACTATGTAAGAGGGCTTTTATTCACGCTGTAATTACGTCAAATCTATTCAATAAGTTATTTTATGTTCCGTATTCCACAACATAACCGTTACAAGGTGTTGAATTTTTTTAAACATTTTTTCAAAATGCGTAGTACTAGAAAAGCGTCGGAATTAATTATGTTTTATTTTTTGTCAAGGCCTTTTCGTGTTAAAAATGAAGCTATAAATTCCACAAACCACTTATTTTAGTCTAAGAAGTAAACGCCAAGAAACTAATTTGCAAAAAAAAAATACAGTTCAAGGCTTTATTGTGAATTTCCGCCAAAACGTCAAATTGGTTTTTGGAATCAATAGTACATTCTCTTGTTATGAAGTTTTTCGTGTAATACTCCACGTTAGCATTTAATTTAAAAATCTCATTTAATAAGACATACATTATTTTTGATAATGTGAGAAATTTTCATAAAAATAGTTATAACCCATTTACACTATTCTTTTTATTCAAATCCCAAGGTAGGTACTAATTTCTAATGAAAATTAATTCAAAGAAACATGATATTAATGTGGGGAGGAGTATCTTGCGTCTCATGTGCTGGCTGCTCTCGTGCACTCTCATCACATGTACAGAGCGCGCGTACGATACACTAAAATGATTGATAGTGTGCGAGCAGGGAATCCGCGAGAACATTCCTGCTTAATGCGCATGCGTGTCTTGTCATACACAAATACGTCACTGGATGCAACGAATCGGCTCGGCTTAGAATCGATCAAATACGGAGATTTACAGATCAAATATCGAAAAGGAAGACATTTTTAATGGGAGGACAGAACTCAAAAAAGGAAGACAGTCCTCGCTAAAGGAAGACGGTTTGTCATCCCAGTAATATGAGTGGATATACAAATAATAATTAGTTTCACAAGTAAACGCATCTGTCTATTATCCATAAATACAATTTAGTATTCATTGTAAGTAGTTTGTATCTATACAAAAAGGACCCATATTGATTTCACACTACATGTAATAATTGAAATATTTTTACATTGACGATTGGCTAAGAGTAACTTTTAGAACGGCTATAACCTACATATAATAAATTATGACTTGTATATAATAAAGATGAATGATTTGTATAGAAAGAAAAATTGAGTAAGTGGGTTAAAAACGTAGTAAATCTACCATATTTATTTCAGTAGAGAACCGATTACAGAACCCTCGGTCCTGTATGAGGGTGGACTATTACAAAAAAATCAACACGTTGACATTAGAAAATCTAAAATTCCTATAGAAGTTTGTCAGTGCTAAGTGTGTAGTATAAAACAACATGTTCATTTTTATTTTAAATTTGAAATATGTAATTTATTTATTGCACACATATGTACATACATGTATGTTTATGGAAAGTAAATTGTTTTCAGCTGTACACTGTGTAAGAGGCATATTTCTCACGGGTGGTTTAGTTCCATTCAAAACTGGCTATCGCATGTGTTTTTTGTTGTTAAGTAATATCAGCTTAAACCCACAATGATATTACCTTAAAGACGTGACTTTCGATAACCTCAATTGAAGATACGAGCCCAAAACAATAGCAATGGGCGTGAGATAAAATTATTTTGCAACTTAGCATGTAGTGGTTTTTTGATATGCGTAAAAGCACACTCACACAAACATTCGATAAACCAACACATACCTTACTTCTTGCTATAATGCAGGATTTACCAACTTCTTTGTGAATGCATATGTACTCAGAATTCTAGAACGGTAAAATTTTTGTGTATATTTTTGAGACGTCGGAAATAAGAACACCAATACAATTGTTAAAAGGACTTCGAAAATCAACTACTAAAATGAACTAATGACATTGGAATATGACTAAGAAATTGTCAGGCTGCTTGTAACGGAAGAAACTTTTCATATATCGGATCCCAAGGAACAGGCGTTTGCAAAAGCAATAACGACAGACGCCCAGTTTAAGTGAATTACGATTAATAATTGCGAAATAAGAAAGTGTAGAACTAGGAATATTGAGTCTAATATTAATTTAAGAATTATTTATGAGAAAAATAACTGCGATATTCACTTTTTACTTGACAGTACTAAGTAGGGCTGTGGAGTCGGAGTCAGGATTTTTGGTCGGAGACGGAGTCGGAGTCGCGGCGTTTTTGCCGGACTCTCGTACTCAGAGTCGGAAGTTTTTTTTGCACAAAATATGTAAAGTTTGGCCATTAGTCGGATTGGTTGGTTAATATTTAATTGAATACACATAGCTAGGAAATATTGGAAAAAGCTTGACAAAATTAAATTTTCTTTAGTGGGAGTCGGAACTGAGTCACTGAGTTTTTGTTAAATGCTGGAGTCGGAGTCGGAGTCGTATATTATTTCGACTCCATAGGTTTCCACTGTATATATCTAATTTTACTTCACTTATATTTATTCACGGTTGAATGGCATCTCTCAATACTGTAATGAGTGTATTGGAATAAAGTACAATGGAATAAAAAAACTTTCTTCAAAACGAATAATTTCACCATGAAACACAAAAACGTCACTTACTTCTAAAATATCTTTTTTCCTAATACGCTTCAAATCTCATTTAACAGAATGTGAGACAATAACTCGACACTATTCAGACCTGATTCTATAAAATGGAACTCCGTCTAAATCAGTGGTCTCCAAAGCTCAATAAGGATGTGAGCACCTTTCAGAAAATGAAATTGTCTGATGAGCTACTTATATATGATGGCTTTGGAAGCAAAAAATTTTTTTGGAGTACAAGCTATAAGTCTATTTTAATGACGTTAAGTTCAATGCAACATTTTTAATTCACCTATATATATATAATAGTGTTAATAACATAATATTTATTATAAAACCCAGTCATTTTGCTACACTTTTTTAGATATTTAAATTATAAATGTTGATAATGATGCATTTTTAATATTGTTTTTTTAGCTCCTAAACGATTGATAAGATTTGATCGTAGCAAATGTATAAATATTGTAAAATATCCTAGGCGAGCTACTGAAAATGCCACCACGATCTACCGGTAGCTCGCGAGCGACCGTTTGGCGATCACTGGTATGAATCAATGTAGTTAATGAACATATTTGTAATGTAAGGTGTAAGTGAAGGTGAAAAGTGAATTAAAATCACATCCCATTGATAGCCTAAAACAGTATAAACAACATAATGCATTTGGTGACTTGTCATAAACCTTTTTTTACCTGTCATTCAAGTAATAATAACTCCTGATTAACATAAATATTTCCTTTAATAATATATGAATGTGATAAAAACTGATAAATAAAAATAATATTATTATTATATGCTGGCTATCATACCAAACATTATTTTGAGAAGAAAAACATAATAATAAAAAAAAATTTTCTCTTGAACTTCTTTATGTGTCGGCTCGTATTGATATGAAAATCGCTTATCTCCCTTTTTAAGTAGCGTAATTATAATAAAAAATAATTCGTTTATTATTATGCGGCTTAATTGCAATTTTTAAAAAAACAGTGTACTGAATAATTTATGTTTTTAAACTTTTATTTAGAATTAAGTGCAATTTTCGTATCTATATTTGTGATATTTACAAGAAATAGGTCAAACTTATTTGCCTCGATTAACAAAAATAATTATTCACTCACTTAAAAATCTGGTTATAGAATTACAAAAAACTTCAACCCGATATATATAAAAAGAATAAAATCGCAACCCGAAACGTGTGATTAAAAACCTACCAATCATCAAATAAAATAACACCACTAAGTTAGTTGACACATACCATACTAAGAATATTTTAACATCAAACATGTGTTTGATGAAAGCTTTAAGGCAGTGATGCACAACCTGCGACCCGAAATGACATTTGATGCGGCCCAGTATGACAATTATCAATCTTCTTTCTTTCTGCAGAACAAACTTTCACGTACGATGGAAAAACCATATAAAATAATAAAATTTTCAATTACTTATCCATTGAAAATAGCGATAATTTCATCACTTTTATCCATGCGGCCCTCGAACAATTTGAAAATTGATAAGCTGGCTAAAAAGGTTATGCATCACTCCTAGAAGGCATTTTTTTGACATTGATTAATTATTCCTCTCGGTTGTTTCCCCTTGATGAAAGCGTGTCATCGCTTTTCAGACTTGCCGCATTTAAGGGTGTCAATTTCAACTTAAAACTAGTCATCTCAATTCTAAATCAAAATATACCTTTAATGAGATTGGTAAATTGAGATTTATGTAGAACTAAAATAGATTGCTTTTTTTACCGTGCTTTAATGGATTTCTACCAAGTCAAGGCCTATTCAATCAATAAGATTGGCAATCCTTGTCGATTTTTTAAGGTATAAATATTTTCATTAAATTTATGTGTTAAAACAAGAATATAAATCTCAAAGAATTTTCGTTTAAATTATTTATATTTAATACACGACTCTCCACATTTGTATATTTTTGCCGGAATGAAGATGACAAATTATCCTAAAATATATTTTTTACAGATCAATAACATAAACGCGTAAAAATAAGTTGTTTTTCTGTTATTTTCGTTTATTTTGTGTAATAATTTTCTTAAACAAATTATAATTAAATAGTGATAACGTAATTAGCCCTCGAATCATTTTGATTAGAAATTTATAAATATGACTTAAATACTTAGTATCTATCAAAATTATCGCAAAGCATTTAATTAAAATAACTGTAATTATAATTACTTAAGTGAATAGTTTATCATTATTTTTGATTTATAATGTAGTTTTATACTCTTCCGAAATTCTGTGGTGTATTCTTATTTTTATATTTGTATTTTTTTTTCGTGTTCTTTATCAAATCATATGACGCAATAAAAAATGCTCTTTAATAGTTATTATACATAACAGTCAACCACCTGCAAGTGCCAGCTATAGTGTTGTCTATTATAAGGCGGCTTTCTACAGTTCTTGCGATAATCCCCCTTAGAGTGCTGTTTTCTACAAATCGTTAAATTTCCCAATTATGATATATCAAACATAAAAACTGCACTGCTGATATGCTTTTCATAAATATGTTAAATATATTAGTTAGAAAAGCAAATACTGTTCCACTGCATATTTGTGTTTACGGGCGGTGGTGGGAAAAACCAACTTGTGCACATTTGTGTTTGGTGGTATATTGTTTCTTTGCTGACAAACATAATTGCTTATTAAATATTTACGTAAATTTTTTAAAAAAAATATATATTTTTTCTACTAAACCTTTGTGTATAATTTATAAATACGTTTTACTTGAGGTATATCACGGAAATCTAATGTTGGTATGTCGTTGGAGATGAAAGGTTGCGGAACACTGAATTGAGAAGATTCTCCTGTGGACAGCATTAACAACTGAAGAATATAATATAAGCCCGAATTCGACATAAGCCATTCGTTCTGATTTCATGTTTTATTTGGTTGGCTGTATTTCATCGAATATTCGAAATACATTGTAATCTATAATTTTGTTTTAATGTTGAATATTTAATATGCTCCGAAAGTAAAAACTTTTTTTTTACAATTCAAAATAATAATTGACTGTTGATTTAAATTAAGATAATACCAGCATACATCACTGAAACTTGTGGTAATTCATTTAATTTCTCAAGATTAAAATACCACACAAATTAATCTAATACTTTTTTATGTCAAGTTTTCAATATCGAATAGAGTGAGCAAAAAAGATTTATAAAATGACAAGTAAACTTATGTATGCGTTAGTATAATTTTCAGTCAAAAATATTATAGTATGAATGACATATACATAATGTCCATCTGAAAATCTGAGCACTTGAATGCATAAGCAAGTTAGTTGACTTCTCCTAAATAATTTCTGTTTTATATTGTAATCTTATATATAGAACCGAAACGGCGTATGTATGTCTGTGGGTCTGTAATTCCATTTTGCATTGTTGGTCATTAAGTTGCCATAAAAACGAATATGAAAGAAAATATGTTTGATTTTTTTATCGGCGAAGACATTTAGTCAAAATGTAATAAATTAGTCTTCTACCGAACTTTTCCCGGCTTTTATTAATATAATAATGTTTATTTTTTACGTGAAGGTATTATTTTACATTTCTTTGACAGCAAATTAGATTTTTTCCTTGAATTTGGACATTTTAATGGGCGAGAATGGGTGCTATCATCAAATTAAATAAAGTTTGTGATTTAATTTTTACTCTATTTTGGATGTTAGATTTTGTGATATAATTATGTCGAATGATGTAACATTAAATAATTATTGGTGATTACAGACAAGACTAAATGTTTGGGAGAAAATATATAGTTATAATATAACAAACCGTCGCTTGATAAAACCAAAAGTCAAGTGACTTTGACAGCCCATAAATATAAAAATAATGCTATATTTGATAATTTATTTTTAATTTCAAGGTGAAAATTGCAATGTCGCTATGCAACAAATCTATATGCAAAAGTAACATTTAATCATTAAATATATTTATAAAATTGCATAAATCAAAGTGAGGAATTGAAGCACGGATAGAATGTAAAGAAGTATAGTAGAAGCGTATATACGTTTTATTTAATTATACGTACAAAATTTATCAACTGACAAGCTAAATTGGAATATGGTTCAAGGGAGAAGATTTTTAAACATTTTGAAACTATTATAGTAGCAAACGTCTTCAATTTAAATCCAATGTTTACTGTAGATTTGTAGATGATCATTCATAACAACAATTATGAATTAAATTTGAATCGTTTGAATTTTGTATGGCCCGGGTTTCACCTTTCGGCATCTTCAGGCATTTTAAGTGCACGGATGTACTTGTACTGACAAAAGTACAACATTCAAACGGTTCAAATTTGATATTGAAATTCCATCAAGCAATATCAGTCGAAATTCTTAATTTTATATTAGTGAATATTAAAAAAAATACCTAAATAAATTTTCATAATTTTTAATTTAAAAAATACTCATATACGGCAATGTATATATGTTTATCGCATGTGTTTAATGTATGCAATCGCAGGTTGTTGTAGATACAATAAGAGCTCGGATTGGAGGGTCCATTTATGGCGAGGGTTGCCACCCTTATGTACTAAAAACTGACACGTCCGCCTAGCGGAATGGGTAAAAATTATATGTATGCCGTACTTATGTGATACAGTGATCAGTGGTGAGATCATCATATAGATCAGGGGTTACCAACCTTTTTGTACCTTAGAGCACAATTTAAAACATCGGCAGGGCGGCGGGCCCCTCATATTTTTCAAAAGCAAAATTTGCTTTGAAAAAATATGTGAAAAATTGATAATAAATAAAATACAAAAAAAATATTTTTTAAATTATTGTTTATATATAAAATAAATATAAGTCAGTGTGATCTTTGGTTTTGCATTTTATTGGCCAGTGCCTTATTATTAGGGGAGTATGATGACGTTCCTGTTAACAAGCAATCATAAAGATGTTCATCGGTGAGTCGAGATCTATATTTTGATTTTATTAAATTCATTGTTGAAAATAATGATACCCAAAGGTATGTGGAACCAAAAAATGATTTAATCTTTTATGCCGCTTTTTTTAAAAATGGAAACTTTTTTCCAAGGAAGTCCTCATTTGATATTAAGGATTTTAACATAATTTCACTCTGAAGGTCCAAAATCTCTAACTCCAGTTCTTCTGCCTTTACTTGAACAAGTTCTGCAATATATGCAGCTATTTCCATTATATTCATTTGGCAAGTAAAAGGATTCTAGAGCTCTACTACTGGGTTACTCTAGCAGTGATCTATATAGATTTATGCAGACAAAGGAGTTCGAATTACGTAATTATTTAATTATTTTTTAAAATATTTTAGAAACTTATTCAAATATAATAAAATATATGAAAACTGAAATGGAAAATTGTTGTCGCGGTTGAATGGGAGTGGGCGCACACAAATCGGGGTTGGTAACCCCCGATATAGAATATTATAGGACTATGTAAATATCAAGAAAAATACACCAGTATAATAAAGAAATAAATATGGATGATTTTATTAGTCTATTCAATGTACCGTCGATTGCTAAAATATATAATTTTTTGAGACGAACGCTTGTATTTTTTGAAACAAAATTTAAATTTGGACATCACTTTATCCTAATGGTGCACCTTTTTTCACTTTCAAGGTGTTCACTGTGAATACTTGATGGAATGGTATTGTAATAAAAATGATAACATATTTTTGTTTTAATGATATTATCAGTTGATAATAAAGCTCGTGATGTCTGAAATCGGTCCTAATCTCAATAAATTCGATATGGAATATGTTCGAAAAAGGTGTTATTAAGTTTACTTAAATGGGACACATATTAATACATATTTCTGCTAAAACTGGTTGTTGATCATTCGCTCATCGCCTTTCTTCAGTCGAGGTAAGACAAAATGATGGAGATAATAAACTAATATTTATTGTAAGATCGATCCAATATTTTTTAGAACTCATCTCTTCGCGTAAAGACGTGATGTCATTCAAGCTCTAAAATAATGTTTTCCAGTTATCCATTATTTGAAAATTCAATTGGCATCATATTGCAGCTGCTTTGAACAAGATGTAGAAAAAACATTAAAGTAGGCTATGAATACGTTCGAGAGAAAATCGTTGGAAAAACGACGCTCGTAACTATTGTATATAAAAGCAACTAAAATGTATCTCTGTTGCCAGTACACCAGTGAAGTCCATACTCACACTAAGAAAGATTATTATTTATTATTTATAAAAAAATAACAAATAATATTACGAGATACATAACCAGTTCTACGCAGAGCATCCTTTATACATTTTTTTTAAAATTTTAGTTTGCGTAAAATTGACATCAATATTATTGAATACAGTTTGAAATGAGAGTAGAATGAAATCTATGTGATTTTTCATTTACAAAAAAAACGAAATGTGTCATACGTCACAGTGTATATATTTTTTTAACTTTGTCCGCTCCCAATGTGGAGTATGTGAACTCCTTATGGAGTTTATCTTGACATAAGCTTTCTAAGAGAATCGCTTATTACTAAGTTACTAGGAGAGTATGGATAGAAAGAGTAGGACCATGTCTCCAAAAAGAAATAAATAATTCGGTTAATAATAAGAAAATTGATTCAGTGTTAAGTATCTAATTTGAGTCGTTTGAGTTTTGCCGCTAACGACCCTGGTTTCTCATTTCGGCATCTTCAAGCATTTCAAGTGCACGAATGAAGTTGAACTGTTTCCAATCATGGAAAAGTACAAAATTCAATCGATTCAAATTTGATATTGAAAAACCCTTAGTCAAAATTCTAAATTGCTGACTATTTTTTTTTGTTTGTTATAAAGATTTTGTAACTATTTGGAATTAAGATATTAATAAAGGTTGTGGTTTGCAGTAATGAATTAACAACTACAACAAGGTTTATATACCCAGTGAGATTTGAATATTTGATTTATTTTTACTATTAACTAGCCGGTCACCGGCAAGCGTTGCAATGCCACTCAAAGAAAGAAAGTGTTTGTGTCTATTGAAGTGCTTTCGGATGCTCAATATTGTAGATACATAATTTCGATTTAATTTCTCTAACATTGATCGGTATTGATGAATTTTGCCGCTTGACAATTGCTGTTTGCCTTTTGCCGATTGTCTACACGCGCCACCTACCTACTGTAAGTTAATTGTACTATGTCTATAACCTTTGCCCAAGTGCAACAATAAGTTGTCAAAATGGACGGTATGGCATTTTATATAAAATACCTACTGCAAGTTGATTTTACTATGTATATTACCTTAAGCAATAAATTGACAAAGGTTTATCGCAATCGGATGAGCTGTATGGCAACGCATAAAATACGAACAAACATTGATCTTTATATATTAGATTTATCATTTTTGTTCTACCTCTTATTGTTATAGTATCCCGTTGTTTTATACGTCACTGTCCCACTAGTTCATTCATGCTTTCCAGAGTCAACTTGTAAAGAACTCCAAGCTCTCGTATGAGAGAATCAGTATTATATTCAGCTGCTATACCTATTATTGCGTATAACATTATATGGAAAACGAAAGTTTTCTC
This sequence comes from Himalopsyche kuldschensis, assembly GCA_028554975.1. Taxonomy (NCBI): domain Eukaryota; kingdom Metazoa; phylum Arthropoda; class Insecta; order Trichoptera; family Rhyacophilidae; genus Himalopsyche; species Himalopsyche kuldschensis. Next base: position 3,555,816 of record JAHFWI010000016.1, on the reverse strand, counting down.
GTATACAAACGCTTTGGATGTTTTCAGCCACACTATTATACACACGTAGCTATTCTAATACACGGTGTACTTGGTTAAGCGATACTATTTTAAATATAGAACACGTATTTTTACAAAAATGTTTTTAATAAATATCCTCCCTTTTTAATGCTTTTTTTATCGCATATGCCTACTGCATGTTACATATCTCAAAAAACTTTTAAGCCACCTCCCAAATCATTCATGAAAGTGCTTTAATCTATAATTATGAAAATACTAAGAAAATCGTAATCAATCTTTTATGATTGATTGAAACACTTTTCATTTTCTTTTATGCAGAGATATCACTTCCAATCATGTCCTAATCGCTTGTAAGGTGTTAATTGTAGATTTAAATAATTTAAAGCATTTGAAAACATTATATTGAAAACAAACGGTAATGCTATTAACAGAATCTGTCGAAGTATGTCGAACAAAAAACAGATTTTTATAATTTAGAACAAGTGAAGGTGCTTGATGGAATTACAATATCAAATTTGAATCGTCTTAACTGTTTTAGTTTACATTTGGATCGTTTCGGTTGTTTGAAACGACCTGGGTTTCACCTTCTGGCATCTTCGTGCATTTCAAGTGCATGGATGAACTTAAACTGATAAATCCGCATCGTTTGCGACAAAACTTAGAAAAAGTACACAATTCAAACGATTCAGATTTTTTTTCTGTTGAGTTTCGAAATAGTCTTATTCATGTGTCTTGATATTTGTTGGATCCTGGAAATTTCCAATTCGGAGAGTACTCGACCTGGTGACTGCAACATGAAACATTTTTCAGAAGGTCGAATGAACGCTTCGGATGCGTTATGATAACATCAGCAACTATTTTAGAAGAAATTACTAGTCTAACGACTGTTTTAGAATCTTTTGTAATTTCTGCTACGATAACGGAGCATCGAGTGAAAACACGTTTCCGGGAATGAAAGAATATTCTAACTTGTTACGTGATAACGTGTCGTATTTACGTTAAGTAAGAAATAGTTTGGTATGTATGGCAAAATTCGATGAGACTGCCAGCAAAAATACGGACGATTTTTATTCTATAATGTCTTTTTTAAGTCCTAATTTGAATAATATAGATAAGATAGACTATCAACTGTTTTTAGGCGCATATCGTAACACGAATGAAATTTATTTTAATAAACCTGTTTTTAATTTTAAACGTTTTTAGCAAAATGAAACTGTTTCCGAAAAACTGTAACTATTGAAATATAATATTACAAAATAGATTAAAATATTATTATAAATAAAAGAATAATGTAGATTAAGGCTACCAATTTTGAAATAAAGTTAAAACGGATTATCAGCAAGTGAAGCCGTTACTATTAACCTTTCAGACGCCCGTGCCGAGACATGCACGCGCTAGGCAATCTACATCCGCGTCTCCGTAAAGTACGATCTTCGCGCTGCCATTTTGGAACGATTATCTGTTGAAATATTTTTTTTCATTGTAATTAAAAGTAATCCCGTAATTGGTTAAGTTTCAATTCTAGCAAACATCGACTGTTAAATATATCACTGGAATAAAGAGATTTCCTTTCAGGCAAAATCAAAGTTCCCGCATTTCATCATGTTAACTCTCATTTACGTTAGTTAGTTTGCGACGAGTAAGCTAGTGGAACGCATATCCGTTATTTGCATCATTAATGGGATTTTTCATTGTTTGGTTAAATATAAATCTGTGACAACACAAAATTTTGCATAGTTTTTCGCACATTTACCCGAAATTGGATAGGATGAAGTATTTTGAACGCCTTCAATTGATGTCTCCTTTTTATGTCAGTGTTTGTTCAGCATATTTTTACAAATGAAATCTTCTGCCTTGGGCTGTATACCTGGTGTTTCAGTATGGGCTCTAATGCTCTGGTTAGTAAAATCTATTTTATATTTCGAGGCGCTATACCTAAACACAAAGCGCTTTATAAAACAACCACAACGTGTTTAGTTTTTAGATTTTCTGCTGTCTGCGCTTTGAAATTGCATTTTTGTGTAAAAAAAATCTCTTGAGAATTTTATAGAGCATGCGATAATGCAGTACGCGAACTTTCCCAATTTACAGAAACCAAAAATGGTGTTCGAAAACCTGCCGACTTACTGTCGTTGAATTGACCGTTAAAATCAAACTATCAATCGTGCTGATTATCCGATGATCCGTGACGATCTACGATCGGCGATTTCTCGTGGGTTTTTCCCGAATACTGCAGTATGCTCCAAAAATAATAGAATAAAGATAATCGATGCCAAACTAGACTTATTTTCTAAATGTGAATAACCTTCTATGAGACCGACTCATAGTCGTGACATAACGCTTTCTTTATCTGTAGAGCTCAGTTCGATTGAATAAATAACGTTAGGAAAAACGATTCTATCACAATGAGGGACAGTGTTAGTTAATATTTTGAATCAACGAAACCAGTTTGCTACCGTGCCTAGTTTATTTAAATAAGGATACAAAAAAAAATCTGGGCATAGAATAATTTGAGAGGTTTCAGTGGATAAAATACATTTCTTTACCCAAAGCAAATACAAACCTTGCACGTGTTCAGCCAAAGAAATTAAAAAAATAAAGCACGAATTCCCAACCTATGAGTCGCTGACTTATACAGTCAACAAAAAAACATATTCACGATAATACAGGGTAAAAGTATTTTCTTTGTTTTTTTAAATTACCTATTTTAAAAGGCCTTTTTTAATTGCATCGGGGTTGCGGGTCACATGGTTTTTATAAAAATGGGTCGCCACCCGAAAAAAGGTTGGGAACCTATGGAATAAAGTCCAATTGGACTTGTTTTATTTTTATTTATATGTATAGTATGAAAAAATCGCCGGATTGGTTGGTCCACACATAAATAGGAAAGGTAGGAATAAAGCTTTGTTTAGTTTGTCAATGTCGGAGTCGGCGATTTTTTTAACGACTCCACAGCCTTGATTTTTAGGACGACTTTGTACGGGAATATAAAATCAAATTACATACACTTTTAAGGCTCATTCACAAGGTTTTAAGCCTTGATAGAAAGTCGTGGCTTAAAAGTTTAAATGATATACATATCTACATAGCAATAAATTAACTGAAATTTTGATCACATACTTTTCGTTAGTGAATATAATATGTATGTAGGTGTAAAAATTTTAAAAAAAAGATACTGTGGTCACCGATCCGGCATTCGTTTGTTTTTAACTTTTTTTTTGTCGGAGTATAAAGGCGTTTTATTTTTTGCGTCATAACTTAAAAAGTTTAATGGTTAGTGGCGCCATTAAACTGCATTAGGCGCTAAATTGTGTTAAAATAATATGAAATGACGGAGCGTATGGCAACACTAGCGGAGCAGATATGAAAATGGAGTAATAATTTTCGACTCGCTCCATCCTACCACCTCTCCTTGATACCTAAATGTAACTAATATATAACTAAAAGCATACGAAGGGATTTGAGAATAGCAATGAAATTTTATTTATGACATTAATCTAGAAAAAACTATTGACAACCAAAAAAAAATCGAATTCTTTTTTTGAATCGTTTGAATTTTGTACTAACGTAGTAAAGCGTTGTCACTTACGGTAACGGCGTAGGTTCGCCAATTGAGGGGTGTAAAAGCATAACCGCCTCTATCCATATATTATCATTTTGAGATAATGATTGATTAATGATCCGGTTCTTCCGTTCTATGCCCTGAAATCTTCAAACCAACGAAAAATTATGTCTAAGCCATTTAAAATCGACATCGAAAATGACGATCAAATGCATAACCGCCTCTCTCCACCATATGTGAAGTTCAAAACCGCCACAATCTAAATGCACAAATCACGAGCCAGGGAACACTGACCTATCGCCCTCTCATCATACAAACGTTTTGTATTACCTTTGCAAATTATTCTAATATTATACTTGAAGATTAAAATAGTTTTTATTCTTCGTATATCAGTGTTTACGTGTTTGATCACCTTACGCACACGTTCACAAAATAATTTATGTATTTGTGTCCAATGATATGTGTGCTCATGGTGTTAACATTTCGTTCCACCCACGATATCTCAAATAATACTAGTTGTAGTGAGAGCGATTGATGAGATTGATGAGACTTTTCATATCCTGTCCTTCTACAATGAATAGAACGGGAGTAGCTGAATAGCGCTCAGTTTCAAAGCTTTTTTAATATCCCTTGGTAGAAATCTAAATCCTTTATAAAAAATATACACAAGCATAGCTTTTTTCCCCATTTAACGCGGTGGAACGGCGTTCCGGCACCTTTTTTCACAGGTTTCAAAATCAATTAGACGAAATTTCACTTAAATGATATTTGAATATATTTCTATTTAGTAAAAAGCTTGACATGAAGTCACCGGCACCTTTTTTTTCAAAAAAAAGCCCCGTAAACAAGGAATAAAAATTGTACGTTTGACCTAAGTGCATTTAACGTTTTTAATAATACATACACCGAATTCATTTTTTCGCGATACATTGGTTCCAAAAAGTTGCGTTGCTTAAAAATTATACTTTCATATATTATGATATATTTTAATTCTACATAAATTATTTTACATATTTGTTGATAGCTATTTCGGCTTACGCCCTTGTCAAAACTAATACATTGCTATTTTTCTTACCGTATTATAATGGAGTTCTACCAAGTAAATCCCTACTCAATCAATGATAAATTTGTACCGAAAAGAAAATATCGCGTGAAAAAGTATCAAAAATATATGAAGAAATAAAATTTTTTCTACAAATTCACGCAATTCATTTTTAATTGTATTTCTTTATGAATTATAAATATGTGTATGTACATGTACCATTGTATTAACTTATATGAGGTATTCGCTGCTAGTACGCAAGGTTAACAGCGAATATAATCGTTCGCTTTTTCTTCTGTAAAAAAAGAATTCGCAAGATAAACCGCGTAAAAACGAGTAAATCGCGTAAACAAAGTAACGGTGACGTCCAAAAAAATCACGTAAACTGAGCAATGGGTGTATATCAAAACAGCATCACGTACAATATATCATCAAGTGTTTATCACTAGCAGGAATTTGCCCCGTCAGCCGTGATATATAACTATGCCTGATAGATCCATCATTATTTTAATGTGTAAAAGTAATCACGTAAAACAACTGCCTGCAATCTACAACACAACAAAGAATTTTAATTCTCATTTAAAACTAAATGTGAATATTGCATTGAATTGCACCGCTCGGGATTAACTTTTCGCACAATTGCTTTTTATTATAATGTGATGTGTCTGCAATGCAAAAAAACTTACATATTTTATTACGTGAAATATAATTATTAAGTCTCTGGAGTTAGGCTAATTTCCGGTTGCATTTAACACGATTTATCATATACAGATTTTAATCTGTGCATTATTTTTAAGCAGTGGTAATCTTTACTAAATATATTACTATATCATGTTTTTATATTCAAAATAAGCAATGAAAAACTCCACTTTTTTGGTGTTAATTTATATGGGTTGAGATTTGAAATATTTTATTAACATATTAATGTTTCGGTATATTTTTTTTATGGAAAAGTTTCGTCTAAATATTCATGTTTTGCGTTATTCTTATTCAAGTTCTATCTAAGGTATGCCAAATATATAAAATCATCTCAATAAATATTCTCTTTTCAGTAAATTGCTGCAAAAAATATTTTTTTCTTCAATTGCAGTCTTCAAACTAGAAAATGTACATTCTCTGTTGTTTGCGACACCGTAATAATTGTAAATATTGTTTTCTTGTTTGTGGTTGACACACGAATTTTAATTAAACATTGATTTACTCCAAACTTGCATTTCCTACATAAAGTTTTTGCCAAAACTGCAACGATATTGTAGGCTATAATTACAATAGTGATTTCAATAAAATACAACATACAATCTTCACTAGATATTATAGCATAAAAGGAAATTACTAAAGTTATAACATAATGTCCGGTCCGTGGCGCAGTGGCAACGGTTTTGGCTTGCGTGCCGGACCGCCCGGTTTCGATTCCCGGTGCGAGCGGATTTTTTCAGTCGATAAATCTGTTCAAAGGCATGGGTGTTTGTGTTGTTGACAATCCCTTCCCACCTTTCCGACCCCAAAGAGTGACGCATGGTGACAGCGATTAGCTAATCACTAGTCCTGTCCTAGTCCTCATATCCTTTCCATCCCTACTCTCTTCGAAAAAGAGAGGTTGAGCAACTGAGTAACAAGCAGTTCTTGTAGAAAAACTTATGTTGAGATAAACTCCATACGGAGTCCATATGCTCCAGGTTGGGAGCGGACATGGTAAAAGAAAATAGCATAATTCAACCTGTTTTCTATTTTCTATTTTTTTTTTGGTTTTTATAATCACAACTAGGAAAAATACAGTAGTCCTCAAGGCAAAAGGACAAGTTTGAAATAACCCTTCTCAGTCTTATTCCCGCATATTTTCTAACTAAGAGGAACTTCTGCAGCGCCGGAAGTCGGTCAGATATCCGCGAAGGAAAATGATACCTACTACCCTGCTCCACTACTGCGGCGAGTCCCACTAACCCCGCAAGGCTGCGCGTGAGGCTCCACCCCGTCGACCGGTCGGGGAAGTCCCACGATTGGTCGAGCGCAGCCCTTCGTTACAAGGGGGTGTCAACCAAAGCGCACCCCCTGTGCTACGCGCCCGGAATCGAAGCTTTAGCGGTGCTACGACTCATCTCGAAACTCCCTCTCTGATTATTTTGCACGGCCTACGCGTATAACGTTTCAAAAAATCAAATAAGTCAGTATACATATACACATTTACAACGCATATATGTACACCTATACTCACTCCTGATGTAAATGGTTTATAATATTATATTTCTCATTATTTTATGATGAAGTTTTATTTTAACATAAACTGCATAATATGAACTGTTTATGTCATAAAATATTGTTAACCTTATTGGTGGAAAAATAGTTGAAAATAAATAAATGAAAACAAAACTTGCGATATATTTTAATTTAAAAACAACATTATTAAATAATTTCCAATTACCATACCACTAGCTGAGGAAAAGAAGTGATTTAATTTTCTGAAATATTTTCTTCTACTAACTTTGAACTTAAATGTATGCGTAACATATACACAACGAGGAAAATTATTTTAATATTTTCATAATTTAAACATTTTTTTTTAAATGTTTAATTAGCGAATGTAGCACTATGAACACGAGATTTTATACTTCCTAACTTTCATTTCTTAAATGTTGAATTCTAGAAAGTTCAACGTATCGAATTAAAGATTAATTACTTAACCAATATCAGTTCAGAGATAGTAATTTTGTATCCATTAATGCAAAGGTCGCCAAGCAGCGGCTCGCTTACTAAAATGAATTATCGCACACTTTAAATTGGTAAATGTTTAAGTTTTATGAAAATAGGTTAGTATTTTAATATAAAAAAATATATTTGCTATATTATGCTACTAGCGCTTTATTTGTTTTAGAAAAAATACAATATGGCGTTAGCCCGTCCGACTTTCTAGAACAGTCAGCGTGACCCTCGCACCAAAACGATTGGAGACCTCTTGCACGAGAGAAATGTATTTCACTTCACCACTTTAAAAAACCAATTAACAACTCTCGGCGTCAAATGTAATAGTAATTAAAACCTAAAAACTTATAAAAAATATTTGCGTCGAGTTTTCTAACAAAAAACCGCCGACTAGAAAATTGCATTATGTTCTTTTAGGAGATTAATTACTTTAAATAAAGTTTATGAGTCGAGATCGTCATAAAGTAGTCAATTTACAGGTGAGTACAATGAGCTTGCCATTAGTTATGGCTGCGGTATAGATAGACATCAGTTCGTAATAAGATCTGTCCACCTTCAAGCTTGAAGAGTGCACAATATTATTGAGCGTAAAATATAACCATTTTTTAAACCAAAACGGTTGCAGTCACCATACTTTCATATTCATCGCTCAGTACATATCCCAATCTACTGAAAGAACAACCCTTTTGATTGCTTGTAAATATCACTATTTATTCAACGTGAAAAATCTTCATTTCCCTGCATCATTCAAACATCATCTGCATCCTGCATCAAAAATTACTGATTCACATAAACAATATAAATTATTTACTTGAGAAGTCTCGTGTCTTGTATAGTTTTTATATTTAATAAAAATTCTAGACGAGTCAAAAATCATAGATAGGAAACTCCCATGGGCTGGGTCCAGCCTTCCACTAATTTCGGTCCGACCCTAAAACAACTGAACAAAGAAAACCAATTTAAATATTAGGTATGAAAATTTATGATAAATTTGATAATTGATGTTTTTTTAACCCTCGTATTATTTGAAACAATAAAAAAATATGCTTCCTTATAAAATATATTCGGAGCACGAAGCGGAGCTGGAGCAAGTATTTTGTGTCGGAGCGACTGAAAGAAGTGGTTGCGCCAGATTCCTGGGAAACACATTAGCTTTAAATTTTAGTGTGTGATTAGTTCGAGTTATATTATGTTATTTTCTTTAAAATTTTGAAAGTACGGTTTTTGGTCACCCTATTGGTCTTCTAAACGCTCTAATCGATAAACTATCCTGGTCAGCAGAGCGTAACTTGCATTACCTGGAAATTTCGCCAGAAACGTGCCAATGTGACAACAAATTTGTTGCTAATAAAGAATATTCTCATAGACAACTACTAACTCAATCATCTAGTTCGGATCAAAAGATATTCACAAGATTCAAAAGCGATGTACAAGATAGTAATATTATAACAAAAACATTATTTTGCATGAATTGTAGAAAATTAAACATACGAAAAGTAAGTATTTTGTTTACATTTTTCAAAATAACACGGTGAAAAAGTATTTAAGTTTCTACAGATATTATTCCTTATAAGACTGTTGGTAGCTATTTTGGCTCATGCCCTCATCCAAACCATATCGAAACTAAAATACTTTTTCCATTTTTTCCGCCGTAAAATAATAGAGGTCTACCAAGTAAATTCTCATGAAATCTATACATATATCAAGATCTTAATTCGCTAAGCACGAAGTGCGATGATGAAATTTATTCTAATGAAAATTTACTGAGAAAAACTCCATTCAATGAATGTTCGTATATATGTATATGCTTCACATTGAGAGCGAACATGATACAAGAAATAACACTATACATCGAGCGCAATATCTATTCAGTCTATATAATATTACCTTGAAGATAAAATGTTTTTTTTTCCTTTTTTGACATCAGTCACTTTCATATAAATTGATATACTTTTTATAGTTTTGTGGAGGGCTGTGTAGTCGGAGTCTTGGAGTCGGGGTTTTTCGGCCAGAGTCAGAGTCGTCGCGGCGTTTTGGCCGAAGTCGTACTCTGAGTCGGACTTTTGAAAAGTGTGAACTTTTTATTTTTGCATATAATATGTCAAATTTGGCCATATACGAAATTAAACTTTTTTTAGTCGGAGTTTTTACTCAATGTTTGAATCGGAGTCGGAATAGGTGTCGTGTTTTTGGTATATGCTTTTGTATTTTTTAACGACTCCACAGGCCCTGGTTTCGTCTGGTTTTGCATAGGGTATATATTATGATTCCCTCCTTTTATTTCTCTGCAACCCTCACGATCCTTAAAACGGGGCGTAGCAAAGACGACTACCTAACCGATAGTATTTTTCTAGCCCCATCATTTCACCCGTACCCTATCCGAAAAAGAGCTGGGCGTCTAAATTATAGATTTGCAATGTAAAACAACTTCTATTAGGGAATCCATTTGGAGTCCATATGCTCATATATAATTATTAAACCACTTTAAGTAGTTTACCTACCAGTGTCACTTATTCGCATGATTCAGTTGTCTCACATTCTACACCGAATTGCAAAACAAATTTTATTCAAGTATCTATAACAGTTTTCATAAAAGTTTATCGATCCACGAAGAATAAAGTGTGCTTACAGAATTTATATTAGGAAACTGTGAGTTTCCTTATATCACATATCGCTGTAAGCGTCTCTATAATTTTAAACGTTTTTTCTAAAATAATCAGTTTGAATGATAACATAATGTGTGATTTTTGGAACTCATAGCTACAATTATTATGTCAGGCGTTTTTTTACGTATACATTTTTTTTTCTGCTGATTTTATTTTTGCTTTTGAAGAAGACAAGTCTGTATCTATGCGGATGCTCAAATGCAAATAAACATATACTAATATACCCGCCTAACGTTTTTTAATGCGCAAATTCAACTAACTAACTGACTTATGCATGCGTGCAGGCTAATCCTCAAACCAGTATGCTAGTTTTTTCTTATCCGCTGCCATTGCACGATGAATTTTGCCTATGTCTGCTTAGGTAGGACTAAGCTGCAATTCTTTTTATAAACTTAACAAATATTTTGCACGCATAAGTGAAAAGACTTCTTCTGGTTTAGTGCTTAATTCAAATATAGAAACTCAAGCAGTAAGTTGACAGATAGTTTTTACATTTTATAATAACATTTAAAAAAAGAATGCCAAAAAACAAAGAAGCGTGAAAAGATTTATTCTATAATTTAGAATACTTAAGCCACAACGATTTCTTCAATTTAAAATTCATTTTTATATCAAAACCGAGAACATCATAAAGTCGTGACATTTTTTCTGTTTCGATTTTGCTTAAAAAATAATAATGTTTAACATCCTAGAGATCCAAATGGTACGAGAAAATGAAATAAAATAAACCATAAACCACAATTTCTATATGAAATTATTTCGACTTCCAAAAGAATATACATACATATTTATTGACGGATTTACTTAAAAACTTCGTCATAATTATTTCCATCATTCATTGAGTTCTCTTCGTTAAAAATAATCGATTTCAAAATAAATATGTACTTTCCAAATTGGTCCAATGATACTGTGCACGTTTAAACTGTCACAAACAATTTACATTCTTTTTCCAAAAATAGAATGATTTAATTATTTGAATTTGCATTGAGTTTTTATAATTCGAATTGATGTAATAGATATCTTAAAAATAAAATTCATTCTTTTTTCTGAATTTGTTCAAGTAATTTTAAAAGTTTTTTTTTTTACTAGCAACGTCATTTTTGCATTGCATTTTTTATGGCTAGACAGCTCGGGCGCCGATCGTCCAACGCAGCGGGCGCATTTTTTTCATCAAAGCAATAATTATTATCAGTTCGAATGGCACAAAGATTCTTTTCAGTGGGGTGAGGTGAAGGGGGAGGAATAAGGATCTTTTTTCGGCGAGTTCGTTCTCCGTCATTGCGCTTTTGGTTTTTTTTTATCGCTCGACATGCAGAAAATGTCTTCGTGCCGATGCCATAAAATGAAGGATGCTCACCTAGGAAGAAGGCGCTTTCAACATGCACTTTCAAGTTAATTTATTTTTTATTCTTCTGCTGCTAACCTTTATCAGGGTCTCAAATCATAATTTTCTCTCGCTGAAGTTTTATTCCATACTATTTTGGGTAGTGGCGGGTGATGACAAGAATATTAGGGAGTGCAAAAAAACTATTTCTACGAGAAATACACCTATAGATAAGAGCTGCATTAGAAAGAACTTAACCCTGTTTAATTATATTAAAAGTCAGGGCAAGCTATTCAATGCGTTTGGAAAACCTCGTCATAATTCGGCAATCTTTTCACGAGAGATTTCAGAATGGCTAAAAAATCTCAATTTAAATATTGCGTATTGCATGTTAAATCCTGGCGTGGCGTCACAAAAGATCTTTTTTCTGATCAATGTCTCAACTCTTTTTGGTTCATTACAGAAATGAACATCCTTGGCGTCTTCGTCTGACTTTGACAAACGTATTATTATTTTCACACTCTCTACGTCCAGAAGTCTGTGAATCTCGCTTCCTTCAATATTTTTATGGGAGCATGCAAGGAATTATAAATGACTTCATTGGTAAATTTATATCGCTTATTGCTTGAATATAAATGGGGAATCAGTGCACCATTGCACCATAACAGGAGCTGTCCCTGCTGTTTTAAAATAATGTGCCGCTTAAACTTACAATTAGCTGAGTTTTAAGCTTTATTTTATCAGGAAAAAGTTTTGGTTTGCCATTGAAAATTTGCACACTGAAATATGTTTAGAAAACTTAGAATTCCGAATTTTAATTTCGAATTCAGTAATATTTTTGAGAATCGTTGATTCTAACGCATGGCGCGACAAATTTATCTGTATTGTATCACTTACAATTCACGCGGTGGTTTTGTACACCGCTAAAATTCTAGTTTTGTCGCGACCTGCGCTATCTTAACCACTGCGTTACATCTTGCATTATGCGAGACGTACTGAACCACGACGTTTCATAGGCGAATGCGAACTTTATAAATGGCAATAAATAATTGCTCAAAAAGATAATTACGATTAAGCCAAGCTTAATGGGTTTTCGTAATATTTCAAATGCGTTTTAGCGTAAATGTTTAATTAAGTATATCTACGGGCATAGGATCTTTTTTGTGCACTGAAAGTACGCGGGAATGCTTTTCGCGGCATGATTTATTTTATTGCATTCGAGTTAAATGAATTAAATTTGTAGGCGAATATCAAAAACACTTAATACTTTGGAGGTATGGGAAAATTTTTGATGCCGCATTAGGACATTAAAATGATTAACGGCGCCGCCAAGTAATAGACAATTTTTCATAAGACCTAATTTACCATCATATGAAAATAATTTCAACAATTGACCATAATTAAATGTTTTTTATAACACATTCGAATTGTGGCCTAACGTTGCCTGTAACTTCTCCTGAAATTAAGCTATACTTATATTCCTCCTTATTTTTCATACAAATGTATCAATACAGTTGCAACAAAAAAAAAACAAGGGGTGCCAGATTTTGCGAAAACTGGTAGGAGCACCAAAATTTCAATGTTTTTAAGCCAAATAAATAAATTTGTAATTTAAATGATTTTATAAAACTTAATAATTATTCACATATGAGAAAGTTATATAGGTGAACCAAAATTAGATAAATTATTGACATTATACATTTGCATTTTGTCGGATAATTTGAATCATTCATTTTCATACGAATCTAATTAAAGTATGTATTATAATTTTGTTTATGAATACTTTTGCCATATCCGCTCCATATTCAGAGCATATAGCCGCCACACGGTGCCTCCAGAATTCTCTATCATCCCTCAACCTCTTCGCTTCCTCCCAGGTCATCCTGGCGATCTGCAGCTTCCCTGAGTATATCCTATGGATGGTCATCAGAGGCCTTCCGGAGCAGGGAGGATTCAGGCTCCCCTGGGGTATCCGAAGTACATGTCCAAGCCAGGTCCATCGTCGCCTTTTATTTTGTACGTAACAAGGGGCTGGTTTGTTACCGCAGGCATCTGTGTTTCTGAATATACATTATCTATGTTAATGATTTAAATTTAGAATTGATAACATATAATATATTGAAGAGATCTAGTCCATCTCGATATCCATAAGCCGTTTGCGTATCAAAGCTTCAATGCCCCTGCTCTTGTGAATAATGGTTTAATTTTCCATATTTCAAATGAAATAAATCAGTGTCATCTTAGTCTCTGCCTATGCTTACCTCTGTATATAGTTAGTGCGCATATACGATTTCTAAACTGTAAAAAGTTTCATAGTTATGAAAATTAAAAAAAAAAACAAAGAGAAAAAACCAGGGCTGTGGAGTCGGAGCTTTTTGGCCGGAGTCAGAGTCGTCGCGGCGATTTGGCCGGAGTCATATTCGGAGTCGGAAATTTAGAAAAGATTGAACTTTTTATTTTTGCATTTTATATGTAAAATTTGGCTTTTGGTCACATTGATATGGTTGATATTTAATTGAATACACATAAATAGGAAAATTAGGGGAAAAAAGATATTTCATATTTTATACATTTAAAAAAATATATATTTGGCATTACAGCTTGCCAATGCGCCAAATATTCTGTAGTCATACGAGATTAACTCGATGATAAGTAATAAATCAGGTGTGCACAAAATTTAACATACACCAGCCCAAGCTAATTGAAAAATCTGACTAATTGAACCCGTCGGACAAAGCTTTTAGACCACCCGACTATATCGAACTATTTTGGTCGGAGTCGTGGTTTTGGTAAAAGCTAGAGTCGGATTTTTTTTCACCGACTCCACAGCCCTGGAAAAAACTAAATTGTCGACAAAACAAAATACTTCAATATAACATAGGTTTTATCACTTTCCGTGGATTCGGAGATAACTGAATACTTTTGACACGTGTTTATTGAAACAGCATACCGAAAGTAAGTAAGAGAATGCTTTTTGAGGAGATGAAACACGTGTCACTATTTGCTACAAAATACTCTAAATAAAAAAAATGATTTAATCCAATTTTGAATACTAAATCTGTGGACTTTAACAGACCATCCATCGGGCTGACCATTAGCATTGCATTGCTTTTGAATAGATTCACACCTTCCCATTGCCACTATCGCGGTACGCGTATAAAGTGTTATATTTTTTAAAAACTTATATGGCAGCTATTAAAAATTACGATAATATTTATTGAATTTCTTTATCTATATAATACAGTGATGCACAACCTGAAAATATAACTCAACTGAAATGACATTTCATGCGGCCCAATATGACAAATGGATGCTGAATATAAAAAAAATGATATAATTTACACAAAAAATAACGATAATATATTCATTTTTAGCCATGCGGCCCTCAAACGATCTGAAAATTGATAAGCTGGCCCTTCGGCCAAAAAAATTTTGCATCACTGTTATAATCCATCTATCACCAGCTCTTTTAACATTGTAGACATTTTGAATGATGATATAATGTAACATTCTGAAAAAAAACAGAATTGCTAACATCATGCACGGTTTTTTCGTTATCATAATATTTTACAATCGTAAAAAAATACATAAAATTTACCTACAGTACTGTTAACAAAACAAAAAATGTAGATCGATTAAAATTCAGATAATAACATAGGAATATCTAAAATAAATCTAGGGTTTTATCCGAGTTGATTGATTTCAAGCCTTTGAATTAATACTAAATGATAGTAAGTGCTTGAATTATTAATAAATGACAATTATTTAAAGGGGTGCAACAATGATGAATTTGGAAGAAGAAGTTACTCATTTAAAATTGGCAAACTGTTAATTAAGCCGCGCTCTGCTATTTTATAATATTTCTATTTTCAAAAATCCCAATATTTATAGCAAACGCACTTAATTCATTGAATCTTGTTTACATAAAAGTTACATTTTAATAGCAATTTAGCTTATTGATCTACTTCTTTTATGTCAGTTCAAGTACATCCGTTCACTTGAAATGCCTGAAGATGCCGAAAGGCGAAACCCGGATCGTTAGTGACAAAACTCATGGAAAGTACAAATTTCAATCAATTCAAATTTAAGTGGAAGTTAAAAAAATGTGCTTTATTTTTTTTAATATGATCCCTTTCCATCAAGAAGTGATTGTTAACTAGTTAAAAGTTATTCCCAAAACAGTTGCAAATTGCATTTTTATTTAGCATTACTGTTTATCATTTTTTTTTTAAATAAATATGCACAGGATTTACAAGCTCGATAAGTTCCTGGGCTGACATTTAAATGTGTTTGCATAGCTTTGTTTGGCAAGAAAATGAAAAGGAATATTTTTAATTAATGAATGCAAGGTAGATGTTTCGTGTTTTAGCAAAAATTTTGCGCACGTACAGTCCTTTTATGGAGTACGGCCAGGATGTCTTCTAGATGCAATTCGCGATAGAAAAAATATCATAGACAATAATAGAGGAACGCTTTGATGGTCACAAGGGGTGAAGCAGCAGGGGACCCTTAAAGCGCGTTTTGATTGCGGTGTACGGTCAGTGACCTGTACCTAGCCTCCCCCCTCCTTCTTCTCCAGAATCAGTTTGCACCAATGCACGCAGTACGCCTCTGAGAATTTTGGGAATAGTCAAATCCAGGGCTGTTCAATACAACGCCAATCAGTGCAACATTAGGAAAATCTAAAAAGTACTGCAAAACTTTCACATAATTTTATTTTTCGGTGGGAAAAAGCAATGTATTTTAGTTCCACAAAAAAAATACATTGATATCTTTTTTTATTTAATAATTGACAAATATTTGGCACTAAAGTGAATTCCAATGTGCCAAATATTTTCAAATGTGAAAGTTATGCCAGATAAAATAGATAATTTTTTTTTATGTATCAGCCGAGAACAACTCAACAAAAAAGACATGAAATCTTAGATATGGATCGAAGATCTCTTTTTAAATTGAAAAAATATGACCTTGACGGGATTTGAAACAAGACCCATCTGATGACTAAGCTTGATGACTTGCCACTAAAGACCGTAGAGACCAAAAATATGACATAATAGAGTTCTAGCAAGTGAATTCAATTCGATTAATACTTTTATTTCATTTACGTATTTGTATAGTTTGACCTAGAGGTCTGCACGGGCTTTGGCTTTACCCTTTACTTTTATTTATTTACTCATTGTTTTGCAATGTGAAAAAAGATTAAGACATTGAAAGAAAAAAATATATAGTTTACAGATATGTGAAAAAAATACATTGGAAATTGGCAAAAAAGTGAACCGAGTGATTTCTGACAAAATCACGTATTATGCATAAAAAATTGAACTCGTCTGAACTCACTCACGTTCATGTGAAATATATCAATATCCGAAGCAATACCTCTTAAAATCGCTAAAACTCTTCCCAGTGGCATTCCCATTGATGACTTGATCGATTTTCGGTGGCGGGCCGTAGTTTCAATGCCTCTGGCCAAGTCATTGAAGAACTCGTCGATTTTTTTTCGCGTCTGCATCAATCCGTCAAGGTTAACTGACTGGATGGCGTTTTTGATGGCGCATAGACAACGCAGTCTGCGGCAGAGAGGAAAAAAACCGCACTCAAATTTCATTTTGAAGCATTGATTTATCAGCAGCGCAGCTAGAGTATGCCTATCGGGTCAACTCAGTTTCAACTGACGTCGCGCAGACCCGCATTCAGAAAACAATGAAAATGTACATTTAATAAAAATTTACTTGATTATCGTCTTCTTAACCACATCAGCTCCCAATATGACATCCTGCATGCTCCCAGTTTTAACCTACGTGATCGTAACCAAAACCAAACAATTTTTTTTAACAGAACTTGTTTGTCTTTTGACCGCCAGTGGCAAGGGCTGCTCAGCTGATCAATGCCTCTTAAAGTGGACATTTTCAGCAGTGAACTTGGTGCTTTATTTTTACAATTTTGATTTTTTATGTCATTAATACGTTTCGTGTATGTTATTTTGTGCGAATATCTGTTTTTTTATATTCCGTTGTGTATTTTGATGTATATATTTGTTTTGTATTTGTCATATGCATGTCACATTGGCGTCAACTTTTATGCCCTGTATAGTAATTTTCTCCGAAAAATATAAAAAATATTGAGAAAATAGAGATCTAATGGAGCTTATCACAACAAAAGTTTTTATACCAATCAGTTTTTCAACACTTTTTTCAGGAAGAATAAAGCGAGGGCCAAGACATGACTAGTGTTCATCAAATATCTCCCACAATCTGAGGATTGGGTTGGGGGAATATCAAAGACATCGATTGAAAAGAAAATTTGAGTCGGAGTTCGCCTTTTGTCATCTTTATGCATTCAAAGTGAACTATACTTAACTTGACTTAACTTTTGTCAACAACTATGTATATATTACTGGAGTTCAGTCAATTTTAAAATTACTAGCAATATTGATATAATTGAGGATTTCGACTGAAGGTGATTGATGGTACTTCAATGACAAATATTAATCTCTTGAATTTTGTACTTTTCCTTTAGTTTTGTCGCGAACGTCCCGTGTTTCGCCGTTTTTCATCTGTATGCATTTCAAGTGGAGTGTGGTATAATACCTGTATATAAGCGATACAAACTATTAACTACGCATCAGCTCAAGTTAATTTCTGCACTTAAATTACTCGTTTTAAATTCCATCAAGCATCTTCAGTCAAAAGCCTCGAACGAAAATCGGTAAATGAAACTGCCAACGACGACAACCTCTCGTTTGAACCGTCATATATCGATATTAAATGCAAGTATGCATATATATACAGTAGAACCTCGATTATCCGGATTGGTCAAAATTAACAAAAATATTACAAATTTGCTGATATACACGTGGCGAATTGCCTCCACTGTTTACGGAATGCAGTCTTAATATCTTGATCGTTGCATTTGTTCTAAAATAAGTCCTGTGTAAAATACGGGTCAGTCATTGTCCAAATTCAACACGCATTGAACGTTTTTTTCTTGAAAAATTGATCACGATTTAAATATTTATTTTTAATATTACCGATATACCAACGAAAAGAAAACGTGTCATAGTTTCATTTAAAGACCAATTGAATATAAACAATCGATACTTTTTTTGTCTAGTAAATATGGTGTCGGAACGTCAATGATCTCGGATATAAAAGTGAAAAAATCTTGAAGTATACCAATTGTTTAATGTCAGAAGATCGAAGCTCAGAGCTTAAAGTTATGAAAACCTTACGAAATTAATAAGCTGAAGAGTGTATTTTTATGTGTTTCATACAAAGACGATCATCTGGGCAGTAAATATCTGGTCCATTAGTATGTTGAAAAGCAATATTTTACAATTACAAGATTAAATGGAGATTCCACCTCCAAAGCAAGCTCGAGCTGGCTTGAAAAATTCAAAGAACGGCATGGTATCAGGGAACTTGAGAGTCACGAAAAGTGCTATTCAAGACAACTTAACTTATGTGTCTTAAAAGTATTCGTGATTTCGCAGCATCGAAAAGAAAAGCTGGCTTTAAGCAGAAATCGATAATTGATTTTTTCAATAAAAAATAATTAATTATTCTAACGGAACTTACAGGATGGGGAGAAAGGTTAAAAGATCTCGGTTTCTCTTGGCCAAACTCTATCCCAGGACTTTCACGCATATTTATGCCCTATGATTTTAGTGTGAAAAAGCTAATCGACGCAAAGCGTTCGGGCCTTAAACTGAATTTCGACGCAAAGTGGTCGCGGATGACTTGGACGAGAGACGTCGTTTCTAGTCGGTTATATGATTTTATAACATTTTACTGAATTTATTCGCGTTATATTAATCGTTTAGGTCCTATTATCATTGATTGAGGTGATAATAAGATGGTTCGAGAGACTATTATCAGGCGGTATCAGTATTAATCTAAAGAAATACGAATGATTTATACTGAATATACTTGTCTTTTCCTGACAATTATGATTTTTTCGACTATCCAGATTTTGTCCTTATCCGGACTATTTTAATCCCCAATTAGTCCGGATAATCGAGGTTCTGCCTGTACGCTATTTACTTTTTGCATTTAAAAAAAAGTTGATTATTGAAAAAAAGTATTAAATTATTCACAGATTGAGTATGTGTTATAGAATTGAAGCATATATAAAAACTAGTTTTAAAATGTTAACTTATAGTCAAAATGTTTTTATGAAAATAATATATAACGATAAAACTATTCTGGAAATCAATGTCACAAATTTTTCACGTTTTACGTGATTTGAATATCAAAATATTTTAAAATGAATATGTTATTAATTACTAGAGTTGAATCACCCAGAATAAAGCTTGAATTTCTTCAATATAAATAAGTGAACATCAATTAATAGTAAAAATGCATTTTCTTAAATCCCAGTGCCGACTCTGGTATGAAACGTTCGTAACATCGTTTGGATAATTGCAATCATTGTTGCGCGATTCATATCGCACTCAAATTTTGAAGGCTTTCGTGATAGGATTAAATATTAATTTTGATTTTTTTGTTCCAAACGATGGATGCACTGATGACTGATACTAAATAAACCACTGGAATCAAATTATCAGAAACAAACATTAAAAAACTCCGTCTAAACAAATTATGTTGCAAATTTTATTTAAAAAAATCAATTGATATCGAGATATTTATCGTAGCTGTATAATTGCAGCGTTCCCATCTTGATAAAAAAAATAATTATTGAGTTTTTTCTTGATATATGCACTTTGATACAGAGGTTCTTTAATAAATACGAGAATTCAGAAAAAACAGTGAAATATGTCTACAATATTTTATTAGTATAGATTATTGCCATCCTATAAACTCATCTATATCCAAGACCTCAAATATTTTATAGAAAAGATTAGGTTTGATTTTTCCAGCACCGAAGCTGGAATTTCTGACATTCAAGCGGAACCTTTCCCGCAAGGCTACACAGCTGGAAACATATGACTAATGACACCTTCGTATAATTCACCGACTCCATTCAATATATTTTGAATAGCCACATAAGACATTCTTTTACTTATCCCCATTAATTTTAATTGCCAGGTCCGTGGAGCAATGGTCAACGTCGTTGGCTACCGTTTCGGACCACCCGGGTTCGATTCCCGGTACAAGCAGAATTTTTCAGTCTATAAATCGATTCTGCTTAGGAGAAATGGGTGTTTGTGCTGTTAAATTCGTTCGTACCTTTCCAATCCCAAAGAGCGACGCATAGTGACAGCGATCAGATAACCACTAGTCGTGTCCTAGTCCTCGTATCCTTTCAATCCCTTCACTCTTCGAAAAAGAGACGTCGAGCAACTGAGTAACAAAAACATATGTTGAAATAAACTCCGTGAGGAGTCTATATGCTCCAAGTTGGGAGCGAACATGGTTACAAATTTTTTATTGGATTAGGACCGGTAGCGCTCATCGCGAACATTTTCAACGGATGAAAATTAAAGTTGAACTCAGTTGAAAATGCTTGCAATGAGCAAACTCAGTCCTGATCCAAATACATTTTATGTGGATTGAGTAAAAAAAATGTCTTAGAATTTTTTAATATAATGCCATTCCAAGTATTGACAGTGAATAAATATCTTCAAGGTGAACAATTCAATATAATTTTGAAGTAGAAACAGAGCCTTAAATGTATAATCGAATTTGTAAGAGAACTCAATCATGAATAGGACAATTGCACCGTTACCACTTATTTATAGATATCTGTCTAACAGATTTTTAGCTGCCAATTAGTTAAGCAGGCCACGCTTCGATTTAGGGCAGTAGCGAATTGATGAAAAATAGCCTAATCATTGCAGTGGTTGAACAAATTACGACACGGTAATGGATTAAGAAGATGATTAAATTAATTAAGGAGTGCATGTTAAATTGTGAATCCGTATATTACTCAAACTATCTGTTCGTATTGTGAAGTAAAGGGATTCTAAATTAAGCATTTCAATAAAATATTTTCTTTAGTAGTATTGTCACTCAACCCTTCTTTTTGATCGGCTAAGGCCGCTAAGGGCACGAGAGCGTGGTTTCAAAAGAATTGGTAATTAGTTATCGCCCCCTATTAACGTAGTTTTATTTTTATTAAATCTTTAAGAATGTATAAAAAACATATAATATTCCATCCTCCGATTTACGCTGTAGTTAAGCGTAATTCACAAACCCGCGTAAATTGAAACCGTGTATGAAAAGGCAATGTATTCATAACATAGGTTCCATATTATTAAATTTGAAAAATACCTAAAAATCTGTGTCTGAGTTTTTGCGAACTTACAATTCTTGATGCACAATATAATGCATACGAATTATTCAATTTTCAGTGTCTTTGTTGACAAATTAACTTGTAAAAACACATTTTTACTAAACATCAATATTAACTATGAAGCTGTTGGTGGCCGCAGCAAAATCCTCTGGTGGCCGAATGTGGCCACCGTGGCCGTACATGAGGACCACTGTTATAAACTATTAGTCTCGTACTATATTTAAAAAATCCGCCTTCATTGACTATATTTCGATTTTCTTAAATTCTTTGTATTCAGAGCACGTTCCATATTTGTTCCATGTTCCATATTATACACCCATATAAAATCAAATTTTTCTTTATTTAAATACTCTCGAAATTAAATTAAATTAAACTCTCCGACGCGGTTCTAATAAAAAACAAACCGTACTTAGTTGAAACATAGACAATAAAAATTATTTACAGTGTTATAAGTATGCAATTTGAATGTTAAATTATTTATGAGAAGGCAGGCTACTAATTTGTCAAATAATTTTAAAGTACCGTTTGTAGATAGATAGATGGCTGTAACTAAAGAAAAATACTGACCTCAGAAAATGAAAAAAAATCTTTAAATTGTATAACACGCTATTATAAGCGTCACACTTTGTGATCACGATTAGACAGTTTTTTTATTATTATTTTTTGACTCTCATATTGAGAGTGGCGTGCTCGCGGGAGGGTCAGGAAAAAATACATCGACCATCGTAAATAAACTTATTTCATAAATATTATGCTGGCGTACTGAATGCAAGCGGTGTGCATATTTTGCAAGACATGCGTTTCAGACTTTTTATAATAAGACAAAAGATATCGTCTCTTCCATTACAAAATTGATATCTGCAAAATATACGCTCTCGATTTCGTTGTATTACTAGTTATCACTAGTTGTATATAACTAGCACTATTCTGTTATTATATTGGCAGAAAGATTTTTTCCTCAATGATTATATTTTTTCAAATAGATGTTGGGTTCTAGTTGTCGCTCGTCAAAACGGAATCGTGTTGATTTAAAACATTTTTCCATTCCGTTTTTTTCTGTCAGGCGTCGTTTGTTTGTTACATCAGCGATTATTGTTTTCAAGATTGTGCGCAAAAAACTGGTGCACATTATTTAGAATTAATGATCAATATGAGCTATTTTTTGCACATTCTATGTTAAGTTGTGCGCGCGCAATTTTCTTTTGAAAATGCATGTTCTTATAAATAGTATTTTTTTAACATTGGACATTTTCGAGGAATCGTGGACATGATTTGTTTGTTCTTTCAATGGGTAGAAGCAGTCTGCCAATGAGGATGCCTCTAGGAAGAGTCCTAACGATTTTAAAGGACATTGCAGTGAGTTCAGAGTGAGTTCATACGAGTACTCTTTTATATGAATAAAAATGTGTTTTTTATTTTTTTCTCTCTCTTCTGATGACGACAATGTTTCACAATCCAAAAGTAATAAACTTATTATATTTTAATTTTACACACATTTATAAATAAATAAATTCATATGTGTATTTTTTTACATTTATTTTTCAAATGCATCATGGCGCATTGGCATCAGCTGTAATGCCATGTATTGTATTTACTTAAATAAATAAATATATTTTTTTTTGAGACTATCAAAAAATTTACAAGAATTAGATTATACAGTAAAATTTATTCTCATATTTAATACTAAATATCTTAAAATACTTTTTATGCATGATAATGTTTAAACAAAAACTAGTTTTTTATGACACCTCAAATGTAACGCCGTTTGTTACGCATATGTAAAAATAGAGATACGTTTCTAACGCGGATGTAAATTAATTTAGTAAAATTCCGGGTTTTTTGGTTTTGCTACGCATTTTGAACAAATCACGAGACCATAAAAAATATGATTTATTCAAATTGAAAAACGCAATAATTTATTACACTTCTTTTTTTTGTTCTTTCCATAGCATGTAAATAAACATTGCTGGGTTACAGTTTTTTGAATATTTAATTAATAAAATAGAATAATGCATTGCAAGTATGTTTTAAAAATATGTGTAGGTTTAATATTCTTTATAAATTCATATGAGCAATTGCTTTGTTCCTGTAGTCAAAAGTAATAATTTATTACATAGTAATAAAGTGTGAATATTCGATTTTATTTGTTTGTTCTTTTGTTTGTTATTTTATGAATTTAAAGTAACTAATAACGATCGCAAGTGCTTGAATTGTAGAACTTTTTATTCAATAGTTTTTATGAAAAACATATTGGATTTGAGTAAAAAAATGTCATATTATGTTTACTACATAAGTGCGAGTTTTTTAAAAAATTCGAAATTCGAATTTCAATATCAAATTTTCACATTTTCACATTTTAGACTATGAATAATGTTTTGTGCCGCAGCGGTCAACGTCGTTGGCTTTCGTGGACCTCACGGGCACGAACCCAAGTACGAGCAGTTTTTTTCAGTTGATTAATTGACCCTGTTCGACGGCATGGATGTTTGTGCTTGAAAATTCCCTCATACCCATCCGATCCCAAATAGCGAGAGCGATAAGCTTATCACAAGTCCTGTCCTAGTTCCCCACACCCTTTCTACCCTCTTTGAGAAAAAAGAGGCTGAGCAACTGTATAACAAGCAGTTCTAGTAGAAAAATGTTGAGATAAACTCTGTAAGGAATCCATATGTACCACATTGGGATCGCACACGCTTCAAAAAATAGTCTTTTGTCCTTGGATTATTTTTGTGAACTTTCCTGCTCCAGCCCTGATCAGCATAGCGTTATCAACAGCCCGGAGACGGTCGTCGTCACACCCGAGTACAAACGTGCCAATATTCTTTATATTAGGTATATTGGAAACGCAGACTCGCTTTTTGATTTGATTTATATCTTAAAAATTTATTGTCTATTTTAAATCAAAACATGATTTACGGTCCAAAGTCGTGCTTTCTTTTAAGATAAATGAGCTTGATAAATTGTATGTCTAAAATTGCATTTTCAACTGCAATAAGTCAAATAGACTTCTTTAAGGTTTGTGCGATGTCAGATATAAACACTTGAATATAATTTGAGATATAATGAAAACGCATTCTCAATTACATGATCTGTAATTAGTATTTGTTTAACGGATATAAAATGTATTTAAAAGTAATAATTCGTCTTGTTTTATAAAGGCTTTTCATATAACTTTCATATCATATCATTCCAGTTCCATGATAAGAATTAAACCTTCATTTTTACGTCGCATTGTAAACTGCCTATGTCCGATATTGGCCTGCCAATAAAAGTTTTTTTAGAAAGAATAAAATTTTATATTTATCATTCGTCCTTCTTGTAGATAGTAAGGCTCAAAAGTTTCCGGCCCAAAAATTTTAAAAAAAAATCAGTTAAACTTGACTAAAATTCCATCAACCGTTTTGGCAAAATGTTTCGAAATAAACGGTGACTATACGGAAAAGGAAAAATGATTGCTCTAGTCCAGTGGTCGGCAAAGTGTAGCTCCGGAGCCGCATGCGGCTGTTTGGCTCCCCTTAAGTGCGGCTCAGGCATAAATAATAAAATTGTAAAAAAATTACAAACTTCAGAAGAGTCAAGAGACTTCAACTTCTGTATTAAATAACTGGATGCAATCTTCCAGAAATATTACTATGGAAAGTTGTGTTGTTAGTCACGAGATTGCTAAGAGAGGGAAACCGTATACAGACGGTGAATACATACATATTTTTTTTATTTGAAATGGATAGTGAGTACGCTGATCTTCTGCTTTATAACAAGGTACGTTGGTTATCAAGAGGGACGTTTTAAAACGTTAGGCATCAATATTACCAGAAATCAAAGCATTTCTCCTTGAGAAGGGTGTAACTATCCAGAATTAACAAACGATCAGTGGATACAAAACTTTTATTTCATGGTAGACGTCACGTCTCATCTAAATCAGCTTAGTCATAAACTACAAGGGAAATAAAACAGAATTTTTTCGATGTTAGAAGAAGTAATTTCATTCGAAAATAAATTATCGCTTTTTGCTCAAGATTTTGAAAGGGAAACATTATTTCACTTTCCGAGCCTGCTGAAGCATCGCCAAGAAAATAGTTCAAATATGTATTAATAAACACTATCTCAAATATAAGGAAAGCATTTCTCGGCAGGTTTCAAGAATTTAAAAACAGCAAAGCGACCTTAGCATTCGTCAAAAACCCTCTTAATGCTACTATTACAAATTTTAAATTTTCTCCTTTTGGCGTCGGCATTGGTAGATTTGAAATACAATTGCTGGATTTAAAAAAACAAGGAAATATGGAGCTCAACATTTGATCGTCTCTGTATTGGTTTGGAAATACTGGAGAAAAAGAAATGTGAACTTAGTTTAAAACACAAGTGGTCTGCTTTAAAAGTCCTGGAAAGGGAAGACATGATAATTTTCAACGCCTGGAATAGTATTCCTGACTCTTATGATCAGCTGAAAAAACTCCTGTTTGCTGTTCTTTTCCTTTTCGGCTCTACGTATTCATATGAACAATCTTTTTTAAGCATGAATTTTCTTATTAATGAGAACCTGGAATCTTGCCTAAAATTAAAAACAACAACATACAAACCTGACTTACTCAAACTTTCCAAAGAGATGCAGGGACATTGTTCGCATGTCAAATGTGTTTGTCAGTAATTATTATGTATAATTAAAATTTAAGGATACCTTTTTTTCATATTATTTTTTTTTAAATATAATATATAAATAAATAAAATATTTATTGGGTATAAAATCGAGTTTTATTCAGTGTACCCATAACTAATGAAGGTCTAAAATTATAACAAACGTGTATTAAATTAATAAAGAAATTTGGCTCCCATTATTTTTTAATCGTTGCTATGTTCATATTTGGCTCTTTGGCGAATAAGTTTGCCGACCACTGCTCTAGTCTATGCAATAGCGTGTATAACATCTTCTTGTCGGCTACTTTTGGTTGATTTGAACAAAATGTATTTGAATGGAATTATTGATTTTGTCTTAACACCCTTCAATCGTTTTAATGACAGGCTAGAGGACTTTGTGGATGTCGACCTCGGTATATACTTAACTGTTGTAAAATATAAAACGACTTTATAAAACAAGTAGCAATATGATAAATGTATATATTATTTGTTGATATCTTTGAACATTTTAATATTCAGAATTACATATAATTACTGTTTTCAAGTGCTGATAGACAGCGACACTAGATAGCAACAAATTTACGACTGGCGAAATGAATAACTCAATATACTATGGTAATATTTTACAAAAAATGTTTTGGCGTACATTTACTAAATAAATTTAAATGCAACAATAAATTAATAGTGATAAATAAACCAACATCTATCTTTCAAGGAATATTATGCACATCTTATGTTAAATTGTGCTTGTGTTTATAATGATTAAGATTGCATATTTATATTACATATGATTGCCTAATAATGTTTTCTGGATGAAAAACCATTATTTTACTATCATGCATAATTCTAATAAGTGTTCTTTGTCCCTTCTGTGGCGCAGTGTCAACGTTGTTGGCTCGCATGCCGGACCGCCCGGGTTAGATTCCCGGTACGAGCGAATTTTTTCACTCGATAAATCTGTTCAAAGACATGGGTCTTTGTGTTGTTATAAAGTCCTTCCCACCTTTCCTATCCCAAATTGCGACGCATAGTGACAGCAATAAGCTAATCCCTAGTTCTGTCCTAGTCCTCGTATCTTTTCAATCCATAATCTCTCCGAAAAAAGAGAGGTTGAGTAACTGAGGAGCAAGCTGTTCTCGTAGAAAAATATTTGTTGAGATCCATGAGGAGTCCATATGCTCCAAGTCGGGAGCGGACGTGGACCAAAAAAAATCAATAAGTGTTTCTATTATATTTAAATATATTTTTATCATCTCCTCTCCCAATGAAGAGCATGTTGACACCTAATGGAGTTTATCTCAACATAAGTTTGCTACGAGGACTGCTTATTACTCAGGTCTTCAACCTTTTATTTTTAGTCTATTTTTCTTGTTATTTGCTTCATTTATTTGCTTGGTCAGAGACGCTTTTGTATAAATATCACCGCTGTATTGTATTTGAACTTGAAAATGCTCGCCATGAGCGAAACCGGTCGTGATCAAATAAATTTTATGTGGAAAAAGTACTAAAAATGTATTATTATTTTTATTTTAATGATAAGGTACTATAGATTAGAGTGATTAGACATTAGACATTTGTTGCCATGATATGCTATCAAATCCATCATTTCATTTTATTCAGTAATGAACATACGTTATTGAAATATGTATTAAATGGATTTGTTTGCGCTAAAATAACAAATACTTCGTCACAAATTTTTCATTTAATTTTCTTGTTAATTGTATTCGATATGTTTGAGCAAACTATGCAGAACAACGATCAATTGAGATCGAAATATCAGGAAGGCGATCTGCAGAGTTTTGTATAAATATCTCCGAAGAGCAGTTGTATTTCCCTATCGTTAAAAACTGCTTTGTGCGCCATGAGCGCACCCGGTTGCGAACAAACATTTTCCATATTAAAACTAAATAAGTCTCAATACAGAAACCGATTGAACAATGATAATCTCAGTGCTGTACTGATGATAGCAACCACAAACATTGAACTCGACATCAAAATGCTTGCTGCCAGTATACAGTGTCAGAAATCTCTCTAAGTTCCATCGTACTGATAAAATTATGTAATTATTAAATTAAAAATAAAATATTCAAAATTTATATCTCATCTAGTATAATATATCAATATTTTTCTTCACTTTTACCCTTTGCGGCCCGTGAAAATTTTTAAATGGATAAATTGGGGCTTCTCCAAAAAAACAAATGCACTTCTGGTGTACATGAACAAATCAGAAATAAAAAACACATAAGAAAAAAAAATCTTTTATAGAGAAGGGTAACTGGCTGCAATTCGTTCATTATTGTAACACAATTTAGAAATTTGCGAAACTTGAAAACTTACCCACAGGAAATTGAGATACATAATTTTAAATAATTAAATTATACAAAATAGTTAAAATGAGGCCAAATAGTGCAAGATTGTATCTTTCCCAGCAGGCAGTTCTGCGAATAAAAACCCTAGCTAAATAATTAATGCAAGTTAAAACTATGTATATAATGGGCCGTAATTTTCAGTACAAAAAATTGACAAAAAAATGTTTTTAATTTGTAATAACTGAGTTATTATCATTTTTTTCATCAAGAGTAGGTACTCAACTTCACCTCGTTTTTTCTTTAAAAAAAATGATTCGAGCTTTAAAGAATCACTACTAATTATTTGGTCAGTTTCTAATTCGATAAATGGTCAGTAATAAATACTTAAAACGGTCAGTTAAAAATAATAAATGGTCATCTAAAATAATAAATGGTCAGTTAATGCGCTTATTTTTCATAGACCATGTCATAAATTTGCCTCTTACAACCATATTTGATAAAATTTACAAGCTTCATTTCATTCTTTAATCATTTCATTTTTTTTTAAATAAATGAACATTCAAATTAAACACTAACCGTTTTTAATAAATAGCTAATCATTAAAATATATTACTGAGCGTTTTATTTAATAACTGACCACATTCACACTGATATAATGACAACTGACCATTTATTTATTTAACTGACCAAAACTTGAATTAGTTACTGACCCATTAAATACATGCATAAATAATTTTAAATAATTAAATTGTTTAAAATAGTTAACTGAGTCAAATTGTATAAAATATAATGAAACATTTCTGGACGAATTCTCACGATGAGCGAAACCATTCCTAATCTAAATAAATTTATAGTGGAATAAGTACAAAAATGTGTTATTATTTTTTAATATAATGCCATCCCACCAAGTATTGACAGTGAGTCCATAAACATTTTTTAAAATATCTGGCTAAAAGCTCATCTCTCAGCGCCAAATAATTTAAATCAGGGTTGTGGAGTTGGAGTCGTAGAGCGGGGTTTTAGAGTTTGTACTTTTTATTTTTGCAAATATTACACATGTCAAATTTGGCTGTTGACCGGATTGGTTGGTTGATATATAATTAAATACACATAAATAGAAAAATGAGTCGTTTTTTTGGTCAATGTTGGAGTCGGAGTCGTATTTTTCAACGACTCCACAGCCCTTATTTAAATAGATTAATTTGCCAATTTTTGAACACGAATTACTAAATAAATATTCACAGAATTTTGATAATTCGTGAAGAGTTACAGACGTACTATTCTTTGGTTTAACATTACTTCTATAACAGCCAATTCAATCAAAACATTAGGATCCAACAGCCTCTGGAATATGGAAGGAGACTGAAATAATTAAGTGATAAAACACAGTTTAAATTGAGGTGAGAATTAAGTATACCATGTGGGTAGATATTGAAAGATTCACTGTCATTAAGAATGGTCATTGGCAGACAACTGAGTGGTTTGTTGAAACTAGTTATTACTAGTTGAAACTTGAAACCACACAGATACGAAATGTCAACTTCAAGTATCAGGCATATGAAAAGATATTGAAACTATTGAAATTCTATATGCAGACACGCTTCACGAGTCGAGCATCTTCTTTCTATATACATATAGCGCAATCATTGTTATACTGATGGAGAAGCCTTTAGGGTCTGTCAAAGAACAAATAAAACAACATGGCATTTATTTTATATTCATACGCATCTTTGTCGCATTCATAAATCGGCAACGTTTACTAGTTTATATTTTAAATTGTGCAACTTAAATGTAAGCTAATTTACAGTAGAAGATGGATGACCACTTTTTAAAATTTATTTTATTATTATATCACACTCATTAAGGAATACGTTAAATTTATCTGATTATAAAAATACTTGTAAGTACTTAAGCCGTCTAGTCAACTCGTATACTTGCTTCACGGAAGTCTCTATATCGAAACTATTTTTAAAAGTTTTTTACCCAAATGTATGTCTTTAGTGTCCATAAGTAATCATCTACGAAGGTAGAGGTCACAATCACCATACATCCAAATATTTCTGGTAGTTATATTTTATTGCTGTTATAATTTTCCATATTCTATTTTGAATTGAGGCTGGAAGTAAAAATGTGGAAAAGTTATATATTGTGCTTTTATTTAAATAAGATGATCTCATCACCCGCCCCCTAACATGGCAACCCTGCATGGAATCAATTACAATTATTTTTAAATATGTTTGCTGAGGATGTATTGATAAACTGTTTATTATTTTTTTTTATTATATATTAAAAACAAAATTTGTATCGAGCATTTAAAAAAGAAAATCGTAAAAATCAAAAAGCAATCGTAAAAATGAGAAAGAGGTTTGTGAAATTTCAATTTTTAAGTCTTCTAAAATCTAAACGATAACCGAAAACCTACTGATAGTAAATTCACAATCCCTTATTTACCTTTTGTGACCAATATATATTTATTTCAATTAATGTACATCGTCCATCTTTCATTAATGAGTCTTTATTACGAATGGGTGAGTCATTGAAGGAGGAAGACTGAATCGAAAGGTGTGCGCGCAGGTAACTAGATTTTAGTACATTTAGTTTTCGATTGCGAAAAGGCCCTTAGCGAGAAAGACCTCCTACGCGGAACTGCGCCGTTTGCTATCTTATGGATCTTTCACCCTTCACTCGGCATGTTTATATTACTTGTATTATGTTTAAAAAAATGATCAACAGTCCCTTTACAAAGATGTGTTATTTATTTTCATTGCTTCTAACAGGGCTCTGGAGTCGGAGTCGGAGTCGCGGAGTCGTGGTTTTTGGCCAGAATCGGACTTGAAGACGTCGCGGCGTTTTGGCAGGAGACGTACTCGGAGTCTGAAATTTTGAAAAGTTAAAACTTTTTAATTTTGTATAAAATATGTAAAATTATGCTTTTGGCTGGATGTGTTGGTTGATATTTAAATGAATATACTACATAGGAATGGTAGGATAAAACGTGACGACATAAAGCTTTTTTTAGTCGCAGTCGTGTTTTTGGTCCACGTTTTTTTTAACGACTCTATAGCCCTGGCTTCTAATAATTGAAATATCTATATAAATAAAAGAAATTCTGGGCACTGATTTTAGGTATTCTTTCGATTTCCATTCATATATATAATAAAAATTATAACAGTAGTAACAGTGCCGCACATCGGGCGCAGCGCGGAGATTTCGGGTTAAATTCATACCACTACAATCAAACGCGTGCAAGTGTGTGTTGTCTCCGCAAGACAAAAATGTTTGTTTGTCTAGCCATACGTTTGATGATATTTGAATGTCAACGCGGTAGAAAGGGAGGCTCATTCACGTGTCGCGTCGTGACAATGACACGCACACACTCACTCGATTACGTGTGAGAATCTCTCGGGTCTTCGTTTGAGCTGGATTATTCGGTAATTCACTACGATATTTCAACTTCAACTTGAATTGGCTTAATCCACGTCTATGAGTATTAAAGATTTACGTTATAACATCAAAACTTTAATGCTTTTAAGTTTAAACCATCTAACGTCATGAGTAATGACGAAACATTACGGGAACATACGTTTTTTTTTGGTACCATGAAGGGCGTTAGGGAAAGGTTAACCTAACCTAACCTACTTTTTACTCCACCAATTATGTAAACGTATAAAATCATTCGAAATCGGTAAGACATGTTTGAACAAGATAAGTTGATTTCTTTATATGAACACAAATTTTCTGCGATAACTGCTTGCTTCTTAGATCAAATTCTCTTTGCCAAGGAGAGTAGGGATAGAAAGGATGCCACTTGAATATGACTAGATGTTAGCTAATCGCTCTCGCTACGATCCGTTTTTGGAGGGAATATACAGTTAAGACCCCTCACAAGACAATTCATTTTTAAATAGATAATAAAATGGTTCGAAAATTTCCAGTTGAAGGGTTAGTATATAATTTACTATCAAATATCATATAAATCAGCAAGATCTGGTCACCGCAGTTGCATCAACTACATTGTGACGTTTGTACTATTGTGTGTATTAACTAGTTTACGAAATCCGGAATGAGTATTACTATCAAATTTTAATTGTTTGAATTTTGTACTTTTACATGAGTTTTGTCGCTAACGGGTTTCGCCTTTCGGCATCTTCATGCATTTCAAGTGCACGGGTGTAGTTGAACTGACGCGCAGTAAACAGTTTGTATCGTTTATATCTTATATATAAAACCGAAACGGCGTATGTATGTATGTATGTATGTAATTCCCTTTTGCATTGTTGTTGCAAGTTGCCATAAAAACGAATATGAAAAAAAATATGTTTGAATTTTTATCGGCGAAGACATTTAGTCAAAATGTAATAAATTAGTCTTCTACCAAATTGTTCCCGGCTTTTATTAATATAATAATGTTTATAATTTACGTGAAGGTATTATTTGACATTTCTTTGACAGCAAATTAGATTTTTTCTTTGAATTTGGACATTTTAATGGGCGACAATGGGGCTGTCATCAAATTAAATAAAGTTTGTGATTTTATTTTAACTCTATTTTGGATGTTAGATTTTGTGATATAACATTAAATAATTATTGGTCACTTAGTCCGAGCGACGCCGGGTAGCAATACTAGTATAATATAAAAATAAAAGTAGATCACTAAGTTAAATTGCTATTAAATGTAAATTAGCGAAAATTTGACGTAACATAGTTTCAATCAATTAAGTGGGTTTGTTATAATAGTCGGGAATTTTGAATGTAGTACCGCGAATTCTAATGACCATATAATAACATAGGAATATCTAAAAAAAATATAGGGTTTTATCCGACTTATTAATACTGAGTTGATTGTTTTCAAGCGTTTGAATTAATAATAAATGATAATTATTTAAAGGTGTATAAGAATTGCGAGTTTGGAAAATTAAGTTGAACGTTTAAAATTGGTATACTATTAAGCTGAGCCCTGTTAATCTCTTATATTTATTGGTAGAACAATTTATATTCGCCCTTGTTAATATGTAATAAATCAATGTTTGAGTCTATATCGAATGCGTGATTTTCAAATATTCTTGATAGTAAATATACCGAACCAACTATTATTATCACTCACAGTTGTAACTACGATATAAGTATAAGCGGTGTTCCGCGGAACGCATGCAAAATTTTCGATCGGATTGTTCTGTGGGATTAAAATTTTTTACGAGGACCTCTTCATTTGGGCAGGCACACTTCTTCACGGGCTGCACTATACGCTTAGCGAGAAATATGCTTTTAGCAAACTTTGCGATAGCAAGTCTGAAGATACAACTGAAAGAGGCGAAACACGTGTCACAGTTACTAGCACAATACGTGGAATAATCGAAATTATTTTTAAATTTTATATTAAAATGAACTTCCACAAAGTTACCGCCGAAACAATCGAAAGTATAAGGTTACCCAAGCAAATACAAACCTTGCACATGTTCAGCCATAGAATTTAATAATATATAACATATGTGCCCAACGTTTTCTGCAGCCGGGACAGCTTCTTGTCGGGCCACAATATTCAATATCATTTTTTAAAAGTTATGCAAAAAAAAAACAAAATTTATCATTAGATGTGAAGTAGAAATTTCAGCAGATAGTTTAATTGTCCTCTTGGCCACAAATTAGTTTAAATTACTTAAATTTTATATTTAGTAAAGTTATCTTAGGAAACTAAATTTCTTGAAGTGAGCAGTCAACAATACAAAATAATCTTATATTGCGCGCAAGTGTCGGCGCGGTGGTGTCAGCGTACCCCTCTTATTATACGATAGTAGTAAAGCTAACTAACTGTGTACGTAATTGGTGTTTACAATAATTTCCTAGAAGTCATAACAAAATGGCACATAAAACGAAATGTCACTGCGTGATGCACCTAGTACGTCATTTGAAAAATGCAAGCAAGCGATTGGACGTTAAACATTAAATTTCCCATCAGCCGGAGATATACATCAACTTCGGCCGATGCGACGCAATTATGGTTCCATCTTATCACACGTCAAATCATTGCCCACACACAATAAGCCTGCACGGAGCGAGGGATACGCCGATGCCACATATTAAATGTTTTGTACAGGCGGACCTCTACTTTCGCACATAAATGGTTAAAGAAACTGTATGCGATAAATTTTTTTTCAAACATTACTAATGTTCCGTAAAACGGGGTCAATAGACACACTTTTGTTATCTCCATACTTGCGACACATAATTCAAATATGAATGGCTTGAAACTTGTTTCTATGGGACCATATTCATGACAATATTTTTCAAATATTCACTATAGTCAATTTTTTTCGATGTCTCTATTCACATTGAATCGGGGTGAATAGAGACGAGAGAGGGTAAATCGAGACTTAGCAGGTGAATAGAGACAAAAATACAGAATGTAATGATTGGAATATATGAACCTCTATTCTATACGAGTCTCTATTCATTCCGTTAAGCGGTACTTATTAACCAAAAAAACATGATTGATTTTAATTTTCACCCAATTAAAGAGAAGTTTTCAAAGGGTCAAAAAGTAAGGATGTATAGGCATCTAACTTAAACACGTTTGTTTCAATTTTGGCCAGTCATTTAGTTTGTTTGGTTTTGTCATTCAAGAGATAGTATTATAGTCATTGTAAAAAATTATATATATGTAAATAGTAAAAAATATTCCACGTTTTAAGCATCAAGCATTAATTATTATCGGTATAACTTTAATGAATAGGTATTAATAAATGTTTTTTTCCATTGCGATCATGATCGATTTCGTTCAGTGATAGATCATTTTCAGCGCATGAAAAAAAATAATTCCTGTTTATATAAAAAAAATTAACACAAAATTCGTCCACTGATCTAAAAGCTGGGTAAAACTCTGCAATAATAACTCAAGCAATAAGAATGAGAATATCGCAGTTTGGAAATTAATTAAATCTATTCGCATGACAGCGTTTGCTAAATTGTTTTTAATTAAATAACGGATTAAAAAAGAAAAATCCAAGACCGGAGTAAACAACTTACTATTTAGGAGAAAAATATTTAGATTCACTGAGTAATTACTTAGCGGCGGTGTTGATTTTATGGTTGAAATATAATTTAATTATTAAAGATACTTCAAAAATAAAATTAGACTTCCTATTGAAATACATATTTAAACAAAATAATTTTTGTGTTTTATTGGTGATTATAAGGTACCAAAATTTCAACGGTCAAAACCACAAAAGAGAATTAACATTTTCACACACCTTCATTGATTTCAGCTTATAGAATACTAGTATTCGAATCCGGCTTCGCTCGGACCAGTTTGGGGCTATGTTCAGCTCGACGCGTAAATTCAGACGGGCCAAGTTGAAACAACTTTTTTCAAAATTCAAAAGTCTAGGTCAATTAAAATGGAATTAAAATGAACATTTCAGACTGGCATTGACATTTCACAGCCCCTTTCATATATTGACAGCCCCATTCTCGCCCATTAAAATGTCCAAATTCAAGGAAAAAATCTAATTTGCTGTCAAAGAAATGTCAAATAATACCTTCACGTAAATAAAAACATTATTATATTAATAAAAGCCGGGAAAAGTGCAGTAGAAGACTAATTTATTACATTTTGACTAAATGTCTTCGCCGATAAAAAAATCAAACATATTTTCTTTCATATTCGTTTTTATGGCAACTTAATGACCAACAATGCAAAAGGGAATTACAGACCCACATACATACATACGCCGTTTCGGTTTTATATATGTACTACTCGATACTCGAGTAATTGGAGTCTCTACACACACATCGATAACGAAACAAATTTACCGTCGAAACTTTCGCGAGCGAAATCAATTCGTTTGTTTGAACTTGCAACAACAATGCAAAAGGGAATTACAGACAGACATCCCCCGTTTCGGTTTTATATATAAGATTCAATCAGATAGTCCCATGTCGCCCATACAAGCAATAAACTACTCAGAAAGCCGAGGGTGCGCTCTGCAGGCTCAATATAGTTTCAGTGAGATATAATTGAAAGGAAGAATAACATACATTAATTTCAATATAATTTGGTATAAGTTAAGTAAGATAAATAGAGAATTTGAAAATTTTACAAAAAATATAATATGTAATTCAGTTGTAATCTTCACTGAATCAAAATAGATAGACACATTGTTTCTACCTGTACTTTTAATATTTGTATGAAACATGTGAACTAGTGTCTGTGGATATGTTAAGTTAGTGGAACCCCCAATTACAGTACTCCGCATTACCCTCAGGTTTGAAATATTCGCCGCAAATCCACCAATTGAACGGTCGGACTTACAAGACTACAAGTAACTAAATATTTTGTTCATATTTTTTTCATATATAGAAAAATAAAATCCCTAATTTTGTATGACATTCCCCAATTATACGGTCCTAACTTAAGTGTAAATGGGGGTTTTAATGTATTTAGTTGCCTTTATTGTCACATAATATGTAAGGTACAAAAAACACATACAATTCTAGAGAATATACATAGATAGTGTATATATTTGAGAAAGGACTGGTAAAAAATATAGTGTGCCAATGTGGCATCAGATTTTTTTCTTCTTACGTATCTTTCTCATTCTCAATTCAACCTTACACACGCAAATAAGTGCACCATCTTTTAACCCGTTAAATGACATGATGTTTTGTCTGAACGCATTATGCTATACAATTATTTATGTTCTTTTACCCCTGCCAAGATTTCGTGCTACAAATTATTTCCGTTGACTAAAAGACTTGTATGTGATTTTTATTTTAATTGCAAAAGAACTTATTGACAGTACATTTGAAATATTTTTCTTTACACATATGTACATTTTTATGATAGCTGTAATATAAAATAAAGCCCTTCGTATATTCAGTTAAAAGTTCTTTAATAATGATTCTTTAGTAGTAATGGATTAAGAATAAAGTAAAATAATTGAGGATTTTGACTGAAGGCGCTTGAATTGTTTTCGTTATTTTACATATCATTTAAGTTCACTCGTCCAGTAATAATGTATGATGATACTGAAACGCAAAACCCGGGTTGTAAGTGACAGCCAGGGTTGCCAGGCGTCACTATTTTAGCAGGACTGTCCCGAATGCAACAGATAAATCCCGCACTGCTTATAAAAATCCCAACTTTACAATAAAAAAAATTGTGAAAAAAATGTACGTACATAGAAAGCTCTTTGCGATTGAAATAATTTGTGGCCCAAATATTCTCAATTCCACATTCTTATTCAATTTCCCAAAGAATATTTAGTCTAATGAATCCTGGAGAAACGAGAGAAACAGATTGTTTTCAAAACCGCTGAAGCTGAATTAATGGTCAAACAAAATTTTGATTACAATTATAATGACGTCAGAATTTTTTTATCATGATGGCGTTTATATTTTGAAACAAACTTAAAGCCAGGAAAAATATTTTCAATATAACTTTTTTTTGATCGCTCAAAATAATGAATGTCCCGATCTCTGATTTTGGAAATCTAGCAACTCTGGTGACAGCACACGTGGTTGTAAATGTATTGTAACACATTTATATCCAGCAATAGATTAATTTAAATAAAGATATTTATTGTATATTGTAAAAATTAAGCTACGATACATGACAGAATACCTGGCGCCAGTGCGACATGCATTTGAGAAATATGATAAAGAGTGCACATAATGTATTTGACAAAAACATAACAATAATTAAATACAGAGAATGAAATTAAAAGAAAATAAGTTTCGTTGTAAAATATTTTTTAAAATTATCAAATAATAGTTATAAAATAGTTCAAATTGACGACCGTTGAAACCTTATTTTGGGTCTCGTGAAAAGTAGAGAAAAATGAATAACGTGCGTCTAAGGAGCCGATATGTTATGTTTTGAAAATCAGATACAGATTTTTTTCTTAATTAATCAGGGAATTCTAGATAGTCGAGATACGTTTCTTTAATCTTTATCGGAGAATTCTTATAAACCGAGAGCCATTCTTCTCGATGACCCTTAATAAGTAAGTATACAAAGTAAGCTGATGTCTTGAACTGTAGCGATGAGAACGGAATGCAACTTTATTAAAAAAACTTAACTTAGAGACGAAGGAGACGGGAAAACTTTAACGCCAGCGCGCCTCAGAATTTGAAGCTCCATCAAATCGATATAAAAAAAAAATACCATACTTTGTGTGTTATGCAAAATAATAAAAGTAATTTAAGTTTAATTGGGAATGTGTAGGTATCATATTTGTTATTTGTGTGTAAGGAAGATTAGGTTTATATAAACATTTTTACTAATAGACGAAAAATTTTCTTCGGTCGTATAATTTGCAAGAAAACACCGACAGCTGAAATTATCGTTGCACTTATGTTTACGCCCATATTGTAAATAATGTTATTTATTGGAAATAGTTATAAATCAATTTCTATAACACTATGCCAGTATGAATAATAAAGAAACATTGTAAGCATATCAACTTAATAATAGATACAGTACAAAGATAGTGCAGAATATTATTTTGTAAATGAAATATAGCGTTGAGACTATCTGCAAAAGTAAAAATTGAGAAATACATTTTTACTGGCAGTTAATGTCAACGACGCTGGTCAAATGATTAACATACATCCTTTACATACTACTTCCATCAATACCAGCTTCGCTTATTGAGAACATTAGCAACTCATGGCATGTACATTGAAGCAAAGTTATTTATATCAAAATAAGAAATATTAAACAAAATATAAGAAAAATAGCAAGAGTTGAAAGATATATATTTTTTTTTAACCATGTCTGCTCCCAACTTGGATCATATGGACTCCTCATGGAGTTTATCTCAACGTATTTTTTTTTCTACGAGAACTGATTGTTACTCAGTTGCTCAACCTCTCTATTTCGAAGAGAGTAGGGATGGAAAGGATACGAGACGGGGACTAAGACAGGACTAGTGATTAGCTAATCGCTGTCACTATGCATCGCTCTTTGGGATCGGAAAGGTGGGAAGGGATTTTCAACAATACAAACACCCATGCCTTTGAACAAATTTATCGACTGAAAAAT
Organism: Himalopsyche kuldschensis; assembly: GCA_028554975.1. NCBI lineage: Eukaryota > Metazoa > Arthropoda > Insecta > Trichoptera > Rhyacophilidae > Himalopsyche > Himalopsyche kuldschensis. Next base: position 3,516,289 of record JAHFWI010000016.1, on the reverse strand, counting down.
CTGCTCGTACCGGGAATCGAACCCGGGCGGTCCAGCACGCAAGCCGTTGACACTGCACCGCGGACCGGGTGGGATTATAGCTGGAATTAAATTATTTTTTATTGAAATGTTGTAGGGTTTTCACTAATTACATGACAATAATAGTCGATCTGGTGGCAAGAGCTTTACCCAGGTGACCAGGTGGATCAGGGTTCAAGTCCCAGCATGGTCAGAATTTTTCAATTGAAAAAGAGATCTTGGACATGGGGTGTATGTCATTTTCGTTGAGTTCTTCTCAGTAAGTAATAATTTAACACTAGGACTGGGAACCAATTACCAAACGATTAATACAAATACAATGACTCTTTTATCAGGGGTACTTAAAATAAGTGGAATTGATGATCTTTCCAGGTCAAGCCACTCATAGGTATGTTAACTCATTATTTGCCGGTAGGTGGAAGAACGGTTGTGCACTGAATGCCGCGATTTTCTTTTAAATAATAGCGACGGATTTCGGCAATACAAGAAAGCTCTCCTTAAAATCGATATTACATTGGTTATAATACAAAATATGTCAACTGTGAGTTTATAACTGTGTTCTAAATGATGTCGCTATGTGAATTACTTGTTTGAATAATAAAACCGTCGACCTTGTCCAGTATTAGTAGGTGTAAAGTGGACCATATATATACGCGCATTTTCTATGGCGACACTGCGCTCTCAGCATTATAGACCGTATATATGTATATGTTTCTGGTAAACAACCGGTTAATTTTTCATTCAAAGCAATTCAATGTTTAAAATATTTGTTATGATGATTTTTTTTGCTTTTTCGAGTTGATATCAATTTTTTAACCAGGGCTCTGGAGTTGGAGTCGAGGAGTCGGGGTTTTTTAGTAGGAGTCGGCGTCGTACTAGCAGTTGGAAATTTTGAAAAGCTTAAACTTTTTTTTTTGCATATACATACTATGTCAAATTAGGCTATTGGCCGGATTGTTTGATTGATATATAATTGAATACACATACATAGGAATGGCAGGAAAAAAACGTGACGAAATTGAACATTTTTTAGTCAAGTTTTAGTCGGAGTCCTGTTTTTGGTCAATGTTGGAATCGGAGTCGGAGTTTTGTTTTCGCTAAATGCTGGAGTCGAAGTTGGAGTCGGAGCCGTAATTTTTTTTAACGACTTCACTGCCTTGGCTTAAGCTCAATTGATTGATACGCAAAAAATATTTGAAGATCGAATAAAAAGTATGAAAGAATTGTTACAATTTTCAGGAAGTGTATAAAGTTAGGCTGATATATTGCAAAATTAATTACTTGAATAAAAATTGAATTAATGATTCGAATTTAATTAAACTTTGAAAAAAAGCCTATGAAACAATCGTTACTATTCTAGGTGTTTTTTTTACACAATTGCCACATTAAAATGTGCGTGATACAAGGACAAATTGGCTTTAAACACGAAACTCCCTTCCATGTTTGCAATGCACTATCTAGAGACCTCTGTTGTCATGAGTTTTGTAGTATTTAACGGTTTACATAAAAAGATATATCTATATTTTATTACTTTTCGAATTTTTAAGCACGTTTTTTAAGCAGCTTATATTAATTAAATTTTAAAATAAAAAATAATATTTGGCATTACAGCTTCTGCCAATGCACCAAATATTTTTAATTGTGAATGGAGATTAACTCGATGATAAATATTGAATCAGTCGTGGACAACTCAACGATAAATTACATACTGGACCCAGCCCAAGATCTATTTTCAATTGAAAAAATCTGACCTTGCAATTGAACCCAGGCCCACTGATCGCTAAGACAAATCTCTTGCCACTAGACCAGGGGTTCCCAGCCTAGTTGGACCCGAGAGCGCTTTTAAAGAAAAATGTGGTTTTTTATTTACACACATTTTTATATAAGGATTTTATAAAATGATAATTATTCATTCAACCATGTCCGCTCCTTACGTGGAACATGTGGACTCTTTGCGGTGATTATCTTAAAATATGTTATTTTCTACGAGAACTATTTGGTACTCAGTGGCTCAACCTCTCTTTTTTGAATAAAGTGAAAGTTGAAAAGATTATCAGTGTAAATTTTATCTTGTTGTGACTTTTCTTGAACACAACCTGCAAAATATGAAGGTATTCATATTGTGCTTAGTTGGTAAATAAAAGGTTTGACAAAAAAGAAGACCATTGGCTCAATAGTCGTAAACTGCAGAAATCTCTTTTCAAACTGTTTTTGAAGCACTTGAATGTGTATGACGGTTAATTCACCGTTATCTACCATTTCCTTAATATTTGGGAAATGCACGAGAGACTTCACCTGTCGATGTGATATCCACAAAACTAATTTTCCAAAAATATAAAGTTGAAAATGTTCCGAGCTAACGTTGGTGGGCGCACATAAATCGGTCGGCGGGGTATGTAACTCCTGCACTATACCATAGTTACCGACTGGATATATGTAGGTGGAAAAATAACTAATAATTTTTTTAATATTTACCAAGATTTTTTTTTCGCAGACTGCAAAAAAAAATCAGATTTCATTTTCTCACTCCAAAGTATTCTATTTATTTTTTTTTAATGTTTGTAGACATTCCACAATGTTCACGACTCATTTTTCCGTTTAAAGCTTAACACGTTAGGGCGTAGCTTTAATATTATTTATTATGCATTATTGGTAAAACCAAAAACTTACAGTTAGTAATGGTCGTTGTAATAATTCATTGCATCAACCAGTTGAGCGAAAAAAGGTAATTTTAACTCTTAAAATAACTGTTTGGCGTGAAATAATTCAAAATTTTATACATCGCTTAAATTATCGCAGCAATATCAATTAAAAACGGGGTGCTAAGTGTTTAATATGCACTATTTATAAAGCGCATCGTGCGAATTTAATTCGTACGCCACTGAGCAATCAGAAAACGTATGTGTTCGGAACCAAAACACGATCAATTTAAAAAAATAGGTCAGTGGTTTCCAAACTTTACGCCTCACTTCAAAATATATTTTTTTCGCGCCTCGCTTAATTTTATTTCACAGTAAATTGATGATTTAAATTCAAAAATATGAAACTTACAATGAATTCGGTGAACAATTTTTTGTTGAATGTTTGTTTAGGATTAGTAAGCTCATCCTTTTATCATTCGAGGTCATGGTGTTCATGCAGTTGGCGGTCATTTTATGCATTGCAACAACAGAGCGTTTGCGCGAGCGCTATATTTTAAAGCCGTAAGGGATAGGTTACCACTGTTAACCAGGGCTGTGGAGTCGTCAAACAAAAACCTGACTCCGACTCCAGCATTGACCAAAAACACGACCCTGACTCCAAAACTAAGCAATAGCACAAATCCGATTAAAAATAGTTTAATTTTGTCACGCTTTCTTCTACCTTCCTTATTATTGCGTATTAAATTAAATATTAACCAACCAATCTAGCACAAAAGAATCAAATATTTCATGATTTTTTCACAACTCTGACCAAAACACCGCGATGACTCCGACTCCACAGCCCTGCTGTTAACATTTGCATGTTATTCAATTCACTTCTTACTTGGGTAGCTTGGGTAGTAACTTGGGTAGTTAATTGTTAGCTATCGAGGACCATTTTATGTTATACATAATAACATACGTATTTAACTGGCGGCGAAGCAATCATTTGAGTTTTAAAAGTAGGTGAATTTAAGTGTATCGCACTGATAATCAGTGTACATCCTTAGAGGGACAAGTTGATGATGTTCTCGCATGACTGTTGCAATAAAAATAATTCACATTGTAATTTAGCGGCGTACGTTTCTGCATGTGACAGAAGAGGCCGTTTAAAAAAACAGTGTTCTTGAATTAAAAAATGATTTGTCATTAGTGTTTGATGATGTCGCTGATTGCGACTTAAAGTCTTCATTTTTTAAATTGTAACTGAATCAAATACAAAACAATTGAGTCATTAATGTTGCTGTGAATTTATTCAATACGATTAAGCAGACCTTGGGTATATTTAGTGTAAACAGCTTTGAATGCTTCCTAGATCAAACTGTTTGATTGATTTGTTCAGAGTATATTATGATAACAAATGCTTAAAATTTAAGAGGCAGATTATAGTGAGACGAATCAATTAAATTACATATTTATGAAAACAAACAAAAAATATTGGAAAATAATTAGAGAGCTTCGGCATTATTAAGAAAGCTGATTAATTAAAGCTCACAGTAGGTTTCATGAGTGATCATTTACAACTAAATAAAAAACGTAATTCAAAAAATATGTTTATAAAAAAATGTAATAATAATCAGTCATAACAAAGGATACGGTATTGTTATGAAACTTTAAGCTAAGGTTTGCTTTTGCAGATCTGTACTATGATTTTCTTTCTACGCTTTAATTTCTGGTGAAAGCTAAACGAAAGATCGACAAAAAGTTTTACATCTTTTTGTATTTTACTTTAACCCCTTCTAGTAATGCTTACGAAATTTTACAACTATCATTCATGAAAAATATTTTGATAAAAGATAATTATTTTCATTTTAGGTAATAAATAATTAAATCTTTTCCTGATAAATGTTTATCAGCCAAGTCGCAATAGACTAAAACAATATTCATAAAGGGTATACAGCTAAAAAAATATTGTATTGTCGAATGACAAGTATCTTGCGCTATTTTATATTAAACCAACGGATTTCATAACAATTTCGAGTACACAGTTTTCTTTATTATTAACCTCAAGGTAGTAAATCGCTTTACCATTTTTTTCGTATATGAGTATGGCTAAACAGTAAATAGATAATTTGTAGTGTTTGATCGACGTTTAAAAGTAATAAATCTATATTGTAGATTTATTTTTTAACTATATTAAATAATATTTGATTCTACATACAAAAGACAGCGTATAATCGATCAGGTAAGTTTTTTGCTAAACAAATAAATTTACTTGTACTTATTTAGTGCACGAAGATTTGAATAATGAAAAAAAATAATTCCATTCTCGTGTCACACGTGGTGAGAAAATTCTCAAAATGTTAAGATACCACAATGCGCTTAAAAAAAACATTAAATTACTTGAATTCGCATTAAAAAGGTGTTCTTTGATATCAAAAGTATTACGATAATGGCAACATTATAGCGTTGAAGATAAACGATCAATTTACTGCTTGGTATCTTGACGCTACTTAAAAAAGGAATTTGTATTTAAAAGAGCAGTTTAAATAATTGAAAAGCTTTTTTAAAGGCAGACCATTAAAGGGCAAAAATAAAAATAAATCACTTGCCTATTTTCATATCAATCACGTGCAATTAAATGATGCCTTGTAAAAAATACACCCGCTGAATAATGAATGCACATGTTTCTAGTAATATTAAAAAAATGTTTTTAGCCTACATATCTACATGTTTTCTAGTGGTGTTTTTAAATAATTTCGTTTTGCATGATATATTTGTATAATTAAACAAATGTTACCTACATGATTTAATATAATTGAAATGCAAAAAAAATCACATATTCTTAACATCAAAGATAAAAAATAATTAAGATTAAAAAGTAATAAGCAAATTTAACGCGATGTCTTTTATCGAAATCAATAATTTTATAATTGTACATTGCTTCATACGATCTCTTGCCTGCAGAATTATGACGAGAAGGCACCAGATATAGACCGTCGTTATAAACCGAGAACCATTCTTCTCAATGACCCTCAATAGAAAGAGACGAAAAATTAAGCTAACTTCTTGAACTGTAGCAATCGTATCCTTCTGCCAACAGCGATGAGATGGGAATGAAAATAAACACTAAATCTAAAGACGAAAGAGACTGGAAGAACTTTGACGCTGACGCGCCTTAAAACCTTATACTCGTAAACGTTATTTTCATTTAATTTTAGGTTTTCAAAAAGGCTACGCGCTTTTTCCTTTATGGTTTTGAGGCTAAGGGGGAATCTTTTTTTTATCAAATCTTTTATCCAAATCACCAATAGTTTTTGATGTTTAATTATGTTTAAAAATTGTAAAGATCGTTGAATGTGATAATTTTAGATCGCGAGCTATGTCCTTCACGTTTTACTACTCTCTTACTGTTTAATTATTTTACGTTTAATTTCAAAATCTATTGTATTTTCACTTTTTTCACATAAATTAAGTGCGTATATTTAAGTGTCTTATTATATATATAAATAAATGTCCAAGTTCGAAGATATTGCATCTATAAAAAAAATGATCGTAAGTTGAACCGTCGTAAGTCGAGAACTAACTATATATAGAGGTAAATGAACACAGCTTAATGAGCTACATCAATGTAACAATTGACAAAAATTATGTTTTGAGGTTTTAATTCAATTTTAAAGAAAATAAGACTAACCTAACCAAACCTAACCTAACCTAACGTGACTATTTACCCCCCTCCAATTGAAATACCTAAATAAAAGGAAGGTACTTATCCGTTTTAGGCACCTCATACTTTTATACAATGCAATGTCAAGAAAGAAATATGTTGTTATATTATGTTTTAATAAATGTCCAATGTCGATTTTTTTCGGTCTTAAGGGGTTCCCCCCAAGTGATGGCCGGTTTTTTTAGGATTTTTTTTGAAGAACCTTATCAATGTAGAAATTTGAAAATTTTACCATATGTTTATTGACATTTTAAGAGTAAGTCAAAATATTTTCAGACTGAAATCTTCATCACAATGTGTGGTGCACCACCCCAAACGCACCATGTCGAAAAAACGGCCTCCATCCGACTGGCTGATTGGTTTATCGGAAATGAAAAAATCTAACGACGTTTTAATCTATAAAACTGAAAAAATCGTTTGACTTAGGATCTTTTCAAAATGTAGAAAATTGAACAATTGACAAGTTTTTGAAACAAAAGTTCAAATTTCATGATTTTTTTCGACTATTTGGTTACGTAAAAACAAAACGGCTGAGAATTTTTTCATTATCTTAAGTCAAGCGATGAAAAAACATGTTTTTAATCTACCATTCAAATTTCAAAGCAATCGGTTAACCCTTTCTTGAGATATCGTGGAGGCCAGTTAGGAAAACACAGTTTTGAGAAAAACGCGTTTGAAAGTTCAACTACGATTTAAGCTATGAAATCTTTACTCCCCATCAATCTGCTATGCCTGGTCTATATATAACTCTTTCTTCTTCCTGTTTTAAGACGTTTGAAGCTGCTTGTTTTGCTCTTGCTTAAATTTTGGTTTTTTTCATGAATTGAAATTACATGTGTATTGAAAGTTCTCATGTAACTAGCCTAAGCATCAAAATGAAACCCTTGAAACAAGTGTAGTCTAACTGCAATAACTTTCCATCGACTTCAAATATTGTAAAATCACTTTACCAGCATATTCTACACGTGTTTAAAAATCATTCTATACAAAAAAAGTTTTTTTCAAAAAATTACTTGGGGGGACCCCCTTAAGTCGAACCGTCGTAAGTAGAGGACCAACTTTAGTTCGTCATATTATTATTTTTGTCTGTCCCCCTTATCGGTACCAAGCTTAATTCTCATTACTATTCATTATTCAGTTACATTAACCATCCCTCAAGCTTAACAATAACTGACGGTAATAATTGCTATAATTGCTTTTGTAATTGCTTGTATTCAATGATTACAATTTAACCCAAACATTAACATAGTAAGTATGTTTGTATTGAATTAAAAATTATTAATTCTCATGCGTTTTCAATTGAACAATAGACGTACAATTGCGTGCGAATTTTCGATTCAATCTATAACAGTGGTTCTCTTGTTCGAAGCTTTTGTTGGGGCCACCAACAGCTTCAGAGGAAATATTGATATTTTAAAAGATGTATTTTTAAAAGTTAATTTTACTCTGAATATAAAATATTTCGTATGCGTTTTATTGTGTATCACGAAGTGTTCATCAAACCGTTATTAATTGTATAGTCAGATGGGGAATTACAATATTCAACGCAATTAATACCAGTTGTAAATATTCAAACAAAAATTTGGTTCGGCCATCAGACATTTGCGTATGATCGTATGACACGGTTTGAAAAAATCTACGTTTGGAATAATAAGAACCCAAATCGTTAAACAATATTCAAGCCATCCCTAATGGCAGGCTTCTGCGCAGAGGAAGGAGCCACTGTTATAGATTGAATTCAAAATTCGTTATGAAAATTCGCACGCAATTGTACGTGTATTGTTCAACTGAAAACGCATGAGAATTAATAATTCTTAATTCAATACAAACATACTTACTGCGTTAATGATCGTGTTAAATTTTTATAATTCATTTCCACGATTCATCATAATGATTAGGAACATAAAGTTCCTAAAATACTTTCAAGATACTATGTTTCACTTATTGGTGAAAATGTATAATTTAAATGAATAAAATTATCTGAAACCGGTCCTGATCTTTATCAAATTATATTTTGAAGTAGTAGAAGTAAATTTGTTTATTTACTATTAATAATAAATAATTCTTATTTTGGCACAATGTAAGCTTTCATAAATATGTATTTTTTAGGAATATTATATTTCGGCTGTTTATCCATTATTGAAGAGCGAACATATTTTCTTGAAATAATAATTATTTTTTAATTAAAAAAAGAAAAGTATTTGGCATTACAGCTTACGCCAATGCGCCAAATATTCTTAATTGTGAAAGTCATACGAGATTAACTCGATGATAAGTAATGAATCAGTTGTACACAAAATCAACGATAAATAACATACACCAAGCCCAAGATCTCTTTTTTTCAATTGAAAAAATTCTGGCCTTACCGGGAATTGAACTCGGCTCCCCTGATCGCTAGGACAAAGCTCTTGCCACTAGACCACAGGGACCGATTATTTAAAATACATGATCAAGTTACTGATATGCGTTCTGCCAGCTTACGCGTCGCAAACTAACGAACGTGGATGTGAGATATCATAATGAAATACGAGAAGCCTGATTTTGTCTGGAGACCCGGGTTCAGGGTCTCCAGATTGCCAGGACAAAGCTCTTGCCACTAGACCACAGGGACCGACTAATGTAATTATAATGTACGAGAGTATCGGTTTCGTTTGAATGCGATCTGAAAACTAATTGATCTTCAAAATATGCCTGGTTAGGCACATAGCATAAAAAGAAGCATGTTTTCAGGAGACATTAATAAAGATTAAACGTTTTTATTGATGACAAATTACCATCCAGGAGCATCAGGTGTTCCAAAGATGACACGTGCAAGTTCATATTATAATATTACGATTATTTTTACAATAACTCGTTTATGCATCATTCCCCAAAATTTCGGTACTATGTTTTTTAATCCTGGGATTCATAAGGTATTGAAAATTCTCGGGATCCCAGGATCAAATATTATGTATATAGAACTATCCATAATTATCATTATAACTATCCATAATTGGTAGTAATTGGCAGCAGAAACAGCGAATAAAACCGTTGTCGTTATACGTTTGATATATTGCTTTGTTATTTTATACTTTCTTTTTAATACGGTAATATTGATGAATGGTGATATTAAGATTCGAATATCGCTTTAACAAGAACAATTAATGCCTGCTGTATGTCGTATGCATGTATAAAGTGATTTATTAAGATTTATCGATCGAGTGGGAGATGTTTAGTTGCATGGCCATAGTATCGTTTTATTTTAATAACTATCTTGGTTTTATGTTTATATAGCATCAAAACTTGTAACTATTTTACGACAGCAGTATTAAAAAACCCTTTGTTAAATGTTTTTACCTTAAATAAACATACGTAGAAAGATTAATATATAATCGCCGAGATGAAATTATTACACCTAAAATACATTGTTACTACAGTACTTTAGCTAGGAAACTCGCACATAGGTAAAACTAAAAAAACTATTTTAAGCTTCGATGACTTTTGTATGATGTCGATATATAAGGCTTCAATTTTATTTATTTATTGGAAAACAATACAATACATGGCATTGCAGCTGACGCTAATGCGCCATGCATTTGACAAGTATAATAAATATATGACATAACCTATAAAACAACATAAAAATTATGAAACAGAGACATATTAATAATATAAAAGTATTTTTAAAACCAAAGCAGCAAGTTCACTGCTGAAGATGTCCACCTCAACAGGCAGTGAATTCATCAGCCGAGCAGCCCTTGCGACTGGCGAAAGACATCCGCGACAAACAAGTATTGACAAAAACAAATGCTTGGCCTTGGCAACGAAAAGCTTCAAGTCTTATGAAATTAATTTTAACCATTTGTTATCTTTAATCATTGAAAACTGATATGTATATAGTTCTTATTTTGACAAATTGTAGTGTACTCGTTAAATTGGCGTACTTTTAAGCACTCGAGTCTGAGTGGCATTAGTTGGGTCATTGTAAAAACAGCGGGACGAACGAAAGCGAATAGTTATAATTTACATTTAAAGTGTGTATACATATGCAACAGCGTCATGCTAAATTAACAATCTTTCTTAACTCTTTAAACGCCAAGCCAATTCCATGGATTTTTGCCACAGGCCACCATTTTCAAGCATCGATTTTTCCAAGAAAGTGCCTCGTTATATACCCGGAAAATCATTTTATATCCAACTTATTTTTGGTTTTCAATGAAAGTGTAAGATTAAAAAAAAAACTAGGAGTATTTACGATAATTAGGTGCAAGCCTTAGTGACATCTTTTAGCTTAATCTGAAATAAAATAAAAACGGCCAAACATCTAAAAATTTCTTTTTTTTACTTATTAAAAATGAATTTTAATTAACTAAAAAATCCAAATCTATCGGACAAGTTGACCGTATTAAAATTTTATAAAAAGCTATCGGCAACCCTTAGGCTGTTACAAAAAACCGAGTTCTTTTGGAAACCAGTGATGCACAACCAGCAGCCCTCAACGACATTTCATGCGGTCCGCAATGAGAAATATTAATCACCGTTTGTCTTCACAACTTTCTTCGGACGATGAAAGAACAATTTAAAACAATAAAATTTTCAATTTTATATACACCTAAATTATCGATATTTTGACCAGTTTTACCCAGGGCTTGGAGTCAGAGTCGGAGTGGTCGCGGCGTTTTGGCCGGAGTCGTACTTGGAGTCGAAAATTTAGAAAAGTTTGAACTTTTTATTTTTGCATATATGTAATACGTCATATTTTGCTATTGGCTGGATTGGTTGGTTTGTATATAATTTAATACACCCAAATTAGTAAGGTAGGAAAAAAACGTGGCGAAATAAAGCAATTTTTGGTCAATGTTGGAGTCGTAGTCGTGTTTTTGGTAAATGCTAGAGTCAGAGTCGGAATCGGAGTCGTAATTGTTTTTAACGACTCCACAGCGCTGGTTTTACCCATCCGGCCCTCTTACTATCTGAGAATTGATTATGTTGCCCTTCTCCCAAAAAGGTTGTGCATCACTGCTTTAAAACGAATAATAAGTAATATCAAGCAAAGAAAGTAAATTATTGCGAGTGATGCGTGCGCCGCGGGACGCATGCGTGCGACACGCAAAGCTCACCGACTGTGACTTCATATTTATTTTGCGGCCGACTGCCGATTTGCGCCCCCCTCTCGCTCACGTTAGGGCCAGATACAAAAAGCTCCGCTCGGACATTTAAATATCATTATAATATTCGCAAAGCAATAATAATGCTATATGCGAGAGATAGCGATCTCGGTATCCTCATTATTTAATCATCAATTAACGTTTTATTATGAGCATTGCTAGTTTCTATTAGATCGGCGTATATAACATACTTTCGACGGATTCGGCGATAACTTTGTGGATGTTCATTTTAACACTTTGTTTACGGGGCTTTTTAATTACTTTGGTAATAAGCATGTTATTTCGTATCTAATGGTCAATTAGCAAACGCATAAATTTGTGCACTCCGTAAGCATTGTGTTTATAAAATTTAAAATAACTTTGATTTTTCCACGTATGGTGTTACTAATTGTGACACGTGTTTCGTCTCATTAGTAAATAAATCCAGATTGCCGAAAAAAGCTTCATAACCTAGTGGTATTACTTTTAATCTTGTATATAAACCAAAGGTTCCCAAAGTGAGCCAGGGGGAGAAGGGGAGCTCTGAGAAGCAAAAATGCTTTCATGAAAGATATTTCCAGGGGGAGCGTGTGTAATTTTGTGTTTGAAAGGTAGGCCATGGTTCAAATAAGTCTGGGAGCCTATGATGTATAGAAAAAATATTATAACTTAGCGTCAGCGTTCATCCGTGGGCTTCAAACGTATGTAATTGCCGAAAAGCGAAATCCGACCCGTTAGAGCATAAGCTCCCAAATTTTTTCGGGTGGTAACCCCTTTTTAAAAAGTTACTTGGCCTGCGACCCCCATGGCAATTGAAAAAGGCGTTTTACAAATGAGATTAAACAAAACAACGAAAATACATTATATTGAATATTTTTTTAGTTGACTGTATTATTTGGCGACCCCACAGAAAACCCTTCGCGACCCTCTTTCGGGTCGTGACCAATAGGTTGGGAACCCATGCGTCAGAGACTAGGGGAAACTGAAAAATTCAAACGTAACAAAAAGTCTATCTCAATTATTTTACTTGGCGTAACTCATTGCGTATTAATGTATATAAAGATGTAATTTTAAAACTATTGTAAGAAATGAGTTTATTTTAAATATGACTGCAAAGTAATACATTTAAAATTGGTGCATCAAGACTTCTCATTAATAAAATTATACGTGTAAGTTATGCACGTTTCAAAATATACTGAATCTTTATTAATAAAACCGTTTTAAAGCGTCATTGTTATCTTCATGGTTTTTTTCTTATAGAACAGATAAGATTCTTAACCTGTAAAGCACACCCTGTTTTGATAAGGTAATATGCATTAGGTTAATTTGGCGGTGACGCTATGCGTCCAATACAATTGCCGCATAATTGCATTCGATGCAGTCGCGATAACACGTGGTTAAAAGATTTATTTAGTAAATTTGTTAAAAATTATCAACACTTCAAAGTACACTTGGGCCTCGTATAACACGGTCATATGGTTTCAGAAAAACGTCGTTTTATACAAGGCTTGATTTGTTTATTGAAGTTCATACAAAAAAAGTTTGTTAAAATATCCTTAATTTTTTTTTAGTAAACAATTGACAAAATATACATTTTCGTATTTATTGCGAAAAAACTCACATTATATAATGATTATTCATTCATCATCGCTATATTTTCGACTCTTTTTCGAGATCGGTCGTAAGCTGTGGAGTCGTTAAAAAAATACGACTTCGACTCCGACTGACAAAAGCTTAATTTCGTCACTTTTTTTCGCTTATTTTCCTACTTATGTGTATTCAATCAAATATCAATCAACCAATCCGGACAATAGAAAATTTTTACATATTATATGCAATAAATAAAAAGTTTAAACTTTTCACAATTTCCGACCCCGGACAAAAAATCCCGACTCCACAACAATGGTTGTAAGTTTTTACCATCGTACGACTCTTAGAGTATTTTAAATTCTGTAATAAGTGATTGTCTGCGTTTAGCGTACAAATCTTAGCGTATTTTGTGATAAGGGGCCAAAATGATTTTGTAATTCCATATTGAACTTCAAACTTCTTTCCGTTATAGGATCTTTTCTATAAAAAAATGTTCTAATATATCAGCTAATCACAAGCCGTCATCTATTGTTTTTAATTTGAAACTGAAGCTGCATTACTTCGATGCAACTGCTTTATGGGTCATTCGCTATGGTAAGTTTATCCAACATTTCGACTAATTCTACTTCGTTAAATGTACGATCCTTCAATATGTCTTTGATATCTTGAATATGAAAATCATCTTATGTCTTTTGGTATTCATTTTTTTGGAACCGTCTTGTATAAAACCTGTATGGGCCTTGTAATGTTCCACAACGAAAAAATAAATTGTTAGTTTTGTAGAAAGTAAATTTTATTTTCAAGAAAATTCATAACCAGCCTGTAGTTTGCATTGTTTTCCATCGTCAGTTTTTTTGTAGTAAGACGGATTTGAAAAAAAATATTAATAAATCAATAGTTATAAAACATTATTGAGCAACGTTACAACAAACAACCCTTTGACCCCTATATCACGGTAGTTTTATGTCAAAATGGAAGCCAATGGACCGAGTGAATACTTTTATTTTACCGTATAGATTGTTACAACATATTTTATTGCCCCTCAAACGATGAAATATTTTATGTGAGTTTACTTAAAATGCCCGGTTCATAAATCACAATATACATGCCTAAATGTTCATATGCCACTCTTTTTTCAATTGTTATCTTTTATTTACACCTTATATTTAGTATTATTTAAAAAATATCATTAATGAAAAGAATAGGTGGCTGCACATTCAGTATATAACATTTTGATGAGTAGTCAATTATGAATTATTTATTCTTCCAAGACGTAGAACCAGCCCGCCAAATGGGATGATATAGGAGAGAACTTTAACATTAATATATGATATTATTCCAGGTGTCCAGTTCAGATAAGTATTATTTTAAATTTATTAAAGTTGATTTTGTCGAAACTTAATCGGTTACTCTTCTTTTCAATTTTCCATGTTTTAATCATTTTAACATTACCGCAACAAACCCATAGTTTGCGATTTTTGTAATGCAAAGATAGTTTTTTTTAAATATAAATGAAATATCTTGTATAATATGTGATGTTTGGTTATACTCCCCCCCAACTCAATGAGAATAAAAAAATAATTCTGTACTGATTACACATATTTTATATAGATCAGAACCGGACCAAACTTTAGTGATGAAAAAAACATTTTTTTATAATCAATTTCACAAATAAAATATTACTTGACTTTTAAGAATCGCTATCGCAACCAAGCACGAGGGGAAGTTCAGTATAAATAATTCAATTTTTAACTCATTTTAACCAGAACCGTTTTCGTATAAATACAACCAAAAAAACATCGTTTCTCTCAAACAGCATTTTCAATATTATTAAAAGATCGTACTAGAAAAAACATTATCTTGATATTCAACAAAAAACAATCTTGTATAACATAAGAATTTTATTGACACCGATTGAAAATGTGAAAATGTGTGGCCATTTATTACTGGCTCTGTATGTGGTAGTGTGTATGCTTTAATCGACTTTACCTGTCCATTTCAATTTGGCGATGCATTTAGAATGCGCCAAGTTGCTGCATGTGTGTCACGTCGCCTGTTATTCTGAAAGTGTAACCTGTAAATAGAAAGCTTTCACGATAAAGTTTTTTTATACTGAGCTTTTGACGAATTGTTTATTACACACATAACAATGACATAAAAGTTTATGTTTTAATGAAACTTTTTTCCAATCTGCTCGTAAATCTCTCAATGCTTTTTTATGTGATGTATGAGTAAATATTGAAATATCTTTAAAAATTTACCCTGTATGGCAGGGGTTCTTAACCTTATTGCGACTCCAGGCGCATTTGAGATGTAGGTGAATAGTGAAGGGCGCAGGCCAAATTTTTCAGTAAACAAATCTTATGTACCTAGTACATATTGAGACTACCAGGGCTTCTTCCTCAATCTGACAGCAACAGACAGCATCCTTCCGAGGCGTTCGGTGACGGAACTAAAGGAACAGGATGGGAAGAAAGGTATCTCTTGTAAAGATTTCAATCGGTATTCTCTTGGCCGAATCTCTATCCCAGAGTCGGCTAGTTTATTTTCTTCAAATTAGATTGTCGATTACAAAACACAGATACAATTGCAGTTGCGACTACAGAAATACCATTCTCCAAAACGATTATATTGCGACTTCCTGCCATCAGACGGCAGGAGGCGACACGACTGTCGGCTTTGGATGAACGATAACAACTGCCATAATTCGGCTTTAAACAGGCGTATTTATACAGTAGGATTCTAGTGCCGATAAGAGCTCAACCAATCGACGCGATGCGGTCGCGCCTGAACTGAACGAGAGACGTCGTTTCTAGAAGTCGTTTACAAGATTTTATAACATTTTTGTGAATTTATTCGCGTTATATTAATCGTTTAGGTCTTATTATCATTGATTGAGGTGATAATAAGATCGTCCGTGAGAGTTCTGATACCCTACAACATCATGCGGTATCAATATTTATCAATTCTTATAATTGTTTCCTGGGAAGATTGGCATATGTGCTACATATATGTACTATTTTTTTAATTTACCTTTAAAAATTAAAAGAAAACCATACAGTTTTCGAAAAATATTTTCCATAAATAAAATACAATTCTGATAAAATTTGGTCTTTTCGTTATTTGAAACTTTGTAGGGGACGCAATTGTGCCCGCGGGCACGGGGTAAGAAACCCTGCTGTATGGGGATGCACGACCGGCTAGGTTTTGGGGCCTTTTACGTTTCTCGAAGGCATAGAGTGGAAAAAATTCAAATAACTTAGAATATACAAATAATAAAACGGTCCCTGTGGTCTTGTGGTAAGATCTTTGTCCTAACGATCAGGTGGGCCAGGGTTCAATTCCCGGCAAGGTGAGACTTTCTTCAATTGAAAAAGAGATCTTGGACTGCTTGTATGTAATTTATCGATTTGTTATTTATCATAGAGTTGATCTCATATGACACAATTGAAAATATTTGGCGCATTGGCATTAGCTGTAATGTCAAATTTAAAAAAAACATTTTTAGTACTTATTCTACATTTAATTTATTAGATTAGGACCAGTTTCACTGATAGCGAGCATTATCAACTATCGAGAGTGCCTTCGTCTCAAAATTTGTGCCAAAATATGTTTTAATTTAAAAACTAAGGCCAGTTCTCCTGCCACGGTTGGCCCAGTTAAAATGGATCGCATCAGTTGATAATGCTCACTATGAGCGAATCCGGTCCTGATTTATCAAATTGAATGTGGCATAAGTACTAAAAATGTTTCCAGGGCTGTGGAGTCGGTAAAAATTATGACTCCGACTCCAGCATTTTCCAAAAACACGACTCCGACTCCGACTCCAACACTGACCAAAAACATGACTCCGACTCCGACTAAAAAATGTTTAATTTCGTCACGTTTTTTTTTCATCCTTTGTATTTATGTGTATTCAATCATATATCAACCAACCAATCCTGCCAATAGCCAAATATGACATATTATGTAAAAATAAAAGTTCAATCTTTTCAAATTTCCGACTCCGACTTCGACTCCGACCAAAACGCCGTGACGACTCCGATTCCGACTCCACCGCCCTGAATTTCAGTTTAAAATTATAATTGAAAAAAGATTTTTATGTTTTACGGTTATACACTAGAAATACAAATGCGAAAGATAAATTAATCTTATATTTTTTTGCTTGGCAACGATGTTTTCTCACACTACAACTTCTTTTTACTATACTGGTGACAAAATGTTCTATACTCATCGTTACGATCTGTGCGTATTTATCGGTTTTCGAAAATTCGTTTGACATATAAAATTCTTATAATTCACGTAAAGCTTGTTACTGCATCAGATAAATGTAATTCTCCCAAAGATAAACTGAATCAAAAATAACTAGCACAGGTTGGACTAAACGAATATCCATTACTGATTAACCGCATATAGGGAATACCGAAAACATTGTCTGGCGCAGTCAAGAACTATAAATACAAATCCAAAGTGCTGCAATTTCGGTCTGTAGGCCTATCAAATTCAGGGGGTGGTTTCAACCCTCCCAGACTAATGACGTTAGTCGAGACAGAAACCTGCAGGCTATTTTGGAGGCAGCCAGGTGAGTCGGTCGATACCCGAACATCGTGTCAACGGGTCACCGTGCTGTTATAATTAACTAGCTTGCTCATTTACGGGTCAACTAAATCTAGAATGGATGGCAATCTAAATAAGGAATTAGCACATTTAAAAAAATGGCAATGGCTGCTTTTGCATTGATTTGCATCATGGTTTTGAATCCCGGGAACCCGACGATTTTCAATACCTGATGAATCCCGGTATTAGAAAACATAATCCCGAAATTTACGGGATTCATTTGTCATCAAGAAAAGCGTTATTTATTTCCATGAATGTGTCCTTATTTTAACAATGTTATTTTTTTTAAAAATGTGTATAACCAGACATATTTTAATTTCAATTAGTTATCATTTCGCATTCGAACGAGACCAATACTCTCGTACATAATATTTCAATCGAATATTTTCGCTATTCAGTGATGAAAAGACAGTCGAAATATTATATTCATAAAAAGATAGTGATATCAATTATTCTGAACTATTTTTAATGAATCATTAATATGGCTAATCTTTAAAAAATATGAAAATTATCGACCATTAAATTTAATTCAGTTTTTGATGTTTTATAACTATTTCATTGCAAGAAGAGATAATCATACTAAATTTTCCATAAAACGTCAATGTTAAACTTTTTAAATAAGTTGGCAAGAACGTCTCAGGAGCAATAACCTAAAACTAGGAAGTTCAATATAACACAATTCATCCAAACAAGTTCCCGTTGGAAAAATAGACCTTGAGTAATGTCATTTACAAAATTAAAATTAAGTAGGAATAATACAGCTATTAAAATATTTTTTACAGGATTCATCAATTAACATGACTATAATAGCCGTTTCAGCGTTTTCCTATCCCTGAGTCTATAACATTCCAATCAAAATTGAAAACCTTTTGAAGCAATCATAATTTTAAGATATATGTATGTGTTTAATCCACCCCTGACTTACAAAGTGTTTTAATTTCCATTATTAAGAAAGCCTACCTGAAAAATCTAAGATAAAAAGAGCTTTATATAGTACAGGCGGAAGAAATTTTTGTCATTAATTTGTGTTTTCTACAATCGTAATGATACGTTGAAAAAACTTTTTTTTGATAAACTATTTGTAAAATCTTAAATAACTGTTAATATTAAGAATTTGTTTTTGGCATAGTAAAATTAACTAACAGTGTGTCTTTTAAATAAAAATCAATACTTTTTCATATTTTATGCGCTGCCATACCGTTTATTTTGACAACTTATTGTTGCACTTGCGCAAAGGTTAAAGGCATAGTACAATTTATTTCAGAAGGTGGCGCGTGTGTCGTAACATAAATAATCGGCAAAAGACAGTCATCGATACCGATCCATGTTAGTGAAATTAAATCGAAAATTATTTATCTAAACACTTTCTTTCTTTGAGTGGTATTGCAACACTGGTTAGTATTTTATAAAAAGAAAAAACGCTTTGCATTAATTATGGTTTTATTTTTGAAGTATTTGTATCATTGTAGTTCGTTAGTTAAAATTGATTTACAAATAGTTAATTCAGAAATAAATACTTACACTTTTAAATTATTTCATTGCCAATTCACACAAACGTGTGTATTTTCAGGAGTACCAAACATTTTACTGAGCCCTGATTTAAAATATCTAATATAACTTTGTTTAATGTTTAATGATATACAGGTAGTTCTCGACTTAAAATCGAGATAAGTTACTGATAGTTGGTCGTAAATCGAATTGGTAAGACAAATTTCACAAAAAAGTATAAAAATTAATCATATATGTACATACATATACAGTATGCATATATTTATCATAAGGTCAAAACAATTCTGTAGCACTAGAATCGGCAACCCTTTATTTTGTGCTGTAACTTTAATTAAGAATACCGAAATTTAATCATCGCAGTACGTGTTCCAATTGTTGATAACAAGAACCTCGTCTTCCAACACAATACAAATGTGCTCAAACCATGACCTGCCTTAATTGACACTTCCTTTGGCTTGCACAGCCAGCTCATTTCACTGTATATCTCCATGGTAATCATACTGAGATCTTGGCAACCAGAAACGCAAATCTTTACGCCTAAAACCGGCATAAAACTCTCGATTTATATGGCCTCCTCATTGTTGCGAGGGTGTAATAATTCTTTGTGAATCGTGAGTGTCGTGCTTAGTTGGGAACCTCCTCGCAATGAGTTAAAGGCGGAGTATTGAAATCTTACCAAGCGAATTAATATGTATGATTGTATGGAAACGCCTGTGTTGGAATCGCCCTCGAACCGTAATGCGTTCCACCTTTTTTGGTAAGTGTTTAAAAAGCCATCCGTGCGTTTTTCACACGATTTTTCTCTCAAATAAAACATATCAAATTTTAATTTTTTGAAATATTTTTGAACATAGTAATTAGTAGGGACGTAGAATTTCGCATTATACATACAAATAAAATGCTTTATTAGTGTTTGAATTCCTGCAATTATACCAATATATATATTCAAATGTATAGTCAAAATAGTAAATCTGTACTTCTCAGAGATAAATGTTTATAATTAGGCTTACCATATGTACGTCCCGATTGTAGACATTGGTCCCGGTTGTTGTTTCTCATGACGATGAGACACGTTTCAAAACATCTGACTGTACTTCCTAATTGATCTCAAAAATCTTTGTACCAAAATTTTATGGAGCGATGAGTTTCCACTCGCAAAAACCCAACTGAATATTTTGACAAATAGATCCAATTATTCAAACATGTGCAAGAGAAATTTATCGATCCACGTAATCAGGCTGAAATGCTCCCATTTATTCTATATCAGCAAGGAACGTCCGCACCTTTGAACCCTCTTTTCTCGAAAATGAAACACAATTGAACGGATGACCGAAGCCGCATGCCCGAGTCTAGGTACATTTAATAAATAATTATTGGTAGAATTTGTTTATTTTTTCTTACTCCTCCTCTCGCTCCTGTTGCGGCTGGGAGCTTCAAAATTATGGTGAGCATATTTATAATTATATTAAAAACAATAAGCTCAGCACAATTATTAATATCTTTAAAGTTCTGTTACTTCTCGGTGGGAAGGCATGATTTTAATTGAATAAAACACATTTAATACTCTCACACATATACTGATTAAAACAGGACCGGTTTCCCTTATTCGCTGTCTAAACTAAATCTAAGAAGTTAAATTTTTAGTCAATTTGGCCGTATCTACGTGGAAGTTAATTTTAATATAAAATTAATTGATAACCTAGTTAAATTTGTCACAAAATCATCAATTTAATTTCATGTTTTTTATATGAATCAGTCTTCATTCGATAGCAGTAAAAATGTCTTATGTCAAAATGACAAAGTCTGAATTAAGTGTGTAAGTTAAAGGATCTTCAAGTAGCATTGATGCATTTTAAAGCTTTTTTAAATCACTACCCCATAAACAGTTTAGCTCGAGACTTTAACGTCCAATAAAACAAAAAGATTAAGCTCAAACAAAACACGCGAATCCTTAACATCCTCGCTTTATAAACTCATGCCCCAGGGATTCGTAATTAATTTACTGGTACATTACAAAACTACATATGATGCCATTAAACGAAATTTAATTAATTTTACGGTCACTCCTATGGCCCTATATAACCTAGTGCGCAGCTTTTAAAGCCAGGTGCTGTAAGCGATTTATGGTCCAAAAATAAGTGTCATAATTAATAATAAAAAACATTATGAAAGATATGGTATTTCACGAATAATTTATTATTTCTATGTACGCTCAAAAGCGAACTATTTACTAAAAAAAATTAAATCCATATTTTTAATCGTCACATTTTTTTACAGGCTATTTTAATTCCGTATCCGAAAAAGTTCAAGTTAAACGTGTGTTGTGATATATGCATATATATATGTATATACACATAATAAATCATCTCAACAGAAGTTACCACTGTAAAATTATTGTAGTTTTTAAAGGTAGCAAAGGATTTTGACTGATGGAATTTGGATAGCAAATTTGAATCGTTTGAATGTGTTGTACATTTTAAACATGATTTGAGCTTTTAAATTGCTATTTTACGATGTCATATTTAGTTTTAAAAATATACAGAAACTCCAATTTTGTTAATGCAACTATGCACTTATTAAATTGATTTAACTTCATTCATATTAACAAAAAAATATCATTGATTATTACTACTATTACTTTTAATCCGATATAATATAATACCTACGTGGTCGTAACCAAGACAAATCAATTGTCTTTGTCAAAACTTGATTGTCACGTAGGTCTTTTGAATCTCCAGTTGCAAGGGTTATTCGGCTGATAAATGCGCTGCCTGTTGATGTGGACATCTTCGGCAGTGAACTTAACGCTTTGTTATTTTTTTGTCTTCTTATGTAATAATATGTTTCTGTTCTGTTTCTTATTTTTAAAATTGTTTGTGTAATATGTTTTATGAATTTGTCAAATGCATGGCGCATTGGCGTTTGCTGTAATGCCATGTATTTTATACAGATTTTTGCCAATAAATAAACAAATATAAACGATACAAACAATTTACAAAGCGTCTTTTTAAGTGCTTATGGTGTACTCAAAATGCCTGAAGATGCCGAACTTGAAAACACATCGAAATATACATTTTTTAATTTACTTTCTCAAGACTCTCTACTCGGAAGAAATAATGATAAAATAATGATTAGTAAGCAAAAATCTCTTGTGTGCTTTGTTCTTTTAATATTGAATAGCAAGAAGAAAAATTATTCAAATCATCACGGACACCTGACTCTTTATAAATATACATATAAGACTGTCCACTTGAAGATTTGACAAAAAAGAACGGATGTATTTGTCATATTGTCTCCAGGAAATGCTTATAAAAATATTACAATATGTAGTATGGTCGATTAAGTTGCCCCAAATAGAGACAGCCCTGAATCTCAAAGTGCTTCAAAAGCTCTGCAGTATACGCTATCTGCTTATTTATCTTGACATAGAGTAAGTCGGTATGGGGAAAGTGATAGGAGATATAATTATTTGAAATGGGTAGTGTGGCGTGAAAGGCGTGCGTGAGTCTTCAGACAAAAACGAACAGCTATCTTTTAGAACCCCTGGGCAGATATATTAAATGCATTAATCGCATCACATCAAATATTTATTTAAAGATAATACGTTAACCGCCGGCTAAATTCTTCGATTAAACGTTTCGCATTGTGTTTTTCGCAAGCCTTGCGTTATTTATTTCAATTAATAACAAATAAATATGCTAAAACTAACAACGTTAATGAATTATATATAAAATTTAAAATAACTTTGATTATTCCACGTATTGTGTTACTAATTGTGACACGTGTTTCGCCTTACTATCGCAAAGTTTGCTTAAGTAATGAAGCAAGTTGATTCTTATATTTAATTTGATACAATAACAAAATGGAGTTTGGGATTTTTCCTTTTTACGGGAAGCCAGAAGGGGTCAAAACAAATCAAACAAATAATTATATTACTAATAAGGTTAGCATTACAAAAACGTTCACATATCCTACGTAACGTTTTTATACTATCAAACAATTTCCAGTGTTAGGGTTATGAGTTCTAAAAAAGATTTCGTATAGAAATAACTTTTTCAAATATAGTAACTCTGCTACTAAACTTAATAAAACTAGGTCACTAAGCTTAATTTTTACTAACGTAATCTTAAAGAATTAGCTAAAGTTTTTATGCGAATGAGCTTCATTGAATTAAGTAGATGAATTATAATTATAAAGTATTTTCAATGTAGTATTGTAAAGACTAATTACGAGCTATAACATGGAAATGACTACGGATAAAATAGGTGGGCTAACTTTGACCTATTGTGAAAGAATTGATTTACATATTTCAAGTATTTGAATTTATAAATATGATATTTATTATAACAATGGTGAGTTTGGAACATTGAGTTGTTCATTTAAAATTTGTAAACTATAAAGTTTTTATTATTTTCCAAATTAGAAAGGGATTTAGTTGTTTTTTTCTTTTAATTTCCAAGATTAATTTATATGACCGTACAATTTAATCGATTTTCATTTTATTTGAAAATGAGGATCACTGTTTCCAAAATATACTCATAATCCAACATTATGATTACAATACGCCAAGGTGTCAGCTTATTGCATTTTTGATGTAGGAACAAGAAGTCTGGATTCTTTAATTAGTCATAATTTTAATAACGTTATAAAAATACGTATACTTCCATTGTGTAGTTAATTTAATTAACGCTTATTATAATGATACCAACATATGCTAATTGCATCTCACTTTTACTTTCGGAAAGAGACGATACCCGTCTTATAAAATGTTTACAGCTGGGATTGTAAAGCATAATTTACTGCAGTAACCTTTAAACGCTAGTACACCTGCGAAATATTCACGCGACCCGTAGCTCTTATAAAAATATTTATATCTTTAAAAAAAGTCAGCCGATGTGAGTTAAATAAAAAGCATTAGGAAAATAATAGATTGCTTATAATTTACGAACAGCACCAGTACCACAACATGAACGCTTTCTAATTCTTTATAAAAATTAACAAATGATTCCATTTTAGCATCGGTCACCCCAAAGGATAAATTTCTAGGTATGGAATAAAATCTGTCCATTGAAGTATATTGAATGGTGTGAATAAAGCTGATTTATCACGGTCCGCCGGATTTAACACAACGCATATAGCAAGAGTCAACATTGTAACGGAGGGAGATGTTTAAATTCCTTATTATGCCAAAAATATTTAACGAAATCGAAAATAAAATTATGGATGGTAGGTACATCAAAGACATTATTTATGAAAGCTAATATTTATATGTTGAAAACTATTATCATAAATCAGTGTTATCTGAAAGCGAAGTGCACCATAATCACTGGTCCCATGCGCCATACGGGACCGCGGCCGGGATAGGGCTTTAAAAGGTTAATGCAGTAAAGTTACGCCTAACATATTATTTTTCAAAGAACTTGTCTGCAATTGTTGGAGATTCCTGTCGCTTTTTTCTATTACTCTTACAAGATACTTAACTTTTATAACAGAAAAAAACTGCCAATATTGAAAGATTACTGCAACTGGGTGCTTATTTTAATGTTTTTATCTTTTCAATCAACCGGGCAGTATTGTCCAACAACTTTATGCCGTACTTTAATATTATTTTACTATCTCTGCCCATGTTTAAGAGATAAGTTTACAAAATAATTCACTTTTTAATCTGTGAAATCACTAATGGTGGCGATGGCAGGAATACTATCAATTATCAATCATACTTTATCAGTACACATTACCACAATCGCCAACGAAACGTTGAAACGTCCTGTTTTTGACAGACAATAAGCCGATTATATAAAGCACTTACAACTGTATCTGTGGTTTAGTGGCAAGAGCTTTACTCTAGCGATAATGTGGTTCAGGGATCCAGCCCCGGCAAGATCAGAAGGTTAGAATGTATCCACAGTCAAGTCTTATGTGAGAACCACTGTGCTAGAAGTATAAGAATTTCTTAGCAAAAAAGCAGCAACTCTAATTTTCTAAGCAAAGAAGCAGTCAATTCAACTACTTACTGCTTGCTTACAAAGAAATTAGTTAATTGTCGCATGAACCGCTTTTTATAAATTCTAAATATTAAATCATCAAAGAACACATTGATTTATTTTTCACAAAAATTTGTCAGAGTTATTAACTGCCTTCTTATAACGTCTTGGAACGGCAGTATAAATATTTTCTGACTAAAAACTCCAGTTACTCGACATCTCAACTACTCAAGTATCGAGTAATAAAACTTTAAAATACTCGAGTAGTTTCTTATGTACAAAAATATATATTATTAATTCAAATGTGTGTATAAATAAATGATAAATAAATAATTAAGCTTATTGCATTTCATTAATACATTTATTTAACTTTATCAAACATTTATTTCATAAATAATAGAAAATTAAATTTCCTCGTTCAAATGTACGTTTCAAATCAAATATATGCTTTTTACATTAAGAGGCGTAGATAAGCGCTCACGCTCACAATTTTAATTACGTCAGTCTGGCATGAATATCAAAGCGGACACTTTGTCTTGTTCATGCGCGATAATATATGAATAATTATATGAAAACTATGGTTTTTTATACTTTTAATCTAACAACGATGTATGAACATTCGTTAAAGATTAATATAACATTTGTTTTAATGCAAAACACTGGGGTATTCTTTTCAAAAATAATATATAATTAAATGCCTCAAATTTTAAATTGGTTCGAAGTTTTTTTTTATAATTTTCGCAGTAAAAAAAGCTACCTGATAAAAAAATATTACCTGACAGTAAAATTCACGCGTCAGACTCAGTTAAACGCACCGGTTAGACATTATCTCTAATTCCGTACTGAATAAATATTGGGCTACTGAGTAATATTAGTAGAATCCAGTTAACGACCGGTCGGGTCGAAGAAGCTCTGGGGATTTGTACGGTGCTTTACAAAGGCACTGTAGTCAAAAGTCGTGATTCTTGAACATCGCTTGATTTCGTGACCTGATCGGATTCGAATCACGAAGTTTTGTGCGTAAAACACGCACCGAGCCATCGTGACCTCATACTAATGGTAGTTGTGAGTCCGTTTAATAAACCTTACGCTCTTTTTATTAACACATAAATAGCACAATAAAACATCGTGCAAATAATACAGATTGCACCCAAACATCTTTTTGAGAGACTTTTATTGTTGCGATTTTAAAGTTATGCGGCTTATTTTAATTCTCTTTAATTTTTTTGAATGTAATAATGTAATTAACAGCGTGTTGTTAACATACTGTACGTACAAAATCCAGTGTTCTCCTGTTAATTGTAATGTCACCTTGATACACGAGTCCTTGTATATGTTATGTTCCCATATAGCAGGGGTTGCCAAAGCGTCGATCGCGTAGTTATCCCAAGTCCCCCGCCTGTCTGCCGTACTGATGTACGCATCTCTTTTATTTCAATGACAATTAATTTTATTTATTTTGAAGTGAGAAGATCGCCACCAATAATTTCAAAAAAAGTCACCCGTAGTGGTAAAAGTTTGGCCATCCCTGCCACAAAGCCATATAACCAATTTTGGTGCGCTTTTGTCTTGTGCTATTTTCCGCGGAACGCATCTACCGCACAAAAAAAGGTTTAGTGCATATAAAGGGTCTTTTTATAAGGACGCTTATTTACCAAACTGGTTAACTCAAATTTGGCCACTAAACAATGAATAATCTACTCAGCAGGACAAAGTAACATATTTTGAGCGTCCCTATTGAAATACCCTTTATATTCTGGCCATCCTGTAGCAGGATGCAATTTACGAATGGTCACTTGCATACATTGATGTACTATTTTATTATTTAAAATATGTCGGTAGCTGATATTTTAATCTTCCCTTTTCAACCTTAAGCGATCGTAAAAGACGACCTGTGTTTGGTCTTATACAGAAAAAGCGAATAAATAACTTTGAACTTTTTAACCATAACTCTTTGAGGAGTAAGACCACACTGATGGCGGTATGTTGTCTACTTTTATATATTAAAGTGGATACCTTACTTAAAATGGTTTTTTCCGCAACTGTCCAGATTTTATTTGTTTGATGTAAAAAGAACCTTTACGATGCTTTCAACGGATTGGATGAACAGAAAATATTTATATAAAATTTGGATTTCATAAAAAGTTCACAATACAAGATGCTAGAAAGCCTCAAGTTACCAATTTTCCGAATTTCTAAAAAGCCAGTGATGCATAACCTTTTTGGTAAAAGGGCCAGCTTACAAATTTCCAGATAGTTTGAGGGCATCTGCGTAGGGATTTTTGATCAACAAAACGCGAATCGTAAGCATTGTGAAACAATGATACAGTAAACAACACTCTGAAAGAAGTCGCTGACTTAGATATCACAGTGAAAATGTAATTTGAGCTTATCTTCTTGTGTGGTTTTTCTTTACATCGATCGGTGCCTCAGTCTGGTCGTTGTCCTCAACCGCACAATGCTCTTTCGTCTGACCTGGTGACGCCTGATGTAAGGTCTACGCCTCTACGGTGCTACGATCTGCGTCACTGTCTCTTTGACTTTTCACTTAAGTTCAAATTATTATTATACAAGATGAGAAAAATAACCTTTTCCACTTTGCATTTTTAATTTTAAAAAATTACTACGTATTCACGTTGAAGTAATGATTCTTTTCATAAAGAACAATACAAAGGTAATTACAAATGTTTTATTACACCTTAAGTAAAGGGTCTTTTTATAAGGACGCTTAGTTTTGAAATGTAAATAAAACAAGTTGTTTGTGAGATTTCGACTTAATTTTAATTTCATTTGTAAGTATATTTTACGGCATTAAATATGGAATATAGCATCAAATGTCTGCCAATATCCATTCATTATAAAATGGGCCATGTCGCTAAAGTTGACTTTTTTGACAAATTTAGGTAAACTTCCAACTGCTCCAGAACCCAATCAGGCGTTGTCTGTGGTCGTTTACCTGAAGTTACTTGGTTGGTTGGATTTTATGCGGGTGCAGACGTAAGGCCCGATTCAAAATTCGCCAAGTTGAAGTCGCAGAAAAGCCAAGTTTTTGTGAACAACGAGAAATAAGCTGCATTGGGTTTTCCTGAACACTTTCACACACAGCAATGTTTTAACCAGATATTTTATTTTGATGACGTACAGGTAGGTGTTGGCCGATTATTTACCAAACTGGTTGACTCAAATTTGGCTACTAAACAATGAATAATCTACTCAGCAGGACAAAGTAACATATTTGAGCGTCCCTATTGAAATACCCTTTATATAAAAATGTGTATTTTTATACTTGCTTAAAAAATGAGACGTATGGCCGGCTCTATGCCTGATCAATAAACGCCACTCACTCACTTATGTTGCGATATAAACGGGCTCAAATCCTACACATCTTCAAATGTTGATTCGCCAGAGGAATAGGCTAGCTAACATAATTATTACAACCATTCATTTCTACTCTTATAATTCGAGAGTTCGATAAGATGACTGGTATAAAGATTGATTAGCATTGTAATCCATAATTCAATCATGAGTGTCAAAAGGAAAATTATTGTACCGGAAATAAATACATAGAGTTGGAACACAAAAGCTGATGATTACCCTATTATTGATCCATTGAACATTCGTCACTAAAAACCCCGATTATAATTCGTTAGATTGTATTCTATTTATTTAGCCTCAAACAACTAAGACTGAGCTTATCGTATGAAATAAATAAAATTTTAGGTTAACTTATTGTGATTGATCATAAAAATAGATACACTAACAATATAGAAAATAACAAATATCTGAGAAAGTTTTTAAAAGCAAGGTAAAAGATGGAATATTTTTGGCGAATGCGTTTGGCCGATATAGCTGTAATTGAAAACTAATTTAAACAGCATATAGATACAATGATAAAAAAAAACACGTAAGAGCAATTGTGCTATGGTAACAAAGTAAAATTGACATGTTAATTTAAGCGCTGCAAAAAGCCAATACGCCATGCATTTGACAAATGTATTTACACATACATACATACTTGTATACACATAATAAAAATTACAAATTGTTATTATAAGAACAGAGAGAAAAAAATTATAAAATCACATTTTAAAGATGTCAGCCGAGTGAGTTCCGACAAAATCAAATTTTATTCAGAAAATATAGTATTCGTCTGAACTCACTCACGTCAATATGAAATATGTCGACATCCGAAGCAATGCCGTTTACAATTGTTAAAGCTCTTCCCAGAGGCATTCCCATTGGCAGACTGGTTCTACCACTTGGAATAACAAACAACTCATGCTCACGATTCCTCAAAAAATTATCAGGAACATTCAATTTAACTTTTTCAAGAATGGTGGAATTCTCATTTTGGCCTCGGATAAGCCGAAAGAAATATAATGCCAAATACATTTCTCTTCGAGCATTCAAACTATTGAAAGTGAGCATCCCTAAGAGAAAGTCTGAATATGATTATTGAAAGTTTATGAATATGATTATATTATAATTTCATGATCTTGGGGCTATTCTTATATATATTTAAGTTGTTTTCGTATATAAAATTGCTAACATATAAATATGCTCATTTAAAAAAATCATTTTTACAAATTAAAACTAATAATGTATGTATATTGAAAATATAAAGCGTTTACGAAACAGGCAAAAATATGTTTCAAAAGACATCGATTTTCGAAATATCATAAATATTATATTGCCTCGTTAACGTCCCAAACTAATGAATGAAACTAGATCCAGTGAAACAAATGCAATATTTAAAGTAACACATTAAACTTTTATTGATCGGAATTAGATAATCATAAACGTAAAATTTTTAAGAGATTCATAAATCCTGACCTATGCCAATATATAAATTTTTCTTTACTCAACAATTTCAAACAACTGATAACTTTTTTATCTCTAAAATTTATTATTGTGCACGGTAAACCTAACCTACTCCAACATTAAAAATGTTTTATCCGTCGAAATGCGATATAACTCGAGATGCAGCCAGGTTAATTAATAACCATTAACCCACCGTGTTCACTGACTGGACCAGCGCTCCTCAAATGTAGACTGCCACAGTATTTACCAGACCTTTCAAAACAATTAAGCATCCGGTTATATTAAATCTCTTTTCTAATATTTTTTTCCCACTGAATAAGACTTTTTTGTTTATTTACACAAGGGAACAACAACGTTCGCTATAAAATATAAAATTGACGATCAATTTTTTTATGATGTGGTGCGGTTAAGAGTTGTTTTTTGCCACTGGAAGGCATGGTATAGAAATGGATATGGCTTAGATGGCTCATTTATGTAGAAGATTATATAAATGATTCATCCCTGTGTTGAAGAAAAATCTTAAGGCGTGCTTCATTATAAATGATTCAAGAATATGATTCAACATACTCACTCAAAATAATCATTTTTGACAGCTACAACCAACATTTTTTAAATCGTACAACTTCTACTAAAGAGTGTCCTTGAAATATTCACTTTGTTTATGCTTTTATTTAAAAAATAGATTTTCAATTCATGATTTTTTTTATGAATTTTTCATTTACTACTATGTACTAGCTTTGGTATTTTTCCCAGTGGCAGATTAAGCATTGGAAGCCCTTTTCTCGTATTATAAAAATTACGTTGCATAATTTATTTGAGACTAGATTTCTTTTTTGGTCATTTCTCGTACAATATACGGTACTCCCCGCAGTTCACTAGACACAATTAAGTATGAGCACATAACATTACGTCACATCGTAATTTATGATTTATGAACCATCAGTCATTCAATATACCTACCATTAATAATTCATGCATTTTTCGGTGTGACATCATAATATGTATATTCTACATCAATCATTTTTCCGTTTGAAAAATATATAATGAAAATTTAATATGTAAAGTATTTTTGAAATAACCAAGACTTGAAGGCCCCAATTGCACACCCCTTGCGTTTTAGGGGTAATCCGCCACTGAATAAATCAATATGATATAAGAATCAAATATTCATTTATATCATATCAGCTAAGGCTTAAAAGATTGTTTTTATAAAAATACATATTTATATAGTACTTATTTTTAGATTTATTAATAAAAAGAAATATTTTTCTAATTACGTTATTCCATACATGCAACGTATAAATCTGTCATTCTTATTTCAACCCTTATATCATGTTGTATGGAGGGAAAAAAGCAGAGTGCTTATCGAATATCGTCATTTCCTTGGAGTACCCAATTCGTGCCGGGTTGAGTCAGGTCAGTACCGCATAGTGACTACTGGTACACGGGTTCATGAATCGGTAGGGCATCGCCCCTAGGGTTAACTAAGACCAAACGTTACCCCCGGTATCTGAGTTTTTTACCCTTTTAGGGTCCCATATCTCGGATTGCTCAGCAGTGCAGATATGCACAGCGATTCCCCGAATAAACTCGTTTTATTATGTTATGGCTTGGTTGGTTTAGATTTTATGGGAGACATGCATCACATGCACCAACAGTTAAAAGTGTATATCGTTTAACAACCCACCGATAATGTCAAGTCGCTCGCAGTTTTGTTTGAGAAATACTGATTTATGATACTAAACTTAAAACATGCAAGATTCTATTTCATAGATACGTAATTTCATTTTAAAGTTTACTGTTATTTTAAATTGAGTAACAGTTATTTAAAATGTATCGATGCTATGTATTATAACCAAGGCTGTGGAGTCGGTAAAAAGTTCGACTCCGACTAAAAAAGTTTAATAGCGTCACTTTTTTTTTCCAAATTTTCCCAATTATGTCTATTCAATTAAATATCAACCATACCAACCGGGCCAATAACCAAATTTTACATTATATGCAAAAATAAAAAGTTCAAACTTTTAAAGATTTCCGACTCCGAGTACGACTCCGGCTAAAATTTTCCGACTCCACGACTCCGACTCCGACTCCATAGCCCTGATTATATCCAATTGCAGTTAATATTGAGACGACCAGGGTTTCTTCCCAATCTGACTGCGTCAGACAGCATCCTTCCACGGCGTTCGGAGACGGAACTTAGGGATAGGATGGGAGGAAAGGTATCTCTGTATAGATTTCAATCGGTAATTTATCTTGGCCGAAAACTCTATCCTAGAGTCGGCTAATTTATTGTCTTCAAATTATTACATTTTTTTATTCCACACGAATACATTGCAGTAAGAACATTTTTAAACGCGTAAGACCAAATGAATATGTTACTACGCCTGCTGTCCGAAGCAAGCGCAAAAAAAACTCATGACTTTTGAAAGAAGGATAACGACTAACTGACTTGGCGGTTATTTTATTTGACAGCCACATTTATACTCCGTGATTCTAGTATGAAAAACAGCTCGACCAATCAACGCAACGCATTCTGGCCTGAGCTGAATTCAACCAATCACTGCGAAGCCGTCGCAATGAGTCGGTTACATGAATTTATAACAATTTGAATGCATTTATTCGCGTTATATTACTCGTTTGGTCTAATTATTATTGATTGAGGTGATAAATAAGATCGTCCGAGAGAGTTCTGATACCCTACAACATCATGCGGTATCAATATAAACATTAAATAACAAAAAGTTAAAAAATATTTATTATATCTAAATTGAATCTACCAGATATTAAAAGTTTTAATTATTGCGGTAATCAAGAAAGGTACATAGCGGTTTTAAAATAAACACATTAAAAATGAAGGTGTAGGTAGTCAAAAGAGGATTCTTTTATTGAGCCTAATATTTGTTAGCTTCCGATCACTTAAGATGAATAAAAAAACGTCACGCAAGACCAACGCAAAAAATAAATCGGGCTAGTCTTGGATGGTTTCGGTTAGATTCTTAAATAACATTGATTTCCAATACTTAAAAAAATATATAAAGATATTAGAACGTATACAATTATTAGAACGATTTTATCATGTTTTGGTTATTTATCGATCTTTTCTTTATAGACATTTTGCAAGCTGTTTAAGGTCAATTGAGCAAATAGAAATTCCCTCAAACACATTATACATAGTTTTTCAATATGACTTCTTTTGGCAGATGATATAGAATTCTTGGTTTTAGATATTTAAAACTTGAAGTTCCATCAAACTCTATAGTATACTTATTTATCTTAGTAATGGTTATATAACAAGAGCCAAAGTTTTAAATGAAATTCAAGTAAATACAATTGCACTATTCACTATTTTTGTTGATTAAAGTAAATGAATGATTTAATTTCAGTGCAGTGATACTAAAAATGTTACAGGTGAGAAACATCAAGGTTTTAAAATTTTTCGCTTGATATATTTCATAATTTACACACCCGAAATAAATTTATAGTACGATATCGGAGGGTGAGTGATAATTTTCCATTTAGTGGCATCTATTAATCATAATAATGACAATTCATATAATAATTTATAAACTCTAGGCAGCTTATATTATAAAAGTGTTGCATATTGAGTGCCACAGAATCCGACAATTTTCACTTCTCTTTAAGATAGCTGATAATAAACGATGTAATTAAAAGAAGAAGGTATTAAGATTATAAACGATTGTGATTCACCATGGAGTTCTGTACATTAATAAGTGCTGTGTGTACATCAATAAGAGTCGTGTGTCCATTAACTGTAGTCCCCTTACAAAAATCTTCCAAAAATAAGTTGCTCTATGATAGCTACTTGTTACTCGCTCGATGGATTTGGCAATAACTTCATTCTAGTAAAAAAATAACTTTGATTATTCCACGTATTGTGTTATACTTATCTACTTCATTACTTAGCAACCTTTGCGATATCAAACATACCACAATTATTTACACTATACGTAGAATAATCAATGTTATTTTAATACTTTCGATGGTTTCGGCGGTAACTTTGTGGAAGTTCATTTTAATATGAAATTTAAAATAACTTTGATTATTCCACGTATTGTGCTACTAGCTGTGACACATTTTTAGGCATCTTCAGACTTACTATCGTAAAGTTTGCTTAAGTAATGAATCATTACGATAGTAAGTCTCAAGATGCCACTGAAAGAGGCGAAACACGTGTTACAGCTACTAGCACAATACGTGGAATAATCGAAGTTATTTTAAATTTTATATTAATGTTATTTTAATACTTTCGATGGATTTGGCGGTAACTTTGTGGAAGTTCATTTTAATATAAAATTTAAAATAACTTTGATTATTCCACGTATTGTGTCACAATTAGTAGCACAAAACGTGGAATAATCAAAGTTATTATAAATTTTATATTAAAGTTATTACTTGTTACTCAATCGCTCTCCCAATTGTTGGATAGACTAGATAATATAGGGATAAGGCTAAGAGAGAATTAATTATACCAGATGGATAGGAGAGAATCATTGACATCAATAATATCTAATACAAATCCTAAAATTGATTGAAAAATCCGTGCTGGGTGAGATTTATGTCAGAGAGCACCGTAGCCGAAGCTATCAAAGTTGATCACTCTGCTATAGTTCCGGCATACAAATTCGTGTAGAAATCTTCGAAAGACATATTTCGTCCCTTTAATATTTGGCGCGTATATGAAAGGTTGAGCAGAACTGATTATGTAGGGCACACGAAGTGTCAAAAGTCAGCTAACCACACGGTAGCAACAGGACATGCGACAGCAGCGATTAAACATAATTAATGTCCCATGCGCGTGTTCAAAGAATAGCATTTTAATTTTTCCGATATTCTAGAATTTTATTGCAATTTTGATTACGAGCAGAAAACCTTAAAACTCATCAAAGTATCATACTTATTTTTTTATTAAGATAAACAATGATAAAAAAATATGAAATATAATGAAAATTTATGAGTTTATCATGGGTTGTCTTATAAGTAGAGACTCCAATTCGAGAAACGAGTACTCGATACTCGAGTATACTCGTCCATTTTCCAAGTACTAGATACTCGAGTAATTTGAATAATACTCAATTATACTCGTTATTTATAAATGAAGATTTATTTCCATTTTTTTAAACAGTAGACAGAAAAACTAGATAGCATTATTTAATTCATTGTTAGCTTTTAAGCCGACGTCCACAGCAACAGAGAGAGTTTTATCTACTGCGCAATTAAAAAAAAAACTTCAAACCAAATTAAAATTTGTGACGTTTGATTTTCCACTATTTTTGAATATATGTTTCATAGCTTGAAATAAATGTATTGATTCAATAAAATAAGCTGATTTATCACCTATTTATGTAGACAAATTTGAATTAATAATATATATTTTGGTACATCTGAAACTACTCGAGTATTTTTACATTAAATACTCGATACTCGAGTAGTTGAGATAACGAGTAATTGGAGTCTCTACTTATAAGTCTGCGTATTTTGCGTGTAAAATTAAAGAGGCTAAAAAATAAAGCACATATTTTTGGTTCTGAAATATCTGTAAACTGCTGCTTGATGCATTTCTAGTTTTTAATCCAACTCTTGTACCGTTAATATTGGATCTGTCTCAATAATAGGGCCAATATCATCACTTTTAGTCTCTTGAGGACTCTTGAGACCTCGGTAAATCAGTAAAAAATTAAAACCAAATATTAGTAAAATTTAAGTCAAAACATACAAATACATATTTTATATAGGTACGTGCATCAATAAAATGGGTGAGAAATTTTTGCAAAGCTGATTTTAAGACATTGATAAAAAAACTAACTTCAAATCGTGTTTGGGCGCTAAGTCCTATATAACAGTGCTCTTCAACCTTTTCATCCGATGAAAAATATTTCGTGGACTGTCTTTAAACTGTATCTACACATATGTATTAACATTCATTCAGATCTTAACTTACGACTATATGGTCTGACGACGAAGTATAAATATGGATAATAAATATTTTTTTCATCAGTTTCTGTCAAATATTGTACTTCTCATATAAATGTCAAAATTTAACTCAAAGATAGCTTTTTATTTGTATAAAATTCGACTTCGATATTTTGGACTTTCGTCTAAAGTGGCATAACTTTACATGTTTGCTTTGGATAATTAATTCAAATAGTAAAAATTGAAAGTCAATAGAATTTATTTATAAAATAAAAAAAATTAAAATTGTTCGTGCTGACATATATATGTTGCTGCTTTTTTGTGATCAAAATTTTCTGGAACCTGGAAGAATTCGCGGACCACTGCCGGTCCACGGACCAACACGGAAGAACACTGCTATATTACGAAGTATTTCTAGAGCGAAGTTTCATTTTCTACGCATACAGCTTCTACAAAGTGACAAAACCGCAACATTATTTTCATTCAGGCTCGACGGGTTAGTGTTGGCAATGGTCACGCACCGTCGTAGATTCGCACGAAGTCACTCGAATCGAAATTCCTCCCCTAGTAATTTGCAATCAAACGATGATTTTTTCACCTTCACACAACGGTGATCATTTTTTCCTATTGTTTGGGAGTTGTGAGCAATGCTTTTGCCGTTCGCCGCTTGCAATGCTTAATATCACAAGCCGGGGCACGCAAATAACGCGTGTGGGTACTGGGTACTGAGGATGCCATTCTGCATCAGAACAAATGCTGCCGAGTTCACCGAATGATGAATACTTTTTGAAAAAAAAACACATTGCAGCCGGGAAAAGTAAATTAAGCACTATTACAACAAAGTTTGGAAAGAAAAATCGTTGTAACAAAGATTGTTTTCTTAATTGAATTAAAGCAACCATATTTAAAATCAGCGGCTTTTTAATGAAACGGAATCTATCAGGTTGTTAAAAGAAACAGGTATCGAGCTCTATTGGGACACTAGAATGTGCCAAGTCAACTAAATTTTTACTAGTTTAAGTTAAAAAAATATATATTAACATCTAATGCCAATGCGCCAAATATTTTCAATTGTGAAAGTCATACGAGATCAGCTCGGTGATAAATAATGAATCAGTCGAGAACAACTCAACGAAAAATTACATACTCCTGGCCCCACCTGATCGCTATGGCAAAGCTCTTGACACTAGACCAGTGATGCACAACCTTTTTGAGAGAAGGGCCGTATCATCAATTCCTCAGATAGTTTGAGGGCCGCATGGGTAAAACTGATTAAATTATCGATATTTTTACTGTCTATAGAAGTGAAAATTGTATTGTTTTATATTGTTCTTCCATCAAGGTTACTGATATTTGTCATTGCACACGAAATGTCTTTGAAGGCCGCAGGTTGCGCATCACTGCACTAGACCAAAAAAGACCGACAATAGCGACATTATAGCTTTAAAGCTTTACCGACATTTTAGCTAGTTATTATGGTCGTAATGAAGGGCTGGCTATTCCGTCTTTCTTTGCCCCTCCTTTTATCGAAAGGGGGAGTTGCGGGAGCAATTAAATAACTGCAAGTTATGTTCTTGCTCTCATTACTACGCTCACTCTTTCCGAAAATTTAAAGCTTCTGTTGAAATAAGCTTCATTGTGAGTCCATATTGAAAGAGTTCATTTGTAACATCAGTAAACGCATCATTTAGGAAGCGAACGAAGTAACTTAAGGAGTTAATACAAAAAAAGCGTAACAATCCAATTATAAATTGCATTCACATACGCAACGAGAAATGTCAGTAGTCGTTGACCGCACCAATACGTGCACTCGGCGTAATATATGCACTCTAGACGTACGAAATAAAAACACATTTTACCAGTGTCGAGCGTCTTTTTGACAGAAAATATTTTACGTATTCAAGGAATCGTAATTGGAGAGGTTGTGATCTCATCGCCGAGCTATTCGGTGCAATGTGACATTTCACACGCTCAATTAAATTCATTAAATTTATTTACCCGGCGTCTTTCGCATTGTGACGTGGGTATACTATTACACAATAGAAGGTGTATTGTCTCGGCAAGACGTCGTGTTATATAAATCAAAATAGACTCATTTAACGGCAGAGCGAAGGTGTAAATTGAAAGCAGAAAAATAAAAATATATTAAGCAAAATTATTTATTAACCGCTTCAGTCCCGAGCAAAATGGTCGCTTTTTCACATCTACGACCCGAAATCTAAAAAAATGTTTTTTCGACAAGATTTACTGATGATAGAATAACCATTTTTTTGTTCTAGAGACAGTGTATAGATGTCACTATCTATGAAAAGAAAAATATCATAATAACTCTAACAGGAAGATTTTTTAAAATATCAATACTTGTGACGGTATTCGCAAAGTCCGTGCGGCGGTCTTACGTTACTGAAATGGTTGTGTCTTCTGTATTCTTCATAATATAAGAAATGCCTTCGTCAACATTAAAGAAAATAAAAACACAAACATCAATGGAAGGTGATTGATAGAACGGTTTGTTTCAATGGATCTTTCAAATGTTCGCATAAACTGTTTCTCTTCCTTAGTACGAAAAATAGTTGAAAAAAACCAGCCCTTTTAGTCCTTTTCCACATATATTTAGTTTATCGTTACTTCAAAACGTTACACAATTACAATGATTTTCGAAGAGATTATGGTTGGACAATGAAGTATTGAACAATTATATTTATTCAATTCAATATGTGTAATGCTCACCCACGACGGGGAAACAATGGTACCTTCGAAAAACATTTTACCGCTAAAATTATCATATTAAACAAACAACAGCAGTTCGATTTTTATAACAATTGTATATATTGATAATCTGTATAAACTTTGTACGTTATATTACACGGTGAAAGATCGTGTAGGCATCTTCAGGCATTTCAAGTGCACGGATGTACTTGAACTGACCAACTGAACTCAGTTCAAGTACATCCGTGCATTTGAAATGCCTGAAGATGCCGGAAGGCGAAACCTGGATCGTTAGTGACAAAACTCATAGAAAAGTACAAAATTCAAACAATTCAAATTTTAAAGAATATAAAGCTAACATACTCCTGACATACATCGCGAATTGAAGTACGTAGCAAGCTGATAATCGTTACATCCATTTGGATTTGTAAAGCACAATTATTTAACGGAAATAATATATTCAAATTACCTTGAGTACGTTGCTACTTTCCGTATATATTATACATATATGTACATATATATCGTACATCCTTTTAATCATAAATATAAAATTATTCCTCTCTTTGAACCGGTGTAATATCTTATTACAGTTTTTTTTCAAATATTCCCTTTACTTAATGACTCTATAAACGAATGGCGTAGTTTATACTATTCAATCAAATGCTAAGGGGTCGGTCTCAAAGAAAATCGACGAAGCGGAATTGAATATTCACAAAGGCCTTATAGAATTAAGCAAGATAAGTGCAGTGAGGTGCCGTTGTATTTGCGGTTCAATGATATTAATTAATTCATCCAGAAAACCTCATGTGCAGTATGTGTTTTCTAAGTTTAATTATAAACGGATGAATTCTTCAGTCGGCGTAGTTTTAAAAAAATCATACTGTATTCCAATGTTGTTTTAAGAGAGTTAATACAATAAACATTCATCATCATATTTATGAAAAAAGGAAATGATCGACGCAGTAGGGGTGACTTTAATCGATTGTAAATAACTCTGCTATGCAAGACACAATGCAAATATAGCAGCTAATGAAATACTTAAATTAAGAAAAGACTATAAGATTGCTTATAAATAACTCTCAAAAATTTGTCACGTGGGAGGTGCCTGGTAACAAATGAAGACATATATGTATTGAGAAGACCTTGATTCGGCGCCCTCGTAAATCGAGAAGGGGCCTCCTATCCGACACTCAGGAAGAAGAATTTTGGGAACGGAGTAGGAGAAACACGGTGCTCTTATAAACAAAACAATCTCAAAGCGTTATGGGGTGTGATTAGCACCCATTATTTAAGTCGTTAAGAATTTACACAGACGTTATACAACACAAGTACATTGAAGTTTAATACAGGACCAAACACAAATATTACGATAGCGAAGAAGATATCAGGAATTTGACTCGAATTTAATTTTTAGGGAGAGGATTAGGAGCGTGCATTCTCAATGCTGTCCAATCTCTCACTGATCGTATAAAAAAAGCGGTTCCTGTAGGTAGCCAAACCGTTGCAAAACGACCGTTAAACGTCACGCAAGATAAGCCATTATTTATGGTCCATCGAACTTTTTATGAAGTACCATGCACTCTCGTACACTCAGGGCGTGAAAGAGATAAGAGACATTTACAACGAGACGTCCGCATAAATATCTCTTTTACAAAATTGAAATTAATCTATATTGAATCGCTATAGATTTCAATATAGAGTTTTATAAGAATGAATTTATTTCCTGACATCGACTTAAACTCATAGACTGAGGTGAAAAATAGATCAATCGAGAGAGTTCTGATGACCTACCACATAAGGCGGTGTCAGTATATACCAGTGATCCACCAACCAATTGAAAACCCTCACCAGTATTCTAACCTTCGACGGAGCAGCTGATTGGAAAAACTAAGAGGTCATGTTACCGGCAAGAAAATTTTACTGATCGAACTAACAATGCATTTATTGAAAAGCTTCTCTGCAGTCGAATGTTTGAAAGGTTCGCGATGACCGTGGAGGTAAAGTATTTTTTTGGAGGACCAGCACTAGCTGAGATCATTATTAACTGTTCAATTGCACTAGTACCAAAAAATGTATTTTATTTGTATAAATATAATTCCTTTACCTCAAGAATTGACAGATAACAAAATAAAAACAGCATATTATTTTAACACAACGTATTGCTGATAAAATTCCAATCGAATCAAGCAAAGTTTTTATAATATTTGATAGTTTTCTTAAAAAGTTATAATTTTTTACTATTATTAAGGAGTATAGGACGCAGGATATATATAAATAAAAATATATCATATAAAATCAAATAAACATAAATATTTGACTACGTTACTGAAAAGGTAGGTTCTATCTCCACGCACCGAAGCCATGTTCTCGCCCGAGCCAGGATTAGCTCCTCAATAAAGACGTCTACATGACGACGCTAAGTGCTACGGTACTTGTACCACCTTGCGATAGCCTGCTACGCTTCTACGGTTCACTGCGATGGAAAATCGAGCTACGCAAACACTTGCATGGTTTTGCAGAAAATTAAGCGACTTTCATATAAACTTTACATTTAAGCTAATTTCAATTAGAATAATTTATAAAGAGTACATAATATCATTGAATGAAACTAGTTAGAGATTTATACGTACTAATGAGACAAATACAAAATAGATAAACCTTGTAGAAAAAAATACCGAATGCCCGCCGCTTTGGCCTTTTTTCTATATTTTTTTCCTACTGTTACCATATGTTGAGTCTGTAAAGCGACCTCTAATTTTCCTGGTAAAGTTCTCGATAGAGTAGGTACAGAATAATTATTTATTTCCGTTTATAGTAAATATATAAGCTAGCTAAGTATTGATTATCAAAATTATTTTTTTAACTAATGGCTTTGTGTGGGGGGAAAAAAATCTGGAACTCGTCGAAAACGTGAAGCATTTTACTTCCGTTCTGTATATTGATCGACACAAAAGCTAAAATCTATATTATACATAATATATTTTAGTATTGATTGTTGAAGTTGTTTTGTTGACCCTTTAACAATAAAAAAGTCTGCCAAGTAAATAATAGTGCTTTGGCTGAATACTTATTATTTATCTTATATTTTTTAATGAAAAACTGAAACAATTGATTTTCTGAATCACTTAATTTTTACTCTTTTATTCTACGTATTGTTAATAAAGAAGTCCGTGTTTCACTTAATTGAAGAATTTTAAGACGTAGGT
This sequence comes from Himalopsyche kuldschensis, assembly GCA_028554975.1. NCBI lineage: Eukaryota > Metazoa > Arthropoda > Insecta > Trichoptera > Rhyacophilidae > Himalopsyche > Himalopsyche kuldschensis. The sequence continues at coordinate 3,474,427 of JAHFWI010000016.1, read as the reverse complement.
AGATTGTTAACTCCAAATTCTTGATGTAAGGACATTATTATTTTCGATGGTTTCGGCGGTAACTTTGTGGAAGTTCAAAAAAAAAATTTATATTAAGGACATTATATTTATAAAAAAGCCTCCCGTTGAATTACTCATCTGATTCTACTTATGTATACATTAATTTTCTCGTATTAATTTATTTATACTCTAATTGATTAACATAACGACGTATTTCTTATTGTTTCTACATTAACATTTTTTGTACTGTGAAAATATCATTAACCTAATGGACAACATTTTTGGGAGAAGGGCAAGCTTATCAATTTCAGGATTGGTTGAGAGCCGCATGGGTTAAAGTGATTGAATAATTGTAATGTTTAGTCGATACTAAATTTAAAAAATATTATTTTACATTATTATTTCATCGTCAGTGAAGAGTGTATATAAAAAGTGATTGATATTTTTCTTATTGGGCCGAATGAAATGTCATTTCGGACCGTAGGTTGAGCCACATTTTGTACGTCGAAATAATTACTTGTTTTTTTTTTAACTCATATCAAAACACAATCATTTGTCAGGCTCTTTGTTTTATGTTGTCTATGATACGAATGTAATATCATTAAAAACAGACGCAATGGCGTTTATAAACAACAACTCAATTAAACAATTGAACAAAACTTCCATTCACAACACGTGTTGGGAATTCACACACCCGAGCGCCCTTGATAATTTAAAGCATTGCAAATGGCTGGTCTACAGGTAATCACTGCCGACAAGAGACTCCAATTCAAGTATCGAGTACTCGATACTCGTCCATTTTTCAAGTACTCGATACTCAAGTATTTGGAAAAATACTCGTTTTAGTAATAATCATCGAGGGTTTTTCTACTGCTGCAATTATAAAAACAAACCTTAACCAATTTAAAATTTATGACGCTTAATCCTCTAGTATTGTTAAAATATATGTTGTATAAATTGAAATAAATGTATCAGGGCTGTGGAGTCGGAGTCGGAGTCGACGCGGCGTTTTGGCCGGAGTCGTACTCGGAGCCGGAAATTTTGAAAAGTTTGAACTTTTTATTTTTGCATTTAATATGTCAAATTTGGCTTTTGGCCGCATTGATAGGGTTGATATTTAATTTAATATACATTTATATTTTTTAGTCGGAGTCGGAGTCGTGGTTTTGGTAAATGCTGGAGTCGGAATCGGAGTTTTTTTGACCGACTCCACAGCCCTGAAATGTATTAATGAAATTTAATAAGCTTTATTATTTATTTATGTTCTATTATTCTACAGAAATTCAAATTAATAATATATATTTTAGTTCATCCGAAACTACTCGAGTATACTCGAGTATTATAAATTTTACGACTCGATACTCGAGTAGTTTAGATGTCGGGTAATTTGAGTTTCTACTGCCGACGCTCACGAGAATGGTAATATTCCAACAGTACTTATCTACATTGTTGTGCATTGAGGTATTGAAATACCGGGCAATAATTCCATTTCCGGTTTTTAAAACATCGATACCGGCATTACAATTTTTAATTTGGAAGCGAATTACCGAAGGAATAAACCAATACCAATAGGTTAATATTATAACATTCTAGTATTGCTACCCGGCGTCGCTCGGACTAAGCGACCAATAATTATTTAATGTTATATCATTCGACATAATTATAACACAAAATCTTACATCCAAAATAGAGTTAAAATAAAATCACAAACTTTATTTAATTTGATTTGTCCCATTCTCGCCCATTAAAATGTCCAAATTCAAGGAAAAAATCTAATTTGCTGTCAAAGAAATGTCAAATAATACCTTCACGTAAATAATAAACATTATTATTAATAATAAAAGCCGAGAAAAGTTCAGTAGAAAACTAATTTATTACATTTTGACTAAATGTCTTCGCCGATAAAAATTCAAACATATTTTCTTTCATATTCGTTTTTATGGCAACTTAATGACCAACAATGCAAAAGGGAATTACAGACCCACAGACATACGCCGTTTCGGTTTTATAAATAAGATTACACTTTGCGATAGTTAGTCAGAAGATGCCTCTGAAAGTCGGAACACATGTCACAATTAGTTTACACAATACGTGGAATAATTGTAAAAGTATTTTATTTGTAGACATATTTATTTATTTATTGGAGAAAAATAAAATTCATGGCATTATAGCTGACGCCAATGCACCATGCATTTGACAAATACATAATATATAACAAAAAGTTTAAAAAAAACATAAATTGGCATCAAAAAAAAAACACACCACATATTAGTAAAATAGTAAATGATAAAAGTAAAAAGAAATTTGAAAATAAAGCACCAAGTTGACTGCTGAAAATGTCTATTTCAAACATATTTTCTTTCATATTCGTTTTTATGGCAACTTAATGACCAACAATGCAAAAGGGAATTACAGACCCACAGACATACATACGCCGTTTCGGTTTTATATATAAAATTGCCAGGTCCGTGTGAAAGTCGTTGTCTTCCCGTGCAGTTTTATTTTTCAATTCAATTGATTTCCGTTCGGAGATATGGATGTCTGCGTTTTATAAAATTCCATCCGCAAATATCGAAACCTAAAATTGGGATGAAGCGATTGCGATATGCTAACCACAAGTATTTTTCAATTCCTATCCTTTTTATCCTCACTCTCTTCGAAAACAGGGGATTGTTTTATTTTTCGATTACTTTTCCATGAGAGCTGTTTGTTACTCACTTGCTCCACCTCTCTTTTCAAAGAGAGTAGGGATTGAAAGGATATGAGGAATATGAAAGGACTAGTGATTAGTTTATCGGCTTTCACTACGTACACTCGCTTTTTTGGGATCGTAAAGGTGGGAAGGGATTTTTAACAACATAAAAACCGATTGCCTTCGAACAGAATTGATCTATCTAATAAATCCGCCCGTACCGGGAATCGAGCCCAAGCGGTCTGACACGGAAGCCAACGACGTTAACCACTGCACCACGGACCTGGCTTAACATTTATCTTTACAAACTATGAATGACCTCCTCAATCAGTATAATTAGAGTTTTAATAACGGAGCATTATTTAGAACTGAGACAGAAAACAGTGAATGAAGCACATAAATACTTAGTCTGTTCCTAATGCAATAAATAAGTCGGAAAAAACAGCACATTTCAAAGACTAAACTTAAGGGAAAAAATAAATATGTTTCTCCCGGCATATTTTCTAGATAAATAAGATAATTATGCATTAACTGTTTAATCGTAAATGCGGTAATACTCACTATAAATATATAATCTTGTCGTTCGATAAATATTATAATTATTCCTAGAAATCGATTATAATTGTAATTGACCATATTTGATATCCGTGTTGCGAGATTATGAAGTAATCTGTATAAATAAATAGTTATTAACCTTTCATGAGTGCGTGAAGAATGTATTCTATTGAATAATGCTTTTAATTTCCATAAAATGATTTGCATTCGAAGATCAGCGAAGAAATAGGTCTACAATAAATATGCATTAAACCGCAAACACGTTGGTGGGAAACACTCGAGGTTTACTTAAATGGTGACGTAATGAGTTACGCAATAGTGGATATTTTATTAAATGTTGTCGATTTGATTAAAAAAAAAATACTTATTTAAATATAATTGAAAACTTTTCTTGTTTTAAAAAATCAATTCTCAATATGCAATAAGTAAAACTTAAGATAAAATGATTGTTTCAACAGAAACTTCATGTTTATGAAATCGTGTTTAATAACCAGCGCTGTTGGCAGGGGAGTTAGAGTTTTTTGGCCGGAGTCGTACTCGGAGTCGGAAATTTTGCAAAAATTTGATGTTTTTATTGTTGCATATAATCAGTCAAATTTGGCTATTGGCCGGATCGGTTGGTTGATATATAATTGAATACACATAAATAGAAGAGGTAGGAAAAAAACGTAACGAAATTAAACTTTTTTTAGTCGGAGTCGTGTTTTACAGTCCTGGTTAACACATTACCTATGTGGAATATTTACGTTTCACTGTGCTTTGACTTCCCGTAGCCAATGTGTTAATAATGCCAAAAATTATTTCCATAATGGTCAATGTTGGAGTCGGAGTCGTGTTTTTTATATGACTTCGCAGCCCTGGTTCCGAAAAATTCACATTCGAAAAATGATTGATAGACACATTTAACGAAAGGAAATTTTTCCAGATTTGAAAAACATTAAATTTTACGTACGCCACTGCAAAACAGGTGCCTGTTATTTACAAGACTCCTCCTTCAGACTGTGCTGCATGCGTGTCATCCATTGCAATCATCTCGCTGATGCTTATCGCAGTCGAGTTCCATTCAGTCAGCAAAACAGGGGAACCCCGAGAGGAATACATCCGTTTCATAGCGATGAATTGATGATGATGATGAAAGGGACCGGTGACGTCATCCCGAGATCTAAGCGAAGGCATTATTATTTATGGATGACATCACGCATGCATTGTGCAGCTGGACCGATGGTTCTAAAACTGTTTTTATGTTAATAAGTATTCCGATATAACACAAACTTATTACAAGGCCAAATTTATACGACATATATATTTGAAAAAATATAATATGAATGAGTAAAAATGTTAAGCTATGACATAATGCAACTTCTTGTTGTTAATGCAACAGTTTTCTGAAGATATAATATATAAAAAAACGATTATATCAACTTCACTTTTAGTATTCAAGTGCATAATTATTTCAAGTTCATTCGTGCACTTGAAAGTCCTGAATCTACCGAAGGGCGAATTCGGGTCAGCAAAGCTCATGAAAAAGTAAAAAATTCAAACGATTCAAATTTCATATTGAAATAACATCAAACACCTACAGCCAAAATATTCAATTACATTATGATGAATTATTTCCCATATTTTGTTCAGTGTAGCTTATAAAGGAACGCTTCCATCATTTTTGCAACATTAGTGTATTTTTTTCATTCATATTATTCTGCCAGTATCGCAGAATCTGCTTTTCAAATGAAAACACACTGCTTCATTCAAGCCGCACTCTAGTTCAGTGGACTAGAATTGAAGGTCAACTCCGTGAGCAGTCCATTTGCTCCAAGTGGGGAGTGGACATGGTTGATAAAAAAGCATATGAAAATATAACGGCCATCCTTGAGTCAAAATTTCTTCCTCTCAAAATATTCAATATATTCATCGATCGAACCTTAACTCTTACCACTCTGCAGGCCACAGAGTCTGGCCGGAAAGATTCTGATTGGCAGCTTCGCGGGCCAGAGATTTTTAATAAATACAGTGAAACACTGCAACATGCTGGATAAACCAACATTTTATGATTTAAATCTACAGTTCGTTTATATATCTTCCCTGAAAAATAGGTGTCTCACGTAACCAAGAATATATATTTTTTAAATCACAGTCGCTTACCAGTCATGATAAAATTTGGTCAGAGTGCAAATGGTTAAGCTATACATCGCAAAGTTTTAACCAGTTAAACGCGATAGTCTATAAAGCTTTCTTAAATTTTGAATTTTATTTTTTATAAAATATTATTATACTCAGCCATAACGAACCACAGTTTTAAAATCTTGACATTACACGCTTCAGTTGTCTCGACAATAATTATATATTAAGATAAGCCTATTGAAACTTATTCATTATAATACTGTATGTCACACGCAGATATAAACTATTTCCCTATGAGACAGAGTTGACATGTGTGAAATCGGGCTCTATGAAATAAGTTTTTTCTCAACAACAGACTTAAGTAGACTATTTTCGAAAAAAGACTACTTAAGAAACATTTTGTTTCCTGTATCACCCTAAAGCAGTGCAAATTTTTGTTCATTATTTTATTTAATACTACCCTCTGTAAGTGGCGTCACTTGGAAATGGGGTTGAAAGGGTACCACCGAAAATTTCCTAAATACACGTTTATACACATCAGCTAATGAATCATTTAAAAATCCTTTCGAGGGTCAGACACTGACCCACGAGCTAAATGTTCGCTATCGTTGCTCCAAATAATCTAGAGTGATTACTTTTAATCCATGTGGAGCATATGTACTTCATAATCGGTTCATCTTAACAGAACTTTACTAAGAGAACTGCTTGTAACTATGCTTGCTTAACATCAATTTGTTGTAGAAAGATAGAATTTAGCTGATCGCACTCGCTGCGTCTCGTTTTTAGGGTCGATTGGGTGTTTCGAGAGAATTTTAGACAACCCATCCATCCGTGACTTCGAACAGAAATTAATGATTTGATTTAAAAGAGAATCTGCCTGGATTGAGATGTGAGCCCATGCGCTTCGCAAACGAAGCCAACGACGTTGAAATTCGACAGTGGAACCAATATTTTAATATAAAATATAATACGTAAAACTCAATTGATTTTGGTCACATTATACTAAACTATATTATTGTAAAATTAGTACTGAAAAAGAGCGCTTAATTTTAGATAAAACAGTCAACTAGAATTTTAATAAATTATAAGTAATTCCTTTAATGTAAGAACTGAAATATAATACTTGAAAGAAAGAAAAATGATAGATACATTTTCTTTTCCTCCAATTTTCCTTACGTAGGAAGCATATTTATATATTTATCAATTACCCTGGAAAGTTTCCAGCAACTGTTGAATAGGCAAAACATGTGGCAACATTGGCAACAGGAAAATCTCTTACTAGGAAAGATCGTGTAATATTAAAAAATAAAGATCCCAAACGTGTTGTCAGAGATATAGAGGTTATACTAAGAAAAATATCAGAATAAATATTATGCGAGTACGAATAATAGAATGCAATGTTTTCGTTTAAGAGATCGATTGAAGTGGATATTATGATAGAAACCTCATATTATTTATTTTAAGTATAAATAAATTTATGGATTTATCTTAGTCTTTCAGACAACACATCATGAGTATCGAATGCATTAAGCGAATGTTGACAGATGGCACCGTCACTGTATTCGGCAAACGGAAAACAAAAAAAAAAAGGGTTTTTCTTTAGTATTAGTCAATTCTTTTGTTGATTTGTATTTGTAACTATTTTATTCATATTTTTAGTATTGTTGAAACTGTATCTGAGTAGCCAACGTCTTTGATTTGCGCCGCGATACTTACGGGCTCGAGTCCCAGTGAGCGCGGGCTCAGTAAGCATTGTATGTTTCATCAGTTTACAAGGCTCAGGATGAGCAAAACCGGTCCTGATCTTTATTAAAATAAATATGTAAAAAAATAATACTTTATAATGTGTTTAATTTATAAGACTAGGACATGTCGGTCCCTGTGGTCTAGTGGCAAGAGCTTTGTCCTAGCGATTTGGAGACCCGGGTTCAATTCCCGGCAAGGTCAGATTTTTTCAATTGAAAAAAAAAGATCTTGGGCTGGGTGTATGTTATTTATCGTTGATTTTGTGCACAACTGATTTAATTACTTATCATCGAGTTAATCTCGTATGACTTTCACAATTAAAAATATTTGGCGCATTGGCGTAAGCTGTAATGCCAAATATTTTTTTTTTATATCTATTAAAAAAATATAAAAAAAAAATACTTCTTGTAGAAAGCTAATCGCTTTTGCTACACCCTATTTTTAGGATCTGATTAGTGGAAAAAAAATAAGATATTGACTTTAAAAAAGGGTTATTTTTAGCACTCAGATAAGAATCGCTCGTTAATTGCTGCTCTGTCTAATGAACTTTGCCTATATCGATATACTTGATGGAAAAAAGTGTATTTTTCCACCGCACATTAGATAACAATCAGTTATTGATCGTTCACGCAGTCATGTTAATAATTGTGATTGATTCCTTGCGACGCAAAGGTGTGTTAGGAAAATACTGCAGAGGATTAACTTTTATGAAATCAACCATACAAGGACGGAATGGGTTAAAAAACTGTATTTAAAGATGCATAATTAATAAAAATGTTTTAACAACGACTTTCCTATGCTGTTTGTCCTCCCGTACTTAAGGTTTCTGAATTTATTGATTTATCAAGGTTTTTAATATTTATTGCAATCACCAATGCTCCAGCATGTGGTTCTTGTGAAGCTAATCCTCAACAGAAATGTATTTACATTTGGTAATGTTTTATAGTTTGGTCAACGAACGCATTATTCAAAAATATTAAGAACTTTCCCGTACCCGGCAAGCGTTGCAATGCCACTCAAAGAAAGATAGAAAGTGTTTGTGTTTATTGAAGTGCTTTCGGGTGCATAATATTTAAAATAAATAATTTAGATTCAATTTCACTAACATTGATCGGTATCGATGACATTTGCTGTTTGACAATTCAATATTTATTTGCTGTTTGTCTTTTGTCGATTTTCTATGGTACGACACACGCGCCACCTACTGAAAGTTAATTGTACTATGTCTATAACTTTTGCGCGAGTGCAACAATAAATTGTCAAAATGAACGGTATAGCAGCGCATAAAATATAAAAAAACATATACTTTTATATAAAAGACCTACTGTAAGCTAATTTTTACTATGCCTAAAACCTCCGCGCAAGTGTAAGCAAAAGGTTTGCCAAAGTTTCATTGCGATCGGATGAACAGTTTGGCTGTGCATATGGTGCGAAAAAAACAAACAAATATTGATTTTTATATACTAGATAGATAACATAAAAATTATTGTTTAAGATAATTAAGATCACTAGTTTGATCATTGTACAAAAGAATTGTGCTAGTCAATTAATCAATGAATTTTTAAGATTTGAACTGTTCAAATACTGGCTGGGACATCGAAATGATTATTATTTTTTTACATATTTAAAATTGAAATTGCATCAAGCACTATCAGACACCTATCTTGAATTAAATTTACTAGAATTCAAGCATCTGTGAAAACTCATACAAACACCAGTACAATTTATTAATCGATGATAATCCTAATCCGGCTCTTCCGTTGTGTGTGACTATGCGAAAACAATGGGCAACAAATTAGCAATGTATTGAAGTAATGAAAACACTTTATCGCTTCCATCTTGTGAACCACAGAGTTGTATTTGCTCGATCAATATTATTTAAGTTAAAAATTAAAAAATATTATCGAATAAAAAAGTTTAGGGCTAAGACCGGACTCACGTACGAAACCAGTCTAAGTTTTAAACAATATAAAATTATTATGCACTCATGTGTCATAAACCTGGTCATACATTTAAATGCACATTTTGCTAAGGGAGAGTATGACGTTGTCTCGTAAGGTTTCAAAGGTATTGTGTATATTGAGCTGCTTCCAAGAAAACAAACCGTTTTACGTGTTGTAAGTGTACGAATTGTGTAAATAAAGTAGTGTTTTTATTCAGAATAGGTGAATTGTAAATGTGCATTGTAAATTTGGTCATGTGGTAGCTTAGATGGTATAAGTTACCGTATCTTTCATATTTTCCATATCTGTCATCAGTAAGTACTCCGTGTGTTCCGTTCTTTGCAAAACACATTGAACGGTAACACTTTCAATGCGTACAAGTATAGAAATTTTTCTATTTCTTCTGAATACTTGAAAATGTTAAATTGAATGTTCCTGATATTTTTTGAGGAATCGTGAACATGTGTTGTTTTTTATTCCAAGAAGTAGAACCAGCCTGCCAATAGAGATGCCACTAGAAAGAGCTTTACCGAATTTCAACGGTATTGCTTAAAATGTCAACATATTTAACGTGGACGTGAGAAAGTTCAACAAATACTATTTTTATATGTATTATAGAGTTAGTGTTCGGTTGACGTCTTTGACAATTTCTAATTTATCCATTCTTTCTGTATTTTTTAAAAAATGTTTTCATCTTTTTTCACATTGCAAAACCAGTAAAATAATAAATTGTGATTTTTGTAATGTGCATATATATATGTGTGTGTATAAATAAATATAATGACAAAATCAAATGTCATAAAGTGCAACAATTTTTTCTGAAGAAAGGTGCGAAAAATCTTTTATTTTGAAATTATCAGTATCGAAATAATTTCATTGAAATTGTGTATTGAAATTAACTGCTTTGTAATTTAAATTGGTGTTAAATCGTTAACAGTGTAAAAATAAGGGACCTTTCTTCAATCTCTGTATAATATTCGTTTTTCGTTCTTTGTTTTCTCTAGCCTCAATAACCTCCTTTCAAGAAAATCCCTCCCAGCGGCCCCGTTGCATTTCCTGTTACCCTAATCCCCGTTTCCGGCTGCGGTGCTTTCAAAGACGCCTCTTACAACGGAATGAGTGAAGAATAGGGGTGGGGTTTTCATCGTTCCATCTCTGTGGAAACAAAGATATCTAGTAGAACCTATATTATTCCAATAAGCATCAAAAACTTTTTCCAAAAATGCTGTTAAATGTCAACACGCTTATTAATTAATACTCTCTATATTATTTTTAAATCAAATTTATATACTAAGAGTTTTTTGATTTGATATTGTTTACTACTAAATTTATAAAAAATAGTAAAACATTTTTAGTAATTTTTCCACATAAAATTTATTGGATCAGGACCGGTATCGCTCATGGCGAGCATTTTCAACTTATGACAATGTTGAATTATTGACAGTGAACACCTTAAAAGTGAACTAAATTTGTGTTTTTTGTCACGGTGAAAAATAGCAATGTATTTTAGTTTTACAAAAATTGTATAATAAATATTGAAAAAGTTATTTCAGTTTACAGACTGACCACGCTTCTTATGCATTCGAAAGAGTGGCGCTGTAAGAATGTCCTGAATGACACCCACAAATAAAAGATTGCCATAGAGTTGGAAATTTTTAAATTCCCTAATTTGATATAAACTGAACACGTGGGCTTAGTGCGGTAGGTGAATTCTTATTTCAGAGGGGGAGAACATTTATTTAGTATCAACGGCTGCCGCAAACTCGAGTGAACTGCTAAAGAAGTCAGAGTTTTACGTACTCGATCGTACAGAAGATAGTTCTGACAAGGGCGTAAGCCGAAATAGCTATCAACTAGAAATTAGATAATTTTTGTAGAACTAAAATACATTGTTTTAATGGAGTTCTACCAAGTAAATCCCAATTTGATCAATATCTGTTTTTTGATTTTATTATCTTATGTGTCCGAGTGAAAATGCTTATTGACTTAAATTTATTACTTATTTTAAAAATTCCAAAAATTCAAGGAAAGATATATTTTTATCACAGACTTCACTCAATATACGTCATTAAAATCCATTGCTAGTATCTAAAAGTCAAATGTATCCAACTTTTTATGAAATTCAGTAAACAATATTTCAAATATAATTCTTACTTAAGAAACAAGCACTACCAACTCCTAAGCTGTTTAAAAACAGTAAATATCGATTCTTCGCAAATACTTAAAATACAAATACAGTAATCGTGGTTGAAACAAAATCGTACTCTTAAGTTTATTCATATTCGTAAATTGGAACAGAAAAGAATAGATTTAATTATAAATAAATAAATTCACACCCGTATATCTGGCGGGTGGAATCAGAGGCGGACTCTGCGAAGACTGCAGTCACTATGGGCGGAAACGGATTAGGTTTATATGGGAGAGATAGATTGCACGCTGCGCGCTGTGTGGAAGGCGCTACCTTTTGCTTTTAATACTTTTTGGGGCGAAATATACAGCTTCAATTTGTTTTAGACATTTCCCCGACTCATTTAACAGCGAGAATCTACTAGGTAATGTATGTGTGAGACTTACTTGATTTATACAACTTAAATGTGTATTTAAACGAATCCGATATTTATTGACATATACATTCTATCGAATATATGTATGATTGTATGTAGTACAGTGGTTCTCACGTAAAATTGTCCTGTGGCCGTAAAAATTATTAAAAAATAAGTGGTCCTTTTTGTTTTGAATCTGTTGTGTTTGAGCCTGTCAAATGGATCCAAACATATTTGAACATTTACTTTTGCCATTAATTGCACACAAAATATTTCATTGACAAATTAACTTTTAAGACCTTATTTTTTAAATATAAATATTTCCTATGAATCTGTTGGTGGCCGCATATGAGAACCACTGTTGTAGTATTATTGTGTTGGGCAAGATTTTAACCATTTTTTCCACAATTCTTTTCAATTAATTTAGTAAAGATATCATTTGTAATCAGTATTCTTTGATGCTATAACTTTTATAAAGTCGACTGCTATTTCCACCCTTGTCAGAACTATCTAATTCTATCTTATTCTGACGAGGGCTTCAGTCGAAGCAGCTATCAATTATATATCTTATAATGTTACTATTATATTATATGGCCGTTGAAATATACATTTTCAGCAGTCAACTTGGTGCTTTATTTTCAAATTTCTTTTTACTTTTATGATTTACTATTTTACTCATATGTGGTGTGTTTTTTTTTGATGCCAATTTATGTTTTTTTTTAACTTTTTGTTTTATATTATGTATTTGTCAAATGCATGGTGCATTGGCGTCAGCTATAATGCCATGGATTTTATTTTTCTCCAATAAATAAATAAATATGTCTACAAATAAAATACTTTTACAATTATTCCACGTATTGTGTAAACTAATTGTGACATGTGTTCCGACTTTCAGAGGCATCTTCTGACTAACTATCGCAAAGTGTAATCTTATATATAAAACCGAAACGGCGTATGTCTGTGGGTCTGTAATTCCCTTTTGCATTGTTGGTCATTAAGTTGCCATAAAAACGAATATGAAAGAAAATATGTTTGAATTTTTATCGGCGAAGACATTTAGTCAAAATGTAATAAATTAGTCTTCTACTGAACTTTTCCCGGCTTTTATTATTAATAATAATGTTTATTATTTACGTGAAGGTATTATTTGACATTTCTTTGACAGCAAATTAGATTTTTTCTTGGAATTTGGACATTTTAATGGGCGAGAATGGGGCGGGGCTGTCATCAAATTAAATAAAGTTTGTGATTTTATTTTAACTCTATTTTGGATGTTAGATTTTGTGATATAATTATGCCGAATGATGTAACAATAAATAATTATTGGTCGCTTAGTCCGAGCGACGCCGGGTAGCAATACTAGTTAGCAATAAAACAAGATTATGTAGAATTACATTTATTTTAGATTTACTAACTCATTTAAAGGTAAAAAAATATGAGATTTAATTAATTGTCAACGATGATGATTTAATCTGATTAAAAAACTGTTTTTACACCTTTTGTTGCGTCCAAATAAAATACAAAGCCATATTTCAGCTGAATAGTAAATCGTGTATGCAGTGCCGTGCACTTCAGAGAATTCTATATGCAACATGAGAGGAGCTGTACTATGCGATGGTGATCGAGCATTGGGGCACTATCGTGCAGTAGGTGCATATACAAGATCAAAACCGCTGGACTAACAAAGACAGGGTGGTATCTAAGGGTGGGGGCATTCAATAATTCTCCACAGCATAAAAGTTCGCCCAAAGAGCTTTTGTTATTTTTTTGTAACTCGTTTTAATGAGTAAAAACACATATTTGTGAAACACTATTCTACATTTAATATAAGGGATAGCTGGAGCAACTTTCAACTCAATGCGGAAAGTCTGGGATTCACGGTTGTACAAGATTACGGGCTCCCAACCCATGTGTCGCCACGGGTTTTCTGTGGGGTCACTTATCAGTGAACTAAAAGCAATATACACTCCAATGCATTCTCGATGTTTTTTTATTACCTTATTAAAAATGCCTTTTTCAATTGCATCGGGGTCGCGGGTTAGATGGCTTTTATAAAAAAGGGGTCGCCAACCGAAAAAAGTTGGGAACCTATGTACTAGATCATATCCAAGTGCCACGTGTCTCTGTGGTCTTGTGGCTCTGCCCTAGCGACCAGGTGGGCCCGGGTTCCATTCCCGGCAAGGTCAGATTTTTCTCAATTGAAAAAGAGATCTTGGGCTGGGTTGTATGCAATTTTTCGTTGAGTTGTTCACTACTGATGCATTATTTATGATCAAGTTTATCTCGTATGAATTTCACAATTTAAAATATTTGGCACATTGACATTAGCTGTAATGCCAAATATTTATTTTATTAAAACATATTATTACATATAGGAATAAAAACATTGCTATTATTTCACCGTGTTATAATGGAGTTCTACCAAGTAAATGCCAATACAATCGATAACATGATATTCTCTAAAGCAGTGATGCACAACCTTCGGCCCTCAATGACATTTCATGCGGCCCGCAATGACAAACATAAGCCACCTTTTTCATTCAGAACTTTTTACAGTCGATGGAAAAAAATATAATACAATAAAATGTTCATTTTGTATACCAAAAATTTTATCAGTTTTACCGTGCGGCGGCCCTCGATCTATATGAGAATTGATAAGCTAGTCCTTCTCCCAAAAATATTGTGCATCACTGCTCTAAAGGAACTGAATCAATGTTTCATAATTTGACGCAGTTAAAAATTATATTAAAGCATATACTTGGGCGAACGTTCTGCGCGTTTTCACATTGTTAGAACAGAGGTGGGCCAGCAAAGTGTTATCTCACCATCCGTGACGCAAGAGCTCACAAAGGACGCCACTGGCACAGGTCTATCATATCGCGTGAAAAATGTGACGAAGGCACAGCCATCACGCTTCGATTGACGCGGTTTTGGGTACGAACTGTGAGCACCTGTTATAACTGAGGAACTCACTTTATTGATAATTATATTACTCTATAAAAAGTGGCGTATTTTGTATTTGTGTTTCAGGGGATATTTAACTTGAAAATGAATTTGCAATATAAAATTGTTTTCATAATAAAATATCCTCACTGTGGAATAAAATAAATATCCTGACACTGTCGCTGGAAAAGAGTTATAATATGTAATACGGTGATAAACAACCTTTTTTTAGAGCCAGCTTATTAATTTTCAGATTGTTCGAGGGCCGCATGGGAAAAAATGATTATCGATATTTTTAGTGGATACCAAATTGGAAATTTTAGTATTTTATAAGATAAAAGTTTTGAAGAAAAAAAGGTGACAGATATTTATCATATTGGGCTGCATGAAACGTCATCACTGATGTAGTATTGGAGAAATTTCAATAATGACAAATTCCATGCAATCTAATAAAAAATTATAAGATTTTTTTTGTATTATTAACATAAGATTTACTAAGGATTAGGTTCGGTTTCACACGTTGCGACCAATATCAACTGAGACCGGTTCTGATCCTAAATAATTTTAATGTGGAATAAATACAAAAATGGTGTTATTAATTTTTATTATTATGCCATTCCAATGGGTATTGACAGTGAATACCTAAAAAGTGATTAGATTTCATATATATAAATAAATACAGTCATCCCTTGTATAGCGTGGTTCCCATCTAAACGCTGTAGGAGGGTTCTGTAAAACTTTTTCCCCATTTTGACAGATGCATTGATTTTTACTACAAGGAGTCGAACTAAATGGAATAAAAAGAAGCGACGCACTGTTGCGAGAGCGATGAAATAAATAAATCAAAACAGATCCAATGTAGGGTATATTATGGATATAAGGTCACGGGACAGAATCCCAATCCTCTCGAGCTAAGCTCAAAAATTTATACATACTGGCTTATAATTTTATGATTTGACTTTACTCTTATTAACGGATTATTATAAAATGTGGAATTAAAATGATTAAATCTTGAAGAATATTACTTATTATTGTATGAGTTCTGAAAGAAGAATTTTAATATTTAACAATTAAATATATTTTTTTTTAATATTGCCTATAATTCTTTTTATTTTAAGCAAATAAGAACTTATGTGACTGTCTCTATCTGTATAATATTATTATTTGTGTAGTTTGTGGTTTCATTTTTGCTCCTGTAAATTAAAACAACTCGATTTTATACTTATTGCGAAGTATTCTTTAGGATCTTGTATTGTAATAAATTTAAAAATTAATGACGAAACATTTCAAGAAAATCGTAAGCCTTACATTCATTTCATTTAATGTGCTTATTTTTCATAAATCTTTACAAAAATTCTGTCCCGTGACCATATATCCATAATTTACCTAATCTAGTATACAGATCACTGTTTCATGCATAGTTCAAAACCGCCAAATACTTAGATCAGTGTTGGATGGAAGGCTTCAACTCTTGAAAAATATTCACGATGATCAAATACTAATTGAACAATACAAACTTGTTGAATCCAAAAGTATTTGTGGAAAGGAGGGTAGAAGAACCCTATCGATGCAGCTATTGATTCATTGTTTTTATCGAACAAATATATAATTTATTTAAATACTTCTGCGTAGATGATTTGTGAATCAGAAGATCACTTACCATTTTCGGAATAGCAATATTTTCAGAAACATTTATGACTATCCTATTAGCGTTTCAAAAACAAACTTTATTGACTACATCGAAGCTTATTTAAAAAAAAAATATATACACTAAAGAACGGCTGAGTATACTTATCTAATATATAAAAATCAATGTTTGTTTGTTTTTTTGTTCGTATTTTATGCGTTGCCATACCGTTCATCCGATTTCGATAAAACTTTGTCAACTTATTGCTTGCACTTGTGCAAAGGTTATAGGCATAGTAAAATTAACTTATAGTAGGATTTTTATATAAACATTAATTTGTTTTCATATTTTATGCGCTGCCATACCGTTCATTTTGACAACTTATTGTTGCACTTGCGCAAAGGTTAAAGGCATAGTACAATTAACTTTCAGTAGGTGGCGCGTGTGTCGACCCATAGGCGATCGGCAAAAGGCAAACAGCAAACGTCAAACGGCAAATGTCATCGATACCGATCAATGTTAGTGGAATTAAATCGAAATTATTTATCTAAAATACTGTGCATCCGAAAGCACTTCAATAAACACAAACAATTTCTTTCTTTGAGTGGCATTTCAACACTTGCCGGGTACCAGCTAGTTTCAAATAAAAATGCTTCTTTGAATAATAACAGATCTGATACGTGTAGATAAAATATTTGATAATATTTTGAATCAGATAATTTATACTTCTTGTATATTAAATCTAAATAAATAAAACTTTAAAATTAGAAAATTAAAATTTATAATGAGCTTTTCAACGATGCTAATTATTTATCCACCATGCACAAGGTCTGGCATAAGCAAATTGCTCTTCCTTTGATGAATTTACCAACACGTTTATACCCCAGCCCAGCATCATCTCCGGCAGATCGACACCGAGCTATGAATAATATCATACTAGACTTAAAAAAAAATAAACAAAAAAACCCGCTTTGTGTAGCAGTGGAGCTTTGCTTCAAAAATATCACACAAACAAAGTAAATAAAAAGTATAGACGAAGGCTATTCTCACTAGCCCATAGGATATAGATAGATATCACCCGAGGCGGTCCTGCCACCATAGAATGAGTATATTTTTTCTTGGAAAAGATACTTAATTAATTTTTTTTTTTTCATTTTATAACACGTTTAAAATTTTATTTTGGGTGTTTTTTATTTTGAAAATTTGAACAGTTTGATTCCTATTTTAAGCGGCAATTTTATGGAAATAATTTTTGGCATTATTAACACATTGGCCACGGGAAGTCAAAGCATAGTGAAACGTAAATATTCCACATCGGTAATGTGTTAACCAGGACTGTAAAACACGACTCCGACTAAAAAAAGCTTTATTTTGTCATGTTTTTTTCCTACTTCGTTTATGTATATTCAATTAAATATCAACCAATCAACCCGGCAAAAAGCCAAAGTTTACGTAATATATGCATAAATAAAAAGTTAAAACTATTCAAAATTTCCGACTCCAAGTACGACTCCAGCAAAAATGTTGCGACGACTCCGACTGCGGCCAAAAAACCGCGACTACACGTCTTCAACTACACAGCTCTGGTGTTAAAAACTATTACTGAAATAGAAGGCTTTTATTCGAAAAGACAAAAACAATACAGCGCAGTAAGGAGTAAGCCGAAAATCATTTGTGTGATGCGAGAAGTCTTGCTGGTTAGAAGCTCTAGAACAGTGATGCACAACCTGCAGACCACGGGCCGCAATATGACAAATATCAATCACCTTTTTTTCTTCAGTCCTCTTTATGGACGATGGAAGAACAATATAAAACATAAAAAATTTCAATTTAATATACACGAAATATAACGACAACTAGTCACGTTTACCCATTCAGCCATCAAAAGATCTGAAAACTGACTATCTGGCTTTTCTGACAAAAAGGTTGTGCAAAACTGCAAGAGAGTCGAATTGTATGGATAAATGCGGAAAGAGTACTGTGTAAGAAGAAAAAATGAATTTCCAATTTATTTAATAAATTGTACCCATATGTCTGGTCATTTTGGTTGAATTGAGTCCTAAAGTATGTTTTTTTCGAATGCAAATCGGCCCCACGCGTTTGGTTACCCTAGCAAAAATACAGTAGACGCATGGCCCGGCAGCATGCAGGCGCGCAAGTAATGCCAGCCTGCAAAAACCTATGATTAATTAATCAAACTCAATGCGGGCGGCAGCATTAGGCCCCCGCGCTCGTCCCACGGTGGGCCCCCGCCCAACTGGGTATGCACCCACGCCTTTTGAAACACCCCAGGGCGCTCGGGTTAGTGGGGGTGCCAAAGTTCGAGTGGTTTTAGAAAAAGTGAATCTTTTATAATTTTTTTCACTGCGATGTCATTTTAATGTATAAATTTAATACAAACAAATAATAGAAAGCCAATTGCTATTTATATTCCGTGTTCATGTTTATTAAGCCAGGTCCCATGGTTAAAATTAAAAATATGTAAAGAGAAGATTCAATGCATTTCAAAATAAGTTTAAAGCTACCCAAGCTCAATTTTATATTACGTATTTACGTGTCAGAAACGACAATTTGCAAATATTATGGGTTTTTCTCATTTTACATTGTCTTTAAATTGAAATTAAATTATTGTTATAAAAGACGCGTGTATATTTTTTTTGTCGAGTCCATCGTCAAGTGCTAACTTTTTTGGTTTTGATGCGGGTCTGAAGGGCTCGACTCCTAACCCAGGCAGTTTTAATATTCTATCGAATTATTGATTTCCGTTTGAAAGTTTCGATAACACACCTATCCGATCCTAAAACAATAGGTGGTGAGAGCGATTATTTAACTATAAGCCGTGTCCTTGCCAAACCCTTTTTTATCTCTATTCTTCAAAAAAGAGAGGTTAGGCAACTGAGTAGCAAGCAGTTCTCGTAGAAAAACTTATATTTAGATAAACTCAATTTGAGTCCATATGATTCAAATTGAAATTTTAAAAAGTTCAAATCAAACCATGACGATCAAATCGTGGATAAAAGTCATCATAAAAAAATGCTCTATTTAATATGTTGCTAAATCTTCATAAAAGGCCGACCATAGTCTCACCTTATTTTTAATACAACTTTAAAGTGTAGAACCTTCGTACGCAGACAGGTCCAGCTTAGAGTATATTTTGCCCGGTAGGCCATTATTACTGAGACGTCCAGCGCAAATACTCTTGTCCTGCTACTTTCTGGCAGGTGTGAATTTGCAGAAGCTTTCAAGCTTCGTTATTGTAATTCATAAAATACTATATATCACCCGGTTTGTTGATTCATTCTAAATTCAAATTAAAAGAAAAAAAAAAATCTTATGAACCATAACTGACATAATTATTTTTTTACCCTTAGTAACACATTGATTCCAATTATACTAGCAGGGAAAGCTTTACCGAAAATTTTATTCGAAGATATCTGCTATTCAGAATAAAATTTATGAAGATTTTAATACTAAGCCGCATCATGTACAGAAAAATGATATTAAGGAGGAATTTAAAATTATTTAAAATAACGAACTCCCAAAATAAGAACAAATATAGTCGAATGATACAAGTGCATACCCAATTGAGAATCATATATAATAAACTAGCTTTAACTTACTAACGTAATTTAAATGAAGTGAATTTTTTTTTAGTTAGTAAAATTATAAAGTATAGATGATTCTAACTAACGGAAAAATGTGATTTGTTTGTTTTTCTTCATATTTTAAGATAAGCAAAAATACTTCAATGCTTTTCTAAAATTATTGTTTTAACATTTAAAGCTTTCATTGGAAAATAAAATTATTCAAATGTGTCACCTTTGCATTTTCTTAGAGGCCCGTTTAGAAGTTTAGCACGGACACAGGTACGCTACTGAAAACTCTCATTATATACTTTTCACGACGGGAATATATTACCTTCGTTTTCATCTCTACACTCGACAACCCCAAAAACTATCTAGGGGTCGTTATCTTTATCTTTCACTTTTCACTTTTTATGTGTAAACTTCTTGGTGGAAAGACATTATTGTAAATAAATAAAACACTTGTATTACTTTTAGCTGTATTAAGATCAAGAACTGATTCGTTCATCGATAGTATTTACAACTGAGTTGTGTTTATGAGAGCTAAAACAATTTTTATTCTAAAATAAATTGACATTGTCAAGCCTGATTATAATATGTAGATATAGTTATATGTATATTAAAATTCAAAAGAAAAAAAAACAAACAATCCTAAATTGAATTTCATTAAAGTTGTGTCGAAAATTTTGATACCCGAAGCAACTTATTATAAACAAAAAAATATCATTGTTTCTCCAGTGGGAGTGTAGAATATACCCTTTGGAAGGCTGGATATATTCTTCAGCAGGAGTCAGAATTATTACTAGCAACTGATATACGAATCATCCAAAATACTTGAAGTAATTCACTGCTCACTGTATCTTTGATTAAATTTTATCTACTTACTATATTTTATTAATTTAGAATATACAAAACCATATCACACGAAACCGGTTCTACTCAAGTAATATTTAAATTTAATTATATGTTATATGTGTACTCTCAATATTTGAGATGTGTATTCAAATTATTATAGTTACTGGCGAGATTCGCATATTTATCTTAAAAAATTTCCTCTATAATTTTCGTTTGAAAACGGAATTCCGTACGACAGTAATACAGTATAGTTTAAACGGCGCACTTTATGGCAGTTTTCTCTAAGGCTTTTGCTTTCGTAATGCGCACTGCAAGTCGCGTAGAAGGAGCGTCGCGACGCCTTCTAACGATGCTATGCTTTCGGCTGACGCTGAAAAATATCTTTGTATACTTAAGAACAGAGATACGCAAAGGAGATATGACTTCGTATATGAAAAACTTTTTTTGGTTTTTGTCCACTCGTACTATAATCACCATCAGTCGTATTTTTGTCAATATTAAAGTTAGTAAGAAATAGTTATATTCTATATTCATGTTATAATCTATTTTGTAAATATAGCTTACCTAAATTTAAGGTTATTTTCTTCATTCAAACTTTCATTTGAAACAAAGTAATTTGAAAATACTTTGATTTAAAAAATTCAATGACAACTTAGTTTTGAATCGAGCGATTTCTTAAAAGGAAAAAATTCCATTCAACAAATTAAAAAAAAATGTTTTAAAGATAAGTTACTAAAGTTAAGAAGAAATTGAATGGTAGATTACATCCTTTAATGGACAATTTCTTTTAAACTATTTCACTAAAAGAATTTATTACCTTTTATTTAAAAAGTTCATACATTTACAGGACACACAAAGAATACTTGAATGAATAACAACCCTACATGATTGATTGCATCTTATTAGTTTATGTTTTGTAATGCTAACGTCATTAGTAGTATAATTATGTGTTTGCATTGTTTTGATTCAATAGCCCCTTGCTTCCCGTAAAATGGAAAAATCCCTAACTCCATTTTGTAATTTTATCATTTTAAAATATTATAATCAATCTTGCTTCATTACTTAAGCCAACTTTACGATAGAAAGTCCGAAGATGTCTCTGAAAGAGGTGAAACACGTGTCACAATTAGTTACACAATTCGTGGAATAATCAAAGTTATTTTGAATTTAAAATTGAATAGATAATTCATTCTCATTTTTTTATAATGATGTTTAATATTTCGCAACTAGTTTGGTTGATGATATTGTGCGGCAAGAAAAATTTGATATCCTTTGATTTAATACTGAAATAAAACGATTGACGATTGAGACGATTGCTTTTTTGGAAAACGGTATTAATATGAGTTGAATTAAGTAAAGCTTTTCATCTTCAAGCTTTTGACATTTGTGCGCTTTACGTAGCCGGCTGCAGGCGGCTGCAAGTCACGTAGAAGGAGCGCCGCGACGCCCTTAACGATACCACGCTCTCGTCTCACGCCAGGCAATATTCTACGGACGCTGCCTTCTATGCCACGGAATAGGTAGGAATTAGACCGGCTGCTGCAAGCAAGTACTTATCGAGATTTTGAAATATGCATGCATGTAAAGCTGTAATAAGGAGCCGTCTAACCTACGCCACCCTACGCCACATGGACGAAACGATTTTGAATTTTAAAAAAAGCCATACCTTTTAACATAATAAAAAATTATTGCTGATTCTGGAATTCTTACTAACAAATACGCACAGTTTCAATTATGAAACTTTCATTTTTGCCAATTTCTTTTTGAATATATATAGTTTAACTCTCTTGAAGATCGAGTATCTATTTAAAAGTATTATTTATTTCATTCCTCACGGAGCAAAATTTTATTAAGACTTAAATGCTTCTGATTTTCATCAAGGTGGCTATAATGCTCATGTTAAATATGTTTTCTAAACATTTGATCTTTGCGTCGGTCATATAAGGCGCCAGTTGCAAGGGATGTAAAGCTGGCTATAAATAAAATAATTCCAGAATTTAATCAATCTACCAAGACTGTTTTAGATCATTGCAAGCACTTCAACAATTTCAACTGAAAACTGTTACGATGAGCGAAACTGGTACGAAAAATTGAGCATATTTTCCTAATATAATATATATTACCTTTAATTTTAGTATCAAAGATCTATATATCGCCAGATTCTGACAGAAGCTTTAAAAATAAGTTATTTTGAGGAATGAATACAGGTTGACTAACGCTCTCAATTGAAAAAAAACCTCAATTTTATTCCATGCAGTTTTTTAGTAGCATAAGAAGACATGTTATATTGGCAGAAGAATGTTAAAGACCAAACTTTGTTAAACTCTAATTGAATTCGGAAATGATTCCATATTTCATAAGTGGTAAGTTCAACAATGAAAGCTTAAGTGTAAAAATAGAAAGGTTTCAATTTAATACGGTAAGAAAAATAACAATGTATTTTAATTCTACATAAATTATTTTATATATTTGTTGATAGCTATTTCGGCTAACGCTCTCGTTAGTTAGGTTTCAATTTCATGATATTAGAGAGAGTCGACTATTTCGAAACAAGGTTTTTTGATTTTTGGTATACCCTCGATATGATGTTATATTTAATACAAGTATATAAAAAAAACATTCCTTAGCACATGCTTAGAGAAAAAATAGGATATTCATATTGAGATTATCCAATATTTTTCGACGTAATTCAAAGGTGTCCAAAACAAATCGATGAGTGTATGATGACCTTTATACCGCTGGCAGTAGTAAATTTATTTTCTAATAATAAACGTTGGAACAGCTGTTCGGCCCGTTCTCATAAAACCGATAAGATTAATGCGGGCAGACTCGAGGACTTGATGCAGTATCAGCGGACGGTGATGGTGTGAGTCTGCCAGCGTCAGGGTCCATCAACTGAAAACTAAAGGAAAACATTAAAAAATAATACGGTATTATTTCTGCCAGTGACATTGATCAATTTAATGGATTGACATACTTGGCAGAACTCCATTATAGCACGGTATAAAAATAGCAATGTATTTTAGTTCTAAAAAATTTTACTTATTAAAAATGTTGTACATATATTTGTTGAACTTAAATACATTTCTATTAGCAAACTAAAATTATTATTCACTACACACTCAGTTCTCACAAAGCGTTGATTTTTTTAATTCTACGTAATCTTTCAATATATTTTGGCCACATTTTTTATTTATGTTTACTTAGTATCTGTGCATTCAATACCGGTAAATTTTAAGATAAGCTAACACACACTCGTAAATAAGTAATACCAATGCAACATCTTATCGGATTTCTAAAAAAACTTTTACCTGCGTTGTAAATTGTTTTTCAGAATATATTTATTACAGATGAATGTGGTAATGTTTACCTCCTCCATTTTGCTAGTATTGTTCAATATGTGAGACGAATTGACGACGTTTTTTTGTCACTGTTACATAAAAACGTATTTTCATATATTTTTTTAATGATTAGTTAAATGCTCAAATTCTAGCACTCAAGATGTCTGAATCTGATAACGAAAAGCTTTTGCGTAATACAAACTAATACAAAGCGATTTCAATTTTCTAGTTTAGTCTCAAAAAAAAAACCTATTATAAGTTTTTTGGGTTTTTGAGAAGCTCTGTTCAAAAGCTCCTCCGCATTAAGAGAACAATTCCTGCAGTCCAAATTATAGCAATCAAGCAAACCACAAATTCACGTTACATAACTTTATCGGCTAGAGTTAAATTTATTTATCGGTAAAATTAAGCAAGGTGATATGTTTGTAAGTGTATGACTTAATTAACATATGATTTATAGATTACATTTAAGTGCATAAACGTTAACAATTTTAATGTTTAACATATTCTTCATTGAAACATACAGAAACATTATTGCTGTAGTAGCAATCGTATTACTCTGGCGAACAGATGTTTCTAGCTTAAGTACTTGCAATTTAAATATAATATTTAGCTCTTTCATCTCTAATGCCGAGTCTAGCTCGACTTCGTAAAGGTGACGCGCAACTCCAATGTCGAGTTCTGCTCGAGATTGTAAAACGTGGTTGGAAAATTATTTTTTACTAATTTTTTATTATCTTTATTAAAAAACCGTATTGATAGGATTGTGTGCCTTAGTTAAAGTTTATAACATGTCATTATGTGATACATTTTTCGTTATTTCGTTTTACAATGCTAATTAATACACAAAACCCTGTAATATTAATTAATTTTTAAGGGAAAAAAATATAAATTAAGGAGTGTAAAAGGGTTAAGATATTAATTTATTTTTTCCATATCCACTCCCTATTCGGAGCATATGGCCGCCACACGGTGCCTCCAGGATTCTCTATCACAAATAGGATATTGGGCATTGTTGGATAACATGATATTGGGCACAGTGTAAAAATAATCGAAACTCTCGTGTCTCGGAAATATTGTAATGATTTCCATCTTAAAGACACACTAAGAAAAATAAAGATTTGCAGTATTTGTCGTAAATATATTCAGATTATCTTTTTAGTGAGAAAAGAAAAAAATGCAATATCTGTCAGATAGCTGTTATAATCACGATACAAATGATACGTTATATAAATGAGTTCTATCACAAATCGTTTGTTTCAACGCTTATTGCATTTATTAAAATAAAAACCGTTTATTTCAATGAAATGATCTTCCGATTGTAGATGTAACAAGAAAATGTAATCAAACATCTTCCATATCTAAGGGTATATATAATTCAACGCGTTTGAACAAAGATTCTTGAAATTGTGATAGTCATCTGTGAAGGATTTCGCTTTGAAAGTTCGCTGTGAGCTTCCATTGCATGTCAAGTTATCGGATGGACCGAGGCATTAAACATCCAGACAAAACTCGAGAATCTAGACTAGACGAAAAACGACTCAAATAAATCTCGACTACACGATACGTCCAACGAATTCATAAGCACAATTTGTCCAATTATGTTATTAGTATCGTAGAACAAATAAAAAGGCAGTTATATACCTTTATCTCGTCATTATAATGCTACCCTTATGATACATCTGGGGTTATTCATTCAAGCCATCTTCCAACTATAAATTATACTATATAATATTTTATGAGTTTATATAAAGTATCAATTAGTATTATCGGGTTTATGCTTCAACGAAACAAATGAAAAATATTTGAATTTATGTTTAATAGCAATATTTAGGGGAGAAAGGAAATGACGTGGCTTAAACGCAGCCGATTTTAGTTTTGGTAAATATTATATCAGTATAATAAGTCAGTAGCCGACTCGGCTGGGTCTGTGTACTTATCAAAGCAGTCAAGAGTTCGACTACACGAATTGAAAATGTCATAATCAAAATATCAATTTTCATTCATTCCCATTTTCCCACAATTCTAAATAACTCTTAATGTGTAAACTCGCAATTATTGGTGAAAAGACATGACAGATATAAACGTAAAACCAAGTATGTGAAGTCGTTAAAAAAATAATGGATAATCCTTCTCCGACTCCGATTCCGAATTTTTTACCTTTCCAAATGTGTATTAAATCAAAGATCAACCAACCAATCCGACGAATAGCCGAACTTTTCATATTATAATGTTATAGGCATAAATAATAATAAAACAAGTTCAAATTCGACTACCACTACGACTCCGGCCAAAACACCGCTACTACGACTCCTCAGCTCTGAATAAAAACAATTTTTTAACATATCCCTCAAACTTTAGTAAGGATCAAGTTCAATTTAACTGATGACAAAACTGATTTAAATTAACTAAATATGAGCTATAATTTTGATTTCATTTGATTTAAGTTTGAAGTTTTGTCATATAATATATATGTATGTGTTACAGTGAGAATATAACCTTTCTCCAAGCTGTCATTGAAATTAAATTGGACCGCCCTATCTTCAGCCCTATGTTTGTCTGTGTTTTTCTTTGGTTCTATTTTTATGAAAGGGACTAATTGCTGATTTTGTTTCATTGAAGCAAACTAAAATTTTAGGCCGGCAAATCATCGACATGAGCCAATAATTACAATGATCGTGACCAGTGAAATCATGTTGTCATAAAAATCTATTACTTGATACATTTTCACTGAGAATACAGTTTCACTGTAACATATGTACCAAAATAATATTCATGAGTGTTCTTCACTTACGCAAGTATTGTAGTGATGCAATGTGCATTTTATGATAATTTAAGGTTTGTATTAACAGTTGGAATTGAAAAATCCAATTTCAAATATTTAACAAAAGTGTATTTTTGGCGCCCGTTCCGCCGCTTATTTCTGTCGTAATGCTGGATGCACTATTTACACGTTGTGATAGCACACCAGGCTGAAAGAAGACGCACATCGATCAATGTCGGGAAAACCCCGTTCCATTTTCACCCGCTGGGTAATTCCCGCCCACTCTTCCCGGCCGCTGGCGTGGGCGGCAGATGCACTTATCGTTTTGTGCAGAGGGGGGGGCGGGCGGCTGAGCCTCTCTACCCACCTAGGAAACGGCACCGACTTTCAGCCCTGCTATAAGCGAAAGGGATTAGCTACTTGATCAGGTCGTGGCATATATATACTCTCGTTAAGCAAACTCTATTTCTAAAGGTATGAGAATTATACGAATACGCAATACCGTTAACTCTAGCTTTTAGAACACGCCAGGTGCAATAAAATTTGTGACATTTTATGAATATTTTTTTATTTTAATGTCACAGTTTTTTTCTAGTCTATATGATATTTCATATTATAATGAAGCGGTATCATCATTGTATTTGCTTTTCACGCTATAATCGATAGCTTATTTTTTGATCTTTTTGAATTTCATATTAAGAACAGTATTTTATTTTATAAGCCAGTCAACAGTTGATTACAATTAATTTAAGAAAAATTATATTCGTCAAATCGACTTTGAATTTATCGGTTTCTTCGTGTGTTTTTTTAACATTTTTTCATATGCTTTTCGTCGTTACAAATTGTGTTAAAGACTTATTGTAGGTATATGCTAATACCGTAGTTCCATCAAGCAACTTCAGCCGAAATCCACAATTACATGTTAATACGTTTTTTCTTAGATTTTGATAACATACCTTTTTTGCACTTTAGACTCTTTAGCTAAAAGCTGATCAATTTTATCACAAACTATTTGTTGTATCGTACATCGATGTGCTGCTGTGACACTCTCCTTGGCGTCCATGATTGGATGTAAGGTATCAATAGTCTCGTGAGCCTTGCGTACATCTTCAATAACATATCCAAGACGACTCGCCAGTCGAAATATAAAAAATTTCAAGTTGTTGACAGCTTGGAGCAATAGACAGCAAATGCTACAGATGGCTATTTTGTATTCGTTGTAATTTGACTTTGGCCAGTTTCTCATGAAATAGAGACTTCCTCTGGCATTACAACATCTTACACTCATTCAATCTTTTCAATTAATGGTCTCAATCAACGATACAAGAGGAACATCAGACGAAAACTTTAGAATTGTCGCATTCGATATCGATTTATCTCCATTAATTGCAATTGCTTCTGCACAAAAACGTTTGACGTTTTCCGTTTTATAAATAATGACTTGAGAACGATATATTTGTTTCAGTCACTAAATTTATTGATTCCATATTCTTTTTACAAAAACTTATTGAATTTTAAGTGCTGTAACAAGGAATCAATCATTTACTTTGAAATTCGTCAAATATTTAGAGAAATAAGAGTACTTATGTAAATGAATAATCGAATTTTCTTGACGATTTTCTATTAAAGAAGATCACTTATAATAATGTAAAAATAACTTTCGATAGTTATGTATTCAAACTTTATGCAAAATTTATATCTCTGATGTTATAGACTTGCGGATTTACGATGGCATCAGACGTTGCTAATTGGTATTTCGAGTTTACACGACGATATATAACACTCATGCAGAGCCGGCGTAAGGCCTGGCGCTGCGAGTAATACCGAACTAACAACCTCCAGAGCGGGAGTAGGCAGCGGGCGAGTGTGGGCAGGTGCCGGAGGGCGGTCGGGCCGCCGAAACGTGACCGTTCTGTGGAGGTGCATCGCCGCTTTTGTGCGCGACGCCCGAACAAAGTAAAGGGGTGTATTGATTTCACCTCCTGAGGGAAATTGTGCACGCTGCCGGAAGAGGGTGAGGTGGATTTTTGTACACGATCTTCTCTGATGTCCATCGGAGCGTCAGGCTTCTACTATAAAACATCCTTGCTGAAATTTCAACAAACAATTATTTGGCTTTCAATTATAACGAATAAGATCGACAGCAGGATCGATATAATATTGGTCCGATACTTCTCTGAAAACTTAAAATTGTAAATCTCATGTACCATAGATAATTTTAAATAACATACAAAAGAAGAGGCTTCTTAAGTCAAAACGACATTTTTATGTTTCTCGCTTTAATTATTACTTAAATCGACTGTATGTTTTTCCATAATATCGAATTTCCAACCAAAAACAATGTTTTTTATTAGCTCTATCAACTGCTTTTGCACTTTATATAAGCTAAATAAAATTTGAAATATTGGCATAAAATTTTCGTATATTTTTGTACCACCAATCAATCAAGATTTTTTTTGTTGTGTACTTTTCGACGCCTCGTATATCTTTAAAAAACTAAACATGACCAAATATTTAAACTGAAACTGTTATACTATATACTTTCGGGACATACAGATACACCTGCAGTTTGGTGGAATAGAAACGTTCAATGGAATTGTATGTATTGGATAGACTTAATCTTTCACAGACAACCATTCAGCCTTGAATGGTTTAATAATATTCAAGTATCAATTTTAAAATACAGTGCTCTAAAAAAATAAGCATTCTTGTTTACATACCTTAAATTTAAAAACAATTGCCATTTTTATGCCAATACTCGACTTAAGAGGCTGCTCTTTACATCAGGTTGTTTCAGTTTACAAAACAATAATGCTTAATACTTTCGATGGTTTCGGCGGTTACTTTGTGGAAGTTCATTTTAATACGTGGAATAATCAAAATTAATTTAAATTTTATATTAAGAATGCTTAAATGTACCATTTAAATTTAACTCGCGTAACGTTGTGAAAAACTTCCCTAAAGGTTCTTTTAAGTGAGATCAGATTAAGATTATCAGGCACGTTGAAAATTGGCCTCGATACCTGATTTATTAAATTCCTCAAAATAGAGGAAGACCGGTGCAATTACCTTTAAATTTATTGAAATAATTATTCACTTCAATATTCAAAAAGAGCCTGTTAATAGAACGTAAACAACAATTTAAACCTGTCATTATCATAAAGCGAATCAAGTTAATTAAACTTCGACAATAAATAATAGATTTTCACGAAAACGGAAAAATATTTTTGCAGTGCCTCACACAATAGAAATGATGGAGGAAGATTCTTCTTTAGACACGTGAAAGAAAAATACGAAAACTCCTCTCTGTTATTTTGAATTATCTTGAAAATCTAGTCTTCAAGCGCTCGGGTTCGCAGTAGGGATTATACGCAAAAGTAAAGCAAATAATACTCGTTACTAATTATAATAAACATCTTGCCGTGAATAAGCGACAGCAAGCAGAGATGAAGTGTTTTTCTATATGGACTACCATTCTATGTTAAGGCGCTCAAATCTAAATGCTAATTGTTCAATCGATAAATAAATTCATATTTCTAAATACTCTACCAATGAAATCTGAATCAAAAAATAAATCGTCTTTTTTGTTAACAACACACTTTGCTAAAATCAGCGTTACATTTTTTGATATTTCATGATTACCTAATCTACAATCATCACTCGCTAATTATTTCTGAAAACTCTTCAAAAAAAACCCTTCATATAAAAATCATCATAGCCTGTTGATAGATCGTATGATGATTATGATTAAAATAGATTTAATAAAATCATAAAATTGCACCTTCATTTTTAGTATAAAACAATAAAATAAAAAAATTATCAATTTTAAGTTACAATCAAATCTCCTACAGCACCGAGATGGGGAATTTTATGATTTACTTTATCAAAAGTAAAGGGACATACTAATATTCTTGGAATGCACATATTTCAAAGCATATTATTTACCTGTAGATAGCAGCACACGCTAAAAAAACGCTTTATATATAGGGTGCTGTAGGAGGCGTGACTGTAATTAGTTGATTTGAAATTGTAAATTGGAAACACTTATGAGTGAAACCGTGTTTCAAAAATTCATTAATTAAGATATGATAGCCTTTTACCGACACCTTACTACTGGTGCATAGTTTTTGAATCGAACATCTCTAGCACGAAGACGATGCACAATGCATTTGGAGAAATGACGTTGGATAAAAGTGCAATGAGGGAGAGGGTAAAATTGAGAGGGAAGGGGTACGGGAAGGATTTTCAGTAAGGAATCATCCATCAGTGTCAACGACGCCAGATCTCAGCATCACCTCTCTCCACCCTTCACCCTGCCAGTCTACTTCCCCGCTTCGAGGAAATGAGGAGATTACTGAAGATAAATCTCAATACTCTAAGCCTTCGTTTTAATCCGTTCTAGGATAATGGCTAAAGGCATTTAGTCACAATTAAATACCTACGGCTTTGTCGTTTATTTAGTTTTAGCCTGTGCTTGTCAAACCATATTGAAATTAATGGACCAATAATTATCAAATTTGAAATAAAAAATATTTTTTAAAGTCACATAAGGTTTATGAGTAACGTTATATTTAACATACAATGACATACATATTTTTCACTTTTAGGTATTCACTGTCAATACTGATTCATCAGTTATTAATGCTCGCCATGAGCGAAACTTTTCCTGGTCTTTAAAAAAATGTGGAATAAGTTCTAAAAATGTTTTATTATATGTATATTTTTAAAGAATTATATCCTCTCCATATCGAACAAAAGACTTTTAGCACTTTAAATGTGTTTACAGTCAATACTTAGTGAAATAGCATTATGTACACATATTAAAAAATAAGAGCACATTTTTTGCACTTATTCCACATTAGATTTATTTGGATCACGACCGGATTCCGCTCATCGCGAGCATTATGAACTGATAAGAAATACAAAAATACAGTGTAGTTTATACAAAAGCTAAGCAAAACTTATATTAGCTCATGTATACATAAATAACGATGTATTTTTTTATTTCTTATCAGTTGATAATGCTCGCGATGAGCGAATTTGGTCAATAAATTTAATGTCGAATAAGTGCAACAAATGTTATTATTCCCTTTGGAAAAAGCTTTAAATAGTAGTTTTTTTTTACTATGTGTATTTTGGTAATCGTCATCTTTAAATACCGTTTATTAATTGGATGGAGGAAAATTTAAACATCAAATACATTTAAACTGTATTTTTTAGCTTCAAGAGTATCACTTGACGATCGACTACAAAGGTGGCGTTGATGGCTAAGTAAATTCTCATCTATGTAATAAAACATTTCCATTAAAATCTATCACGTAGGTGAAATCTATGGCGAGTTGATTCTTTTGATTCCCCAGCATTTACTTTCTGACTAGTTTTGTGCGTTATATAAATAAAAAAAATGCATAATCATTTTAAACGATTTCAGCGTGGTATTTGTGTAGTGTTCCACATTCAGGACTCTATTTAAACGTTAAAGCGCATCTAGGACAATTCCAGTCCGCAAGCTTTCTTGCACTCAGAAAGAAAACTTAAAGCATTAAGGGAAGTGAATATTTTAATGACGTCATTGGGCTCTTTGGATGTTTTGTGCATGGGATGATATTGCATGAGCGCATCCGCCCTACAGCATGGCGACAATAGAGTCTTATGATAATGACGCTTATAAAACCTAATGACCAAGCTTGCCAGCGTTCACTCGATATAAACCTGGAAAATGACGCGCTCTATACATGGGAAATGTGTATGAAAATCTTCACTGATTCATCTTTGGATTAATTTTCAATTGAGAACTGGATATTAACTTTTACGAATATACTATCAAATGCGCAATCTATAAATAATCGGGGAATAAATTATTGCACATCACGTATTAATATCTGCTAAACAAATATCAATTGATCATTTTTTCCTTATATAAATCGTGCCACTTTCTTCACCATACTATTTGAATCTTATATATAAAACCGAAACGGCGTATGTATGTATGTCTGTGGGTCTGTAATTCTTTGGGAATGATATAACATTAAATAATTATTAGTCGCTAAATCCGAGCGAAGCCGAGTAGCAATACTAGAAATACCGAAACGGCGTAAGTATGTATGTATGTATGTCTGTGGGTCTGTAATTCTTTGGGAATGATAATACATTAAATAATTATTGGTCGCTTAGTCCGAGCGAAGCCGGGTAGCAATACTAGTATAGTATAAAAAGTTTTACCAAAAAGCAGCTGGTGATATTTACCGATCTGTTTATATGGTTGTATTTTTAAAAAATCAGCAGAACGAAGCCTTGGCAATTTAATAAATAGCTTTGTTAGACCATTTAAAATATTTTTGTTTAATTACTTGTCATTATTAACAAATCTTTTTTACTTTCTGCTATACTATACTGGGTACATCTAGTATGACTTCTTTTCTTCGACATTTTTTACAAAAACACCCAAAGATATTTAAAAAAACACTACATTAAGATATAAAAAAAGCTTCATTTCACAGTTACTCTCTTGGATTGTTTGTTGGCTAAATTAAAAAAGTGAAGAATACGTAAAAAGATAACGGCAAATACTTTATTTCTCTATGTAAAATATTTTTTTATCAGTCAAATTGTAGCATTGTTTATATGCATGAAAAATCTTTTCCCGTTACAATCTGATTTAGAGATATTAATGTATCTTTCGAAAGTCTAAATAATTCAAGGAAACATAATGAATTTATTTTGCCGTCACGTATAATAATTCACACCACTGTCAAAATTACTAAGGAATATAAAAACCAAAATGAAAAGCTCTGAATCTCCACGATTGCAGTTTTTTTTTCATTGCACTTGGACAACAATAGAGCTTTTGTGCATCGCAAGAAAAATCGCCGCGTCTCATCCAATAATTTATCAACATCGCGTGTTCCTTACTACCTACATACAATGTGAATAAAAAATAGATGTCGGAACGTATAGAAACATTCACTATTTTATCTGTTTCTGAATATGATTTCCTATTATGATCTGGCAAGTTTAAGTTAGACTTGATTATAATTTCAACATATTATTTTAAATAAAACATTTAAAAAAAGCTTGCTTTAGATTCTAGATAGCAATCACTTATGAGTAGTTCACTGTCAATTCTTGGTGGAAGGGCATTATATTGAAATGAATTTAAGAAAGCTTTGTGTGCTAATTCTATATATCTTATTAATTTCAGAACCGATTTCATTCAACGATTAGTATTATCCTAAGGATGAACGGATCCAGCCAACATATATGGATTTAGAGCAAACTGTAGCACGATGATGAATATCAGTGTATTTTTTTTTAATCATGTCCGCTCCCAACTTGGACTACTCACGTAGTTTATCTCATCATATATTTTTTACGAGAACTGCTTGTTTCTCAGTTGCTCAACCTCTCTTTTTTCAAAGAGAGAAGGGGATGGAAAAGAAAAGAGGACTCAGACAGGACTAGTGGTTAGCTAATCGTTCTCGCTATGCGTCGCTCTTTGGGATCGGAAAGGTGGGAAGGGATTTTCAACAAACAAACACCCATGCCTTTGAACAGATTTATCGACTAAAAAATCCGCTCGTACCGGGAATCGAACCCGGGTGGTTCGGTACGCAAGCCAACAACGTTAGAACTGCGACACGAACCGGACAGTGTTTTTTGTAGACAAAAACTTTAATATACATACTTGAGACTAGGTAGGTACTTGAGAGTAGGTAATTTTGTAGGAAATGTTATTTTTTCACTGGGGTATAATGGAGTTCTACCAAGTAAATGTCAATTCAAAGAATAGGGTATAAATTGTTTTTTTTCAAACTAGTTTATATATGTAAGTGCAAACTGTATCATAAAAGGCTTACGCTTACACATTTAGAAAAAATAAGGCATATTTAAATAGTTTTATTCGAATAATCAATATTTTTCAATCTCCTTGTTCTTTTTCTCGTCTACTCAACGATATAGAGCGTGAGTAGGCTTCGCCGCTACGGAAGTGGAGCGGACGATGCAGCCTGCGTCCCTAGACGTTTCAGACTTGACCCCAATAGCCAGAAAAGTAAACCAGTGATTCCTAAGATGTATTGTCCTAGTATCACGAAAACGTATTATTTACTATGCCACTGGTCTCAATTTCCCAAATTACTGCCAGATTCTAGTAATCTTTTCACTGAACATCTTCTATCCTTTTTTCAAAACAAAAAAGGTTTATTTCCAACGGTGTGGCGAGAAACAAAACCCCAGTCTAGTGTAAGAGCGATCGATGTTATTTTGTCTGCTGACACCACCTAAGTACAAAGCTTTGGGTAGTTTCTTAAAAATATCTCAAAACTACGGTGAGATAGATGAGGCACCTATCGTTTATTTTCATGGAAGCGGAAGTTTTCCTCATATAAGATTTTTACATACTTATATGTATACTATATTAATTTCATAGTATATTAATTGGGACGTGTTTACTCTCGTTAAAAATCTTAGATAAGCATTTCTTGTAGAAAAATTGTGTTTAGATACCTGAATTGGAATGAAATATGGTCAACACTGGAAGCGGACATGGATTTATTATTATTATTCTCGTGGCGTATTTGACTGATAACGGTCAAGGACTGCCTTAAAAAACATACGGCCATATCGATTTTTAGATGCGGCCTTTAGACTTGGCTTATTTCATCCATTTAATTATTTTCATTAATTTATAAAACAGTGTTTATATTAATATAAAATTAACTTTAATTATTCCACGTATTGTGTTACTAATCGTGACGCGTGTTTCACTTGACTCAGATACATCTTCGTACTTACTATCGCAAAGTTTGCTTAAGTAATGCTTTCAAAGTAATTTTAAATTTTATCATGAAGCAAATTTCCACAAAGTTACTGCCGAATCAATCGAAAGTGTTTAATATAATATTCCTTTAAAGTTAAACTTTGAAGTAATTATTTGATACCATGAAATTAAATACAGTAATCTGACATGTAAAGATTATCCACATCTTTTATAACTTTCATTAAATAGTTGTGAAACTAAGCGTTAAAATAAAGTAATGTTCATTTAAAGAATTTAAGGTGGTAGCACTATTTTTACAATAAAGAAAACACCGCTTTAGAGTACCAAGTGTCATAAGTCATAATCTAGAAAGAAAATACTTTGTTCTGTATGGTTTTCAATAACATGGAAAATATCGATAATCTTCAGATAAATTTTATTGACATGTTGATATAGTATTAGCTGTTATAGGGTTAAGAAACAAAAGACAAATGGGAAGGAAATAAACTGTTCCTTAAATACATGCCCCCTTGGACGAGGGTTGCCCCAGTCACTCATAAATCTAACTAACACCAGACATAGTTACCTACCTACATTCAACATCCCCTTACAAAATGCGACCCTAACCTACCCCAATGTGGCGATTGCACCCTTAGAGAAGAGGGAGAAAAGTAGGTCACGGTGCGATATACATATTTGATGTTTCACTCAAAGTGCGGCGCGCGGAGCCCCACATCAGTACCCGACTTGAATCTATCGTGTCACTGGGGAAGGGAGAGTTGTGTATTCAATGATCGAGGGGTGGCAAAAATCAAATCGACAAATTTATTTTATATGTAATAAACAAAAATCAATGTTTGTTTGTTAGTTTTTTATACGTTGCCATTTCGTTAATCCGATTGCGATAAAACTTTGTCAACTTATTGTTTGCACTTTGGCGAAAGTTATAGGCATAGTAAAATCAACTTACAGTAGGTCTTTATATAAAAATCAACGTTTTTTCATATTTTATGCGCTGCCATACCGTTCATTTTGACAATTTATTGTAGCACTTGGTTATAAAGATATTAAAATAAATTTCAGTAGGTGGCGCGTGTGTCGTACTATACACAATCGGCAAAAGACAAACAGCAAACGTCAAACGGCAAATTTCATCGATACCGATCACTGTTAGTGAAATTAAATCGAAATTATTTATCTAAAATATTGTCTATTGATTGAGTAGGCATTTACTTGGTAGAACTCTTTTATAATACGGTAAGAAAAATAACAATGTATTTTAGTTCTACATAAATTATTACAACATTACAAATTATTACAACAATTATAAAACATTACTTTAGACCAATAAATTACACTTATTTCAATTCTTCCATGTGACGTTGGTATGGTTTGAACAGAGAGAGAGGATGTACGGGGCACCCTGTCTAGCCGAAGTATATAAGCTATCTCTAATACACGTTTAAAACATAGTTCTGACGAAGGCGTAAGCCAAAATGTAGAACTAAAATACATTGTTATTTTTCTTACCGTATTAAAATATTGTCCATCCGAAAGCACTTCAATAAACACAAACAAATATTTTCCTTGAACGGCATTGCAACGCTTGCCGGGTACCGGCTAGTATTTAATAATATTAAGTTTATATTGTTCTAAAAATACTGTTACAAAAATATTATTAAGTGATCTACCTTTTCTGGATTGATATGAATATGACCGATTGCGGTGATCGCGAAAATTTTCAATTGTTTTTTTTTACCATAGCTTTCAATTTGCTTCAAACTGTTACTCATTTTCTCAACATTCCTTTTTCGAAGAGAAAATGAATAAAAGGATATAACTGGGACATTTTTTGGATCGGATGGGTGAGAGAAAGTATTTTAGATAACACAGACATTCTTGTCTCTGAACAAAAACCAAATTTCCACTGAACCATGAACCGTCTGGATTGGATTCGTAACCATGCACTCCGCAATCGAGGCCAATGACTCTTGACCACGGACCCGACACTGTGGAACCAACAATTGACAGAAAACACAATTAAATTGTTCCAAATTTTATTTTCAGAAGACCTAGTAAAACCCCAACATTCTATCGAATCGAATTAAAGTGGTACAAATGATTTACATCCAGTCTCCTAATCAATAATAGTCGTAAACTGCTACATTATAAGTCCGTGTGTTGTACGACTTAAGCCGACAAGGTTTTAAGAAATAATTATTAAGACTTATTCTATCTACGAATCTTGATGGAAACCCTGCCTACGTTTGGCGGCACACATAATATGGCATTTAGCCATAAGCTCCCATATTTACCCCTCAATTCTACCGAGTCTGCTGCTAGTACAAGTGCATTATTTAATTGTATGCCAGTGTGAAACCACGTGGGGCCTAACAACTACATCACTCCACGCGTGTTGACTTATTGGCCAGGTACTTGAAAGTCAAGGAAAATATTCCATCGCAGAATATTTTACTCGTTCAAGATTTTTACAAATATTTTTCTGCAAAAACTTTGCGCCGTGAAAAATGACCTCATTAAGTGACTGACTAGTTTATTAAAAGATTACAAGTCTTTATATCCATTGTCCGCATATATTAATGGATTTTTCCGTCATACTAAATATCCATTTAGCTAATTTTTATGTGGAAAATTTAATAAAAATAAACCTATAATAAAATTTTAAGATAAATTTGTTTATTCCAAATATTGTGTAAAAAATAGTGGCACGTGATTTTAATGACTAAATTATGTAACTTAAATAGCCCAAGTTAGTCTGAAGATGTTTCTGTATGATGCGAGACACGTGTAAAATACATATAAATATATGCAGGGCTTTTTTCCCCATTTAACGTGGTGGAACGGCGTTCCGGCACCTTTTTTTCACAGTATTTACTATAAATATGATTATTGATTGTGTGTTTTGTGGCATAAGAAAAGCTGCTTTGAATTTAATTTAAATGATATTTGAATATAACTTAATTCGTAAAAATCTTGACATGAAGTGAGTTCCGGCACCTTTTTTTAGGGAAATTTTTCCACGAAAGTATTGAAGATAAACATTTTCAAAAATACTGACTTTGTAATGAAAGGTGTTATTTTCTGCAAGAATATGGTCATTATTTCAATACTTCAAAATTAAAGTCCTGCTATATCATTTTGTTGAAAAGTCTCTAATTATCGCAATTAATAAATCGCGATAAATTTAACTGTTATAATTTCCACCTATCTAAACTTCTAGATGACAGCGTATATTCTTAGTAGAAATCAATAAAAAATATGCGTGAAGGTGATATTGACTCGCATTAAACAGTAAAGGTTGTCGCAATATATTTTTTTTAATGATCCTATCCCAACTATCCAGTCAGCAAAGTGATTGGTGCAGATTTATAAAATATACTTTAAAAGTTTGACATCATCAAAATGATACTGTAGCTTGATGATCCCCCTCGGTCTAATTTATATTGTTTTATTACCAATACTAAGTAGAGTAATATTTAATACTTGATTCGTGATTGCCTTGACATCACACGTAGCCGAATATACATGGATGCATCACTCACTCTTTGTATGTTAATAAATGGACTTTTCCTATGACGCATCACATAAAAGCTTAGAAATTATTTACCGACCGGAAATGAAAAAGTCTCGCAGTGGGTCTGACAGGTGTAGGGGGTGGAATTCACCTGACAGGCCGATTCCACTATGTTGACACTTTATGAATATTATGTCCGCCGTTTCTGACAAGCATTTCAGAAACATCACATTAAAGCGGTAACGAATGCTTTGATTGTATTAACAAGATGAAAATTTTTAAAATAAAGCATTTTCAGTTCTACGGCTATTATTTAATGTAATATACAGTTGAATGCTACTTCGGTTTACGCCCTCTTAAGAGCTTTATTTAATCTTACACTAAATTATCTAAAAAATGAAATAATAGTTTTTTTGATTGAATTGGCAATTACTAGGTAGAACTAAATTATAAAACGGTAAAAAAATAACAATGTATTTTAGTTCTACGGGAATTATATTATATGCGGTTGATAGCTATTTCGGTTTACGCCATCCTCAGAATTCTAGTAGTTCTGCCGACGGCGTTAACCGAAAATAGCTATCAACCATAAAAAAATGTATTTTATTTAGAACTAGAATGGATTGTTTTTTTTCGAACGTGTATTATTTTTTGAACTAAAATTTCGTTTTATAATAGAGTTCTACGAATTACCAATTCCAAGTTAATCTTTAAATTGATGGTTTTAAAAAAAAAAAATTACTATTGGTTCAGAGTATGTAAATTTTTAAATGATTGATATATGTAGGCACAAGTATTTTACAAGTTCAGGCGAGTTTCATCTTGATTCGAAATGTTAATTATTTTACCAACAATATTTAAAAAAAATACAAATATTTAACATCCGAGAGAAATTTTCAGGAATTGAACATATTTTTTCATAGAATGTTTTATGTTTCGGGATTTTGCAACAGTTGCTGAAGCTCTTTTCACTGGAGAAAGTAAGAGCTGATAAGTGGATACATGAAAGGAAACCAATTAAGTTCATCGCTCTCTAATGCACTCCGTTTTTTATCAGATCAGTGCGAAGGAATGTATACATTGAAGACACTCATAACAGTGAAGAGAAATTCAGGAATCAACGCAAGAATGTTTATGTTTCACAGGCTCCGGGCCTGAGTACGCAAAAATTAAAAAATAAATCCGAATATTCCGGATGGATACCCCATTATTGTACATATATCTCAATTTTATACATATTATAATTTGGTGAGTTGATATTAAATTATTTTAAATGTTGATTAAAATTCTGTTGAAAAGTTGAAAAAACTGTCTGGCTCGGGTTGGGTTCGGGTAAGATGTTCGGAAATGAGGCTTGGGCTCAGGTCGGGCCACGTCGGAAATTTTCGGGTTCAGGCCGAGTAGAATTTTTAAAATTAGATCCGTGCAGACCTCTACTCTACAGAGTAAGAGATAAATTTACTATCGTTAATATTCGGTCACCATAATCGAATGTAAAAGTTTTAAGAACTCGATCTATAAATCTAAATACACGTTATATTATCCGTCGATTTTTTTTGTAAACATCAAATCAATTTAAGGCAGTATTCCGGTCTAGAGGCTGAAATTTTAGGTATTTTTGCAAGTGCTATAGAAAAAAAAGTAATTACAATTTTACCGTCCATTGTTTTGCCAGATATTTATTAATATTTAAAGAATATACAAAAAATATTCAAACCAAAAAACTAAAAACCTAAATAGTTACTGGCTGGTAAAGTAAGGAGTCTCAAAAAAATTATGCTCTATAGTTGCCATGATCCCAACTTTTTTAGTCACACGAAATAGAAAAAAAATATATTCATAATTGGTTAAGATGCAATTCTAGTATGTATTAGAATCAAGTCAAAAAAATATTTTTTCGCAAAATGGTGGAGGTTTGAAAAAGATAATCTTTTTTTATTGCCGTTTTTTTGATTTTCCGAATTTTTTAAAAATAGTAAAAATTGAATTTTTTATATAATCCTAGTATATACCATAAAAAAATGTATAAAAAAATCTTCACATTAAATTTCATTTAAATCGAATATGTAAACTTGAGATATCAAGGCAATTATTTTTGAAAAATAGTTCCGAGAAAAACGTGTTTAAAGTTTCGGGCAAAGTTATAAACCGCCCATATTGGTTAGATTCTACGCAACTAGAGTAGCTATATCTCTATCAATAATTACAATTTACACCAAAATCTTGTAAAGACATATTTTCAAAGATTTTATATATAAAACCGAAACGGCGTATGTATTTATGTGGGTCTGTAATTCCCTTTTGCATTGTTGGTCATTTAGTTGCCATAAAAACGAATATGAAAGAAAATATGTTTGAAGTTTTATCGGCGAAGACATTTAGTCAAAATGTAATAAATTAGTCTTCTACTGAACTTTTCCCGGCTTTTATTATTAGTAATAATGTTTATGATTTACGTGAAGGTATTATTTGACATTTCTTTGACAGCAAATTAGATTTTTTCCTTGAATTTGGACATTTTAATGAAGGGTAGGGCGGGGGCTGTCATCAAATTAAATAAAGTTTGTGATTTTATTTTAACTCTATTTTGGATGTTAGATTT
Source organism: Himalopsyche kuldschensis (assembly GCA_028554975.1). Classification (NCBI taxonomy): domain Eukaryota; kingdom Metazoa; phylum Arthropoda; class Insecta; order Trichoptera; family Rhyacophilidae; genus Himalopsyche; species Himalopsyche kuldschensis. Next base: position 3,432,818 of record JAHFWI010000016.1, on the reverse strand, counting down.
TGTGATATAATTATGTCGAATGATATAACATTAAATAATTATTGGTCGCTTAGTCCGAGCGACGCCGGGTAGCAATACTAGTATGCAATAAAAAAAAAACGGCTTTTTCAGAATCCTAGACCAGAATACTGCCTTAATACATATCACAGTTGAGCTCGTGCTATCCTTCAATAAACAATCATAGTCAAAACAGACATTGCTGAGAAGCGATGAAATATTTATGGTTCGAGCTAGTTGTGCTCCAACGTCACTCTCAGATGCATATATGTTTCCACAATGAAGGAAATGCAATTGACATGACGTCATTTCAGAGTAGAAGATACGTTGCACCAGCGTTGCCTATTGACGCATTGACATTGAAATATTAATGGAAGAAAGTTACTACTGGTTTCGGTGCGCGAGTGCCAATTTTACTTATGCATGCGCATGATTTATCGATATATCCCACTTACCTGCAATTCAAAGTTATTTTCAAGATAAATCTGCAAACGTGAGCGATAAAAGAATTTATGAAATTGTTAATCAGCATTTACTCAATGATCATCCGTGATTCAATGATTGATCCGTTCGATTCGTAGACAAATGAAAACAGAGAGTGTGTAAAAACACATGTTTTCTACTTTTACATATACAACTGATAGTCTTAATGCACGGGAGATATGTCCCAAAGACTATCGTGAAAAAACAACCGTGTATAAAAGGTGCCCATAGAAAGTTGGTTGATTGGTTCCATAACCTAAAATCAGCTCGAAATAGAATTCGTTTATTTTTAAAAGAAATAGTTTCCAACTTAAAACTATAAAATTTAGCCGAGAAACAAATTTTTTGTACATATTTATTTAGAATAAAAATAAGAAATAATACTTTGTTTTTTTTTAAAAAAAAACCGTGCAAGAAGATGATTGGTTGTATTTTGTAAAGATTGGGACCAGTTGTTCTCATCACGGAAATTTTCACATCCTGGCTTAACTTGTTTTGATCCCAATTACCGAAACCGGTTCTGATCATTTCAAAATATAAATAAACTTTTCGCAAAAACAACTTAATTTATTTAAAGAACTTTTTCGTTAAGAATTGACAGTTAACACATTTAAAGTGATCACTAATATTCACACGTAGTATTTATTCTTGAGCTGCATTTTCTCCGTATTCAAATATTCTCAGTCCCTTCAAAATTTTTAAGTTTGAGTGAAGTTTTAAAAATAATTATTGTGCTAAGCGTTGCGTTAAAACTTCAAAGTAATTAGCACAACGTGAGTTATAAGCTTCATTGACACGCTGTGAATATGCTAACTAATGTAAGCTAATTCGAAAAAGATAAACCATCGCTCATTTCTCATGAAACATTCAATAAAATGTTAAATTTATCAATGTGTCGTGGATGTTTACACAAAAGAGACGCAAACAGACAAAACTTAATGGAATGATTTGTGAACTGTCTTAGAATATTATTACCTACAAACCTTGTTTTCGAGTATTTTGCTGAAATTTTATTTTTTATTGATTTTACCTTCCAAACTTTACTTATTCCAAATCTTATATTTTTAAAGCCCAACCTAACCTAACCTAACCTTAATTTAAAAATGAACTTTTATTTAACTATATATAATACAACACTATTTAACTGACTTAAAGTTTAGAGGAAAACATAAATATGCCAATTAATGCGATATATTATACTACACTTCAATTTATTGCAACTTTACATGTTAAGTCTCGGTCTCATCTTTTAACATGGGTTGATTCCTCTTTTATACTCTATAAATCAGTGATGCATAACCTTTTTGGGAGAAGGGCCAGATAATCAATTTTCAGTTAGTTCTAGCATTAAAAGTGATTAAGTTATTTATATTTTTAGTGTATATAACTTTTTTTTATTATATTATATTGTTGTTCGAAAAAGTTCTGAAGATAAAAGAGTGATTGATATTTGTCATATTGGGCCGCAGGTTGTACATCACTGCCTTAAATCAAAGCGTTATTTAGTGACTTGTATAAAAATCTTGGTACACATTAAAGCACACTCAAATCATTCTAAAAAAAATAAAAAAGTATTAAAATTTTTAATTAATACAATTTACGACAAAGCATTGATTTTTTATTAAAGCATCTGACGTTTCCATTGAAATGTCTAAGGAACATTTAATATCTGTGTTTTTGGGCATAGCCTGATAACTGTAAAATATTGAATATTCTAACACATATAAAACTATGAAGAAAAGAAGTGAGAACAACAAAAAAAAAATAGAATTTCGATCATTCCACCGTATCCATAACCATCGAACTACTAAGGGCTTCCTGCGCTCAAATATTAAAAATAAAAGTATATCTTAATGTTACTATCTATTACACTTTCATCAGTAATCTTGTTATGTCCAAACACCAATTGTAAGGGTGCATGATCTACTAAGATGGATGCCAAAGAAAATTTATAAAATTATGTTGATAAATATTCTAGTAAAAAATCCACAGTTTGTATAAAGAACAATAAAGGAATAACAATATGTTCACACATTTTCTTATTACTCTTTATATGGGAGTTTGATGTAAATTTTACCATAAAACATTCAATTATGAAAGTTTTTCAAGCGATAAAAATGTTTCACTTGACTGTAGCACTTTTAGAAAATTCTTTAGATATAAAATCATATTTTTATAAAAACAGCTTGGCGCATGAGGAGTTTCTTCCAGGGCTGTGGAGTCGGAGTCGGAGTCGTGGAGTCGAAGGTTTTTGGCCGGTGTCGGAGTCGTCGCGGGGCTTTGGCCGGAGTCGTATTTGGAGTCGAAATTTTTTAAAAGTTTAAACTTTTTATTTTTGCATATAATATGTCAATTTTGGCTATGGCCGGATTGGTAGGGTTGATATTTCATTGAATACACATAATTCGGAAAATTAGGAAAAAAAAGTGACGATATTAAACTTTTTTTAGTCGGATTCGGAGTCGTGGTTTTGGTAAATGCTAAAGTCGGAGTCGAACTTTTCCACAGCCCCGGATTCTTCTTATTTGGCCTGAGACGTGATAAGAAAGAGCTTACCGAAACAGCAACTTTTTAATTTATTTAATAAATGCGTTATCAGTCACTTATTTTTTCAATTTAAATAATATTAATGCCATTCCTGGATAACCTTCAAGGGATTGAGACATAATCACGGATCCCTCAATTCATTATAATATCTCACATCACGTTCTTTAGTTCGCGACGCATAAGTCGGCATTGAGCATATCAGTTACTTCATCACTTATTTGCATTATTAAATAAAAATTTACATTTATTGGTATTCAATTTGAGTTTGTAAAGAGTGAATATTTATTTTTTGACAATAGTTGACTACACCATAGTTGTAACACTCTCGAAGAGGTTTTTGCACATTTTCGATGAATTGAATAGGAAGTATTTTGACTGGCCATGATTGGTACTTATTATACGTAAGTGCTTGTTTAACATATTTTTACTAATGAATTCAAATGTTTTTAAACATTAATTTAATCTTAGGCTGAATTGAAAACTGAGGACTTACATTCTAGTATAATAGCCGTTATAGTTTTTTAATAATGTAGAAGAAGATAAATAGATATTTTTAATATTAACTGCAATAAACGAATTCACTGATTTCCAATGCAACAATTTATCAAACGTCATTAAACTGTGCGAAGGAGGCTGTATGTTGTCTTGAAACGTCATGAACTTTTTATATTTTTGCATTTGAATCGATATGTTGTTTTGATACGTACAATGCCGACGTGCCAAAATGTAACGTTGTTTTGTTTTCACGAGTAATCGGTGCTAGATTTAAATTTTCCATAAAACATGTAATAAGTACTTCATTCTGCTTGAGAATCAGTTTTAGATTAGCATAATTATGTATATTGAATCATTATATGGCCTGAATGGAGGCCGTGTTACAGATCTAAACTTTTCTATGGCTCAAACTGATGGATTCCGTTATCCTAGAAGGCTTAATATGCACTTGACAAGTATGCAGGTCGTTCGGATGACCTTCATACCTTTGACCCAGCAATCTAAAAAAAAGGGCAAATAGTATAGAATTATATTATAAAATGCTGAAAGTTTACCACAATAGAATTCGTCACTATCCCGAAATTACATTCTAGCTTAATTTCATTTGTATTGTATTATATATTATTGTGTCCGTCATTTGTCAAATATGTATATCTTTTTATAATTTAAACATTTATTTGTTTATTTTTACATTTGTTTTTTTATATCTATTTGATTCTTCACATCTCTTTCGTCGCATAGATTAGGTCTTTTTTATTTGCATTTTTTTTTTATGGAAAAAAATGTTAATTCAATGGTTCATTCAGTGGTTGTTTTATTTTCGCACCTTTACCCATCACTTAAAGTTAAAATATACGGGAGTATTCCGTGGCTTAGCAAATTTTCAATAAAGCTACAGTTTTTTTTTATACTTTTATACGTGAGTTTCCAAGGCACAACTGATCAAGACTCAGTGGCGTTCACTAAAATGTTAAGAAAATCAATCCCTCTAAATTAAAAAAAGGCTCTTTGACTTGTGATTTAATATAGTAACTATCTTAAATAAAACTATTAAATCATTGAAAGTCATATTTAAGAAGCTAGCCCGTTGGCTATAGTAGAAATAGTCGTAGCGACGTCTAATAGATCCAAGTGCACACATTCCATTTTTACGGTCAAATAAAAAGTAGAAGCAGTAGAAGACTTTCCGTGAAAGTTGCGACGAATGACGAAGCAGGGGTGTACTAAGGGCGGCGGTAGGGTTTCCGTAATCCGATTACCACCCTCCCATGCAGCCTGCACTGCCACCCCTCAGACAAATTGTCGCCGCATCGCACACGCAAATGCGAACACGTGTGAAACGATTCTTGTGTAAAGATATTTTATAGATATCATATGAAAAGGGCAATCGCCAATATACTTCAGCGCAGAAAGTCAGGTCACACTGATCGACTAGTAAATCACCACTTAAGTTTTGTAACAAAGAAAAAATAATATTTCAATAGAGCAGTTAATGTACTTTTTTTTATAGCATTCCAGTATATTTACCTTATAAATAAGGGGTTTTTGGGGAGCACATTTTTTTAAACCATCAGCCGACACGCGTTCTAACTTCTGCAGTTAATCGATTAATTTGATTTAATCATATTTTAATTTTGTCGAGGGTTAATTGTATACTTATGGCAGCAAATTCAAATGGAAAACAATATTCGTGAAACTTTTAAACTTCGAACTCGATCAATAAAACAACAAGTTGATGGATTATAACATTTCGAACCATTATAATTATTTAATTTTTTGTTTGATAATAGTAATCATTACTATGTAAAATATGTTTTATATATTTATGGATTTTCAAGGATAATTACTTTCGTTGGATATTGATAAAATGCGAATCAAACACTCGCCCAGAATATAACTGTACCATCACACTTCATATCCCTCGAGGTGATACAGCGAAATACTTCGATGCTTTTATTCAGCTATTACATACATCTGCCTTCGGTGCGATATGGTTATGGCGAAGCGAAGGAGACTCATAAAGCGCGCCGTGCACCACGACCGGACAATTTCCTAGAAGCAAGAGAGCTTAAAGCTCCGAACTTGCAGCGGAGCAGCCCCCGCCCGCGTGACTTGCACCCGCCGCCCTGCCAGCCCGCCCACTTAAACGCAGGCCGCCTATCCATCATTTGTCGTAAAACAGATGTGGACCATCTTTTATAGCAATAAAATTAAATAAAATTATCTTCATAATAACGTTCTATTTGTTGATTGAGTAGGAATTTACTTGGTAGAAATCCATTATATTACGGTAAGAAAAATAACAATGTATTTTAATTTTATATGGATCCATAAAAAAATAAAATGGTGGAACAGAGAAGGAGATGTATAGTGTACCCTGTCTAGCCTTGGTATATAAGCTTGTTCTAATGCACGTTTAAAACATAGTTCTGACGAGGGCGTAAGCCGAAATAGCTATCAACAAATATATCAAATAATTTATGTAGAATTAAAATACATTGTTATTTTTCTTATCGTATTAACGTTCTATTCGTTTATAAATATTATTTTGCCTAAACACGAATATGTACTTTCTTGAATAATTGTATATTCTAGATAGTAATTACCCAGGTTTCTCTTTTTGGCATCATGTGTTTCAATTAAACGAATCAAATTGAACTGATGCGTAGTAAATAGTAGTAACAGTAACGCTTATATTAAATATACGAATAAAAGTTAGTCACTAAGTTCAATTGCTATCATTGCAATCCGGATGAATTAGCAAATTCACTTTTTAGGTGTTCACTGTCAATGCTTGGTGGAAAGGCATTATAATAAAAAAATTATACATTTTTAGTACTTTTTCCACATAAAATTTATTTGATCAGGACCGGTTTCGCTCATGGATCAGTTGACAATGCTCGCAAATGCAAAATCAATTTTATGTGGAAAAAGTACTAAAAATGTACTATTATTTTTATTTAACTAGCATATTTTTTGATGTTAATGAATGTGATAAGTAATTGTATGGGTATTTTAAAATATATATATATCCATTCTTGGATAGCCAAAATTGAATAGATCGCGATTATTCGGAACAATTTTTTACGGCAATGCAATAATTTCATTACGGAATAATGTGAGGGTTGATTGAATTGGTTTCATTTTGAATTTAAATCGTTTGATATTTTTTGTGTGCTTTGTCGCTTACAATCCGGGTTTCGTCTTTTGACATCTTGCGTCAATGAGATGGGCGACAAAATCATGGAAAATTACAAAATTCAAACGATTCAAATTTGGTATTGAAATTCCATCAACCACCTACAGTCGAAATCCTCAGATCTCTATTTTGCTGCGATAGATGTAATCATTTTATGGAAAACATATATATATATCAAAACGAATAAAGGTGCTCGATGGCATTCCAATATCAAACTTAAGCTGACTGTTCAAGTTCATTCGTGCACATGAAATGCCTGAAGATGCCGAAATGTCAAACCCGTGTCGTTAGCGACGAAACATATGGAAAAGTACAAAATTCAAAACATTTTTAAATAAATATTTTCATATTTAATAACATTTTTTTCTCTGCTCTCACATCCAAAGATTGTAAATGGCTGCATTATAAATGCAGAGCCTCTATGGATTTCATAGGCCTTGCGATTACCGATGGCTATGAGTACTTCTGGACGTCAAATTATTGCGAACGGGTGAACTATGACGAGAAAACGCTTATTCTTTACCGTGAAAACCAATTATGTTTTGCGGCCAAGCGCTAGATTGTGATTCCTACTTCATCAAATGTTATTTAGAAGCATTCAAAAGGTTCTGCTCTGTAATGCGTTTTAAATAAGTGTTTTAAGATACTTCACGATTTAAGTTGCTAAAAATTGTGTCACCACCTTCTAAAACGTTGTCTAAAATGAAAATTAAAAATCTAGAAGAATATATTTCTTCGTAAGCATCTGTTCCTCGGAAAACTCTCTTTCACTCAAAGCATTTATAATTACGGAAAATGCTACTAAAGAATGCATTTAATTTTCTATATGCGTTCATTGAATCTTCATTATTTACCAGGGCTGTGGAGTCGGAGTCGTCGTGGCGATTTGGCTGGAGTCGTACTCGGAGTCGGAAATTTTGAAAAGTTTGAACTTTTTATTTTTTCATATAATATGTCAAATTTGGCTATTGACAGTATTGGTAGGGTTGATATTAAATTGAATACACGTCAATAGAAAAATTAACCAAAAAATGTGACGATATTCAACTTTTTTAGTCGGAGTCGTGTTTTTGGTCAATGCCGGAGTCGGAGTCGTAGTTTTGGTAAATGCTGGAGTCGGAGCCGAACTTTTTTTAACCGACTCTACAGCCCTGCTATTTACACTACAAAATTTAGGAAGAAAAAAAATCATATGTAAAAATAAAACAATCTTTTCTGTAAAAAAATCACAGTTATGAATAGGACCGGTTTTGCCCATCGTGACTGCCAGCATTGCGAAATTTTCAACTGAGAAACCTACACAAAAAATATGGAATTTGTTTAAAAAATCTTATTTTAGTAAATATCTATATATAGTTGGTGACGGGATTGGCACAGGTAATTTTCACTGTGCATTTTATCAGAAGAGTAGAATACATATTTTATTTTTTGTTATATTTCCAACCATAGTCTTATCATCATCGTTTGTTTCGTAAATAAGATTTCGTTTAAACGACTTACAGTTATGATAGTTCGCTATGCAAAAAAAATCTTCTGTCCATTCACGCACTTGGCATTTACACTTATTTCACAACAATTGCTTAATTATTTCTAAATTAGTTCGGCTAAGCTAAGATAACATTTATTTACATTTAAACATAATTCCATAATGTGTAAACGTTCCTCATATTTCACAAAATAAACTTCTTACGTTGAAAAAATAACAATATCCGATTTATGTTCCCGGAACAATTTACTCATTGCGTTACGTAGAGACTTCTACAAGGAGCAAATTCACCTTCACGACATAAAAAAATCGCTCGAAGATAATGTTTTGGATGCGCCGTTGTTTGTTGCGCATTGATCTAATCGGATCGTGGCTTTAATGTTTAATGCGAAGCTATCAATTATGTTTTGAGCCAGGTTTGAAGCCCAGGCGAGCAGTGAGCAAACCCTAGGACGGAGTTCAATAATCTATGTTGCAGTAAGCAATACTACAAAAACATATTTACTTAAGTAACCCACATGGCAATAATAGCCATATTAACTACGAAGTTAAGATGGAATGAAGGTCTATTATTTTGGGAAGATAATGAAAGCAAAAAATTCATACGAGGGTATAATAATAATGAAAAAACTTTCTTCAAGAAAACTCACGTTATTCCATTATCATTTTGTTGACTAACACCCAAGTGAATATAAATATTAAATACTGGACTGTCATCTGGAAACGTCCGTTCAATAAAACTGGCGCAAAGATATTTGATGGATTCAATGTTAACTTTGAGGACTTTTTATATAAAATAAAAATTGATTCTTATGATAGAGAAGCGCCCTGTAATTGTATCAATAAAGCACATCGCCATGTTAAAAATTAAACAACAATTATTTTCCAAATATCATTTTTTTTTTAGTTAAAAGATGGATGTATCTATTGGTAAAATCAACAATCAACAATCAATATATAAAAATTATACAGTCTCTTATGAATTCTTATTAAAATGATAATTTATCACAGACAAATGACTGAAAAACGAACTGTTATAACATCTTTTGTCAGCGTCTGCGTCATCATCTGCTTCAGATTTGAAATTGAGATCGTTTTAAAGAATGAATTTAATAATTTTCTTCTACAATGATATTCAAAATATATTTAAATTGTCGTAGTTATTATTTATATATCCAGAAAGGTGTGATAAAAAAGGGCAAAAAAATATGCCTTTTAGATCGGCGATCTTTGGCACTCCACCCTGCTGATAGCCTCACTTTGGTGCTCGTGACTTCAATTTTCAGACGCTTAATCAAAATTCTCCTAGGAAGCCATAAACCTATGACAATGAATCCAATAAAAAGCATTTTATTCATATTTACCTGTTTCATCAGCCATCCCATTAAATTAGTTAATTAATTCAAAATTGCGGCTGTCAAAACTACAATATATATTTTTTAATATCCAAATCACGCTGCCAGTATTTAAACTTTTCAATCTTATCACTGACTATTTTAACAGAAACAGGTTGCTATTTAGTAAATTATTTTTTCTGGTCCAGTAAGGATGTACAAATTGGAATAGGAAAGGTCAAGTGGTATGCTGATAATTCTTACATTCCAGGATCGAATGGGCGGGAGAAACTTACATTTGAATAAAACTCAATAAATCGATTGAAATATCAATTTATGTATGAATTTTTCCATCTGCGTAGTAAATTTATCTATCAGGGCTGTGGAGTCGGTGAAAAAGAGTTCGACTCCGACTCCAGCATTTACCAAAGCCACGACTCCGACTCCGACATTGTCCAACAACACGACTCCGACTATAAAAGTTTAATATCGTCGGCCAATAGCCAAATTTGGCACATTATATGCAAAAATAAAAAGTTCTAACTTTTCAAAATTTCCGACTCCGGGTACGACTCCGGCCAAATCACCACGACGATTCCGACACCGACTCCACAGCCCTAGTATTTACTACATGACGTCTTCACCGGTACTCTTTACGTACATGAAACGTCTCCATTAAACTTAAGCCAATATAACAATTAGTTCAACAAAAATACGCTGGTGGGGCGTGTGTCGCATTGAAGACACCAAATTGCAAGCGATTTCTCCATTTTTAAAATCTGTTAATGCATAGTATCATTTGTTGATCCACAGTGGATATATAAGAAAGCACAATTGCTTTAAACTAATTTATGTGAATAGTATTCTACAATACTTCGAGAACACTAAATGCAACATGGTGAGACTAGCGATCGTTAACCTAAAATATTTGTTCTCACTTCAGTCTTAAGTGTAAAGTAGTATATGGTTGCATAAATTGTAATGAAAAACCTTTATTTTATTTCTACACAAGACATGATTCGTATGACCTTGTGAACTGGCTTCACCATGGATTACTAGAAAATGTAGTGACATCTTTTTGACGTGCAACAGTGAAATGAAAAATTGGAAGCTTTCTAGAGCACAACAAAGCCTGATCATGATGATATATAACATCCTTGATCCTTTTTAAAATTGTAGCATGTATAGCTTTGTAATCAAACCGTTGCTCCTATTGTGCGGATCTTTAAGTGGTCATAGCGCTAAATAAATTGCTCGCTGAGCAAATAATATTCACGCTCCGTACCGGCTATGATATAGGCGGCCATTTTCAGTGATTTAAAACCAAAGGTATTGCTGGATAAAATGTTTCAAGCGACTCAAAATTTCTAGTGTAACGCTTGTCTCAGTGACTACACTTTATACTTGTTAACACTTTATCACCAATCATTTGTGCAAAAAAAACGTTCAATTGAATAACGTGTAAGATTTTTGGTAATATATTAACATATATTTATTAAAATGATGGACGAACTATACATTAATACAGAAATGATGAAAGAATCATAATAAATTCACAAATATCATATTCGATCGTATAGAAACATCTAATTTTTAATTTCTTTCGTATTGTATATTATCTAACATTATCAGCAGATGTTCGTGATGAATCAAACTGGACCTGGTCGTTATCAAATTAAACGTGGAAGTAGAAATACAATGTGTTTTATTTGTTTTAAATAATGCCATTCCACCGGGAAAAGTGAGTGGTACATATAGTATTATAAAAAACAGATTGCAAGTTTTTTAACAATGAAAACCATTTACGTATTTTTTTATTTTCGCTTTGTTTTATGTTGTCAACTCAGTTTGAAAATTGACATTGTTTTATAAAAGTATTAATTGCGCACTGTTGGTTAAATATTATTCTCTTTGAAAATTCTTATTTAAACAAATTCAATAATATACAATAAAAAAAGTTCTTAAAACAATTGTTTTAATTACCTACTAAAATTCTTAATATGTTTCCCGAGTTTAATTGCGTGATTCCAACACATAAACAATATAAATTATAATAATTACCACCATCCTTAGCTACTTGTGCATACAATCAATCTACCCTAAATAGAGCGGCACTTGGATCACGTGTTGATCATTCTCAGCGCCGTCGAATATGATATATATTATCCTGACAATATTATTATCGCAAGGCAAATCTGAAAAGGAAACACTATTAAATGCCATAAGGAATATGAAATGGTTGTATGTTGACTTGATGGGTCGGGAATAGTTCTGCTCTAAAGTCAACTTGTATTTATAAAAATAGAATTCCTCTTAACTCACTCACGTCAATATGAAATATGTCGACATCCGAAGCAATGCCGTTTAAAATTGTTAAAGATCTTCCCAGTGGCATTCCCATTATTACGGACAAAATATTCTTTTAGCACCTCTTCCGCATCCAAGGGGGTGGGGATTATTCTAATCGGTTGTGCGGTTGACGGTTCGAATCCTCGAATACGATTCTTGCACTGACTTTTTAATGTAAACATAATATCATCTTTATATGCCAGCCATTAATTCGTATCACACATTCCTAAATATTTTTTTGAATACATAGTTGATAAACAGAACCGTTGCATTTTTATATTATGAGAAATAGCAAATGGAAGTGGTTTCGTTTTGTAAACGGGCATGCACTCACGTGTGTCTTTTAGTAGTCGCTTTTTGCGCACATTTTTAGCGCACGAATAGTCCTGCACGATTTGTGGACTGCGTGCCGATTCCAAATACCTTCCGAGCTTTATTTGCTTACCTATTTATCCACACTCGACCCTCGTTTCGCTTGCATCTTTTAACATGAACAACGACGTGGGACAGTGGCAGAGGCTTCAATACAATTTTCCTAAATTAAACATATATAAATTGAAACGAGAAAGATACTATTTTTAGTCCTGACATAAAAACTTGACTAGGTTTGAGATAAATGTTGAGTAACAGTCATTTACCGGGTCTGTGATGCAGTGGTCAACGTGGTTGGCTTCCGTGATGGACCTCACGGGTTCGAGTAGATTTTTCAGTCGATTTATCGATCCTGTTCGAATGCATACACCCATTAGTTGTTAAAAAACCTTTCCCATCATTCTGATAACAAAAGCGGCGCGTATCGAGGCCTATAAACTTACCACTAGTCTTCCTAGTCCTCATAGCCTTTCAATCCCTTTTCCCTTCGAAAAAGAAAGGTTGACCAACTGAGTCACAGGCAGTTTTCGTAGAAAAGAACATATTATTAAGTATTTCGACTGAGGGTGCTTGATGGAATTTCAATATCAAATTAGAATTTTTTGAATTTTGTACTTTTCCATGAGTTTTGTCGCTAACGACCCGGGTTTCGCCTTTCGGCATCTTCAGGCATTCGTGCACGGATGTACTTGAACTGACTGTCAGTTCAAACATCCGTGCACTAATGCCTGAAGATGCCGAAAGAAACCCGGGTCGTTAGCGACAAAAACTCATGGAAAAGTACAAAATCAAAAAATTATATTTTTTTAAAAAGAACATATGTTGAAATAAACTCCGTGAGGGGTCGATATGCTCCACGCTGGGACCGGACATGGTAAAAGTCGGACACAGTCATTTTGGCCAACCTTGATTCAATTTCGCATTATGACATATCTTCGAAATTTATTTTGACTAGTATTCTTTGCATAAAAGTTTTGTTAGTAATTCTTATAATAGAAATTACACCACTATTTTTGACATGTCCCACGACTTAAATAATGTGCAAAATCGATCTGGATTGTTATACAGTTTGTGGGATTGGATATAAAATCTATTTCATTTTAATTTGATGAAAATTATTGACAGCTAAAATCTTGTTCAATGTATGTTTCGCTCACTACAATTATTTCTTACTCGGTCGTTATCATTTCACATAAAATGAAAAGTGATCAACGAAACCAGATTATCAAAACTTCCATTTTTGAAATGTGTTCAAAAAATATCAAAACTAGATATGCAATTTTTTGTATTCAATTTCTTATTGCTTCTAATGGAATGTTGGAAATATGACTTTTCCTTTACTACCAAATGTATACGATATATCCATATATGCTTGGACCTCTTTTATTATGTCGGTATATGTGGTATTGTGATCAGATGGGTCTGGGTTCAAGTTCCTGCAAGATCAGTTTTTTTTCAATTGAAAAAGAGATTTTTGACGTAATCCAAATATTTTTGTAATCTAAGAAAAATATTACATTTACTGAAAATAAATAATCCTTCTCTTACTATAATACAATAAAACTGACACTAGATGTTTACAAAGTGTATCCAAGTTCCAATTAATTAGCTTCGGTTTCTTAACCCTGTGATTTTGATCATATATATTGGAGGTGAAAAGTAACTTACTCAATTGTAGGAAACCACAGAGTGTGCAACGTATACACGTATTAGCTGGTTAGTACATTAGCTACGGTAACAAGCAACTTGCATGATCCACTGTTCAGATAAAGGGATTACCTCCGCGCGCTAATAAACGATGTGTGAATATGTCTACAAACTAGCACTTATTCCCTTCGAACGTATCACTCAACAGTTATTCTTAACATCAATATAATAGACGCGAATAAAAATTATGATTTTTTGACTTTTTCAGTTATACTAAATTCGTGAATAAAGTTCTCTGGAAATAGTTGTAAATTGAGAATGTATTGATTGAGATGGAATTTACTTGATAAAACTCCATTATAATACGGTGAAAAAAATGGTAACCGGACAAAACAGAACATGACTTTCAGAATATGATAAAAAAGGTTAGGTTAGGTTTGGTTTTTTGTCGTGTTCTGAAAAGTCTTGTTCTGTTTTATCATATTCTGAAGTCATGTTCTGTTTCTTCATGCTCTATTTTGTCATGGAACCGAAAAAAATAACAATGTATTTTAATTCTACAGAAATTGTTTTATATATTTGTTGATAGCTATTTCGGCTTACGCCATCGTCAGAGCTATGACGTTGTATGTAGTTCTGACGATGGCGTAAGCTTAAATAGCTATTAACAAATATATATAATAATTTCTGTGGAATTAAAATACTTTGTTATTTTTTTACCGTATTATAACTTAAGAATTCTTCGGGCCGCTGTTGTTTTTGTTTCACCATTTGGTTCCCAATATGAATTCCTAATGGGTTTTAAGTTAACAGAAATTTTCTATGAGATCTGCTTGACACTCGTTTTTCGAAGAGGGAGGGATAGAAATGATATGAAAACTAGTGGTTATCTTATCACTATTGATTAGGCCCTGTTTTAGGGTTCGGGTGGGTGTGGGAGGTAATTTTTAAAAACACAGACATCCATTTCTCGAAACATAAATCGATTGAAAATGAAGCTGCTTTGACTGGAATTTCAGCTCGAGAGCTTGGCAACCGATGTCAACGACTCTGACACTTGACCACGCTCTATAAATTACAAATAATATATTTTGGCATGTATTTAATGGGTCAGTAACTAATTCAAGTTTTGGTCAGTTAAATAAATAAATGGTCAGTTAATATTATAAACGGTCAGTTGTCATTGTATCAGTGTGAATGTGGTCAGTTATTAAATAAAACGGTCAGTAATATATTTTAATGGTTAGTTATTTATTAAAAATGGTTAGAATTTAAATTAAATAGTCAGCTATTTTTAAAAAATAATAAGTTTTAGATTGACAGATTGTGAATTTTATCAAATATGGTCGTAATAGGCAAATTTATGACATGTTCTTTTTATTTTAACTGACCATTTATTATTTTAACTGACCATTTAATATTTTTAACTGACCGTTTTAAGTATTTATTACTGACCGTTTTAAGTATTTATAACTGACCATTTATCGAATTAGAAACTGACCAAATAATTAGTAGTCATATATTTTT
The DNA here is from genome assembly GCA_028554975.1 of Himalopsyche kuldschensis. Classification (NCBI taxonomy): domain Eukaryota; kingdom Metazoa; phylum Arthropoda; class Insecta; order Trichoptera; family Rhyacophilidae; genus Himalopsyche; species Himalopsyche kuldschensis. Next base: position 3,417,382 of record JAHFWI010000016.1, on the reverse strand, counting down.
TATTTATTTATGTTATTTTTCACTCCACCGTAAAACCACATTCATAGATTGTTTAAATGAAGCCACAAATAAAACTTATATACCTTGATTTAAATATTTATAATACAAACATTAAAACTTATTAGAACAGTTTATTTTGCTAAGTATCACATGATGAGGAAGAGGTAGTCCCAATGGAGTGCATATATCTCAAGTACATATGTATGTGACGATTGAGAAACATATGTCTCTTGTATTCTTCATTATTTCATATGGCTCTTTAGCAAGAACAGGAAAAAACGTGGTATTCAACTAACTTTTTTTTTACCACGTCCACTCTCAACTTGGAACATGTAGATGACATATGGACAGGACTAGTGGTTAGCTAATACGCTGAGTGACGCTACGATTTTTTCAAAAACACAAACTTCCGAACAGATTTTCCGAAAAGCCTTGAAAAATATTTGACATTCTTTGTTTACATCCCACTTCTTTTGAATATTCAACATTAGCACACATTATGTGTGAAAGTCGAGGGTCGGCTGCAGAGAGAACTTATATTTGACCTTCGTAGAATATGAACCCGGAAATATCTGATTGCGCGGCTTAAGCCCTAACTGATAAAGTTAATATCAATTATTCAACAACGTTCTGAGACAATATCGTATGCCACACTTGTTGAGAATTATATATCAGTCTGTCATGATTAAAAGTTTCGAGCATATGCAAGGACATTCGTAATTCTTTTGGCATTTTTCGAGTGATATTTTATTCTTTATACCTAAAGCTTTATATCGTTTGTGGTATGAAATTTGAATATTTGATTATCAAATAAGCCGTTACGTTGGTAAGCAAGAAGCGTTCCCTCGAGAATCATCCTGAATCGACGATGATTTTAATAATGCTGCCTTTCAACATAGTTGCACTTTAATTCTTCGGGGTGAAACAGGGTACTGGCAGCCAGGTACACGAACAGTCACGTCGCTTGTTTTAAGTCAGCGTATCTAGTTCGATTATTTGTTGCTAGTCTTTACTTTACTTGTGCGACATGCATCGGCAACCATTGGAACACGTACGCAGAACAAAGATTAGATTTCCTTTATAGGTAGTTTATATGGCGTTAGAAACTAAAAAACACAATTATCAACACATAAAAAGTATTCGTTTTAAATTTGAAAAAGAAAAAAATTGGTTTTTTGCCAGTTAGTTATCCTTTATCGCAATATGTGGGACTCTCTTAATATTTTAACATAACGTTTAAAATTAGTACAAAATGAGCACAAAAATTTTTTTGGGAAAAAGTTATAAAAAGGGGTGAGATTTCATTTGAAACCTTGAGAAGTGAAAAAAGCCAAGTAGCAAAATTATGAAAAAAAAATAATGTCAATTAACTTATTGTTTCCAGTCCTATCATCGTTTTCAACTTGTTCAATTTCAATTTTCAATTTGGACGAACGTAATCTTTTAACGTAGACTCAAACAAGTGTTTTTTCAAAGTTTTTACTTCTAATAGCAATATAAATTTTGCAGTTAGCAATAAAATGTGACTTACTTTTAATATTTCAATCAAGCAGGGCAAGTATTAAATTTCACCAGCAGACAAATATCAGTCAGTTGTTTTCAGTCTCTATTGATAATACTCACATGGAAATTTTAATGAAAACTGACGACCCCTGAATAATAGGAATACCCCGACATTAGACCGAGTGGCGTGCGGTTTGCAGGGAGAGGGGAGGGGGCTAAAGGCTTAAGCGCGTCGTCGTGGGAGACTAGCAGTCACGACTCACGCACGAAAAAGCCTCGTCGGGCTATTTGTTTTGCCCGATGTGCACGTCTCAGGGCACGACGGGCAGTAGCGTATCGATACCCACAGGTCAACCTGGCTGAAAACAATGTGATTAGCAAAAACCCATAGATTTATTTTTTAATCTACACTAACCCTAGCGCAGTGTCAACGTTGTTGGCTTGCGTGCCGGACCGCCTGGGCTTGATTCCCGGTACGAGCGGATTTTTTCAGTCCATAAATCTGTTAAAAGGCATGGGTGTTTGTGTTGTTGAAAATCTTTTCCGACCGTTCCGATCCCACCAAAGAGCGACGCATAGTGACAGCGATTAGCTAATCACTAGTCCGGTCCTAGTCCTCGTATCCTTTCCATCCCTACTCTCTTCGAAAAAGAGATGTTGAGCAACTGAGTAGCAAGCAGTTCTCGTAGAAAAACATATGTTGATATAAACTCCGTGAGGAGTCAATATGCTCGAAGTTAAGAGCGGACATGGTTAAAAATATATATATATATGTATATATTTTTAAAAAAAGCACACTAAGATAGTATCTTGTTTTTTTTGTATGTAATCTACTGCGATGTTCTATTTTTTAACTTCTACTATTAAATATTAACTTATTTATAGTAGTCAATTATTATTATCAGTGAAGAAATTTGTGAGATGTAACGTGATTGCGACCATCTTTTGATTTCTTTGTCAATCATAGACAGTGGATAATATCACATTTGAGGTGTTCAGTGACAATGCATGATGGTATGGTATAACATTAAAAAATAAGAGGATATTTTGTATAGTTATTCAACATAAATTTTATTAGGATAAATAAAATTTATAAGGATCGGGACCGGTTCCAGCTAAAAATCTCTCGCGATGAGCAATACGATATATAATAGATAATGGATGTAATAAACGCAATAATTATTTACAACTTATCATAAATAAATAGAATCAAATTAGCAAAAGCGGTCCTGATTTTCATTAAATATGTATAAATGGTACAAAATATGAGTTTTATTTATTTTAATAAAATGCCTCCCACCAAGAATTGAAAGATACAATCTTAAAGAAGTAGCTTCTAAAGTTCTTTATTTTTTCGAATGAATTACAATTATTTCGCTTCTACTTTAGGCAAGTAACTGCCGTTCTTTTTATTTACGTTAATATCTGTAGTCTGTTCGAAAAGATTCTTAGCGATTGAATAATATACACCCGTCAAAAAACAATTTCTGTTTAGATCTCTCATTAGGCTTCAATATTCTCCAAATTGCAAGCGGAGATAGTTGAAAATATTTTCATTTCTACATTTTAACAATAATTATTTACGCATTTGATTTTTTCAATTAAATTTACCTGCTATGATACAATTGTATGTACGCATCTGACTTAAGGGCACGAATAACCATCTATGCAAGCCACTTTAAACGGATGGGCGCGCCGAACAATATTTATGAGAGGACCTGGTGGAAGGCCGGATGGATGAGACGATAGGAGATTGAGGAAATTGGCTGCATATTAAATTCGTCTGCGAAACTATGTGAAATAAACTAACGAGAAGTTACAAGATGCTGCCTAAACTAAAAAATCTTTTTGGAAGTGAAAACCTAGCTAAGGATAAAAATATTACTCACTGTCGAAATATTATTAAAACATGAAAAGACAATGTTTCGTTTTCAGTGGTTTTGTCACCCTAAATATAACAAAAACTAAGTTTTAAACAAAAAAATAATAACACATTTTTTTACTTATTCCAAATTAGATGTATAAGGATCAGGACCGACTTCGCACACCGCGATAATGCTTGCAGTGATCGAAGCCGGTCTTGATCCTTATAAATCTGATTTGGAATAATTATAAAAAAAAAACATATAATTTTTGAATGTAATACCGTTCTACCAAGTATCCAGTGAACATCTTAACAGAGAAAACGACCTAAAATATCCTGGTTAGTATCCAGATAATTAGATGCTTTTATGCTTTCATTTTACGCGTCGTTAAGTCTTTGAATTGCCGAAATAACACTTTCATAAACTGATATATCAATTGAATAATGAAATTCGTAGACAACAGCATTCATGTATATACATGATGTTTTAATTTTTCTCCAACACATAATTTTCCGATTCTGAAAATTATGGTTATTTAAATACTCACCCCATATGAAGAGAAATGCTAAGCAAGTGACTCACAACGACTAATAGTTGAAATAACTTGTTTTAATATGATTTATTAAAAATCTCTTTGCTTCATATTGATTGTGGATATGATTATAATAAAAGCAATATTGTATGCATGAATTTTACTTTGATAGTAACCACTTCGCGCATTACACGTCAAAGCTTTTAACCCCAATTTTAAAACCTATCTTAATTCCTTTTCCATAAAAGAAGATTTTTATTCAACTCCGTTTTGTATTTAGTATATTTGTAAATACACTACTGTACTTCAATCAGACCAACGTAGAAGATGCAGCCGTTTATATAATAACCAAATTATCATTAAAACAAATTAATACTTAACACTAACGATCCATCCAACTTATCATGTTACTCACTCTTTCTTTCAATGTTCAATATTGGTTAAAAATGAAAAGTTTTAATAAAGTACACACACTACCTTTGATGCGAAACTCTGAAACATAAAGTTTTTTCTTCGTTTGTGAAAGACCACTCCATATTAAAATGGTATTAATAGATAATCATAAATTATTAAGCGAGAAAAAATGTAGCTATAATTCTTTAATAAAAATACAAAACATTAGCGATACGTTAAATACGTTCCTTTTATGCTATTTTACTATTTTAAACAAAAAATATTTTTGTAATAAAAATAATAAAACATTTTTATTATTAATTCCACATTAGATTTATTATGATCAGGCCCGGTTTCGCTCATCGCGAGCATTGTCACCTGGTTGACATTATCAGTTGATAATGTTTGAGATGAGCGAAGTTGGTCCTGATCTTAATAAATCTAATATGGAATAAGTACTAAAAATGTGTTATTATTTATATTATAATGCCATCCTGCCAAATATCGACAATGAGCACATAAAGAAGTGAAAAACTACTGTATTTGTAAATCACCATAGCCTAAATTGAATGTTGAAAATTTAAATACATTGAAACTCCGTTTCGGACATTTAATTTAAAAGCGATGAATGCGGGAACAATATTTCAGGGTTTATATACGATATATAAATTGTATGTATTATGCTTGTCATTTTAATGTTATATAATTTATAAACTAATGTTTCAGAGACTCAAAATATAAAAAGAAAATTTTAATAGGCAAGTCGATTCACTACAGTTTCTTTTATATCTTCGTCTCAAATTAAAAGCCCTGTCATAGATGTTGATGCTTTTAAACGCGTGCTGCGTTGTGCGCACGCCTCGTGCTTCCATTGTTTGTTGCATCGCAGGATGTACCGAGAACAATGCTCTTTCCTTACAACCTCCCACGCATAGCCTTATCTTCCTTCGAAGCCTCTCAATCCCGAACAATCGTCAAATGCTAGCTTTGTTCTCAAAGCATGATGTGCAATAGAAAAAGTATGCAATACTTCTTTATTTAACAAACAATTTCAAACCAGTACATTACATATAATCATATCTTTGTTCTTACTCAGTTTCTGTAGTTTGAACTTTATTTTTACTATGCATACATATGACGTACTTTTGATGATATCCTTTCTGCTTTTTAATATTGTATTATAGAAATGAGTACTGCTTGCACGCTTACGTAATACATGCGGCGTCTGCCAGCATTAGTAAACAAAACTATCTTGAAATTACATATTTTTTTCTGTGAGGATCAAAATCGGCTATCCCCTAAAATATCAGATTTATATTTTAGTGGCTACGAGTAAAAATGGTACTATTTGATGACATATTCTCCCTCCTTATTAATTGCCGTGGCATATAAATTGCAATAATCAATGATTCTGAAAATGAACTGGTGCATTGTAAACAGTTCGTATCGTTTATTGGACTTATGATATCTATTAATTTCTAATCGTTCAAATGCTATTAACTACAGGATTTTACTACAAAGATTTCAGCCGTAGGTACAGAATTAAAAATTATCCTATGTGACTTCTTTATGAAATGGTTTTTGCAAATTGAAAGTCTTGTCATTTTACTGTCAAATGACGTTATTTCTTCTTTGGCCCGAGTCGATATACTACTGCCCGTCTATCCTATGTATGTATATCGGACTGCACGAGCCACAAGACATCTTATAGATACCCCTCCTGTCAAATTTATTAGGCTTGTCTTTACTATTAAAAATGTGTTATTTTTAGTGGTTATTAATTTTAAAAATAAAGAAAAATGTAATTTTTAAAGTCGGTTATCGTGTGTTTCTCACGTGTTGTGATTGGTTTCTGAAGACATGGATGTCTGTGTCGTCTAGAAATTTTTCTTGCACCCATCCGATAGTAAAAATGGGACATAGAGAGAGCAGTCAGCTAACTACAAGTTCTGTCCTTACCTTGTCTTTTTTATTTCCATACATCCATTGAAAATTAAAAAGATATTCAGAAATTTTATTATAATATCTAAATAAATCATCAAATAAATTGTTGAAAGTTTGAAAAGCTTATTTTGCCCTGTAGATAGAATATCTGTGCGTAGGTTTGATAATCCATCGCAGTTTTCTCTAGGCGAGTTTATGGTACACGTACTAAGGAAAAAGTTCAAATGCCTCTAAGGCTATGTTCAACTTTATACCCCAGCCATATTATGGCAGGTGAATTCAACCTTTAAGCAATTTTAAAAGAAGCAATTATTTCGCTTTATTGAGAAAAAATCTTTTGTGTTCAATATAATATCAAATTAATAAATGCACACCAAGCAATTATGTTTGTTTAAATCAATTGAAGTCTGTACTTTTCCATGTTTTCAGGAAAATGTTTTTAACGTTATTTAAGAACGCTTTTAACCGTTCTGTTAATCTTGGTAACTGTCGTTAAACTGACAAAACTTCTCAGCTAGCTAGGTCAAAACAATAAGCCCCGCCCTATCTCTTTCATGCGTACGGTGGGAGAGAAGATGGTCGGCCGCGTTTATCTAAATACTTGACGTCATAAAAATCAGTGTTGATTAATCATCACTCGCATTTCAATTTTAAGTAGAAGATCTTTAAATTTGTTGCAGTGTATGAAACCATTCCTACACCTATATAGATTCGCCGAAAACAGTTTAGGAAACCCTGATCTAACTTATTATGTCATTATAATCGCCGTAGTGGTATCAAATATTACATATATTGAAGTTATTTAATTTTTAAACAATTCAATGAGTCTTTTTATTTCTTCATTTGATCAATAAAAGACACTCTTATCCATGCTTATTATATGTGAATATAAATATAAATGCAACGTCTGTTAATTGAAAAACGCGCAATACAAGTATTTTCTTTTAAATTTCAACATACAATGTTTGATCTTCTCCTTAGAATCCATTTAACAGTTAAACAATAAGTTTATATGTCGCCGATACGGAAATGAGATTCAGTCGTATCATTAAGTTCTACCGACTGGAAATGTAACCAATTACATTAACAATCTAATTCTATTGAAACATCGAAACTCACAATGTAAAGATATATTTAAAGTTAAAAACATGTCATAAACAGTTATCTTCGGTCCTCATGACTTATTCGTTATTTGAACAGTATGTATATGGTTTATGACTGATTCAGGAATAGTAGTTTGCTAACTACGACGTTTGCCGTTTCATTATATTTGAATTGATATATGCATATTGTTTTATCTCGTCCGAATCATTTGGCTATGAGTTTTAATGAGTTATGTGCATTTTTCTATGATGTAGTCATTATTTATGGGCAGAATTAGTAAGCTTGGTATATAATATAAATAACAATGTGTGGATGTAAAATCTGGTGTTTCGTAATATTGAATAAAATTAAAAAGTATTTTTTTCACAAAATTATCTAATATTTTTTTTTATTGATTTTTGGATATATATGTTTTTTTTTAAATTTAAATAACTACGTCACCTATTCTTATTGTGATGGCTATGGAAGTTAAATTTATCAACTGTTAGATAAACTAGAAGATTCTTTGATATAATAATTAGTAACAGTAAAACAATTAACAAAAAAGGTGTTTTGAGCAGGGCTGTGGAGTCGGTAAAAAAAAGTCCGACTCCGACTCCAGCATTTATCAAAACCACGACTCCGGCTCCGACTCCGACATTGACCAAAAACACGACTCCGACTAAAAAAAGGTTAATATCGTCACTTTTTTCCACTAATTTTCTTATTTATGTGTATTCAATTAAATATCAACCCTATCAATGCGGCCAAAAGCCAAATTTGACATATTAAATGCAAAAATAAAAAGTTCAACTTTTCAAAATTTCCGAGTCCGAGTACGACTCCGGCCAAAACGACGAGCCGACTCCGACCAAAAAGCTACGACTCCACGACTCCGACTCCGACTCCACAGCCCTGGTTTTGAGCTATGAATGTAATTTTATGGAAAACATTATGATGAATTCAATGTTACAGTTTTTATACTATAACTGAAAAATATATTAAAGACATATTCACTGTGAAAAATATTACAAATTCGAATGCAACATCACTACAAAAGATTATTTTGCTCTTCTAATATTATAGTGTTATTAATGGTATTAGTTTGTCCTAGTGTATGTAGTACCTACACCAAACGTTCTAAAGCTATGACAAAATATGGGAACATAACATGTACAAGGACGCACGTGCCAAGGTCACATTGTAATAAACAGATGAAACACTGAATTTTACACGTTCAGTAGGTGAACAACGCGCTGTTAATTACGTAATTACATAAGTACGTTCAAATAGTCCCAAAAATATTTAAAAAAAAAAAAATGCATTAAAAAACCGAGTGTACAAAAAAAAATACGCGAATACTTACCGGACCATTCATTTTAAACATAGTTCTGACGAGGGCATACGCCGAAATAGCATTCAAGTACATATACCAGGGGTAGCCAAACTTTTACCACTACGGGTGACTTATTTTATAATTTTTTATTGGCGAACGAATAAACTGAATTTATTTTCATTGAAATAAAAGTGGAAAGTGGATGGACAGAGATGTGTATCAGTACGGCAGATAGGCAGGCGACTTGGAATAACTACACGATCGACGCTTTAGCTACCCCTAAAGTATGTATATAGTATATAATTTTTTCACAACTAAAATATTTTAGTATTTCTTCACCATGCTTAAATACTTACCAGATATAAGTCAGTAGTTCTCTTCTTAACCTGTGTGTAACAAAAAATGTAAAATGATTATGCAGAACTCTAAGCAGTCTACTGCAGTCCTACTGTTGTATTGATGTGGCGAAATGTGTGTAGATTTATCGCAAACGAAATAAACTGAGCAAGTTCTACAAATTTTAAAAGTAGTAGAATCGAGCGATGTAAAACGTGAACGCAGACTTAAGTAGCATTTAACTTATGCAGGGTCAATGAAAAGAGTATGAGCTTGTCTAAAGAAAATAAAAAAAGCAGAACAACGTTCGTGGTCGACTGGTTGCAGAAAGTTGCATCGTGAGTGCTCCTCTTTTGTTTTTAACTATTATGGTATTCTTATAAATATAATAATTATTTTTATAAGGAACATAACTATCACTTTAAAAATGTTTACTGTAAATACTTCGTGGAAAGGCATTGTATTAAAATTTAATATTCTCGAGTAATTTTTAACTGATTGCGTAAAATCGGCCCTGATCTTAATTAACTACTAGTGGAATAAGTAAAAGAATGTTTTATTATTTTATAATACATGAAATAAACAATATAATCAATTGTATGAACATTTTTTTCTAATAACTACCTCCGCTCCCAATGTGGAACATATGGAATCCAAATCTAGTTTATTTACCAATTGATTTTTCTACGTTGACTGCTTTTAAACCAGCTTCTCATTTATCAATTTTAAGGTGTTCACTATCAATACTTGGTGGAAAAGCATTATAATAAAAATAAAAATATTGTTTTTAGTACTTTTTTCACATAAAATTTATTAGGTCAGGACCGGTTTCGCTCATGGCCAGCATTGTCAACTTCTCATTTGTTTTTTTTATGTGAGTAGAGATAAAACGATAGGTTTATTACAATACTAGTGGTTAGCTTATAGCTCCTGCTGTAACCTATTTTTTAAGTTAGGATATTTAAGACAAGACTGTCACCGAACACAATAATTGGATTGAAAAATGAAACTGCACGTACTGGAACTCGATCCAGTGAGCTCCGTTACAGAAACCAACGACTATGGCACTCGACTGCGGACTTATTTCTAGAGACTAATCTTAAACAAATTATCGATAGTAAAAATGTAATAAACCTTTTTAAATTATTTGAAAAAAAATACATACTCCAACCCACTGTATCATCGTATATATTTCACAATATTCTTAAGCGATACAGAAAGAGCAAATGCATATCGCTGTATAGATAACAATCGCAAAACTAAATCTTGAAAATAATATTACTATGCAAAGCCAGCCAACCTTTCTCGAGCCTGAGATATAAACTTAAAGTGGAAAGTGTTTCTTACAAAAGCTGTACTTTAAGTTCAGTGTATATTTTAAAAGCCACAATTCCATTAGAAGTGTGCTGAAATATTGAGGAGAAAATCGGAAAAGAATTACATCTGAAAACCTATGAATGCGATTGAATTGAAAATTCCGCATTTGTTTTGACTCAATTGCCCGTTTTACTGCAGAGGATAATTGTTGGTGTATTTAAATCTCGACATTTATTAAAATGAAGATATTTTCCAGCTTTACCAATGATATACACAACTAATCAAACACGTGATCACACAGGTAATATGACATACGTTAGACAAGACAGATAGATAGATATTGCTGAAGAAGACTGTTTAATCAAAATAGATTTCTTTGATACTTTCGATGGATTTTGTCATAAATTTATGGATTTATGTAAAACTAAAATACATTGTTATTTTTCTTACCGTATTTATTAATAAAACTAATTGTTAAACTATTGATTAGCTTAAAAAACAGTGACACGATCTACGACTATTATGGTAAACCTTTCGACTTAATATGGTAAAGGTTACTTGGGTAATGCAAATTTGACTTAATTAAGCTTATTATAATAATTAAATTGTATGTTGCCACGTGTCACTTTTTGGTTCAAGTGCATTATTTATATAAATAAAACACATTATACTGTTGCATTTCCGAATATATTCTGATAAATATTAATACCGGTTTCGCCTCATCGCGTTCTGAATCAGTTGACAATTTTCGTGATTAGCGAAACAGGTCCTGACCACAGTCAGAATATATGTGGAAGTAGTACTATGGCATCAGAACATCAGTATCAATCACCAGTGTTTGAAGAAGAAAATCCCATGCGAAATAAATTTTGCAGTGGCGAGTCAACCGTCATTTAAATGTCATTTACTAATATTTTTTTACTGCAATGACTTGATTGATTTCTAAAAAGTTATATTTTATTTTTATTCCTTTACAAATTACTCGATTGAGTATTTCCAAATAAATAGTTGTAAATTTATTTTATTCTGAAAAATAATTTACACAATGGATCAAAAAATATATTTATTTTGCAATTTAATATTTATAGCAGCTAATTGCCAATTTACCAGGGCTGTGGAGTCGTCGCAGGGCTTTGGCCAAAGTCGTACTCGGAGTCGGAAATTTTTAATAGTTTGAACTTATTTATTTTTGCATATAATATGTCAAATTTGGCTTTAGGCCGGATTGGTAGGGTTGATATTTAATTGAATACACATAATTAGGAAAATTAGGAAAAAAAACGTGACGATATTCAACTTTTTTTAGTCGGAGTCGGAGTCGTGGTTTTGGTAATTGCTGGAGTCGGAGTCGGAGTCGAACTTTTTTAACTGACTCCACAGCCCTGCAATTTACACATGTTAATCGATGAGGTTGAGCTCAAACAGAAATTCCCCGAAACAGTTAACGACATCATAACCACATGCCCATTTAATGGCTATCGACCTATTAAAGCCATAAACTTAGTTTATTACTCCTAATTGTGAGGCGTCTACCAGCGGTAAGAGGTTCACTAAGTGAACGGATTCAATACCTGGCAAATGACATATAAAAACATTGTTTTTTTTATTTAATATCTAAATAAATGTGCTATATTTATTTTCGTGAAAAAAAATAAAGTTATTTCCTAGCGATATAATTATTTTAATTGTTTTACACGTGTTTTTCATATATTTTTAAGTCCTCATTTTGTAATTTGTAATCTTATATATAAAACCGAAACGGCGTATGCATGTATGTGGGTTTGTAATTCCCTTTTGCATTGTGGTTGCAAGTTCAAACAAACGAATTGATTTCGCTCGCGAATGTTTCGACGGTAAATTTGTTTCGTTATCAATGTGTGTAGAGACTCCAATTACTCGAGTATCGAGTAGTACATTTTACAAAATACTCGAGTACTCGAGTAGTTTCATATGAACCAAAATATCTTATATATAAAACCGAAACGGCGTATGTATGTCTGTGGGTCTGTAATTCCCTTTTGCATTGTTGGTCATTATAAGTTGCCAGTTGTTTCAACTTGGCCCGTCTGAATTTACGCGCCGAGGTGAACATAACCCCAAACTGGTCCGAGCGAAGCCGGGTTCGAATACTAGTATAATATAAGAATCAACATCGATTTTAACGTTATAACCAGTGGCGGCTGGCGACAGAGTATTAGGGAGTACAAAACAAGATTCAACTATTTTTCCGTACTACAGACAGACAAAAATTCATAAGACTGGCACTCCGTTGGTATTGCGAACATCTGAATTGAAAGTCCATGTTATAGAAGTGTTTTAAAATCCAATGAATAGGAAAGAACTAGTTGGATCTTTTTTTGTACTCCCTAATTCTGTCACCAGCCGCCACTGGTTATAACTGAAGCAAACTTACGACAGTAAGTTTAAAAATGATTCCTAAAGAGGCATAAGACGTGTCACTACTTGTTACACAATACATGGAATAATAAAGTTAACAATTTTATTTTATATTCATTCTAAGCGAGATATTTTATACTTTTTGTTCTCGCCGACTTTTAACAGCTTACATTAAAAGTGTTTTATTTTTTTTTAAATATATAGTAAATTTAATTTAAAGAAAACAGTGTTGTTTTTATAAAAACCATAACATAATTATGTTTTTTATTTTTTTTCCATATCCGCTCCCTATTCGGAGCATAAGGCCGCCACACGGTGCCTCCAAGATTCTCTGTCTCCCGCCAACCTCCTCGCATCTCCCCAGGTCATCCCGGCGTCCCTTAGCTCCCCTGAGTACATCCTATGGATGGTCATCAGAGGCCTTCCGCGGCGTCGGGATCCACCAGGATGACAGAAGATGCAGGCAGGATTCAGGCTCCCCTGGGGCATCCGCAGCACATGTCCAAGCCAGGTCCATCGTCGCCTTTTAATTTTAGACGTAATAAGGGGCTGGTTTGTCCGCTCTCTGACCTCCGTATTCCTGACAAAGTCAAACCACTGTACTCCTAGTATTCGCCGCAGGCATCTGTTTTCGAAACACAGTGTACGGTTACCCTGTGCTTTTGTGATGTGCCATGACTCGCAACCGTAAAGCAGCACAGTCAGTATGCATGCATTGAATAAGTGGCACTTGGTTCTGACCGAGTACAGCCGTAGTAGTTAGCTATATTTAATTTAGTAATGTATCATAACTTTCATCTTTTCTCATATTTTTTTACGTTAATTAATCAAAGGTATGATGCTAACTCTTTATATCCAGCGATGATATAATATTAATTCGTAATAAAACTAATCACGATATCTCAGTTTACAATATTTCCATCGACTTGTTTTCAAGTCATATAACTTCAACAATGCATTCACTTACTCTACCGAACTAAAAACGCTTTTAACCAATTGATGTTATATGATTTATAAAATGGTGTTTTTTTTTTATTTCCAAACAATTTCTTGGATATCATTGTTCCGTGTGTTTAGTTAATTTACTGCATTAATTGTAGCACCGAAACTATAATAGAAAATAGTAAAAAATCGTCAAATGGAATGTTGAACAATTACGCAATTTACTACCCTAATTAACTTCCCAAACTAAAGCTATTTAAAGATTATTTCAATCGCAAGTCTTTAATTTATTTTTGACCATCGATAGGATTAAACTGAGATGCATAATATTATATTCATTAATGAATTTTCTGACAAAAAATTTTGTACCACAATTTTCTTTATCTTGAAAGAATGTAGAAATTATAAACAGGCAATGTTTTAAAAATTTTGCGTTCTGTTAGAAACGATAATATGGCTTGATATGTTTTGCTTGTCCAGCATTTAAAAATCATATCCTAAAGTCAATTAATCGAACGTAAAAAACGCATTTTAGTGTATAATACAGTACCCTCAAAGCTACGTAGCTTTCAGAAAAATCATTAATCTGAAGGATGTTAATACATTCTTATTGTAATTGTCGTACATCCCGTAGAACTCGGTGATGGGTCTTCTTTTACCTATGACACGTATAGTATTATGTTTCGCATATTAATAAACTTCTTTATTGCTGAAAAATATGACTTTTTCAAGTTACTGAACATGATAAAGGGTTACCATAGACAAGCAATTAATAATGACATACGCGCGTACGGGATATAGCCCAAGGAGTTAGATTATCAATCGAGACAAAAAGGTAATTGCAATCAAATAAATAATTTGTATTCACAATCGTGATGCGCTCTATACCCATACAATGGATTCTGAATAGATAATACATGCGATCTAATGTTGCCAACGTTTACATTAATCTTTAAATATAAATTTTCTCAAGACTAGAAATGATCGCAGTTCGACATGTCAGAATTCGCTTAATACGCTTCAAGCGATTTGCAGACTACGATAGATAGATGTGATATGGTTGAAAATTTACAACTCTTACAGACTCACAAGCACACCCACATATTCCATGCGCATTCGCTGATAGAGAGATGTGTCTGTTATATATAGACAGAAAAATCAAAACAAATGTGCGTTATTAAACAATATGAGCTTAATACACGTACTGGTCTGAAATTTTATAAAATAATAACTTTAAAATATTTTCATTTTATATTTATAATATAAAATATTGTCGAACTTTAACACTGTAGTGTAGCAATAAATATACGGATTAGCAAAGACAAGGTTCCAGATTCTATACAAGGTCATTTAATTTCAGCAATTTTCATTGAATATACGAGAACTGATTGTAATTCGAACCAACTTATATTTTTTGGGAAAAAAGTGGATATAAAGGTGGTATAGGATAGGAAAAATCACTCTCGATATGCATTTTTACGATCAGGTGAATGAAAAGAAATTAATGTAGACATCAAAAAATCCATGAGTTTAATATAAATTAAGTTCGAACTTCCTCTTGACTATAGGCCTAGTATACATTAAGCCACATTAATAAAATAAAAAGATTCTTTTAAGCTTAACATCTGGCAACACTATCACATCCATGCAAAGTCGTTATCTCGTGATTAGAAGAATAATATTAAACTGTTATTAAAATTAATCTTATCTCGGTTCATGAATATTGATACACCGGCAATATTAAAGTACAAGTTATTATACAAACGGATGCAAACATTTGTTTCGTATGATATAACATGCCTTCGTGGATTATCGTATATACAGATTCCGCGCCGCACAGTTTGATACAAGCTTACCTTCGCACCGGTATTATGATTTCAATACCGGGATAACCAGAACCGATATTCCAGTATTACCGCTTATTTTCAATACCAAAATACCGGAATGATGGTTATCATTTCGTTGGCCACTTTTTGCCCTAGGTGTCATTGATATCACTTTTCTATATATCATTGGCCTTAAAGGCAAGTGTATTGATTGAGTATTGACCTGAGGTTATTTTCTTGTTATCATTGTTTGTTTATGCTTAGCCTTCATTCAAGCGTTGATTCTTTCAAAAATATACTACAATAAAATAATTATAACAGTATCAACTCAGTAACCACTATTCTCGAATTTGTTTGTGAAACCTCTAAACTTTTTCATAAGACAGTGAGCCTTCAATGCAACCCAACAACCTCTTGCCTGCATAATTATCTCGAGAAGGCATCAGAGAATCGATATTGACCGATAACTATTCTTCTCGATGTCCCTCCATATGTAGAGACGAAAAAATAAGCTGACTTCTTCAACAGTAGCGATCGTGCCCTTCAGTGATGGAAAGCGAATGCAAATAAATAGAATTAAAAAAAAAACACTTAGCTTAGAGACGAAGGAGACTAGAAGAAGCTTCGTCAAGAATAGATATCAAAAAAAATCAATTGGCCTCTGAGGATAAAAAAACGTTTCCCGATTTGTGTCGGCTTTGAATGATGAATGCCACTCGATGTAAAATAATATGTTACCTTACATATGTGTCAAAGAAACATATCGATACGAGAAACGTATCGAAGACAAGTCAATAAATAAAATCGCTATCTAGCTAATAGCTTCACTTAACCTTAAAACAACACATAAGAATTAATGACTTTTGTATACACCCATCCCTCACTTAACACGATACTCGCTTAACACGGTTTCAATTTTGTTGAAGAAAAAAAAATCGATTAAATCTTGCTTTGCAGACGTGCGCACAGCTGTGGGAATTTCTAAGAATAACGGTTAAGGTATATCTGGACGACTACTGTCCATTTTAAATATTAAAAAAAATAGTACCTGAAATACGTAAAACAATACATCAGACATTTAGTCTCTCGTTGCCCACTCTGTTGATCACTCTTTAAGTTCGAACAGCTGATAAAATATTTGTTTTTATAATTTGACAAATATTCAAGGTATAATTTTCATATTTCTAATATTTTTACTATTGGAATAATTAAGTTTTAATAATTCATTTTTAGACCTATTATTTCGAAGCCAAAATTAACAAGAAAATGTAATCGAAAGTAGTTGTGATGATGACATTCGTCTAGTAAAAAGAAGGAAAATCCCCATAGTAATATCTTCTAGTGAGAGTGACATTGAATTATATATTCTGTGTTCATAGTGTATCAATAAATTTTCAGTTCTATCTACCAATTTCTTTAATATTTCTAAAAAAGAACCTATCCTCTCTTTTTCTTACATTTGTTAGTCTCGCTTAACACGGTGATCTAGCAGAACCTATCTTCCGTGTTAAGCGAGGGATGGGTGTATTTAACAAATAAACAAAAAAGCCATAGTATCACGCATGCACTTTTAAAATCAGGATATAATTGAAAATAGTATGACATAAATGAATAAAGAACTATATATATTATATTATATGATGCTTAATTATTATTTTATGAAGACAAATTAATGTTAATTTTTATTTTATATTCAATTTCCTGTAAAGAAACGCTGCAAGTTTTTTTACAAAGGCTAATTAATTACCGTCATATAAGTTAGGAGGTAATACATCCGATAGTTAATTGCCTGGTTAATGTTCATTAATTGACTCGGTCGCCGTCTCCTTTGTCCCGAAACTATTATATATCTAAGCGAACCTGCAGGGCAATCGCTTATAAAGTGCATTAGATCTCATAGAATAGTTAAATAGTTGGGTCTTGCGAACCCGCAGCAGCTGCAAGAACATTCCCCGACTAGCTACAACTAGCCAGGATCACAACTCGCACAGCCAACTCCTTGATCGGGTCTAATCCGCTAGTTATACCCGGTCGTGGATGCGAACTTATTCAGGGTACGTATAGAAGCAGTTAGTGATTGGCCAGAAGGAATTTATTAGCTAGGTATTTGTTAAGACTCCAGTAACGGTACGAGTATTGAAAAAATATTTAGTCTTTTTCGTTAATAGTTACCTCTTAATTGACTGAATAGGCAATTAATTCACCAATTCTAACTATTGTTTTCACGATAGCTGCCAACGTGGAATTTTTAGACTTCATTACTTTACACCAGGTGTCGTCAGCCTTTTTATGCCTACCACCCTATAAGCAAAAGTTATTTTTCATAATACAATTTCCTTACCGCCCACCAACATCGCTTTATTTCAAAATTCAGGATATGTGTGAAAATAAATCTGAAAAGGGATATGGAAAATCAAGTTTTCATTGCAACAAAAAAGGGCGTATATTGAAAAAAAGATAAAAATCAAATTCAATCATTCGTGAGAACCTCGAGTCTGATGCTGTGAGACTTAATATTTTATATCTGGTTCAATTTTCGTGATTTTCAGTGATTTTCAGACAACTTTTACGTTTTGACATGATTTTGAAAGATTTTGGGGAAAAAAGCAAAAATCGCTCACCGCCTACCACGGAAGCCTTTATCGTGGACAGGTTGGCGACCCATGCTTTACGTTGTCCCTTTACTTGTGTTTTAGACATAGGTAGAGAAAAAATAAATGCGTTAAAAAGAAATACTATTTAGCTCACAGATTTAGCTATCTTTATGCTACGTTTTAATTTGAGAAGGAGTGAGTATGTATATATATTTTTAAAAACGCAGAATTAGTCCTGATTTTAATCAGAATATGTGTGAAAGAAGAACTTTAAAATTAGTATAATTTATTCAAATAATGTTGTGACTTTTTTTCATTATTATTTAGTGTTAGTGTTATAAACGATAAACGAATTTTTGTTATGCGCTATTGGTGGATCATAACCTATTATTCGACGCATTTCCATACATGGCCGCAACTTAATCCTATCAGTCCCCAAGGAAAACTCAAAATCTTACAACGGCGCCCCTGGAACTGAAGTAAATGGGTTAAGTTGGTGCATAAAGTGGTAAGTGGAGGAAGACAGCTATACGTCGGTTGGCTTCGGTAGACGTTCCCAGTGGACGGATGCAGTTCTGAGGCCTCGACTTCTACTCCGGCAATGTCAGGGAATGGGTTAGGTGGCAACCAATGGAGCGACATTACATTAAGGACAGTTGTGTTATAGCACGTGATGAAACAGAAATTTATCTTTAAGTGATTGTGTATTGCTCAATAATTACGTTAAAAACAACTTTGAACTCTTTGATAGAATTAGCTACTCACATATATGAGCTCAATTGTAATGAAGTAAGTATCGTATTTTGTTCTTCAAGAATTTAGGGATATAGTTGGTTATATAGGTTGTATAACTATTTCAACTCTACGCCATTATTTTTGCAAAAATATATAAGGTAAAAATGTATATAATTGAGAATTAAGACTTAAGGTTCTTGATGTAGTTTCAATCAAGGCTGTGGAGTCGGAGTCGGAGTTTTTTGGCCGAAGTCGGAGTCGTATTTTTTTAACGACTCCACAGCCCTGGTTTCAATATCAAATTATTATGTTTGAATCTTGTACTTCAGTCCATTTGTTCACAATTTAGAGGGCCCGATGATCATTTCCGAAAATCTTACCCGAACCCGACCCGAACCTGACATTTTTCAACCTAGCCCGAAAAAAATTCGAAATAATTAAAAATTGACTCAAAATTATTTCTTCCTAATAAGAATTAGGTTTTGTTTGTTTTACAGGAATGACGATTCAAGTGAGAAGTTCCTTTTTTTGAACTAGAAAAGTTGAAAATGCATTTACATTTTATACACTCGTATCCAACTTTTTTGTTTGTAGCCAATCACGTCTATGATTTCACTAAATGATTTCTACACTTCACTTTTCCCATGGCTTTTTACTAAAGAAATATATTCTCCACTCTTCAGTTTTGTCTTAATATTTTCGAAGCCCATTACTTGCTGGTAAATTTAAAAAAAGTCTACCTAACAAATCGAATTGTGACCGATCGAAATAACCATATAAGAAATACTGAAGTCAGAATCATATTATGAAATTCATTATGCGTATTGTACAAACCCCTAAAAGGCAGACATATTTAAAAAAAATTCTAAAATAGTGGCGTGAGTCATTAAATTGAGAACAATGCATCTTATTCTTTAGAATGGGGGTGTTCAGAAGAGGAGAACGAACAAGGCGTCGAAAAGATGACTAATACGAGTACGTGAAGTTTATTATGGTATTAAATTTAGATTTACGATAATGGTGAGCTAATTCTGAAATAGCCCGATTTTTGTTAAATTTTGTTGTATGCTTGCGCCCGAGCCCGGCTCGAGCCCGAATCGAAACCTTCGTTACCTGGCCCAACCCGAGCCCGTGCAGACCTCTAGTTCACATGGAATGTCTGAAGACGTCGAAAGAAGAAGCCCGGGTCGTTGGCGACAAAACTCAAGGAAAAGTACATATATATTATAGTATCTTCAAAAATTAAATATGTAAATGCTACTAAACGCATTGAAGTTACCTTACTGAGAAGTTTAGTAAGGTCGCAATTATAAAAATGTGTTTTTTACTTATTGAGGTTATGTACAATTTTATTTAATTACAATAAATCAAAGAAAAAATTTAAAATTGATAACTATTCACATATATTTTATTGATTAATATCTGATATAACTGCACAAAATAAAAAAAATAATGGGTGACTTTTTCTTTCGTTTTTATTTTGTACAGTTTCTTTTATTGTTACAGGTAATTAAATAACTATTCATTTGATTTTTTTTCTTTATGATTATCCTCGTGGCCTTGATAGGTATGCATGATGTCATTAGACATTTGCTTGTTCTTTGAAAAGGGCATCGCGCTCAACTCTGGCGTGCACGTTACTTAAATTGGCTATCGGTTATCGCTAAGCAAATGTGGCATAGATTTTGGCGAAGTAAGAATGGGCAGTGCATTTACGAACACTGAAAGCATGAGCGTATCTATTGGTATTCCGAATGAATTTCGTACGTCAAAGTGGACACTACCGATAAATTTAATCCTATTCGCATGACAAGCGCTTCAAGCGACGACTATTTATACTATTCGATTTGAATTTAGAACACTATTCTTGCGTATTCGATATTTGAAAATTAAAATTTGTTCACTACTGTGAAATATTTTTGAAAGCTTTTGTTACTTAGTACTTACTTACTACCACATAAAATGTATTGGGCCAGGCCGGGTTCGCTCATGACGAGCATTATCAACTGATAAGAAATACAACGAAACTGATATTTATACAAAGTTTACAACTAAGCAAATAAATTAAAGCAAATTGCAAGAAAAATATATTATAATTAAAATTTTGAAGACCTCTTAGCAAGCTATTACAACAAAAATCAATTTAGTATGAATATGTGCATTTAATAAATAGATCTTAATGTCTGTAAACCATAGTGCGAAGTGGAAATTCCGGGGAATGCTCAATCCAACGAAAAAGTTCTGTGAAAAGAATTAAAAGGGGGCAATATCAATTCTTACAAATAAAGGCAAACATAATGAAACAGAATTCAAACGAAATAAAAGTATACAAATAAAGAAATATAATAAGCTACCACTAGGTAAATGAAACGGATATAACGAAGTTTTGTTTCATTGTTTGTTTTCGCTACTCTTTTATATTTAGAATACCATTGACTGATTTAATATATGTAGCACCAAAGTCATAAAAATATAATTGCGAACATTATAAATTAAAATTAGAAATATGTGAAACACCTGTCATTTTGACGTGACAACGTCTTATAAATCGATGAACGCCCGCTGCACGCATGAAAAAACATGACTCATTGTCCCGTTTGTCGCGTTACGCCGAAGGCAAGCGTGCGAGCGAGAGCGCGGATAAGCGATAGAGAGGCACGATCGGCCTACCGTTCGGATTGTGCCGCATCTATCTCTCTTCCACTCGATTGGTCGATGCGTTTGAGTAGAAAAGAGACAGCGGCAGCACACAACTT
This sequence comes from Himalopsyche kuldschensis, assembly GCA_028554975.1. Classification (NCBI taxonomy): domain Eukaryota; kingdom Metazoa; phylum Arthropoda; class Insecta; order Trichoptera; family Rhyacophilidae; genus Himalopsyche; species Himalopsyche kuldschensis. Next base: position 3,395,823 of record JAHFWI010000016.1, on the reverse strand, counting down.
ATACACCTACAGTACCTACACGTGATCTGTTTACAACTGTTTATAAAGTGAAGTGAAATGTTAATGTGGTTTTCATTGTTTATATTACAACAACAATTGAGGCAATAAAGGTAATTAATCCTTTAATTAATGAGTGCGAATAAAATATATCTATAAAAAATTGTAGATTTCATTTCACTCCTTCTTCGTATCCATACAAAATAATGATAATTCAATATTAATAAAAATGATTCCATTTTATTCATAAAAGTATGCAATCATTTCATCAATGTTTTCTTATGACGTTGTCACGTTAAACTATCGTCCGTAAACCGACTTTACAGACAACCATTTTTTTGTAACTCAATCGGTGGACAAAGTAATGTATAGCACGAGAAAGTATTTACTTAGCAATACGTAAGTTCATTCGGATAGTCTTAATAAACTGTACCAATGTATTAAAAAATTTAATTTTTACAAATATTAACATGTTAAAAATAATAAAAAAATATTCGCAATCCTATCATATAATATTATTGAAAAAAATCTGATTTAATAAATAAACATTCTAAGTTATCTTCTAAACTTTAATCAAAGATTCTTATATAATATTTCAATGTAATAGGTAGACTATTGAGCAGTGAACGGAATTAGACTTTTTGAATTAGAGCAATGTTTTGCTGAGAGAACGTGTACCAATAATCTACGTCTGCAAGCTCGAACTACCCTCGGGACATCTGTGTGACATGACTTGAATTAGCTTGACACATACAACCCCTTAGTATTGAGCTATAATTTCAGACTTTCCTAGATGCAGACCAAGATTCAAATGTTTTTTTTGTTGGAGCTGTTGTATTAAGGATATAATTTTAACAGCTCAAAAAGTCTGGCAGACCTAGCCATACAGATATTTATTTATTGGACAATATAAAATATAATACATGGCATTACAGCTGACGCCAATGCGCCGTGCATTTGACAAATTAAATAAAAATATCACAAAATATATTTCACAAAATTAAAAAAAAATATATATATATATTTAACAGAACAGAAACATATTAATTACATAAAAAGAAAAAAAATACAAACAAAGCACCAATTTAACTGCCGAATATGTCCACATCAACAGGCAGTGCATTCATCAACCGAACAGCCCTTGCAATTGGCGACTCAAAAGACCTACGTGTCAAACCAGTTATGACAAAGAAAATTAATTGGCCTTGGTTACGACCGCGTATGTAGAAACTGGGAGCATGCAAACTTAAATTATTTATGATATCAGGGTTATCAACTCGGCCCCGAAGAAGAAGAGAAAAATGTTTCAATATTGAAATCGATCTTCGAGCTTCAAGAGAGTGAAACGAAAGCATTCCTAAAAGATATTAATTTATTCCACATTCAAGCCGAACGTGAATAACAAAAAAACTGACACTTTATACAAAAAGAAGAGAGGAGAAACTTTATAGGCAAAATATTTGCTTTTTCAAACACATTGCGTTTTTTTGATGTTTTAGTATTTAGAATTCGTAAGAAGCGGTTGATGTGAAAATTAACTAGTTGCATTGACTGCCTCTTTGGTAAGAAAACTATAGTTGCTGCTTTTTGCTAAGAAATTTTTATACGTTTAGCAGATGTAAATTTTTTAACCAAGGATTTCTGGATTTTTTAGTTATTATATTTCTATACAAATGAGCACCTTACAGTTTCCAAAAATATTCACCAAATAAAATTCATAGCTCAATTTCAGATATTTTGTGTGTCATTGCTTTCTTCCTCGGAACGGCAGTATACAATACTTTGAATAATTAGTTTAGTACTATAAAGTTGTATTAAATTATCATCATACAGAACTTAAAAAGGAACATATTTTATCAGATGATATCAATTGTGTTCCATTTATAAGTGAATACTTAATAATATCCGTCAAAAATATTCTCTCCAATAAAACAATAAACAAATTTTATTAAGTTTACAACATCGTAACTTGGTAACCAAAATTTTTACAGTGCCAAATTGCTTAAGAAGACAATTAAAGTGTTTTGCGTATTTGAAAAGCGTCAGTTAAACATAAAGCTTGATCAATCTTAATTGGCAAAGTGCGTGCAAAATAACGTAATTATTGTTTGAATTTTACACCTGCGTCATTTAAATTTGAAAGGCAGATGGCCGAATGCGTTAGTGAATTTGTGAAATAGGGTAACTAAACATTTTTTGGGTTAATCAATCATTCAGGTTGTGCAAAAGAGAATAGTTTGAATCTGACAACCAAGGCGTCATTTTAAACACCTATCTTTTTTACTGAATGCCAAATTTGTTCCCTTACCAAAAATATTGCTGTTTTTTTTCTTTTTGTCATAAAAGCTCAAAAATAAAAGAAGTACAACTAAACCGTTTTTTGTGCGGTAGATGTGTTCCGTGTAAAATTGCACAAAAAAATCTATTACTTAATTTGGAACATAACATGTACAAGGACGCAAGTGTCAAGGTCACATTGTAATAAACAGATGAAAGACTGAATTAAGAAGTACAGTATTTGAAAAAAGCTCTATTTATTACAATATGCACGTTGAAATAGTCCCAAAAATATATTTCAAAACATGCATTAAAAAAACCCGCATAACTTTTAAATCGCACAAAAGGAGGTTTGCTGTACTACTCTCGATGGATTCGGTGGTAATTTTGTTTAATGTTATTTATATACGTAATTTGTCATTTAATATTAGAAGAAATATACTCTATATAGAATGGAGAAAACTGTATGCTAGGTGAAGCTGTCATTCCAAAACTCAATAATAGAAAAAATAAAACCGGTTTGACTTAGGCAAGGATATTTTCTAGTTGATCTTTTAATTCAGCTGAATTTTACTTTAACAATTGGCGCTTGAGAAAATATGTGTTAGTCAGTCAGTCACTCAACCTTTCTTTTCTGATATGGCAACTAAGTAATTGTTAGTTATAAGTTCATCGCTATTTCTATAAATCAGTTTCAGTAATGGATGAGGATAAAAGTTTTAAAAATCGACCACAACTATCAAATTATATTGCACATTTGAACAGATTTTTATTTTTAATCTGTCAGTGAGATGTTTAAGAAGATCTTTAGTAAGTAAATGGAATATCACACCGTTTGTAAAATAATCCGTACCACGTTTTGTTTTATTTTTATTTGTAATTACAGCTTACGCCAATGCGCCAAAATTCTTAATTGTGAAAGTCATACGAGATTAACTCGATGATAGCATAATGAATCAGTTGTGCACAAAATCAACGATAAATAACATACACCCAGCGCAAGATCTCTTTTTTCAATTAAAAAAATTTAACCTCGCCGGGAATTGAGTCCGGGCCGCCTGATCGCTAAAACAAAGCTCTTGCCACTACACCACTGGGACCGTTTTAATACCACTATCGTCCGCTGTTCTTGAAAATCTCTATCATTTAATGTACAGAGATGATACGTGCATAAAACAATGCATCTAAGGTACGTTATGATATGTTTGCGACACAAAGAAAAAATATTTACTTAATAAGTATAAACGCAAAAAAAAATGAATATTAGCAGCGACAGGTTGGAAAATGATTTATAATGTATAATTGAAAACAATATCTTTTCCTAAGTATATAATTTATAGAAAAATTATTTAAACACAGACATTTTCGGAAATTCAACATCAAATTTGAATCGTTGTATCGAGTTTTGTACTTTTCCATGAGTTTTGTCGCGAACGACCCGGGTTTCGCCTTTCAGCATCTTCATACATTTGAAGTGCACAAGTGAACTCGTACTGTCGCGTCACATCTTCGTGCATTTCAAGAACTTGATATTTCAAGTAAAATCAAGTGTTTACTATCAATGCATTCATATAAAATAACACACTTCTTCTGTACTTATTCCTCATATACTATTGTATGTAAAGATCAGGACCAGTTTCGCTCTTCGTGATAGTTTTCAGTTGAAATCAGTTAAAATTTGATTTATTTCGTCCAAATATTGAAACTGAAAAATGAGATCACATTATGAATACGCAGAACATTTCCAACTTAGTAATACCATTTGGTTATTGATGGTACACGTTAAGCCAGTAATGCGCAACCTGTTTGGGAGAAGGGACAGATAATCAATTCTCAGATAGTTTTGAGGGCCGCATGGGTAAAATAGATTAAATTATCGATATTATTAGTGTTTTATATTGTTCTTCAATCGTCCGTTAAAAGTGCTGAAGAAAAAAGGTGATTGATTTTTGTCATTGCGGGCCGCATGAAATGTCATTGAGGTCCGCAGGTTGTGCATCACTGATTTAAACTAAAAGGTATTTCAATAGGGACGCTCAAAATATGTTACTTTGTCTTGCTGAGTAGATTATTCATTGTTTAGTGGCCAAATTTGAGTCAACCAGTTTGGTAAATAATCGGCCAACACCTACTTGTACGTCATCAAAATACAATATCTGGTGTTAAACATTGCTGCTGTGTGTGAAAGTGTACAGGAAAACCCAAGGCAGCTTATTTCTCGTTGTTCACAAGAACTTGGCTTTTCTGCGACTTCAACTTGGCGAATTTTGAATCGGGCCTTATGTCTGCACCCGTATAAAATCCAACTAACCAAGGAACTTCAGGTAAACGACCACAGACAACGCCTGATCGGGTTCTGGAGCAGTTGGAAGTTTACCCAAATTTGTCAAAAAAGTCAACTTTAGCGACATGGCCTATTTTATAATGAATGGATATTGGCAGACATTTGATGCTATATTCCATATTTAATGCCGTAAAATATACTTACAAATGAAATTAAAATTTAGTCGAAATCTCACAAACTACTTGTTTTATTTACATTTCAAAACTAAGCGTCCTTATAAAAAAGAAAATGTACCGACTTAGTGAGATTTTAGTGAAACAGTTGTCATGTATCGCTGTAAATACTGCAACATCTTACCGTGGCAGCAAAACGTGTCAGTGTTAAATTACAGCTTGCATTTCAAAATAATGTAATAATTTGTATACCTATTTGGACACCTGTTATTAACCTGAAACCGCATGATGTCATGAATTGTCAGTACCTGCACTTTATAAAGAACTCGGAATTTTTGAGTTTTAGCACATATCATAAAGTGCAAGGAACGAATATTTTTACATCACTCAAGTAGCAAAAAGTATTTTTACTCAAACATATTGGAATATCTATAATAAGAGGTGACTTTAGAGATGTTTTACTAACATAGTAAAATTTTTACTATGGATGTTTTCATAAAACTTTTAGAAGTGCAATTGAAATGAAAAAATGATTGAAAAAACAGAAACTATACAGAAAACCAGCTCTTTGTTTATTTTTGCATTCGCTAAGAAAACAATACTGTGATTTGGGTTAAAGTTTTTCAATCCTTAAATTCTTCACTTTTAAGGTGTTCACTGTCAATACTTGGTGGAAAGGCATTATAATAAAAATAATAATACATTTTTAGTACTTTTTCCACATAAAATTTATTAGATCAGGACCTGTTTCGCTCACGGCGAGCATTGTCAACTGAGATCAGATCAGAGATCTTATAATTTTATGTGGAAAAAGTACTAAAAATGTTTTATTATTTTTACCTTAAATTCTTGTTTAATGACGTATTCGAACTTTCACTATATATGAATGATGAACTGCGTAGAGTTAGATATTTAAAATACTTTAAGAAAGAAAAAATCTTTAAGTTACTTAATATCATATTCCAAATCACGTGGAAGAAAGCAATTAATTCCAATTCATAAGTTTATTGCTTTTGCAATGTGATAAAAGATTAAAATATTGGAAGTAATAGAAATGTTTTACAGGAAAGGGATAAAAAAAACATTGGCAATGAAGACAACCGAGTGAGAGCCGACAAAATCAAATGTAATACTTAACTAATTAAGTATTTCGACTGAGGGTACTTGATGGAATTTCAATATCAAATTTGAATTTTGTACTTTTCCATGAGTTTTGTCGCTAACGACCCGGGTTTCGCCTTTCGGCATCTTCAGGCATTCCAAGTGCACGGATGTACTTGAACTGACTGTAATACTTAACACTCTTCTGAACTCACTCACGTCTATGTGAAACATATGAAGCAATTTCGCTTTAAATCGTTAAAGCTCTTTCATCCTCGACCAACTAATAATCGACTATTAACAACTAACGATGCAAGGATTTTCTCAAAGAGGAAAACTTTTGTTGATAACATGAATTATCAATGATGAAAAAAAATTAGAAAGCAAGATTCTGTAATAATATAATTATTTCGATGATAACCTTCATGGATGTCGTTGAATAGTGAGGGAGTAACAACCGCTCATACCCTCTAACCCGTCTCCACCAGGTCGTCGCCTTTCATTTTTCCATTTCACCTTGCATCCGGGGGCTGAATAATACACTCGACGTGGAAATCCTAAAGTATCTCTAAGGATTTATAAATAAATCTTGTAATTTTAAACAATGCTTCAATAACCCTGGAAGAAATACTTTTTGTTTTCACAGCAAATGTTGGGTTTTATTCCCTGATCTTCGCAAGGTTTATTTTTAATAGAAATATACAGTGCATTGGTTTGTTGATAATCTGGCAAGCAAAAAGCATTAGATTTGAGAGCGTGTGAGTATTGCCAATAGCTCTATCTAACTTTTACTGGCTTATATACACGACCAAAAATGAAAAATGAAGACTGCTATTCATCTTGCAATAGCCCAATATTAGAAAAAAATAATTAATTGGTGAAAACATGAGAAAGAAGCACTAACAGTCCTACATATAATAACCACTTAGCAATGCCGGTCAATTTACTTCTTCGTATCCACATTCCTGAAAATGTCTGAAAATATGTTTATGCCAAAGATAGGGTTACTAGTTAAGGTAATGCCATCTTACGCATCGCGAACTAACGAACATGCATGTGAGATATAATAATGAAATGCGGGAGCCCTGATTATTCCTCTAGGGAAATCCTTTTTATATAGTGATGTATTCGATTGTCGATATATTTTGTTATTGAAGCTTATCCAGAGATAGTATTTAAATTAAAAAACTAACATAATTCAATCGCTCTAATATGGCAGCGTATATACATATTGCACGCCACGGCCCTGTGAATGGTTCTTCAAAATAAACTTAGTCTGTTTTAAATATATTCATAGCCGCATCATAAAATATCATGACCGGTTTCACTAACTAAATAAGCACTGTCGATAAAACTTTCTTTCAATTTATTTCTACTTAAAATTTGGGCACGCAGGCGTCGCCGTCGTACGGCTGCAGCGACGTCGGCGGTGCCCCATAAATTAGTTCAGGCAGTCGCTGCGGGGTACAAGCCGAAAACGCGATCCACCCTGCCACCCTTATATAAACCCCCATGTAACAATATTTCCAGAGCGGGCACGCCATGCGCCCTGAATGCGCCTTGCAAGAAGGTGGTCTTAGTAAATGCATTAACCCTCCAAGAAGGTTGAATGTTGGCATGTGACGCGAGTTTTCAGCTGTCAAAAAAGGTTTGTATTAGGTAATGGTTCTACATGCCGTTACCTTGGTGATTAAATGACCTGTTACATTCTAAGAATATCAAAAAAGTTTTTGATTGACTTGAGTGAGAAATGAATTTTGTAAATAATTTCTTTATTGAAAATGAAATTAATATAATACATACATGACATATGACGCTAATTCGTCATACATTTGACAAAGACCTACATAAAATATAGCCACTCAAATATGTATCATTCTTCACGAGTCAACTGATAATACAGATATTAAAAAAAAACAAAAAATCCGCTGATATAATATGTATGTATATGCCAACACGATCACTTTATTTGATTAATTATAAAAAGAAATTATACTACTAGTATAACCAGTTTTTAATTTGAAAATACCGGTTTTTGGTCACGATACATTAGAGACTTTTTTTACAGCTGGACCTATTTTTCACGAAAATCTTATGAAGAAATAATACATTTCAGCAATAATTAAGTAGCCTCTACAACAGTGGTTCTCATGTGCGGCCACCAACAGCTTCATAGTTAATATATGTAGATACTTAAACAAATGTGTTTTTACAAGTTAATTGGTCAACAAAGACATTTAAAATTTAATTGTTTGTATGTATTGTATTGTGCATCATAATTATTAGTAAGAAAAAATCACATACATGTTTAGGTGTTTTTGACAAAAAAAGACTCGACATAAAAATTTGGTGCGGCCACCAGACATTTTCATAGGACCGCTGGTGTTCCTAACGCTGCCACAGCCAAATATTACGTGAGAACCACTGCTCTACAATGTATTTAGATGTTCAATGTCAATTCTTGGTGGTCAAGCATTATAGCAAATAATACTTCATTATCTACCTATCTAATACTTGTTTTTCTCGCGTCAAAATATTCGTGGAAATAGAAATGTGTGAAAACGGATGATTTTTTTTAAAATTCTATTTTCAATGTGAAACGTTAACTTGTCGGTGTAAAATTTTGCTGGGTTGTGAGTGGGAACACATTATACATCCATTCCATTTGGATAAAAATTCATGCATTTTGGGACAATCGATTAAGCCATGTATGAAAGTATTTGAAAATATAAAAAAGGTACATTCAACAAAGGTTATTTTTAATTATCTTCAATATTCTTTTAGTGTCATTGGTCCGGAAATGGTTAAATACATGGACATGCTTATAAATTTTCTTATCCGCACAAACAACCAACGTTCACAAGAAAAGAAAAATGTCTTTATACTGTCCAATTAGCCATATGTTTTCAGTCTTACGAGGTTTACCCCAAAACAGTATCTTAATATTAAAATCATTCTCCATGTAATGTTGCCATGGCGTGTTTTTAACGGCTTTAATACTAAATATATTATGAAACCTGCAATTAAAAAGGTATTTCAACTTTGTTTCATAATGATGTCTTCATTTTATATGATACATTGTATATTAAGAAATACTTTATCTTTTCAATCGATAAGCATTTGCGTTTTCAGTACAGTAATCAGTTATAGGAAAATTTGTCAAAAGTATATTTATTTAAAAAAATCACTGAATTATTCGATGACCATAGACAAGTGGAAGATAACTTATTTGGAAAGCTTTTATTCTTTTAGTTCTTATTTTAATTTTTACACATTATATCGTGACTTCAATTGAGATTATGTTTATTGAAATAATTTTAGCATTTTAACTGAGGATTTCAACTAAAGGCGCTTGGTGGAATTTCAATATAAAATTTGAATCATTTGAATTTTATACTTTCCCGTGATTTTTGTCGCTAACGACCATTTTCTAGCATTTCAAGCGCATGAATAACCTTGAATTGACATGACGGAAATATTGTGTGTTGCTTACAGAATATAATAACGTAAGTCACTAAGCTTAATTACTATCATCGCAATCTGGATAAATTCGCAAATGTTTTGATGTTGGTGAGTGTCAATGAATTGGGAAGGGTTTTATCCAATTCATTAAAACAAATAAATCGCTTCCTATAAATTCGATTCTAAAACCGAGAGTAATATAGAGTAGTTCGTTAACTACTAGGTAGTTTTAAAATCAATGCATCCATAGTTGTCTTCTTGGGGGAAAATTGATCTACAACTAATTCCCTCAAAACAACTTCTGATGTGATGTGTATATTGGGCTCATTGTTAAAAACGAGCATGGTTTTCAGTCAATGTATTTTTCGTGCCAAAATTAAATTGAAAAAATTACTCAAAGAAATTTACAACTGTAACATTCTTTCAATTGCAACTCTTATAGATCAGACAACTTTGCTGAAATTTTTATAAAATGTTACTGAATATTAATTAGTTACTCACTACCCATTAATGCATTCATTCGTTTATCACATAATCTTATATATAAAACCGAAACGGCGTATGTATGTATGTATGTGGGTCTGTAATTCCCTTTTTCATTGTTGTTGCAAGTTGCCATTAAAACGAATATGAAAGAAAATATGTTTGAATTTTTATCGGCGAAGACATTTAATCAAAATGTAATAAATTAGTCTTCTACCAACTTTTTCCCGGCTTTTATTGATATAATAATGTGTATTATTTACGTGAAGGTATTATTTGACATTTCTTTGACAGCAAATTAGATTTTTTCCTTGAATTTGGACATTTTAATGGGCGAGAATGGGGCTGTCATCAAATTAAATAAAGTTTGTGATTTTATTTCAACTCTATTTTGGATGTTAGATTTTGTAATATAATTATGTCAGAATGATATAACATTAAATAATTATTGGTCGCTTAGTCCGAGCGACGCCGGGTAGCAATACTAGTTAGTTAATATATAATTTCAATACGAACTTGCGCGATTTTTCTTAAATTTATGTGCAGTTAAGTTTAGCAGCCAAAAGTTTATTCTGCACGCAATGCAGTGGCGCAGTCTAAATAAAAGAAGTGAAAAATGAAACACGTACATAATACGTTCAAAGTGAACGCGGGCTGGGTGAAAAGTAGGCACATAAAAGTCCACCCGTTTCCATTCTTACCTTACTATCTATAAGCTAAAAAATGGATAGTGAACGATTGCAAAATTGTTGAAATATATCAAATTTCTTGCATAAAAAAAAATATCAGAAATTATGAAAATAAAATAAAAAAAATTAGTTGGCCTAATGTATAGGATGTGGTCTTTTGACAGAAGTATTTTTCTGATAACTAGAATCTTAACAGTCGCTAAACCTCCGTATTTGCATGAAGTCTATTTCTTCTATCTATTTCTTTTCTATTCAAAAATCGAACTTGCTTTTTCGATAAAATTTTGACTGTGACCTTACAAGCAATATATATTATGTTTGTATTGAGAATCTGGGGAAACCTTTATGCATGAATATTTTTTTTTATAAAATATAAACTAATTACTCGATTAACAAAAACCAGTGGCATTTAAAATCTCAAGTAACGATTCCATATTGTAATGGTAGTTGGACTAGGAATTAACTATTTTAATAAATATAGAAATCAACAGTACAAAATACTTGAACATTACCGAACATGCGCATGGTAAATGAATTGGATCCAATTTAAAAAAATAATGGTCGTTTAAAAACGAGAGAGAAAACAAATGCACATAGAATGAAAAAAATAATCATCAAAAAGATAGCGCTTGCTTTACACGGATCGAGCTATATGAGATACATAGGTTCGCAGACAAAATGACGTCCGTAATTCAAACTGACTGCAATAATTTAGACCCACCGAATGCCAAGAATAATGTCTGATATCAATATTTTATTATCTATATTTGATCATATTTTTTAAAAAGCATTTATTTTTAAGCCAGACTGTCAATCAAAAGCACATCGAGCAATAGTGAAAGAAACGATGTTTTATGATTACAATAGAAGAACATTTTCAAATGAGTTCGATAGCGCACGCAACCATCTTTTTGTTGTTCTTTTCTTTTTAAGAGTCAAAAGGTTTGCAAGAATTTAAAGTTGTCATTACATATATATTTCAAAATTTTTACATAAGCTGTGCAATGTGAATCATTTGAGTTAAGTAAAAAAACAAAAATACTTCCCTCCACCCACCGTTTTGGAAAAAAGCTTTGCTTTTACTTTGCATGGCTCATTCGTAAATATTTCCTGAATCAAGCTCTAGCATCTCGAGTACACACTTATGTGAAATAAAATCCTTTTTTAGAGAAATTAAAAAATCACTCAAATCTTTTTCCCGGAAAGGCAAAACGAGCTGAACTCGTGATTACTCAACGGAGCTTAAAATAGGCCGATAAGCTTAAAAATGATACAGATTCTGCTTTCATTTATTTATTTAGATTGAAAGAAATGATTTGAATTGTTTTTTTATAAAAAGAAACAATAGTGAATTAAAGACGTTAAGCGACTCTAAAGTCAGTAATAAATATCAAAATATAGTGAATAATATGGATTGAATATCTCACAACCAATTAACGTTAAGATTTGAATAGTTTGAATTTTATACATATCCATGTGTTTTATAATTGGACTAACCTAGAGTTTCACCATTCGTAATTTTCAAGTTCATCCGTGCACTTGAATGTCAGAAAATGTAATTTTATTGGGATTCCATTTGATCCTACATATTTCAAATATTTTTTCACTAGTGATGAAAATTACAATTATTCTGTAATAAAACAATGGTTGAAATAAAAGCTTAATGTTTTAATAAATATTTTTGAATTCGCAATATTTAAAAATCAAAAGTTTAAATTTAAAAAATGCTGTTCGCAGAGCGCATCGCAAAGAGGCTCGCAAGATGCAGCGAACGAATGAAGACAAAAGCTCGGGGCGGGGGAGGAGGGGTGGTAAAGCGCGTCTCGAGAGCGTCGCGACGCGTGCTTTCACAATAGGCTGTAGCGGAAAGTACTTGGCGTCTGCAGTGTGAACAATGCCTTGAAATGCCAAAGCACCACACTCCTACCTGATACATATGACGTAATGAGAATAAGGGTATTTGCGCACTGGCTGCGTGGAAAAGAAAGTCTTTAAAAATGTATCACAGAAAACATTAAAGGCTTCCAAAATGTACTTAAATCTTGGGTTTTTTATGTTGTTAAATGTCATGTATGTTGTTGATAACCTTAAATTGTTCTGATGATAAGTTAAATGGCCAGTACTCCTTATATCCATATTGCCAAAAATAATTAAATTAATTCCATATGCTTCATTTAAAAATCAAACCATTCTTGACGAGTGGCTTCGTTTAAACGTTTTCTTTATACTCATTAACACGTATATATATATAGCAACAGCAACCATGGTATCTCTTAGTTCATTCTTAGCCATATCTTTTAAAATTACCGAAAAAAAAGAATGACTGACAACCAGTCCTCATTAAACAATCTATGAAGTGGTGGGGGAATACTCTATAAGAAGTCAATTTGCTTCAAATTCCGAACTGATATGGTTACTTAGTTAAAGTTGCAGAAGAGCGAATCCCGGGTCATTGGCGATAAAACTCATGGAAAAGTACAGTGAGTTTTTTACGATTTAAATTTGGATATGGTAACACAAAAAAGCACTTTTATAAATGTAATATGTATCAAGTTATTTAGCGATCTTTTTCCTTAAGAAAATATTACATTGTAATGCAGCCACTTATATGACATGCAACAATAAAACTATTCCCTGTGACATATTCAGTAAAATTGGGTTCATTATACTGGATGCGACTCTATTTTTACATTCCGACGGAAACTCTTTAATCATTCATACTTCTGAAGTGCTATCGATAAAGCATTTCAAACATTAAACGTACCGTGGTGACGAGCTTTTAAATAAAAAGCACATACTATTTTCATTTAATATTAATTAAAAAAACTTATTTTAACCAAAGCCAACAGCAACGTGGTCAATGTCGCTTATTTTGGAGACGGTGATCGAATCCAAATATGGACAGTTTCATATATTATTATTTTTAATTTTCTATGGAATTACCTGTCGCACACTCGATACTAAAAACAAGGCGTATCGGTAATATATCACTATTATTTCCTAAGCCGTTTCTTACATATGTATGTATATAAAAAATCAGAAACTTGAAAATATGTAGCTATTGTAGAATGTAGATAAATGCTAACATTCAAATTAGCTCCATATAGAGAACATATGTTCCAAATTGATAATACAGACATACTTATAGTATATAACCATTTCTGCTCACAATGTGGATGATATGTTCTTTTAACAGGGCTGTGGAGTCGTAGTCGGGGTCGGAGTCGGAGTCGTGGAGGCGGAGATTTTTGGCGGGAGTCGGAGTCGGAGTCGTCGCGGTGATTTGGCCGGAGTTGTACTCGGAGTCGGAAATTTTGAAAAGTTTCAAAAATTTTATTTTTGCATTTTATATGTCAAATTTGGCTTTTGGTCGCATTGATAGGGTTGATATTTAATTGAATACACATATGTAAATAGGAAAATTAGGGGGAAAAAATGACGATATTGAACTTTTTCGTCGGAGTCGGAGTCGTGTTTTTGGTCAATGTTAGTGTCGGAAACGTGGTTTTGGTAAATTTTGGAGTTGGAGCCGGAGTCGGACTTTTTTTCACCAACTCCACAGCCCTGACTTTTAATCCAGTAAAAAAATAAAATAAATGAGTCATCAATTTACTTGGCTTCCCCACCTGGTAGGCCTTGCGGCCAAAAGATTTGACCCTCGAATGGATACTATTATACAATGACGAATGAACTTTTCATCGATATGTAATATGTATTTTTATCCATCAGATATGATTATGATACTTTTATGTTTTCATTCACCCATAAATTAAAATTATTAATAATCAGTTTTATTATACACTAGGCAACAGTGTATAATGTCAAACTGCGCTCAAAACGCGTAGTCACACACACACACTCTTTTTCTGCACACCATTTTTTAAGTAAAGTATTGTAGAGTGACTTACAGACAAGACAGATATATAGTTACATCAAAACAAATATACATATAGGTTAATATTAATATTTCTTGGGGCAATGTGGTTAAACAACTGACAGTAAAAATTCATATTTTGTTACCAGTAAATAATATTACATTCCACATCCAGCATTTACAGTGTGCCTTTGACAAAATGAGATGAAGACAAAACAGTTCGGTATAAAATTACTTATGCAAGATATTTAGTAACATAATACCCATCTAAAATTATCCAGTTGATTGACAAACATAATACATTTTCTTTTGAAGAAAGAGTAAATTTTCATAACTACTAACATCAATATTTAAACATTCCGTGCCACTGCAAAATACGCTGAAAATAATTTGCAATTTTAATACTCCACAACAGTTCATTCTTTGTAGATTTTTTCGGAAGTAACCTATCCGGTTTGTTCATATTTTCCAGTACGAAACAATAATATTATATTACACCACATATTTTTTTTTCTATTACTGATCGCCATCTTTTTCACTGTCTATCTCACGTTTAGCATCACGAAAACTGTTAATTGAGACATTAAAAAATGCATCACCAACGAATCGTTTTAGTTCGACGGTGAAAAAATAGCAGCGTTTTTAATTATATGTGGAATAAGTGCTATTTTTTTTAACATATAGTTGATAACTTTTAAGGTGTTCACTGTCAATACTTGGTGGAAAGGCATTATAATAAAAATAATAATACATTTTTGGTACTTTTCCCACATAAAATTTATTTGATCAGGACCGGTTTCGCTCATGGCGAACATTGTCAACTGATAAGAAATACAACGAAACAGTGTCAACTGACAATGCTCGCCATGAGCGAAACCAGTCCTGATCAAATAAATTTATGTGGAAAAAGTACTAAAAATGTATTATTATTTTTATTATATAGTTGATAGCTATTTCGGTTGAGACCTACATTAACTGCATAAAAATAAAAATATGCTTAAACATATTAAGACATTTCCCTATTTAAATAATAAAATATACCAAGGCAACATATATTTCAATTATTCATTATACACTAAATTAATAATAAAACAACCATACAAATTCTACAGGTTATCCATCTAGAATTCTAGATTGAAGATGACTAATAGTGAAATATTTACGTGCGAAAAATACAATTCAAAATTTCAAATTCAATAAATAATGCAGTGAAACGTATGAATCCTTTTTTGTATTCATATAAGTCGTGCTGCATACAATTACGCAGTATACTTATTATCATTTATAAGAACCTTTCTTCGGAATAACTTGAATTATGTCAATATGAAATATGAATATCGATACAATTCTGTCTTTTCGGTATGCAATTTTTAACAAAAGCTAACGGTTGTTTTTTTTTCTGTTCATTATTTCAACCGTAATCCTTATAAAAACATAGTAACCTATGCCGTCCCCATTCTGGTAGATTGGGGTGCTAAAAATGATTTTTCTCAGTAAGAAAAAACATTTAGCCCAAGATCTGACGGACAAATGCCTGCCTATAAATCTGCATTAATAGTGATCAATTAAAAAAAATAATTATGGTTTTTACGCACCTTCTGATTTATTTAATACAAAGAAATAATTGATGTAACTTAGAGGTCCGCACAGGCTGAAATTTCAAAAGTCTACCCGGCCCTAGCCCGAGGCTCATTCTCGAATACCTTACCCGAATCCGACTCGAGCCCGAAAGTTTTTCAACATCGACAAACTTTTAAGTAGCATTTAAAATAATTTTATATCAACTCATCAAATTATAATATGCATGAAATTTAGATATACGTAGTGGCGTATACATCCGGAATAATTGGGATTGTGTGACCAGGCCCAGAACCCAGTCCGGGCCCAAATCAAAACCTTCGTAACCCGGCCCGACCCGAGCCTATGCAGACCTCTTATGTAACTACATGAATCATATTATGCACTTATTTTATTTTCCCATTACGATACTAACGAGCTTTTGCCACTGCAGTTAAAATATATTATTGAAGAGTATGGTCTTATAAAACCGGTTTTCGTTAATGTTTTTTCATCGGGTCATTATCAACTAATGAAAAAAACATATCAGTGGGGGGGCATATCTTTGTCATAAAAATTCAAATAAAATATGATAGCATTTAGTTGACATCCGCATGTGTCTAAAAATTACTTTTAACTAGCAAACTGTCAATAATTTTTGGGTTTGTAATATATTTATTTGAATAAATAAAACACGGCTTCTTAAAAAGTTCGGTTGGAAATACTTGCGATGAGCGATGACTGTTCTGATGATGAAAAAATAAATGTGGAACCAGTACATAAAAAATGTGCCTCTGTTCTTTCTAATTGTTTGATTGCAGTGAAGAAAAACATGATTTTATAGTTCTTTCGAAAACCGAAAGAAAGGATTTAATTGTGTTGAATACACTTGCATTTACCTTCACATTTTTTGAGTAATAACCAAATCAGCGAGTATCATTGGGCACGTGTATCTTTATAATTTTACCCCGTGTTTGCCGAGCCTGCCGTACAGTGAACGTAGGTTCTCGTGTTAGACTTCCGAGAAGGTCACAATAATGCGGCATTCTGAGAATGTGCGCAAATTCTCAGCAGATCGCTTCCGTATTAGCAAATATATTTTTTTATAAATGAATTCCCTGCTGTATTTATTGATTGAATTGGCATTTACTTGGTAAAACTCCATTGATAACTCGGTGAAAAAATAAAGATGTATTTAGTTCTACAAAAACAGTATAATATATAGATCAGTTGATGATGCTCGCGATGAGCGAAACCGGTTCTGATTTTTTTAAATCAATTGTGAAATAAGTAAAAAATGTGTTATTATTTTTCATTATAATGCCATTCCACTAAGTATTGACAGTGAAAAGTAATATGTAGTTGATAGCTTTTTCGGCTTACGCCCTCGTTCTTACAATGTTTAAACGTGCATCAACTTGTTTATATATATACTGGCTATATTTATTTTGTAAAAAGATATTCTGGATACTGAAAGCCAATTTTTAATAGTTATCATTGCTTTTTTTTTTATTATACTACCCTTACAAAAATTTGGCGAATCCGTCTCTGTATATTCATAAACTTTATAATCATAGACTTTTTTTGTAAAATACTGTATTTTAAATTTAACACAATCATTCAAAGTTATATGTAGCAGAATTTGAAACATAATTTAAATCTGCGAGATAATTGGTTGATTTTAAATTTAGAATTGATCAAATGATTACATATTTTCCTCATACTGTAATACTTGTTTCGATTGCCATTTCGAAGTCTCTTCAAGATCTTAACGGCAAACAATTTGAGCACCCCTGTGGAGCTATTTTTTTTAAATGTCTGTATGTATTAAAAACATATAAATTTTACTAAAAGAAAAAAATTATGTTGGCGGTGAAAGCTTTTGATGTGTAAATTTTTAAGATTTCTCGTGTATGCAAAAAAATAATAAAACAAACAAATGTCTCACAGCAATCAATTTAATACAATAAATCAAGATAAGTACATTAAATATTATTATGATGCATAGATAATATAAACTAGTCTCAAGGGGAATCCCGATTTGAACGGCCTTGTATCTCCGTTACATCACCGGTATGCTTTGAAAAAAACTGCATCGTAAATTATATATTCTCCAATACTTATAATATAAATATATAATATGTTCTTTTTATTCGTTACAAAAATCTTTATAGTGTTCGTCAAACTTTTAAACATTGTATGGGTAATAACTGTCTACTTTTAATAAATCAAGACTCCATATCCACCAGCTTTCAAAGTTATTTTAGTTTCTTTTTCAATTCGTCAAAGCTGTCATGTTTTTATCAGCTCGGTTGTGTGGTCATGAAACAAAAACTTTATACATTGCATTTTCAATTGTCGTAGAAATGTATCCAAACATAAAATCGATAATTAGAGTGAGTCAAAAGCTTACGTATATTAATATAAAATAACTTTGATTATTCCACGTATTGTGCTACTAACTGTGACACGTGTTTCGCTTCTTTCAGAGGCATCTTCGGACTTACTATCGCAAAGTTTGGTTTAAGTAATGAAGCAAGATTGCTTCTAATATTTTAAAATGATAAAATAACAAAATGGAGTTTGGGATTTTTTCTTTTTACGGGAAGCAAGGAATTATAGAATCGAGACAAAGCAAACAAATAATTATACTACTAATGACGTTAGCATTACAAAATATTAACTAATGATCTGCAATCAATGAGATAGGTTTGTTGTACAGCTGATGCCAAAGCGCCATGCATTTGACAAATATAATTTAGAGAATCTATTCTCTAGAATGGCATAAAAGACACAGCATATTTTACATATAAATTATAAGACTAAAAACAAAACACTGCAGAAAATGTTTATCTCAATAGGCAGTTTCTTAATCAGCTGAACAGCCCTTGAGTGTGGTGACTCTAATGACCTACGCAACACGACAAGTTCTGATAAAAAAAGTGTTCGGCTTCGGTAATGACCACGTACCAAAAATATATTTTTTCTTCCAAACTCAATACTTTTTCGCATCGTCTCCGAAGAAAACTGTTGAAGACAAATCCGAACGCTGAAAAGCAAAAATGATAAAGAAGGCGAGAGATTAATTTCTTAAGATGACTCACACCTTCACCGTAAAATTTTATTTTACAATCTGTATGATCAGGTCTGCGTTAATTTATCATACAATTAGACTTAACCTGTTCTCGAATAACAGTTTGAAAGCCACTGTTATACTAAAAAAATATTTAACTAAGAATAGCTACAATAGTGCACGATTATCTATCAATATTATATGGCCGCGTGGTCATCAGATATATTATAATTGGAAGCATGTTTAAAACAACCATTGTTCATTTATGCTAAGTGTAAGAAATCAATCGACTTATTTTGCACAAATTATGCAATCCTGGTATAACAGAAACTGTTATCATGGTAATTTGGTTAAAATACCGAATAACTGGATTTTAAAAAGTAAAAAAACGGTGTTTTTCATAGTATAGAAAAATACTAATAGAATGTATTCATTCACTATATTCGTTTATTTAATTGTTCGTTACCTGAAAAAGATATATTTTATGTGAATATTGACTTTTATCTGTTGCTGCTTTTTTGTTACCAAAAATTTCGAAACATTAAAGTTTTTGCGGACCGGCATTAAACTCTTGAGGACCGGTGCCGGTCGCGGATCACAGGTTGAAGAACACTTATTTAAATATATTCAAGGATATTTGAGGGGGGAAAAATCATTTCTTTTTCTTTTCAAATCGATGTACTGTTTTTAAAATATCTGAAATGAAATATAGTCCGCCATCGCAATCCTAATTGACACTTTTTTAAACATTTTTGTACAATTTGTATACTGCTTATTATTATTAAATATCAAAATCTCGCTCGGTATAACAATTCATAGTTCTACTAAATACTATAGTATACTTATTTTATCTTGTTGTTGCATTGTTCAATAGAACAGTTGATAACTTGTCCAATGAAAATATTACAGTATTAGAATGGCTAGTAAATAAAATTGTATTCTTTTTTATATTCCTCATAATATTTATCAAAAACACTTCTAAAGAGATTCACAACTATCTATTTTATCAAAATTCTTTATTGAAAAGTTATAACCAATAATCAGTGACAGTATTATGAATTTTTGTAAATAAATTCAAATGCACACTACAATTGTTTAAAATAATCCAATCTTCATAACCATTTTGTGATTTAGTAAATTAAATATGCTTATATTTTCAAAAGATACTAGTATCGCTTAGTAGATAAATTCTGTTTTCGAGAATTATTATGAAATCTAATATATTATATACTTTGATGCATGGCTATACTGTGATTATTACTTACGCTAGGAATTTACTCCAAGATTAATATGATAGTATTTATTATTTTAGAACTGAACAATTTTTTTTTTTTTTTTTAATATAAAATTAAAAAAATATTTGGCATTACAGCTTACGCCAATTCGCCAAATATTCTTAGTTGTGAAAGTCATACGAGATTAACTCGATGGTAAATAATGCATCAGTTGTGCCCAAAATCAAAGATAAATAACAATACACCCAGCCCAAGATCTCTTTTTTTTCAATTGAAAAAATCTTACCTTGCCGGGGATTGAACCCGAGCCCCCTGATCGCTAAGACAAAGCTCTTGCCACTAGACCACAGGGACCGACTACTAAAGTACTATTTGGTTACTTTTTTGTCATTCAATTCCACACCACTGATAATTAATAAGTACATATGATTTTATTCATGAGATTTCATATGATATGCTTTTACTGGAACTCGAGCTTTACAATTATTCTAACAATTTGTAGGCCATTCGACAATTTTAAAGTGCAATTAAACATATGACGCGAGCGTCCTGTTCTAATGCAGTTACAAATTGGCTTTGGCGAGAACGGCTAAGTCCGTCCTCTTATATTGTAACTCGCAAAGACTTCAATGAGAGCGGCCTTCTCGACGGTTGGACGATTTAGTGGTAGACGGAGCCACGATGGATTTTATTGAAGGCAAAATGGATGGACAGTGAAATGGTCAGATGACGCGATAAAAACTATAAATTCTGTCTTCTGCGCCAGTAATTCTGATTCAATTGAATTGGCTTTGAAATTGATTTCACATCTTGAATCACCACTCGCCATTTTCTTTTATTGCAGTTCACTGGTGTTCTGAATATAATAGAAGAACAGAAAAACTACAAAATGCGTCTTCAAAAAAACTCTCGATGTACTTTTCTTAGAGAAGAAACATTTTTTTGTACATCAATTGACGACATAAATTCACACCTATTAGATAGAAAGCCTAGTTTATTAATTTTCTATCTGTTTCGTAAAGTTGTTAACAAATAAAAATTAGCACATCAGAGGCCTCTCATTGAGAAAGAGGCGAAACACGTGTCACAGTTAGTAGCACAATACGTGGAATAATCAAAGTTATTTTAAATTTTATATTAAAATGAACTTCCACAAAGTTAACGCCGAAACCATCGATAGTATTAAATTTGAATTTTTTGAATTGTGTACTTCAATGAGTTTTGTCTAACGAACCGGATTTCGCCTTTCGGCATCTTCAGGCGTTTCAAGTGAATGGATGTATGTACTTGAACTGACGCACAGTAAACAGTTTGTATCGTTTATGTACAAAAATAAAAGTAGATCACTAATTTAAATTGCTATTAAAATGTAAATTACCGAAAATTTGATGTAAACGAGTTTCAATGAATTAAGTGGGCTATTTATAATTATCCGGATTTTTGAATGTAGAATCGCAAATACTATTTTCAAATTTGATATTGAAATTCCAATCAAGCACCCTCAGTCGAAATCCTTAACTAAACACTTAAATACACACAGATACTATAATTTAAAAATCAGATGATCAGATATACTCTTCATTACGCCAAGCTGCCTTCATAATCAAAAAGGCAGTTATACGAAAAAATCACGAATTGAACTAACATGAGGTAAGTCATTGCAGATAAATTTCTGAACCACTTGTCATAATCTATAAAATTTATTTACATATGTATAAAAATCGACGTAAAGTTTTTTTAAGTTATCGCGAAAATTATCATTGACTTCATGCTGATGAGGGCAGAATACTTTATTTTATATATATTTATTTGAATTAAATAGTAACGCTGGTTATTTTAGGTCGCGTGTGCTATTACGAATGAACTGATTATGAATCGCTATTTTATAACATCTTCATATATAATCTGACAATACCACTCACTATTTCCACATTTTCATGTCCTCGTGCGTTATTTAACCGATTTCCGGTGATAGTTGTATTTATCAGGGCTGTGGAGTCGGAGTCGGAGTCGTAAAACGAGCAACGACTCCAACTCCGACACCTTTTTTACCATTTTTTTAAAAAAAATACTTATTTAAGTGTATAGAAATGAACGACATCGGCGTCATGACTCATGTGTCGCGCCGAATCAGTGAATCACCAAGTTGCAATGTATTTAACATATAAGATTTAAGTCTAAAAAAAGTTTTCGTCTCTTTTTTTCTCATTGTTTTTTTTTATCTTCATCGATTGTTGTGCGTTTAGTTTATTGTTTTTTTTTATTTTCTTTCCGTTTATTTTTTGTTTCGGAGGGAGAAGAAAAAAAAACCTGACAAAATCATACTTTTTTTTTGTCGGAGTCGGAGTCGTAGTTTTAGTAAATGCTGGAGTCGGAGTCGAACTTTTTTTGACCGACTCCACAGCCCTGGTATTTATCGCACTAATAATAATATCCTAAAAACGGGCTGAAATGAGAGCGATGAGCTTTCCACTATTCCTTTCATATCCGGGACATTATATATCCTTACCTTCTCTGAAAATAAGAGGTTGGGCGACTGAATAATAAATATTTTTCTTTAAACAAACAACTTCTTCATTAGATGTTCGTAAAAATTTAAACGGTAGCATAACTTACAACTCTAACGAGCTTTATATTCTAGATAAGTATTAAGTAAATGTGTTTCATATTTTACTGAAGACTTCTTACTTACTTATTTCAATTTTGCAACATTATTTTGCAAGCAAACAAAGTTATTATTATAATCAGATTGGATTCACGCAGTAATAACTATGTTTTTTATTTGTCATTAAACATTCGATACAATGTCGAATCGATTGCACTTGTATTACAATAAAAGGAAAAATAATTACCAAGGTGATTTATAGAAATACCTTGTCTTAAAAATATTATTATTCTGCTGTGAAATAACGTGTTATTATTACATATAATTACAATGTAATTTATACAATTTTTATGTACAACTTAACATTGAATATAAACATTATATAAATTGTGATCACCATATATTTTTTGTATTTTATGTTTATCAATAATTGTTATGAATCTTTTATCAGAATTTTAAGGGTACATTTTTCTTCTCTATAAATTGCACCAATTATTGGTGCAAAATAATATTTACAACACAATTTGTGTGTTAACTCCTGAGCTTGATATGAGCATGACCGGTTTCACCCAGTAAGCAAGAACTTATTATAAAACGATGTTTTTTTTTTATTATTTGATAAAAATAATTGTAGGCAGCTGATTTATGACACTTGGGTTTTCTTTAAGTATTAACAAAGCTTTCAGTTTAAGACACAATATCCCCATTATTTATTTTTTTAACATTTGTAGCTGTTATTATTAATCTAAAAATCACCATGTAGACAGAAGGTAATACATAATTATTGAACTGTTCAATGTATAATACATTATATCGATCGTTCAAATGAGCTTAAAATGGTTCCTGGTGTTATAAGGATATCCGTATTTACCTTTATTTTTATTGTGTCTCCGATTAACTCAAAGATGACCAGTTACATCACCACTGAAACTTTAGTTTAACAACTCAAAAAATTAAGGCATAACAGTTTTATTTCTCTCACTTAATTGTCTATTATGAGAGAATCGCTTTTTTGCGATAATAAATAACTAATTAAATAATATAATAAGTATTTTAACTACTGCCCACCGGCTTTCCACTTTTAATTGTCGTTATATGGTCTATTTGTCAATCAGCTGAAATTGCAAGAAGACTAAACTAAACTACTCCCAACCACCACCCGCCACGGCCTTACATTCGGTATCAGCGATCGTCTCCCGTGGCGTAACAACGTTAAGCGTATCTGTTCTGTTTGCGAGTATGGAGTTGTCTCGGGAGCATTTGCCCAGGACTTGGAGGCCAAGGCACTCAAGTGTGCATTACTGACTCTAAATAATTAGCAAACCCTATACGTTACTGATTCTAGAAATGCTATTTAATGCTGTCATTATTGCAATCAACAAGAGCCGGTTACGGACCTATACGAATAGGTCCGTCCTTGCACCGTATGACGCCGCAAATTTGCTGAAGGCCAAATAATTATATATTTTTATATAATCATGTTGTTGGCACATTTATAATCTGGTTTATTACTCATCCGTTCAACCTGAAATACTTCGCAGGGATGCCGATATTCCCAGTTATTTACATATATATTGATGTCTTGTCGCATGAATACTGTTACACTGACAATATTTTTTCATTTATGATTACGATTAAATATAGATAATCTAGTACATCTTACAAAAAAAGATGTATTTAAAACTTTAATCGTAAATTTGAAACTTGTACATATTGCATATGATTAAAATATTTTATATACGCTATTGATTGTTCATGGAAGTAATTATATTACTTCAAGGTAAAAACTTCTAGTGGAGCTGACCTATCTACTCCACCTATGGTTCTTTGACTCTCACGTACTTGTAATTATTTGTTGCCACTATTCGTAAATGTAGAGTTCCCAATGTAGGAAAAAATATGTTAATAATAAACAGAAGTAAGCTGGACTTTAATGACAATATAAAATTGACGAAACACGAAAAAATGTTAGGATATAATTTAACTCAAGAAGCAATATCATAGAGATTTTTATCAAGCCATACCCGTGTTTGTTATATCTTTTCTCAGCTGTTTCCAAGTGGCATATGTACATACCCGAAACACGTAAGAAATATTTAATAAATAAAACAATAATAAAAAAATAAAAATCAAACGTACATAACTTGTACGAATACACTTGTGCCTCGTATAAAACGGTAATATGGTTCCACAAAAATGGACAAATCCGTGTTATACAAGGTTTGAAGTTCATACAAAATTATTGTTTGCGTTCCAAATAAAAAAATATCGAAGATTTTTATTTTTTTAAATAAACATTTAACATATTTATTGAAAGAAACTTTAATAACAAAATAAACCGTTCATTCATCATAGCTATCTACCACTTATAATTCTCACTTTTAAGATTTTCACTGTCAATACTTGGTGGAAAGGCATTAAAATAAAAATAATAATACATTTTTAGTACTTTTTCCACATAAAATTTATTTGATCAGGATCGGTTTCGCTCATGGCGAGCATTGTCAACTGATAAGGAATACAATAAAACAGTGATATTTAAACAAAAGTTAAGTATGAAAAACAAGGTATGACAAACAATTGGTAAAACGACTAAGCATACATTAACACGGCTAATATTAAATAAATGTGAAATTTATCGACCATTAAAAAAATATTCCGAATCTCGGGGTCAGTCTCGGGTCGACTTATTGCAATTCCGTAATTCCACGATCAAAATTTTCGAGTATCGAATACTCAGTACTCGAAAATACTCGTCCATTTTTCAAGTACTCGATACCCGAGTATTTTCAAAAATACTCGAGTAATACTCGTAATTTATAAATGATGATATATCTCCAAATTTTATTTACTTATTTAAGAAATAAATATATAGAATTACGCGAAGATTTTACAATCAGGAAGTATTTTTTTTTGCTTTGGGTACTGTCGACTCGTCTTATCAATGATACGTTAGACAAGAGAAAAAATATTTATTTATTTAGCATCTATTAAAATACACTAATTTGAATTAATATTATATATTTTGGTACATTCGAAACTACTCGAGTATACTCGAGTACTCGGGTATTTTTAAAATTGTACTACTCGATACTCGAGTAGTTGAGATGTCGAGTAATTGGAGTCTCTAGCAAGTACATATATTAAACTTCGAGTGGAGTCGGTCTTGAACTTCGCTCTAGTGATTGACACTGATTTGTTTAAAGTCACATAGCCATAAGACTTTGCACTTGAAGTGCTAAGAACTTTGAAAAAAGTATCACTGATTCAAAGCATCTCGGAGCATTTTCATAGTCTATTCAGCATGCTGTTAACCCTTTTAGAAGTGATTTGAAATCAAGTCGTGCGCATTCGTCCATGAAACAAGATCGAGTCAAAAGATACAAAGTCAAAAAGTACAGTGTAATGGGTATAAAAAGCGAGTGGAAGACCCCCTCGCTGAAACGGTCGTTCAAGACGTTTCAAAGCATCGTCTGCCTGCCAGCAAAGTCCATAAATATGCGTGTAATTGGACCCTCAATTGAAGGACGCTGGGAATGAATTGGCGATTGCAAAATTGTTAAATATTATATTTAATATAAGTGAATGATAATCCTTGGTTAAATTATATTTTAAACTTTTGATGTATGTACTTGAACTGACGCGTAGTAAACAGTTTGTTTCGTTTATATACAAAAATAATACTAGATCACTAAGTTTAATTGCTATTAACGTAATCTATATGAATCTATGTGAAAATTTTTTATAAATTGAGTTTCAAAGAATTAAATGGGTTTGAGTATTGTAAATACTAATTACCAAACGATTCAAATTTGATATTGAAATCCCAGTAAGCACCTTCAGTCGAAATTCATAATTGTATTTTGGACATTTTCATACACCAGCTGTAAATAATCAGGCTGTGTTAAATTGGGCGTGTTTTTATTGTAAAAATAAATAATTGTGGAGTATATTTGTATTATATTCGAATATACAAAGTGGTTTTTACATGTCGTATAATTTTTACAAACACCAGATCATTCTTATGCAAGCCTAAGAAAAATTGGGCCCGAACCATATTTTTGTAATCGTTTTAATCATGTTACCATTTGTTTTTACTTTTTTCTGCTTACTGGAACTTTTTTAAGCGACCATGAAGGTTTTTGAGATAATCGTGAAATTATGAATGCTTCGAATGATTTCGTGCTTACTTTGTAGCAATACTTTATCAAAATTAACTAAATAAACACTCAACTTTAATGTTCAAAAATAACGCAAAAAAACAAAACGACTGGAATCAAAATAAATCAACGACAATGCAATAATAGTACACTTGTAAATTATTCTTATACATACCTACACCAAACTTATATTATACATAATCTAATCTCTCAACACAATTAGTGAGAAAATTTTGATATTCCTGCTTCTTCCCCGGCAGTTTGAGATTGCACAAGAGAAGAACATGCAAATGTGCGCGGCAAATCATCCACGCAATAAACGCACAAAGAAATAATGGACATACAGAACCTTAACGAATGTCTGCGCAAATGCTACGCGCAGTCGCGTGCGCGTGCGAACTGTCAAATTATTATAATAAGTGCGTTTTGAATTTAGAATTATTCCCCTTATAAATGGTGATTGGTTGACTACAGCAAAATAAACATATATTTAACCAGTAATTAGGTATGTTGAGATCCCTTTATAAAAATTTATATAATTCCATTTTCAAACAGCTCATCATTTTACAAGGAATTATTGCTGACTGTGAAAAACTGGCTTTTAATGAACTTAATAAGTGCTCGATGTAGTCGCTCATTATTTTTTATACTGGTCGGGGATTTTTATTGAGCAGGCACAATACCTAATTTGCATTCAATAAATAAATGAAGGTAGGTAATCTTATTTTATATTTCTTAATTATTAATCAGCTCTTAATGCAGATAATGAGTATTTCTAGGTTATAAAATGTTTTGTAATAAATAATATTATGATGTGCTAATACGTATGTAATAAAGTAACTAGAACGCTTTTTTTAGATATGGCTAAATTATAACAGTACGGTTTTAGCTTATTGCTCTTGGTATCTCCTGTTGCAGGATCAAATAAATATACGAATCCATTAATTTGAATACAGATATATATAAATGATGTATGTGATGATTTAAAGATTCAAATCGTTCACCACGCAACCGAGTAGAACACAATTTTAATAATGAAATGTGAATTGTTTGAATTTTGTACTTTTGGAAGAGTTTTGTCGCTAACGACCCGGGTGTCGTCACGTCAGTCAGTTCAAGCTCATTTGTGCACTTGAAGTGCCTGGCGAAACTAAAAGGCGAAACCCGAGTCGTGAGCGACAAAAGTCATGGAAAAATACACAATTCATGCGTTTCAAATTTGATATTGAAATTCCATCAAGCACCTTCAGTCTAAATTCTAAGCAATTCTAAAAATATTGCCGGCTAATTTGTCATTGAGTTAAACTTAGTTTTCAATGTGTTCCAGTGTAAATTCTCATAGCTGTAACTATTTCACAGCAAAAAAAATATTAGAACCACAAAGGGGAGTGATGCTAGTAATCATGACTCGTATATTACCAATAATATATTTATATGGTACATCACAACACTGCGCAGACAAATAGAGCGTGTTTGAGTGTGTGTGAGTATGAATAAATTTTATCAGATGAAACTGTAATGATAATATGACTATCAATATTTATTTGTCTTCATTCATCTGTACCGCACATATTAATTTAATAATTATAAAATGATTTTTAGCATATAGTAATAATAAAAGAAGAAGATAGTTCTGACGAAGGCGTAAGCCGAAATAGCTATCAACAAATATATAAAACAATTTATGTAGAACTAAAATACATTGTTATTTTTCTTACCGTATTATAATGGAGTTCTACCAAGTAAATGCCTACTCAATCAATAAATAAAAGAACTGTTATGTTCCCAATTCATATTTCATCATCGTTTACTTTCAATTCACTGACGGAATAAAACAAACTCATTCTTTTCCATCTGTTGTTAGTTCACGATATATTTACAACATGTCGCTTCAAAGAAAATACTTTTTGTATCGCCATTAAAAGAAAACATATCTCTATTTAGTAGGTCATTTGCAGTGAAGCTTTCGTCTTCCATACTTATTATCCGAAATGAGGGATTAATTTTCTACGAAGGTGTCAGCGAAAATAACCGATTCGCAAAATGATGATGGTTAAATAATTTAAAATTTCGGCACGCGCCTGCCCGATGCAATCATTATTACCAAACCTGTTCACAAATGCACCCGAAAACAAGTTTATTTTATTTAAACGTGCCAATGTTACGTAAAAGATCAACCAATTTGATAACATTGTTTTTTTATTGTATTCGCTTAAAATCTGTCAATGTATACATCTCAACGAACCGAAATAATTAATACATCAGCTGCCCAAATTTAAAATGTAATAATTGACGTTAAAACATCTTAACAGTTCTGTTATATTACATAGGCTCCCATCCTTTTTTCGCGTAGTGACTCCTTTTCATAAAAGCTATGCGACCCGCGACCTACATGCAATTTAAAAGGGTTTTTTTTATGCATTTTGTAAATATTTTTTTTAGTTGACTGTATAAGT
Source organism: Himalopsyche kuldschensis (assembly GCA_028554975.1). Taxonomy (NCBI): domain Eukaryota; kingdom Metazoa; phylum Arthropoda; class Insecta; order Trichoptera; family Rhyacophilidae; genus Himalopsyche; species Himalopsyche kuldschensis. The sequence continues at coordinate 3,366,397 of JAHFWI010000016.1, read as the reverse complement.
TGGTGATCCCACAGAAAACCCGTCGCGACCCACGGGCTGGGTATCCGTGTGTTATAAGGTATATAGTTATTAAAATTGTGTGTGAAATCAGTGAACATGTAACTGAACTGAATATTGTTTTTTTTTAAACGTGAAATAAGCATTACGCTGGTATTTTTAACATCCAAAATATTTTGTGTTACTAAAGCACTTCGATATATTATATAAAGCTTACTTTTAAGGTTCACTGTCAATACTTCGTGGAATGGCATTATAATAAAAATCATAGCACATTTCTAGTACTTTAAACATTTGATTTATAGAGATCAGGACCGGTTTCGCTCATCACGAGCGTTATCAACTAGTAAAAAATACGTAAATTAAATGCTCGCGATGATCGAAACCTGTCCCGATCTCAGTAAATCTAATGGACAAAAAGTACTGAAAAAGTGTTTTTATTTTTATTATAAAACTTACATTGTAAAATGTTATTAAAGTTCATTCAAAAGGAGTAAACTTTGAATCGATAATTCTTAATGTGACTAAATAGCTTTATTTTAAATTATTTTTTGTTATATTTGAGTCAATGTCATTCGTCCTTTTTATTGTACACCAGAAATTTGTAAACGAGCTTAGCGAGTAAGTTCTGACAAAATCAACTAAGATACATACAAAATAGTACTCGTCTGAATTTACTCACGCCCTCGTGGAATATGTTGACATTCGAAGCACTAACGCTTAAAATCGTTAAAGCTCTTCTCAGTGGCATCCCTATTGACAGGCTTGTTTTACTAATTGGAAGAACAAACAATTCTTGTTCACGATTTCTCAAAAAAATATTTAGAACATTAAAATAAATATTCTCGAAAATGGTGAAATTTCCGCTCGGCCTCGGAAAAGCCGTATGAAATTTTTGGCCGGGTTCATTGACTTATAGTTAATGCATCTTGGGAAAGTGGCTCGAATAATTTGACTATATATTTTAGGATTTCGACTGAAGGTGCTTGGTGACGTTTCAATGTCAAATTTGAATCGTTTAAATTGTGTACTTTATGTAACGTGATTCGTGTCGCTAACCACCTGGGTTTCGCCTTTCGGCATCTTCAGGCATTTCAAGTTAGTTCAATGTCGTTCGTGCACTTGAAATACTTGAAGTGGCTGATAGTCGAAAACCGGCTCGTTAGCGACAAAACTCATGGAAAAGTACAAAATTCAAACGATTTAAATTTTACTATAAGTTATGTATTATGTACATACACATTTTTGAAAATAACATTTACACATTCAAAGAGAATAAATCTGTCACGTTGGTTATCTTATCATTAGAAACTTATGGATAGCCATTAGATTCTAATGGCTCTCCATAAGTCGCCTTGAATTTCTTCGCTATCTAGTGTTTTTCTTAGATCTTGGATATTTGACGAGGTCAACTGATGATCATCTTGATCAGCTTTTTCAGTTCACTGTTCGTATCCATGTTTTCTGCAACTTGAATTATGTTGCTAGTAATGATTTGGCCGGTCCAAAACCACACCGTATTCTTTTAATTAATGACGATCGATTCTCAGACCGTAATTTATAGAGTGAGCATGATTTACGTGTCACCAAAGCAGAAATTATCAACCATTATATCGGCCATTACCTCGCTTTTATTTCCACGTGTCACGACACACGCACGAATAGACATTTTGTGTCACATTTGTGTATTGTAATCTGACATTTATGAATTTAATCAACACGCACATGCCGGTCATTATTGCGTCTGATATAACATTATACGACGATAAAACCATCAATTTATTGTGCCAACAACACGTGAGCATGGTCGTTTAAATTTTATTTACGCAGAATATTTTTTTTCATAATGTATTCATTGTTAAATGTTTAAAATATTATTATTGCAATAACTATTAACAATATTTTAATTATACAAGGAGTAAATTTAAGTGAGCAGAACGTGATCACCATACATAGGGGGAGATAGAAGGTGCACTGTCCATGAGCTCCATTCTTCATTGGATACTTAATGTTTTTATTTCTTTAATAAAGTGGTACCTCGAGATACAAGTTTAATTCGTTCCGTAACCTTGCTCGTATGTCAAAGCAATTTTTCCCATTGACATTAATTGAAATGCCATTAATCCGTTCCAGCCCCCAAAATTTCGGTTGTGCGAAAGAGATGGAGCGATGTATGTTTTTTATAGTAGGTCCATAGCGTTTGACAATCAAAATAGAATCCAATACCAACACAGAAAATAAAGTGAATAAACCGAAAAAAGATATTAACAATATTATTCAGAGAGAAATGTCATATTTGGAACTCGAAAAAAATCGTGGCTAATATTTGAACATCTGATGACTTTCCGACCAACTAGCATTAAATGAGAACGAGCGTTTTCATCTGCAAGACAAATATATACAAAATTTAGGTCAAGTCTAAAAGAAGAAATTATTGATATCATTTGTTTTATGAAAGCATATTTTGATTCTGAAAAATCATTATACCAAAAAAAATAAACATTTTTTTAATAAACTCTATAAACCAATAATTGTTATATTATTTTATTTGAATTAAGAATTTATATTAGTAGGTGTTTGTATACAAAGTATGCATGCATACATCTAATGTATGAATTACATATCAACATACATCAATAAGTTAATGGATAAACTAATAGTTAAGCTTATAAACTTCTCACATACAGGTAAACCAAGTATTACACAGTCGTAATTTAACTTAACCAAGCTTTATGTGGCAAATAAAAGATTATTTGATCTCCCATTCCCATATCTCAGTTAAACAAAAAGGACAAACATATAAGTACATTTCATGACATTGTTATTTTTATGAAACGTATTTTAATTTTTTTACGTTTTTAGTATACCGTTAAATAACCGGCAAACCAGTAATGGGTGAAATTATTTACCGTTTACCGGTTATTGGAATTTGACGGTAAATTGCAAGCCCTAATCGGAATGTGTGAGAGAGAATTTTAGAAAAAATAATCAATAATTATATTAAACAATGAAAGTGCCCGAGCTCAAGTCAACGACGTTTACACTCGATCAGAGACCCGATAAAAATGACTAAGGATATCTACTAAAAACATATTAACGCGTTTGATAATGGCCGCTATAATTTTGCGCCAGTTTCAAAGAAACGATAATTTGATATTTAGCACAGTAGCTAAACTAATGTGGCCTCTTTGCTGAAACAATCAGTTAATGGAGTCAAATCTGAATGATTTAGCCATTGCACCTGCATTTGGCTCAAAGCCAACACCTGTCCCGACAAAACTGCACAGTCATTATTAACTGCACATGATACCGTAATGTGAGAAAACTTCCTCAGTATCTATCAAATTATAAGTGATACGTATATTAATTTATCTTTTTTATCTAATATATAAAAATCAATATTTTTTGTTTGTTCGCAACTAGAGACTCTAATTCGATTATCGAGTACTCGATACTCTAGTATACTCGTCCATTTTCTAAGTACTCGAAAACTCGAGTAATTTGAAAAATACTCGTTTTAGTAATAATCGTCTTTTTTCTTCTGCGAGAAATATAAAAACAAAACTTAAAATTAATTAAAAATTTGTTGAAATATATGTGGTATAAATTGAAATAAATGTTTTAATGATATTCAATATATTTCTTTATTTACTTATCATCTATTTATATACACAAATTCGAATTAAAAATATATTTTTTGGTACATCTGAAACTACTCGAATATTTTGAATTTTTACTACTCGATATTCGAGTAGTTGAGATGTCGAGTAATTGGAGTCTCTATTCGCAACCTATGTCCTGCCATAAACTTTGACAAACGTTTTGCTTGCACTTGCGCAAAGGTTATAGGCATAGTCAAATCAACCTAAAGTAGGTCTTTTATATAAAAAAATCATATTTTATGCGCTGACACACAGTTCATTTTGACAACTTATTGTTGCACTTGCGCAAAAGTTATAAGCATAGTACAAGAACTTTCAGTAGGTGGCGCGTGGAGACAATCAGCAAAGGAAAAACAGCAAACGTCAAACGGCATATTTCATCAATTTTCGATCAAAGTTACTGAAATTAAATCGAAATTAATTATCTAAAATATTGTGCATCTGAAAACACTTTCTTTTTTCTAGTAATATAACGGGTGGAAAAGCAAAGAAAAGCTTGCCACTAGCATTACTATTTCCGAATTTTTCTATCATTCACCTTGCTTGAAGGGAAATGTTGGGCAACAGTTTCATATTACAGGTCTTTCAATGTCTCTTCTCTTTTTGTCGAATATCAGAAAAAAAGGATAAGGTTAGAATTGGACTAGTACTTCGCCTATAGCAGTTTGCTATGATATGTTGTCAACGTCTTCTTCTTCAATCGCAAGGATTCGTATACCAGTACGGACACTTTTACAAATATTTCTTTCGTACAACTGTTGAATTTGTATTCGAAGGTATGGACGCTTATGATATCCGCATTACCTCACTTCTACCATGTTTTATGCAATACAATTGAGTCGTAAAAACGTTATTCCGTATCACTATTTTTTAATTCATTTTTAATAAATAATTATTATTTGAATCAATTAATTCGTGCATTTGAAATACCTAAAGATGCCGAAAGGTGAAACCCGACTCGGTAGCAACAAAACTCAAATGATTCAATTTTTTTATTATTCATTTGTTGAAATATCTATTTGACAAATCGAAAATTCATAAATCCACTGAATAATCAAAATATAAACTTGTGTCCGCTGCTACCTAATATAATGTATTATCGCTTAAGAGCGTTGACCACTTGACCACAGTGCCTGTATATAATTAAAATAATTTGTCAAATAGTAAACGATGCTTTTTTATATAAAGTTAGTGAAAATCATAAATTCAGTTTAAAATAAACTGGCTATGATTTTTTATTACTTAATTTATTTTTTATTATGCAAAAGAATTTTAATTTTTAATTATCATCTGTCACGATAAATAATTTTTCTCTGTATCCTGTTTATAATTACATCACGATAAGATGGCTACAACATCTGCTTTTAATTATGCATTAGCAAAAATGTTTACGCATTAAAATGCATTTACGCGAACTCGATGGGTGTTTTTACGATAGTAGTTTCTGTGGCATATATTTATTTAAAAAAAACAAGGCGTTATTTGAATATTTTACACTGAACTCTGCCTCGCTAAGATTTGTATACCACACCTTATAGTTATAATACATAAAATGAATCATTAAAACTAATCACTGACAGTAAGTAAGTAATAAAACAATATAATACGATGCAACCGCCATCGAAGAATCAATCCAAAGAACGATTGTGTCATATTGTGGGATATATTTAAGGCTTATTTTCGACATTGGCAACAAAATTTCCTAATAGGGTGCGTAGTAGAGACTCCAATTCGAATATCGAATGCTCGATACTCGAGAATACTCTTTCAAGTACTCGATACTCACTACTTTTTTTCCAAATTTTAATTACATATTAATAAAATATATACAATGTTTAACCGTTGCGTTTAACTGAGTCTTAAGCATGGATTTTCTAGATAACTGTCGTACGTTAAGGACTACTTGTAATTTTAACGTACTAGTTATTCAGGTATTGGCAACTTTTTTCATAAATCATTGAAACGTTTTAAAAAATAATCTTACATTAATTGCAAACAAAACTGAATCTTTAATATCAAACAAATAAACCTGTTAGAAGCCGGGATCTGGTAGTTTTGCGATGTATATTCAAATAATTTTCAAAACTGTTTCGTCTTTTTTATATTTCCGACTATTTTCTTCAGCTCAAAAACACTGCGCAAAATTAATAAAATATTGTATTTGTACTAACTTTAATTCATAAAATTAAATAACCCTTATCAAATAAAATTTAAATAATTTTCATTTTTAGCAATAAACTAATAAGATTCTCGCGTTTGCTCTATCCAAAAAAATAAACGGGTTATTTTAATTCTTGTGCCATATTTTATGATTTTAATCATTATCACAATATTAGCATATTTTTTTTATCGAAACCCATTATAGCTTTTATATGACCATTTTTAACTTTCTGCACACTCCAGTGGATGCAATTAAGTCTTAATGAATGACATCTGACAATTCAGGCAAAAAGTTTCAACACGGATACCGTTTAATAACATTATAAATAGAATTTTGTATTTTTCCATAAGTTTGGTTGCTAACGAACTGGGTTTTCGCCTTTCGGCATCTTCGTGCATTTCTAGTACAGTAAAACCCCGATTCTACATTTTTCAAGGGACCGTATAAAACAAATAATTTATGCGGGAAACGATGAATGCGGGAAAGTTTTAAATATGAACTCAATGCCGGGACTATAGAAAGTGAACGCACCACGCGGGAAAACGTATAATGCGGGAACGTAAGATCGGGGTTACACTGTACACGAATTCACTTGAACTGACGCGTAGTAAACAGTTTGTTTCATTCATATGCAGAAATAAAATTTGATCACTAGGCTTAATTATTAATAATGAATTAGCGAAAAATATTAATGAGTATCAATGAATTATGTGGGTAATTTATAATTATCCAGTATTTTCAATGTAGTATCTAAAATACTAATTACTAGATAATAACGTAGAAATGTCGATAAATATATTTCGTGGGACTTATCCGACCCGGGTCAGTAGCGACAAAACTCAAAGATTCAAACGATTCAAATTTAATATTGAAATTCCATCAAGCATCTTCGGTCAAAATCCTTGAATCCGTTTATTTTGGGTTGTGATCGATTGGATCATTTATGGAAAACATTGATTAATCGAAACTCTCAGCGCTATTTAAAAAATAGCAAATGTTTAGTTATTATTTATATATTTGCGTTGCACTCTCGTGTGTGTTTGTTGTTACGAAGTTTGCAATATAGGCTGACGATATTATGATAAAATGATTGCGGGTACATCTCGCAAGCCATCTGTTGGCGAACGCTGTAGTTATCAATCGATGAGAAAAAACTCATGCTGTAACACGTGTATCGCCCGCCATTAATCGCGAGCACTTTTGATGCGTATGGAAATATGTCCATACTGCAAAATGTTAAAATATATAGTAACACATAATGTATTATACGAGAAGGCGCATGCTGTAACTCCATTACTTTTACCGTTATAAATACGGGCAATATGTTTTACCGTTAGAACATAACTTTTTTATACACATGATATTATATATAACAATCTATGAGGATTTCACTATATGAGATGCGCAAAAGGAAGCTTATCACTATATTTGCGTTGCAAGCAAGAAGGTAGTAAGTGAGTCTATAGATCATAGATTCCCAACCTTCTTCGGTTGGCGACCCCTCTTTATGAAAGCCATTTGACGCGCAACCCCCAAGGCTTAATTGAAAAAGGCATTGTCAATAAGCTAATTAATCAACTAAAATGCATTAAAGTGAATATTTTTTTAGTTGACTGTATAGGTTGGTGACCCCACAGAAAACCTATGGGTTGAGAACCCGTGCCTTAGACACTCTCAAAAACTATGGCGAATACTTGTGGATAAATCCGTTACTGTTGAATAAATCGAATCGTTATTAAATGGACATGTACGAAGTAAATAATACCGTCGTTTCAATAAATAAAAAAATACCCAAGTGAATTTACAAATTATAATAATAATAAAATTTAACGATATTTTTATCGCCCTCGCTGGAAAAATCTGTAAAAGTTTTTAAAAGCGTCGTATTTTCTATTCGAACAAAACGATGATATTATCTGTCATAAAAATTGTAGTCTCAATTATTTAGTTTTGCATAAACGCATTCAATTAGCCAATTACACACTGCGTAACTAAATTCAATTAGCATGTAGTTAAAATCTATAAAATTACACCTTTTTAACTTGCCATAATATGCTCACGAGAATATTTGCATATTGCAATTTGCATTAAAATTATTAAGAGAACGCTTGTTCTACGATACACACTATGTTTTCTAGAGGTGAGTAAATTTTCAGTTTAATCTTTTTTATGTTTATTACTTCCTAGCAATGTATCAAAAGGTGATTTAGATGAATAGTGAAATCTTCTATATTTGCTGAAGTAAATAAACCTAGCAAGGTATCCTTATAATAATCTAATAGATTATATATATTACACTGTTAGAGGTTTAATATTGGTTACTGTAATGGTGCAATGGTGCACTGATCTCCCATTTATATTCAAGAAATAAGCAATATCAATATACCATTTTTTATCAGTCCAGCATATTATCAATTTAACATATTTTTTCAATTTCATATACCTTTTTGTTACTCAGTCGCTCAGCCTACCTTTAATTTTGATAAGAGTAGGGATATAAAGGATATCGAGGAATCGATGATTTTCTAGTAATAGATTCAGTGCTTTTAACCAATTTAAATGCCAATTTATGTTTCAAAATTGAATAGGACATCGTTGGCTTCCGTGACGGATCTCACGGATTCGAGTCTTTATATCCCGAGTCGATTTATCGATCTTGTTTAAAGGCATGGGTGTTCGAGCTTTGTAAAATTCCATCCACCCTCCTGATTCCAAAATCGTACCGAGAGCTATAAGCTAACCACTAGTCTTTTCCCATTCCTTGTATCCTTTCAAAACTTACTTTCTTGGAGAAAGTGAGGTTGGGCAACAAATTAACAATGAGCTGTCGTAGACAAAATATGTTGAGGTAAACTACGTGAAAAGATATGCTTCTCGTTGGTGGTGGACTCGGTTAAAGAAATATCTATATATATGATTTATATAGATGTATATTTACAGTCGTTTGTAATGATATCTTAAGCTTGTGGTTAGTTAATAATTTACTCAAAAACCAACAGTCAACATTTGACAGAAGCAAAAATATTAATTTACCTATTGTATAGTTTACTTTATTACGACGTGGGAGCAGCTATGAACTTATTAGAATTTGATTATTCCAATGAAATGTCATATTTCTACAATAGGTAATTAAATGGTCGTTTTCTTTTTGCGTGAAAGGATTCGCTTGCAATCTATTATTTGTAGACCTGCATGAAATGCGTGGGGGCTTTATTTGACTAAATTGTTATGTCTGTGCAACTCTGACATCAATCAATCAAAGATGAACGATATCAGCTTAAGTATGAATATTTTAAAATATTCAAACATTTAGTTAGTCAAGAGCTACACGATAGAATTGATACTTATTTGATCAATGAAACGACCAGCTTATATGAATGCAATAGCACATTTTTATTACTTTATACATATTGCATTTATTGAGATCAGGACCGGTTTCGTACATATCGCGGGCATTATCAACTGAATATTTTACGTCAGAACATCAGCTGATAATTTTCACGATGCGCGAAACCGGATTTTTATCTTAATAAGTTCAATGTGAAATAAGTACTAACAATATGTTATCATATTTATTATAATGAAATTCTACCAAGACATCATTGAACGACAGTGAACTCCTTAGAAGTGATTGTATTAATGTGTCACAATTACTTAAAACATTATGAAAAAAATATTTAATTACAACTAATTTTAAAATTAGACCGCCTTTGTATTTGAAATAATCGATTATAATTTTCTTCGGAGAAGTCAAATCGATATTATCTCATTAAATTATTGAATCACTGTCAATACTTGGCGGAATGGCATGATCAACTACTTTGTATTAAATCGAGAATTATCTTTAATTCAAATATCGATCACTTTTCATAAATCTATTCCTTTTATTGATGCGTAGGCTTCAAACACACTAACAGATTTTCCGTAATCATAAAACATACGAACTAAATTCAATAATCAAATGTACAATAAAGTCATTCTTGTAAACATTGTTGAAGTAATGATACGACAACATTTAACTGTTTAGTGTACATTATGGTATAAATAAATGATTAACTTCGCCGTAAATAGCGTGATGACTCACCACTGGTTGTTCACTTAGGAACAGCGATGCTCAACAAAAATCAATTGGTTGGCCAAATAAAATATACCCGAAAACACACACATAAAAAGTTTAATCAAAATATTATGATCAACGTGATACTTAACTTCTTATATCAAAAACATATAAACAACTGATATTGTATAATTTATACAAATAAAGTAATTGTGGAATATTTAGATAATGCCATTCCACCAGATATTGACAGTCAACATAAATATTGTATTATTAAATAAAAATAAAGTAGGGTGAAGTCGAGTGGTCAACGAACTAACTTCAGTTGCGGTACTCACGATCTTCAATCTCAATACAGACAGTAAACACATAATTGAACTGAATTTTGAATATTGTTTTTGTTGGAACTTAGGACACGCATGACAATTGTATTTATAACATCAAGAATATTATGTGTTACTAAAGCACTTCGATAATTATTTTTTTTAAACTTTACGAATTTTTCGAGTTCACTTCTTCAAAGGTTTCTGGCATGCCCCCCCCCCCCATACTCCCCCCAAACCCCACCCCGCCAAACAACCCCCCTCCCCCCAAAAAAATAATATCGATTTTTTACAAATTTCTCGAGTACACTTCCGCGAAACTTTCTGGCGTACACCACCCCCCCAATCACCCCTACAATTGATATGGAAGTATACAAATTTCTTTATAATTACTCCCGCGAATATTTTTTTTAGTTGCTGGCGTAGCAACGCGCGAAGGGTACAGCTAGTATTATATAAAGCTTACTTTTAAGGTGTTCACTGTCAATACTTGGTGGAATGGCATTATTTTAAAAATAATCATCAGTTGATAATGCTCGTCATGAGAGAAACCGGTCCTGGTCCAATAATTTTTATGTGGAATAAGTACTTAAAATGTGTGACTATTTTTACAGACAGTTGTTTTAAATTTATTTTTCAGTCGATTTATGGATTTAATTAAGATGGGATGGATATATGTATGTGATGTCTTAAGCGAGGTTGTGGATATATCTACGAGTCCTGTATTAATTCTTTCCTTACTCTTTTAAAAACAAAAATCTTCAGCAACTGCCTAACCAACAGTTTACGTAGAAAAAAAATCTGTTGGTAGTCTGTATGATACACATAATGAATAAAATATGAATATGCTGTTGGTGGTATATTTGAGTCTGAATGTCTGTTTGATGGAAGGAGTCGCAATAGTTATTAGTCAATTATCGATTTTCATTTTTGTTATTCTAATTTTACTTTTTGGTTGCTTCTTTCTATGAAATAATTGCTCACAAACAAATTTGATAGCATTAAATTTATCTCTGTGATTTTTCCCTGATTGCAATTGTAAATTCGTGGATAACATACTTATGTAGTAATATCACATAAAAATAAAATATGTCACGAAACATGATTTCCTATTTTTAGTAGTCCTCAGGTTGGATATAACTGATCTAAAAGAAAGATAGTTGTGAATACTTATTGTTATATCATTTCTATATTTAATACAAGACTACAGAACATGTCGTTTCGGATGATACACCCGAAGGATGGTTTGAGAATTTCAATGATGAAGGTTGATTTGTTTCTTACTGCTACTTTTCTGTAAAATGAAAATAAAAGCAATTATATATAGTGTTATGCTCTGAAGATGGCGTAAACCGAAATAGATATCAAAAAATATATAAAAATAATTTCTGTATAAATAAAATACATTTTATTTTTGTCACCGTATTGCAATTATATATATATGTATATATTGACAAACTTCTATTCACTTAATATCAAAAGTAAAATAGGTTAAATGTTTCCGTTTCTCGTGCATTTTTAACTGATGGTCCTGGTCTTGATATATTAATTGTGTAAATAAGTATAAAAAATGTTTCATATTTTTGTTTATATTATACCTTTCTACAATGTCATTGAACACCTCAAAAGTGAAAATATGGACTCTAAGAAGGCTCAAACAAAATAAATTATTGCTGTCTAACCTTTAAACAGTCATGACTGAAACACTAGCCCAGAGCCCATGATTTCAATAAAGCTAAAAAAATATAATAAGAGACATCAATCAAAGCCAGTCAAAATACTGCTTTTCATCCAACTTCGCGAAACTCTATTCAAAGGTTAAGGTTGTGACAACACCATATATAAACTCTTTACAGATTTAAATTCACAAACAACAAATGAAAAACTTTATTTTTTAATGCAAACAAATGGTCAAGCAATTTACACGCCCTACGCTTGCTTACGCGTCGTAAACTAACGAGCGTGGATAAAAGATATTGTAAAGAAATTCGGCAACCCTGATTTTAACTCAACTGAAAAAAATATTAAGTATTATTAAGTATTAAGCGCGTATATCGTACGTCACTGGCATGTGAAATTTAAATGCTTAGCTTATACGCATCTCGTCACGAGCCTTTGAAAGATTTAAAATGATTACACATAAAAACGATAATATATGGTCTGACAAATTTCAATGCGGCACGTTGAATTTCTTATTTTTATTGAATTTTATATTTAATATTTTCTTTACAAGCAATGCAAATTCGTATACAGTTAGTCAATATTGCACCGATAGTAAATCATCGCATCTCTACCCCACATCAAAGCTTCAAGTAACAAGTCGAATTTTTCAACCGCTCCATCAAAGTCGTCTGCCTAATTGTGGAAATGTACCGGGCGGGTGTAACGGACGCGGAGCAAAAAGCTGTTGACCTGGTGTGACCCTCGGTGGGTGGAAAGTGGAGTAAGGGAGGCTGCTCAGCCAAGAGTTGGAAAGGAGTAGGCGTGTGAATGCCTCCTCACGCAAAGGATTCGATGGGTCTAGCTTTAGACGTCGTTTTTCGACGGGATGTGAACTATTGTTCAAGTGACATATTGTAACATCCGTTTAAGTGCCATTGTACCACACAAGGCTACAAAATGTTTAACTTTTCTATATATATGCAGTATTATTTACAATACAGTTTACATTGACAAATAAATATTAAAATCTTTAAAAAATATATTTATCTTCATGGTTATGATATATGTAAAATAAACATAAAATGGTTCTAAATAACGGCCTCAACATCAGAATGTTTACTTTATTTACTTGAATCAACATTTAAGATATGTGCTTTTGTTTTTTATCCTTTCGTTGATGTTTTAGTGGGTTAAATAAGCAACGATCATTTGTTGAAGCCAAAAATTTAAAATAGTCATATTACAGATGTTTTAACTCCTGTTAAAAAACATGTGCATGCTTTGAAAATCACCTCGACTAAATTTAGCTGTAATGCAACGACTGATTATTTTTTAATTGTCGAAATCGGTGAATGTTGTTTTAATCCTTTGATATAAGTATTGATTGGTTAGATAATAATTAGTTTCATTGAAGTAACTTCCTCACCCATAACAAAAATAAGAACACATTTTAGTACTTATTCTACATTGGATGTATTGAGACTAGGCGGTTTCGCTCATCGCAAACATTATCAACTGATATTTTTTAGCTTTTATTTAAAAAGGTATTTTTTTTGATAGATCTTTAAATGTTATAATATTGTTCGGTGAATCAGAATTTATTAGAAAGTATATTTAATAAAAATAAATTATTAGTCTTTGATTGAGTACGAAGATTGTTTTCATTATACCATCATCATTTTCCACAAATTATAGAATTTAATTAGATTGATCAAGGTACAGAATTTTCTATAGTCATTCTTTATGAGAGTGGAATATTTTAAACATGTACCAATATTTATTTGTCGAAGGTAGACAGAAAGTATTGTCAATCTACAACAGTATCGATCACCGAGCGTAATGGTTTATTTTCTATTTTTACCGCTGAATTGTACTGTATACACGTACTGTCCATTAATATTACACGTGTCTTGTACTGAGGCCAGGCACTCCAGCGAGGACAATCAATAACATTAATTTCCCAAGTGATTATCCCCGGCCGTTGTGAAGGCGCGTATAAATGCGCCAGACGGCCTTCAGACTGGGGGGAGGCCGTAAGCCCCACACTGCACACGGGCCGCCCTCAACCCCCCTGCCGAGTGCAGTTTACCGGGGTAAGAAACGCAAAGCCTGCTGTGTGCCTATACGTACTTTATATGTCTATGGCGCGATTCTTAACTACTGAGCGCCGCATTTTTGCTAATATATTGTATACTTTTAAATTTACATACATTATTTATAAAACATTCGACACAGTTCATTTTCATAACAATATGTATGGGGCAAAAATTGACTGCCCCAAAATCTCCCGTTATGTGAACGCAGCCGTTGTTTAACAGCTTCCTTTGATAACGTAATGCGATCAAGAAAAGAATTCCTCAATTACTTGGCCTTATACAGAGCTGCACGGGACTGATAGATTAACCATGCACCACTGTGCTTCAAAGGAAAGGTCATCAACTTTGTGTCGAATCTTAAGAGGAATCAAGAGTATCCTGGTCCGCAAACGATATTGCAAATATATCGGATGCCTCAAAGTTTGCTTTGGTCGAGATCAATTCATTTTCATAGCAAAGTAGACAGCTCATATAAATAAAAATATTACATACTTCATCGTATGCTTCATTTAGACCAAACATGATCGAGAAATCATCTCCACGTTTTAACGTTTTTCAGCAATTCGATTAACCTTTTCGTAATTTTCGTCTCATATTGTTCCAACATAAAAAAGTCCGTACGATGATGAGTTAAAGATCCAAAAAAAACCCTACAAAATCAGCGTTGTCAATTTACTATCCACTCAGTGCTAGAGCCTCAGTGAACGCCTGTTCAAACATACCGATTACTTAAGTGAGTGCGTGCTATAGCAGGCGGCTCTCAGCCCAGAAAATAGAAATGATTTGTATTAACTTTCTCGCTCATTTCACTCGCATATACACTGTAGTAGTACTGTAGGTCGCGTTCAGCTTTTTTGTTTTTAGTCGAGCTAATTCACTTGGCGGCGTACTCAGCACATATAAAATAAGTATTATCAATGATTTAGTGAACTGTCTTATACCTTTATCACAATCGTTTACTTAGTATGTTATTCAAATAAAATTTTAGCACTCACCCGTTGAGCAACTGACTAAAGCTACTTTTTGATAGAGAACAAAAGACTGCCGAAGTTTAAAAAACGGAATGTCGTGCTCACACAGACAGACAGTTGATGGGTTACGTTTTCATATTTAAACTTTATTGTTTTATAATAGCGCGTTCAGTAGTCCTTCATAATTATAAAAAAAAGAATCAAAAAATGAATTCACAAGTAATCTTTGAAAGAAATAAAAACAGCATATATTATTTAATGAAAACTTTATTTATTTGAAAGCAGCCATACTCATTTTTTCTCTCTTGGGCCACCTACCGATTTTTGTTACGATACGTGCATCAAAACATTTTAATAGTCAGACGTACAAATGTCACGATAAACTTTTTTTTTATTCTATTTAATTAATATATTTAAGCCGTGCGCAGCTTTACAATTTTACACCAACTGAACAGAGATAACAAACAAAAAATTACATAAATTTTAATACCTACACAAAAATACGAATGTATTTAAATTATGCATTTTTGAGAAGAACTTTTAACCCATTGTTTACGGTGTGCACAATTTTGTGCGGAATTCCCATAGTAATTAAGAAGGCCCATAAACAAAGTGTAACTATTTTTTTATTCTGAAGTTTTGAGCCTACATTGTAGATTTTTTGTTAGTGTTGTATCCAGTTTGAAAAAACTCAATGTAAGTGTGGAAATTTGTTTTCACAGAAAGTTTAACTTCATCACCTACGAGGTAAATTAACATATTGTTCTTGAAAAAGTCGAATTTTGGAATATTTATATAAAAATCTTTCCATCCAAAGTCAATCGAAATTCGCCAAATATTATTATTTTAACTAATTGCAAAATCATTGATATGTAAAAACTGTTATTTTCTGCATAAATATATCTGACAGTGCAAAACTTTTAACTGATTTTTTGAACAACAAAAACATTTATTATGTTCAAATCGCAGTCTTTTTTGAGTATTGTATTATCATATGGCCATCTTTCATTCAAAGGTGTAGTATAACATAGTCATGGGTTGAAATTACATACGTGTATTTGCGTATAATAGTCAAATAGAATGTTTTATGCATGGTTCATATAACATTCTATTATAACTTTTATTTACAATCCCTTTTAACCCCCAACGTATCCTAACTCATTCTTTAATGCATAATTAAGTGGCGCGCAAGCGGATAAAGGTTTTTTTATGAGCCAAACCAAGTATGCCTCATAAGATTTCATTCCTGTTTGGTATTTTTTATCAAACTTTTTCGTCAAAAGCTTTGAATAAACCACGATATAAAAATTAAATTTCAAATAAAACAACGGTTCAATATCTTTTTTACGTTAGTGTAATTAAAAGTAATAAAACATTTTTAATGCTTATTCCATATTAAATTTATTGGATCAGGACCGGTTTCGCTTATGGCGAGCATTTTCAACTGATTCAGTTGAAAATGATCGCCATGAGCGAAACCGGTCCTGATCCAATAAATTTTATGTGGATTGAGTATTAAAAATGTTTTATTAATTTTATTATAATACCATTCCACCAAGTATTGACAGTGAACACCTAAAAGTGATAAGTCTAATTGTACGAAGATTATTGTTATAAATCTTAGTTTCATATTAATATTCAACTATTTTTTTATTTTGTACGTTACTGTTAGAAAGTAATATCTGAGAGTGTTAATTGAAAATAAGAGCACGTACTATCATCTTGACGCTTCCAGCCGACGCACGAGGGCGTCCCTTTGTTTGCGGGGCTTTCCCACGCTGCGTTCTGTTAAGGAAACACTTCGGAAAACTGGGGGAAACTGCAAGGATTTTGCTTCGAAGTCTAGTATGCATGTAATATCTTATCTTCGAGACGTGGTTCAAATACATTCTCACTATCATGAACTCCTGATGAAAGGTTTTTAATTAAAACATAGACAATGGAGATATGGAATTTTACACGATTTTTATTGAAGTTATTTTCTTTCAAAAAATCTTGTGACAAAAAAAATGTTATGTATATACGTACAAAACAGTTTTTGAATTATATGTTTTGACACTTATTTTACTAAACGTATTTAATTGGTAATAGTTTTCGATCCGCACAATCGTTTTGTTCGTGAATCGTTTTGTTCATGTTCTTTTTATATAAATAAAAAAGATTTTAACTAATTATTTTGGTTCGGAGAGTTGGTTTTTAAAATAACGTTTTAACTGTCGTAATAACGAGATCGAATTTGTACACGATCACAATACTTGATCCGAGATGGATAAAGTAAAAACTTCGGCAGAATTTTAGCAGGACATCACTGGTAAACTCTAAGTTGAAGGTAAATAGAACGATTCACTGAATTAAAATTAGCCAAAAATTTACTTGCTAAGCAATATAAATTATCAATAGAATGAAGTTTTCCCAGGAGCTTATCGATAAGTTATGCCGTTCCGAAACTATCGAGTCCCCAAAGTTTCACATTAATTCAACCGTTTCCTTAATCCCCAATTTTCCCACGTTATTTTCCCTCCTGAGGGTAGGCATTGGAAAGGCAGTTCGGCTAGCAAGGTGGGTAGGCAGCGCACCAAGCGGCCGTTCACCCCAGACGCGCTCGGCTCAATAAACTACCCCCCTGAGCCTCCCCCACCCGTGGGCCTGCCTCAACAGAGCCTGGTGTGAGGCCATACCACTTATTCTACGAACCTCCCTCGCTACGCAGAACGAAACAAAAACAAACGACGTAGATGCGGAGCGTGATGCAACGTAGGCCAGACTGGCGGGGGTTGATCGTAGGCGAGAATTTGTGGTAGGGTCGGGGGTCGACACCACTTTGGGTGGACGAATTCAATATAGCCAAAAAGCTTCAAGTCGAAGATGACAGCATCGCAGCCGCAAGCCCGTTGACATTTTTTACCTTTTGTTAGTTGTAAAACAAAGATATTTCAATATATCTAACATTCATTTATAATCAGTAAATAAAGTTATTCGTGATAATGCATAGTTAAACTGTCTAAATCAGTGGTTCTCACGTAAAATTGTCCTGTGACCGCACCGTACACATAAGTGGTCCTAAGGAAATGTCTGGTGGCCGCACAAAAATTTTGTTTTAAATCTGTTGTGTTTGAGCTTGATAAAATGGGCCTAACCATGCTTGAAAATTTACTATTGGTATTAATTGCAGACAATATTTTCGATTTTCAGAGTATTTGTTGATAAATTAAATCAATAAAATTCTTTGAGAGCCCTGGTCTAAAACAAAACGGTGAGTAATTTCATCAAAATCTTTCCCAAAACCGGCAACAAATATTGTTATCTGGCCGCTTGATATTTTTTTATGTCTTGTATGCATTAAGTTTATCACTAAATAAGTGTGTATACGGCAAAAACATAACTAATGTACAAGTTCTTAAAATGTGATACATATATTTTAGTTTGCGATATAACTATGGCATACATGAAAAGTATCATACAAGTGTGTAAATGTTTTACTGAAGATTGAATTTCACTTAAGATTTTTTATCTTTATATGATCATCAAGAAAAAATCAGCTTTATTATCAATTTGAAAGCATTGTAATAATTGTAACTAAAACTTTTGATAATTCATGTCCGCTCCCAGTGTGGATCATATGGCTCGCTAATGGATGTATTACTTTTTTCTACAAAAACTGCTGATAACTCCGTCACTCAACCTCTCTTCAGTTCGATGAGAGTAGGATAAAAGAACTTAGTGGATAGCGCTTTTTTATATGATTAGATCGGTGAGAAGGATTTTTTATTTTTATTTATAGCCTATACGAATTATTAAATATTGCCGAAAACTATTTAAGCTTTATTCCCCATCATCTGAACTACGTAGAATGGTCATTATATTTCTGACAAACTAATGGAGTCACAATAGTTATCATTTGGCAACCATTGTTCAAGTGAACCTAAATTATAACACAAATTCAAGTCATGACTCTTTTGCATTTTTTGTATGCATCGATTTGAGCTTTAAAAAGAAATATTTCTATTTTTAAGCCTAACAAGTTTAATCAACTCAGTCTACATTATATTTCATTTGTCAACCGTGCGCCCTGCGTGAGTTTTCTTTGATAAATTGTAAATAGCATGTTTTGCATTTTTCAAGCGCCTATTTTTATGCAGTGGGTTTTAATGTTTGAAATGCACTTTTAATTTCTAATAATAACTTATGTATATGATTTTATCGTTAAAATTATTATATGATTGGAAACAAATGAAATTAAAGTTGAACTTTTTATGACAATACCTTCTTGGAATTTTGGCACTTAACTCCTCTCCAAAAGAGGTTAAAAATAAGGGTCATTGAAAGACTCATCGGTCATAATAAGGTTTATCGTATCGTTTTATTCGACACGAAGTGATTCTAGGTCATTAATAATGATGAAATTTGATAGAAAAAATAGTCTGAGTTCATATGAGTTGACGCATTAACAGCTTCCATTAAAAAACTGCTTTTCAGTATTTGGTTTATTGAAGCTTTTTGTTGGCAGATGATGTTCTAAAAAAATTAAGGAAGTGATAAAAACTGATAAATGTTTTAAGGCATTTCATTGAAAACCGAGCCATGTCGATCAGTCTAATGTGAGAACGAACCGACACAAGTTTTCGTAGATTGTGTAGTTGCGAAAAAATTATCAAAGATTTTATTAGTTCTATTTCATGAGTATTTCAAATGAAAGCTTTGGAAGAAGGTTTCAACGGCAGTCCGTTATGTGGGGTAGCCGTGGTAAAGCTGCGACAGACACGCACGCGAAGCTAACCTACGCAAATAGCCGACAAGTGCACACCGCTTGACAGGCTACGACCGGACGTTCACCCTAAAACGTGACAGCCAAAGGGTTTAACCAAATATTCGCCGGGGGGAGGGTCTACGGAGGAAAGCCGCGGAAAAGTATGGCCCGCGGACTCACTTACTCAACGTTATTATTACCTCTTATAATACACATAAAGGTTCACAGTGTGATTTTATTTCCAGTGGCAGATGAAAAGCAATGTTTTGACCGTATTCAACTCTTTAAATACTTCCTTTACGGTGGATGAGACAGACGACCCGTACTGCCACTTTATCCTAAATATCTATAGTAAAAATAATAAAACATTTTAAAATTTAAAATTTATTCCACATACAATTTATTGGATGAGGACCGGTTTCGCTCATGGCGAGCATTGTCAACTGGTTAATTGTCATCAGTTGACAATACTCGCCATGAGTGAAAACCTTCCTGATCCAATAAATTTTATGTGGAACTAAAAATGTTTTATTATTTTTATAATAATGCCATTCCACAAAGTATTGACAGTGAAATATTGAATGCTTATTATATGCTCGGTTATAGGTCGTTTTCAATTTGATACCAGGTATATTGAAATCGTTACCAATAATTTTCATGTATTGTCTAAATAGAAAATTATTCATAATAAGCGATGATAAAGAATAAACTAACCGAAAATGACTTTTCACCCCTGGCGTAGAGGCTCTACGAGTGCCGATGGTGTGAGGCGTAGGGGGCCCGTCGTCTACGCATCGTAGAGCCGGAGTTCAATGATTTCGTAGAGCAGAACACTGCGCTCGCGTGCGTGTTGGCTAGTCGGTGTAGCAATGTGTGTGTAAGCCGTTGCTTTGGATCTATTCATTTGGCTTTTTTATTTAGGTTCCGTCCCAGGCGAGCCTTCTCTGTTTTTTTTTCGTTCGTTACATCGCGCTGCCGAGTTTTTTCGAAGCTTTCGTGTAATTGAAATATTTGAAATTTTCCGATACGCTTTTTATATGCGGAATTCAACAACTATGGATACGAAGAGAAATCATAAAAATAAAATTTACTACACTTCAAAGAAATGCATGGCTATAAATAATATCGGAAAACCTGCAATTTTATTGTAGTAAATGAATAATTTCGAATGGTTTATATAGCATACTATTACAACCTCACTCCACAGTTTCTCTTTTTTTATCATTTGTATTTTTTTGATATTTATAAAATATCTTTGTTTCATCCAGCCAGTCTGTAAAAAACATTTTTATTCACTTGTTTCTTTATTTATTTTAAAAACAGTAATTGACTATCATATCAATTTGTTTATTCAAAAAAATCGTTATTTTCATGAATTCTCTTATCAATTTTGACCGTCGCAATTTTTATTATTTAGCTAGTCAAAACTTCTTCTCTTTTTCTTCTCTCGATACTAATTTACTATGCCACTTGACGACCAGATACAGTATACAGTACGTCTTAAGGATGTAGTTTATCACTTTGAAGGTGTTCACTGTCAATACTTGGTGGAATGGTATTTTAATAAAAATAATAAAACATTTTTAGTACTTATTCCACATAATATCAGTTGACAACGCTCGCTATGAGCAAAACCGGTCCTGATCCTGAATAAATTTTGGTGTGGAATAAGTACGAAAATTGTATTATTATTTTTATTAAAAAAAAATTAAATGTGAAAGAAAATGTTTTTCCACTGTCTAGTGAAGTTAAATTTGCCAGTATATTATCTTTTGTACCCAATAATTACTACTGTATCAATTTGTTTATATTGCTTAATTTCTTTCATATTTTCCATTGTATTATATTATCGTAATGTTTAAATTCCTGATGACATTCTTTTAGTTTTATTTCCATCTATTTATTTTATTTTATCTCATTAAGTGTACCATATCTCTCTTATCATCATCATCTGATAGATAATTTGTTCAATCATTTATTCTTTTTTTCTATAATATCATTTAAAGAAAATCATAGAGATGTCAGATTGGAAAACTACACGCCGTTAATATAGAACGCAATACGTTTAGTCCGAACGTTATTGAATATTTAAAAAGCTTCGTCAACCTTAATTATACAGTATCGTGACAGTTCATACCAGTGATGGCACATCTTTGTTTTAAAAAATCAAAATAAATAAAGAATTTAACCAAATAAAAATAGTGGTTGCATGCTCATATAATAAAAAAAGTCATACCGACCGAATTTTCTAAAAATCAATGTGGATCTACTATGTATATAAATTATTTTGCATACAACAATAATTAACTTCTTTTGTTAGTGAAGTGGTGTACAACCTTTTTAGGAAAGGGCCAGATATTCAATTCTCAGATATTTCGAGGGCCGCTTCGATAAAACTGATAAATTATTCATATTCTTAGTGTAATTAAGAATTTTGACTGAGGGTACTTGATAGAATTTAAATATCAAATTTTAATCGTTTGAATTTTGTACTTTTCTATTAGCTTTGTCGCTAACGACCCGGCTTTCGCCTTGTCAAACACTTATTATCAATAATTATTAATTCAAACACTTTAAATCAATCAATTCAATAATAATTGGTCGGAATAAACCCTACATTTATTTTAGATATTCCTATATTATTATCTGGTAATTATTATTTGCGATACTACATTCAAATATCACGTTAATTATAAAAAAAAACATACTTAATTCATTGCAACTCATTTACATAAAATTTTCGCTAATTCATATGTTAGTAGCTTTTTATCTTTTTTTAACGGGTCGTTAGCGAGAAAACTCATGAAAAATAAAATTCAAAATATTCAAATTTAGTGTTTTATATTGGTCTTCCTTCGTCCGTAGAAAGTTCTGAAGAAAAAAGGTGATTGATTTTTGTCATTGGGGGCGGCATGAAATACCATTGAGGGCCGTAGGTTATGCATCACTGCGTTTGAAGTTTGATTGTTTAAGTCAGCACAAAATACACCCATCCAACAATTACACTTCGGTGGCGGTGTATTTATTTAAATAAGATACACAAAACACATTTATTAAGAATGCCATTTTTACACACCACTGAGCATAGCGCCTGGTTCAAACTGTCGACATATGACCACGTCTGTTTTGTTGATGTCATAATCTAACATAAACGTATTTAATTGAGCCTATTACATGAGGGCTAGCCTCTTCCAGTAGAGTAATCGATGCTTGTTTGTTTTTCAACTGAAGGAAATGTCTAATTGCTACTTATGCTCAATATATTACCATATTGCGTTTGAATAATAAAACTCCTTCGTGTGCGCTATTATAAATTAGATAGACGCTGAACACATAGGAAGCAAAGGTGAAATCTAAGAGTTTTTTAGCGCCTAACTCGACCAGGAGTCGTGAAACTCCTAAATAATAAAAAAAATATTGACACATTGGCTACGAGGAAAATGGAATATGTGTTTTTATGCCCATAGCCAATGTGTTAATGACTTTAATAAGGCATAGACAATTTTTTTTTATTGCTATAATTGCTCAACATATTTTAAAAACATCAAATATAACGAGGTCATCTCGGATATAGATGAACGTCTAACAACCGTTTCCAAGATCTCAAACTCAAACCCATCTGATCGCTAAGTTAAACACCTCACCACTATACCTTTAAAGGCTGATATTAAAGAAAAATGAATTTTATAAAGCCGACATGAATATTACAACATGTAACGCAATAAAATGCGGATACTCAAATAAAATATTTGAAAGTGGGGCGCTCAGGAGCATATAAGTTCAACCGTTGTAATCAAACAAAGAAACGGCATACGCGAATTGCTCTTGCCGGGCAACACTGGCTTATGTTAGTAAAATAAAATAAATTTAAATGTTATTTCACATATTGTAATTGTAACAAGCATTGTCGCGTGTTTCGCCTATTCAAGAATCATTTTCAGATTTAATATTGTAAGGCTAATTTAGTAATGATTTATGTTATAATATTTCAATGCACCGAAACCAAGATTTTCACCTGACATCCAGTGGGAAATGTATTGCCGAAATCCATACACAACTACATTTGTATTACATACATCTGTAACTTAAAACACGTGCACGAGTATTTACTCATACACACAAACGAAAGAACACAGTCACCCAGAAATCACTCTTTTGTCAGTTGAAGAGTACTTTTGGCATGGATACATTTTAGGATTTAATTACACAAACAAAAACAAGTATATATTATTGAAGAAGATACGTGCATATATATTATAGTATGCATCTCTTTTTATGATACCTGCTTTATTTAAGAATACGTCAATCTTTTGGTTGCTTTGTATTTGTCTGCAACATGCCAATCACTTTACTTTCTTGTGTGAAAACAAAGTTACAAAATCTTATATATAAAACCGAAACGGGAGATGTATGTCTGTAATTCCCTTTTGCATTGTTGTTGCAAGTTCAAACAAACGAATTGATTTCGCTCGCGAAAGTTTCGACGGTAAATTTGTTTCGTTATCAATGCGTGTGTAGAGACTCCAATTACTCGAGTATCGAGTAGTACATATATAAAACCGAAACGGCGTATGTATGTCTGTGGGTTTGTAATTCCCTTTTGCATTGTTGGTCATTAAGTTGCCATAAAAACGAATATGAAAGAAAATATGTTTGATTTTTTTATCGGCGGAGACATTTAGTCAAAATGTAATAAATTATCCTTCTACTGAACTTTTCCCGGCTTTTATTAATATAATAATGTTTTTATTTACGTGAAGGTATTATTTGACATTTCTTTGACAGTAAATTAGATTTTTTCCTTGAATTTGGACATTTTAATGGGCGAGAATGGGGCTGTCAATATATGAAAGGGGCTGTGAAATGTCAATGCCAGTCTGAAATGTTCATTTTAATTCCATTTCAGACTGGCATTGACATTTGAATTTTGAAAAAAGTTGTTTCAACTTGACCCGTTTGAATTTACGCGCCGAGGTGAACATAACCCCAAACTGGTCCGAGCGAAGCCGGGTTCGAACAATAGTATATTATATTATGCAAAGACTCTGACATTCGTCCATTACTCAGGGAAATTGGCGGCAAGAATAAAATGTGTACATGATTAAAACTTAAAGTATCTGCATCACGACTTTATGCTAGTGTTTTCATGTAACGGTAAATGGATTGGTTCGGTTTCTTGACTCCGTAGTATATTGATGAACACTTTCAATAAAATAATTTTCAATTAAGTAACACAATCTAATACTGGCCATCGACTGAATATGACTTATTTAATGATTATATTTGCCTCAAAGTAATAACTTTTCTCAGATTATTTTATTAATTATAAACCTTCGTTATGTAGTAAATACTTTTCTTACCTAGAGGGTCTATTTCAATCATAACCTCAAAGTTATGGAAATAAGAATGTTATTAATTTCATTGTTTTTTATTAAGGATGAAAGATTTTAAAACATTAAGGCATGCATTTGAATGAAATAATTTTAATAAATTAATATTTTATCTTTTTTTTCTCTCGAACTATACAATACGTGCTAGCTGTCTTCTTTGTGGAAAGGCATTATTTAATTAAATAAAACACATAATATAGAACTACTTCCACATATCTCAGTTCAAATTAATTCGTACACTTGAAATGCCTGAAGATTACGAAAGGCGAAACCCGGGTCGTTAGCGACAAAACTCATGGAAAAGTACCTAATTATAGAATATATGTGGAATTTTAATTCAGTCTAAATCCTGAATTATACTTCCACAAATATTCTAATAAAGTACAAGACATCGAAACTAGTATTGAAATATATGTTGTATAATTTCTATTTAATTAATTAATGTGTTTTATTTATTTATAAAAAATTATTCTGGGTACTATAAAAGCACTCTGTCAAAGTTTAAAGCAATGAGCCGTCGATTTTGGTTTACGATTGACGGTTGAACATTTTCTTTTAATAATGATAAATCAACAGCGTCCTCGAGGAGAAACTTACAGTCGTAGAATTCGTGAGTTAAATGTGTTCAAAGCGTGACGAAGTTTACGTTGTTCTGACATCAAAGATGAAACAAACTTCAGTCGTATCATTACAAAATGATTGTCCACTACTGCGCACCTAGAGCCTACTCCGTAGTACGGGTTGAATGCCCACCCCCAAAGCGTTCCGTCTGGGTTTCGGGGTAGTCTGTACCTCTGAGCGCCGGTTGGGCCAGTAATTATTGATGTTCTGTCTGTCCGCCGCGTTGCATCCCCATCCCTCTCGACCACGGCCCGCTCGCCGCCCTAAGACGCCGCCCGATGCAGGCCGCCACCCGTGGCCCGCCCTCCCAAACTTACCGACGAAACTGCTCGCCTACTGTTTATTATCACCCGAGCGATTGCGAGCGAGTATTTCAGGCTGCGGCCCTACACACCGGCTGAAATTTAACTGAGACTCTTCAGGACTTTAAACTTCTTCATGAATTTAAAGTCTCAACAAATTTAATCGAAGTCGAATAGAATATTTATTGAAAAATTTACTCACTTTTAAGGTGTTCACTGTCAATACTTGGTGGAATGGCATTATAATAAAAATAAAAATAATAAAAGATTTTTAGTACTTCTTCCACATAAAATGTATTAAATCAGGACCGGTTTTGTTCATGGCGAGCATTGTCAACTGATAAAAAATACAACGAAACAGTGATAATTATACAAAGTTTAAGTACCATGTAATTCTTACTTAAACATTTTATAAATATCACTGTTTCATTGTATTTCTTATCATACGGAAAGAAAAATAACAATGTATTTTAGTTCTACATAAATTATTTTATATATTTGTTGATAGCTATTTCGGCTAACGCCTTCGTCAGAACTATAGTTATATAGTTATATCAGATATATAGTTCTGACGAAGGCGTAAGCCGAAATAGCTATCAACAAATATATAAAATAATTTATGTAGAACTAAAATACATTGTTATTTTTCTTTCCGTATTATAATGGAGTTCTACCAAGTAAATGCCTACTCAATCAATAGTATTTCTTATCAGTTGACAAAGCTCGCCATCAATAATAAAACATCCTTAGTACTTATTCTACATAAAATTTATTAGTTTAGGACCGGTTTCGCTCATGACGAGCATTATGTTCGGTTGATAATGAGAGTTGGGATGGAATGGATAGGACTAGGACAGGTTCAGTTTAGTTCGACAAAAAAATATTAGAACTTATTCTTCACTTTTAAGTATTAAGTATTCTTCATTGTCAATACTTGGTGGAATGGCATTATACTAAAAATAATAAAACTTTTTTAGTACTTATTCCACATAAAATTTATTGGATTAAGACCGGTTTCGCTCATGGCGAGCATTATCAACTGACATCAGCTTAGAACTTATTCTTGTTATCAAAAGAGCATGAGCCGAAATAGCTACCAACTGTTAATAATAATTATATCATTTTTGTAGAACTAAGTTACTTCTAAAAAGGTATTCTGAAAATGATAATATTTATATCACATTACAATATTTGTAATTTGGACAGTATACTAACCTACCATGCGGAACAAGCAGCGAATAACCGATTTAAAATTAAATTTATATTTGACAAAAGACCATAGATAATTCAGTTATTAAATTAATCATAAATACGCCTAAATATAATATATTGTATATTAAATTACTAATAATATTTCGACCATTAAATTTTTTATGACCTTCCAATAATATCCAATTATGTTGCTGTGAAAACATTTCTTGTTTTATATCAATAATGCTTCCGTGCGATGTTCCTAGAAGTCTTAAAATATCGTTAAAATTCCAGAAAATCTTTAATCCCTATCGTTAAATTGACATTTGAATAAACTGAGCACCCGGAGGTGTTCAAAGAGTGATGTTTACTGTCACATAAAATAAATGAATGATGAAAAATACAACTATGTACGCGGTCGTAAAAGTTTAAGTGGGAGCTATTGCGGCTTTACGAAAATCTCTGATAGTAACATGCGATTATTAGTTATGCATAAAAGGGGAACAGTGACGCCTATGAACATGTTTTTCGTACTCTTTATGTATCCTAAGCTTGGATATGGATCTATTATTTGGCGTCCATATGAAAATGTGTACAAGTCGCAGTTGGAGCTAGTATACATATACTTCTGTTTCATAAATATTTAATGTTGTGTTACCTGTTATAATCAGTGCTGTGGAGTCGGAGTCGGAGGTTTTTGGCCGGAGTTAGAGTCGTCGTGGGGTTTTGGCCGGAGTCGAACTCGTCGTCGAATTTTTTTAATGTTTGATATTTTTATTTTGGCATACAATGTGTCAAATTTGGCTATTGGCCGAATTGGTTGGTTGATATACACATAATTGAATACTCATAAATAGTAAAGGTAGGAAAAAAACGTGACGAAATTAAACTTTTTTTAGTCGGAGTCGTGTTTTTGGTCAATATTGGAGTCGGGATGTGTTTTTGGTAAATGCTGGAGCCGGAGTCGTAATTTTTTTTAACGACTCCACAGCCCTGGTTATAATTGTCAAATGCATAGCGCATTGGCGTCAGCTGTAATCGCATGTATTGTATTTTTCTTTTTTTCCAATAAATAAATTAATAAAAAAAAAATTGATACTGATACAAAAATAAAAATAATCAAATTAATATGAACCTCATCATTTTTGGATTGTTAATTTTATTAATTATGGTAATAAAAAAATGGAGATATTTACGAATTTAAGATTTATATTTGTAAGTATGGTATCGTTTTAAATGTATTTTTTAAAAAATGGTTCTAAACAAAAGTGAAATTAATTCTTGAACGGTTTTTTGTGAATTTTAATGGTTTGATTGATTAATTAAATAACCTTACTCATTTATATCGGTCATTTACACATGCGGATAAAAGTAGTGTGAAAATAAAAGTACAACACTGTTTACATCACTTCAGAATGAATTGATTTTTTTTTAATTTCGTATATTTTATTGATTGAGTAGGCATTTACTTGGTAGAACTCCATTATATATACATTGCTATTTTACTTACCGTATTCGAATATTTTCTTTCGGCAAAATAATAATTTAATAGAGTGCAGATAAAGCATACAAAATACGACATAGTAAATTGAGCAATTTATCATCTCGTGGACTTATTTTCGACTTTCAAAAATATTTAAAACAACACAGAAGTGGTCTCGATCCTTCACTGTCACCCTTCGTGAACATACCATTACGAGAATTGTTTGTTGCCAGAGCTATTATTGGCGGTTAAAAATCTTTAACCAATTACGAAAGCAGACTTATTTTTACACAAAATAATTAATATTTTTTAGCAATCTCATTTTTTACCCTAAAAACAATTCTTGTAGCAATATTCTACGAAGTAAATGCTAGTTAAATAAAGTAATATTTTTTTTTATATTGATGATGTTGCTCTTTTGATAAGCTCAAAAATAATTAATGAATGCCTCTCTTCGTCAAGGCATCTTAGATCTTTAGTTCTAAGCAGAAGATGGTATACGTGACCGTGCTAGGAAGCGAGCCCAAGATATCCCTATTCATAAAACGAGTTCTTACCGCATACGGTTGAATCCAACATTTTAAACAAAGCATTTGCAATTTTCTTTTTTACAATACATATACAAACTTTCAATCGATTAACCTGTAGTGCGTGAAACATTCCTACGTACATATAGGTATGTGCATTCATATTTCTTTGAAAAGCAGAATAAGCACATGGTTAAAAACTCGTTCTAGTGCTATTCCAGCTTCCAAAACACTTTTTGGTGGTAAGGCATGAAAACAATTAAGACGCATTGTTATACTTCGCTTATCGTGACTAGGGTTTCCAATCCCGAGCTAAAGTTTTTATCCCGGGATAAATATTCTAAATTCCGGGACTGGTCCAAGAATTTAGAATATTTTTATATTCATATTTATTATATTATATATAAACCGTGTTAATGTATCATTAGATATAGTTAGAAATAATTGATGTCACTATCTTTTTATGAATATTATATTACAGTTGTTTATCCATTACTGAAGAGCGAACATAATCGATTTAAATAAAACGTACGAGATTATCGGTCTCCGTTCGAATGCGAAGTTTAAAAAAAAAATACATTGTTAAAATGAGGACACATTAATAATGAAAATAAATAACGCTTTTATTGATGACAAATCAATCTCGAAAAAATCGGGACTATGTTTTCTAATTCCGGGATCCCGGGACTGGAAACCCTAATCGTGACCTCTTTCGACTGAAACTTCAGTTGGTAATGCTCGCGATGAGGGAACCGGTCCCTCAATAAATATTCATAATTCATAAGCTCAGAGATAAGACGACTAAAGATAATTAGGAAAATTATTAGATCTATTAGATTCTAAAATATCTACAGTGTAACTGAAAATAACATAGACTTCTATTTTTTAACTTATGTAGTTGGTCAATAGTACCGTGTGAGTAATAACATACTAATTAAGGATTTCGACTGAGGGTGCTTGATGGAATTTCAATATCAAATTTTAATTTGTACTTTTCCATGAGTTTTGTCGCTAACGACCCGGTTTTTGCCTTTCGGCATCTTCATGCATTTCAAGAACACGGATGCCTGATGATGCCGAAAGGTGAAACCCGGGTAGTTAGCGACAAATCTCATGGAAAATTACAAAATTCAAATATAATAAAAAACTAATGTTTGTGCCTGTAATGCAACAATAGTCTGGGCTGGTAGCACAAAATCTAACAGCAATTAAAAAATAATGAAGCAAAAGAATCGACTGCAACCCGCACGGCCGGAACCAAAGACACCGAATCCTTCTTAATTAAAATCCGCAGTCTGGATTTCTGCCTGCATTTTCGTTTTCATGTAGGTACAGTCTGTGTACAAGAAAACGCAAGCCAAAAAACAAAATCTCAGTAGCATTATAAAACCACGTGCTAATTCAACAATATGAGGTATAAACATAGAAGAATTCATAATAGAAAAACACAATATAAGTAAACAAATGGTTAGTAAAAATAATAACACATTTGTAGTACTTATTCCACATAAATTTGGATCAGGAGCTGATAATGCTCGCCATGAGTGAAACCGGTCCTGATCCAATAAGTTTTATTTGGAATAAGTACTAACTTTTTATTTTTATTACAATGCCATTCCGCCAATTTTTAACAGTGAACACTAGAATTAAAAGTGACCAATGGTCAATATTGCAGGACACTTATTAGTGAGATCTCAAATTCGATAGACACATATGCATTGATTTTTGAATTTGTGATTTAAAAGCATAATGTATATTTACTTCATATTATCTCAGGAGGTAATTTTCAAAACTGGTCAATTCCAAAATGATTTTTTTTAACTGCCTATTTTAGATTAAACTTTTGAGACCTTTTTTATTGACATGGAAAAGTTTGCATTTTTGTACATTATCTGTAATTCTTTAATTTATAGCATATTTTAAAAATACTGCTAGTAAACACAAACTTATGAGGAAAATGAAAAAGTAATGAAAATATCTCAGTTTTTCAACAACTGGATCTGATCTACACTATAAAAAAATAGTTAGGTCTTTCTAGAGCGGTTAGCTAGCTTCTAGCTTTTTCTAGCTGATTGAAGACGACATTGTTGTAAATACTTACACAATACGTGGAATATAAGTTATTTAAAAGTTTATATTAATATAAACTTCCACAAAGTTACCGTCGAATACATCGAAATTATTGTAAAATATTTTCATCTACTAGTCCAAGTGTATGTATATCTATTAGTCAAAGTATAAATTTACTAGGCAAAGTATATGTTTTTAAGCTTATGTATACAGTGAAACTGTATTCTCAGTGAAAATATATTCTTTTCCAAGCTGTCATTGAAATTAAATTTGACCACCCTATCTTCAGCCCTATGTTTGCCTGTGTTTTTTTTTGATTCTCTTTTTATGAAAGGGACTACTTGCTGATTTTGTTTCATTGAAGCAAAAAAAGATTTAAGGCCGGAAAATCATCGACTTGGGCCAATAATTTCCCTGATCGTGACCAGTAAAATCATGTTGTCATACAAATCCATTACTTGATACATTTTCACTGAGAATACAGTTTCACTGTAACATATACATTTACTGTGTGACTTTTAAGTTTCAATTAATATATGCTAACACATGGAGTATAATTGGCGATCCCAATTTCCCGGATTGCATCCTCAATCATCACGTTCGCGCCGGCCGACGAGTGCACCTCGCAATAAACTTTGGTACCCAAGACGAATTTAAGCCATCAAGAGCTGGCTTTGCTAGACCAAAACAAATGGGCCCCCCTCGACCGGCATACTTGCCTACCCGTCGCGCCACACTCGAACGTGGGGTGGCGCAGGGACCAAAAACGAAGAAGCCTGTATCTGGTTTTGATGTAAGAATATACGAGATTAAAATTTTACGAAAATTAATGACATTTGACTATCACAATTAGGGCACAACTAAAAATGAATTCTTTGGCAACTATTGGTGTAAAAATTAAAACCAGCAGTTTTCTTTCCAATAACGCTTGTTGCATAATTTATTACCAGGGATGTGGAGTCGTTAAATTAATCACGACTCTAACTCCAGCATTTACCAAAAACACAACTCAGACCAAAAATGTTTAATTTCATCAAGTTTTTTCCAACATTTTTCATTAATGTGTATTCAATTAAATATCAACCAACTCACTGTGCCAAAAGCCAAATTTTACATATTATATGCATAAATAAAAAGTTAAAAATTTTAAAAAAATCCGACTTCGAGTACGACTCCGGCCAAAACGCCGCGACGACTCCGACTCCGGCCAAAAAACTCTGACGCCACAGCCTTGCTTAGTACTAATGCAAACGGTTTTCCATGGCCGCTTTCCACAACGATATCTCAAGTACCTACTTTGTGACACATCTTTGTTTGCGGAGTTCATATAATAACCAAGTCATCGTCAGGGTTTAATGCTCGCTATGGGCGAAACCGGTCCTGATCTAATAAATTTAATGTGTTTTAAGTACTAAAATAGTTTTATTATAATAACCAAGTGATTATCAAGCACTCGTAAGCAATTACTTAAAATGGATAACATGATTTTTTTTATAATCTTCCTAATAAGAAACTAGTATTATATAATATATGAATTATTCGCTCAGAAAGTGCCTAGTTACACAGGAGATTTAAAGTAACGTAAATATATGAAAATGGATTTTTCAAACACAAGCATCGATATTATGCGTAAATGAAAAGTATTAATTTTTCACAAAATATTTAAGGGTCAAATAATTTCTACGTTAGACATTATCAACCCTGTTGCAATACCTGTAAAAACGCCTTCCCATTAACCTGTCTGCCTCGTTTGGGCATAGACTGTCATAGAAGTACGTTTTTGGGTATTCTTGCCAAATAATCTAGATTCTGGAAGTTTTGTAAAACACTTCTCACGCGAGCCATCTACCATTTTAAAATGATATGACATACTTAAAATTAATATGTCACAGAAGGTATTACGTCGGATATACTACATTAAGTACCACTCGGTAATAAATACTTGTTTCTTTATCAATGTATGTATGGATTAAATATACAAATAACAAATTGAACAAGATTTTTTCGTACCTATAAAACTTTTATACGGCGGACATTTTTTATATTGACTAAATTCAAAAGCCGTAAGTGTTGAACAATATTCAGCGTCTGATGAGTAATCATTTACGGATCAACAATTCTTTTACAGTGATTCTGATTTTTTTCAAAGATGAATTTACAAGAAAACATATTACGAAATATGAAAAAAAATAATATACCGGTTGTATGCCAGAAACGTATATTTACGGTTTACGATTCCGTGAGCGCAGTGCCAGCCATAGAAAATGCGCGTATATAATATATAGACGGTCCACTTATACACATAGCGACTTCTCTTATAATCACAGTTGACATGACATATTTTTGTAATATAATCATTATAATATCGATTTAAAAAAACTAACATGTATTACCGAAATCCGTCGTTATTTTTTCAAAAAAAATCGTGGCTCTTAGTGTAATAACCGTTCTAATATCTACCGGCATATAATGGGTTAATGATCCATTTTTTATATATTGAATTATATTATTAATCAAATTTGAATACCGCCCTTCGACAGTTTCAGAAAAGTACAATCAGTAAAGTATACTGATTTTCTCTCTCTGTTCCATATTCCTTACACCTAATAGACAATGTAACTGGCGTCGGTTACTGGGTAGAAATACCAATTTATTCTAGTAAGTGCCCAGTTGAGACAATTTATTAAATTTTCTTTTCAATCGATTTTGATTTTTGAATGGATGTATGTAATTTTTCGTTGTGTTGTTCTCGACTGATTCATTATTTATCATCGAGTTTATCTCGTATGACTTTCACAGTTAAAAATATTTTTGTCGCATTGGAATTAGCTGCAATGCCAAATATTTTTTGAATATTCTTTAAAATCATCAGACTTACTATCGCTTCATTACAAAAGCAACCTTTCCGTTATGAAGTTTGATGATGCATCTGAAAGAGGTGAGACATGTGTCTTTAATAATAACCCAATAATACGTTCTAACTATTAGTTCTGACGAAGGCGTAAGCCGAAATAGCTATCAACAAATATATAAAATAATTTATGTAGAACTAAAATACATTGTTATTTTTCTTTCCGTATTATAATGGAGTTCTACCAAGTAAATGCCTACTCAATCAATAATAACCCAATACGTGGAATAATTTATAAATAAAAGTTATTTTTAATTTTATAATAAAAATTGGAGAAACTTAATGGTTTGGTTGAGATAAGTCTAAATGCGAGGCAACATGTATTGAAAATTGAAAGCGGACACAGATAAGACTTCGCAAATTGAAGCCAGGCTTCGTTACTAGTCTTTATCGTACAGACTGTTCGAGTTGAGCGTTAATCAAAAATGCACGAGCCCATCTTCATCGCAAAATGGTCATCGAGCTGCCACTGTGAGCCAGGACCCACCTTTCCCAGGGTATCGCGAAGCAAAGAGACCAAAACAAACCCCACCTCCATCATTCAACCCGTACACCGACACTAACCAACCTCCTTCGAAGCCCCCAAACTGCCCGAATCAACCCGATCTGCCCGGATCGCCCCAAACCGCTACATTCGCCCGGTCCTATAACCCTACTTTCCTCCCAGTCGAGCGTTTACGACTTCTGGTTGAACGGATCACTGGGGAGATGGGGACTGAATTTACGGGACGGGGCGGGTGAATTAGGTGGTGGAAGGTGAAGGAAATAAAGATGAATCGGAAAAAATGCAGGGCTGCACTTGGTAATTATAAGATTTGGCACTCATTCAACAACAAAAAATATGATTGCCTCAGTGAGCGAATTTAAAATTATAATTTCAACTAAATGGAATCTTTTGACGAAATTCGAAGTATTGTTAGTATCTTAATTATCCCTTGTTGTCTGGATGGTTACACTTAAGCCCTTTAGAATTGGTCCTAGATATACACATAGAGACATTTATCGTTTTTACTTGAAAACCTTTTGATTTTAACGTATTTTTACGAGAAAAATATTTTCACCACATTCAGTATTCGTAAGGGGTTCTCTTATTAAGCCCACCCCCTCTACCCTCCTCCTCATTGTTACAGTAATTATAATCGATGGAAAGATATAAAAAGATTTTACCTGTACCCGCGCTAGTAATAAAAATAAACAGAAAACTGAGAGCCCGCTTTGCAGACGTTCTGGTCGACCGAAACAATTTAATAAATTCATGCTTTTTTTTATTATATTTTTTCTTTTATTTACTCATGTCAATGATGATCAAAGTGCCACTTTTTGATATTGAATGCAGGTGAATGAATAATTATCAAAATTTCTTACATTTTTTTTATTTTGATAACTGTGACCGACAGTAAGCCATCTTCCAAAGGAAGTACAGGAAGTTGTATGCAATTTATTTCAGTTAAATACCTCATACGAAAAGTAAAAATAGTTTCACACAAAAGGAACAAAACAAACAAAAACAAACTTTTCCCAAATCTTACAGAATATCGATCAAACATCAAATCGTGCGACGCACTGATTTCCTATTTTCAAAAAAAAACCAAAACACTCATTTGCCGCCATCCCTCTCTGGCGCACCGCGCAATGTGTCACTTTCTCGCTCTTACTTTTCACGTGTCCCCCTCGCCGGCGCTAAGCTCAAGTGAGGTGTGAGTGAAATGCAAGACACCCAGACGGCGAGTATCGATCGTCCCGGACCTACGATACTGCCCCACTACCATCCTTGTCTGGCGCAGAATGCACTTCACGACTACCTACTCGTAGACATATTTTAGTCGCACGCTATCGCATTTCGGGCTTACGGGCTCTTATATACTCGGCCGGCCCTGGAACTGCGAAATAATTAGTAAAACTCAGAAATTAACTGACTCGATTGCTTGAAGAGCCTGTGTCACTTTTTCCATGTCCTAAAATGACGATTGGAGATAAGCGATGTTCTGACACTAGGTTATTCAATGCTTTGCACGGAATCGTTTGAAACTAATCTCTACCAACTTAACCCGTTGAGTGATTTAAAAAATGTGCTCATTTTCTGTTAATACCTGGTGACTTACTCTACAAGAAAACAATTCTAAAGCCAGCATGGTACATTTTACACTTTGGCGACACGATACTCAGAGCAAGTTAATCTCAATTCTGTTTGATGTTTTTGATTACACACGGCTATTTCTTTTCAAAGACAGTTAGTTCATGTCATAAAACACTTCTGAACACTAGTTTGTAAATTTTGTCACAGGGTAATACTGTGTCCTTTAGAAAATAAAGGTTAAGGCCGACATCATAATAAATTGTCATATGTAGAAATAAATTTGAGCTGTAAGTGATTATAAATAAATGTGTTACATACATGTCATACTCGTTTTAGGAAAATGTAGATTATCTCACGTACTCTTGTGTGTTTTTGTATTGAATATATTTGCTGTTATCTTTTTTAGTTTATTCATAATACCACTTTTCTTTTGCGTTACGTTTTTTGGCATTTGATATTTTGAAGATAAGTTTGTTCATAATAAACTTTAAAAAAAAACACTAAAATATTGGTTGTATCAGTTGAGTTAAGTTCAATATAAATTACAATAGTAATTTAACTTTAAGTCGTGCCGTATGTTTACAATCGACATACTATACCCGCATGGGGTGGTCGACTGTACACCGAACTTCGGGATAGAAGTGTCCTATAGCACGCTGCCTCACGGACACTACCGAAACATCGCGAAGGGGTGTACCCTCCCTAGTCATTTATCCTTCCGAACGCCACCCTCCCTTAAAAACCACCCTCTCCGTGTTATTTCGTAGACACAGATATCGGGCGACTGGTAAAAGATGAGTCAACCCAAACATACCTTTCATGAAAATATTTTTGCCAGAAATAAATGACCTGCACTAAACATTTAATAGTGTTATTCAACAGTGACTATTGCATCGATGACTGATTAGCATTAGAGATATTCATCCTTTTTCTACAAAAGAAACAAAACGGATCCTTTTATTGCGGACGCAATCGTTATACATTTTTTAAAGTGTCCGATTATTTGTTTTAAACATAGCATACTGAAAGCTTAACGCTTTTTCATTAAGTACATCGAATTTATTTTAGACACTTTCAATTTCTAACTGATAAGTTGAGCCCTGAAATGAATAATAATAGATTAAAATTGTGCATAAAGCTGTTTGGATCACAGGCCATTTCAGAAAGTGCATATAAAAAATCTCAAGGCTCTTTTTCGCAAGAAAAAGGTAGTCTTTATTTTATTATTTATCTCAGCTAATATTAAAAGTTTTGTGTTAATTTTGATGTAATATCATTTTATGAAGAATGGTGTCACAAGTTATTGTTTTAAATCAGTTGTACAAGCATATAAATGAAGAAAAAAACGAATGCCGTCAAATCGTACTAAAAAAACTGAATCTGAGATTCTTCGCATATATTTACGATGCCGATAGCTCGGCCTCGTGGGATTCAAATGGTTTAACTCGAGAAACGCTAAGGTCAGTAATTTTTGAACCATGTTCGTTACCGATATTGTGTACGTTGAGTTTTTAAAGAACTAATCAAAATGTGTTCATAGAGTAATCATAATTACTGTCAAATGAATCATTCAAACTCCATTCTCAGAAAGGATAAGAATCGAAAGAATGGATTATTTCATACTATCTATTTAGGTTAGATGTTTGAAGAGATGGAATACACAATATGTAGATATCGTTTGAATACATATTAATACAAAAATTTACACAATAACTATACAAATATCTATTTAGAGACATCATTGCCATGGCGATTAGCGTAATGTTAAATAACATGTAAATATAAATACAAATTATTAAACCCACATGACAGTATATGTATTATATATTGAAACACAAGGGATTGTGTTAGTTAGAATATTTTGATTTATAATAGTTATATTTTTCTAGATAGTTTAACTTTTTCCAATTCATCGCTCAGCTCTCTTTTTCTTTGGTTATTATACATCTATTTTCGTAGTGTGAAGTATGTAGATAGTATGGCATAGAGTTGAATGAAGCTTAAGACGTTGGCACCGACAAAAAGGAAATCTCCGTGACATATTTTAAGGGCATTTGTTTACAAACAGAAAGGTAGATATTTGTATTATTATGTTAATACAGATTTCTTCTCGGGGAAAATATTACTGAAATATAATTTATAAGAAAGAGGCAGCGAAACAACTCAAGAATAAAGAAATAGAAGAAAATGGAAATTTAGTATTTTTGTATGTCATCGATAAATATACACCCGATCGTCTTTTTGTACGGGGTACACGTCCCATAGACTACCGTGCTAAAAAAAACGGTTGATTGGTTCCATTATTTAAAATCATCTCGAAATACAAAATTCTTGAACTGAAAAATAATTCGATTTTTTTTATTAATTATCATTAAAATCATACAATAAAACGAATAATATATGTACATAGTTTTTTATTTAAATTTAATTTAATTTTAAAATTTTTGCATGGACAAATAAAAAATCGTTCTATTTCTAAATACATAACGGAGAGATATTTTCGGGTGTATCTTGAATATATAGGTTAGTACAGCGCAATGTTTTGATAAATATACGTATTTTTATTCGTTTGATTTTTGTTAAAGCAAAAAAATCAGTGTAAAAAAAAATTAAAAATAGTCGGTATTTTTTTAAGCCGTGCAAAAAAAGGATCATGTGTATATTGATGACAGAATTCTCATTACCGAGACGATATAATTCCACGAGGACACGAGTGAGTTGGGATCTTTTTATGATCATATCAGAATTTACACGATTGCATTCCTTACCGATTG
Source organism: Himalopsyche kuldschensis (assembly GCA_028554975.1). Classification (NCBI taxonomy): domain Eukaryota; kingdom Metazoa; phylum Arthropoda; class Insecta; order Trichoptera; family Rhyacophilidae; genus Himalopsyche; species Himalopsyche kuldschensis. The sequence goes on along the minus strand of JAHFWI010000016.1, from coordinate 3,327,375 downwards.
CCATTTTTTTAACCCTTTCCTGGCATCCAGTTCTTACTTAATCGAGTAGATTTATTTATCAGCCGCATATTCATCACCTGCACCATATATTAATATTTTATAGAATACCAGATAGAATTTTGAGCGATGAATTTATTTCACATAAAATAATTTTTAGTTTATAGCTTTTGCAATGCAATCGTGTTCATGTATGCATCAAAAATGTCAACGAAATCTACAGATGTAACGATTTAAACACTTGTCTGAATTTACGCGTTTTCGTGCAAACTATGCTTATAAATGTTAAGTATCATCATTGACAAGCAGTTTCTACAGTTGGGGTGTAATGACAATCACCACAAAAGAAAGTCATTCTAACTTTTCTTTACTGAGGTTTTAAAATCACCCTAAATTATCAAATAATGATTTGCTTAAAATGATTATTGTTTTGGGAAAAGATAATGTTGTTAATAAATACTTCCGTTGGATTCCGCGGTTACTTTGTAAAAGTTCATTTTAGTATAAAATTTAAATTATCTATGAATATTCCACGTAGAGAGTGACTAATAGTGGCACGTGTTTCGCCTCTTTCAGAGGCATCATCAGACTAGAGTTAATTTTGATGTTTCAAAAATTATGCCTGACGATGCCCCTGAAAGTGCCGAAAGACGTGTCACTTATACTCACAAAATACGTGGAATAATCAAAGTTTTTGTTTATTCTTATTAGGAAGTGTTTATGAAAATAAGTAAAATACATATTTCAGTTTAAAGTTGTCAAGTACAAATTTTTGGTGTAATGTTTTACTATTCAATAAGACAGAAAACTGTTTTGCAATTATTCCATATAGCATAAAATGAGGGAAAATAGATGGAATTATATTTTTTACCAAAGATTACTATTAACATTTTTATGATTAATAATTTATTTGAATTTGTATTAAATTAAGAGGATACTAGAACCAAATTATTCAACAATACGTTCGATTGTGTTATATTTTCTCGTTTTATTTGCATAAATATTATACCTTTTTAGTTGTTCACTGTCAATACTTGGTGGAATAGCATTATAATAAAAATAATAAAACATTTTTAGTACTTATTCCACGATTATTCATACTTCATTCATTCATACACTATTTCGTTGTATTTCTGATCAGTTGAAAATGATCGCCATGAGCGAAACCGGTGCTGATCCAAAAAAAAATATGTGGAATAAGTACTAAAAATGTTTTATTATTATTAAATACTAGTATTCGAACCCGGCTTCGCTCGGACCAGTTTGGGGTTATGTTCACCTCGGCGCGTAAATTCAGACGGGCCAAGTTGAAACAATTTTTTTCAAAATTCAAAAGTCTAGGTCAATTAAAATGGAATTCAATTGAACATTTCAGACTGGCATTGACATTCACAGCCCCTTTCATATATTAATTCCATTAAAATGTCCAAATTCAAGGAAAAAATCTAATTTGCTGTCAAAGAAATGTCAAATAATACCTTCACGTAAATAAAAACATTATTGTATTAATAAAAGCCGGGAAAAGTTCAGTAGAAGACTAATTAATTACATTTTGACTAAATGTCTTCGCCGATAAAAAAATCAAACATATTTTCTTTCATCTTCGTTTTTATGGCAACTTAATGACCAACAATGCAAAAGGGAATTACAGACCCACAGACGTACATACGCCGTTTCGGTTTTATATATGTACTACTCGATACTCGAGTAATTGGAGTCTCTACACACGCATTGATAACGAAACAAATTTACCGTCGAAACTTTCGCGAGCGAAATCAATTCGTTTGTTTTGAACTTGCAACAACAATGCAAAAGGGAATTACAGACATACATCCCCCGTTTCGGTTTTATATATAAGATTATACCGTTGCACAATACATCGAAAGTGTTCACATTGATACAGATGAGATATCTATTATGTTTAAAAAATACATATATTATGTATTACAACCGTTCATAGTGCGTTACATAAATAAATTTGATCTTAGGTATTAACTGAGTACACAAAACAGTCGTAATATGAGACACTTCATGAGACAAGAACGAAGGAGCCTTTCGTAAAATGAAAAACACTCACATAATGCACGAACATCAGGAAACCCCACCTTCCCCGATATAATGGCTACATAACTAAAATTTTCCTTATTAGATAGAGGTGAGTGATAATTTAGCTTAATTTTCTTCGTTGGTGAAGGTAAGTACTGGGTGAACCAAGGAAGGAAAGTTAAATTTACAGAAATAATTTTCAAGATCTATAACGCTATTTTTAAATACCAAGTAAACGTTAGATGGTACCATTGATTGAAAATTACTTTCGAAACTACTGCAGCATCCAGAAATGACAATATCTTATATATAAAACCGAAACGGCGTATGTTTGTATGTGGGTCTGTAATTCCCTTTTGCATTGTTGTTGCAAGTTGCCATAAAAACGAATATGAAAGAAAATATGTTTGAATTTTTATCGGCGAAGACATTCAGTCAAAATGTAATAAATTAGTCTTCTACAGAACTTTTCCCGGCTTTTATTATTAATAATAATGTTTATTATTTACGTGAAGGTATTATTTGACATTTCTTTGACATCAAATTAGATTTTTTCCTTGAATTTTGACATTTTAATGGGCGAGATCATCAAATTAAATAAAGTTTGTGATTTTATTTTAACTCTATTTTGGATGCTAGATTTTGTGATATAATTATGTCGAATGATATAAAATTAAATAATAATTGGTCGCTTAGTCCGAGCGGCGCCGGGTAGCAATACTAGTAATAAAATATATTAAATTTACAGATTGATTCACTTTTGAGTTGAAACACTTATGTAGATAAAATTTATAGATATATTTTTTAAAGAAGCTGCACCAGAAGTGCTACCTACTAAGTGGGAAAATTCAGGAAACTTAAACAGTAATTAGTTTATTAAAAAACAATTAAGCATTTTTTGTACTTATTTCAAAATTTATTTATTAAGATAAGGGCCGGTTCCGCTCATCGCAACCATTTTAAACTGATAATAATATACATCAATACAGATATATTTATACAAAACAGTTGAAAATGTTAGCACAAAGCGAAACCGGTCCTGATCTTAACCAGTTGATTGTAGAATAAATTCATTTTTTTTTAATATCTTTAAATAAAATGCCCTACCACCAATTGACAGTGAATAATGGCTTTAAATAACAGATTCATAAAATAACTAGCCATTTCTGATAGAGCTCTTAAACTCTTAAAAATGCATTAAAATAGGCCACCTTCAACAATAGTTCAGACGCTCAACTTGGCCATTTAGACCAGGAAATGATTAAAAAATTTGTTTAAGAATGGAAAAGTTGTCATTCTTTGTGCTTCTTCTTCGTTTTTTTATAAAGCTATAGTGAGTAGGCTTTTGTATTTATTCCGTACTCACAGGTTTAGATTAGGAGAAAATGGGAATAAATATTCATTATAAGAATCGATTGCTTCTAACACAACCGATTAATGTTAACCATTATGTGCGTTTGAGTGCTGATTTTTCAAGGGAACTATCAATTTTTATATATATTGAAACATTGCAATGAGATTATACTCTTTTTTTCAGTTCTCTTAAAATTAATGCTGAACACCACTAATACATTTTGCAAGCTTTTCTTGTGAAATCAGCACGTAGAAATTAAAAGAGGGAATTGTTACAGATATGAAATGTACATTCAATGAAAAGCATTATTATTATCAAAACTCAGATGCGACAAAAACTGCTAAACGCTCACATCTTCTCGCGCACCCTAACAAAGCGGATGTATAAAACTATCCGCGAAAACTCGATTAGGTTTGTTTAAGAAAAGAGAAAAGTTTTTCTGTACTTTTTTGGGGCAGCGCAACCTTCCTCAAGAAGAAAGGAAAACGAATGCGCATGCGTGTTACAAAACGCATCTGCACACAGATGCAATTATCGCACACAGCCACGCGAGCGGGATACCTACGCAAACATACACCAGCACGCGAGGAAATTCGAAGCAGGACAAAGAAAACCGCAGAAGTGCACTGGGAAAGGGACGAGCCACGTTTTCAAGCTTAACACATTAGCTACCATCAAAATTAGCACGGACGGGCGTATTTCATGATCTTAGCTGTGTATTATGAAATAGATTAAAAAATACATGATATTTATTCTACAAAGATATTGCATCAACATTGTATATTTTTGTAAGCCACATTTTCTTCTAATGAATCATATGAGAATGAATTATATTAACTTACTTGTGGCCTCTTTGCTGAAACAATCAGTTAATGGAGTCAAATCTGAACGATTTAGCCATTGCACCTGCATTTGGTTCAAAGCCAACACCTGTCCCGGCAAAACTGCACAGTCATTATTAGCTACACCGTAATGTGAGAAAACGGTCTCGGTATCTATCAAAATATAAGAGATACGTATGTATATCAATCTATCTTTTATATCTAATATATAAAAATCAATATTTGTTTGTTTGTTTTTTCGCACCCTATGCCCTGCCATACCGTTCATCCGATCGCAATGAAACTTTGACAAAAATTTTGCTTGCACTTGCGCGAAACATAGCCATAGTAAAATCAACTTATAGTAGGTCTTTTATATAAAAATCAATGTTTTTTCATATTTTATGCTCTGTCATACCGTTCATTTTGACAACTTATTGTTGCACTTGCGCAAAGGTATTAGGCATAGTACAATTAACTTTCAGTAGGTGGCGCGTGTGTCGACCTATAGTATAGACGATCGGCTAAGACGAAGAGCAAACGTCAAACGGTAAATGTCATCTATACCGATCAGTGTTAGTGAAACTAAATCGAAATTATTTATTTAAAATATTGTGCATCTAAAAGCACTTCAATAAACACAAACACTTTCTTTCTTTTTAGTGGCATTGCAACGCTTTTCGGGTACCGGCTAGTAATATATAAAATACATATATCTAAGAAGACGACACAATCAAATGAATTATAATAAAATGATGTACATAATACCTTTGAGTGGGTTCTTTTGCATGGTGACTGAATTATACCTAGTTATTATTAATTAATACTCTTGATCTCATGGTGTTAGTGGCGTGGACTGAAATTGGAGGGGGCGGACAGGTGGCGCAAGTGCACTCGATGGGACGGGGTTGATGGAGGCGGTGGCGACCTCGCTTCTAATGGCGATGTCAAAGGTTGAGACCATCTTTGTTGGAGCTTCTCGTCTTGCCCGCCTTGCACAGCGCCAATTTCGAATTGATGAGAAAATCCTTTGGGGCGTTTACAAACGCGGAGTGATTACCATCAGTAAGTGCATACCAAATGATATATGTATGTATTTAATGAATTTCCACAGAAATATCAACACGTATATACAAACATACAATTTTTTGTACACATGCGTTAACCGTTTATTTTATTCCGATGCTATCATATCATTGATACAACTAACAATCTTTCATTAAAATAAACCTTCATTTTTTTAGAAGCACATTGACTGTCCCAAATAATCAAAAAGACTTAAGACCCTTTATTAATAAAAACAGCTTATTTTCCAAGATCTAAGAATTGGGTCAAATGTGTGTGATAAATATAGTACGGCATCAGATAAATATAACATTTTAAGTTTTTTATTCGATGGTAAAGTTAAATATATCTAATATTATGTCTGAAAGTTGTGTAATAAGCTCCATATTTTAAGGCACGGGTTCCCAACCCATGGAACGAGATATCTGTGGGGTCGCCAATTAATACTCATATTTACATTAAATAGCCGCAGAAGCTGTATTGAGTAATAAAAATGGATACCGCATTTAGTATTAACATAATGTAATGGACTATAAAACTGCCACTTTTATAAAATAACTTCATTCAACTTGGCAAAACTTTTCCACTTTTAAAACCTGCAGGTTTATGTTACATTCAAATCAAATAGCGTATATTATTAAATATGAAAATAAAACAAGAAACATTTTTAAATATAACATTGTACCCGTAGCTACTCAAACGTTGCGGTATAAAGGGTTTTGAAACCTTTATATTTTTCTGTGACTCTTTTAAAAATAAATTAATTCTCATTGTTTTGAAAAATCAATACTTTTTCATATTGTCTTAAAATAAGACGATTTTCACACGTTGAAAAAGAGTGTTATTTCAAGTATTTGTGTTCTACAAATATTATTTTGTGTATACTGCCGTTCCAAGGAAGAATTTCTGAAATTGAGTAAAAAATGCCATTTGCAAAATATTTTTGAAAGTTTTTCACAAGAAGTGCTCGCTTTTATGGCAGTATAATAACTAAAATACTCTGTACATAAAATAGAATATTTGCTACGAATTTTTTGAAAAAAGAGCCGCAACTCTTAGCAAATAGGCAATCAATGCAACTAGATATTGCTTATTTACAAAAAAAATAGTTCATTTTCGCATTAACTTTGGCTTTTTATAAATTCTAAATCTTCAAAAAACACACTATATAATTTTGGTACTGTCTGTTACTGCCTTCTTGCTTGGAACTACAGTTTAATATATAGTGGATAGCTATTTCGGCTAACGCCCTCGACATAACTATTAAGACGACTTTCTTTGATTGGTTGCTTTTAATTATTTCGTTAGATCAGCATGATAAACCATGAAGTAAAATGTTTAAAGCCCTGGTGATTTAGAGAAATATCGGCATTTATTTTGAAGAATCTCTGGATATAAAATTTTCTGCACAACAAATCCGTAAACTCACATAACAGGAATTGAAACGATAATATTATTGCAAATGACGACTTCCTTTGGTGATATAATGACAACCCCTTTTTCCTTTGACCAACCAGGCAATCAAAAGATGTTTAGACTTTATTTAGATAAACGTTCATATTGTGAAACTGACAGGTAATTTTACGATAAAAAATCATAAAATAATTCCTATAGAACATTTTTAGTACTTATTCCACATTAAATTTATTTAATAAGGACTGGTTTCGCTCATGGCGAGCATTATTAACTGTCATCGCCTAATTATGCTTGCCACGAGCGAAACTGGTCCTGATATAATAAATATAATATGAAATATGAAAATGTTTTATTATTTTTGTTTTATCATGGGTTTCATATGGGGAATGAGCAGATATCAGCACGTATGTAGCAACTCCTCCTTAGGCACTCATGGTAACCATTTATTCTGCATGTCACGCCGCGTTAAGACTGTAAAGAGTTGGTGCTGGTTACAAAATTTGAGATGGTATTAAAAGAACATAATTGTTCCATTTATATTTTGCCATTGTTAGCAGATATAGTTAGAAAAAAATGGACTAGCACTTAAATGATCACTAGTAATGCAAACATTAATTTACATTTTAACCATTTCTTCTCCCAATATGAAGCAAATAGCCTATAACGACCGATGTTTTGTATGCGATAACTTCTTGCTACTCGGTTGCTCAATCTCTATTTTGCAAAGAGAGCTGGGATAGAAGCATGTGAATCGCATTATCACATCATAATCGTATGTGTGTAAGGAGATTTCAACCATCACATATAACATTCTATTTTTTTTAAGAGAAATCAATAAAACGTATAAAAAATCAATCTAGGTGGGATTACTTGGACTTGAGCCCGTGAGCACTGCAACCAAAGCCAACGACGTTGACGACTGGACTATAAGATTGGCACTATCAGGAAGCTATGTGATTGTATACTTATTTTAATCAAGATATTCCATTTTGATTTATAGTTTAAACACTTATTTATATATAGTATGATATACTACCGCCAAATTGCCCGATATAAAATACAGTCAAGTACGCTGCCCATCTTACTCACACGCTGAGATGCACAATAAAAAGCCTTGAAATATGGGTCAGGGGTTGCATCCGTGACCCATTTGCCAACTTTGCGAGGGGAGTTTACCCTAAATACATACTGAGTCACCTTTCACCCCCTACCTATGTATAAGTACGTATGTCTGCGCATACTCACGATGTGTATACGAGTGCATTTATATGTGCCAATAACTACCCCTTAGTAGCTTCTCAAATTTTGTGCAGAGGGAGAAAAATACAATTCATGCATTAACTTCTAAAGGGTATTTTCGCAAACGGAATTTCGTTTTTCAACTGGAAAAAAAAGTAACGATATCCAGTATGATTATAAATACAGATTAAGAGCTCAAGCATAAAATTAAAAGATTAAGGTAAAGTACTGTGCATTAGAGGTGTGACAACATAATTGAGAGCGTAGATAAATCCATTATTGAGAGACATGTATTACGAATTAAATATTGACTAATTGCAAAGATTTTCAATTTATCAGCTCAACTGATGTTCAAAATGGTTCAACGCGATTATCGAAACCGATCCCGATCATAATGATCGCAAAAATGAACACAAAACGCTGCAAACTTTTTCGAATGCGAATCCAGTTTTTGTGTGAAATCAAAATAAAAGATTTAACAGAAATCAGCGTTTCTGTTGCACGTTGAAGAATCTACGTTTTGAGTAAATATCAAACTTGTGCCAAGCTTTATGCGCTTAGATGAATTCATATATGTAATGTACATATGAACATTCAAGGTTTGTGTTAGTAAATGCTTGCCTATGAAATGCTCCAATTCAGAGCATAAAAGTTACAGTATCACTTTCGCGGCATTTTATTTTATGGCCTAAATAAAACACAGCTTTCAGCGTTCAAATGAGTGCATTTTGATACTTTAGATACGATATATTCGACGGTAGCTTTGCTTAAATTTTGTTTTGATTTCATAGCTATTTTGAATTTTAGAAATACATTTGGATTTGGCACATAAGTTGTTTTCGCCTTACATTGAACAATATTGATATGAACAGTCATCTGAGATCCCATCCCACGCCATTTAAGAGCCGCCTGCACTTATTGGCCCTCCTGTCGATCGCCACTATAAATTGTACAGCGATTAAGTTTGCTCTGGGTATTGAAAAATACTTCAATACAACAATCCTTCGATTAAATGTCCTTCATTTTGACGCGCTTTTCTTGTGCTAGATTACAATGAGTAGTCCCGCGAGGGTGATTAGCAAATATTTTCATAGCACAGCCCTTAATTCGTTACTCCCTCACAAATAGAAACGTCGAGCGGCGTATAGCAACCATATCTCGTAATACAACTTATTTTAATAGTAAAAATGCTCCATTCGGCCAAATCCAAAAAGAACATTGCTTTAAACAAAGGTGATCAGTTCGGTTGATGTTTTCTGCCTTTTCAAATGCGATATGTTCACGTATCACCTTCCCTCTTACGAAATCGAGTTGCATCTCACAAAAGGTTTAACACCATTGCACTATTCCGCCACTCCAAGCAAAAAGGCAGTAAGTGACTCTGTCAAACTTTTGTGTGACACAATGTGTTTTCATTAAGTTTTAGTACTGAGAATTTATAAAAAACAATTGATGCGAAAATTAGCTAATTTCTTTTGTTAACCATCAGTAAGTAGTTGCATTGATTGCCCCTTTGCTAAGAACGCTAAATTTGCTGCTTTTACTTTTAGCAGATGTCCATTTTTTACAAAAAAAAAATAATATACATATTTTGGTTATTATACTGCTATAAAAGTGAGCACCATATATAGCTTTCAAAAATATTTAGCAAACGGCATTCGTAACTCAATTTAAGCAATTTAACTTTTTAATGTAAATGTACCAGTAGCTGACCGTTTAAGAGAAAATTTCAACAAAAATAACGATTAAGGTTTAGCATTGTACCGAATGATGGCAAAGCAAGTATACTCATATTGGAGCATATGTCTTAATTAATATTATTTAACAAAAATTACGAAAGGGCCTGTTTAAAAAAAGTTGTGTTTAATTATTTAAAGCCATGTTCCTGTTTCAGTAGTTGACCACCTCACATATTGAAAAATCCAGTAGTCGATCATGGTTAATCAGGGGGCTTTATAGTGAACTTTCTTTCGGAGTTGCCTCAGGGCTTTCTGTCACACCACTCTTGATTGAATGAAGTAGCAATAGGTGGTTCAGGAAAAGGGTACACACCATTTCTAGATTGATCACTTAAGAAATTTGAAATAATACACTTTCCTCACTAGGAGTTGTTTTCAAATGGCCACCTTGGCACTCCATTGGCTATATTGTGATGTGTTAGTGGCTCATTCCGACCACAGATGCCTTAACTTGTCTGAACTTTACAATTTAGAGCAATCCCGCATCTGCATTTATTATTTTGGGCCATTTTATTCTCAAAAGGTCAACTACTGGTACTTGGTCAACTACTAGTACATTTACCTTACTGCCTTTTTCTTTGGAAGGGCAGTATCAGCAAAAGTTTTTTTTCTAATCAAATTGTAATATTAGTTGCGAAAGACAAGACATCAGTACAATAATTCAAACATAAAACAATTTACGTAAACATATATTTGTATCTTAATTCCATATCTCATTACAGCGGAATAATAGAACCAAGTGTTGCTCATCAGCACGCACGATGCAAAGGACTTAATTGATTACGTGATTCTTCTGGGTTTGTTCATTCTCCATCGTGCGTTTTACGTAAATTCTTCAATTAAGGCGTATGTCTTGTGACTTAGCTCCTTTGTAAACGGCGTGATTAGAACAAGAAGCTCATTTGGAGTTGTGAATGCAACTGCATAAATTACCTTTAAGCACCAGTGAAGTGCTTAGTACTTTTCTATTAGAAATAAACACAATGGCGATCAGATTTTTTTTATACATTACAGATTTTGCAGAAAGCGAATTTTTTTACTTTAACGCATTGGCTATGGGGGAATTAGAGACACCGTAGCGAATGTGTTAATGTGATACTTTTAACTTTTAACTGTTTGTTGGAAAGGCATTTTTTAAATAAATTAACAATATTTGTTTCTACTTTTACAAATAATTGTATAAATATGAGGATCGGTGTCGCTCATAGCAAACATTTTCAGCTGATTATTATTGAATTAAGTTGAAAATGCTTGTGATACGTGAAACCGGTCCTGGTCTAAATAAAATTACATGAGGAATTAGTACACAAATATTTTTCTATTTATTTAAAATTCAATGCATATTTTTTAATACGGAAAGAAAAATAACAATGTATTTATGTAGAACTAAAATACATTGTTATTTTTCTTTCCGTATTATAATGGAGTTCTACCAAGTAAATGCCTACTCAATCAATACATATTTTTTAATGCAAATTAAAATGGGGGAGTTCAAGCTTAGAAACGAACAATAATCTTAAATTTCTTTGTGCATACTTCGAAATTCATTATTATAACTAACATGAATTCTTAAAATTTTATGACCATCATTTTGTTGGCTAATTTCGACTGTGGATCTAATGTAAATATTCAACGATGTCTATGTCGTCGTATACGAAAATATCGCTTCTTCCAGTAATAATATTTTGAACCTATATTTTTTTATTAATAATTTGTTTCTCTCATATAAGCAGGCCTGTGGAGTCGGAGTTGGAGTCGGAGTCGTGGAGTCGGAGCTTTTTGGCCGGAGTCGGAGTCGTCGCGACATTTTGGCTGGAGTCGTACTCGGAGTCGGAAATTTTGAAAAGTTTGAACTTTTTATTTTTGCATTTAATATGTCAAATTTGGCTTTCGGCCGCATTGATATTTAATTGAATACGCATAAATAGGAAAATTAGGGGAAAAAAGTGACGATATTAAACAACTTTTTTTAGTCGGAGTCGGAGTCGTGTTTTTGGTAAATGCTGGAGTCGGAGTCGGACTTTTTTTACCGACTCCACAGCCCTGCATATAAGTCATACATTTTTATTTTGTTAATTGAATTCGACATAACATCACCCAATTTGTAGAAAATAGTCGCATACGATTTAACATTAGGCTCCAGGCCTCAATAATTTGTAACCTACATACGACCATGGTTATATGTATGTTTGGTTTATATGCCGTATAATAATCAGTTATCAGAAAATGTATTTTTTAACGGTCAGATATCATGGAAACTCCACTGTCGCTGAAGAGTTGATGTATTTCACGGCTTTCTTCAAAGATAACCGACGTCTCTCACGATCTCAATGTGGCACCTTGTAGTAAGGGGCGCCTAAGGGCAACATTGCGCCTGACCCTATCATGCTCATATACCAGACCCAGCTTAAGAAATAAAATGCCAATCACTTTGATTAATCTTTAAGATATTTTACTATCGACGAGAAGAACGTGGAAGTTATCTTTTATTGCTAATATAGTTGTTCATTTTAAAGTCTTATAAAACATATTTTTAGTTTAGCATTTCACAATTTTATTGAATGCCCTGGCGATTTTACGACGTGAAATGTCTGAAAGCAAAAAACCGATATGTCCACATGACAATATAAATCATAAACGACGAGAGTATATTTAAGTCAAATAGTATCAAAAGTAGAACTATCTACATTAAGACTTTTCGAGAAAAACACGATAAACGTTTTGTTGGCTTCTTGACATTCATTGGTATTACTTCAATTTTAATATCAACCATGAAGCCTGAAACTTTAAATTTGTATGATCGGCAGCATCACTTAGAATAACACTGGTCGAAAGTATGATTGACCAAACCATTATACTTTTGTTTACAATGTCGTTAATTTATTGATGCTTTTCGCCAAGAATGAACAGTAAAAACCATTCGCGTGAGCTATGTAAATACTTAAGAAAAAATGGAATATCAAAGGCACGTGTAATGTCTGGATTCGACCCTGTCGTAGAATCGCTATGCATTAATTTTGCAATAAACAATCATTCCCGCAATGATAACCGCAAGACAATTAACTCTCAAATGCATTCAACTTGCTTCTACCGTATCAAACACTGAAAACAATGAGATTGCAGCATCTTCTGGCTTATTTATTACGAATGCGTTTAAAAAAATATTAGGATTAATGATATATTTTTTTTACTCATTTGGCAATATTAACTATCGAGATCTTAGGAGGGATGCAAATCCATCATTCGATTTATCTTAGTGTCGTCTTCTATTGCAGGTTGAAGACCAAATTCGTCTGCCAATCCTGAGCCAATCGTATAAGAATGCCAGAACCTTGAACATCGAACCAAGATTTGTGGCTAAGACAATTTCTGTCTACCTACAATTCTGCTGTTGTCTATTGTTGTATATGCATGCTAAAAATTTCCAATCGAAATAAATAGCAACAGGTAGACCATAGAGATTCTCATAAAGTTTAATTGAATCTACGAAAATAATTATAATGTTCACGCTATTTTCAAATGGATAAAAATAATTTATTCAAATTGCATATTGAGAATAAGACCCTATACTTCATAGGTCATTCGAAATAGATCATTACAATACTTTTCAAGCATAATTCAAATTCAGGCATAAATTTCCAAAACAGTAGACAATTTGCATAAATTAAAAATAATAATGTATTAATTATTGTACTTTCTGGATGATTATTGTACGTATTTAAACAAGTTTTCTACCGTTACAATTCGTACATACTTTGTAACATTAAAAATGGATAACTACTACTCAGAATCGCTTGCGCTTTGGAGTGATTATAGATTAAACAATGAGATAGTGTCGGTTCTTTGATAAAACCGTGTTTTTAAATTATCGAGACACGTACGGCGATGCATAATTTACGCAAATTTGTTAACGATTTCATCTCATTAGCGATGATTTCCGTCTGAAGCGGAGGTTTCCCATAGACGAAAATATGACTCAGTGTCACGCGAAGGAGGTCGAATTTTCACCAGCCAACACCAATTAAAGCAATTAAGATTTTAGATTCAATTTCCTTATAAGATATTGTTTGTTCGAGGTGCAGATATTTATGCAAAACTCATCCGAACCAGTGACGTACAATTCCCAAATGGCTTTCTTGCATACTAAAAAGAGTAAATTAATGAAATATTTTTTCAAAGTTGTCCATATGGACTCTTAATGGATTTCATCTCAACAAAATTTTCACACGAGAACTTCTTGGTGCTCAAATGTTGAACTTTTCTTTTCGAGTAGATTATAATATATAGAAGCATAAGACTAAGAGAGTGCTAGTAGATAACTAATCGATTCTTCTAATTCTTTGTTTTTAAGATTGGGTGGACGTGACGAGGTGTGGACTAGATTGAGACGATACAGACATTCATATCTCCAAACAGAAATCACTCATTCGATTTAAAAAATAATCTGCCCCAACTGGGGTTCAAGCCTATCTGCATCACAATGAAGCCAACGACGTTGACACTCGAGCATGGATCCGATATGAGAAAATATATTATCAAATTTCAATATCACTTACAAAAGAAAACAGAAACAAAAAAGGTTAATTATCATTGTGTTTTTTAATAGCATTAGCAAAACTATAGTATCGTGGTTTTCAAATTTTTATTGAGTTCTACCAAAATTGCGAATGCCGTCAATAGCAATGGCATGATACATCATAAGTATGTAAAAGTTAGTCATATCGAAAAAATCGGAGATTTCGGTTAGAACTTAATGTATTTAATTCAAAACAATTTATAATTGCTAAGTTTAAATCTACATACATATCAAAGCATTATTAAATTTTTTTCAAGCTCGCATTTTTTCAAAATCAAAATACTGTCCACTTCACAGTGAAAGTAATCAACGTTATTTTTAAGTTTCATGCTGAAATAAATGGTGTTATCTTTTCCACCATAATGTATTTCAAATAAAGAACTGTATTTAATTTATTTTGTCAAACGAAGTAAAATTAGACTTATCGTCTTGATAATATTTTCTATAACATGTGGATCTTTTTAAATTTTCGGTCTCTTCTTAGACATGAAAATTATATTAATATATTACAAAAAATATTATTCGCTCTTACAAATTAATTCGTTTGCTCTAACTTCATTGATAAATTCAATATTGTTATGTGACACTCAACTGTCTCCCGGACATATCAGACTGAAAAGTTATTACAAGGAAGTTCCACTATTACTGAATGTTGAACATAACATTTTCTAATTAATTTATGCTGAGCAAACTAAACGCATACACATTAAAACTTTACCGAAGACATACCAACGTAAAATGTAAACATTGCAAATATACATTTTAATGTCGTAAATTTTCTAACATTTTTCAGAGCTATTGCATCGTTTTCACTGTACATACATATATAGATAGAGCAGTGGTTCCCATGTGTGGCCACGGTGGCCGCATGTGGCTCCCAGAGGATTTGGATGCGGCCACCAACATCTTCATAGTAAATATTCAAATAAAATGTGGTTTTACAAGTTAATTTGCCAACTATGAAAATGATATATTTCGTGTGCAATTAATACCAATAGTAAATTGTCAAACATGTTTAGGACAAAGATCAAACACAACAGATTCAAAACAAATTAACGTGAGAACCACTGTACAAGAGACTCCAATTCGATTATCGAATACTCGATACTGGAAACTACTCGTCCATTTTTCAAGTACTCGATACGCGAGTATTGTGAAGAATGCTCGAGTAATACTCGTACTGAACAAAACTAAACTCACACTAAAGTTTGAGTTTACAGATTTACTAATGAAATTAAGTAAGCTTATTTTTTATTTATCATCTATTTATATATACACAAATTTGAATGAATAATATATATTTTGGAACATCTGAAACAACTTTAGTATTTAAAAAATTTACCACTCGATACTTGTTATGTCGAGTTATTGGAGTCTCTAGTTATTCTAGTACATACCCTTAAGATAAGACCAAATTTATCTACCGTCAAATTGAATTTATTTTATGACACAGCACAGCACTGTTAGAAATGCCTCATTATCACGATATATTAGCGTTATATAAACCATCTCAGGAAAGTTTAATAGATCAATTTGATATTCATAAAAAAATATTTCATGCGATTCGGCCGCGATCGAAACGTACATCTAAATATCTTTTCCACACGCCATATTGAAAAAGTTTCAGCGGGAAAGATTCGTATCTGGCCGGGATAAGCAAACCGTAAGTTAATATTAAAGATAATATTGTAACCGGAATAATTGGCGTTGAATATTCATGGCATGGCCATATCATGTCCACGGTTTGGCATTTGAAAAATTACACTTTAATAACCACCTCGAAATTTCTGCTCACACGCTTGATAGTTTGTTGTAAACTCGTTTGTTTCAACCAACATCTATTATTTGCCATTGAATTGTCAAACTTTTATGGAGTATACAACAAATCTTTTGAATTGATTAGTACTAAATTATAATAATTAAATGTGTTTATGTTAGCAAAAATTTTTCTTATCACATTGTTTACGGGGCTTTTTAATTACTATAGTAATATCGCACAAATTTGTGCACACCGTAAACAATAGGTTAATAGGACAGATTGCTCGCCACTGCTTACATTATTTCCAATTAAAGGGTTTAACCTAACCTTACCTGATTGATTGAATATCATTAGTTAATATTTTGTAATGCTAACGTCATTAGTAGTATAATTATTGGTTGGGTTTATTTTGATTCTATAACTCCCTCCTTGCTACACGTAAAAAGGAAAAATCACAAACTCTATTTTGCCTCGGAATGAGGCGAAACACGTGTCACAACACGTAACACAATACGTGGAATAATCTAAGTTATTTTAAATTTTGTATCATTATAATTAAATTTGTCGAAGTTACCGAATTTTCAATGCTTTGGGGCTTTCTACCAACTCAGTTACGCAATCAAAATTTTAAAATCATCTTAAATGATTAAATAAACTACAATTATTTTTTCTACTTGCACATATATTTTATAAAAATCCAGACCGGCTTTTCTGTAGTAGTGTTAATTGTTTCGTAAGTGATTCTCAGTTCTACTGAAAAAATAGTCAATTATTTCATGTATTAAGTGATATTTATATATCTTATTTATAAAAACTTATATTATTTTTGATAACCTAAAATATTTTTAATGTGGTATTTATTTATGATCCCCGAATAGTGTTCATTATTTTAATGAGAAATCATTTTTTACTGAAAATTTGATTCCAATTATAAATATCAATTATTAATAATTTATACATTTTCTTGTCTAATTGTTATTAACAAATCTCACTTAAAAGGTGTTAACTGTCAATTCTTGGTTTTGCTCATGGTGAGCATTATCAACTGATGATAATGTTCATGTTCAGTTGACAATTCTCGCCATGAGCGAAACAGGTCCTGATCCAATATATCCAATTATTTTTATTATAAACAACTCTGTTTTTATTGACATGTCATCAGTTGCCAGTAGTCATGTTTTATGTATTTAAATATAATACCTTTCCGGTAATAATTGAAATTTGACACATTAAAATAAGAACATTCTTAATAATGTTTTATTCTTTTATCAATCTAATCAAGAGATGTCAATTTTTCAAAAATAATGCCATGTACCATTATATATTATGGTAATTTGATAATCACCCCTTATCTTTTCATTCATACTGATGGGAAATGTGAATGATAGCAAGAAGCCTTACGAAAGTTGCCAATATTCTATTAAGTAAATTTGGAAGCGTTTCCCTATTTATTTTTAGTGTACAAGGTATTTCGTCTGTGGACTCAAATAAACAAACTGCACGTTGGCTTGGAGGTACGACAACAACTCAAACCGACTTCATGTCAGCGAAGCTTTGTGACCTGATCAGGGTGGGATTGAAAATTTAATCTGGTAATGTAATCGTAAAATATTTATATTAGAAATAAACAGGGCTCAGTTTAATAGTTTGCCAATTTTAAATGAACAACTAAATCTTCCAAGCTCACCATTGTTATACCCCTTCAAATAAATATCATTAATTAAAAAATCAAACACTTAAATATAAATCAATCAATTCAATAATAAAAGGTCAGATAAAACCCACGAATTATTATTCGACATGTCCATGTAATGTCGGTAATAAGTATTTGCGATACTACATTTCAAATACCCGATAAATATAATTTACCCACATAATTCATTGAAACTTATTTACATCAAATTTTCGCTAATTCGTATAGATTATGATTCAAACTGTTTACTACGCGTCAGTTCAATTACATTCGAAATGCCTAAAGATGCCGAAAGGAGAAACCCGAGTCGCTATCGACAAAACTCATGGAAAAGTACAAAATTCAAAAAATGCGAATTTGATATTGAAATTCCATAAAGAGCCTTCAGATGAAATTCTTAATTATTCAGTCAATAGTATTTAATATCACATTTCAAATGCAAAAATAAGAAAAACACTGTTATAAATAAATTTTATAAATATATAAATTTCAGTTTCTTGTAATTTTTTGTCAAGAGCAAGAAATGGGGAAGTATTAGTTGAGAAAGAAGTCATAGTAATATTTTTAAATCATCTTCTTATTTGATCTCGCTAGCATTGTCTTAAATAACCTTTAAAATTCTCGTATAGAAAAATGTTTACCCCTGTATTGAAATGCTGTGAAATGCTCAATTAAAAAATTGATTCTTTATTGCTGATAATGCTATCTTAATCGCAACCCTGTAAAACAGAGCTCTGTTTCATGATTGATTACAGCGAGACGAAATGGCCGCAGTGAAACATGAATTGCATTAGTTGCATTACATATTTGCATAATTTCCGTGGCGTCAAGATACAATAAATGTACACTTCGCATGTGAAGGCCCTTATGAGATATTTCAAATACGTCTTTGACACTGTGTTGCCCTCATTCATACTTATATTCTATGTGGGAAATTTCAATAACCAACAATCATATTCTTCGATGCTTATTCATAATCAAAAAGTTTACCACGTCCGCTCCCAATGCTATCATATATATTTTGTATGCATTAGCCCAAAATCTCTTTATTCGGATAAGATTAATGCATGACTAGTAATTAGATATTCGTTTTCGATACTGCCCGTTTTGAGTAGCGGATAAGAAGAAGAGAACTTTTACATCACATACAGACAGGTTGATGTACTCAGGGGAGCTAAGGGACGCCGGGATGACCTGGGAAGATGCGAGTAGGTTGGCGGGAGACAGAGAATCTTGGAGGCACCGTGTGGCGGCCATATGCTCCGAATAGGGAGCGAATATGGGAAAAAAATAAAAATAGACAGGTTGAAAAGAAAATCCGTTTATTGATTTATTTTTGAATTCGTGAAATTGTGTGTTAACCCTTTTACGGCCAGACTTTTTGAATGGATTAGCCAAAATAACCGAGCAATTTTTATCGATTTTACATGTTTTACGAAAACGAATACAGATTAAATCTCTTAACATTTCTTAGATAATGCCTTACACAAACCAGTATTTTTTTTTATTTTTTATATAATGAGAACAACCAAAAGACCTGAAGTCGATTATATGTAACATTATTAGACGATGCGAAAAATCATCGCGCTGTTGTTATCATACAAGGTGCGCGCGATAATTTTTTACTCTGTGGTCGGATGAAAGTTAAAAGAGTAGTTTTAAATGAATCTAAAAGCCGTTATCTAATATATAAAAATCAATGTTTTTTCGTACTTTATGCGTCGCCATACCGTTCATCCGATTGCGATAAAACTTTGTCAACTGATTGCTTGCACTTGCGCAAAGGTTATAGACATAGCAAAATAAACTTATAGTAGGTCTTGTATGTAAAAATCAATGTTTTATCATATTTTACGCGCTGACATACCGTTCATTTTTGTGACATTACGTTAACTTTCAGTAGGTGGCGCGTGTAGACAATCCGCAAAAGACAAACAGCAAACGTCAAACGGCAAAAGTCATCGATTCCGATCAATGTGAGTGTAATTATATCGAAATTATTTATCTAAAATATTATGCATCCAAAAGCACTCCAATAAACACAAATGTTTTCAAATTTGAATTTTGTATTTTTCCATGAGTTTTGTCGCTAACGATTCTCTTCATTTTACAAATACACTTAATTATACAAACACTTTCTTTCTTTGAGTGGCATTGCAACGCTTGCCAGGTACCGACTAGTTATCAATAAGAAACTTTTTGTTTGAGAATAGGTTTTTTCAAATATGGAATGATTTTTATTTTTTTTTTATATTTTTTTTAATAGATAAAAAATATTTGGCATTACAGCTTACGCCAATGCGCCAAATATTCTTAATTGTGAAAGTCATACGAGATTAACTCGATGATAAATAATGAATCAGTTGTGCACAAAATCAACGATAAATAACATACACCCAGCCCAAGATGTCTTTTTTAAATTGAAAAAATCTGACCTTGCCGGGAATTGAACCCGGGTCCCCTGATCGCTAGGACAAAGCCCTTACCACTAGACCACAGGGGCCGACTGCTATTTATCTTGATATAAATAAATGGAACAATATTTTTTATATATAAGGGATGAGAAAGAAAACGGGTGTATTACGAATGCTCAACTTAACAAAGTACAAATAACAATATTCAAGACGTGCATCAAATAGTTCCGAAAGAGTGCACCAGAGTGCAGTAATTATTGTTGCTTCATTCATCGTGCTTACCCCCTTAGGAGTAGCGATAATTCCCAGGTGTTGCTTGCATAGTTTGGCTTAAGTAGTGAGGCGCAGGCTGCCCTGCATACCTGTCTGCCTTATTTAGTGGCGTAGCTGGAAGAATAAATATATACTCCGCGCATTAGGATATAATGAGAATAAAATAATTACTAGGAAACTTGGCGTGCACTGTAAAACGCAAACATAATTTATTATACATTGGATTCCTGGTAACTTTTTGTTCATACTATCACAACTTGAAATGTTTCTGTAATTTGAAAGCGTCATGAACTTTATAATATTATTTAAGAATATTTTCTGACAACAATGACACAGCTTAGACAAAAATTATCGTGCTGCGATCTCATACAGAAATTAATATTGAAATTAAAATGTGGAAAAGTATCCAAACTTCGCTTCCAAACTCTTCTAACTTTTCCGTATAAATAATCTTAAATGTGAATCTGAAAATTTTGGTTCTTTCAAATCACAGAATCTTATTAAGGGCGAGTTTTTTCTGATTCTATATATCATTGGTGCCAAGTCCGTGGATTTTTGCAGTCGCTTTATCAATTCTGTTCGAAGGCATGGTAATTTGTGTAGCTAAAAATCCATTCCCCCTCGTCCAATCCCACAAGCGGGACGTAGCGAAAGCTAGTCTTGTCCTGGTTCTTACATCTTTTAAATCCCGACTCTTTTCGATAAAATAGAGATTGATCAACTGATTAACAAACAGTTCTCGTAGAAAACATATAGTGAGGTAAACTCCGCGAGGAGTCTATATACTCCACGTTTGGAGCGGACATGGTTAAAAAAATACATACAATTATATCTTGTTGTTAATCATAAAATTTAATCGACTGAAACTTCAAATCTTCGGATATTGGTTTTTTCTTAATTTCTTTTTGAATGATTAATTAGCATACATAAGTATAATCTTAAACTTTTTGGGTAATGTAAAACAATTAATTCTTCCGGGTAGGAATAGTAGCCTGCCTCTGGATTTGAACACATTTGAAATATACCAGAAATAGTCGACCAGTGCATTTGTGCCGTAGCAGGTGGCTAATGTGGTTGCAAATGCATAATTTCGTTTGGCAGATTTTTCACCAGGTACTCTACCACGGCAATAGAATTCAAAACTAAATACTATATGTTTTAACAGAGAGCTAATAATCTAGAAGCTGATTTAATATTGTATAATTAAAAATGAATCGAACGCTAAAACATAATTTATAAACCACTAGCCGGTACCTGGCAAGCGTTGCAATGCCAATCAAAGAAAGAAAAATTTTGTGTTGATTGAAGTGCTTTCGGATGCACAATATTTTAAATAAATAATTTCGATTTTATTTCACTAACATTGATCGGTATCGATGACATTTGCCGTTTGACGTTTGCTGTTTATCTTTTGCTGATTGTCAATGGGTCGACACACGCGCCACCTACTGAATGTTAATTTTACTATGCATATAATCTTTGCGCAAGTGCAATTATAATTTTTCAAAATAAACGGTATGGCAGCGCATAAAATATGAAAAAACATTGATGTTTATATAAAAAAAAAACCTACTATAAGTTGATTTTACTATGCCTGTAACCTTCGCGCAAGTGCAAGCAATAAGTTTACAAAGTTTTATCGCAATCGGATGAACGGTATGGCAACGCATAAAATACGAACAAACAAGCAAACTTTTATATATTAGATTAGTTTCTGCATGATATTTTAAATAAAAGTGTCACATAACTGCAACGAATTTTTTGAGGTATTTTAATTGTCGATATTGTTAAGTCTGCTTTTCAAGCATTCTTTCAGAAAAAATAGTGATGCCGGTACCCTTAGGTAATGTAAAAACCCTTAGGTAATGTAGTTTATAATTATATAATCTCTATATATATACATATATACATCAAATTGCAAGTATATTGGAAAATTATGAAAATTCCGAAGCCATAGATTCTTATTCGTTAAATCATTACATTAATGTTGCCATCAGAAAATTCTGACGACGTAACTGTATTTTTAGACATCACAAATATCCATTGCATAGATATACAGCCTTCAAACACAGATTGTATGATCGATCAATGAAAACTTATTGCGATTCGAACTTGTAAGCACTGTAATTAAAACCAATTACATTTACCATTCGGTCTTAGACCTGGAATATAATAATGAATAGAAATGGCAATTTTTTTAATTGAATAAGATTTTTTTAAATATTGTTGACTTGAACCATTCCAAAAATGTTTGATAATTAATGTAAAATATAAGTATTTTACATTGAGTTTTACTTTTTTATAATGGCATTCTTCATAAACTCTAATTATTTAATTTTAAAATTAATGTCAGCTTATCAATTATTAGTAATCAAAAATAATTTCAACCAATTATCATTGAGAATTTTGAATAGTAAATTTTATTCTATTAAAATTCTCAAACGAAAACGTCCGCTTAAACTTTACACCAAGCAGAAATATTGTTTGAAATGAACATATTTTTTCGTTATTTCTAACTCATTGAATCAAACGAATTTCAGTAATCACATCGCGTTTTCCATATCGTTATTCAATTCATTTAACTGATCTGTTTGTAAATATTCACATGTACTAATGTGTTAATTGGTTAGGTCACGTGGGACACTGATCAATTATCTCGGGCGATGATAATAACTGCAAGTACTCCATCCTACGGTATTACCTGTCAAATCATCACATCATGAAAGTGCATGGAATCGGGTTATCGTATAAGCTTTTATGTCACAGTGAAAGTGTACGAAATATGGAAAGATGTAATACTTTAAATAATTATCACCAAAAAATACTATTTTTCGATCCATTTATGAATCGAATATGATTAACATGCACCCGCATTCTCAATTAATTATTAATTAATTAGTGAAATAATGAATTAATCTCAATGGAAACATTGTCCACTTTTCACTCATATATTTTTATGTATTTAATAGAAGTATAGTCTATTTTATGATTCAAAAACAGTATTTAAAAGTTCAAAGGATAGTTAGATTTTGATTGCGCTTCTGAGCTTGATTTCTCGATTACAAATTTCATTCTACTAATTTTTTAACTTCTTACTAAAATAACAACATTGGTATTTGTTTCTGTTATCAACGCATAGTTTCTTAAAAGTATTGAAATATTATTTTAATAAATTAATCAAAACCAATATATTATAAATATTTTGTTTAAGACACAAATAAAGATTAGACTACAATACATTGACGTAAATAAACATATTGAAGTCCCGCCATTGAATCCAGCTTTCAATACAAATCAATTTTCAACAAAGAAGTAAATTGATTGAGTAGGCATTTACTTGGTAGAACTCCATTATAATACGGAAAGAAAAATAACAATGTATTTTAATTCTACATAAATTATTTTATATATTTGTTGATAGCTATTTCGGCTTACGCCTTCGTCAGAACTTAGTTCTGACGAAGGCGTAAGCCGAAATAGCTATCAACAAATATATAAAATAATTTATGTAGAATTAAAATACATTGTTATTTTTCTTTCCGTATTAAAGAAGTAAATACTCAAGACTATGACAATATAGCCATATCCTCGATCCGTAGCAATATTTGTAAACTCATCTGCGAGATCAATCGAATGTTCATGGATGCACATTTTACTGACCATTTAACACCTGCGCCGGCCCTGCTCAGCACTCGCCACCCTTCTAATTTTACACTCCGATTAAATGTCTAATCTGATCGACAAATTGCAGAGGATAAATCAAATTTGTTAATACACTCAACGATTCATACGATGTATAAAATTATTTTTAGTTTCATTGAGAGAACCGTGTGTCAAATTATTAATCGAATGTTAATTACTGGTAATTAGTTTGTATCATAACGCCTGAAATTAAAAAGCTGTTATGGACACCGGATGCCCCAGGGGTGCCTGAATCTCGTCTCGTATGATTTCCTCGCCATATAAAGCCACTGATGATGATTGATAGTTTGCACTCTGTAGAAATACAGGACACTGGAATCACATGGAAAGAAACAAAGTGAGTAATGGGGAAAATAACTATGAAATAAACAAATAAAAAATATACTAAAGTTATAACACACAAAATAAACTCCGTGAGGAGTCCATATGCTCCAAGTTGGCAGCGGACATGGTTAATTATATATATATATTACGTATATTCTTTATTATATTTGTCAGCTCCAATGCACGGCAAATTGGCTTCAGCTATAATTCCATGTATTTCACTTGATAATTATCAATTAAATGCTATTTCAATTCGTAGTTTTAATACTTTAGTGACCATTTGAAATTCCATCGAATGATGCTTTGTGATACGGCATAAACCCTTAAATTAAACGTCAAAAATATAACGTCGCTAATATCGATATATAATTTGTTAATATACTTTTATACATTGCGGGCGTGTTCGTCGGACACGTCGCAATCAATTCGTCCCAAATCTAATTTCACGTGGCCGCCTCTGCAGGTATCATAAGTTAAGTTGGCCACCGCGCGGGTTCCGGGGCCGAAGCCGGGGCTGAGAAGGGACGTTTCATTAAACAGCAGGTGCAGCGAGACTAGTCTCCAGCCAGCGTCGACGTCAACTCCAAGTTCTGCGCCGTCGTTCGGGAGTGGGCCGTAAAAAGTTACGAGCGCCGCGACGCGCTAGAGCCTCAGGCAGCCGAAGCAAAGCCGACATGACTGAACAATAAGACGGGCGTCTTCCGAACTAAGCTTTATAATTAATTGCATTAATTATTAAATAATTTGACGATACAATTTTATCAATCGCATACCTACTCGCATTCGCGATATATTGTAACTTATATTTCACTTTAAAAGATATAACCAGGGCTTGTGGAATCGGAGTCGTCGCAGCGTTTTGGCCGGTTTCGGAAATTTTGAAAAGTTTGAACGTTTTATTTTTGAATATAATATGTAAAATTTGGCTATTGGCTGGATTGGATGGTTGATAAATAATTGAATACACAT
This sequence comes from Himalopsyche kuldschensis, assembly GCA_028554975.1. Lineage (NCBI taxonomy): Eukaryota > Metazoa > Arthropoda > Insecta > Trichoptera > Rhyacophilidae > Himalopsyche > Himalopsyche kuldschensis. The sequence continues at coordinate 3,301,988 of JAHFWI010000016.1, read as the reverse complement.
AAATAGGAAAGGTAAGAAAAAACGTGACGATATTAAACCTTTTTTAGTTGGAGTCGGAGTCGTGTTTTTGGTGAATGCTAGAGTCGGAGTTGGAGTCGTAATTTTTTTTTAAACGAATCCACAGCCCTGGTTATAACTCCACGTGCTTCATTTTTGGAGCGATTCACTCAATTACGTATTTTTTTTCAAATCAAATACTAGGAACGCCATGAAGCTTTGAGAGTAAAATACATTGATTATCCAATATATCGCTGGAATTAAGATATTTCAGATACAAAATTTTGGTTCCCGCATTTCATTATAATATCTCACATCAACGTTTGTTAGTTCGCAACGCAAAAGCTGGCGTTACACAACTTACGTTAAAAACGTTACTTAATCATCTAAGTATCTGCATTATAAATAAGATTTTTGGTTTATTGTTATTCGATTTCTAATCCGTAAAGAGTGAATATTTATTTTTTGACAATGTATGGTGCTGTGTCAACCTATATTTTTGCATATTTTGTCGCACATTTTCGCGAAATTGGATATAAAGAAGTGGCTTAGATTGATGCCTATTATATGTGAGTGCTTGCTCGATAAAAATTGACTAATGAATTCAATTTTTTAACTTTATTGAAATCTTGGGCTGATGTAAGGCTAACCGTCTTCCCAATGGAAAGGCATTATATTAAATAAATAAAACACATTTTTTTGTTCTAGTTCCACATATATGTAATTGTATGAATATCAGGACAGGGTGCCATCATGATTTGTTCGACCGATGTTTGCCGGTTTTGAGTAATGAATGAATGCCACTAAATACAAAATAAAATGTTACGTTATGTATGTAGCAGAGATAACAATAGATGAAATGGATACGACGGTAGTTCAATACGTTTAGATAACGTAAAGAATAAATTAATATTTAACAAATACTTCAGGAAGCCAAAACATTGTATTTAAAGATAATGAAAAGACAATTTGTGCGAAACCTGTGTTTTAGCTCTCCTGAAAATATGAGAAATGAGCAAGGTTTTTCTGTCTCTAAGAGGCCGATTTCAAAGTCTATTGCAAATATTATTAGTTTTCAGACAATCTTCTTTCTGCATTCGATTTGCCAAAAAATCTAATTTTACCTATCCTTGTTTAGTCTAAATATTTTCGCAGTCATTTATCATATAAAATAAATCAACTTTAGTGTTGTGGCGTGGACGCCAGGCTTCGTAATGCCGCCGAATATATCCTCGAGGGTAATGCGAGCGAGGAAGGAGGAATAGATGCAAGGAAAGAGCACCATCATGTCATCTTATTGCTCGTGTGGCGCGACGCGAGCGTGCTGCGAAATAGAAGAATTTAGACGGAAATTCCGCAACGCGAGAGACGCTAGTCTGTATGAACTAGGTATAAAAAATTATGGCTAAAAGTCCTTTTAACTTTATAAGCTTTTTCAGATTACATGTTTCTGCCTGTGGACACTTCACCGGGTTTGTCTGGGAATAGTTTTATAATAAGTTGAACGAAAATTACGTGCAGCAAAGTTATTTTATGATACTGGGAATATGTTTAACAAGTTTATATTATATGTATATATTATGATGGCAATAATTATTATTTTATATCAATACTAGTATGATTGCTATAATCTACAGCACGGGTCGTCAACTTGGTCCGTACCACTCACTAGTGGGCGGTAAAGACGTCCGTGGTGGGCGGTGTGCGATTTTTACTTCTACCCCAAAATCATTCAAAATTTTCACAATTTCTGGTTTTCGGCATAGCTTCACCCATGGACTGAGCACATTGCGATCGGATTAACTTTTTTCATTGCTGCATTTAGAAATCAACATGTGCCTAGTTGCAAATAGTAACTAAGATAATGCTCACAGATGTCCAGCTGGCTTGAACCAGGTAATATTTGTTGTCTTTCTTCCTTTTTTCAATACGACGATATTCCTTGCAATTTCTGGATTTTAAAGATAGCTATGTTGGGCGGTAAGGATATTTTACCATGAAAAATAAGCAAAAGATGGCGGTAGGCACAAAAAGGTTGACGACCCTTAATCTACAGCAGTGATGCACAAATGCGGCCCGCGGGCCGCATGCGGCCTAAAATGGATTTTTTTGCGGCCCAAAATAACAAATACTTCGTCAACAAATTTTTCATTAAATATGATAAAAAATAGTATTAGATATTTGAACAAATTATGCAGAACAACGATCAATTGAGATCGAAATATCAGGAAGGCGATCTGCAGAGTTTTTACAAATATCTCCCCGAAGAGCAGTTTCCTACCCTACATAAAAAGGCTGCGCTTTGTGCAAGTCTTTTTGGAAGCATCTACATACATTTGCGAGCAAGCATTTTCCATATTAAAACTAAATAAGTCTCAACACAGAATCCGCTTGAACAATGATAATCTCAGTGCTGTACTGAGGATAGCAACCACACACATTGAACCCGACATCAAAATGCTTGCAGCCAGTATACAGTGTCTGAAATCTCTCTAAGTTCCATCGTGCAAATCTGCATGTAATGTGGAGCGGAGAAGGATCGAAGTTGCTCATAAAATTATGTAATTATTAAATTAAAAATAAAATATAAAATTTATATCTCATCTAGTATAATATATCAATATTTTTCTTCACATTTACCCTTTGCGGCCGCGAAAATTTTTAAATGGATAAATTGGCCCTTCTCTCAAAAAGCTTGTGCACCACTGATCTACAGTAACTAAAATGTTAACGAAGTCGCAGTTGATTGACACTATAAAAATATATACATACAAATACAATTGAAACGATATGACAGTATATGTGCTCTTTCAAACCTCTTAATCTTGACATCGATGAATTATCGATGAAAGGATAAAATTGATAAATTATAATCCAAGTTTAAATTACTCAAATATAGTAGGTTGTACATTGTTTCTTTGAATCAATTTGTTGACAAACTTTATCATTCTTATTTTGAAAAATAGTATATTTAATATTGATATATATAATAGATGTATAATAAATGTACTTGTAAACAGTGAGACGTTGTTAAAATTTCTGCTACAACGAATAACTTCCCTTTGAAAGAAAACATTCACAACTTTGTCTTATGAGTACAGACTTCAATTTTAAACATAATTCGGATTGTCACAATCTATTCTACTCTATATGTGTGACTGATTTGACTATCATTTTTTACTTCATATCAATCATATGAAACGACGATTACAAGATCTTTCAAGCTGGTAAAGTATTATCTAAAAATGTGTTTGTTATTTTATTTTTCCAATTTACATGTAATTTATTTAAGACAATATTTCATCTTTTGTGTATATGTTAATTTATTTTAGCTGTCCAAGAAATGGCGCATATGCCTACAATAATAACTATGCTTTATCACTTTTCCAATAAATCAGAAAGAGATCATATAAATGAATATAAAAAATTTACACACTACCTGTTGATGCATAGTGGTGCATAATCTAATCTTATATATAAAAATCAATGTTTGTTTGTTCGTATTTTATACGTTGCCATATCGTTCAGCCGATTGCGATAAAACTTTTTCAACTTATTGCTTTCACTTGCGCGAAAGAAGAATGTCATAGCTTACAATCAATGTTAGTAAAATTAAATCAAAATTATTTAACTCAAATATTGTGCATCCGGAAGCACTTTCTTTCTTTGAGTGGCATTGCAACGCTTTCCGGGTACCGGCTAGTATTATATACATCATCTTTACCGTTCAAATTTATATTTCATTAGTTTGAGATAGCAAAAACAATGAATGAAGCCGATTCTGATAATGAATTCCAATGATTGTGGCATTTGTACAAAAAAACATTTATAATAAAATGTATAATATAATACTTTTTGTCCACAAAAACAAAAGTAAATGACAGATTTATGTGTCATTTGTTTTTATTTCCGATGCGCATTTGTTTCGTCTAATTTAAATACACTGCTTCGCTGTTAAAATAAATAAACATGCATTGCGCCTTTAAAACGGACTATCCTTGCACGAAACTCTCGTGAAGGTAAATTTCTCTAGCATTTCTCGGAGCTTGCGGGTCGACGTAATATGTTTTCGCAGTGACACGGAGGCCTGTATAAATCTCGGGAATCGATCAGGACTCGCCTGGTTCCCAGTATTGAGTCCGTCTCCCCGTCCTATCGTCCTCGAAGATCAGCAGCTCACGCCCTACGCAGCACGAACGGCCAGGCCACGCCGAGATTCAACCGTCGAAACTATGGCAAATAAAAATACTTACCCCATTTCAAATTCACTTCATTAAATTGAATAGAATACAAAAATGAGAAAACTAACACACACACACACACTGTAGTAACAAACGACTCTTACACTTAAATTCTGGACCTTAATGCTAGAAGTGCCGATTTTGGCCATTTGGAGTAAGGAATCAGAAAATATGTAAAAATGCCAGGGCTGTGGAGTCGGAGTCGTGGAGTCGGGGTTTTTTGGCCGGAGTCTGAGTCGGAAACGTCGCGGCGATTTGGCCGGAGTCGTACTCAGGGTCAGAAATTTTGAAACGTTTGAACTTTTTATTTTTGCATATAATATGTCAAATTTGGCTATTGGCCGGAATAGTAGGGTTGATATTTAATTGAATACATATAAATAGGAAAACTAGGCAAAAAAAAGTGACGATATCAAATTTTTTTTGTCTTAGTCGGAGTCGGTGTCGTGGTTTTGGTAAATGCTAGGGTCGGAGTTGGAGACGAACTTTTTTTTACCGACTCCACAGCCCTGAAAAATACTCAATTTACACTTAATTTATGCTATAAATTCTTATATCATTCGATTTAAAATTAATGAAATATAAGGACAGCTAATTTATATGTCAATAGTTGTGCAGCATACTTTGCACCAAGAAATATCTGTATTCATATAGAAGATCACAAGTTGAGATTTATTATTGTAAAAAGTATCTTTGTTCACCATTTTACTGGACAACATATGTAGATACTATAAATTTCAATAAACTTTTAGAACTACATCGCCAAAATATCATTTATAACACAAAATTTCATATACGGAATAATTGTATGACATGACATAGGCACTTCTAGCATTACGGTACACAATTTATTATATCACAACTTCGTGCTATTTGGTTTCCGTATCCATGTGCTCAAATTTCAGTATCACATTCATAAATTGATTTATGTATTCCTGTTTTTCATTTTCATCCATCCGATCCTTAAAAATGTAGCGGGGAAGATTAGCTAACCGTAAGTTTTATCTTACCCCGATCTTTCTACCATTAATCTCTTCGAAAAAAGAGAAATTGAGGAAGTAAAACCAGGTACTTTTCAAAAAAAGCGTTCGTTGAGCATCATTTTGGATATTTTAGGTTTCCACGATTGAAAATTTTTGACAGCGAATCTGGCGACGATTTTCTCAAACATGATTTATAATTGTGATGATTACTCTACTAAAGCAGTAATTTCATATTCATAATGTAGTGCATCCCATCTTAAATCAGTATGAGTGTTCCAGTTATTTCAGCAAAAACTATAATTTAATCTTTACTTAGTGTCGTAAAATTTAAAAAAAAAAACGGATTCCGATGAATTTTAATGATTGAAGAAATTATAATATTTTTTCAAATCACACAGTTTACCGTCGCTAACAATCCGTATTATCGTATTTTATAAGTTTGGCACTCCATTAACAATGTGATACTTAGTGTGATACTTTGCTAAATTTATTAACGTATTTTTTCACTAACATTAAAATGGTATTTTTTGCCCCATCGAGTGATACCAGTGTTAACTGTGCCTTATGGACACATCCAGTATACCAGAAAATTCAGCCCGGCGATGACAATATGGTTGGCTAAATATATTCATAATTAAATACCCAGGACATCTTTTTCAATTTACAATTTGATAAAGAAGATTTTTTTAAACTTAATTAGCTGACTGGTTACACTCGTAGTGCGAGGTGATATGAAGATCTAGTACTATTTTGTATAAAACAATAAGTTATTTCTACATCTTAGGAACAAGGGGTTTAACCATTTGTTGAATAACTTAGAGTCAGCCTAAAATATAAAAATCGTTAATCCACTAACATATCTTTGCAGATATTAGTGAAAACGTATTCATTCTAAGTTCTCTGTCTGTACTTCTAAATCTGAATGTTTACATTATTGTTTTCATTTTTGCGTCCTACATATAGTTAGAGAATATTTTATATTAAATCGAAAGAGTCTGCATTATAAGAAAGAATATTGACGTTACAAAATAGCAGTTGGATCATCAATTTTGTGGGTGTAACGAACTTTACACACCGTGCCAACAATTTGTAATTATTTTATTTTATGAATCCATGGTGGTAAAATATTCTATAAATTGCGGTTTCCACCAATTAGAAATGTTTTACAAACTCTATCACCATTGTTACTGTGTTTATTCTCATCGTTTAAAATAGCACGTATTATTATTGTGCTTAATTAATTTGTTAGTAAAGATCTTATTCGCAACGAAATCGACCAATCTTACCATTAATATACAGTCAACCCTCCTTGCCTGTAAACTGCAGCAAACGCTATACAACCAGAAGGTGTTGTAGGTAGGTTGACTGTATTATTATATTTATCTTAGATATGAATGGCTAAAAATATACATTTTTTAATGCTGTCAGCCCTGTTCAAAATAATGGAAATAAGGCGCGTATTTCTGCGTAGGCGACGTGTGGAGTATATCGCATTCAATAAATTGCCACGAGTGTATAACAATGTCCCGATCTGTGAAAGAATAAAACAAACCAATTTATTCTCTTCTTACTTCATTTTACTTGATCTTCTTTGTGTGCTTTACCATTATCACTAATGACTTCGGAAAAATCAGAACGAGCTTAAGCGCATATATGAACGTAAAATATATTTTACAATATGTTTTACATAACTAGTAGGTAGTTTTTATTAGTAAAGATCAATAAAAGTTTTGCTTAACAAATAAGATTCTTATAATACGGAAAGAAAAATAACAATGTATTTTAACTCTACATAAATTATTTTTAAATATTTGTTGATAGCTATTTCGGCTTACGCCTTCGTCAGTAGTTCTGACGAAGGCGTAAGCCGAAATAGCTATCAACAAATATTTAAAAATAATTTATGTAGAATTAAAATACATTGTTATTTTTCTTTCCGTATTATAATGGAGTTCTACCAAGTAAATGCCTACTCAATCAATAAATAAGATTCTTATGTTAAAGATTGTTATTCACAAACATTTAACACCTATTTTAGTCGAATACATAATCTTTTTTCAGTAAGCGTTCACAATCACGCTTACTCAAAATGTTATAAATCCGCCATTGATAAAAATTACATTATAACTTGACTGAGATATAAAATGATTCAATATATGAATTTTCCGACGCATAATAGATAAATTATTTTCATTCGACAACTTATTATTTATTTTTGCTAAGCAACATTAAATAGAGAATATTATCCCGAAAAAGATTTTCAAATGTTCTTTTAGCTGATATTGCCAAACTCAGCCAGTTTGTTTAGTTACAATTTTAACTCTATCTCTATTCTATAAGCAGTGGCGGATTACCCAATAAGCGCACAAGGCGCGCGCTTGGGGTCACTAATAATTTTCTAAATCGTGACATTATGTGTATGTACATATATTTAAATAAAATGTACATATATGCAGATATGAAATCAGATCCATTGCATTCAATAAGGAAGGTTGAAGAGTTCCTTCCTTTTGTCCATGTCTAGAAGAACTAAAGGGACGGGGATTCGGTTCATCCTTTTGCATGCGTTGTGCTTCAATGACTACGAAGCCGAGAGATATCAGCTCTTCCTTGACTGTGTCGGCAGGGATTGTGTCCGGGATTTCCCTGATGACCATCTTTATGGTTTTTCTTCTGAGAGACTAACTGAATAAACGATCCTGGGTCGTAATTTACGATGTATCTCTTCGAACGGTTAGAATGTATAGATAGAAGCTGGCTTCTTCCACGTTCGCCTCCGCTATCGGAAAAATTCTGTCGAGCAAAAGATTTGGGTCATTGTCCTGGCGAGATTCATAGAGTCCTCAAGTTGGTTTTTAAGGTTAACGATGTTCACAGCTTGGAGGGTTGGAGTGACGTGAGGGTCTAGCTTCAATCTCTTCATGAGTCTGGCTAGGTGGAGGCGTAGTCTCTGGGATGAAGGAGCAGGGAATGCCACATACGGTGATTTCGTTTAAAAATGCCGTGAGTTTGTTGAACGCCTCATTCCCAGTTCAGCCCTCGCAGAGTACAGACAACAGCTCTCCCACAGCAAGACAATCACCTCCACGCACAAAGCTGTGACGCAGCGTTACGTCGTAAACAGAATAACGAAAATGATTAGAAAAAATCACGGTATGTGATATTCCCTTCTTCTAAAGCTCAGGAGTAAAATACTTTTTAATGGTTTTCTGGACACCTCCCTCACTTGGTATGAACCCATCGCAGAAGTCAAGCGCAAAGCCAGTTTGCGAATCTTTTTGTGTATGCTCTTTAGCTGAGACACGAGTTTTAAATGTTTCCTAGTTTTAGCAGACGGCAAAGAATAATTTGGCTATTCCAATATGTATATTTTTAAAAACCATGTCCGTTCTCAAAGTAATCATGTGAATTCCTAGTGGAGTTTTATCCCAACAGAATTTTTTTCTTTGATAACTGCGTAACTTATGGGACAGAAGAATATGGCGGGGGAGAACGAACCGTTGAAACAATTTATGAAACTGTCCTAACTTTGATTCGAACCCGTGAACACTGCAACCTAAGCTGACGATATAGACAATTGGATTACTAACCTGACGGTCATTTTTACTGATATTATTTTTCATAAACTGCTCCAACTGGCACCCTAAAGAAAAACCCTTTGCCACCACTTAGATAATGTACCCATGTTGTAACTCGTTTTGAATTCAGCCTCTCGGAAGCAAATATTGCGTAACTTATCTTTCTCCACTTTTCACGAGCCAAAAAGAGGTTTCTCCAGTAATCAACTTCAACTATATTTTAAGACACAGTTTTTTTTTTCATTATCTTACAAGGTGATGCTTTGACTTCCTGATTTATTTGTTAAATAGCTATAAACGAGAAGGTGATTTTTGGGAGCATTGAAATATATTTGTGTCCACTTCTCCTATTGATATGAATCTTTGACACAGCGTAATATGTATATTATTTTGCATCTTGTGGCATTCATAACTCAAAACCGGCAAAAATAGAGACACGTTTTTCTTATCCTAAGGGGCCGAATTGTAAGTGTATCTTGCATGTTTTTTGCCACAGTGAAAACAATAGACTTGATCCTCATGAACATAGACAAATGAAAGATAGGATCCCATTGTATTGGATTTGTGTATTCAGTTTCATATATCAGGGAATTGGTGTAAATATAAATAATGATGTACATGCAATATTTAACATTTAATTTAGAAAAATATAAATATCTAAATATATAACTCTCAACATACCAATATTCTTTGGTCAATATTTTCAAATAATATGTGCAGTAAAAATATATCAAATAATATGTACATACAAGGATTCGTACAAAAATACAATAATACTTAAAGTATCACTCTAACTTAAAACTTTAACATAACGTAAGACAAAACTAATAAAAAGCTATTGCTAAATAAATGCATGGAGAGAAAACACAACTAGCAAATTATTTATATTGGACCGCAGTCTCCAATAAAAAATGAGGATGTTTTATTTTACACTTTGTTTTTTATATACAGGAAAATATAAGGTTGTCCCATCAAAAATGTTGTTTATTTTTAAATTTAACGTAAATTGAAAAAAATACAATTTATTCAATCTACTATTCTGCTTCAATATATACAACCATCCTTGGCATGTTATATAATACGTGCAATAAACTCATCAATTTGAATTTATATCAAAATGAACTAGGTGGAAAACTTATCGCCGAATCAATCGAAAATTATTAATTTATTCTTAAAAAAAAACAGTCATCTAAAGCAGAGATCACCAAACTTTTTGAGAAACAGGCCGGGGTGATTTTTTTTTAACATGGGGTCCAGACGACAAGAATAAATATTAATTTAAATGTGCACATAATTTTTAGAATTTCAATATATGAGAATATCCAAGAAATTTTCGAGTAAACAAGCATCTGGACGCCTCATTGTAAACCTAACTTCTTTCACTTTGGGTCCACTGCTCGATCCTATCTTATCCCAAATGACGATCTGAACAACCAAATCATGAAATTTTATTAAATTAATATTTCCCTTATGAATAATTTATATACAAAAATTGGGAATTTCTTGTGGGCCGAATGAATATCTTCGGCGGTTCGTAGTTTGGTGACCGCTGGTCTAAAGGGTTAAAAACAAAAAGATTTTGCGGTAACAAGGTTTTTTTCAATAATTTAATACTCTTCAGATGTCGACTGATGAATAGAACACCGAACACTTATTACAGGACCAAAGACGGGAACACAGCTGATGGTCAAAAATAGCCATGCAAAGGACAACATTTTCAACTGGACAAGCTATTATTAGAAAAATGGTTGTTTTAACAATTACATCAAAAAGCAAATAATAAATCAAATCTTATACTTGGCACTTCTCATAAAAAATCGGCCCAGTATCATAAAAGCTGAAATAATATTATAATATAACACAAGGATCACCATCGACCAGTTTCTTAAATGAAGAAGCCTTTCTTATTGTACATTTCCACTTTAAATTAATTAATAAAAATAATAAAACATTTCCAGTACTTATTCCACATAAATTTTATTGGATCAGGACCGGTTTCACTCTTGGCGAGCATTGTTAACTGATATGAAATACAGCGAAACAGTGATATTTATACAAAAGTTAAGTAAGAGTTAAAAGGTATGACAAACAATTGGTATTACAACTAAGCAAATAAATTGCTTACAATTCACTTATTTTTGGCTTTTAATTTGTTAATTCATACTTAATTGATTTTTGATGTAATAGCTTGCATTGCTAAGAGGACTTCAACCTTTTAATTATTCTATTTTTCTTGTATTTTGCTTCAATTTATTTGTGTAGTTGTAAATCAGGGCTGTGGAGTCGGTGAAAAAAAGTTCGACTCCGACTCCGATTCCGACTCCAACATTGACCAAAAACACGACTCCGACTAAAAAAGTTTATTGTCGTCACTTTTTTAGCCTAATTTTCATAATTAAGTCCATTCAATTAAATATCCACCCTACCAATCCGGCCAATAGGCAAATTTGATATATAATATGCAAAAATAAAAAGTTCAAACTTTTCAAAATTTTTGACTCCGAGTACGACCCCGGCCAAATCGCCGAGACGACTCTGGCTCCGGCTAAAAAGCCCCGACTCCACAGCCCTGGTTGTAATACCAATTGTTTGTCATACCTTGTAATTCTTACTTTACTTTTGTATAAATATCACTGTTTCGTTGTATTTCTTATCACTTGACAATGCCTACCATGAGCGAAACCGGTCCTGATCCAATAAAATTTATATGGAATAAGTACTAAAAATGTTTTATTATTTTTATTATAATGCCATTCCACCAATTATTGACAGTGAATACCTTAAAAGTTTACATTAATTATCAAAATATACTTCAACGCACTCAGCTTCGCAAAGAGAAATATAAGATTACTTAGGACCGTGCAGTTTACTTAAAATGGATTCAATGTCTATTTTTTTGAAGAGATGTTGAGGATCAATGGATTTAACTTTCTTAGATGTAGCCTCTTCTAGGGAGTCTTCGTTGGTTCTTTTTCTTTTCTCTGGCACCTTATTCGTAATAGGTTCATCTTTTCGATATGAATTTGAAGAATCTTGCGAGGATTCCACCTGAGTGATATTTGTTGAATCTCCATCAATCTTTTCTTCAGAACATGTCTCTTCACCACTGTCACATGATTCGACAGATTTGCTACATTTAGATGAAATATCACAAATTAGTTTTGAAGTGCCTGGGATAGACATTTTCAGGGAAAGTTCTTGCTCCGTTCCTCTTGCTAAAGCAGCTGCAGCTTGATCTTGCAATTTTATTGTGTCGTATAATTTATTGATAGGTGAAAATGATTCACAGGGTGAATCATTGGGGGAATTGAAATACTTAATAGTAAGGCTACGTTTCCGCTTCTTTTTACTGAGCAACTCTTCTGATGCATCTGATTTGTTCCAGGCCGGATTTGGAGCCATGTCAAATAAGTCAACACATTTAGAAATAGTAATAACCTTCACGTCATCTTCATCGATCGTCGCATTGAGAGTGAAATTATCAATATCATCGACAGGTAGATTTTTAGGAATATTTCGAATGACAGTTTCATCAAATGCTAGAAAGATACAGTCAGGGCTCATATAAGAGCATTCGTAATTTGCCCACACATACGCTTCTTCTATACATTTTGGGCTTGTATCGGAGGAGGAATTAATTTCACCTTCATGATGCACAGAAATGCTTTCAATAGCTGCCAGTTGTCTATCTTCAGATATGTTATTGTTGAATGGTGAATTTGAAGTTGATGGATAAAGTTCTTCAGGAGCAGAAAGCAATGAAGGCGATGGTTTCATCACAGACTCCATAGAATCAATTTTATGACTATTTTGTGAACTAGTAATTTTTTGTTGTTCTGCTTCTTTACACACTTCAACACAATAAATAGTTGATTCATTTGAATCAACTGTAATATTTTTGGTAGATTTACCTTCGACACTATTGCAGCTTTCAAGGTTGAGATTAAACGGATGATCAACATCCTCTTTCTTCGTCAATCCTTTGAATTCAGTAACAGTTCCCATGCTGACGAGGGGCGATCCTAACAGCGATTCATCATCCTCCATTATAGAATCTGTCAAATCTTTCTCAATTTTTTTAGCACTTTCAGAATCAAAACCTTCCTTTTCCAAATTGGCTTGAAAAACTGTCTTGGCTTTTTCGGGCTCTGAATTCGTTATGTATTCATTGATTCGCAGAATGTTATCTGTGCCTTCATCAATAGATTGTGTAGAGAGTATATGTTGAGGAATCGGTTCTGTTTCTACTTCATCTGAACTTAAATGAAAAGAAGTGAAATCTTCATCGTCAGCAGATCGAGCATCGTATCTTTTATCACGATCAGCTTTGTTTATTTCAGAAGCGATATTATTTTCACACAAATCATTGATAACTTCGGTTCTATCACACCTTCCATCGACACTGGAGAGTTTTATGGCTGAGCTCTTCGCTGTTCTCTGATGCTCCGTTCTGTCAGATTCAATCGTAAACTTTTTCAGATTGTGGACTGACATATCTTCTACATTATTACACACTTTGTTGACGTTTGTAAGGGGTCTTATATCAGAGCTATTAGCATTTTGTAAAAACTTTCCATGGACTATTTGTTGACTGTCCAAACCGCCAGATTCAAGCGATGTCTTCTTCATATTACTTTCTGATAATTCATTGACAATTCTTGTTTCCCCATACATTTTATTGAAACTTGCAGCGGGTTTCTTGTTCGAGCTCTCGGCTATTGACAAAAACTTTGCATGAAGTATTCTTTGATGCTCGAAGCCGTCAGGATCATTAAACATCAATTTCTCTAACTTCCGAGGTGTGGAAGATTTTCTTCTCGATTTGATGGCAGGTATAACTTTACCTATGTGAGATACCATAATATTTTCTGTCTTGCATTCAGCAGATAACTGACATTCTACCGAAGTCATTGAATTCAACAAATCATTACGAACTGGAGTTTTTTTGATAGTTTTTGATTTCGCTCTCCTAGGGAGAAAACGCTTCATTGGAGTCTTTTTCAAAGGTGTAGGAGTTTTAATTGACAATTTCTGAGGAAGAGGTCTCTTCAACGGGCTAAATGACTTATTTACAGTTCTAGCCGAATCACTTTTACGTTTGGGTTTCACCGGAGGTTTCGTAGGTGGAGATATATTTGAAAATGATTTGTTTTTTGAAATCAATTTTGAAACTGTACTACGATTGTTTGAGATATTTTTAACCTTGGTAACTTTTTTACAATCTGAAGAGAGTTTTGACATTACTCTCAGGCGTTTCTCCTCTAACAATTCATGTTGTTTGTGAGCCAGATCGTTCTCTTTATTTTTACAATTAGTTATCTGCTTCTCGTTTATATGGTTACCAATGTTGGCCGGAATCGGTGTGGAGGTGAAATTTTTTTTACTGCAGAGATAACTCGTTTTTGGACTTTCTTTTATCGTTTTAATAGGCGATTCGAGTTCAGAGTTTGAAGAACTCGATGGCGAAGAACAGCTGCAGTCTGAAAAACTATCTGAGGAGATAGATGTATTGTCGCTGTCCTTATCTGTAGATCTTTGCTCCGCACTTACAGTTTCCGATGGGATCTTTTTACTATTATTCAAAGCTGGTACTTGCACTTTAGCAGTATTAACTAAACTTTTGTTAGAATTTGCCGGTCTAGGTCTCAAAACCCTCGTCGATGAACTATTTCCTGCAGTGGTATCGACGGCTTCTTCGTTAATAATCGACAGTTGGTCGATAGGTTTCGCTGATGAAATTGCAGCAACTTTATAATTAACGTCTTCAACTTCATCTGGTTTATAATACGAGCTTCCGCCCGAATAGTCTGTGGGCCGAGAAGTGTATGACCCAGGCGTGTGACCTTTTCCATTAAACCACGAGCTGACCGAAGGGGTGTTGACCAAATTGGGAGTCGGTATATCGAGAATTTTGAGCGCAGAAATCGCTTCACCAAAATTTTGATCTAGGAATCTGGGGGTATCCATAGAGAGATCCATCATTATCGTTTTCAACGGTGTCTCTAACAGAGATGATAAATTACACTTGGCATTTGATGGGTTACAATTAAATCCCCTGGCCATATCTGGAGTTATCTTAACGGAAGGAACAGGCGGTTCGTCATCAACTACGACCGCTGGTACAACTTTCTTCTTTGCCTTCGATCTTTTGGAGTATGATTTATTTGTTCTACTCGGCTTGCTTTTTGTTTTACTTTCGCTGCGTTTATGATCCGGTTTCTCAGCTTTCTTATTGTGAGGATCATCAACCGTGTGACTTTTAAAAGGAATTTTGACCTTGATCACTTTCGATAGCGGAGAAACCTTTGTCGGAGAAACCGTTTCTTTCTTCAATAAATTTTTCTTAGTGTAAGCCTCTCTCTTATACTTCAAATTAATCAAGTGATCTCTACTATTTGAGCTGTCATTGGAAGGATGTGAATTTTCCGATACCGGCTTGACATTGCCCAAAATGCTCCCTGATAAAGCATTGTTGCCAATTTCATTATCACCGTGATGGGAGACTTCTTCGGTAGTAGTATTGAGGCTAATTTCCAAGTCGCCAGCTAATATTTCCTTAGAGACATTTTCGTTCTTTTTTTCAATTGCAGAATCTTTTTTATCTTTGACACCGATTCTTTTATTGATAGCTGATTTTTTCGGTGAAACGGGAGACTGCTCAAAACTTTTATTCAACAAGGCTGCTTCGAGCAGTTTTGCTTCCTTTCGAAGACTTTCAGTCAGTTTATTTTTAGATTTCTTATTTTTTGTAGTTCTAACTCTACATTTCTCTCTGGCCACAGCTAATTTTTCTCTATGTGATAAGACTCTATTTACATTGTAAAGGTCCGCGCCGACCATTTGTCTCAAATTTTGATCCCAGGCCAACCGTGATTTTTTTACATTTGTTCTGGACGATGGAGCTATTTCTGATAAATTGTCGACAAATTCCGTGCGTTGAGCAGGCGGGCGAGATTTTATTATCTGACTGACGCCTTGAATTTGATCCCAGACCAGACTTAGTTTAGGTTCGACAGACTCTACAGACACGGCATCACTTTTATCACCGTATTCCTCGGCTTCTTCCGAATGCTGAAATAGACACGACTTTACACTCTTCATTTTCGATTGAAAATTTGTATTCTTATTGGACGTACTCGGGGTTTGTAGAGTTTTATTCATGTCACGCGACATTTGGGTGGGAAGTTTAGGCGAAGTGAGCGCTCTCCTGGGTACCATGTGATTGGTCGCATTGGGAGTATTGAAATCGAGCACGCGCCCGTGAGAAAAGTTTCTTCGAGGAGTGGAGAAACTCAATTTTTTGGTGATCACGGCATCAGGTGTCTTTCTTTTGGGGTCTAAAAATTCAAAGTCACTACTTTTATCTTTTGGATTTTCAATAACATCCAAAGATGCAGACGTAGTCAGATTGGGGATTTCCTGACAATTTTCACTGCCTTGTTGCAATTCCATACCGTTTCTTTTCTGATCTTCATCAATCACAAATCTACTCCCTTCAGATGAATCATAGCTCGAATGTTTTTGAATGTCAGTATTCAAATTGTGTTCGGCAGAACGAACATTTTTCACCGTCTTGACAGCAGGTTTAACCGAAGTGGTGCATTTCTTAACTGCACGGCTTGATTTTAGTTTCGACGGTTGACTTTTAGTCTCAAATTTATCGGGACTGTCTAAATCTAAAACTGTTATAATATCATTAAAATTTTTGATTTTAGGATAAATTTTAACAGGGCCTGTCCTTTCTCTCGATTGTTTTTCTTTAGCGGTCATACTGACAGTTGATTTTTGGGAGTAGATAGGCGGGAACTGCATTTCCTTTGGAATTTCAACATAACTACTGTTACCTGAAAAAGGAAAAAAATACATGTGAAAGTGGAAGGAAAATTGTGTTTTATTTAATTAAATTGACAGTTAATACCCTTTGCACTGATCAATATATATTTTTTTTTTGAAATATGGTCATATCTTTGTGGTGTTATGTATATATATATACCTATATCCCTCGTTTATAGATATCTACTGACCCTTTTAAAGACAATTACTAACCATTTTACAACAAAACACTGAACAAAATTAATTATTTACTGACTGTTTCTAATTTTTAACTGCCCATTTACTATTTTTATCTGACCATTTATTATTTTTTACGGACCATTGTAAGTATTTATTACTAACCATTTATTTAATATTTACTGACCATTTGTCAAATTAGAAACTAACCAAATAATTAGTTACATAATTAAAAATTAAAAAATATTTTTCAATCCAAGCTGTACAATGTAAAGCAGGACTCGACATAGCAATTAAAAGTGATAATACATCCCCATCAAAATCGCTTTTCAATTCTAATGTTCATAGTTTTTTTTTGTGCCAATGCAAATGCTCCAGATATTTTTAATTGTGAAATTCATACAAGATAAACTCGATGATAAATAATTAATCAGTCGTGAACAACTCAACGAAAAATTACATACACCATTACATTACACAAGATCTCTTTTTCAATTGAAAAAATTTCACCTTGCCGGGAATTGAACCCGGGCCCACCTGATCTCTGGGGCAAAGCTGTTGCCACTAGACTACAGGGTCCGAGAGTTATAGAATTTCACAAACTATCCGGTTCACGCATTTGGCAAATAATAATTATTGAAGCAACGAGCTTGCACTTTTCATGGGTGAGCCAATTATTAAGTGTAACAAGATCACTCATAGGGTGAAATAATTTATTACACACAAATAAATGAAACATATTGTTGTAACTTTTTAGTTTACCATTTCACATAAAATAAATATTACCTCCTGTTGAATCCGAAGTGGGCTGAATCACAATAATAGTGGGCATTTCCATTATTTCCGATTTACTGTAATCAGTTTTTTTAGAGATCTCACTTCGATAATTGCCAGTTAGTTTCCCATTACTAATAATAAGCTCCGGTGGCTTCCCGATGACTGTCCGACCATATTCGGACAGAGTGTTCTTCAGCCGACCTTGGTCACCGATCATACCACCGGTACCAGAGTAAACATTTTGATTTCCTTGGGCATCGACAAGTGGATGATAACTGGTGTAGTATGTTGTAAAATTTTCTTGACTCGGTAAAGTTTCAGGGATTGAAATCATTACGCTTTTCTCATAGCTGCCGACTTGATTCATTGGGCTAGCGGGTAGATACTGAAGGTTTGTAGGGCAGCACTTGACAGAAGAGTTTCTTGCATCAACTTGATTCCCTTGACATTTACTGGTCGAAGGAAGCAAGACATTATTAAATTGCTTTTCCGGTAGCTTCGGTTGACCCACGGCGGACGCTTTTCCGCTTTCATAACTTTTGTTCAAGCTATTATTCGGTTGAAACGATTCAGTAGAAAGATTACAACTATCGTTTAATTCTTTCTCGGATATTTCACCCACAGCCTTCTGTATGACTATGGGTCCTTTATTGGATAGCAGATTGGTGTGCACTCTTTCATTGGAGAGAATAATAACTTTAGGGTCAGGTTTAGGGAGCTCAACCTTCGCGGCTGATTGAGGTGAACGCGTGGTGGGCGGCACAGATAAATGCTTATCGCCTTTGAGGTCATTTTTGTAATTTTCTTTCAATATATCCATTCTTTTCCCGCCCCTTGGATATCTGTAATATTTTTTTGTATCTCTATCAGAAACATCACCGAGGGGAGTCTTCGTAATGGGAGTTGGTGGGAGAATCGGTGATATCAATGTCGATTGAAGATCACCATCGGGCACTCCATTATCAACATTTTGTTCAGGTCTTGAGTGATTTTTTCTGCGGTTTGACTGTTCATCTGCTTGAAGTTTTTTGGATGAATTAATGGTTGCAGATCGACACGAAGATGCCGGGGAAGAATCATTGATTCTGAAACAATCAATCAAACCGATGCGATTTATATTGTTATGCATTGAGATACCACTTAATAATATTTAGCAAGCCCAATACTTGATTAGAGATCGCAAGATTATAGTATATATTTATTTATTTACTGATAAAGGGACATTAAAAAAGCATTGAAGGTGATGACAATGCGACAAGCATTTAAAAGATGTTATATTGACAGTGAATGAAACAAAAACAATACCCAAAGTTTGTTACCGATGGGTGATCAAGAAAATTGTGGTAGTCCACAGAGATGTTTAAGTAATTTTATCAGAACCAATAATACATAATTTTATTTCAAACATACATATTTCTTAAGAAAAAAAAATAATTTAGGCACGGTTTCGGTATGTAAAAATGGAAAGAGATGTAATATTTTATCTTGAGAAATAATTGCATGATTGTAAGCTCCGCCCCCATAGAAGAATATATAAATGATCTTCAATGGATTCGTTGTAACTTACAATGATGGCGCTGACTTTTCTGGAGTACTAGTATCAGGTCTGCTTTGCACATCTGATTCAGCTTCTGATGTACTTTCAACCGAGGCAGCTAAAACAGAATAAAACATATAGGTTAATATTTAGAAATAAAATCTGCAGTCATAATATATTGAGCGTAAAAAACCATATACTTGACATTCTAGAACCAATGACATAATTGAAATCTGGGCCCATATTAGAAGTAAAAGCTTCTAGAAAATCACCATTAAGGATTTATTCAAATAACTACAAAAAAATCACTCACCTAGAACATCATTTAATAGTTGGTCGAATAATGGTTCTTGCTCGGTTTTTTCCACTATTGATTTGATAACATTTTCAAATTCAGGAATATCATCATCGATTGTGATAACTTGCATATTGGCACTATCCTCAGCAGTCTTCGCAGCAGGCACTTCATTTGGAGTGGTCTCAATTGTTCGAGACATTTCCACAGCATTATCCGATGGTTTGGTCATAGACAAATTGTATATTTTATTAATGTTATCAGCTATTATTTCATGCAACTCTGTACAATCGAGCATGGCATTTGTTATTGTCTGAAACAAAAAATATTCCACACTTGTAATAATATAAATATTATCTTACATTAGCTGCGTAGGTATAATCTGCATTCTCAAAATTTTTGGGATGAACATTTAATCATGCTACTATTCATCACATAATGTCGCGTGCGTTTATGAATGGGAATAATTCAACATAAAAATATATCAATATCTACGTCTGTTCATTCGAAGTAATAACCTTCAGATAAAAAAAAATTGAAGACTGAGGCAATAGCAATTAATGGCAAAAGCAATTAATTTTATTCTAACCATCCTCACTTCCAATGTGAGCTTATGTCAACAGAAGTAGTTCAAATCAACCTCTCTTTCTCAGAAACAGTAGGGATATAAAAATAATGCATGAGCACCTCAACTAAAGCCTAGAACGTTGACCACTTGACTGCAGACCCTAAAATAAAATCTGTGAGCATTCTTCAGTACTTACCGTTACATTTAATGTTTCATTGGGAAACGGATCAGCAGTGTGCGGGGCCTTTCTTGCCAGCGGACACATCTTTGATTTGACGTTTTTTCTTTTAGGCGGCGTATTCGCTGAAATGTTATGCTGCAAGTCAGGCTGCTTGATCAAGCCGAGCGCTTTCCTGAAGTCAAACTCCAGGGTTTGGTGATGAGGCAATTTCTTTTCACCCAGAGCGCGATCCAGGGACTTGTTCAAATTCTCACTTTGTAACTGAGCACCGGTCAATTGTTGGCTATCGGATAACTTTGGATTCGGCGTCAAGCTGGTGGGCAGATTGTTTTTTTTCAACAAGTGCATTCTTCGGTGAGTCTTCAGCATTCTCAGATCATTCCAATATGAAGCGTCGTCACCATAACCTAAGACAAAAAATACATTTAACAAAACGAGTCATCGAACAGAAAAATATATCACCATAAATACATTCAGTTTCATCAACGAAAAGTTCTAAAGATTCAGTAAAATTGGAGTTCATACCACAGAAAACATGGATACCTTGCAGCTTCAAGGGTACATTCATCACACAGGTTTCTTTGCCTGCTCACATTTAGGAGCATATAGACTCCTCATAGAGAAGTATCTCACCATGTGTGTTTTCAATAAAAATAATCACATTTTTAGTACTTATTCCACATGGAATTTATTTAGATCAGAACCGGTTTAGAAGCATTGAAGTAAGCTCAAGAGGTTAAGTAAGTTCAAGTTTGCTATAGGATTTGCAAATCTGTAATATAGTGATATCTACTTTACTGAATCATTGCACTGACGAAGATGAAATATAAGCTACGAGAATAGAAACTTGCGTCGGATATTTGAGTTGGGATGACTGAGAGGCTTAACTTTTGAGGAACTCAAGGATTAGGGAACGGACAAGGTAGCGCCATAATATGTGAGCCGTCATCTACAGCAGGACTAGCTGGACCACGTGCTGCTGGTGCTTCAGGAGAGCCTCAACCCTACTCGCCTCTTCTCGAAGCATACTGTCATGTCATGAAAGCAAAGTGATTGATGGATAGATAACAGAAACCCTTGGAAGTTACACGTGGTGACCATTTGTGTCATTTGGGGAGAAGATAGTCATAGACTAAAGATTTAGACACAAGACACAAAAATAGCGTATATTCTTATAGCATAAAAGTATTAAAAAATATATATACCTGGTAGATCTTCAAGATTTGTGGCTTCGGCAGCTGAACATTCTCCATCAAATTCAACATCACCACTCGGGTGGCCAAATTTTGAGAAATTGGTACATCTCTCATTCCTGTCATTGGAGTTGGTGCGCTGACGATACACATCACCATTCGGGAGATATGATTTCTCTGTCTTAATAGTAATGACGCTGTCGCAACTATTATTTCTCCTATGAGCTTTGGGGTGACAATTTTCATTGTTCTCCACACTGAGAATGGCTTGCCCGCTGGAAATTTTCAAGCACATAAATAAGAATTGACAATTGAAGCAGTATTTATCTGCTTTTTCGGTTAATAAAAATTCAAGTTGACAACTATATAACTATGAATTGTGATGATAAAATATAGTCATCATTGTCAATCCTTTCAAAACGGTCTACATTAGGATCTTCGAGAGCTTCTAGAGAGGTCTAGAAACATGTATCAAAGCAAAACATTGCACGAAAAAAACATAACTTCCCGGTAACATTTTGTTTTGCACAAAGGTAGAACTGGTGATACAATACTTAATAATATCAAATAATATTTGGAAACTATACAGATTACAATACCGGACTCCCGATATTTTGGATGTTCATTCAACACAGAAATAAAGAGTTTTGAAGATGCTAAATACCAGTACTTTGATGTAAAACATTATTCAAAATCTACATATAAACAATGTTAATTAATTTTGACTGGACATAAATAGGTCCAAGTTCTGGCCGTTATTATTTGCATGTGACCTTTGAAGTTGACACTGAGCTTAATTTTTAGCCCACATTCTTCTTTTATGCTTAGATTTTGGTAACTGCTTCACCAATTTCTGACCGAGTAACCACTTTTTAACCGTTTTGGACAGCACATCGTCCTTAAACTCGACACCCAACATATTTGTTTATCACACAGACGCATTCTTCTTTAAGAGTGTAGTATAAAAGAACAATTGGCG
Organism: Himalopsyche kuldschensis; assembly: GCA_028554975.1. Taxonomy (NCBI): domain Eukaryota; kingdom Metazoa; phylum Arthropoda; class Insecta; order Trichoptera; family Rhyacophilidae; genus Himalopsyche; species Himalopsyche kuldschensis. Next base: position 3,279,649 of record JAHFWI010000016.1, on the reverse strand, counting down.
TGAGTTTTCAGCCAAAAAATAATTTTGACAAATACTGCACTATTGACAATTTGGCAAAAAGATTATCAACGATGAAATATTTGGTTATTACTAGATTCGGTTTGTGACACTCATAAGCATTGTAAAATTTTTAATTACTAGAATTCTGAAATGGGCAGTTGAAAGTAATCACGTAATCAACAGTTTATATACCTTCGATGCACCTGTTTTCCATGGTCAGTATTCACCAATTGCTTATATTCAAGAATTAGTTTCAGTTTTTCCAATAAACGTTGGCATTTTCCAACTTTCTTTTTGAAGTCTTCGTCACACTTCATATTACGAACTGAAATAAAATTAATAAGGGAATGTAACATGGATAAAATGTATGATGGTATAAAGACTCTAAAGAGTAAAGAGCAACTTGGAATAAACTTTGTCATGAATGGTGTCTTCGAGGTGTGATAACACAAAGCCAGGACCTACAGAATGAATAAAATATGTTGCCAAAAGTGCATGGCATCACCGAGTACGAGTCACAAAATTAATGGATATAGAATCTGGAGACCATCATCATCCGATCTGGAGACCTTCATTGGATGGTAGATTGACATAAGCTTGTCGGTGGGTCTAGATCAGTGGTTCTCATGTGCGGCCACCAGAGGATTTTGCTGCGGCCACCAATAGCTTCATAGTTAATATTGATATTTAATAAAAATGGGTTTTTACAAGTTAATTTGTCAACCAAGACACTGAAAATTAAATATTTTGTATGCATTGCATTGTGCATCAAGAATTGCTAGTTAGCAATAACTCAACACATACATGTTTAGGTCTTTTTGGCAAAAAAGACTCATCACAAAAATTTAGTGCGGCCACCAGACATTTCCGTAGTATTGCTGATGTTCCTAATGCGGCCACAGCCAAATTTTACGTGAGAGCCACTGGTCTAGATCAGTGGTTCTCACGTAAAATTTTGCTGTGGCCACATTAGGAACCACTGATGTTCCTACGAAAATGTCTGGTGGCCACACCAAATTTCTGTGTCGAGTCTTTTTTGTCAAAAATACCTAGGCATGTTTATGTTTAAGTTTTTGCAAACTAAATTCTTGATGCACAGTACAACGCATACAAAATAATAAATTTTCAGTGTCTTTGCTGATAAATTAACTTGTAATAACCCATTTTTATTAAATATCAATATTTACTCAAGCTGTTAGTGGCCGCACATGAGAACAACTTGTCTAGATCCAAGTCCCGGCAAGATCAGATTTTTTCAATCGAAAAAGATATCTAGGTCATGTGTGCATTTCTAGTCGATTCATAAAAATTTCTCATCGAGTTTCTCTTGTATGACTTTCATACTTAAAAATATTTTGCCCGTTGGCATTAGCTTAAATGTCAAATAGTTGTTTTAAATATATTTTTAAAAAATCAATAAAAAAAAAGCTGAAAATTAATTAGATGAAAATTTCTTTTCAAAATTTCTCTTGCAATGTAAGCATCTCAACAACTTGATCTGCCTCATGTAGCTCTGCATTGAACAAAGTACATAGATGGTAGCCTTGAAATCTTATTAAGAGCAAAACCTTTTTTTATTAATATTTCTTCTTGCTTGGACTGGTTTCTCACTACCCAGAACAAAGTTCAAGCCAACATTATTATTGCATATTGTGCAACGTATTATGCAATAAGTGTGATCACTGAACCTTTTTTTAATAAATCACATCTTCTCTTAGTCATAAATATTTACTAACACCTAAACCTTCCGTTCAGCAATAGATATGTATGTGAAATTTGGATGTGCTATGTAATATGGCAATAATATTATAATACCCATGATATGGTTTTCAATAGCTTGCTTGCATGAATTATACAACATAATAATAAACTATTCATCTGTTTATAATGTGGAAACCATTTGTATGTTCAAGTTGGTTGCCTGTGCTTGGCTATTTGACATGAACTTTTAGGATTAATTGTTTCAATGCTATATAAATGTATTTGCATTTAAGTGGAAATTTCAGCAATAAAATATCAATTATTGCACTTAAAAAGATCACGCCTTTACAAAAAAATATCGTATGGACAGTCAGTTACTGACAGAAGATTATATAAAATGACCTTTATCTCTCATGACAAAGATCCTAGAAGTTATTTTGCTCGAATTGCACAACTGATTTATATTTAACAGAGGATATGAATGTATACAAATCAACTCACCGTAAGAATGAATAGCACAGTAATCGTCTAAAATATCGTTTAATGATAGTCCCATTATTGTGGTAAAAAATTCTCGCCCTCGACATTCCACCAAATGATTGCATCGGTTCAGGAATTCATTATAGGCCACCATACACTGTTGATCTTCCAAATAACCTAAAATCACAAGAATGAAGCAAAACAATGGTAGGATTTCATTAAATAACATGCGCTGTCAACAACAGAAACATGGGTTGAAAAGGCGAGAAAAATCTTTCCCGCCAACTGACAATTGACGACGCCAAATATTATAAACAAACGAACTTACCAAGTACGAGCCTGGCTATTTCTGAAGGTAAAAAGGTACCCATTTTGGCGATTATAGAACCGTTTTATCGTAATTCAATATTCGAAATCAACTGAAAAGTTGGCAGCATTAAATTCTAAACGATCACATTTTGCGTGGCCTAATCATTTGTATAAAGTAGGACTCCGCTCCAATACACCGTTTCTGTATTTTCTGAAACTATACAATAGTATTGCCAGCATAAAAGTATTAAGTAAATAAGTAGACTGAATAGAATAATATTTTGAATCTACGTAGGAACATAATTTAGTTACGCATGGTGGTTAGTTCTACATTTGGCTTGCATTTTAAAAATATGTTCATATTTTGTAAATAAAGAGTTTTGTACACCTTTTTACATAATTATAATAGTATAATACGTAATAGGTAATGGTTGTAAACATTTTTTCAGTTCGATGGTAAAGAAAATTTATTAGCCTAGACACCATTCAAAGGGCCTTTGTTAGCACCCATACCATTATGCGATAAAAATAATTGAGTATTTTCTTGTGCAAGAAGCGTTTATTTAATCGCAATTTAATTATTAGATCTTATATCTCAAAAAACCTGTTAGTTCCAGTTAGTGACTGTTAGTTAATGCTCAAGCAAAACAATTATTTTAATACCTGGAATGCTCAAAAGTTATTCTAATTTCCTTTAGTATAAGTGTAAGCCAGTATTTTCATTTTTTTTCGTTCCAGCTGGAATCAAAAAATATGGCAAGCATGAAAACAAAGTTACACAAAAAGTATACGAATTTGAATACGCTTACTCTACGCGTCTCTTTAATAGTTGACAACTAATTCGTTATAAAAATTCGTTCTTATCTCACATGCAAAACAATATACCCTAATAACAAATGGAACCCGGTTGTTTGTTTTCAAATTAGCAAAATATTGGGTTTGTGGCTTTAGTAAGAACATACAATGAAGCGTAAGTGATGTTGTGCTCCTCCCCAGATAGATGCCAGATAGCTAGAAAAAATTCTGAACTCACTCAGGTCAAACTATTATATAAAAAATATTGTTTGTTTGTTTTTTCTTTTATGTATTCCTACACTGTTTATCCGATCGCAATGAAACTTTGGTAATTTGTTGTGTAAACGTCCAAAAAGGATTTTGCATTACCAAACCGCTTATTCGATTGCGATAAAACTTTGGTGATTTGTTGTTAGGGCGCTGACGAAGGTTTTTTAATAATATATCTCCTAATCAATTTAATTATATAAGGCTCCTTAGATTTTTCATGTTTACTGATATGTCAAAAACAAAAATCCAAAATAAACAATTTGCGCCTTGTCGCGGATTGATTAACAAGCTATTTGTGATAGCTGGCCAATCACTGGGATGGCTTCATGGACGGAAGTTGTTTTTTACTTCATCGTTACGTTTGATATGCACTTTGGTTAAGTCAAACAACCGCGGGGTATTGTGTATGTGTATCAAGTGAATTTGTATTAGTCAAGTAATCATTATTTTCGATGATAAATCAATAATTCCACCCAAGCCCAAACGATAAGCTATTGGTCGATCTACACCTCAAGCACGAAAAGGTAATTACGATTGTTTATAATATACGAGCAACGGGAAGCAAGATTAGAAGCCGATAGAGCTGGCACTGCTCAATCCAGACGAACAATACAATACCTAAAGTTAATAAAGAATGTTTTTTTTCTTTTAAATTTTTAAATTTAGAAAAAAAATTGGCTTTACAGCTTACGCTGATTCGCCAAATATTCTTAGTTGTGAAAGTCATACGAGATTAACGCGATGATAAATAATGAATCAGTTGTGCACAAAATCAACGATAAATAACATACACCCAGCCCAAGATCTCTTTTTTCAATTGAAAAAATCTGACCTTGCCGGGAATTGAACCCGAGTCCCCTGATCGCTAGGACAAAGCTCTTACCACTAGACCACAGGGACCGACGCAATGTTGCCACGCGTCCCAATGATTCCGATAGATATGCCGAATTAAAACATTTGCAGTTTCCAGTGCGACTCGCATTTGCTTTGACCATAAACAAAACACAGGGACAATCGCTGCAAGCCTGGACTAAATTGGGTAAATCCATGCTTTTCACATGGGCAGCTGCATGTGGCCTGCTTACACGTTGGAAAACCTTCTGATTTATTCGTATGCGCACTCGACAGAAAAACAAAAAAATATTATATATCCACTTCAATAAACACAAACACTTTCTTTTTTAAAGTGGCATTGCAACGCTTGCCGGGTACTGACAAGTGTAAAATAATTATGTCAACATCCGAAGCAATATCAATTAAATTCTTGGAAGTTCTTCCTCGTGGCATCCCCATTGGCAGGCTGGTTCTACCCCTTGGAAGAATAATCAAACAATTATTGATCAATCTCGTAATATTTTTCCGTTATGGAATAACGGCGCGAATGGTATTCTCTTATTATGGCAAAAAATTCATGACGTTTGTACTTTATCATAGACAAGATACTAAAGTACTTGATATACCATAGACAAGATACAAATTGATGTACTAATGGGAGGGTCCAGCGTTGCTGTCATCCTGTCAGTTTGACTAAATTATTAATTATTCTATCAATTTGAAATAAATTGGAAGTATAGTCGGTTGTATATTGATACACACGTGTTACCTGCAGGCTGTTAAGTGATTTTATTTGATGTAAAAACGAGTTATTTTTCATTAAACATCAGATTTCACCATGGCTGAACTTGCAGCCCTTCTCCAAGTGGAGATACCCGAAGGCAGAAATAATCTCACAGACAGTCACACCAATCTCGAAAGAGTGGCAGAGTACTGTGAAGCGAACTATTTCCAGTCTGAAAACAAAAGGGCAGCATTAGAAAGTACTAAAAATTACACGACCCAGTCTTTGGCCAGTGTTGCTTATCAAATCAACACTCTTGCCTACAATTTCTTGCAGCTGTTGGACTCTCAGACCATACAGCTTGCAGAAATGGAAAGCCAAATGAATCACATAGCTCAGACAGTCATGATACATAAAGAGAAGGTGGCTCGTAGAGAAATTGGAGTTCTAACTGCCAACAAAGTTACTAACCGTCAATATAAAATCATCGCACCCGTCAATCCCGAGAAGCCCATTAAATATGTGCGCAAGAGCATTGATTATTCATGTAAGTGTGTGTCTTTAAATAATTTATGTTTAATTAATTTTGCTGACCAGTGATAGTGTGTAGATTGAGTATGTAATTCACTGTCGTTTGGATCCATAAAGTTGTCTTGGTTCAGCAAAATGTTTAAAATATGTGGATGCGAGCGTAACTAAAACTGAAACGTCTATTCGCGTCCTTGGAGGAATACATCTAGCTCCTTCAGCAATATCTTTGGCGTATTTCTGACGTTACTCAGGGACAAATACAATCTTTAGATATTATTAATAATTAATTAATAATAATTTATGACTTACTTCTACGGCTGGTTTTTGTACTAGTAACACAGACTCGGCAGCCATGTTAGATAAGGTGTCAAATAATTGCAGACGTTATCTTAGGATTTTACCTTCATTTTATCAGTTACACATGTTCATTTTAGCTCTGGATGACATTGGTCATGGGTCAGGTCGCGGCGGTGGTACTCCTCGCCAGCGCCAGCGAGGCGCTTCTCAATCAGCGGCGACACTGCCCGCTCCGACCACTAAACCCCCAACTCCTCCGCAGACTGCTCGAGCCCCCACTCCCGGTGGTACTCTCTCCAAGGGTGGCATGCTTGTCGGTACTCTAGGTTAGTTACATTTTATTTAAATTAGACAATGTTATATTTCATGTCGTAACAGTAATTAAGTGTCCAGTTTGTATTTCGTCCTCCTACTGAGACTATGTAGAGTTAGCGAAACATTTTTTAGTTTCATAGCTATTTATTAATAGGTATGTTCTAGTTGAATTCTGTAATGCTTAAAGATTCAAGAAAGTCAAAAGTAAAAGTTTTGAATGGGGAAAGAACATTAAGAAAAACCCCTTACAAATACTGAAAGTAGGTGTTCAGTAAACAACTAGTGGTTTACTTGACTGTTTTGTTTTGCCAGAAGATTGCATGCAAGTTCTGTGCATTTCTTTACATTACGCATCAATTTACTTGTCTATATTGTAGTTGGCAATTTTCGTCAAGAAAGAAATAACTGGAATAGAACGGTAGGTTATATGACTTCGCCATAACGATTCTTGAAGGCCATGGCTGAGGCAAAAAATTTGTTAATTTTGTTGGCGGATGTATAATTTATTTTTACACTCATACCAATATACAGATGATTATATCACCACATTTCTTTTAAATAATTATTATCTATGACTAAATACCTATACCTACTTACATTTTATTACTGATACATACTGAATATAAAAGAACTGATAAAAACAATCAGTGTAGAAAAATAATGCGTTCAACGGATGTGGTGATGTTTTATGGATGAATTGTAATGCTGATTTCTTTAATGGTTACTATTTAATGTTGATTGTAACCAGGAAAGAGTGGTTCAAGGGAATATCGCACTCCACCAGCTGTGGCTCCACCCCAAGTGCCATCACACTACGCACCTAATTTCCCGTTGGGCCACCCTCATCACACTTCTACCAATACTGGCACTCGACGCGGTCCAGGTTATTCAACGTTGCCTATTGCTCATCCTCAGGTTAGAAGAAGTGAACTTATTTTAAAGTGGTGTTTGAAAGTCTTGTTAATTATTATTGGCTAGTAAATTTGATACGCACAATATACAGACAGAAAGTGTGCTTGCTGTGTTGTAGTGTAATGTAATACAGAAATTTAATTCATTATAAACTGTATATAATCTAGGCATCCAAGTTTAGTTTTACCATCACATTGGCCTGACAGCTCGTGGTGGGTCCTAGTCTCTCCTCTAAGAATACCTTACAACAATGAAGTTTCGCAAGATTGGTGCCGTTGATTCAGGCTACATGTCGTGCATATTGAAGTCTTGATAAATGATGTGATGCATACATACTTCTCGAAAAGTGTTTTTAATTCCTGATTAGTTAGCTACGCCACTTGTTGCCGTAACCCTTACAGTAGTGACTTATTTTATCTGAAATTAGGATTATTTAAAATATTTAATATTTTTATTCTTACTGCATCAAAAATAGAAAAATATTTTTTGAATAATGAATATGTTGTGGCCGCCAAAAATCAATGACAGAAATGTGTAATATTCATATCTGTACGGTGATACCTTTTAAAAGGTTAGTACTGTATGAGTGTATTCTCTTTCTTACTTTGAATAGGTATTCTTAGATTCTTGTTTACATGCACGCATCAGACAAGGGTATATCAGTATATCAGAATTTTTGAACAATGGGAGTAAGTTCTAAATTTTAGTTGGTTTGGTAAACAATGTAAGTACTTATCTGCTTCTGTCGGTGTCCGTTTTTTATTTTATCACTGATTATTTTTAATCAATATGCAATCTACATTCAAAGAGGAAGTTGGTATTTTTTTATGATATCTATCTGTGTTTTATTTTTAAGGTTGGGACCGTGCATCCTACACAGCACTCAATATCATCGTCTTATAACCAGCAAGACCTACATTCAAATATGCCACGTAAGAATGAAATATAAATATTGTTATTTTATAGTCTACTAATGGAGCATATCTGAACAGTAGTTGCTCTAAAAAAACTGTTTCAGTTGCTTAGTCTCCCTTTATTTGAATGAGTAAGGATGGGGCTAGGATACGACTAGTAGTAAGCGAATTGCTCTCGCTAAGTCTCCTTTTCTTAGGATCGGACGGGTGAGAAGAAATTGAGACATGTCATGCCTGAAACATTAACCGATTGAAAACTCAAAAGGATTTGAACACTGAAACCATTGACCACTCGCTATTCTAGTATTTAAATATTCTATTAGTATTTTAATATCTATACATATTGGTAATTAAATATCATGTAGTCAATGCTTTGGTTGACTTTTCTTAAACAATTTTCATTTTTTGAGTAGCATTTTGTGGTATATTTTGTAATTATTAAAAAATGTTAGCTAATGTTATTTTGGGTTCTAAAATTGGGCACATGGAAAATAAATTTTGACTGATTGTTTTTTTAGCTCCTCCATCTCCATTGATTGGTTCCGATGGTCAGGATCATGGGCAGCATCCACTCCATTCAGGACACGGAACTGTAAGTGTGTCATCATTTAAATAATATTTATTTATAATACCAAAAAGAAATACGCATAGTCCTCTTCTCTTTTTTGAACTACGCCTGAGGAAACTAAAGAAGATATGAAGATAGGTTGATATTTTCATTGAAAAATTTAAAACTTCTTGCATTTCACGTTGAGCTAATCATGCTCAAAAATGTTATGATATATTGATTATAAATATCTACAAAGTAACTGCTGAAAATATCAAATTGATAAAATATTTTAATATATTGAATTTTTTATGAATTATTTGAATTTTGTACTTTTCCATGAGTTATGTCGCTAACGACCCGTGTTTCGCCTTTCAGCATCTTCAGGCATTTCAAGTGCACGGATGTAATTGTCACTTCAAATACATCCATGCACTTGAAATGCCTGAAGATGCCGAAAGGCGAAACCCGGGTCGTTAGCGACAAAACTCATGGAAAAGTACAAAATTCAAACTATTCAAATTCCATCAAGCACCCTCAGTCGAAGTCCTTAATTTAATATATTGATTATGTCATGGAATTGCAAACCCTGATTTTTAGCTGCAATCAGAATTATGTTGAATTGTAACTGTTTTACTCCTGAATTGAAGTATGCATATTTTTTACATGTAACAGATTGCCTCGCCATTGTTGAAATGTTAGGTGATATCAACTGTAGGTAGAATTTTATTCCACGCGATTTATAAAAGAATACAAAAAAAATATATTATATTCTATGAAACAATTATTTTGTGAGGCAGTTGATAATGTATGTGTTTGTTTGAGCAGCGTTTGTCTGCAACAAGTGGTCGCGGGGGATCCGTGTCTCCACCGCTGCCACCTCCACCTCCTCCCGATGAAGATGAGCACGCTGCATTTGGCCGTCCTCGTCAAGCTCATTTGCTGCAGGTAAAACTATCAATATTGCTCCTATACTAGTTGTTCAATCCTATGTTTCATTAATTCAGATATTTATTTCTGCTTTAGGTAAAAAATGCTGAAGCCTTAGGGCTGTTATTTTACTTGTGTTAGATACATAAAAATTTCTTTCAATTAGTTCTGCAATTAATGCAATTAATGCAAGTACAGACAAGGTCACTTGGATCACAAGAGCAAAAAAATTTCCACTTTTTTACTCGCTTCACAGTTCAAAATAATTGAATCACCGTCACTAAAGAAAAACTTATGAGGCTATTCCGAATTTGCTGTCAAAAAATATAGTCATGTCTATTTAATTGTTGTTATACAAATATGACAACTCGAGCTTAGTAGTGTGATTCATGATAATTTTCCAAGAACTAGTGGCTCCTTCCAATCTCTTGAATAATGTGTTTAAAACAATGAACATTATTCAATCTTATAATTTACTGATAACCATTCATTATATTTGAGAATACACTTTACAAATCTAATGATGTTTGTTACAGGGAAGCCAAGGTGTAATGATTTCTCATTCTCAGCACTATCAGCCCGGACAGGGCTCTGTTGCCGGCATGATGCCAACGATTGTTCCCGATGAAGAGGATCTGCCTGGATGGGTGCCAAAGAACTACATTGAAAAAGGTGAGTTTTCTTGAATTATTTTTTAGCTGTACCGACTAAAAAACATATTTATGGAACTACTAGTAATATTTACAATTATGTGCCGATGAAAAAAAAAAATCGTTTTATTCGATTTCTTCCACAGCAAACTCTCATGTCTTTCAAAACTTCTCATCGTTTAATCGTTCCCATGGTTTCATATGTCAATTAATGTAATATTTTTTTCTTTCAGTCGTGGCTATTTATGATTATTACGCCGACAAAGAGGACGAGCTTTCCTTCCAGGAAAGCGCTGTTGTATACGTTCTGAAGAAAAACGACGACGGCTGGTGGGAAGGTGTCATGGATGGCATCACTGGTCTATTCCCAGGGAATTATGTCGAACCGTGTGTCTGAATATTCCTTATTTTACTTCTATCGAATATCATTTGTGATAGAAAATAATTAATTTCTTTGAAATATTAAAATTTGTCATAGTCGATTTGTTCTTCTAGAATACACAAAAGTTTATATAATTATTTAAAAAAAACAATATGTTTTTCTTTAAGATTACTGTATAAACCTGAAAATAGTTTTTAATTATGTTTTATCTTCCAGTATGTATTATTGAAGAATCAAAATTCACTAGAATACGGCTTCGTACAAAGGATATCTATCTGGAATTTATAGGTTGTGTTTTCAGTGTTTCTACCGAGCATGTGGTCTGTGCTAAAAGATGGCGGTGATAATTCATAATTTTATGAGGAATGACTTTCAAAATTTTATTGAAACAACGAATAATATTACAATCCATATTTAGATTTGAAAACTAGAAAACCAAATCCTCTAAAAAGTGTTTAAATGTTTTTTAAATTGATCAAAAGTTTATGGAACATTTAAACGCTCAAAAATTGGTATTGTAACTTCTTTGACTGTCTTTATTGTTTCGTTAACTAATTATTGATTTACAAACTAGAATTTCTTTGTTCATCATGGCTAGGAAACATTTAAAAAATGTATTGTTTTAAGTTTATACTTGAAAATGCCTATTATTTTTACTGAATCAAAAAATAAAAAACATTGCGTTAATGCGGTGTATCATAATACATAATTGAAATTGATGTATGCCAGTGGCTCTATTGGAAATCAAATGTTTAATTGTCTTGCTAGTATTCTATCATATTGATTGAAGTGATTATGACTAATTAAAGTATTACTTTAAAGGTGTTCACTGTCAATACTTGGTGAAAAGGCATTATAATAAAAATAATAATACATTTTTAGTACTTTTTACACATAAAATTTATTTGATCAGGACCGGTTTCGCTCATGGCGAGCATTGTCAATCAGTTGAAAATGCTCGCCATGAGCGAAACCGGTCCTGATCAAATAAATTTTATGTGGAAAAAGTACTAAAAATGTATTATTATTTTTATAATTAAAGTATGTCTGGTAACAGAGCTGCTTATTGGTCTAAAAAAGCATTCTTATAGCCTATAATCTTTCTTCTTATGAACCTTATAGGATGACTAGCAGTGTTAAGAATTTTATTATGGTCCCTGAAATGTGTTATCCTCTGCGACTGACATAATGTATTTGGAAATAGCTCGCCCAGTTATATGTGGAATTTTCATAGAATATTTTGTATTATATCGAAAATATTTGCTATTTATTATAAATACACCAATGCTGTTAATTTATTGTATGTATATCTACAAAAGCATTTATTATAGTAATATAAGTAATTTTATATTTTCTTTTGGTTTATACACAAAATATTTATAATGTAATAATTGTGGATGTAGTCAAAACTTAAAGGCATTTTTATTTTTTTTATTAATGTTTTATTTTTCAAAAATCACAAAATTTCGAGTATTTCAAAATTTAATTTGTCGATAACAACAGTATTTAAAAAAAGAAAATAATACAGTTGCTTTTAGCAAATACCCAAACAGTAACACTGCATTTCCATAACCGGATTTAGGGTGACAGAAGTATAACTGAAAAGAAATTTTAAAATGGAATCTGTGACTCTTATTCAATTTTTGAATTGTTTCAGATATGATCATGTTAATAATAAAGTGAATTCTTGAAATCTTACAAAATTGGTTAATGTCAGGCTGTTTGCTTTAAGCCAACTATTTTATGTTTCACTTAGCATTTGTTTGATGTTAAAGCATAACAAAGTTTTTTTGTGGAGGGGCGTCAGAAAAAGTATGCTGCATTTTTATTTCACTGAAAAATTTGCTTTTATTGCTGGTTCACAGAATATTAATTAGTTTTAGTGAAAAATGTGTATTTACAGACTATAAATTATACCTTAATATTAATCAAATATACAGTGCAAGTAAAATTATTATTATGCTTGCATTTTTTTGTAATTATAGTAATAATAACATTTGTATTTAAAACATGGAATAAAGTTCTATTATTTTCAATTTGTCTTATTTTTTTTCTCAACAGGGTAATTCGAATACAATAAATATTTGGATTTCAAATAAATAACTGTGATGTGATTGTTCTCTTAAAAAATTATATACATATACATAATTTATAGAATATAGTGCATTTTCTAGTCCTTTATTAAAATGGTCCTCTTTATTTAAACTTTTTCGCTCGGAGGCCTGTCTATGCATTATGTTAGCGTTTTGTTGACCGTTACGTTCACCAACACAGAAAACGTGTTGTCAATTCATCACAATACAATTTTAAATATTTATAGTTTAAACCCGCTTATCGAACCAAAATTTTTAACGAGTATTACTTTTTTACAAATATGTAACAAAGTACACATTATAAGCTTAACAAAATTTTCTAAAAGGCATTGCGTAGATGATTTATTTGTATAAACTAATGAACAGTAACATAACTTTTAATATTTTCCTAATCAAAATTATATTTTATTAGAAGATAACAAGATATAGTTATTTAAGTTATTTATGTAAAATCAACACTTTACTAATTATTCTGGCTCAAAGTCTTGAGCAAATCAAATAACTAGGAATGGAGAGTTATTAGATTTTTAATAATTCTTATTTTCAATAACACTCAAATAAACAAATTATGACAGTTTTTCTAATAATTTAAAAAACATATCTGTGCCAGATATCAGTCATTTTCAGATAATGGTATTTAGAATAATATTTCGATTTTACACAATTTATTAAACGATGCAATCAATAAATTCTAACAAAATTCATTGCGCATCCTTAATTATTACGAAAAGATCTTATTATAAAACGTCAGTTAATTTAAATACTGTACAATTCGTTACAGACTGCCCCAGGTAGATATTTAGAATTTAAGAGTGATCCGAAATTAGTCACAATTTCTTAACAATTCTCACTGGTCGTCGATTTTACTGCCACATTTCGCAAACTTCCGAAAAGAATAGTTTTTAACCAACCCAAGTTTTATTTGCGCCGAGAGAAGTGTTGCCGCAATGTTATGAGTGTGTGAAATTGAAAAAATTTGAAAATTGTGAATTACCTCTGTTGTGGCACGAAGGATTGTCATCGTATGATATCTCTGAGTAAAATCATCTTTAAATAATTTTAAATTGATCTTTTTCTATCACAATGTCATGGTAGTCCTATTATTATAACCTACCGCTCTCTGAATCCTTATTTTTTATATTTGTTTTTATTTATGAAGACACAGAGTAATACAACATTTATGTAAATGTGATAAATGAATAAGGAGAAAAGCTTTTTATTAAAAGTAGGAATATTGTAAATATTTATACTAAATACTTTCCTTTATTTTCAATATTATTTTACAAGTAAATAATCATATAGTATGAGGCAGTATGTAATATAAGTATTACCTACATTTTTATCAAAAATTCATGTTATTCTAACGTAATGCAAATGATATGTTAATATATATTATGAGTTACATGAGACAGAACCGAAGTAGAGAGGCGTGCCATGCCTAAGGAGCAGATTTTTCGAATCGGTCCAATTCTGAAGAAATTGATTCCGAATTTATAAAGCTATTAGTAAGCCTTATGCCTAAATATTGCCCATGGCATGTTGAAGTTTCCTTTTCACATTCTGTTTATTAACACTGAATTGATAGTCAACATCACAAGATATCCACACTGATCAAATATAAAACAATTGGTTCCTATGGTCGTTCAATCTTCATCTGCCAAGAGAGTGAGCTGTTGCTTCATTTAAAATTGAAAAGATTTAAATGCTTTTCTAATCACAAATTTCAGATCAAATCTATGATACTGCATTCTCGTGTTTATAAAAGGAACAAATTTGAAATTTATCATAGACAATCCACAATAATAACTAGAATAATTATGGCATCACTCAATTGTTTCACAAAATTAAGATTGATCAATGTCAGTGCAGAATATTTTTGCTTGTATTGACCCTTTATTTTTGGTTTTGTCCTTCATAGGCACAAAATTAGTAAAACCTTCTGAAAATCACACTTTTTCTATTAACTGCAATAAATTGTAGTTTATTTTCTAATGGGTAATCATGTAGTAAAATATAATGAAGGTTCATCATTATGTTTCTCACTTTATGCCGTTATTATTTTACTGTAGGAGAAACATCTTACAGATTCATTTGTGAATTTATAGAGCGAGGATTATATACAGTGATATTCTTCTTTATGAGAATATTGCGCCAGATTGTTGAATTTTTACATTGTATCGGAATCACACATGTTTGGGGGATTTTTTTGTAAGTATACAAAAGCAAATTATTCAATACGGTTCTAAGTTTATTTTGAATCAAAAGTAAAGTGAGTGATCTTGTGTACAATAAAACTATTACTAGTTAATTGTTGTATTGAATTCAACACTGCTCCACCACTTGAATGGAGAAATGAGCAATAGTATAGATTCACAAACAACACGTATGATGATTTAAATTTCAGATGCAAAGCGATTTACAAGTGACAAAAGTTGGGTGATTGATTTAATGTGATATAATATACTTAATTTAAAGTATTAAATGAGACATATTAGATGAAAGAATAATTGGATCGTGTTATGTATTTATAGATCAAGCATCAATATTTTCCATAACGAATTATTGGCATTAAAGTTTTGGTGTTTCATGAATATGGTTTATGTATGGTTAAGGTGCTTTAAACAAGCTTGAACGAAGCTGGAATAAAAAGTGTTAATATTTGTAATTTAAGTGAATGTTTTTCTACTACTTATGCCATATATAATTTTTTGAACATGATGTTTGATCTATCAAAGCATAAAGTGATCCAATTTAAGTAACTAACCAAGCGTATGAATATTTAATGATAAATAAAAATATTAATGCTTCATTTTGGTTTTTTAGTACATAAAATTGAACGTTAATGTATGTAATAAACATCGTCTTCAATGGCTTCATAACTTTTTTTGACATTGTTATGTAAGATTTCATTCAAAACAGTCATCCAAAGGTCTTTCAATGTTTATGATTCTAAATAAGTGTCAAATATTTTTTATCTCATGATAAAATCAGTGACTACAAAGCAAGTTGTGAGAATAAGATTTCAAAGAATTTTTGACACTTATTATAATATTCAATTGAAAAACACTTAACAAAAGGCAAAAGCATATTTAAAAATTACTGATTTTGTTACGTGTCACTTGTGTATATGTTTGCATATAATAGATTGAATTCTTAATTAAATGTAACACATAATGTTTGTATTCAATCACAATATTCGATGGTGTTATAAACGTTCTATACTAACATTTATTTGTTTTTTATTGACAGGTAACATTGTTGAAAACAAACATCCCAGAAGGAATTTTTGTGATTTGAAGGATTCCATTTACTTTAAGTTAATTTTTAAATTACTCCATTTACTTTTAAATTACTTGTATTTGTCTTATCTGCTACCTTCAAAAAAATCTTTGGTCCAAGGCTTTAAAAAGCAATAAAGGCGATGTGATTCAAAATAGTGCTAATAGAAATATATATTTACACAATCGTTTATTATTACAGGTAATACGTTAATTAAACAATGCATTTTCGATAACTTCATTATCAGTTTGATTAGAGCTCGCAAAAGAAATTCTCTTATAGCCGGTAATGATTGCTTATGATGAAAATGTTAATCGGTAACTTTCTGATTTTCATCGGTGAAATCTTTATAAAAATTATAGCTTTTCCTTCCTTTACGAAACGATTTTTCTCGAAGATACGTTACAAGTATCGACATAAGTCTTTCTCTTACGTAAAAATTGACAGAATTAATGTTACCTTTTCAAAGTCTTCTGTTATATACATTTCCATAAATATATATATTTTTCAAATATGAAATTGTTGTCAAACTACGGTGTATTCATTTTCTGTCAGTACAGTAAAACCTCAGCAAACTAATGCAGGCGAGGGGGTGTCTGTTAAAGCGAAAAGCCACTTATATAATTACTTAGGGTTTTCCAATGCGTTATCTTAATTAATGAGAAATTTTACGAAACAAAACATCTATGCCCAATGGCAATGAAATTT
Organism: Himalopsyche kuldschensis; assembly: GCA_028554975.1. Taxonomy (NCBI): domain Eukaryota; kingdom Metazoa; phylum Arthropoda; class Insecta; order Trichoptera; family Rhyacophilidae; genus Himalopsyche; species Himalopsyche kuldschensis. Next base: position 3,262,978 of record JAHFWI010000016.1, on the reverse strand, counting down.
TCATTGATTCGGAGATATCAAATTATTGGCTGACAGGCGTTAAAACTAATGCAGCTGTGTGACTTACGGTGACGCCTTGATTTAGTCATGTACAATAAAAAAGCAATTTTTACATTTCACCGGAAATTCTATCCATTATATCAAAGTTTTACTGTACTTCTTTTTAAAAATTTGAATTTTTATATGGATTGCGATAGAAAGGCTTTGTGCCAATCAGCAATCTGGGAAATTTGAAATTCTTGAAGTCTATATCACTGTCTATGATATTTCAAAATATACTTTTATTTCTAAATCATTTATTAACACCCAGAACACAATTTATTTGTATATCAATTTCAAAACAGACCTTACTTTCACCATCATAGTTTAAATTTATAGAAAATTGATTAATTCTAATCACCTTTATATTACAAGACTTATAAAAGTGGCACTAAATGTTCTTGTAATTGGTTTTATTAATAGTTTAGTCAAAAAAATTGAACAAACAAGACGGCAACACATGGGAAAAACAGTGCAAACGCACTCAAATTCAAGTGGAAAACCTGCTCTTATTAGGTAAAGTGCTCCACCCCCGAATAAAATATTTTCAAGCATAATTTGTATCTTTCAATGCATTGATTGACTCACACTCAAGATGTGTATAGGTGAGTATTAGTGATTTATGACACAGCTACCAGACTATTGTAAAACTTTTTCTTGAAGGTACATTTTTATCTGTCACTAAACTCCCCTTTTCAAAGCAAATAGCATTCTCTTCTAAGGGATATTTACAAGGTGGTTTTCTTAATGCAAATATAGCTTACAATAAAGACATTTAATAAAATCATGTACTGCATATATTTTAAGCTTATTAAAGAATTTAATAAAAAAACTAGTTGAATTTAATATTTAGGGGTAGAGCGTTATATTTCATCTTAAAAAAGTATCCGTGGCATTCATTAGAGGTGAGCGATAGATCATTAAAAAGTCGCAATATTTTATTATAGATCAATTGGGTTCTATTCACTACGTTTATAAAAATGAGCCATCGCTCATTTCTGTTGAATTACATATAAAAATCACAATTTTTGGGAATAGTTGCTAAACCGCTTATGCAATAATTTAAAAAAAAACAACATTTGAGTTAAAAGTTATGTGGGCGCAGGCAAGCTGCCAGGTTGAAAAATGTATTTGGTGTGAGGGCTAAAAACAATTTTCTTCATTATCAGCAGCATATTTTGGAAATTCTAACAAATGATTGTGTGTTGCATCATCACTTGAATAATACATCAAAACAAAATAAATATTATTCTAGGCAACCTTTTCATCAGCAAAAACCTTTGAGCAGCAGTTATTTGAGCTATAAATAAATATCTGAAGATACTTGAAAAACAAACATTTTGTTTTCGGTTGCAAGATTCACAATAAATTTATTTTTTTGATGTGCTGTTTTCGATTGACATTTGTATCATAGCTATGTATTTAATACAAGAGACATTAAAAAGCTACGATAAATTATTGCAGTTTCTCTAAGATGTCAAAATTTATCTGTATGCAGCTGTCATAGATTAATACTGGCTGGTAATTTTTTCTAAGTGTTATTTTTCACATGTTGGCAACCTGGCAACCTGCAACTCTCCCACTGCTCTGAGCTTAAAATATTTTGTATCACTTTGCACTATTTATATACATTAGATATTCAATAAATATTTGATCTACAGTTATAGTAGTAATAAGTGTGTAAGTATATAATAATATTTTGACGGATAAAGGCGATTAACCGAGACTATGACAGTTTGAAAGGCATTCTTCGTATTTATTTTTGGGTTTCAATGACAGAATGGCACATCACGGGTCAACTGGAGGACGGGTAACACTATTATTTCACTTACAGTGTTCTAACAAATATTTTATAGAAGTCATGTTCGAGTATAACTTGAGTCATAGAACATTCTGTTACCCGTACTGTTTTGTTCACCCCCATCTCTATTGGAGATCGATGCACTTCACTGTGTGGCCACATTTTAAATAGTTCTTTTTTCAAATCTTAGTCGCTTATGATTAACTTAAATTATTCGCGTCGAACAGCTGTACAACAGTAATTAATTACGGGTCGAGTAAGTATTTTATCCACTATAAAGGGTAATTAAGAGAAACCTTTATAGTGGATAAAAAAAAAAATCAGGAAGATAAAATATGCTGTGGGGAAAGTGATGCGGGCGATTACGTCAATGGTCTTGGCTACTCTGATCGGGTGCGGAGGTTCTTTCTTCCGAACTTGCACGAAACACGTCTGTAAATAAAATAAAGAAATTCATCAGTTATATTAAAAAACTAATACATATTTAAAATATCACAAAAAAATTTATGCAGAAAATCACTAATCCTGAAAAAACCTTAAGATTATTTTATTATAAATATTTTCCTTGGATGTAATAATTTGCTTTATTCATGAAATAAATATTGTTGTAATAATTGAATACATACTATTCGCCCAAATATTTTGAAATTTTATTTCATTATATTTGCGAATGGTGTGGAACTCTGTGACTGCTTAGATTAAATTTCAATTAAGATCATGGTTTATTAAATGAGAATGTAGGAAAATATATTATCAAATTGCAGAAACCCAGGCTCCCTAATTATGGCAAAAATGTGATCAATTCCTGTAAAACGAGGAAGCATCATTGAGTGTGAAAAATGAAAAAGATTCTTGCATTCACACTCCCATATTCAACTGATCTGGCTCCATTTTTATCCATGTCTGCTCCTAATGTGGAGCTTATTTCAACATAAAGTTTTTTCCGTGATAATTGCTTGTTACTCAGTTGTTCAACCGTTTTTATTCAAAAGTAGTTGGGATACAAAGATATGGCTAGAACAGAACAAGTGGATAGCAAATCGCTGCCCTGTTTTTAGGATCAGAAGGGTGGGAGGGAATTTTAGACATCACAGAATCGAAACCTTGAGACAGAAATAAGTAAATCAATTTATTGCACTGGAATCTGTTTGGATCTGGGAACATTTGATACTTGATAGTTATACTCCAACTACGTGCATTGTGAAATGAACCTACTTCATATGAAGTGAGCTAACATGATAGTTGTTGTATTCAAAAAAGCTCTTCTAAGATAAGTTTTTCTAATTTTATATGGATACTAAAATTTTGGATATATCTTTGATGGATATATTTATATTCTTGATAGTAAGTATTTATGGAGCTATATATACATTTGTTGTGATATTGATTATCTAGCTAATATTGATGGTTCTGACCAGGGTTGTGGAGTCGAGAGTCGTGGAGTCGGGGCTTTTTGGCCGGAGTCGGAGACTTCGCAGCGTTTTGGCTGGAGTCGTACTCGAAGCCGGAAATTTTGAAAAATTTGAACTTTTTATTTTTGCATTTAATATGTCAAATTTGGCTTTTGGCCGCATTGATAGGGTTCATATTTAATTGAATACACATAAATAGGAAAATTAGGGGAAAAAAGTGACGGTATAAAACTTTTTTTCGTCCGAGTCGGAGTCGTATTTTTGGTAAATGTCGGAGTCGGAGTCAGACTTTTTTTTATCGACTCCACAGCCCTGGTTGTGACAAAGGTAAATAATGTACATTTTATTAAAAATTGATAGCAATACCATCTTCCAGAACATATAAAACTAATGCTTTGTTTTAATATTTTTAGTTATTCGAGAGTCAAAAATATTATTGGAGAGGTTTCCCTCTGCTTATTGTCATAGTGTTAACCTCTGTAGCACAGCCATTGTTCGCAGAGTGAGTGCAAGGTGAGTTGAGCCCAGCGCAGTTGGTGCAAGTCACAATTTCGTTCGGACCGATGGAATCCCCCTTTTTGTCTCCCTGTGTGAAAAAACCAAAAAAACGATATCAAATTCAGCAGACGAATGAAAAACAAAAAACAAAAAAAATGGAAATAAATATTGTTTACATACTACAATGATCATTAGCACGCTAGTTCACAGCGTTCATATCCCTTTTTGAAATTCTTATTTAACAGCATTAAGTGAATTAATCGTATGTACAAGTATTGTGCAGATGTATGTATGTTTTGAAGACACGCCAATAGCGCAAACGTAGCGCGTTTTTATGACATTTGCACATATTTGTTCATACCAACATCTTCCGACATTGCACTATGATCATCATTAACACCGTTATGTATCTGTAATAGCATTTTACTGTTGAATAAGGAAAGGGGGCAATTTTGAAATAAGAACTGAACAATTGCTGAGTAATTTTGAAATATCCATCGTTCCCAAAGCCAATACAACTTAAACAGTATATGTGTCGATTTCCTACTACATATTTCAAAAAATATCTCAGCGAATCTTTGACGAACCCCAAAAGAAAATGTAGCGATGAAATGTTTTCTTTTTATAGGTATGATATAACGATGTGAAGGGATCTTTGTTTCATTGAAATTTGACCCTATACGCTTTAAAAGCTAAGCTCGGAAATTATCCCTTCCTCTCATTTACAACCATCAATTTTAAAAGCTAGGGCTTCGAAAGGTACTTTCTAATATTAAAACCATCTAACTTGCTACATCAAATACATGTATAATATATATAAACAAAAACACATTTTTATGTAGCATATTGAGAAAGCTATTATACACGTGGTTCCATAATAAATATGGCCTTAATTTTGCACTCACACATGAAGTATTTATGTTTAGTAGGCTAAAAAACAAATTTGTTAATTTCTATGAAATATTTCAAATTATAATGATTTTCGGTATATCTTTTTGAGCATCTACTGATAAAGAGTTTAAATACTCATGTTAGTAGTGGCTATGATGATGACGGCTATAAAACGTTATAGTTATTATTAATCAGCTAAAAAATCTTTTTCTACTGGAGAACATACACTTCCATGTGTAACGGAAGACATGTGTTTGAGGATATAAAAGAAAATACATTATTATGTTGTTCATTCTATATAAATAGTCTATAACGCATCTACATAATATATATCGGGTAAAGTGTAACGAAACCACTTTGGCAATCAATATGTATCTGCATCTCTTTGTTTCGATAATTACGACAAAAGCTTACATTTATCAACGCCTAAAACATAAAATTATAAGTTTTGATAACATTAATTATACGATGAATATTTATTGCCTACATATTACGAAGCATGTTTTTTTAATTATTTATTTCAACTAAAATGACAAATGGAGTAAATAAAATTATATCTCATTTTAATGAAATGTATTTCGATGTTTCTTTGTTGAATTGACCGCAAAAGCAGACTCTATAAAACAAAAGAAATTAAATATTGTAAAATGATTTATTTATTCGAGTGGTTTTGAGATGGTGAATAGAATGGTGGGATTGAATATCTGATAAAAAGATACCGCTTCGAAGCCCCGAAACTAACCAAAATCAATAGCATTCTATCATACAAAAATAAAATAAACTAGAGAAGCTCTAAAAGGGCGAGATGCTGTGTGTTGAGAGATACAGAGTAAGAGACTTAGAGATGATAGCTGCAGGGGAGGAATGATGGCTGAAGCAGTGGGAGTGATAGTGAAACTGAGGAGTAAGTGCCGCCAAGTAGCTTACCAAGGGGCTGGCCAGTATTATGCCTATCCTGCTCAGCACAGCAGGCAGACGCTGCAAATATCACATCACATACATTTCACTCCACGTTCTCGGACGTCCGTTTACATTTTTACAAAACATTTTAAGCACATTTTTACCATCATTTTTCTGTTGGAAATAGCAAAATACCTAACTACACATATAGCAAAAAAGATCGACCATTATAAGTTGTCCCATTGCAGAGGGCGTCAGTGTCACGTGAGTATTGTTGTCATTCTAATTTACCTGTCATGGCTACCGCCAGTTCCGGGGCGTTATTGATTGAAATTATGAATTCTTTTTTTCGGACTTTCCATCTCCACAGAACTTTATAGTACATAACAGTATGACGAGTATCAAAACTATTTTCATGTCACTGATGAGTTAACGTTTGACAGTTACAATCCCTAGATAAACTATATTATTTCGGACTTCTGCCGGAAGCCAAATTACGATGGTCGACTAATACCATTTCATCAGACAATGAACACAGTCGAATGAAACATTTTTTTCGACAAAAACATCTATAAAAACAATAATTGTGAAAAATATTTATACTACACGTAATAAGCTTACCATTGAACTGGAGCAACTTCATATTTTAGATTAGTAATATATTATTCCAGATCAATTACTACATATATTAAAAATATATAGAGAATAAAAGCAGACCAATTGTAATGATCCCTCGATATATGTAGTATTTTGGACAAAACCAAATACACAAAAAATCTATGAGTCATTTAAATGTTGAGATGTCACTACATTTAAATAAATATTGAAGTGACATAAAAACATTTACACGATTATTTCAATGTTTTGATTGGTCGATTACTGACGTAATTTTATTCATTCTGGTCTACAATGTTGGCGTAGCCGTAGAGCATTGAAAACTTTTTTCTCAAAGTTGTAGCTAGTTCGCTACAAGTTTTATTAATGGATTCAGATTCCACTGTAAAAATTTCGTGTATTTTAGAATTAATTTATTCAAAGCATACCTCTATCCTTGACACGAGAAGCCAATGTGTTATTATAGAAACTCGATTATTCGAAGTCCTTGGTAATTGTATGCATGTACAAGGTCACAATTAATATTAAATAATTCATTCAATATAATATGTATTGATGCTACAAATGTTGCATATTAATTAATTATATTTCAGTATGCAGCTATTTTAAACAGAACACAGCTGATTCATACTTGTGCACACACTGTCCATATTTGTCATTAAATACGTTTTAGACGTATAATTCCATTATTTGCAGAAATACACTCAAACCTCTCTTTGTGTGATTTTAAAGTTATGCGTTTTTTTTAATACATGTTTTTTGGAATATGTTTTTGGGACTATATAAACGTACATACGTGCTAACCTAATTAACAGCACGTTTTTCACATACTTTACGTCAAAATTCCAGTATTTCACTTGTTGAAATGTGACCTTGACACGAGCGACCTTGTATGTGTTATGTGTACATTTTAAGTCATAGCTTTAGCCGCAGAAGGCATCTACCGCACAAAATTAGGATTACAAAACTATTAACAGAAAAAAGTGAAAACGTACCAACATATTGCGCTTTAAGATTGTTTTAATTTTATAAGTTATGCAATGATAAGTGCAATAATTAACTATTTTATATTGTTTTTTAGTAACGTTCACAATTTTTAAATTTAGATGAGATCAGATGTGTACGTTCCCTGTTCTACCGGGAATTGTTTTATTCGAAAATAACAAAGCGTCGCTCACACAGTCGTCTTATTAAAGATTCTCTTTGTAGAATATTAGTTTGTCATAAACAACATCTGATAAACAACGTTTGATCATAATAAATGCTACAGATTATATTCAAGCTTTAAAATAATTTATACTAGAAAACTTTATTCACCAATTTTTCTGCAGTCTGTTGGAATATTCGCTTCTTCTTGACTATATAAAAAAACTCTAAAACAAATTGTAATACTATTAACACACAAACTAATAAAAACCGTGCAAATTCACAAACTGTTAAAAATTGGTGTCACTATTCTATACACAAACAAAATGGACGTTGCTGTTCCATGTATTGTGACAAGATGGAGGAATTTCATAATTGGAAAGTATATATTATGTTCACTACAAAATGGTTGCAGTATTTGCAATATGTGCGTTGAAATGGTAATACATATTAAGGATATGACAGAAGGGTAAATATTATAGTTAATCAGATATGATATGGACAAAAAATATTTATAGTTTTCATGAATATTTTTCCTTAAGCCGAGCTTGAAATATACATAGTATATATCAGGGCTGTGGAGTCGGGGCTTTTTGGCCGGAGTCGGAGTCGTCGCGGCGATTTGGACGGAGTCGTACTCGGAGTCAGAAATTTTGAAAAGCTTGAACTTTTTATTTTTGCATATTATGTCAAATTTGGCTATTGTCCGGATTGGTAGGGTTGATATTTAATTGAATACATAGGAAAATTAGGCAAAAAAAGTGACGATATTAAACTTATTTAGTCGGAGTCGTGTTTTTGGTCAATGTTGGAGTCGGAGTCATGGTTTTGGTAAATGCTGGAGTCGGAGTCGATTTTTTTTACAGACTCCACAGCCCTGGTATATATTAAATATTTTAATAAAAAACTGATAATATTATACGCTGGTTAAAAGTAAACAATTATTTTATATCACAGAAGTCTCGTCCCGATTATCGATTGATAAGTGTGAACTGTGAATTCGTCGGGGAATGAAACTAATTTTAGGATATAATATAGATTTATTAGCAATGCCTATTTATAATTTATAATGCTTGATTATAACACTGTGGAATAAATGATGAAATTGTTTGCTATTCTTATAAATTTTCCGATAATCCAAACATAGCTGGAATGCGTTTGTACCGAGAGTCGAATAACTGAGAGTTCTAAGTGTTAGAAGACCGAATCAAAAGAAGTCATCGTATTTTTAAAACTTTATTTTAATATCAAGTTAATCATGGCAAATGAAGACTCGTTCCTAAAAAAGCAATTTAATTCGGAATGTCAAGTTATCGAAAGGTGAATAATCGTGACATTACGCACAACAATCTTTCATTTATTTCTGCGCTTTTACGAACAGTATAATTAAAACAATTATTTAAAAAAATTGGAATACATTTAAATACCATCACGTGATTGGTGATAAAACTGTTTCAGATACGGTATAACGTGAGCGAAAAAATCTGCTTGGAGTGTTTTCAGTAATATATGCATTGTCTGCAGTCTTGATCGAGATCGATTTATCGATTTTACAATGCGGACATGCAAGCATAATGTGGCTGAGATTATAATGTGGCATTTTTATTCATTGATTCAATACAGAAGGAAAGTTTGCGTTTGAATTTATCATGATGCCAATTCAACACTTACACCTGTCATAATTATATGCAATTTGCAGGTTATAATAATTATAGACTACGTCAATTCAGAACATTTTAGTTTTCAATATTATATTGCCAGTAAGTAAGTATACATGTAGTATTCAAATACAAATGATATGGATCAAGGATAACGATGAGAGGTTTAACTATCATGTAACCAACTAGCGATGTACAAAGGTTTATATAATTGAGTAATACAGCGTATTACTGTATTACATATATAAAACTTAACAGTTAGAATTTAAAATACCCGATCGTAATACCAAATAATAATATATCAGAGCAACCTCATATTCAATATCTCGTAATATTTTAATAAAAATTCTATGAATAAAAATTGCATCTTTCGAAAATCTGTTTGAGAATAAAAATTACTGTATTACACTAAGTCAAAAGGTGGCTGATTTCACTAAAATTCATCACTTTAAATAGTGATCATCGGCAACACGTAATTCAATAAAACAGTGAAAATTTATATTCCAATTAAATTTATATAAAAAATATTATAAAAAACGCGAAAGTTCAAAACGTATCAAGTACCTAGGTACTTGTTATTAGTTTCGCAAGGAACAATTTAGATCTGAAAATCAAAACGTATTCCTGGTATTTAATTATAAATTACGATTTTATATAAATATATATTCTGCAAATGTATTCATAATATCGCATCGGAATACATCAAATATTAAAACTGAAAAACGTATATTTTACGCCAGCGGTTCAAAAACTGTCCATGCCATGAAGCATTTACTTTCATATAAAAAAATATATATTTTGATAACGTTAAGAATATTAAAACATCTTGCACACTTTGAGCTGCTAATATTCACAAAGTTTACCAGATTAGAAATGCTTCAAGTATGTCGTCAACTATTCAAACATATTTTTGATGTAAACAACTAAAACACATGATACGGACCCTTACTTAAATATGCTAAATTTGAAACCTTCTAATACACAACTCCATGCATAGAAGTTATCAACAGGGTTTTCAATAATTCAAAACCAAACTTCATCGATATTGGAAATCAAAAGAGCGATTTTTAATACCTAAATCAATAAAGGCTGACATTTACTCAGTAAGTATTCCGTATTTAATTAAGGTAAGTATTTTCAATCCACCTTGTGCGGCCAAAAATCAAAAGAAAATACTTGCCGCTTTTCCTGCAGAAATACTGGCCGATTAAATGGATGCGATTGATAAATTAGTTTGTTAAAAATTCAACATCGAGTTTCTCTTCTTGTTAAGAGCAAAATGACGATGAGAAGGCTTTATTTATACAAATAAAATACATTGTTTGGACTATTGTATTTTTAAATATTTTTGTTATATTGTTATTTTTGTAGAATTTAGCAAGTGTGAGTTTATGCAATTGCATCTGCGACACAATTTATTTATTTAAAAAAGATGGGAACCACGCTTTCACGGTATTCATAGTAATTTGATGTACCATCAACATTTTAGCCTCGCGGCGTACTTCTGTCCCCGAGGGACACCCATCGGCTTATGTGATACGCATCAGCTCTAAACACACCGACAACTAAATTTTTACACACTTCGGTAAAAATATTCTCCTCCAAACGTTCATGAAACGGGCAGAAATTTTGAAAGTAAAAAGGTTGACGAGAAAGAACGTTTATTGTGTCATAGAAATGTTTTATTTTTATTTTCGCAGGGTGAACTATTTTTATAGCAGGGCCTTTTATGTAAAGTTCATTCAAGTGGCATTTTATTGACATATTGAATATACTGCTTCATTACTACGGCAGGCGACCGAACTAAATATGATATTTTTATTTAATTTCATGACACTAACTTTAAAATATCAAATATAATTAATACGATTATCGAACTCAAGTATAGTTGACAATTGGACGTACCTATGCAAACAAGATCCATCCCACACATGTGTCATTCTGACATAATTCAATATTTGAGAAAATATTGATTGAAAAAAATCCTTGGAGTGTCATTCGGGCATCGGAAACTTTGCATTATAATTGTCACACGTATTAGAAAGTGTGAAAACATCATTGTTACTGACTATCTATTTTGTAAAATAAATTACATTTAAATTAAAGCAAAAAACATATGCTTTGATCTAGTCAGTGATATTTGTTTTCGCTTTCGATGGATTTGGCGGTTTCTTAGTGGAAGTAAATTTTAGTATAAAAATAATTTGATAACCTTGTTATTCTACGTATTGTATAACAAGCAGTTACACCTGTTTTGCATCTTTGAAGTCTGAAGATGCTTCTTAAAGAGGCGAAACACGTGTCAATACTTTTTTTGCAAAATACGTCGAATGACAAAAGTTAACAATTTCATGTTTTTTAAAATATTTTCCACGCTGCCAATATTTATCATCAAGACTACTTATGGAGCATCTCAGAAGAAGTCGTTCAGTGAAAACAGTTGTTATTAAGTCGCACGACGTCTCTTTTATTTCAAAGATTAAGGATATAAAGAAGGCCTCGGGAAAGACTAGTAGTGAACTAATTCTCGTTTTAAGGATTGCACGTGTTCATGGAAATTTATATGTAAGGTAAATATGTGTCTTTGCATACAATTTTTTTTATGATTCGAGTCCGTGTACGCTGAAATTGTATTGAACGAGCGCCCAAAAGCAGTGAACACTGTGTTACAGGACCGAATACTTATGACAAATATTTGATTTTTAGTATTTTAATAAAACCTAAGTATAAATGACGGAGAAATGCTATTTTGTGTATTGCAGGAATATGCACTCGCTCGTTACTCCACTGATGAAATTAATTATAAATCCCTTAACTATCCGGGTCGGTGTTCTTGTATCCGTTCCTGTTAGTAAAGTACTTCCTATCCGGAAACGTGTGTGAAAAGCTCTATGCTACGTTGCATTACATTCTATTTTAATACCTTCACTGTTATATACCAATTTTAAATAAAGCCCCAAATACTAAACAGAAAACAGTACGAAACTTTTCTTTGGAATATTCTTTTGCGTGACGTCAGGATTCCCAAATTAAATTCCGCGGAAGACCGGTGTGTCGAAAAGTTTTATACACTGCAACACATTTAATGAGCTTCTCATTAATATTGAAAGTCTAGTATCAATCTCCACTGATGTTTATGACGTCAAGTATCCAGGTATACGCGGATGACTATCTTTTCTCACACCGTGCTCATGAAAGAGATGGAATATATTGATTTCACCTGACCGGCTGATAATTTTTTTCAGTTTAAAGACAGTTGCCAAGATTGACAGAATCGTTAGTTAATAGAATGTAGCTTATAACAACAGAAGATAAGCAATTCTAAGAATAAAAATCATCAAAGTCATTGAGTGCTTTATTTATTCATATTGTTATGTTTATTTTATATTATAGTTGTATGTATATATAAAAAAATCACTGGATTAACAATGTGTTTTCAAACTTTATTGATTGAATTGGCATTTGCTTGGTAGAACTCAATTATTAAACGGTGAAAAAATTGGTTAAGTATTTTAGTTCAACAGAAATTATATGATATATGGTTGATAGATATTTCGGCATACGCCATCGTCAGATAGTGCTGCTGAATAGTAGATGAAATAGCTATCAACCACATATAATATAATTTATGTTGAACTAAAATGATTTGCTACTTTTCACTTTTTTATATATTTTTATTTTGTTCTTGTAGGAAATTACCCAACCTCATAAATGAGTAAAGTGTTCCGTTCGAATTTCGGGGCTTGCGAAGTGTTCCATTGCAGAAAACGTTTGGGATACCCTGCGCTACGTCATAGAACCTATTTTTTTTTATTTAAGACCAATAAAAGTTGAGCTCAAGATTCCAGACAACGACATCTGAGATTTCTAAGTATGTTTCTCTTCACCTGGGTGGAATAAAATATTGATCCCTATAAATACTTAATACAAATACTGCGCACTAAAGTATGTTTTCTTTTAGCCAATATTCCAAAATTCGTTTTATTATCAAAAAAACCAAAAGGCAACGAAACGAAAAGTGTATCCGCTTAATATACATTACTAAAATAATTATACCAGTAACCTTTTAGAACGGAATTGAAAATTCTGTTAATTTTAATATTCATACCTAAGGTAATGCGTACATCGTTATTAGCTGGAGGCTGTAACGATGTGTATGCTAATTCGATTGCAAAATCTTTAAGCTGTTAAATGTTTATAATATAGGGATAAAGTCAAATGCTTATAATTATTCAACAAAATTTTTCGAAAATTCATTTCAAAAAGCATTTTTAACGAGTAAAACATTCCCTTAACGGAGATGGAAAATCTGCGCATTGCGGTTCTGTAAAATTTCAATACATTTTCAAAGGTTTGCGTCGAAAAAAAATTTTACTTGTTCGATTTTAGATGTCTATTTTTAAATGCTATTAATAGCTACAAAATATTTACAAAAAACAACATCGTAATTGTATATTGAGTAATCAAACTAATTCAATTGATCAAGTCGTTGAAATAGTTTTATTATCTTATTATTACATTTAATGGATAAAATATTACATGACCTATTATATTCGCTCTAATTTACAATTAAATTATTGGGTGCTATTATTTATTAGTTGGGAGCTTAGACCAGGGATGCCAACTGAAATAATTTCGTGGGTCAAATAAAATAATGCATGTCTCTGATGGGCTACACTAAAATGAAATGTTTTATTATATCAATAATAAACAAATTAAAAAATATATATATTTCCTAAAAACCTTTTTTATTTTTTGATATTTTTTTAATGTCGACCGGTAATTTGGAAGTCACGCATCACAGTAGATTAGTGAATTTTCATCAGTCAACCTGTTTCGACACTCCGGTTTTACGTTTTTTAACATTGAGAGAAATCACACGTAGCGATATGTGATACCAAATGCAGCTACAATGCACACTGCTAATTTTCTTTATTTCGAAAATTTATTTTCAGAGATATATTTTTTATTTTGCCTGGCGGCAAAATGTCCAAAAACTCGTCAAAAACTCAGTTATACATTGTTTTATATATTTTACTAGTAAAAAAATATACAGAAAGTTTAAAACCACATAAACCTTCATAATGTGGCCTTCGGGCCGGTTTACTTGCACGGACGAAATAAGGAAAACACTGTGAACATTAATCATGGATTGGTCTCCGGTATTTTTCGATTTATATGGGTCATCGTTAGGGAATAGATTATCCTTACTTGAGTGACTGGATTTTCTCCTGGCCTATAGACGACATTGTGCAGTGGTCTCTTCCTACCGACATAGTTGACGCAGACGAACTCGAGGAGTGATGCATAGATGAAGCACATGCAGACTCCATCCCACACGTTCATCGCCGTCAAGTTCGAAACCACCGGAAGCGTCGACCGGAAACCATTTGATGTTGTGAAGAAATTAAGCATCGTAGTTACTCCTGTATAATAAATTGAATTCATATTATATTTTTTTCAATATTCTTATAATACTCAAAAACAGTGTTGTGTGTATGTGTGGTGAAACATTTTATTTAATGGATAGTTTTAACGGGCTCTTAAATGAAAATTTTCTCCGAAAGACTGGAGACAGTTTAAACAAAATCAATTTACTGAGATTTTTATTTCATTATTTTTCAATCGTATTCTTTGTAAGTTCATTAAATTAGCAAGCAACATAATAGAAATTAATTAAAAAAATGCGCATCTATTAACAATTTTTATTTTATCAAGTATTTTATTTCGGGACAAAAGAGGCAAGAGAGATTGAAAAATTAAAGTATTTTATTCTATTTTTGTTATTAATGGTATATTTATTTCAAAACAGTTTATGATATACTTTTTAACGGTTAATTTAAATAAAATTCCGTTCATTAAAATAGTAGTTATAATAAATTCATATATCAATGTCGACATCCAGCTGTTTTGTACAATTAAAATAATGCGTATTTTTGGTTAGCTAGTAATTAATATTGAAGCTAAGTATTAATTTGCATAGCGTGAAAAATACTGCGCCTTTTAATTTTCTGCTGCAATGATTTACTGTTCGTATGAAAATGAAGATTTATTATTTTAGGAATAAACGTAGCACTGCTAATGATGGTACTTTATTTCAGTGTTGCAATACAAACAGCTTGTATATTTGTTCATTTCAAAATAATAATAAGTGTAAGATTATTTGTGACGTTAGAAAACAAACGTGAGCATCTCCAGTAACTTTTGGTTGGTATGACTGCTGATGTTGTTTGATTGACTAAAATTTATGTAAAAAATGGATAAATCGTCCGTTTCTTCTATAGTAAAAATATATATGTGATATTTTTCAGACTTGGTTATCTCCATCGAGTGTTTACATGAAACATGGTTAGATGCGTTTATTGTTTATTAAGGAATTTCTATAAATAGACGCTGCTCAAACAGAATTGGTTTATGAAAACCGTGATTTAAAAAAATACGATATTCTCTTACTGGTTAAATTAATCAGATAATGAAAAAGGCGATTAACTTAGCTTCATATATGATGGAGATGGTCAAGTTTGTTTTGTATCGTCAAATTTAATCTTGTACTTATTTGAATATTCATTTCTATATGAGAAATAAGTGCTTTTAAGATGTTTTCATTTTTATTTTAAAAACTTCTAAGTGAAAGGGTGAAAACCTTTATTAGTTAACGTATTCATAATTAAATAAAAGAATCGCAAGCACGCCATTGAAACATATTTGTCCCTGGCCTATTTAACTATCACGTTCGTGATAAATTTACATATTGTTATAATGCATTCGACGCGTATTTATTTTTATTCCTATGCTTAGATACAGAACGCGAATTATTAAGAAAATAAGCGAATGGGCAATCGATAGTTAGGCAAATTACAGTCACGTGAAACATGAAACAACTTTTGAATTGAAGGTAAAATTGGCGCCAAGCAATTTTCACACGGCAGTTAGAACAGTGGCGTAGATGAAATTGCCCCTATTATTTTTTTAGGAGGCCCATTTTAACTGTCAGTTAATTATCTGATTGTATGAACATTTTATATCTGAGTTACTAAATGTTGTTAAACAAAAGAATACGATTTTCCACGTAGAAAAGAAAAATATTCCAATCTCAATTTGTTTGATATTAAATTGTTTGTTTATTAATTAAAATGTTTAAATATAAACCTAACGACAGTTAGTACAACGATGCTTCTAATTGAGATGAAACACGTCTCCCCTTTTTGTAACACAATCAGTGGAACAACACAGTTATTTTTACATATGATGTCTTTTAAATGAAAAAAAAAGTCAGGTAATATCTGTCACATACATTTTGCTTATTTGCAAAAAGTGTTTAAGTTATGTCTACCATAGTAAAATGCAAGCCGAATTGAAGCAATTTGGCGTTGAGAAGTACGGCGATATCTATAGCAAAATACAATAATCAATTAATTCAATTGATACATCATATTATAAGTTAAGCAGCAACAAATACACGGACAACATACAATAAAAATTGAAAGATACTAAGAAAGTAGCGCCCACTTTAGCAATATAGGTAAACAAGCTTTCAAATGTTTTGAATTTAGTAAACATACAATAGTCTTTCGTGTTTAAATATTTCATAGAGACTTTTTTCCCCTTTTATAAGCTCTGTTGAAAAACTGACACATTAAGCCTGCGTTACATAGTATTTTACAGATGCATCATTCTTGAAGGTAAGCTTTCAAAAGTATGTCAACGATAACATGTTTAACAGTTGACACTTATCTGGTGCTTTTGACAAGTTTCCATTTAAGTAGGAGCCGCGTTATTTACGCGACAGGGCCGGGCCGATCAATCATTACACGCCAATGTTAACAGGTTCTACAGGAATTATCATTTAATTAAGAATTTGTTGTTTATTTTTGTGTTTAGTTTCAATCGATTTTGTACCCATAAATTCGGCCTATTAGAAGCAGGGGAACGTAACTCATTTTTATCTAATTTTCAGGAGAGCCAAAAACATTTTTTTAAAAACAGGTACATTTTTTTTCATTATCTTCAAAGGCGATGCTTTGACTTTCTGATTTATTTTTTTATATATAATATTATAAATAGCTTTTTTTTATAATAATTCTCTTTTGAGATTTAGTGAAGTACGCATTAAAATATTTTCGTATTCATTTCTCATAATGATATGACTCTTTGACACATAACGTAACACGTACTTCTGTGTCTAGTGGCATTCATAACTAAAAACCGGCAAAATCTAGAAACTTTTAAAAAAAAATTCTGCTGAAATTCTTTAATATAATATTTATATTGAAGGTAACGACAGGATAATCAAAATAAAACAGTGGTAATAACTGATAAGAACTTATTTTTCTATAATTTGTATTATTTGAAAATGTCAATATGAACAATATTATACTATTATACTACTACAGTAGACCATAAAGAGTAGAGGAAATTCAATGTACAGGGAATTATATGTATGTTATGTAGACTTTGACAGTTCGTAGTAATAATGAAAGTGTGACATAAATATCTAGAGTAGTTTCAGCAGGTGTTGCCACGGTGTGGAGAAATGCAAAATTAGTGTATATAATATGTACTCGAGAATATTCGAGAATTCTTGGTGACACTGATTACCCGATAGCCCAACATATTTTTGGCTTTATCTCTGGACTCAGGTAAAAATAAACATAATTGTGATGATAATATTTTGATTTAATAATATTTAATAATTTAGTTACGGAAATCCTACTTACGATTTTTTAAAACACACACATCGACTTAAAATATAATTTGAAAGTTTAAAAAAAAAGTATTTGAAAGTTTACATATGGTAATCAGGTAATTGAAAGGTGTTTTGGTGCATACTATACAGTTCACAAGTGTAAATTTACGTGGAGTACCTTCATAACAATAAATTCTTGATCATACTGCACTTTAAACTCATGGCATATATACTTAAATAAAAATATTATCAAGAATTCTTTACAGAACAGCATAAAGGCACGTAGATGTCGGGAAAATTGTGAATAAGTCTTACAAAATAATTGTTAAAAACTGTTTTCATTAGTAAGTTTACTTTTGATACTTGATACATGTTTGTTTTATTACCGAAAAATATGGAATTTTAATGATGTATTTATAAGCATCATTTAGGGAATTTTTATGATGGATAAGATATTATTTAAAATACATGTAATGTATTGTGTTCTACTGCTTACACATATTTTAAGCTTATAAAGATCCGGACCGATTTCGCTCATAGTGATCAGTTGAAAATTCTTGCGATGAAGCCGTGTGTGAAATGAAAATGCTTTTTATTTATTTATGTATGATTTTGGATTTCGACTGAAGGTGCTTGATGGATTATCAATATCAAATTTGAATCACTTGAATGTTGTTCTTTTCCATGAGTTTTCTCGCTAACGATCCGGGTTTCGCCTTTCGGCATCTTCAGGGATTTGCGAGGTATTTAAATTAACTGACAGTTAAACTATCATGAAAAAGTACAAAATTTATACCATTCAAATTAAATTATATTCTGTTAAATATCAATAATAATCAGATAAGAAGTAGTCTGCATTAAAATATTATCGTGAAGCACAAATGTACTATTAAAACGAGTGTTAAAACATATTAATTCATTGAGTAATAATGTAATCGCATTCCCCCAAAATAAAGATACGGGACATAATATATTTTTAGCAAAGGTAGTATCCAATGTAAATAAATATTAAGTTGAAGGATAGTATTCATGGTAAATTATGGATATATGGTCACGGGACAGAATCCCAATCCACTCGAGCTAAGCTCAAAAAAATTATAAATACTGGCTTATAATTTTAGGTTTTGACTTTAATCTTAGACTTTTTTGGATTATTATAAAATGTGGAATCAAAATGATTAAATTTGAAGAATATTACTGATTATTGTATGAGTTCTGAAAGAAGAATTTGTTTTTTAATATTAGCCTATAATAAAATTATTCTTTTTATTTTAAACACATAATAAACTAATGTGACTGTCTCTACCTGTAAAATATTATTATTTGTGTAGTTTGTGGTTGCATTTTGCTCCTGTAAATTAAAACAACTCGATTTCATACATATTGCAAAGTATTCTTTAGGACCTTCTATTATAATAAATTTAAAAATTAAAAACGAAACATTTCAAAAAAAATCGTAAGCCTTACATTTATTTCATTTAATGTGCTTATTCTTCATAAATCTTTACAAAAATTCTGTCTCGTGACCATATATCCATAATTTACCGTATTCATATGTTAATACACAATATTATGTTTAGTAAAAAAAAGCCAAAAAACATGGAAAGCGTTTTACAGGTGTGCTCAACTGCGGCAAATATATAAATATGTGCGCATGCGAGTTAGCACGTACCTATCATGACCCTAGCAGGCACTGCGTTCCATTCCAACCAAAATGTGATGAAAGACGATGTAACTAGGATGATTCCGGGAATAAACACGGTTGTGAAGTAAAATGATCGGTCCCTCGTAAAGATCAGGTCCACTTTCAGACAGCTATAATTTCCTACAGAAGCGAGCATGGAACAAAAAAATGAAACTGTGACGGCAGGATGCTTGTGCGGCATAAGTCTTAGAATGTTTCTCCATTAAGACATTCCTTATTACAAAAAAAAACTACGTATATAGTGTCTACAGAATTGTTAAAGAAGGCTTAATGAAAAAAATAGTTACATATATACATACAATATGATATTCGCCATATAAATATAACACACGCAAAGAAAGAAAATGCAACCCACTTCAGTCCCGTAAAGCCACTGGTGGCAGCCGCGTACGGACGTCGCGAATACCGTCACAAATATATTTAAAAAAATCTTCATGTAAGATTTCTTATCATATTTTTCTTTTCATAGCTAGTGACATATAGACACTGTCACTAGAAAAATGATCCATGTC
The DNA here is from genome assembly GCA_028554975.1 of Himalopsyche kuldschensis. Taxonomy (NCBI): domain Eukaryota; kingdom Metazoa; phylum Arthropoda; class Insecta; order Trichoptera; family Rhyacophilidae; genus Himalopsyche; species Himalopsyche kuldschensis. The sequence goes on along the minus strand of JAHFWI010000016.1, from coordinate 3,243,115 downwards.
ATCAGAAGGACCATTTTTCCACTATCTTGTTGAAAAAAGGATTTGTTAGAAGTCGGGCGGAAGATGTGATTAAGGCGACCACTTTGTTCGGTACTAAAGCGGTTGAAGAAGATATAAAAACACTCAAACCGAGAAGTGACTTATGTAATGCAAAACTAAAGAGAACATTTGATACTAAGACTCTATTATTGTTGTTATATGAGAGAGAAATTACACGATTTAAAATTTTGTTTTTTTGTCCAATAATAAATGTGATGTTATCAACGATGCCAACTCAGATCATTTCAGGAGGAAGGCAAAAGTTGCCATATTGTAATTTTTTATTTTGTCTGTAAGTGCAAGCCAATGCTGCAAGGGATGAATCTAAGTTTCATTAATCAATGTGGGGGATTTGAACCTTCTGCCTCCTTTATGATGTCCCTGGTTGTAATTTATGAAGCAATTTGCATGTACAATATATTGTTAGGTGTGTAAGATTTTCACGTATGCAATTTATTTTATTCTTGACTCGAGTCATTTGAAAATATTTCTTTAAATATGATAATTATGGACGTATCAGATGTTGAAAGAAATATGTGCCGTAATATTGAATTATATCTTTAGTGCGGATATCAATAGTGGTTTACAATTCTTTTCTTTGTGTGTGAAGATATATATATATCGAATAATAAAAAAATATAAAAATCAATACCTAGAAAAGGTCACTAATAAATAACCGTTCTATTAATTTCACTATAGTTTATTTTAGTGCCCGAGTATTTTCATATTAAAAAAGAAGTGAGCTTTCTTTTACTCTCAATATTAAATTTGAAATTATGTAGTTTTATATGAAATATTATACATTTACTTTTGAAAATAGATTAGAATTCTTTTTCAAAAAAAGCATCGCATAATATCTATAACGCTAAATATTTGTGACCCTTTTTAGATATTTATTTAAATATATATAGAATGAAACATAAAATTAATTATTAGATAACAACGGTGCCGAAGAGTATCATTCGAATGACATACGGTAATTAGTAAAAAATGAGCATAAACAAATGAACATATCAGTCTCCAGCGTGACGTCAGCGACCAATACCTATGATAATAGTCTACCCTTAAATCTAATAAGATGGAAAGCAAAATTCGGAGGCATTCAGGCAGATATGGTGGCTTGCGGACTGTTGGGGGTGGGTTACCTATCATAGACCTGGCCGGGACTGCGTTCCACTCTAGCCAGAAAGTGATAAACGAAGAAGTCACCAGGATGATTCCAGGAATGAACACCGTCGTGAAGTAAAAGGCTCTATCCCTCGTGAAGATGAGGTCCACTTTCAAACAGCTGTAGTTTCCTGTTAGTTAGTTTTGATTGGGAAAATTTGTTTCAAATAGCTTTAAAATTGACGTGACACATCAGAAATATACAATTTTTCAAAATAAAATATGCCTAATGACTGAAAACCGGCAAATTGATAGCTGGATTTTTAAATACCTAAATATGCATCGATAACAGTAGGCTAATTTTTTACGATTTTTTTTTGTTTAGTATACCATTGATTTCAAATTAAAAATTAAAAAGAAATCTTAGTATTTAATATTTTATTATTAATACTACGATTCAAAGACTGATACTATTATAATGGTAGTAATATCTGGTCTGACAAAAAAGAGAGTTAAATAATAAATTTATATATTTCTATAAATACGACGTTGAAAAACTAAAAAATAAATATAGTAATTTTATGAATTGAATTTCAAAAATATTTCACCTAATAAGATACTATAAAATTACACAATTTTTAGAAATCTGTAAACTTTCATGCACCACAATGCTGTTGATTTTCAGGAAAAGTTTTATTCCAAAGTGTTAAAAAATAGAAGTTTGGGTTTAGAAATTCGTGAATTAGATTGTACCCAAGCGCCAAGGGAATATACCACGCCATCAAGTCTTGAACATTTAATCTTGGGATATAAGACACATTGTCTTCAGGGACAAACTACTCCTACAAACAGGGTCGGAACTAGTAGTTCCTAAATATTTCTGCAAAAAAATATTTTGTGACTATTTAAAAAAAATTACATGCGACAATATTTTAATATTGAAATATGACTATATTATAACCATGGCTGCTCAACCTTTTATCATATGTGAACTACTTTTTTTTAGTAGATCAGGACTGTAGAGGAAAAGGACCATTTAACATTGATTTATGTGTTCATTGGTTATGGCATCTCAATATTAATTTTAAAGAATGTATAAATAAATGTTTTTGTACAATGTTGGATTTATAGATATGTTGTTTTGTCACAGAACTTTTTCTACTTCAATTATTTAGTCATTTTGATTTCCTAATAAACGCTGTCAAGTTTTTTGAACTTCTCAAAAAATTATCTACTGCCCAAAACTTTCAAATACTGAGATATTTAATATTGTAGTCGAATTAAAAGTTGTCTCAAAAATTAACCAAGTTTCACGATCTAGCGAAAACAACACAATAATAGCCGTGTAAAATTCATAAGAACATATTGTATCGAATAATTAAATACTTATTTGTATAAAAAAAATTATAACATTTATAGAACATATTATTTTTTATAAATAAAAACAGAACTGAATTTGATTTGGCTTTGATGGCTATTTTAACTAATCTTTAAGACGATTATTCATGTCAAAATGATATATTAAGAAACGTAAAGAAAAGTGAAGTCAGTCCTGTTTTTCTAATCTGAATTAAAATTTGTATTTGGTTGTCGACGATTTAAAATAATCTTATGACCAAAATCTTTTTCATAAACTAAGTAGTAATAAAATGAAATTTAATTTTACTGAGACATTAGGATATAAGTTTGTTGCCAAAGTCCTTTTTTTGATCATCTTCACTTAGTATCCTAAAAAGGCATCTCTGGAGGGTTTTTTTTTGTCTTGGATATGACTTAAAGGCAGTCCATAACTTCGTTTGTATTTAATATCTTGGAGTATCAATGGTTGATGGTGGATTATATGTTTAGCAGTCAGGGGGTTACCATTAATATCAGATTGAGGGAAAAGAGGATCTACCAAAAAATATATCTTCATTGACTAGTTGAGCAGCGTCGCTGTAAACTAAAAAAATAAAAATATATAAAAAAATTAATTAGTTGATGAGTTGTGAAATGTTAGTTCCCGAATTGCGACTTAATGAATTTTGTCACTGCAGTACTGATGTACCGAAGACATAGAGCTTATCACGAATTAAGCACGAGTTGAAATGCAGCATTGCGTGTGATATTTCAATATGAATAAAAATTAAATTTCAATAAAAAATAATTTTTAATTTTTTTTTATTTTTAATGCAGTGAAAAATGAATAATTTCCTATGGCCTTGGCAGCAATGATTGCTTTTATTATATTTACTCGCTATTTTTAGAAACACATGCGCTATGGGGCGATTTCGGGAAAAAACTTTTCAACAAAACACCCTTTTATTAAAAAATAGCGCTCTCAAAATTTTTGCGCTCAGTTAACGAATATGCGTTTCCTAGTTACGACCCTGTGTTTCTAGATAACATTATTTGGGAAAGTTTGACAGCGAGGAAGGATTCTAGAACCTGTTGTCTAGCGAAAACAACATAAAGTTTGTATTTGATTTTAGCATGCTCCGATGTTAGTTTGATAATCCCGGCGGTTTTGAAATGTGTCCTGAAAAGAATAATTCATAGATGAAAAATGTTTGTATTTTATAGGCTTACCTCTCCAGCTGGCTTTTATAGGACAAACGGTCGTTTGGTTTTGTATTAGATACGCATTTAGAGTTGTGAGTGACGGCGATTTCCGAAGCGTGTCTTCGTCATTCTTCCAAACGTACGTTATGGCAGGTTGCTCGTAAGAAACTGTCAATAAAACGAGTAATGAGTTAAAATACTTTGTCTAAAATCTAAAAAAAAATTAAAACCACGTCCGCTCCCAAACTGATGCAAATTATCTATCAATAAAGCTTATTGGAATACACTGTTTTGACTATTGAACAGAAAAGAGATAGTAAGATAGAAATTGAAAAAGAATGACAGATAACTCATTGCTTTCAGTTTAATCTATTTTTAACCTTTTAAATCCCACAAGGCCAATCTATCAGCCCGCGAATATATACGAAGAATCCCAGAGACCGATCTAAGTTTTTTTTAACACACTTAAACGTAATTTTTTTTTTTTTAAAACCGAACAAAAACAATTACTTATTTCACAATACATTATAAAATGGCATTACAAAAAAATAAATACTGATAAGATAATATTAGCTGAGATAAATAGTAAAATAAAGACTGCCGTTTCTTTTTTTCGCGGGTTCGTTCCATAATGGTTTGGGATCCAAATGGTCAAATTCGGAAAGATGGGAATTCACTTTAGTCAAAAATACATGTTGCTTTTGAAAAGAAATCTATAAATCAATTTACTATCAATTCATGAAGTCAGTCTTCTTAAACGTCTGGGTTAGGTTGGGTTCATAACTGAAGATAGTTCAGATTTGATTTTTTGTATCGTTATGTTACCACTATTGTAATATATTGGCGTGATAAACCATGAAAGAAAATATATTAATGTTAAACTCAAAGATAGTGTGCTAAAATTTTTTTCAAAGTCTTCTCAAAGTTTCTCATTTCGTTTATTGTGTCGATATTTTATCGATTTAAATCTCTTTTCAAAGCAATATCTTTTTAAAGAAAGTCTTCTAGATCAATGAAAAAATTTTCTTTTAGACTTATGTTCAATTAAACTTTACAGTGATAAATCGGAAATAACGGGAATCAACGCAAAAAGATTGTGAAAGAACAAGGATATCCTGGGGATATTAAAGTTTTATGGTGGCGAGTTGGTCGTAATAATTTTAAAAGGCCGGAAGAGTTAAAGGAGATGACTTTAAACTTTTAGCGATTGAAAGAAAAAACCACTCGAAGAGCTGAAAAAACTGGTTATAATGAAAACACGTCTTTCATTTCACACTATTTTCAGCGCAATTTGATGATAATTTCAAACTAATTAATAGATGTTAATTTTATGGGAATATTTTAGTCGTTATTAAAATGTTTCCCTTTAGAAATAATTTTGGTTCAACAAGTAAAAAACAATGTCTGCTTTCAATGAAGAGTATATGAACTACTTATGGAGCACTTGAGCAGTAGCTGACAAATGAGAATGATGGTTGTAGATAATTCTTACAAAAATTTCTCCTCAGAGAAGATACTGGTAGAATATTGGGAAAAGGAAAGAATTTGTAGTGAACTAATCGCTCTCTAGATGGCCCGTTTTAAGGATCAGATAAAAGGCGATAAGGGAGGATTGATATTAATGTCTTATCATTAGGAGAATCAATTGATGAAAGTTTTCCAGGGTCCAAACCCGCGAACTCGCACCAACCTTGACCAATCAGGTACATATTATCGAGATTTCTCCTTATCTCAATTTTATTTTACGTGCACGCAAAGCTCCAGTTTTAAGTGTTGAAACGTAACAGAATCACGTATCTATAATCCGCATATTAATTGGAAAATTACAATTTTCACTCAGAAGGGATTTCTATCGTTTCAAAAACACTGTTTGCCTAGTGAGATTGATGAAATAATATTACTATGAAACTTCAATTACATTTTACTTGAAAAAAGCAATGTATCTTATATACAATCAAAACAATTAGTTTAAATTATGCAACATGGAAATTTCTTAAATGTATTTAAAACCAATTTTGATGTCTTCTGATGAAAATTAATTTAAATATACATTATCGTTGCTTGAAACTGGTTGCTATGATCGGTACTGTAGTTGAGTGATCAACTCTATTGAGCGTTCATTACATGGTTCAATTTCGGTTTTGATGGGTTCGAACTTACGTTTGAATACCAATGAAGAAATTAACATCTTTTTTTAAGGAAAGGAAAACGTGCCAGTTTCATTTTTATTTCGTCAAATTCGGAGTAAGGAAGGGGAATTCTCCAAATTGACGTCTCTGACGAACACACTGATTTGTCAACCGATTTACTGATTTATTTACGTTTTCTTCCACACATTAGGTCTTAAAGAACTCGGAAAAAGGGTTTCTTTAACCTATCTAACGCTCCATTTATACCACATTTTTCTATGCGTTACTTGAGCGACCGAATAAAAATCGGTTCTAGTAAAACAACTTTTGTTGAGTTTTTCCATAAGGGTTGTTCCAATGCTACTTACATACATGACGAACGGACGTGATTGAAAAACTGTTTTGGCATATCAAATCACGCGGGCATACCTTAATACAAATTAAACAAATTAAATAAGAGTAAGTTGAAGCACCACTGTATTAAAAAAAAAATACTTACTACTTTCCAGCGCGAAGGCGCATAATGGATCGTCGAATGGAAATATATTAAGACTTCCTTGACATGATAGAATAAGATGCCTTCTCATGAGGTAGTTGATGGTACCGTTCCTGTAGATCCTGAGGGCAAAATGCATCGGAATGATCGGATCCTTAAAATCACCGTGCATTATGAAGTAAGTGTCAGGAAGCCATATATCTTCGTGGTGGTGGATCGCATTCAGAAACTCGTACTTTGATTGATTCGAATATCGTAACCGAGGGTCGAACCATTGTTGCTGAAGTAGGAATTCTACTTCGTATTTCTGGAAAAAAAGGTAAAACTTATATTAGAAGACTGATTCAGTATATATAAAGAAATCAATGCATTAACCATTTCTACGCCAAGCACAAAATACATCCAATTGATTGTACTACGATATGACGTACCAAAGTTTATGTGGCATTATGCGTTTGAATTTAAGTATAGATTGTTATGCCGATGTCTATATTACGGTAAAATCAAAAAGGGAGGTTTTAGGACTGTAATTTCTGATAGATTCTTGGCAACGTATCTTCATTACAATTTAATGAGAGGAGTGTTAAATACGTAGTAACTTAGTTAAGGGTAAACTATTTTGAGATGAAATGTTACAATGTTAAATGCTGGCCAAAAATATTTTTAACCCTAAGACATTGCATACTGCTAAAATATTATAGTTTAACTAATTTATATTAACATTTGGTGGCAAGAGATTTTGTTGTTTTGTGCTACAGAAGAGGCTAAAACGGAAAACTTATATTATGCTATCAATTTTTTTACTTTCGATAGTTTCGGCGGTAACTTTGTGGTAGTTCATTTTAATATAAAATTTAAAATAACTTTGATTATTCCACGTATTGTGCTACTAACTGTGACACGTGTTTCGCCTCTTTTAGAGGCATCTTCAGACTTACTATCGCAAAGTTTGCTTAAGTAATGAAGCAAGATTGATTCTAACATTTTAAATTAAAGTTAAAGTTAAAGTTTAATTTAAAGCAAGTTAAACAACTCATAGTAAATAATATTTTTTCAGGAGAGAAGAAAGCAAACGATAATATTAAAAACTAGCGCAGAATTATTTATTTAGGAGACATTTCGTCAAAGATAGTTTAGTTTTTGCCAGACAATATAGAACCCGCGTTTTATACAGAAAGTAATTTAGAAATTTTTTTATCGAACAGTAAATATCGCGAAGATTCATCGTCACAGAGTGGTATCTATCGACTCCATTTTTTTGATAAAATTCATATCATTTTTAATCTCAAATCTTCATGATGTGTTTCTTTATACAGAAGTAATAAAATAAATTTGCCTCACTGATTCCTTTTATTCTTTGTGAATTATGTTATAAGAATCTTATATTTAAGGATAAATTGCTACAAAGAAAGTTCAAAATTCACTCGTCGAGAGAAATCCGTTTATTTTTTTAGCAAAGCTCTTATAAATAAATATCAAATAAAGTGCAATAAATTTCGTTTTATTATTCCGCGACGGTTGTGATGGAAACAACACGGAAACGGTCTCATAATATTTTGGCTTAAGCTGCTTCGCCTGAAAGAAAACATACCGAGGCTTTGTTGTGAAACCAACTTTATCATTTCAGACGATTAGCCGAGAAAATTGCGCAAGAAAATTAACATCACCGGAACTTTATTTAAGCCTTTGGGACGGGTCTTATTGAATTCACCAATAAAGTCATAACTAAATAATGAAATCGCGCGCAACTGAATTAGCTTATGTCAACTTTGAAATTTTCGAATTTAATTAATAAAAATCGACAGTAACTTTATGAATTTTGAGATACTAGCATGGAGCGGGGATTAACGGATTTGTATTTTATTGCGTTGACGATTCTGTCCTGTGAGATGGAATATATATGATGCTACTATATCCAACGTTCTCCCCTTTGTGTTTTAATGGCTTAGGAAAATAACGTTGCCTCTGAAACAGATTAGCTTGAGCCAGGGATGGAAAACGTTGTGATTGAGAAAAGGAAAAATAATTTTTCATTTCAACATCTTTTTCGATTGTTATTTGTCGAACATAATGTATATGTTATATATTCATGGTAAAAGCATACTGGTAATTCTCTTTTATGTGCTTAATGAAAAGAAATCTTGTTGTAAATTGAAGTTTAAACCAAATGAAACTCTATCTTTATTAATATTATACTTAAAATTCTTTGGGAAACTGGCAAAGCAAAATTTCTAAAAGGTGTTTTATTATATGTCTGCATTATTTAAATGTCAGTTGAAAGCTTTGACTGCAGAAACTTGAATTCGGTTCACTTCCGTTTGTCACTTTTCACCATTTTAAGATATTAAAGATTTACTAAAACTGGGAGTTGTCACATATCTGTTGATTTCAAATAGCTTAATCAATCTAACAAAGCACATTTAATTAAAAAAATCAGTGCTTTGTTTAAATTCTTGTATGTTATAATTATACAAATTACTATATTCTGTGGTCAGGAAGATGTAGTTTGCTGCAATCAGTTTTTTAAATGAACATTATGAATTTCACCGAGAAAACTCTATAAATGAAGTGAAATTTGCGATTACCAAACAATATATAATATATATCATTTAAAGTAAAACTGTTTGGTCTTTTTCATACCTCTGCAGATAAATATAGTTTTTATGGGGTTAAGACCATTAAATAAATATTTTTGTTCGAAGAGGGTGAGATAAACTTCGCTTGAAATTATTTATAAAATTTTGGCCAGATTGGCCTTGCAAGATAGAGGTTATGTACCCCTGGACTAATCATAATGCTTTATAAAAATGTCCGCTGTTGGAGCACTCTATTTCATAGTTCATAATATATTATATTCTTGAACAGGGGACTTGCGCATATACAATATCCATTGTGTATATAATGTATATGTTACAGTGAAACTGTATTCTCAGTGAAAATATATTCTTCTCCAAGCTGTCATTGAAATAAAATTTGAACGCCCTATCTTCAGCCCAATGTTTATCTGTGTTTTTCTTTGGTTCTCTTTTTACGAAAGGGACTACTTGCTGATTTTGTTTCATTGAAGCAAAACAAAGTTTTAGGCCGGCAAATCATCGACATGGGCCAATAATTTCAATGATCGTGACTAGTGAAATCATGTTGTCATACAAATCTATTACTTGATACATTTTCACTGTAACATTTACAACAGTAGGTGTACCGCATTTTCAATGTCGAATTACAATCGAATACTGAGCATAATTTTCATATGGCAAACGGACCGAGTACATACGAAAGTACGAACATATTTTGTAAATAAAAGATTTTAGTCACACCTCTTTCGCATAAAAAATATGATTTTTCTGACATATATGTGCTTGCAATTTTACTTTGACAGAAACCGTTAAATAATTCATATCACCTTTATCTTTTATTCATTTTGTTGTCATTTTTTGATGAGGCCGGCCTTTACAGCGAATTTTCCAATTTTTCCCGTCAGTTATTTTCAATAGACTTATATCGCCAGATATATTCTATTCGATTTTACTTCAAGTTCAACGGGTAGGGATGAATGTAATATGTTGGTTTAACGTGTGAAATAGTATTCAACTACTGTTACATATTTTTATCAATGGATTTGAATAGTAGTGTTACGATCTCAGAGGTGTCGTTCCCAGTTTATTAAGGCGTTATAAGGTCAAGTAATGTTTGATCATGAATGAAATGAGCTATACAAAATTCGAACGAATTAGCTGAATTCCATTCTTGTATAATGACGTCACCTTAAAACATCTAGTAATATGGGCTTAAAAAAGATTGATAGTAATGAAATAAGAATTACCAATAATTCTATGAAAAATATACAAATTTGAATTTTGTACTTTTGTACTAACGACCCGGGTTTCACCTTTCAGGATCTTCAAGAAACTTCAAATTGAAATGCCTGAAGATGCCAACAGGTGAAACCAGAATGATACCTACAAATTTCACGGAAAAGTACAAAATTCAAACGAATCAAATTTGACAATGAAATTCCATCAAGCACCTACAGTCAAAATTCTAAATTATATAGATAGGTATAAAAATAGTAAATTAAGCTTGGATCCCGTCGCTATCATCAAAACTACGAAAAAATTTGGGTATGAATATCTTAAAAAATGTTATTTAATATCAAATTATTTTTGAATAACTACGAGTGTAGCTAAGCATTATTATCAAAATGTTTTGTGAAGGAATCCGCTATTTAGTGAAAATATATTTAAAAAATTAACATCTACATCAGTGGTTCTCACGGCAAATTGCTATCGTTAACATAAGCGGTCCGGTTCTATGGAAATGTCTGGTGGCAGCACTTAATTTTTGTGTTGAGTCTGTTTTGTTTGAAGTGTGTCAAATGGACCAAAAAATGTGTCAATTTACTATTGGTATGAATTGCATACGAAATATTTCATTTTTATAGTCTTTGTTGACAAATTAACTTGAAAAACCACCTTTTTTAAATATTTATCTTTTCAATAAAGCTGTTGGTGGCCGCAAATGAAAACCACTGATCTAAATAAATACAGATGGATATTTTCTTTAAATAAAACAAACAAGTGATTCTGTGGAACATTCGCAAGGCTGACTTTTAAATTAAAACGTTTTATTGGGGAAGCTTTCTGTGAGTTTGTAATTTTTTGCGCAGATTCCCCCATAGATTTGTAACATCAATGAATAATTAAACCAATTTGGTTAAAGCAGCAAACCTTACATAAAGAAATGCTCAAATTTTACAGGACGGGTATTTAGAGAACTTTCATAATAGATTGCGGTCATGGTAACATAAGCACTTGATGATTTCATTGGTTATATTATATTAATCATAAAAAAATAATGTCATGTGTAATGTGGGTTAGAAGAATCTATGGTTCCTATTTGTAAAGTGCTATATATATAAATAAATGATTGTTTGTTTGTTTGTCCCGTATGCGTTCCTATACCGTTCATCCGATTGCGATAAAGCTTTGGTGATTTGTTGTGTGGACGCCTCCCAAAGCTATTTTTAAATATCACTACATATATATATATTGTGTATTGTATATCCAAAAGCACTCCAATAAACAGAATTAAAAAAACAAACACTTTCTTTCTTTGAGTGCAATGTATGCCAGGTAATCGCTAGTAATTAATTAATAATTGGATCGTGGGTGCTTGTGTTTATTCTTTATATTTAAATATTTTTTAAAGTGTAATCTATTTCGCATTTATAGTTTTCATAACATCCCAGAACAGTTTATATTTCAAATATTTTTGTAAGCAAAATGAGTAGTTAAATTTATATATTGAAAATTAGTACGTTAAGCTAAGTGGTGAGAAGTTGGAGTCTATATAAAGTATTTATAATAATGATATTTATTTTTTATTTGTAAGAGAAAAGAGCATCATTCGTAAAGGTTTTAGCTTCTACGGTCCGTGAAAAACGTAATATATAAATAAATAAATTGGCCACTAGTTGTGCACCAATGTTTTACGTGATTGCAAGTTAATTTGGAAAATAAAAACGGGTATGAAAAAAAACTATGCCTTAATTATCGGTGTATTCATTAAATGACATTTCGAAATGTATTAGATTTCTTACACAGTATGTAAAGTAGTTAATTTTTTTATCGAAATTATGACTTGACATCCCGATTTATTTTGATTTCATTCAACGCCAGGGTTGAAAAGATATGTTCATTTATCTAGAACTTAAAACAATTTATTTTTTTGTAAAATGCGCGGTACATGTAGTGTTAACCAAAACTGTTACATGTCAAATTAATGGCACAACCTAAGTCCGAAACCGTCCCGCATCCTAATACAACCATCCGTATAAAAATTACTTTTTCTACTGTCATATTTACAGCTTAAGAATTCAATATCTTGCTGAATTCAAGCACTCGGCAGATAAGTTGCCTTTGATAATTTATCATGAATTAGGCAAATATATGTTCATTTCATTTAATAGTCACTTTCCTATATTCGGCTTAACGTATAAACCATCAATATAGCTATTGTCAAAAGAGCCAATACAATGTTTTCAATGTAAGAATGAGGGATTGACTCGTTCATACTCGGTGGGATCATAAGCTATACACATTATCTTGCCCTAAAAATTACCTCTTTCGTGTAGGTAGTTCATAAAAATATTATTGAGTTGATTCATAAAACATGTTCATTAATTTAATAAAAGCTTTCATACTATGGAGCTTTTCACTCTCGGCAAATGACCTCACACAAATGTTTCACGGGAAAACCATATTAGAAAACGAGAAAGTAGTGCTGAATAAATTACTGTAAAACACGTATACTAGAATACAATATTTCCTTTAAAATAAGCCAAGACACGCGATAAAACAACTTCTATTATATTTAAAAGTGTACATTGTATGCGATCCAATCAGCCAGAATTGAGCCAAGGCAAATAATAATATTATTGAATTTGGGGTCAAAGCTATCCTGTATTATAAATAAATCGATTTTAGATTGTTCTATATTGATGTCATATGTTTAAAATAGAATACAATTTGTCAAACACACGAATCATTGATATAACACAATAACCGATCGTAAGTCTGTTTGGTATTTATTATCAGATTAAAATTGACTAGAAAATGTTTATTCGTTTTATAATTATCATGGACGTGACTTAACTTCCTGTCATTGAACATAGAACCAGTTCCCCGAAACTCACTCAAGTCAAACAACCGTCATCGGCAGTTTTCTCCAGTCAGTAAATAATTGGATTGTCGTTCAATCAGAGCACCCGAACTAAATTGGGTATTGGGACTTAGCTGGAAAATTAGTCATTCGTTTTTTTCCACCTAAAAAATGCCTGTCATTTTAATAAATACGTATTATTTATTAAGCTACCATAAATTATTTTATTTTTATTGCGCTATTATTACATCTGACGGATGTGTGGACATATGAGTGTTTTCTTCAGTGCATATATTTTATAAATGAATTCATATTTTACTCAAGCCTTTCTAAAACAAGAGTTTTTCGCAATTTTTTACGCGCCTCCTAATGCAAATTATTTATTTTAAGCCATCACAAGCACACCAAAAATAGAGCGTATGATCTCATAATGGAACATCTCAACAGACTTCGCTTTAACGAGAACAGGTTGTATGTCAGTTTATAACAATTAGCTGATCGCTTTCTGAAAGCCTCGTTTCCAGGATTGTAGGAATGAATGAAAACATAGAAATGTATAAACATCAAATTTAAATTGTTTGATTTAACGCTAACGACCCGGGTTTCGCTTTTCCACACATTCTGGAATTTCAAGTCCACGAATGAACTTGAACTGACAAAACTCATAGAAAAGAAAAAAAATCAAAATATTCAAATTCGATATTAACATTCGTTCAAGCACCTTCAGTCGAAAAACGAAATAAATAAATCATCGTTTTAACAAATTAGGCAAGTGATAGTGTCGATTCGATGGCTCAAGCCCTTGACCACAAAACCGAGAAAGACGAAAGACTATGAACCTTCGATTGAATAAAATAACATATTTTGAGGAAAAGAGTGTATTTATAATAAATCTTACCATATGTTTGTTAGTTGTATATGGTTTATAGTAAACTAGGATGGTGGAAGAGAGAAGAAGATGTATTGTGTACCCTGTCTACAAATGTATATAATGATGAGTAATTGCAGGTTTAAAACATAGTTCTGACGATGGCGTAAGCCGAAATAGCTATCAACAAATATATAAAATAATTTCTGTAGAATTAAAATACATTGTTATTTTTTTCACCGTATTATAATATTCTACCAGGTAAATGCCAGCTCAATCAATAATATAAGGAAGCTTTACATGGCAAACAGATATAAACGCGTATATTGTAATATTTGTTTATGTAATAAAATCTGTGTTTTAAATTATGATACGAACCAATCACTCGTAAATATAACTTTCTGCTAGAAATATCAAAAAGTGTCAGTTTTACTATGATTGATGTTACGTGTTACTATATTATGACGTTTTTAGACGCGTGCTTTCGACTCGTAGTGATAGTTTCGGATGAATGGCAGTGCGAGCCTAGTTTCATCAATCAATATTAGAAGACTGCGTCGGTTGGCTCATGTGCAAGGAATGATTGATCATAAACAAGTGAAACGAGAGATGTCTTGTAAGAGATGAAGGATGCTACATTTACTCTATTACAAGAGACGTCAATAGACGTCAACCACTTAAGAGTGCATGATTGAAGAGATATCGCACCATTGCAGATCTTCGAACTTAAGACGCCAACATAATACAATTCTTTATATGTTATATTCTCAAATGTGTAGAATTATCATTTATGATTTTTGAATTTTGTTTAGTTCGTGATTTTTTAGATGAATAAGCATTAACTTGGTTGAACTCCTCACGCGGAGAAAACATGTTTTAATGTATTTTAGTTCTGAAAAAATTGATAGTTATTTCGGCTAACGCCCTCGTCTAAGCTATGTTTAATAAGAATTGCCTGAGGAGCCATGTCAACTACATTTAATTTATTGATTGCATTGGCATTTGCTTGGTAGAACTCCACTGTCACACGTTGAAAAAAAACAAGGCATTTTAGATCCTTGCCAAAGGTAGAAGAATGATAGAAAATGTTTTAATACTTAGACGAAGAGATGAAGCATTGATTTTCATGTTTATTGGTTTTTTACCCATGTCTGCTCCTAATGTGGAGCATAAAGCCTCGTATTGGAGTTATAGACACATAATTTTTCGACTATAACTTCTTGTTACTCGATCAACCTCTCTTTAGTTCGACGAGAGTACGGATTGAAAAGATAAGTTTAGGGCAGGGCTAGTGATTAGTTAGTCGATAATGATACCTTGCTAATAGGATCTGATGGGCGGGAAGAAATTTTAAGACAACACAAACAACCATACGAACAAAATGAAAAAAATCGACTAAATATACTGCTCGCACTGGGGCTTAAGCTCGTGAGGTCCGCCACGGAAACCAATGGCGTTGACCTCTGCACCACGGAATCAGCTCTTTAATTCTCTTAAAAACAAATCCATTCTGACCCTAGAATTAGTAATATTAATGTGGCAAACTATGTGGTGCGTAATATAAAGGAAAGTTGCGTTTCGTTCTAATTGAAATCCAATAACGTGTACTGTGGGTTCTGATAAAAAAGTAATCAATATTTCAAAAGTGTTTTACGTAGTGAAAGGTGGTTTTATCTGTCGATTAAAATGAAGGAATAAGTAAGGATCTGAATCTGAGGTTTTATAGAAAGTATAATAGTTTTTTACCAAGCTGGATTCATCTGGAGATGCAAGACTTAGAAGTAGTACGCTAACATTCACCACCAGAATTCCTGAAATAAAAACACTGTATTAAAACTATATAATGATGATTATTGTAAAAAAATGGATCAATTATAGATTTTAAATAATGTCACGGATACTAACAAAAACGTTACTTTGACAATTGTAAATGCAATATATTAGTTCAGCAAACATAAAATTGTCGGTATTGGCAACAAAAGTTGAGATATCTTTATACTCAATAAGATAATATGATAAACATGTCAGAAGGTTCAAGAATACAGAATTAATTACTTATTTTATAGATTCAGGAAACGACAATAATATTACAAGAAATTTGGAAAAAAGTCAACAGTTTTAAGTAAAAACACAGTAAATTGCACGACTAGAGTTATTTGACACTTCAACTTTAACCAAATAAATAAAAAAAATATTTAAAATCCCGTTGGTGTGAAGGAGACAAATGTATCAAGTGCTTCACACCAAGAACTCTAATCAATTCTTTATTTTGTATGGAATAAGTTGAAGTGCCCAATAATTATATTCGTCCAACTCACTATAGCAGTCACACTATTCTATCCAGTTTAACTTAAATTTTTCAACAATAAACATTGCGAATACATTTATTCATAATTTATTTATTTATTTCAAAGACCGGCTACCAGATGTCTCAAAAAGGAAATTTAATTTAAAGAAGCGTTGCTCGCTTATGTTGTTCACTAAATATTGACGACACACGACGTAGTACTCAAGGTAGACGTCAGGCTTAAGTTGAATATTCTGCAATCAATTATTTTGTACAACAAAGAAGCTTTGTTCACGCCATTATGTCATGTCATGCCTCATATCATCATAATTAATAATCAATAATTTAGAAAAGCTTTTACGTGGGAAATATTATCATCAAAGCCTTATACCTTCGAAGGGTGCTCGCTGGATATTGATCGATAAATTGAAATTAGTATGATAAAATTATTATATTATGCGGAGGATATATTTCTTGACTTTGATAAAAGGTTTACCTTGGACAGGAGGCAGTAGTCGTTTGTCATATCTGGAGTTTTTCAATAGATTGTCCAAAATTTCTTTGTCCGATTTTCCTTCCTCAAATCTGAAAATAAATGTGAAAAACAACGTTAATAAAACCATAGTATAAGTTTTGAAACACTTTGAAGAAAGAATATTAAATTTATCAAAAACTATACACAATTTATTTTACTAATTTCACCATAAGCTAACAAAGCAATTATAATCATTGATTTATTACTTTATTGAACATTTTTATCGCTTACTAAAATAAATTTATTGCATAAAAATTAAACAATTATTTTATACACCTCTTTACTCTTAATAAAAAATTACACAAAAAACCCTGCTCAATTGAATTTTTAAATTAGATGAAATTGATGTCTTGCCAAGCGAACCCTGTCCCGAAAATATTATTATATAAGTTTTGGTAAACATTATTATGACTAATATAAAATATTTGATCGCTATTTTGGTCTACAGCGTCTGAGCTATATGCTTGTATGTGCAACACTTTTTTTTTTAAATAAATTTGTTTGAATTGTAACAAGTAAATATTGATAACGCATTTCTAGTACTTATCCCACATATTTTTTTGGTCTCAGGACCGGCTTCGCTCATGGCGAGCATTATTTTGATGAAATGCTCGCCATGAAACGAATGAAGCGAAACCGGTCCTGATCTAGTAAATTTTATGCGGAATACGTATTAAAAATGTGCTATAATTTTTATTATAATGCCATTCCACCAAGTATTGAACACCTTAAAAGTGATTAAGGAAATATTGATTAAATAACTATTGTTTAATTAAAGTGATTCATTTTACTATTTATTTGATTTCTACCCACGAGAAAATACTTGGAATTAACTATTTACATACTTTGAGGTATATTTAGAGCTGTAAGAAGCGTATTTCAATAAAAAGTATTTCTCGAAAAATCAATCGCTTTTACCCTTTTTAGAAATAGTGCTAAAAAGAAGTTACCAATTGAACCATGAAGGTTAGCATCATTCCATACCTAGAAATGTATATTGAGCGACTTCCACGCAACCCGTCCTTTTTAAAGAACGCTCTAGAATCTTTCTATTGGGATTTGAGTTCTGAAATATCGTAGAGAAATATCTACATAGTCATAACGATTTTGGTATGAAATGTATGCCGATAAAAATGCGTTGAACAGCTCGCTTACATCATATAAAAGAAACCAAATAGCGAAAAAATATACCGTGTACGGAGCGAAAACTTATATTTTTCAAAAAAATAAAATATCAACCAATATATCTCCGATGAAACCTATCAATCATACTATCGCTCAGTCATCAAGCCCATGAATTACTAAAATGTTTCATTTCCCAAAGGGATGTGAGTATATAGCATGTCAAGTGTCTGTAATATAAATTATAAACATCGGTTAAGAAAAGAGAAAATTTAATGACATGTTGTATATTTTGTAATAAATACAAAATTGAGCACTTCTGTATTGACGAATATGATTGTTTATTATACGGAAGTATGAAAAATGTCTGATTATAAATGGGAAAGAAAGAATTGCAATGCAATGCATACGAGCATAACATAAACAATAGTCCAAGAAACACGGTAAAAAATAGAAGAGACCATTACAGAAGGCTAATGCAATTTGATCTAAATTACCTCAATTTATACTAATTTACCTTCATTACCAATCTGTAGCCCAGCCCAAGCTTGCTATTCTTTCCAGAAATACATACAATCAATTTGTCACATTTAATACTATATTTTCAATAAAAAATTGGATGTTAGATAGATGAGAAGATGTATTGTGTACCTCTTCTCCTTCAGTATATATAGCTAAGTAAATGTAGGTTTACATATAGATCTGATGAGGGCGTTAGCCGACATAGTTATTAACCATAAATTATGTAGCTTTTATGGGACAAAAATAAATTAAGATTTTTACACCGTGTTATAATGGCGTCCTACCAAGTTAATGACAGTAAAATCAATAGATCCAAGAAAACATTGGTTGAATGAAGTTTTGGATGATGTTTTTTTATACGGATAGCGGATAGACCCCGACTCAAAGAAATTTTTAGTATGTATTATATGTAGTGATTGTGTGTTTGCAAAATTTGGTGCAACTCGGCGCAAGTATAGGGCGGTCGTCCCTCAAAAATTCCCAGTTCGGGAAAAAAATTGATAGATATTATGTTTTGTTTAAAGTTTGCCACGCCACTGTAGACTGCCGTATAAATCGGATGGGAAAGCAGGGGTTGGTGGAGAGGGCAAGACATTCAATTGTTGGAAGGTTCTGGGTGGCTCGTTTTTCTTGATTGAGCGTTTTCCAAAAATATCACACACATCGATGTCTTTCGACAAAAAAGTCGATGCATGCAAATGTCAATCGGACGATTCGAACGACTGATATGCTATGTTTAAGTTTTTTTTAAAATAGAAAAAAAATATGTTGGCTCATTACTAATGCCAATGTGCCAAATATTTCGAAATATGAAAGTCATGCGAGATAATTTTGATGAGACATTTTATGAATCATTCGAGCACAATTCAATACATACTTTTTTGTCCAAGATAACTTTTAGAATTGAAAATTTTTGACCTTGCCGTTACTTGAACACAAACTACACCTGAGCACTAGTTCAAAGATCTTGACATTGGACCACAGACTAATGTTGAAACTTCAAGATTCTATAAAAAAATAATAACACACCTTTTGTACTTATTCCAGAATTGGATTTACTTAGGTCAGGACCAGTGTCGCTCATCATGAACCTTATCAACTGAACTCAATGAAATAATATTGATTGAGTAGGCATTTACTTGGTAGAACTCCATTATAATACGGAAAGAAAAATAGCAATGTATTTTAATTCTACATAAATTATTTTATATATTTGTTGATAGCTATTTCGGCTTACGCCTTCGTCAGAACTATAGTTCTGCTATTTTTCTTTCCGTATTTCAATGAAATAAGTTAAAAATGTGGGTTATTATTTTTTAATATAATCCCATTCCAACCAGCATTGACAGTGAACACCTTAAAATTGGTTTAAGATTGTTACTAGTCGGCCACGATGATATTTAATAAAGAAAGAATGATATCTGATCGCAGCAATGAAGCAGCATAACGTTTTATATATAGAATTTGTTTTTAATTGACAATATAGGAACATTTAAAAAAAATAGGGATTGTGAAAAGTCTGTGAAAAGTCTTTAAATCAAAAACGTTATAAATAAAATAAGAAGTACCTATCTGAATACAAAAACAAAAACAATATAGTTTTGAAAACTATAGATATATTTTTTTTATTAAATCAGTGCAAGGAGGAAATATTATTGAATGTTTGGAAACATAGTTTGTGGTATTATGACTAAAATACTATTTTCTTGGCTAATAAAACGTAAGCACAATATGGTTACAAATCATGGCTTTTCGTGTGTATTGTTGGTAGACCTGAATGTAAATATTAGAGGTCCTAAACAAATTTGCTAGTAAAAGTACACATATAGGCAAGTCAATGAATACAACGCCCTGATTTCATTTATTTTAATACAAAGGGCATGTGCATATAAGAAAACGAATAAAACACAATAATAAAAAGGGACTTTACGATTACCACAACTTTTCACTGCTTAAGTATATGGAATTTGTCAAATTATATTTATATGATGTATATCAGTGATGCACAACCTGCCGCCAGCAATGAAATTTCATGCGGCCCAATATGGCAAATATCAATCACCCCTTTTCTTCAGAGCTTTTTACAGACGATGGAAGAACAAAATAAAATAATAAAATTTTATGTAAATATGTATATACACAAAAATATCGATAATTTGATCAATTTTATCCATGAGACCCTCAAATTATCTGAGGATTGATTATCTTGCCCTTCTCTCAAAAAGTTTGTGCATCACTGATGTATGTATGTATATGAAAATGCAAAATGAAGGAAGCAGAAATAATAGATAAAGAAGATCAACTGGCAGTCGTAGAGATAAGTTATGATCGTAAGTGCATACGATACTTGAATAATTGATCCGTTAATCGAATGTTCGAATATTCAAAAAAACCAAATATATTCGAATATCGAACAGCCGATTGAGATCCTTGGTTATCATTTGTTTTTTATCGTGATCAATAAGTTGAATACTGCCGTGCTATTTATGTTTATTACCGCTAGCAAAAATAACCAAATATTATAAAATCGTGTTGTTCACAAACCTATGATTATTAGTATCTTGTAAAAGTATATTTAAAATGGCGGGACTTACATGTCAGAAGCGAGGGCTGAAACTTGGGAGAGCATAAGCGAGAAGGCTACCGCGTGAGCCAACGTCGAGGCGCAACCCATATTAACACATCTGAAAGAAAAAAAAAAAACAAAAAGTTACTCATTATTGCGAATATTAAAAGCACCCTTTTCTAGATTGATCTGCATAAATGGATAACAAATTGTTTTGACCAGTTGATCAGTTTTTGGTGAAAAGATTTTTATAGACTAGAGACTCCAATTCGAGTATCAATAACTCGTCCATTTTTCAAGTACTCGAGAAATACTCGTTATTTATACACAAATGTTTATTTACTCATTAAAAAAATATTTCTAAAATGTTTAAGCATTGCGTTTAACAGGTTTTTTTTTTAAATGGTTTTGCATTTGACTATGATATCCGACAATTTCTTTTGTTACTTTTGCTTTAAGTCCTGCTGACTTATATACAAACATTTGAATTAATAATATATATTTTGGTAAATCTTAAACAGAATCTATATATGTAGGTATTAATTTTTTTTTTTACTCGATACTCGAGTAGTTAAGATGTCGAGTTCTTAGACCAGTGTTCTTAAACCTTTTACCATCCGCAGACCAGTGAGAATTGGAAAAATATTTCGCAACCGAGCGACATTTTGTATTACGAACGTCATTAGTTGTTTAATTATTTGTTTCCTTAGCTTTGATTCCCCTTTCTTGCTTCCCGTAAAAAAGAAAAATCACAAACTCTATTTTGTATCATTTTAAACCTCCCTCTGCCTCCAGATGCCTCTGAAAGTGTCACAATTAGTAAGACAATACGTGGAATAATCAAAGTTATTTAAAACGTCAAGTTAATGTTTATCATAAAATTTTTCGACACATGAAAGTTTTTCCGAACCAACAATAAGCTCTTGCGGACCGGACCGGTGGCGGTCCGTGTACCACTGGTTGCAGAACACTGCTCTAGACTGTTTCCGTTCGGTCACGTCATACGCCCAATTGCCATCGATATTACCGATACTGTTATAGAGAAATATGTTTATGTTAAGATATTGTGGAGCCTATAACGGCGGCGATGACTGGAAAATTGCTCCATTAAAGTAATATTTGGGTTAGATTATTGCGGCGGAATGAAACAACAAAGCTATGATCGTAAAAACTAATCTGAGGATATCAACAAAACATTCTGTTTGTCACCACAGTAATTTAAGACTCCCCAGGGGGCTCTTGCAACTGTTATTAATCGGTCTAATATTATAACTGTCATGTATACCGTAATTTCCGGTACCAGAATACGATGTTTGCCAATGTTGTACGTCGCCTATTAATTACCATTATTTTACAAACAGAATGATTTACTATTGTCTTAAGACTTGGGTAAATATGTCACTAAATGAATGATTGATTTGTCAAAATTACCTTTTGCGTACATATTTTAGCATTCAAACGTTTTGGAACAAATAAGGTTTTGTCAGTTTCCCATTATTTATCACATGGACTGCTAAAAGAGCATCTTTACAAGTTTTAAAACTAAATTTGGTCACTTACTAAACTTCAATTTTTAGTGAGGTGTGGTAATAGAAAGGATTATTAGCATGGCTGGGAGTCGCTAAAAAAAAGACGATATCGACTGACTCTGACAATGACTAACAACGCAACTCCGAGTATTTTTTTTTTTAATTTTGCCAGATATTTTTGATACTTTTCCTATTTACATGAATTAAATTATAGATCAATCAAATAATCCGGCCAATAGCCAATTTTTTTCACCATACCGACCGCCAAAACACCGCGAATACACGACTCCGACTCCGACTCCACAGCCATGATAACCTGATAGTACATAATGCAACCAGTGCCATTGGGTGGTCATGGGCATATCATAAATCTTTACAAAATCTTCGATTACTGCGAAAAAAAACATAAATCTATCTTTAAAAGTAATAATCCAGGATTAGTGTCTCTTGTATATGATGAATTTTGATAATATCCGCGCCTAATTGGAGCATCTTGCCACCACACTGTGCCTGTAAGATTTTCTGCCTACGGCCAGAACTCCCAGGTTATCGCAGCTTCTTGTGTCTAATAAAGTAATAAAATTACTTTATGCTATCCTATTCCACTTTATTTTCAACTTCTGTTGTGCAATATGTGTATAAAAATAATATATTTAATAACAACCTGTGGTATTACGTTGAAAAACAAGAACAATAAAAATCTGTGATAGCATGGCATTTTGTTATTGAAAGTGAATTTAAAACACAAAGGAAGATAAACGTTATCTTGGAAAACTTTTCAAACAATAAACATTAAAAGAAAAACAAGCTTTGGAAAACTCTTGAACGAAAATACTCAAGAGCAAACTGTTTCAAATTTTATCAGCGGTAAAATTCCGCTGAAGGGGTATCACAGTCACATAAAACTTTTTTTAATAATCAGATTTACATTCAGTGGTGGCTCGTCCATATGCACTGCAGAACTGCAACACCCCAAGCAAATTGAGAAAAATGTAAAATTATAATATACATAAATATAATTATTTGTATATTATTTTAAAATATGAATATTATTTTAGCGTATATTAAGCTCGCCCTCACACCGATTCATTTAATAATTATCCACACCGTGGTACAAATATATATAGTGCAGTACCGTTTGCCATAGAATATATTCGAGTGGGCGAAGGAAGGGCACGGGGAAGGGAGTTCGCAAATACAAGCTTGCTTTGGTACTGTGTTTCTCGCAGTGTTGTGTCCATAGAAGCGGCTATATACTGCTGCGAGTTTTATTTATTCTAATTTGTTTCTCATTGGAAAGTGTTCTAGGAAATAAATGCATAGCTTTAATGATGTATCAAGTGCATGTCGTTTTTAATGTAAATAATTTTAATGTTAGTAGTAAAATAAAATGAAAATTTTTTATTTTTTATTTTTAATAAGCCACAGCACCCCCATCTGTCTTATCCACGACCGCCAGTGATAAATTTTTCACTCAGCTATGATTGAAAAATAAAACCGTGTTTTAAAATTAAATATCAAACTCACAATTATTGAACTGGATTTTTCTCTGCTATTTTTGTACGTCGTACTATAACCCGATTTAGATTGTGAAAAAAATATTTGCGAAAATAGGCCAACTATGGAAGTTTTCTACGAAAACTAGTGAATGATTCGGTGTCGAAAACAACTAAAACAAAACTCAATTATTCGACATCCAAAAAGGAAATGCAATTAGCAAGAGTAAAGAGCACAGGTTGAGTCAATATTAGAGACTTCATTTCGAGTATCGAGTACTCGGTCCTCTAGTATACTCGTTCATTTTTTAAGTTTTCGATACTCTAGTTATTTGAAACATACTCGAGTTATACCTACTCGTTATTTAAAAATGAAGATTAATTACCAAATTAAAAAAAAATTATCGGCGAACAGAAAAACTTCATAGCACCATTGAATTCATTGTTAACTTTAAAGCCGACGTCCACAGCAACAGATAGAGTTTTTTATACTGCGAGATTAAAAAAATCAAAGCTTCGAACCAAATTAAAATTTGAGACGTTTAATTTGAGACTATTTGTTTCATTAATTTAATTAAATGTATTATTGCAATAAAAAAGGCTTATTTATCTATTTAAATACACAAATTTGAATTAATAATATATATTTTTGTGCATCTGAAACTACTCAAGTATACTCGAGTACTCGAATATTTAAAACATTTACTATTCGATACTAGAGAAGTTGCAGATACCATAAGTCTCTTTAATTAATTTTTGGTTTGTTGTCTTTCGAACGTATTTTTAAAAAAGAAAATCAATTTGTAAAATAAAACTATCCCTTTTTTTGAATTAAAAAATATGTTTGAAAATAAACAAGATTTTTCTTTTTATAATAAAAAATTAACTGGCTCAGACTTTTTCCATTTCCATGGAAATATTCGCGTTGCTGTTGCAGATACAATAAGTGTTCGGATGGAATTTCATCTGTTATTCAATTTAATTAATTTTTGGTTTGTCGTCACTCTATATATGTAAACGAAACCCTATGTGATGATTTGTTTCCATAATTTAAAAAAGAATATCAATTTGTAAACAGATAATAAATCATAAATGATAAATCTATACATTTGTATGTAAATAAATTCTCCAGATAGTCATCATATCTATTGTTTATAACGATTTATTACTATGTGAAATTTTGTCAGGTGTATCATAAAAAGCTGCTTAATCAAGTTTGTAAAAACGGCACATTATTATATTAAAAATTTACCTTTCAAATGTCGACATATTTTTTCATTAAAAGAAAGAAGAAATTAGGAATCACTTAGTACCAAAATACAAATACAAAGTAAACATTTTTGTTGTACAATGAATATATTCGATTCTTTTGATATACAGAATATTCCTGGATTCCTAAGCTTATTCCAAAGATTATTGACATAACTTATTTTTTAGTTTTACGATTTAAGTACTTCCTGTGTAAATCAAATATACAGTTTTTTGTTCAGAGTTTCCAAATTTCATCTATTATACATATGTATAATTATCAACGCCCCGATTTCAAGTTTGGATGTGTAAAAAAGACATGGGAACATCAATATCCATGTGTTCGAAACGAGATTAATATATGATCTGTGGTCTACACAGTAACCGATGTAAGTAAACATCAAAGATTTTACTAGACTAAAAACCTCAAGAAAAATGTATTTTTGTAACATTAATTTTCCATCATCTTATTTATCAGTAAATTTAAATTTAAAAAAGATAACTATCTCGTTTAAGAAGTAAAAGAATGTATAATGCCGCGTTGACTTAAGTCAATATTTTAAAATTACAATATTTTTAATTCCAGTAATTATTCCAATTTTATAATTGAAGCTTTGCCGCCGAAAGTTCTAGTCGCGCTGCCGAAAATTTTCTGATTGTTATTCCAAGCTCACTTTTTTGTTCGGAAAGTTTTTCCACAGAAAATGAGAATAAAATGTAATATTAATCTCGAAATCTGTATTCTATTATGAATTCAAGTAGTGCATACCTACGAGCAAATATTGTATTGATATTCAAGAGAGCATGTGTGCGAACTTTATCTTTAAAGTTTAAAGATTCTGCGAATCTTTCGTAATTTATTCAATACGCATGGCGACCGTAGCACCAATCTTTCACAGAATATCTTCTGCTAGAATCGGCTACGAGCGTAGATCAAACGTAGAATCAGACGTAGTCCCAATAAATACAAATGGATGCAGTATAAATTCAACTCTGGAAGTATCATTTTTTCGCCCTATATTTCTTGCTGTATATAAAAGTATTTTTTTGATCAATCATTAAATAATCATATAAATGTGTTGACTGGTCACTTGGTATATACTTAGTGACTATTATATGGTTAGTAATTAACCAAACCATGATATGGACAGAAATATTACTTAAAAATAGTTTGTTTGTAGTTTTCTTCTCATCAATTTTATATATAGTAGCTGTTGTTAATGGTTATTTAAATGGAATAAAATATTTGGTATATTTTGGACGTATAGAAAAATAACTGAGCATTTATGCATTTAGTAAGTGATGAAATAATAAGTAGTTATTTTTAGCAAATTTTATTTGTTCAAGGTTTGTAAGAGTCAATAATTGTGATATTAAGAAGTTTATGATTATTCTTGAAAATTCTTTTACTTATAGATGAATGGTACATCTCTGCATACTATTGTGTTAAATAGCCATGAAATGGAATAGTTTAACTTTTCATTGTAATGTTATATTATCACTGTTAATGATGAACTGTACACGGTATAATTTAATTTAGTTTTGTAGCGTAACGTTTTTTTATTTTACTGTAAGAATAATATTATGTATATTGAATGTACATATATAGTTTATTGAGATAATTTTTGACTAAGAACGAGAAAAGCATTTAACAAGAAACTTAATTAATAGTTTTCACTGAATTTTGACTGATGAGAACTTCGCGGAAATTATTCATATACTATTTAAAAACAATAAAGTTTTTTTTTTTTTGATTATAATATTTTTGTATTTTAATATAATTTAATTCAAAAATAAGCTCACAGTGTGAAATCTTATATTATGTTTATATAATCAGTATTACTTAATGATATTAAATGCAACAATTTTCTTAGATATATTTATATTAAAGAATGGCAGTGTAATCATATATGCTTTACGATTATAGCCTTACGAATATAACGATTTGGTGAATATAAATTTGAATAAATTTACTTACTTACACAATTTAAATTCAGGGCTCGTGTTTCGGAGGCATTTCTATGGCTTGATCCACCATTAACGTATTGGGAGATAAGGATAAAATCGGGAAGAGTGTGTTAGGTACTCCCTCGTTTTGCAATTCTAATCAATTTGCAGTTAAACATTCATGGGGCGAAGGCAGAGGAAGGAGCCTCAAGGAAATTCTGTTACCCATATTTGGTCGCAAGTTAATTAATGTCTCAAAATTAGTTTGGCCGAGATAAGTCCCTAAAGTCTATAAGGCCGTATACGGACCTCAACCGATACAACCGGTTTCATCTGATACTTTGACTATGTACATATACTGACTAAGTAAACACATTCGTCTTCTGAATGACTACATTAACATGACATATCCACGAGATGCTCAAAGCACGAAAATTCACATCTACAGATACATGTGATAAATTATTTTTCAATTCCTCAATCATTCCCACATCATGAATATGTTCATGATGTCATAAGTTTTCAGTTGTAAATCTTGCAATATTATTTCATTTAATATCCGTGAAAAAAATAATGTATTCCAAAATGAAATGTTTGCCAATTAATAAATAGTAATTCGAATTTCAAATTTTCTATCAAAATAATATTTTAACTCGATATTTACAAACAAAAGATGTGTTCCAAATTTAAATTTAAATATTTTATGATCAGTTTTTTAGTTTATATACCTAACTATTCCAAATATAAAATTTTACCCATTTAACGTGTTCAGTATTCCGTAACTTCTTAAAATTTCTAGAGGTACTTGAATATGAAGGGAATACAGACTTTATTGATTATTATTTTTCAATCAATAAAGTCTAAATATTGATATTTATTGTTGGCTTGATAACAGTAGAAGCAGCAATAAATCATCTTTTGCCTAGAACGTGTATCAGATGAAGAATAGGGGCCGTTATTTTAAGCGTTTCAATTTAAGCTTCATATGATATTATGTCCCAGAGGAAATTATGGCACGGGGCCACCGTGTTGGTGTTAGACGTGCTAAAGAAATCAGTTACAAGAAAACAATACTGTTAGTACTTACACTAAGAAAAAATCATACATACAATTAGATAATTCAGGTAAGTAAGTAAATTTTGAAAACACACAAATTTTTGTTTCAACCATGTTATTAAACGCAAGTGATGAAAGCATGGATAAGTGGAACAATTCTTGTTAAAAATACACTGGAAATTATAAAAGCCAACATGTTAATTGAAAACAAAATTTAAAATAACCAAACATCTAAAATTGCTCAGCCATCGCAAAGTATAATATAAAGTTAGTCTTCCCTTTTTGCCAGTTGTTTTGTTGTCTTATATTGATGTAGGCCATCTTAATATAATGTTTTATCAAAACTCAAATTGCCGTCGGTATTAATTTAAAACACGCTCATTCGATCTTTGAAATTGTAAAATTTGCCACATAGCTTTTGCTCATCCTATCTTTTCTGATTTTAACTCATACCTGAGTTTCGTCGCTTTCAACTAAATAAAATTCTGTATAGAAACGCTATTTATTTCAACTATAAAAATAAAACAAATTAAAATGACTTGAAAACTAGATGTAACAATATGTCACCCCTTCCAAGCCAATAGGACGTTACTGACAAATCGCTTCTTTTCAGTAGAGAAAAAAGAATGAACAAATGTTGTGTCAATTATAACAACTTCGTTCCTTTACCGCATCTTTCTATATTTAACAACATCTTTTTGGCAGACTTGCATAATTTTTTGTGAATTTAGCTTCATATTTAACTCAGAATCACCAAAATGATACAAACGTTCTTTTAGCTTGGTAGGGACGATATGAACAGTATATAATCTATGTCAGTATATAATCTTGTAAAAGCTTAATTAAATTATGTCCATCCGTGGAACAACTATAGTCTAAAAGTCTACATGTTAAAATTTTCATAATTTAAGCCTATTTTATAAGCGAAAAAATAGTAGTAAAAATGCTTTTGTGCATGGAAAGGTATACATGGTAATAATGGCAAAATTGTATTTATTTAATTTCAATGGCTTAACTAACGATAGATGTTGCGTGGCTAAACAAGTGTTCAATTCAATTGAATACCGGCCACATTTAAACGAAATAAAATCAATGCTTGAAAAATTGGTCATGGAATGTGAATTCATTTTTTTGAGCTATTCACAAAAATCACGTATTGAATTCGAAGAAAAATGATTTCCTTTGGTGAGCGAAAAGGGCCATATTGAAAAATGTGATCTGTGTAAACGTCAACGTCGTATTCACAGAAATAATATTCAAGAGAAATAATTTCTGCTACGCTTTTTCGAAAAATTTAAAATTTAAAACACTGACGGGAATTCAATTTTTTTGTTATCTTGCGAGTGAGAGCTATTTGCATGTTTTTGTAGATAAAAATAAGTGATTATTACGATACAATTTGAATAGATTTACAATTCTACTTTCGGAATCATTTAACTATTCTATTAAAATTTGAATTGTTTGAATTTTGTACTTTTCCATGAGTTTTGTCACTAACGACCCGCGTTTCGCCTTTCGGCATCTTCAGGCATTTAAAGTGCACGGTTGTACTTGAACTATAGAGGTTAATTCTACTTTATCACCAGAAAGCGAAATATCCTTTTTGCTTATTCCGTTTATTTTGTCATCGGAGTGGACAAAATTGAGTTTTGACAATACACTTATCAGATCCGCTTTGTCATCATTTTTTCACCCTGTTTTCAGCTCGAGGGTAAAGCACACACACACACACACACACCTTTGCTTGTAAGGAGTAAGGGCGATCGCCTCCGGTGTCGCTTTCATTTGGGGTATAGATGTGAGTCGTATGCGCTTACATCACTTTGATCTCTCGCGGTGTCTCCTGTCCAATTCGCTATCTCCCGCCCGTGCACCGCCGACGTTGCACAGTGGTCCCCTCACCCACTCATCCACTGTAAACATAAAAATCACTAAATGAAACAAACTTAAAGTAAATGCAAATCCATTATCAATCATTGCCATGCCAAATAGTTTATTCCAAAACGTATTCAAAAACATGGATGTCTATGATGTTTAATTACTTTCTGTCCAGTTATGAAAGCAAAAATTGGAGCGTACGGCTTGTCTTTTCATAAATCTACCATTTCTACTTTTCTCTATCTAAAGCAAAGGTTCCCAAACTTTTTAGGATGGCGACCACCAAAGCCAAATTGAAAAGGGCATTTTTCATAAGGTAATTAAGATAATCCACGCATTAAAGCAAATATTTTTTTAGTTTACGTTAAGTTGGTGACCCCACAGAAACCACGTCCGTGATTCATGGGTTGGGAGCCCGTGATCTAAGAGAGAGATTGAGCGAATGAACTATGGACAGTTAAGCTAAGTTTCGGGATTGCACTCTAAAATACACAATACAATTTATTGGAATGTAAGCTAGTTTTAATGCAATAACCATCTACGATAAGAATATGTCATTAAATGATTTTTAAACATTTCAATAAATTTTAAATATCCTAAAATTATTTTTTCATTTTAATGCCTGTAAACGATATAAATATTTTTTGTTACTTCAGACTCATTTAAATAACCGTAATATTATATGTAACCTTTTTTATTTGGTGTAAAATATCTTTTATACCAAAAATTTTATTAATATTTCTCTTGTTTGAAAATTAATGTAATCATCAAGATATTTAAAACTTGAAACATGTCATTAATATTCTTTAAAAACATAAATCAAGGCTGCTTAAAGATTTTTTTAGAATATCTTATACCATAGTTGGAATGAAAGGTAGTAGAATGAAGGTCCGGTCCGTGGCGCAGTGGCAATGGGCTTTGACTTGCGTGCCGTGAAAAAAAAATAGGTAGAATAATTGAATGTTTGGGGGTAAATGCTTAAGATAGCCGAGACCGACGCTGTGTTGTAGCGCCAAAACGAAGAAGAAGAACACATCAAAATATATTAAGAACATGTTTTTCTATAATAATAAACGACATCAAGATGTTCGTATGTTACGGAGAAAATCTATAGCGATAAAAGTTGTTATTACATAAAAACTATTCTTGAATGAATTGGTTTTTATGGGAGGTCTCGAATATGTTGTCCTAATTTCTTATGTTTTCAAGGTTAACGTGCCACACGGAAGTTTTTAAAATGGTGCCGATCAATAATCATTTACATATTTAGGGAGAAATGGAACGTTAAAGCTTTCACAAAAAGCTATTAGAGCCTTTTGTGAATAGAAATAACTAGACCATAAACATCAGACGAAGTCATGTTATTTTAAAAATCGAATTGATTGAGTTTTTGCCCGCATTCGCATGAAATTAAGAGTTATAGTTAAAAACATAAAAAACATACCCTTTTAGTGTTTTTTTATGATAATTTATAAAACCCCAAGCCCTTGACATACATTAAAAATAAACAATGAATACAAGCTGACACACCCAACGCGCCGTATTCTAGCTGAAATCCGTTTGTAAAAAAAGCATTGATGTTTGTATTGCGTATTTTTTTCTCATCCCTGTCGGCTCTTTACATCATATTTTTTTAAGAACCATATCCGCTACTAATTTGAAGCGATGAAGCGTATCTCAATAGAAGTTTTTGTTTATGAGAACTGCTTGTTACTCAGTTGCTATACCCCTTTTTTCAGAGAAAGGATAAATAAAAAAAAGGGAGGGAGGACAGGGGGAGGGAATTTTAGATATCGGTATATTGTCGGTCCCTGTGGTCTAGTGGCAAGAGATTTGTCCTAGCCATCGGGGGCCCGGGTTCAATTCCCGACATGGTAAAATTTTTTCAATTATAAAAAAACAGATCTTGGGTTGGGTGTATGTTATTTATCTTTGATTTTTTGCACAACTGATACATTATTTATCATCGAGTTAATCTCGTATGACTTTCACAATTAAGAATATTTGGCATTGGCGTAAGCTGTAATGCCAAATATTTTTTTTTCTTTTCAAAAAAAAACAATTAAATTCAAAAATATCAGAGATATCCATACTTTTGAACAAAAATTATTTAAAAAAATTTATGAAACTGCTTGTACTGGAAATCGAACCCGTGATCTCGGCAAACGATTTGAACGACGTTAGCACTCGACTACCGACTCGTAACAATAAAGGATTGCAAAAGCTTAAAATGCATAAAAATCCAAGGTATATTTTTTATTTATTTAAATTTCTCAGTGCCTAATTGTTTCCTTAGTTTTTGAACGTAGTCTTTATTTTAAATTATATATCAAAAAATACTCTGATACAAATTGAGATTTTTTTAAATTTGGTACAAGAATAGTATTGGTATTAGAATTTCAATTGATTAAAGCAGTACTTCTTTTTGTATTCATTTATAAAATTTAAATAAAAGCGTAAAAGTGTTTATTGATTTCGTTTTTTCTTTTTACGATTAAAACCTTTTCTGTACCCTTTTTTGTAATTTAAATCCATTCACCAACTTACATGGTAAAACATATAGAAAAGAAGTAGGTAGAGAATACTTAATGTCATTTTCTTTTTTTACGATCGAATATACTAGAATTTCTATGAATCTAAAATTATCATATATGTAGTTTGATCTAAATATTGTACAAAAAAAAAAAAATATGAATCAAAAGGAGGTCATGAAAAGCCATTCAAACAATTTATTCAATGTATAACACGTCATGTATAAACTATCAATTATCATATATTTAAATAGTGTGATTTGTTTTTAATAATTTCAATTCAAACTATTCCTTCCCCAAAGAAGAAGAAAGATTGTTAATAACTAGTTCTCATATTTTTATTACTACAACCTTATCTTTATGGAAAAATAATGATTAATGACCGCTGTGAGGCATTTCTCTCAAAGGTTAATGCTTCAAGTTTTACTTATTTATTTTCTATTTCGCATTCTTCCTGTCAGACTTTTTGAAAATGAAAGCTTTTTGATAAGAATAAAACCGGTCCTTGCACTTTGACCCACTTGATTTTGTTTTTCATGGAAATATCTGTAGATTTTTATTTCAACGTGTTCCCGTAAGTTTAAAAACATAATTTTGATGAACAGTTATATTGATGTATATCATTATAATTACTACCCAGTCCTTGGTGCAGTGGTCAACCACGTTGGCTACCGTGTCGTACCACATTGGTTCGATTCCCTGTACGAGCAGATTTTTTTAGTCGATAGATCGATCATGTTGTGAAATCTCACCTTTCCGATCCCAAAGAGCGACGAATAGCGACTGCGATTAGCATATCACTAGGCCTGTCCTAGTTCTCGTATACTTTTCATCCCTACTCTCTTCGAAAAAGAGAGGTTGAGTAACTGAGTAGCGAGAAGTTCTCGTAGAAAAAATATATGTTTGTCATATGTCCGTGAGGAGTCCATATGACAGACATGGTTAAAAAAAATCATTATAAAATATAATTCATCTTAAATTTGAAATCAAATGTCATAGAAGTACTGTAAGGAATTAATCTTTATCGTTTTATTCAATCAATGAGTAGTTTTGTGCCAACCTATTAGTAATATTAGTTTTCTTAAAGATTTTAGTGTTCGACAGCCTCGTTACGGTCGTTCCGAATTGGCAGCTTTGTAAATGGCGAGCTCAATGCCCTTTTTTTCATCTACTATTTTCTTTGGTATACCTAAACTTTCACTGGTCTATGCTGTACGTGCTTGAGGGTATAAATCACTTCAATTAAATATTGACCAGCAATATATTCCACCCGACATTTAATACCCGGGACATGAATGTGGCGAGAAGAAGGCTTACAACGATATGTTGAACGTCCGCTTGTTTTGTGCTACATTTTATCATTGACGTTTTTTTTTATAGTTCCATTACATATACAGTTTTAATCAGAAAAACATATAAAAATAAATATGATATCGTAATAGAGTACATTAATAAAGTTTCTGTGTCGTCATAAAAGTTTTTCTGACAGGTCTTTCAAGATGGCCGATGAAAGTTTTCTATGGTGACGAACCTAGTGGGCTTTGTTCAAACTATGTTGACTTCCATATTTGAAATTATTATAACTACCTTACAAATAAAGCAAATTTTGATCAAAGAACATTGATAGATTGGCCTTTTTAAAATTATTGAGTGGACAGTCTTGTGAATATTTATATCTAAAAAAATAGAATAAATACATTGTTCAATAAAATATAATGTTTATGAGACGATAAACGCAATTAACAGCCATGACCATAATATCCTTGAATTACTAATATACAATTTAAAATAACTTTGATTATTCCACGTATTGTGCTACTAACTGTGATACGTGTAGAAATAAATAAAACTCTTAATAAAAAATAAATAATATTCTTAATAGGACAGGTTGCTCGCCATTACTAACATTGTTTCCAATTAATAGAGTAATCACTAACCTATTTGATTGATTGCAACTCATTAGTTTATAGTTTGTAATGTTTAACGTCATTAGAAATATGTTTATTTGTTTGCTTTGTTTCGATTCTATAACCCCCTCTCTTGCTTCCCTTATAAAGGAAAAATCCCAATCTGATTGATTGCACCTCATATCGTATCAAGTATCATTATGTGATTGCATTGTTTTGATTCTATCACCCCTTCCTTGTTTCCTTTAGAAGGAAAAAAACCTGTAATCCATTTTGTAATTTTATAATTTAAAATTTTAGAATCAATCTTGCTTCATTAATTAAGCAAACTTTGCGATAGTAAGTCTGAAGATGCTTCTGAAAGAGGCGAAACACGTGTCACAGTTAGTAGCACAATACATGGAATAATCAAAGTTATTTTAAATTGTATATTAAAATGAACTTCCACAAAGTTACCGCCGAAACCATCGAAAGTATTGTCCTAGAATTACATTTTTTACACTTTTTTGGCAGAGAAATTAGTAAGATGTTACGGTGTATTTTGATTTTAAAAGAACAGATAATAGTATGTTTGTAATTGCGGGCAAAAATAATTGTGCCAATTCAAACTGGTAAACAAAAAAAGACAGTATTCACAAAATTAAAATATCGAATGAATTTGGAAGCGATATCAGCTAGAAGATACATTTTGATAACAACTGCCGAGAGAAGAAGAGAAATTGATGTCCATTTGTCACAATCAAATTATGATTTATGACAAACAAACGAGTATTTATCGGTTGAAACAAGCCAAAATTTTGTATATTATAAACATAAAAACAAAACGGAGAAGCGATCTTTTTTAAAAATTTATTGTAAATAATTTAAATTTTATTGTCAGTCAAATAGAAAAATAGCTATCAATTCGGAAAATAATTATTTATGAGTTTCATAAAAGCGATTAATTATATTTAATCATGAAAGATTTTAAATATTTTTTTACACCCTTTGCAGGAGAACGGTAAAAAGGAAAAAATACCATCTTGAAATTTATTACTTTTTTTTCATAACAGTATATAATTATGCCAGGTCCGTGGTGCGGTGGTGAAAGTCATGTCTTCAGTATAGGGCCTCACTGGTTCGAGTCACTACGAGCAGTTTTTTTCAGTCGATTTATCGATCCTGCTCTAAAACATGTGTGTTTGTGTTGTTAAAAATTCCTTCTCAACTCCCGATTCCAAAAAAGGCCCGTAGCGTGAGCGATTAGCTAATCACTAGTTCTGTCCTAGTCCTCGTATTCTTCAATCTATACTCTATTCGAAAAATAGAGGTTCAGGAACTGAGTAACAAGAAGTTGTCGTAGAAAAACATTAATTGAGATAAACTTCGTGAACCGTACATATGATACACTTTGGGAGCAGACATGGTTGAAAAAAATACAATTATTATAATCGTTGTTAAATCACCTTGGCCTAATATCTTTTTCAAACATATGAATAATAATGTTGTAAATGCTGGGTAAAAAAAGATGGTAATATCTAGTTGTCAAAGTTGAATTACAACGTGTAGATGTAGTAAAGCTGTTAATTTCAAAATGCACACATGTATTTCAAAGTCTAAAAACCCATTCGTTTGTTTTTTTGGACCAATCTTGTTAAATATTAATACCCACTCTTGACTTGCCCACGTTTTTATTCGTAGTACATACATTTTATAGCTCATTCTGTTTCATTACATGATTTTACTACAATGTACAACAAGCCGTTTTTTCTGTGATGTTTTAAATCTTTAACACACTGCATCAAATATTTATTGGATCCAAAACACGGCACATTGTTTCAGTGTGACATAAAAAAACTGTTGCCCAGCGATGTCCGACCAAAGGCTCACGGGTAGGGTTTTCAATCCTGGATCAAAATTTTGATCCCGGGATTTCGGGATTGCAACTAGTCAATTCCGGGATTTGGGGACTGGTCATGGGATTGAGGATATTTTTCATATTTGAATGATATTAACCATGTTAATTTATCATTAAAAATAGTTCAAAATAATTAATGTTACTATCTTTTTTATAAATATTATATTTCTATTTTTGAAGGGAGAAAATATTTCACTCTAATTATAATGGGGGAGAGTATCGGTCTCGTTCGTATGCGATATGATAACGAATTGGAATTTTTGGGATGAAGTATACGTTTTATGTATTTTAAGTTAAATTATTATACAGTGGAACCCCGATCTTACGTTCTCGCATTATACGTTTTCCCGCGTGATGCGTTCATTTCCCATAGTCCCGGCATTTAGCTCATATTTAAAACTTTCCCGCATTCATCGTTTCCCGCATAAATCGTTTATTTTATACGGTCCCTTGAAAAACGTAGAATCGGGGTTTCACTGTATATGTGTAAATCATAATTTGACGACTGAAAACAGGTAAATAAGAAAATTCGTACTCAAAAAAGAAGAGTATATGAACGAGTATTAAAAATAATAATATGAAGGAGTATCGGAAGAAAATGGTGAGGCGTTTTTAAATGATTACGGAGAGTATTTTTAGGAGCAGACTAGATAGATCTTATTTGGAAAATATTCTCGATAATTGTTAAAGTATCACAACACCGACATAATTATATACTCAAATGTATTTTTACTTATGTATATGTTACAGTGAAACTGTATTCTCAGTGAAAATGTTTCAAGTAATAAATTTTTTTGACAACATGATTTCACTGGTCACGATCATTGCAATTATTGGCCCAAGTCAATGATTTGCCGGCCTAAAGGCTTGGTTTGCTTCAATGAAACAAAATCAGCAAGTAGTCGCTTTCATAAAAAGAGAACCAAAGACAAAATATAGACAAACATATGGCTTAAGATAGGGCGGTCAAGTTTGATTTCAATGACAGCTTGGAGAAGAATATATTTTCACTCGAGAATACAGTTTCACTGTAACATATATACATAAACTACGTACTATGTACTTTGTTTTGCAATGTCGTTCAACCAGAGTAAACAAATTGTGGCATTTTCGTTTTGTCTTGGTATTTTTTCAATTGTTTTGTGGTCATGACTGCTCCCAATGGGGGCACACGAATGCATAAAAAAAACAACTCAACTTAAGTTTTTCAACAAAAACTTCTGAGTTGTTCAACATCTTTTTTTTAAAGCGAATAAAGATATAAGGATGGCGCTAGGACAAGACTAGCTAATCGTTATCTCTACGGTCCATTTTTAGGATCGGTTCAGTAAGAGGTAAGTTAAGACCCTTTTAAGCACAAATTCATAAATCGATTGATGAGTAAATTTACAAAATTGTCCTTATTTTTATTCGAGACCGTGAAAGCCTCAACGACGCCGACCAATCCGCTACTGGTCAAGAATTTTCATTTAACATAGCCAAGTAAACAATATCGTTTCAATAATCACAATAAAATAAAAATGAATGAAAAATAGTTTTAAAATAAACAGCTGTCTGAAATAAATAATTTGAGCCCACAACACTTTACAGTAGTATAAAACTTAGTTTACTGTTTAAATCCTAAACGTGGATTATAATCGTATTAAAAGTTAAGCTCTCGCCAACGTATTTATATATTCACAAAGTAGGTCTTCTATAATAATCCTGTTTATGAATACTCAAGACGGAGAAAAAAACTTATTCAAATAAATATCTAACTTGTATTATATTTTAAGTTACTTTATTTTAAGATTGACCATATTCAGATTAGGTAAAAGAGTTGAAACAGGTTGAAAAAAATTCACGGGTGTTTCATGTTTTGTAATACTTTTGAAGAACTTCAGATAATATTTTTTTTTCGACAAAATTTTTCAGCTATTTTTTAAATCAATTGTAAATTGTATTCCATTGCATACAAAGACATACTTTGCAGCGATAATTTAACTTTATCTAGTTTTACCGTTGTTGGCATTGATTGATTTTCGACTCGAATTACTGATCTCTGTTCGAAGAAATGAATGTCTGCGTTGCTTAAAATTCACTCAAACACCCATTCGATTCTAAAAATTGGATGTAGTGGGGGCGATAATGAAAATATCTAGTCCTGTTTGATTCCTTTCCTTTCTATCCCTACTTTTTTCCAAAGGTGAGAAATTTAGGAAGAAGCAGTCCTTGGAGATAACTGTTGAGGAAAGCTTCATATGCATCACATTACAACCAGGGATGATTGTAAAAAAAACAACATTAAAAGCTTTTTTAAGCTTGGATCTTGTGACTATAAAATATTTGGTTGCTTAAATTTTCCAACAGTAATAACTGTTTTGAAATGTGAATAAAAAGAAAAATATATTTAATGCTTACCTAAAATTTACTTATCATTTTCTGGCTTAAAGTTTTTCACTAGAACGACCGTGATTATTCTGTTTTGAGACATGCCTTATGTATTAAACGATAGTTACTTTATCGATTAGTATTCATTACACGTATTACAAAGCGCGTGCATCCACGACGTAACGTTACGTCTCCAAGACACGATGTCAAAAGACACACTTCGATAGAAATAGTACGAGACATTGTACACATGTAAAATACGTGACAAGGTATTGGCAACTGTAACAAGCGTAAATGAAAACGAAAGTACAAATTAACAATTTGGGGGCTTTGTTGAAATAGCTTTTAAATTTATAACGCTTTATTTGTGGTAAGTAATCACTTCCTTTTAAACAAGAATAAAATTCCAATGTAATAATTTGTTAAATTACATCATCGATTCATGTAATATGTATTGGTTTTATTACCGAGCTTAACCCGGAGCTTATATTGTAATAGAGTCATCTTCAATTTAAAGCTCGAAAAAAAGCAATATGTGTGATGAGAAAAAACAATATACTGTATGAATTTCATAATGCTAGAGAATGTTTTCAGCATGGAGCATGGAGATACCAGTTGATAGTGCTGGTGTAGAGCGAAACTGGTTCTGATCTCAATATGTAATAAAATATGTTTTTTTATTAAAGTGTCATTCCACCAAGAACACCTAAACCTTTTTTGTGTGGTGGAAATGGCACAAAAAATCTATTACTTAATGTGGGAACATTGAACAATAAAGAACGTGTCAAGGTCACAGTGTAAGAAATAGGTGAAACACTGCATTTTGTACGTTCAGTATGTGTACAGCGCGTTGTTAATTATGTTATTACATATGTACGTTCATTTTGTCAAAAATATATAAATATAAACCGCATAACTTTGAAATCGCACGAAAAAAGTGGCCCAAAAAGAGGTTTGAATGTATTGGCAGTGAACACGTTAATGATATGTTAAAACTTTTTTTTCGAAAACTTCAAGCAAGATGAATGTCTAAATAACTATGAAATAAAAATGATTTTGAGCCTATAAAGTGTTTGAGAGTTTATATAGTATGCGGAGTTCCATAAAGTGTTTTTGACTGATGTAAGAAACTTATTGACTTCGAATATAAATTGCATATTGATTATGCTTCAAAACCAGCACGGTTGTTGATCAAGCCTCCTAGCTAGAATTTAATATTTAACCCTTAAAACGGAAGACTTAAAAGTGCGTCAACACGTGATTGTTTGGTAATTAAAAATAGAAAATTCTGCTGCAGACACGTCTAGAAAACGTCGTGAAAAGCGTGTAAGAACATAAATTTTAATGGATTAGTAATTTATATTATTTTATATTCTCGGGATCAGAGATTGATATACAAATCACTTTCTAAATATTATAATGATTAAAAAACTGATAACGAATCTTTTTGGATGAAAACCCAATCACAACCTTTACAAAAAAGGCAATACAAAATATACTTACCATATATTATACTGGCGTGTATTGAATGGGTGAGTCTCTAATTCAAGTTTTGGTCAGTAAATTGAATAAATGGCCTGTGATATTTCAAAATGGTCAAAAATATTATAAACGGTCAGTATCTACAGAATCAGAATGAATGTGGCCAGTTATGAAATGAAATGGTCAGTAATTTATGTAAAACGGTTAGTAATTCAATTAAATGTCTAGTCTTAGTTTGACTGTTTGTGAAATTTAACAAATAAGGTCGTAAGAAGTAAATTTATGACCAAGTCTAAGGCTTACGATGTTTTGAAATGTTTTTATTGATACCTAACCCAAACCTAACCTTACCTTACCCAATCGTCCTTAACACTCCGAATTACATATTGCTTATAGATAAATACTAAACCTTTTACAAAAAAATGACTGACCATTTTACAATAATATACTGACCAAAATTAGCTATTTACTGACCGTTTTGTATTTATTACTGACATTTAATTCATATTTACTGAACGTTTATCAAATTACCTAGTTGCCTATTATATTATAACTTGTGTGGCTAATTAGGGATTCACACAAATACTGATATAATTGTAGAAAACTTTTACAAAAATAATAAAGCTGCAAATATGCAGTTTAACGTTGGCAAAATCAGACAGCTATTCTTGCTGATGAATATTGTACAAAGTATTTAGAATGCGTTGTATTTTCTTGCTGATTGAATCTGATAACATCAAAAAACTTTTCCCTGTAGATTACGTGATGTTTGTGTTTCAAAAAACGTGCCGAGCATCGGGGCTTGTGAGGCAACGTCGGCTGATGGAAAAATATTTTCTTTTTAAGTAATAATGGCTCTGATAAATTCATGTTAACCCGCTCGTTCTATTCAATACGTTGATCTTTTTTTTTCTTACGTTTGTACACACGTAGTAAAGAACCGCTTCTTTACAAGTCGTATAATTTCACAAAGTAGACAATAAATGAATTTTATTTTTCTTTTCACCCAGTACAATTTTCGAAAGCAACTTGTCATTTGGTTTCAAACGAATGTTGAAATGAAGTATTTTTTACACAGAAGATTTTTTTAGAAATGTGTTATTATAATAAAAATAATAACACATTTTAGTACTTATTCCACATAAAATTTATTGGATCAGGGCTGGTTTCGCTCATGGCGAGAATTATCATCTGATAATGCTCGCCATGAGCGAAACCGGTCCTGATCCAATAAATTTTATTTGGAATAAGTACTAAAAATGTTTTGTTATTTTTATTAGTTAGAAATAGGTTTATGGATTCCTGTCTCCATATAACGATCCTGTTAATTTCTAAGATACTGTTGGTTTTTTTCGTCATTACACGCATTGGCATTATTAAATCCTGAAGGGGCTCAGTAATTTATATTTTTTTAAAGTCGTCGAGCTCATAGTTCAACAATCAGTACCGTGCAGTTATGTATCGGGCCAATAGCATGAGAAGGAAAAACGTTTTTTTTTCTTGATCGTTTTCGAGAAGCAGCGACTGTATACACATTGTGGGCGGTGGCCGGACAAACAAGTTTTATTTTTTTCTTTATCGCTGAATGTCACTGCCATAGAAGTTTGAGCTTCAGGCATTGCTTTGAGGTCACCCGCACAGCTTGATTAGAGGTAAAGACCTGAAAGCTCAAAACTCAAACGAGCGGACACACAAAAGAGAGTTCTAATATATATCCGGGATATGGCAAAATACACATTTGTGTCAATGCGCATGACTAGAATATGTAATTCTAGAGTTTTTAGAGTGGGCATGGAATGCTACCGAATTTGAACACGATTTATAACGTAACTAAGCGATTGGGCAATAGAATTGTAGACACTGCTGATTGAGAAGGTCATCTTGTGTAATCTAGAACGAAAGTACCAAAAATAGAGGAAAAATTTTACCACAAAATTAATCCCTCAATTAAATCTACATTTATAGGGAATCCCCCTAAAGAGAAGTACCGTATACAGCCATCCTACCATACAAGGCAGTTTTTTACTTGACGAAAAATTTTCAAGGTCAAATTAGAATTTTCATTAATATATAAATATTTCTTATTCTTACATGCATTGATTTTTTTTTGTGAGTAGCTAGCTGTTTGAACAAACTACATATGTACAAGGTCATTTAATATGTAAAAGTGGGGAAAATGTTTGATTTGCTGATTTCGGGAGATTCACAAAATACAAGTGAATGGATCTAATCTAAAATTTTGCATAGGCGTCTAGTCCCAAATGATATATAACGAAGTTTTAATTAATACATTATAGAAGGTTATTTTGTACCTTAAATTTTTTGATTATACTATGTATGAGACTATACCGCGTGAATTTCCAGCTTGCTGGAAAACTGGAGAGAAAATGAAGTGAATAATTACAGTCATCTTTTAACGTAAAGCTTTAAGAAATCGGTAGTCTCTTAAAATAAACCTCATGCTGTCAGGAAAGCAAGAAAGGAAAAGTTTGATAAAAGAACCAATAAACATATACATAATTCAGGCAATATTATCAGATTCAAATAAATATATCTGGGCGATTATTGCATACACTGTCGTACTATTAATTAATTAGTCTTAAATTCAATATCACGCGTACCTCAAGTTATTGGGTCTTACTATTTATATCCGACCGTAACATCGCAACATTGGCAACGCATCCCGACCTAGAACGACATTTACTAGACATTGTGTCAAACAGTCTGCCAATCTTTGGCGGGCGAAGAAAACGCAAGCATTATTTTTTTCATGGCCATGCATGTTCGTGTGTGCTGCATAATACAACTTTTGGCTACGCACGCCACGTCATTAAATCCCCGTTATTTGACTCGCATAATCAAATGCGTGGAATTTGACAAAGAGAAGCGAATAAAATTGCCGGAAATAATAAACACGGAATTTCGCACGTGTTTTGGTTATACAAAATATATACGTAAAGCATCATAATCATAATCAGAAATTTGTAAGCTCAGCGTGGGGTTGAGGTTAGCTCAACAAGCCTCCAAATCGGATATCCGGTGCGGGTGCTGTCCAATTATAAGAACAGGACAATTCAGCAAGATGGTGAACTTTTTACTTTACGTAATTTAGTCACTTGCCCAGTTTCCACTATTGCACAAATTAAACATGTGTTTAATTGACTTTTCAGAATTATATTTGCGACTGAAATTTATAACCTAACCTAACCTAACCTTACCCCTATTTGTCGCGTACCGTTAGTTAAGGACTACTAATTATTTGGTCAGTTTCTAATTCGATAAATGGTCAGTTATAAATACTTAAAACGGTCAGGTAAAAATAATAAATGGTCAGTTAAAATAATAAATGGTCAGTTAATGTGCTTATTTTTCATAGACCATGCCATAAATTTGCCTCTTACGACCGTATTTGATAAAATTCACAAGTTGTCAAAATAAAACTTATCATTTTTTTAAAAATAACTGACCATTTAAATTAAGCACTAAACGTTTTTAATAAATAACTAATCGTTAAAATATATTGCTGAGCGTTTTATTTAATAACTGACCACATTCACACTGATACAATGACAACTGACCGTTTATAATATTAACTGACCATTTTGATTTTTAACTGACCAACACTTGAATTAGTTACTGACCCATTAAATACATGCCTTAGTTAAGTAAGCATACAAAGGATTCGAGATAATTTTTTGCGAGGCACGCTCTTTGATTTTTTTTAAATATTCAAATGATTAATATATTAATAATTGTGGAAATTTAATTTCTTTAATGAGCATATTTTGTGATTACTGACTTAATTTAAGCGGGATTAAATAAGGAGTGTTCCTTTGACCAAGGTTTAGATTTTGCTTATTGGAATTTCATAAAACAGGCGTTGTTGTCAGCGGAAGATTAATCTAAATTAAACACAAATTAAATTCGATTAGAAATAAAAACACATTTAATTATCACAAACTACTGTTTGTTTTTTTATGCTATACCTATTAGTCGAAATGCTTATTCCTATCTTTGTACCTCTTTATCATGGATCAATAGCCTTAGTCAATTAAGATCTGTCGACTTTGGAGCAAGCCTTTACTTATCCAAAAGTCTAGAGGCAGATTCATGGAAATAAAAGCTCAGTTCCACAACGAGAATCATTTTTATCAAATTAAACCATCTTCGGTTGCACAAATCACTTGATATCTTTAGCAGCATGATAACCACACCGATTTGATTGTGAGTAAATGAGATGGCATTTTTATCGAATATTAAATTTACTTGGACCAGACCACAATCAATTTGTATATTTACTTTTGAGAATCCCACGAGTTTGCTTGTCGCATGATTAAGCGTTGTGATGAAACATATATTTATTTTAAAAGTCAATAAGCGATAAAAAAATAAACGAACCCTCCTATATTAATCACCATAATTACCGTACTTACAGTTTTTATCTAAACCAGTAATGCACAACCTTTTTGGGAGAAGGGTCAGATAATCAATTCTCAGATAGTTCGAGGGTCGCACGGGTAAAAGTGATTAAATTATCGATATTTTTAGTGTATATAAAATTTTATTATTTTATATTGTTCTTCCATCGTTCT
This sequence comes from Himalopsyche kuldschensis, assembly GCA_028554975.1. NCBI lineage: Eukaryota > Metazoa > Arthropoda > Insecta > Trichoptera > Rhyacophilidae > Himalopsyche > Himalopsyche kuldschensis. The sequence goes on along the minus strand of JAHFWI010000016.1, from coordinate 3,198,310 downwards.
TAAAAAGGTCTAAAGATAAAATGTGATTGATATTTGTTATATTCGGCCGCAGGTTGTGCATCACTGCTCTAAACGGTCAGTTTCACTGATTTGTTTATGATTAATTACAGAAATCCAACTGATGGATGGAACAAATTAAGTTTTTATTCGTTTCGTGTTGATGTCGTTAATCAAATAAATTGATTGAATTTACAAAAGCTGAAATCATAGTGTGTGTTTCATTGTCTGAAATATTCCCTTTACGGTTAGTTTTTTCTTTTTCTTATGCTGGTAGTAGTGGAAATACTATGTTATATTTATTATGCTTACTATGGCAACGATTCAAGCACACATCCGGTTTCGGAGACACTCGAAAACATGGAGGTAAGAGATGAAACTATTCGTGGGTCAACGTGTAGTGTTATCAACAACAGGGCAGCAATGCAAGCTATGCCAATCTGTTTGAAACCCACCCTTGGGAATAATATAGTAGTTTCATTTTCCGACGCCGTGAGCTTTGCCAACCCTTTTGTTGGAATTCACCTTATTATGATATTAGCTGCAATATTTGGCATGCCGGATTTCCTGCAGAATAAATTAGGGAGACTTTGGCATACAAAGCAAATTTTGATAAATTGGTGTTTGCAAGTTGTACAAGGGGTGTATTGTGTAAATGGACGTTAATACAACCAGTTATTATCAAGTCATCGGTTTTGTTACTATCAAGTCATCACTTTTATACATCATGACATCCTGATATACTGAAGAGTCAAGACTATAAACTTGCATGCTCCCAGTTTTTACGTGGTCGTAACCAAAGTCAAACACCTTTTTTTATCGGCACTTGTTTGTTGCGTGAGTTATCTGAGTCATCAGTCACAAAGGCGGTTCGGCTGATCAATGCACTGCCTATTAAGATGGACATTTACAGCATTGAACTTGGTATTTTATGCCATTCTCTGATGTATAACTATTATCTTTTATATCTGTGAAATGCATGGTATATTGGCATCAGCACGTATTAGTAATGACATGTATTATTTTCATTCGCAATAACAATACAAATTCGTAACTCATATCATTTACTATTTTTTTCAATTATAAAGCCCAAATTAAGGACAGTATTTAACAGTTTTACATATAAAGGGTCTTTTTATAAGGACGCTTAGTTTTGAAATGTAAATAAAACAAGTTGTTTGTGAGATTTCGACTAAATTTTAATTTCATTTGTAAGTATATTTTACGGCATTAAATATGGAATATAGCATCAAATGTCTGGCAATATCCATTCATTATAAAATGGGCCATGTCGCTAAAGTTGACTTTTTTGACAAATTTGGGTAAACTTCCAACTGCTCCAGAACCCAATCAGGCGTTGTCTGTGGGAGTTTTCCTGAAGTTACTTGGTTAGTTGGATTTAATACGGGTGCAGAAATAAGGCCCGATTCAAAATTCGCCAAGTCGAAGTCGCAGAAAAGCCAAGTTCTTGTGAACAACGAGAAATAAGCTTCCTTGGGTTTTCCTGTACACTTTCACACACAGCAGCAATGTTTTCACCAGATATTGTATTTTGATGACGTACAGGTAGGTGTTGGCCGATTATTTACCAAACTGGTTGACTCAAAGTTGGCCACTAAACAATGAATAATCTACTCAGCAGAACAAAGTAACATATTTTGGGCGTCCCTATTGAAATACCCTTTATATGGACTTTAATATATGTTTGCAATTTAGTCTCTTATAAACTCTTTGAGGAGGTAAAGAATACAATTTTACAGCAAAGATAACAAGAATTTTATTAAACATGAATTCGGATTTAATTCATTTAATAATAAAAATAAATGTTGTTTACATAATGGATTGTGAAATCTCGAGTTTTTAAAGTCCTGTGACACGAGATTTTCAAGTCTCAGAAATTCCAGAGAATAGAGACCAGATGTCTTTTGTCAAATTTAGCTGAAGAAAGAAGAGTTACTGAATTATACTGAATATATTATTATTATTTTCTTAAAAGAATTTAATCCGTATCGAAATAAGTTTCAGTATAAAAAAGAAAAACACTTAATAATCCATGTTAAACATGGCAAAGTTCTCCATTGCATATAACTGGCAAACAAAAGCTCCATTCGGATCGTTAGCTTACGCAGCTGATAGTATTAAATAATAATAAAAACGTTAAATCACTTTTGAAACGCAAAAAAGCCTACATAAATTGGACTCGCGGTGAGGGTGTGTCGAAAAGTTTCGCACGCAGGTGCTTGGGACCCACAGAGTGCCACTGCCTTCCAACACGTGTCTACCTAAGCATAGTAAATGCGAAATGCTACCATTATAAGTATTTCCCCGACTTGTTTCGTATATCTGCGCATCTTCTATTTTGGTGTTTTATCTAGATTATTTTGACGACGTATCTTTGATATTATACAAAAGGGAAGATAAAAAAGGATAAGGCTTCGTTTTGACACTAATACGCAAACTGCTTGTGACCTGATTTTGAAATTATATCAAACCAATATTCTAGAAACTAACAACTTTAAGGATACATTTTTCAAGAAAAAGAATGATCATTTGATGATCAGTAGCTGTCTTCTTTTTTTATGGACTCATCCAATGAAGAGGGTGAAATTTATTATTCAGTCCAACATAGAGAGCATTAAGGTACACGAAAGGCATAAGAAGAAGACTTATTGTTAGTCAGTATCGTCAGTGAATATCTGTATACTGTTTACAAGATTTACAGAGAATAATCGATGATATATATATTTTTACTATGTACGCTCTCAACGTGAAGCATATCGATTCTTAATGAAGTTTATCTCAGCAGAAGTTCTTTTACAAGAATTTCATGTTACTTAATGGCTCAACCTCTCTTTTTTTAAGAGAGCAGGGATTAAAAGAATATGACTAATATAGGACTAGTGATTAGCTGATAGAATGGGTTTCGGAGAGAGTTTTAGAACAGTACAGTCATTTTTATATGTCTCCGAAAAGAAGTCGATATTAAGTTTTAAAAAACTGTGTGTGGACATCCGGAGAAAACCACGTTGAAACTCTACCATGGACCCGACAGATTTTTAAGAGTCTATAAAAGCATTTGTTTGGATATTTAAATAACACTACGTTTGGTTAAAAGTGATAAATAAAACTTCATGGAAAACATTAGAGATGAAAACAATTCTTTCGCATATTTGGGAGCTTGAGAAAGAGGCTGAGTGGCATGAAAGCCTTATGAAATAATCACTCGCCACCACCAACCACTAGAAAAATAATTAAATATTAAAACAAAAACTGGTCCGCAAAAAAACGCTGAATGTTCTCATAAATCTATGCAGGAGGAAGTAAATGACATGGACCGTTAATGAGAAAAGCCAAGCTTCCTAACTTACGTAAAAATGATTGAACCTAATTAAAAAAAAAAAAAAATGATTTAAATAGTCAAATTATGAGCATATTAAATACAAGGTAAACGACGCAATCTATTCAGTAGATCTCCTGAATTTCAAATCATTCTCAAAAACGAAATAATAAAGAAAATAAGGTTTTTATTATATGTGAATTTGTTAATTTAGTTATAATCCCACGCAATGCTCATTCAATTTACTTCTGCACAGTTTTTACACGGAAAATATCTAGACGAATGACTTATCAGTATTAATTATCATGAAAGTGGCGCCATTTAGAAATATAGAATAACATATAATTGAACGGCCCGATAAAAATGTTGGATTAATTATTCAGATTACAATTGCAAAAAATACCCGAAGTGTGAATATGATGTCGGAATCGGACAAAAAGCACTTTTATCGTAAAGTTCTCTACAAGAGCCACTTATAAAATTCACTATCACGGACGATAATCAAATATATTTTCATCAGTGGTCGACAGACTTTTATTGACGTGGGTCATATTGACAATTTAAAGCAAACACTAAGCCAACAGTGGTTTACGAAACATCCTCCCTTTTAAAAGTTAAACGCAACTCATAGGAAATACTTTTAACAATTCCGGTATATCTATCGAGAAAGCTTTTTCAACTGGCCAAACAAGATTGTAGAAACTATGTTAACATATTGATTATAAACATTAGAAGGCTTTCGTATACAATTAAAAAACGTGTTTAAAAAAATGATCTCGTTATAACGTGCATGTTGTTTGTTGCTTTTTATGATAATTTTTATTTTTAAACTAAACAATTTCCCTCGAATTTACTTTGTGGATTTTTGGAGACTTGGAGTGCCAAAATTGAAGAAAAATTTGTTCACAGTGATTTCTATTTGTATCTTTAAATGAATAAAATTCCTAAGTTCATTGAGTATTTTTAATGACAATTTTGAGAAAATTTTATATACCTATATATTTACATATGAAGATCTAATAAGTCACTAGAATGAAATGAATATTTACGCGAAAATTACGATGATTTTCTTCGAGTGTTTTCTCAAATCATCTGATTTTTGAAGCCTCTTATCCATTCTTGTGGTTGCTCAAAACCCTTATGAAGTTAGATTTAGATTGAGTCATTTAAAAATTTGCAGAGCCCATTATTATTATATGTATATGTTTAGTTTTCAGCTGCGGAACTTCATCATACAAAGTTTAAAATGTCACCGTGGAGAAGCATTAGTCTACAGTTGTAAATTTTCATTATCAAACTGTACAGAAGTTATGAAAAATAGTATGAAATTATGTTAATTTTTCACCTTTAATTTATGAATCAATGTTAACGAGTCAACTGTCAATAATTCTTGGTGGAAATGCACTATATGAAAAGAATTTTCAACGGACAAAAATTTTACAGGCTCGTGATGATTGAAACAGGTCCTGATCTTTGCAAAATAAATTCGGCATTGTTTCTGAAGAGATGTATTTTATTTATGTAAACGAATGTTGTCACTTCATTGCCAATAAAGTGTCCATATTCGTTGTCTATGAATGTATTTGTAAGATTATTAGATTTGTGTTTCACGTCGTGTGATACCTATATTCAAAGTCGTATTCATAGGCACTAGAATGCAAAATCAAAATTACTGTCAAGTTATCCAGCTTAAAACTTTTGTATGTTGCCGTTCGCTGATTTAAGTTGAGGCAATTTCAGCAAAAATAATGGAATGCTTTTCGCTTTTATCGCATTATCCTGATATTAAATGAATTAAAACATAGCAGCATTAATTCACTTTATCGCCGGGTTCTGAAATATTTTCCGCCAGAAATTCAAATTAATTGCACGACAGCGTGTAAAAACCATTTGACATTAAGTAAATGAACGGTGATTTGTCTCAAAGCGACCCCGTTCAAATATTTGAAAAAAGAACCTTGGCAAACAGCAAAGAGAAAACGGTTGATTATATTTAATTTAATAATAAAAAAAACACTCTGCTTGCGGTTAGATTTAAAAAAATAATGTGGAACATTTTTCTCGTTTTTTAGGTTTTTCAAACACAGCTCAATTAAATAAATTTACTGGTTGGCTACAAACTGTTGAAGTATCGAAGATTTGTTATTGCTTCCATTAAAATTCAAATTAAACATGTGATATGGCACAGTGCTCTTCAAATATTTTTGGTTTGTTAGATAATAATCACCGTATTTTCATTCGTTACCATGGGACTGGCATACTTTGATCAGTAAAAAGTAACAAGTAAAACCTAATAATTACTCGTTGGTTTTTCTCACCACCACCCGTTGTGTATATTCAGCCAATGTTTTATGGCCACCTTTCACAGCGCTTCGGCATAGAAGAAGGAATTTACTTCTCACATTAATGGCCCGAGCAAATCTTCCCGTAACTGATTTTGAACCATGAAAAATAAAAATATATACTTGAGTGACTAGCTCAGCCACTGAAATCAGTTTGATACTGAAGTGTCGTAATAATTACAATATGTAAATATTTATAATACATAACCACGAAAGACATACTTAACTAGTGTTAAATACTTCAACTATATCGCATATATTCAATTAGCCCGTGTCTCTACATAAAAAGCCGCAAGTATTATCACAAAAATTATCGCAGCTTGGCCATTTTTTTAAATCAAAAATCGCCACAGTCTCCAGCGTTATTTTGATTTTTTGGAGCCTGAGCTGGATTAGAGAAACAGAGCTCAAGAATGAAAAATTAAATATGAACGAGTAAATGCCAGCCGAAAGAAATTATGAGCTTCTTCTTTATTAGATAACTTATACAGTCCTAGTTTTATTAAAGAAAATGTCACACGTAACGTATGCTGCTATACTATATTTGTTATTTATGTTGTATTGCAGAAATGTGGTGAGAATGAAGAAAAGAATATTCTTGAGGAATTGAAATTTATGTTGTAGAATTTGAACACTCTACATGTAATTTCAAAGAATAGCGGAAAGAGATAAACCGACGTAAATATATTTTTTATTTTCTACATTATCCACGGACCAGTATTTGAGTAGCACTGATCTAGCAGTCTGAAAACACCGCAGAAGATTTTTCATATTCTTGAAGGAATAAGATGGTGCCTGCATGACACGCTAAGACGCAAAGAGGATTATGAAAGCGATGTTTGTTTACAAAGTGTATATTTAAATCGCAAAGTTTGGATATAAATTTTATATGTAAAACTTTTGGATAATATTTCAAAATAATCCAAGAGGTTTATGTTTCAATGCTTGCCAAATGACTTAGATGATTTCTTGATTGGATTAAGAAATCCTTAAAGCATATCCAATTTGTATAAAGACAGTGATTATCTACGTACATAACAAAACTTAACCTTCTGCCTGTCAGTAACCCGAGCTTTGGCCCACTTACAGGATCTTAGAATAATTGAAATGGGAAAAAATAGCAAGGGCTTGTTATCATTTATCAGGACCCTTCTCCGCAGGGGAAAGCTAACAAATAGCCTCAAGATAAGCTCGCTGTTTTCGCACAGTCTTCACCTATTGTAAACCCTAAAGTTTCAAGTTTTGAAGTGGGTAAAGCATTGGGTAAACGCGTTGCGATTTCATCGTTTGATCCGATATCTACAGCTTCACTTATTTGCCACCTCTACGTGATTTATAAGTATACACCTCTCCGCTTGAGAGGTAAACGAAAGCTGTATTAGCAATTTCATTGATAAACGATGTACGCGAGGAGACGTCTGTGAAGCATTTCAAATTAGATTTATGCTCAGAGAATCTATACATGATAAACGTTTTCCGGTAACAGATTAAAAATAATTGACTTCGATTCAACAATACTTAACTGTACACATTTTAGAATCAAAATACATTGTGGTACTTATTCCACATTTTTAAACTATGATCATTATTAATATAAAATTAAAAATAATTTTGATTATTCCACGTAATGTGATACTAACTGTGACACGTGTTTCGCCTATTTAAGAGGCATCTTCGGAAGATGCCAAAGATCATTATTGGTTTCGTTCATTATTGGTCTCGTTCAGTGAGTATTCGATTGATGTAACTCACTCATCACATTTAAGGTGTTCAGTGTCAAAACCTGTGGAATGGCATTATAATAAAAATTACACATTTTTTGTGTTAATTCTACATTGCATTTATTAAGACGAGGATAAGTTGATAATGCTCGCGATGAACGAAACCGGCTCCGATCTCAATAAATCCAATGTGTAATAAGTACTAAAAATGTTCTGACGATAACGTAAGTCAAAATAGGTATCAACCATATACCTAATAATCTTTGTAAAATTAAAATACATTGCTATTATTTTTACCGCGCTATAATGGAGTTCTACCAAGTATATGCCAACTCAATCAATATAATAAAAATTTGTCTTTATTTTTGATATTACTCATTCAATAAGAAAAGACGGTCCTTACCATTTTATATAAAAAAAGGCGAAATAGTACTTCCAAGTGAAATTTACGGGTATATATCTCGCCCACTTGTTTATTCACAAATAACAATATATTTACGGTAAGAAAAATAACAATCTATTTTAGTTCTACATATTTATGTAGAACTAAAATACATTGCTATTTTTCTTACCGTATTATCATGGAGTTCTACCAAGTAAATGCCTACTCAATCAATAAAAAATATATTTATTACAAGAGTGACAAATAATCATTCAAATAAAAAATGGCTTTATGTAAATGTGTTTATTATTATAACATGACCATTACGTATATTGCAAAATTAAGTAATAACTATGAGTGTATGGAAAACATGTTCTATTTATAAATTCTATGACAACGTGACAACGGACAATATGACCTAGCGATGGAGATTTTAAAATGATAATAGTTAAATGGATACCTTTTCAAATAATTATAGCGCACAACTTCGTGATAAACAATGGAAGCTCCACAATATGGCGATAGAAGTAATTTATGTACGAAAGATATTATAAAAGTAATGCTTATTTTTATTTTAAATCGATCATCCATAAAGTTTCTTCAAAATTTATTGAACCCCTCTTATAATTTAATTGTTATTATCACAGTAAAACTTCTTTATGTTGGTTGACCTACAACAACTGGCATGTATAAGTAGTAAATATCGTGTGTTAGTATAATTTATAAGCTCTTTTTAACCTTTCCATAACGGTACCAAAACAAAACATTCGATCAGATGTTTAGTCACTACGCTTCAGCAAAGATTGCGTTTTTGTGTTCATATATTACATTTTCAATAAATCACCATAAAAACACCATCTTTGCATGACGCGTAGTGACTACTGGATCGGATGCTTCGTTTTTGAACCGTAAAGGAAAGATGATCAACAATAAAAAATGCGCACTTTATGATATAATATCTAATTCCTTACAAGTATATAAGTTAACCTGGCTAATTGACGACATCTTTCATTGAAACGGCTATTTTTCGGTACGGTATTACACTTCACCGGAGAGGGTTTGTTTATTTTTGATCGTAAAGGAAAGGTTAACAACGATCAAAGATGCGCATGATATGATATTATATCTGCTTCTTAACAGGTATGTATATAAGTCAACCTTTTTAATTGACGACATCTTCCATTTCAACTGTTATATTTCAACTATAATTTCATCATAATGTATGATATGAAAGTAAGAAGGAAGAGAAAGTGTTGAAAAATTATCGTTTTCTTTGGTAAATTCATTAATTGAGAACATAATATGAATGCAAACTTTACTTAAAAGCTTACATACAACAAGCTTAATCAACCAGCTGTGCTATAAGGCAACACTTTTTGAATAAATATACAAAAAAGTAAATTATCTATTTGATTATAATATTCAAAAAAATATATTAAAAATATATACATATGTATGTTTATAAATATAGCAGTCGGCTTCAGGAAAATTCGATTTTATAATCTGTTGGTCGATAAAATATTGTGTTTGAAGAAGGAAAAAAATACGTTTACTAAAAGTTAGTTCCTCTGCCTTTGCATACAATGTTAGGTGTTTGATATTTTCCGAAGAAAAGAAACTATCAATATTTGTCGGATATGTATCAAAACTTTTTAACGCTGTGGTGAAATTTATGGCATGCTTTTTATTTTTACTTGTTTTACATAGCAAATTTATCAAATATTATTCAAAATATAAAAATATTGAGCACTTGCAATATTTACATAGCGTAATTTTTTTTTATGTAGTAGATTATAATATTTTGTTTAAGTTTTAATGTGCACAAATTAGCAGTAAATTATGGGTTATTTTAGAACACATGACACTAGGTTTAATAGATAATTAAACAAAATATATCTTGGCAAATTTTACGATATAGATTACAAATTGGGCTATCGCGTTTTAATTTTACAACCTTTTCTCAATTGAACATATTCGTTAACCTGAAATAATAATGCGCAGATATAATCGTTTTTGTCGCAGTGTACTTGACTGAAAAACATAGTATATATTTATAATTTTAAGTATTTGTTGAAAGTAAAAAAAAAACTTAGATGTTAGATGAAATGAAAATACCAGACAACTCCTTGGAATACAGATCAATAAATCGATTTAAAAATCAATGTATTATTAGTCGATACCACTCGGCTATGGCGATCGTCAAGGAAAGTGAGCGAAATAATCGCTGTGAAGGAAACTGTATAAAATTTGAATATTGTACTTTTCCATGAGCTTTCGGGGTTTCGCCTTTCGGCATTTTCAGGCATTTCAAGTGCACGAATGTACTTGAACTGACGCACAGTAAATAGTATGTATCGATTTTATACAAAAATATAAGTATATCACTCTTGTATCACTGTACTGTGCGTCAGTTAAAGTACACCCATGCACTTTAAATGCCTGAAGATGCCGAAAGGTGAAACCCAGGTCGATAGCGACAAAACTCATGGAAAAGTATAAAATTCAAAAAATTTAAATTCATTGAAGCAGCCTCATTCGAAATTCTTAATGAAACTGTGTAACATAATATAATAATCATTTTAAATTAAATTTCCATATTCGAACCTATTCTTGCGCGTCGCAATTTTCAGACAACTTTGCATTGCTTGTTAAATATTGATTTTTATATTTCCACATAAAAATCCCATTGTGTAGGACTTGTGAAGTTGTATTATTTAGTTGCGATCGATAATTTCCATGGAGCGACACACGCGAGTATTTTAAGTTCAGCCTTATCGGAGCCGAAGATCGAATCATGTTCGAGCGCAAGAAACAATTTTACCTTAACATCGACCGTCACAATACAGAACACACGGCAGTGGCCGAAAAATAAATAAATAAAAAAAGCACGGAAAATTCAACGCAAGTGTTTTCTCAGAATATTTTTTTATTGTTTATGTGTCTCACAACACAAAACAAGCTGCATGATACATTCTAATTGCTACATTAATCAAAGTTAAATGCTGAGAAACATATTTCTAATATTTACAAAGCATTGAAATAATTTTTGTACTTCTGTGCCATTGTTTCTGCCAACTGTAGGGAATGAGAGGTATTTTGTTAACCTAATTCTTTTGTGTTATTTTAGTGACAAAAGAAAAAACCTTTTATGAAAATATATGTCGTACTTCAGTATTAACTAATTTTCCGGGTTTTCCGTCGCATTACAGTGAGTCATAGGGATTTTTTTCTTTAGTAACGGATGTGACGGTATTTTTTTCGCTTGAAAAGGAAGTTTTGACGATTCATTAATTAAGTTGTTTTAAATAATATTAAACGTCGAGGTCTGGGTTACAACTGAGAATTTGCATGTTTGTTTTTCAATCTTTAAATGAATTAAAGCTTTTTAAAGTGTGCATGTTGTTCCATAGTGTGGCATTATCATCAATTAAACGTAGATATAGTGTTAAACCATTTAAGACTCTATATATTTGTGTTGTTAAAAATCAATTCCATCCATTCTTTTACCAATAAGCGGCGCAGAGCAAGAGCAATTAGCTTACCACTAGTTTTGTCTTAATCCTTGTATAATTTAAATCCATACTTTCTTTGAAAACACACGTGAGGCAACTGAGTAACAAGAAGGTCTCGTACAAAACAAAAATATATTAAGATAAACTTCTTGCGGAGTCCATATGCTGCAAGTTGGAAGCAGACATGGTAAAAAAAAAATATATTTATATTTGGTAACGTGTGATTACAAAGAAGGTAGTGTTTCAAAAAAAAATACTAGAAGTTAGGTCAAGATACGAATGAGTCAAACTGGACCAAAGTTAGTTTGACTTTTTCCAAGCCATGTCTGTTCCGCATCTATATATACAATTTATTATGTTACGACAATTTTTTGTTATGTCCTCAGTCAACGTTTATAACAATTTCGTGTCATTCGAAACACAATGAAATTAGCAAAGTATTTATTTAAAAGATATACGATACGAAAATTTAGCATTGAAAATTAAAAGAAAATAAAATCAATATCTGTTTTTTATTTTCCATTTTCCAAATTATTTTAATGTGTGAGTGTCAGTAAAATATTAACTAAATAAACCATTTTTTCCCCCCCCATATCCGCTCCCTATTCGGAGCATATGGCCGCCACACGGTGCCTCCAAGATTCTCTGTCTCCCGCCAACCTCCTCGCATCTTCCCAGGTCATCCCGGCGTCTCTTAGCTCCCCTGAGTACATCCTATGGATGGTCATCAGAGGCCTTCCGCGGCGTCGGGATCCATCAGGTTGATAGAAGAGGCAGGCAGAATTCAGGCTCCCCTGGGGCATCCGCAGCACATATCCAAGCCAGGTCCATCGTCGCCTTTTAATTTTAAACGTAATAAGGGGCTGGTTTGTCCGGTCTCTCTCTTTTGACTTTGTCAGGAATACGGAGGTATCCGTATTCCTGACAAAGTCAAACCACTGTACTCCTAGTATTCGCCGCAGGCATCTGTTTTCGAAGCACAGTATACGGTTACCCTGTGCTTTTGTGATGTGCCATGACTCGCAACCGTAAAGCAGCACAGTCAGTATGCATGCGTTGAATAAGTGGCACTTGGTTCTGACCGAGTACAGCCGTGAGTCCCAGACTTTCCGCATTGAATTAAATGTTGCTCCAGCTATCCCTAATCGGATCGCGAGCTCATTACGCGGGTTGCCATCTCCCGTGATGTGTACTCCCAAGTACCTAAAACCATCGACTCTCTCGATTTCTTGCCCCGCACTCATCAGAGAGTAGTCTGGATCTGGACAGGCGCTGTTGCAGAGCACATTGGTTTTACTCGCGTTGATTTTGAGGCCAACGCGATACGAGTTGCTCTGCAGTCTATCCATTGTTTCCTGGATACCCGCAACTGATTTGTCAAAGATGATAGCGTCGTCGGCATACTCGAGGTCACATAGTTTCAGGTTGGGAGCAACGGTTACTCCTTAATAAACCATACGTAACCGAAAAATACTGGTGTGCTTTTATGTACAGTAAATCAATTTCAATTATACTAAAACAACAAAAATAATTTGTGGCAAATACATATAGAGAACAACGCGGCAATTCAAGGTAAAATTAATAAAATAATAATTCGCGAATGCTCGTATGGGGAAGTTTTGAGCGTCTCTTGTAGGCAAAGCTGTAAGCCGGCGTCTTTTACGACCAATAAATTTATCGTATCGATTTCGAAAAGTAAAAACATTGCCGAGCAACACTACAAAGTAATTTATTCGAATAAAACTTATTTACACATTTATTATTTTACCCTGAATATTTTTGAATGCCCGTTTTAAATGAAAAACGAAACCACATTCGTTTCAAATTTTTGAACCTAATGACAACGTAATAGTACTTTATTTATCGCCAACACTTATTACAACCAATTTTTACTATCAGAAACACATCAATTTCAGAATTTATTTTTACATTTTGAAGCTTGGATAGAGCAATTATATACGCATTTGAAAAATAACAAGTTTTCATTATTAGATGTAATGTTAGAGAATGAATGAAATAAAATTATTTTTTACGTAATGTTTTTTTACCAATTGAAACTAGCAGATATCTGATTGAGTACCGTTTTTTTAAATCCATAAAATAGAAATAGCCTTGATTAAATGTAACATTACGAAGACACGCCGTGGTTAGCATTCACTTTACTCGGACAAGTGGTTAGGGGCTCGAATCAGTAAACGCTTTCAAATTCGTTTTTAGTCGATTCATGAATTTTTGCCATTTAAATTCACTGAAACATCAATTAGATCAAACTTAGAAGTGTCACAGTTGAAAGTGACTGGGTAGTATATTGTATATTACTAGCCGGTACCCGGCAAGCGTTGAAATGCCATTCAAAGAAAGAAAGTGTTTGTATTTATTGAAGTACTTTCAGATGCACAGTATTTTAGATAAATAATTTAGACTTAATTTCACTAACATTGATCGGTATCGATGACATTTTCCGTTTGACACACCTACTGAAAGTTAATTGTACTATGTCTATAACCTTTGCGCAAGTCCAACAATAAGTTGTCACAATGAACGGTATGACAGGGCATAAAATATGAAAAAACATTGAGTTAATATATAAAAGACATGCTGTAAGTTAATTTATGCCAAAAGCCTTCGCGCAAGTACATGCAAAAAGTTTGTCAAAGTTTCATTACGATCGGATGAACGGTATGGCAGTGCATAGTGTGCGAACAAACTAAAAAATATTGATTTTTATATATTATACGACAATTCGCATAGAAAAAGTTCGATGAATTAGCTGATCAATTGAAAATGCTCACGTTGAGTGAAATCACTCCTAATCTTTAAAACATACAATTTATGTAGAAGTGGTGCAAAGAATTGTGTTTTTATAAATTCAAAACTCATGTTTTATTAATTCATTTCAATAGATTAACCTTTATTTAGAAAAAATCAAGTATCTGAATAAACATTAAAAACGTGGCATATTTTGTTAATTGTGGTATGTACATATGTCAAGTTTTTGAAAAAAAAGAAAATGTTTTTTTGTTTTCGAGAATATGTTATTTTAAAACCACATAAAAGATATTTTTAAAAAAGGAATATAATGTATGGTTTATGTAGTTTAAACACTTCCTCTTACTTTTTATGTAAACAGTATACAGAAAGGCTTATTTATCATAACGCAAAAGAGATATTTTGGCACAATTTATTACGGCAAATTTTTTTATATTTAAGAAAATTAAAAAAAAAAAAAACGTTTATTTAAAACGATAATACGAATATCTTTGTATTGTGAAGCGAGGTCGTGTAATTTATTCATATGTCATAAAAGGAAAACGTTTTGATTATTATATAAGCGGATTCGGTCCACTTTTACTATTGCCTCTCCATAATATATTACAAGAAACTGACGTCGTGTTTTTATATGAAGTACCAGCCTGCTTCGGACATGTTTTAATTATTACGCGATCCAAAAACTGTCCCCCTAATTTAATAAACAAATGAAATTTAATAATGGAGTGTGAAAATTCTCACTGGCCTTAATTTCGCATAAAATTTATATCCGTAATGTTTTTTACAAACGATAACAGAGTGAGGTATACTTATTTTGGCCACCAATAAAACTTTTTTTTGTTGTTGTCATTCATCCTCGGGTACGCGGTAGAGTGGTCAACGTATTTGGCTTACGTGACAGACCTCACGGGCTCGGGAATCAGTAAATGAGCATTTTTTTTCAGTTTATCGTTTTTGTTTGAAGGCATGAGTGTTTGTGCTGTCTGAAAATTCTTTCCCCCTCATCCAATACTGTAAGCGTGCCGTAGATAGATTTTTATGATTTTTAGAATTAATCATTTAAAAATGAACTGGACTCCAGACAGTGGGGGGGGGATATATAAAAATTCGATAGTAATGCTCTAATAGAAAATGCATCGTTACTCATTTTCTTTTTTTTCAAGAATGAACAGATTACACAATGTCGAATAATTATAGCATTCACTCTATTTTTGTGATTTCCAAAACATAAATTCTTGTACGGTTGTATCATCTTTATATGATTCATAAAACCCGACTGTTTATATGAATTTTACGGTAAAACTTTTGCCATTACGTATATAGCACAATTTCCTCGGCAAAAAAGCATCGTACAGATTCGTTCTATGAAACAGTACGATCGATGTTGTATACATCGCGTGAAGTTTCTTTTTATGATTATTGTTTTCTCACTTTCACAAAAAAGAATCTATTGATCGAATGAAAATTATGTTCACTTCTCCATTCAATATTTAGTGGGCACTTCACACAAATTAAATGGAAACGTATTGCACAACGGACGACGAACTCCTAAAATGCCATTAATCATAAAGGAATAGACGAAAATAAAACTCGTATAAATACATAATTAATTACAAAAAGGTTTTCCATGAGAGTTTATTGTGATCGATAATGCTTATTTAGGGGGGGCGGAATGGTTTGTGAAGTTTTTAATGATGGCGCCAGTAAAATTTACTAACCAAAAGAAGATATTTTTTTGAATCAATTTGATGGAGTAAAAATAATAAAACATTTTTAGAATATGTGGAGAAGTACCAAAAATGTTTTTGAACACGTTTAAAGTAATTTGATGGAGCCTTGAGTTCCGAGGCGTGCTAGCGTCAAAGTTCTTCATGTCTACTTCGTCTATGAGTTTAGTTTTATATTTAATTCGCATAACTTTCCCAACGTTTCTGACAGGAAGGCGCGATCACTGTAATGGTGAGCAATCCATGGTGAAGCCAGTCCAAGAAGTCAGCTCATGTATATAAATATATATATTATGAATATCATTTTCCCGTATACCTTACTCATAAAGACACAAATTTATATATATAGTTCACATACACACTCATGCATGTCAATACAGCAAGTAGTTTATGAGTGGAAAAACAAAGTTATTGCCAAATCGGATGAGAAAGACAAATTTCGTGTCCACTTTTATTTTAAATGAGTGTTATGAATCCATAAGAGTGAATTAAATCTTAACAATAATATATTGAAATGAGTTAGCTTTTTATTTTAAAGACCAGTAATTTTTGTATAACAAAATACATACAACATAATGTTCAAAGGCGTTGTTCAGCGAAGTAGTCAAAATCCTAAGACACGGATAATTGGTTAAAACGAATAATGAATGGAAGTTTATATTTGTAGAGGAAAATAGTTGTATGGAGTTGAAATAGTCGAGACTTAAATGCTATTTTACTATCACGCCAACCAGCTATTAGAGATGTGTTTCCCTCACCCAGCTGTATAAGCTTTACGAAAGAGATGTAAGGGAATTGGCCTAAAGTTTATCTTTGCTGAATATCTCTTACATATTGCTTCAGATTTCAAATAGGCCTCCTAATGTTTTTTTGATTATCAGCAACACTAACAAATCAGCAGTATATCAAACAGGAAGCAAAAGTAATATATTTAATACGATTTATAACATGAATCCAGTTCAAAGAAATACAATTTATATCATAAGAAATTGAGAAATCAATCACTTGTTACTGTTATAAAATTTATAATTTTATATTTCAGTCAGCTAAACCCTTTGCCCTCTTCAATATTTTTTCCTTGTAGCAACTCCTCAATATATTTGAGAAATTGATTGATATCGGAGGGTTTGTGTATTTATTAGACGTGACCTGGAGGCTCAAGGTGAAGAGTCTAGCGCCTGGACACTGGACTTCCCAGTTTATAACTGGACATGGCAAATTCAACGGCAAACTATTTGGGTTGGGCAAGTTGGTCGAAAGGCCGGATTGCACTTGTGGACACGACTACTAGGACGCTAATCACGTACTGTGGGACTGCCCCGAGATGAATGCCGAACGAGCTATGCTGTTTGCTGCGGTCCGTCCTCATACGGGCCCAATATGCCACGCTGACTTGATCTCAACCAAGGCCAATTTTGAGGCATTCGATAAATTTGCAACATCATATGGGGAACGGGATAATCTTGATTCCTCTTCAGATTCAACGTGAAGTAGATTAAACTCCACGGATTCTCAGTATACAGATACATAAGATACTTAATATCACTCTAACAAAGTGGCTGAGCAAGTCACATTCTCTTTTTTATTCTCTTTCTATTTCTCTTCTCTTTAAGCACCTTAGTGCATGGTTAAAAGATCAGTCCCGTGCAGCTCTGTCTCGGGCCAAGTAAGTGAGGAGTAAATTCGTTTCTTTTCTTGATCGTATAGCGTTATGGAAGGCGGCTGTGAAAAACGGCTGCACACACATAACGGATGGGTGGTGGGACAACCAACTTGTTCACCCAAATATATATATTTATTATCATGGTAAAACTAAATACCTAAAAATATAAATAGACATGTTACAAACTATTTCTAGGGCACACAATCCAATATGTATGGTTTAGATAATAAGGATAATTTAAAATTATTAAAAAATATTTTTCCAACCAAGTTGTACAATGTCGAGCAGGACAAGAAATATAAGTTACGCGTAACCTAAACGATCTCGAGCTAAACTCGACATGGAGTTGTAGGTGTTTTAATACCTAGTTTTTCGTGAACAGAAAAATATTTTGGCTGTTTTCTTAAAGCAAAATTGTTGTTTCTCGGTTTAGACACGAATTTAAGTTATATCAACATGATAATGCTCGCGATGAGCGAAATTGATCCTAATCTCAACAAATTCAATGTGAAATACATAACTAATAGCAATGTGCTATTATTGCAATGCCATTCCACCAAGTATTGACAGTGAATACCTTAAAAGTGATTGAAGTATATATTTTATATTCGTCGACGTACAATTTGAGAAGTTGCGAGCTGATTATAGTCACGTTCATTCGCATTTTACAGCTCAATAATTTGCTGTGTACACTTTAAAAAACCTGGACTGTTTTTTCTAAATATATACATATGTCATGGTTTAATTATTTTATCCCTTTTGTAACAGCTTTGTTTGGTAGATTGTGATAAATTTATCGATGTTCATTTGTATGCAATATATCAACATAAATGCTCAATGGAAATTTAGCGAGATTGACATTTGATTTATATTCGATACGTGTACCCCAAAATGAGAATTGATTGATTCACTGGCTGATAGGCACAGATCCGACAATACCCGCAAATATTTACATGCCATTATTTTAGGATATTCTAAATAATGAATCGAGTTATTTTTACTCTCGTTAGAGGTATAAATAAATATGAATTGCTCTCGTCGCTTCGAATAACCGATGATTGGAAATTTAGCAAACAAGTGTTTCTATTTTATTATTGCTTTCCGCGGGCAATAAAACCAATCATGGCCGACATTGAATATTAAACCGAATCGCCATTCCGCTTCAACTCTTTCAGATTAATTGCGCCTACGTGAATAATGGAAAACTACGACTTCTGCAAGCCACTTTTAAATGTTTGGAGAGGCAGCGAACATTTGATTTTTGATGACACATGTGCTCTCTACTGCTGCAAAAATCATAGTTTGTTTGAAATGTCATTCAATGTTCAGTAAGATGAGCAAAATTACCAAATGCATTAGAATGCGTCAGTAAGTACATTTTACAGGAGATATTATATTTATATTATAAAATAATTTATAGCCCACAATGTAATCGAAGAATTTTCGTTAAACAACTGCCACTTATTTAAATAAGTAAACAACATTGTATAGTGCCGATTTCCACGCATATTCTGAAAAAAACAAAGATACGTTTCGCTCATCGCGTGCATTGCAGTTGACAAGCAGTCAAGTAGTTACTGAATAGTGTTTTATTTATTTAAATATATATGTTTCATAATATATCATTTAAGAATGCTTAGAATTAATATGCGGAAAAAAACACTGCGAAAATCATACTTTCTCAAAATATTTCTAATAGCATAAATTCAGTTTTACTGTGGATGAATATTTGAGTCATGAAAAAATTCTAGCTAATTTAGACCGATTTTTCGTAAAAGCTCATTCAGAATATCGTACTGATTTCATCCTTCAACAATTATCAATCCAAAATTATCTTCATTGAATCATGTACTTTTTGCAGTAATAAAATTATATTTACTGTCTATAAGTTATTGTGATGACGAAATAACTATCAACTACATAATACATCAAATAGTTCTTTTATAATTAAATAATTTTATACAAAACTATATTTTAGTTCGTCTAAAGTAAAAAAATAAATTTTGGAGACCTTAAATACGAGATATTAAATATAAGTCTAAATCGTAAAATATTTTTTTCCTCCCACCGTTTGGTCCGGTAATCGATTAATCAATAATGAGTCTTTTTAATTAGGCATCATTCAAGCACTTATACCATTAAATATTAAATTATACATAAGCATTCAAATTTTACTACGTCAATTAATATTATTTTGGCAGTATTCATATTGAATTTGGATACAAGTTTGATTAATCTTCCACCCAATTAAGGCAAAGATTTGGTAATTGTGGCACATTAAATTAATATTTGATAACTAATTTGAATCCGTATTTATTAATTGTATACCCTTGAATAGAAATTGCTTTGTGATACTAATGTGCACATGAATGGGCCAAAGCGTTAAACCTTCGCGGTTGTTACATTCGACCGTGAATGCAATTTTCAAATACCAGGGATGAATATTGAGGAAAGCCGACTGTTTTTTTATAATGAAATGCAAAATATATTGATCTCTCACATCCTCTACATTTTGTATTGTTTTCAAATGCACTAGTTGTGAGATAATTAATTGTCAGCTATAACAATGAAGTATGATTCAGATTATATTTAAAATAAAAACAATATAACATTCCAAAAAAGCTGGTCTAAAAGAATCAACTACTCAGTAAAAATATATTGAAATTCCATGATAAATTTTTAATTCATTTTTAGATCTACTACTACTTTTTTATCATGTCCACTTGCAACGTGCAACATTAAAAATACACTCTTAATGAAGTTAATCTTAATTGATTTTCTTCTTAGAGAAAGTCCAGTTATTTAGTTGCTCAATCTCTCTGAAGAGAAAAGAGATAGTACTAAGGACTATTGGTTAGGTTAGGTGAGGTAAGGTTCGTCCAGTTTTAGGATGGGATGGGCGTGAGAGCAGCTTTTATTTAGCAATACAGCCTTGTCTTCGAGAAGAAGTGAACAATTCGTTTGATAAAATGAAACTGCTTGATCTGGGATGTAACCCAGAGCTTCGCAACCAAATCTAAAGACGTATATACTCGACTTATACTATGCTATTATTGAAAAAATAAATTAATTGCTTCGAATTCTTAGCTACATATGACACAATAAATGAAACATTAACTTAGATGTCGTAAATCTTTTAAACGCTATGTTACTACCGGTGCTTCAGTTACTCTATTTGCCCCAGGTGTATTTTTAGGTAGGGTTTGTAAAAAATATTTATTGATACCGAGCATTTTATTTACGTTTATGTTTATACGTATGTTTTTATATACGGGTCGACAGTTTATAAAATCGTTATCAAAAAGAACAGCTCAATGACACGTCGCTTTCATCCGTTCAATTTGTGCTTTTAGCCACGGAGCTTATTCGTTTGTACGTATTCCCACCACTTAACTTAAAGAAGGATAACTTAAAAGAAGATCTGTATTAAAACTTTACAGAAGGAATACAAAAAACAAGCAAAAGAATTATACCAAAAAGACGTATGTAGAAAGAAAACGAATGAATGAAAACATACAATCTTCAATCGTCAACTAGTTACTAGTGAACGGCAAGAATTTATTAAATAAATCGAAGTTTTATTATTTTATCAACCACCAATTTATGAGATAACAAATATTTTAAAAATCATGACGATTGAATTTTCTCTTTTTGTATTCCAACAAGTAGTAAATAATTTATTGATTGAGTAGGCATTTACTTGGTAGAACTCCATTATAATACGGAAAGAAAAAATAGCAATGTATTTTAATTCTACATAAATTATTTTATATATTTGTTGATAGCTATTTCGGCTTACGCCTTCGTCAGAACTATCTGACGAAGGCGTAAGCCGAAATAGCTATCAACAAATATATAAAATAATTTATGTAGAATTAAAATACATTGCTATTTTTTCTTTCCGTATTAGTAAATAATTAATGATTTATTTAGATATTTCAGACTTACTTTATGCCTACTGATGATTCAAACAGATTTCCCATAAAAATAAGCCGATTATAAATTACACTATAGCTAGATACTTAATTCTATTTAGAATTTTATGATCGGAAACATAAATAACTAATCGCTTATATTTATGGCAGATTGGCATAGATAATTCAGTTGTGATTAAGCACTATAACTTTGTCTCGCAATTAAATTGCGATAAACAATAAATATTTATATAATACAATTTACTGAAGTGAAGTGCGATGTTGGCTGATAAACAATAGTTATTTGAATAAAGCAACAGTAGACATATAGTACAGCAGAGTACAGTGTAAAATCCTTTTGTCATTTATTATTAGATGTTACATAATATTTTAAAAACAAAATTATTAATCAGTTGTCTACCGTAATCGGGACGGTACATTTTTTTTTCTAAAAAGAAAAGCCATCAAAAACACTTCGACCACCACGATGAATCGACATGAGCGTGTCGATAGAAGCATTCAAATAAACTTATATATATTTTTTTACTGCTGAAGATTCATTCAGTATTCTTTTTATAGTAATGTATTTTTTCATTGATGTTGTATAAGCTTTAAAATATTAGCTTAAGGTTTGATGAGACTAGGCTTGTTTTAATGCTTATGTTTAAACCTATTAATTTTTTTTTTTTTATTAAATACATATGTAAAAAAAACAAATTGCGCGCTCTTGTCGGAGAGTGAAAATCCCACGGGCTATGGTCGTGCCTTAATATTCAATTCAAATACTAAGCCAGGAATAGAAATAGTTTTATTCTGATGATTAAGCGGATCTCAGCCCACAAGGTTTTATTAAGGCCGATTATCTAATATAAGGGTAAAATTAGTAGTCCTAAACTTCTACAGTTTAGACATTTTATTCTCTCGCCAAAATACACGTTATGTCACATTTAGCTATCTTCATTTATAACATCATAAATGACACAATTTTTTCTCTTAGCATATTTAATTATAAAGATACTTCCAGTAGTATGAAGATAAAACTTTGTTAAGCAATAACTGATGATATTAAACATTTTTGTAAACTTTTATGTTAAGCTATTTAAGGTATCTGTGAGTCGCAATTTCGTGCCCGTGCTACTGTGATACAATAAATTACAATGATTGCATTAGAAGACCATTCTAATGAGAATAAATGGTAAATAAATATAGTTTGATAGATTATAATTATCGGACAGTATAATAAACATTCAGAACAATTGGTAACCGTGAAAATATTGACAATAGCAAGGAAGAGATAGAAGTGAAAGCTCTTTGGAGATTTTATGGATCAAACTGATTTTTTTCTTGTAGCCTCTTTGCTGTTTTCTTATATAAAATTGTATGGCACAGTATTTCATTTATAAATAAAATTAACATATAACGCAAGAAGGTAACGGCTAGAAATATTTTTGGTAATACATTATAGAAAACAAAGATTTTTTTTCACATTGAAAAAGCAATTAACTTTTAATTTGTGACTTTTGCAATAAAGAATTTTATATAGTTTATGACTGAATGTGGTATATGAATTGTTTTATTGAGAACTTAAGCATGTTTTATTTTAGAATTTAGCCATATGTATGATAAAAATAATTCCACATTTTAGTACTTATTCCACATAAAAATTATTGGATCAGGACCAGTTTCGCTCATGGCGAGCATTATCAACTGAATAAGATAATGCGCCCCATGAGCGAAACCGGTCCTGATCCAATACATTTTATGTCGAATAAGTACTAAAAATGTGTTTTTATTTTTATTATAATGCCATTCCACCAAATATTGACAGTGAACACCTTAAAAGTGACCATATGTATGAATTTAAATATGATACATCAACGTCGATGTAAGGTATAAAATGTAAAAATACATGGCTCAAATTTGTTTGCTCGTTGGTTATTTAACGGTGCAATGATCAATCGCGAAACATTGGCAACTGGCTTTGACAGACTTCAGACGGCGAATCATTGAACTGACCGTGTGAAACCCACACGCTGAAGCTGACAAATATGCCACCAAATTGCAGGCACTGCAGATTTGACATAAATGGTCGATCACCGGAAGAGCAATACGTTTCAAAACATTTACAACCACAGCTCGTCACTCATTTGCAACCTTTCATTCATCTTATATAACTTCTGCGAACAAGACCGGTTTCGCTCAGCGAGTGAGTATTTTTAGCTTCGAAATGTTAATTTAATGAGCAAAGCCTCTCTAGTGTTTTCTTAGATAAAATTGTATGGCACAGTTTTTAATTTATAAATAAAATTAATTAAGGATTTCGTCTCAGGATGCTTGATGGAATTTTAATATCAAATTTGAATCGTTTGAATTTTGTACTTTTCTATGAGTTTTGTCGCTAACGGATGTGAGTTCAAGTGCATCCGTACACTTGAAATGCCCTAAGATGCCGAAAGGCGAAACCCGAGTCGTTAGCGACAAAACTCATGGAAAAGTACAAATTCAAACAATTCAAATTTAAATAAAAGATAGCTAGAAATATTTTTGGTTGTACATTATAGAAAAAAAAGAAAAGCAATAAACTTTTAGTTTGTGATTTTTGCAATAAATAAATTTATATATCTATAGATAAATAAATAACTAAAAGTAATGAATTATCTCAATTATAAGAAAAATTGTAAGGGCGGTTAAATGAGACCGGTCTAGATCCTGTGAATTATATTTGCTTTTTTTTTTAATAAAATTTATTTCAAATAATAATCTCTCGTCAAGTTGCGTATTGTTAAAAAATATATATATATTCCTTTAATAGCATAACTTCAAAGTTGAATCCATTGCTGCTCCCTTAAAAATATTTTAAATCAAAATGTTTATAAAAATCGAATAAAACTAACAAAATTTATGATTCAAAATACAGTTATTTTTTGGGTTTATTTTTTTGCAATCTTGCAGTCAAAAGATCTTGTTATATTATGTATACATTTTGGACGTTCTCAATTCACATGTTCTTCTAGTTTTGCTGCCTCGCACAGTTTGAATTGGATACAATTTTCAAGGAGACATAGCCAATGCGCAGTGAAACAGATCTACATGAATTTGTAAAGCTGCGGGCTGGAATCCCCGGTCAATTATTTATAGGGCGGAACACCCGTTCTATCCAACTTGTTACCGGAACGTTGGAGCTTTACGAATTCGAAATAGTTGGAAATCAAATTCAATTTTAAGTTTTACTAAAATTATCAATTTGATCTATATTTAGCAACGCAATCCAAAATTTAATTTGATCTTTGACTTTACCTCCAAATAACGATTAGATAGAGAGGACTTAACTCAATTATGTAAGTATATTCTATTAGTTTAACACTTGTTTTGTGCTTCAAAAGTTTGTATTGTTCAGAGACATGGTAAATATAATCTATTTCAAGGACATATAAAATGTAATTTAATCATTTCCCGCAATTAATAATGAAGAACTTAAATCAATACCTTTGTATCACTGTCAATTTTGCAAAAAACTACATGTTGGAATAATTTTTTAAAGTAAAAAGTAACACAAACTTAAGCCATACATTGTAGGATTCAACAATGTTTTTTTTAAATTGAAGTATTTAATTTATAAAAATTGCATCTAAAAATACTTAATTACCAAAGAAAATATATTTGAATTATTTTACTGATGTATAAATTTCTTTGTTTTCTATTTATATTGTTAATAAACTATTCTTGGTTGTATTCACAATGGGATTTTTTTTTCAAATAACACTCAAAATAAAGCAATGAACAATCACTTGATACATACTATCTTGCTAAGTAAAAATACTGTTTTGAAAACAAGGATGAAAAAGTCTAGACAAGTATTTTATATATGAATACATTGTTTTACTAAAATCCGGGGTACCAGCATTGAAAACTGATCAATATATAACATAAAAGGGGTGCTATCTATGGCGTTTACTTTATATATTATAGCAAACGTAGGTTCGAGCCACTGTAAGCAGAGTTTTTGCGAGAACGGTGACTGGCGAATTTTCACTGCTCAGCTGAACACCCTCGCATAGAAAGCTCCGAAATGGAAGCTCTTTTGAACACTCCGTTACACTATATGACAAGCGCCTACGTCACACTGCAGGCTAGTTGAGAGAAATGAATCGAAGCCAACATTTTTGCACTTAAATTTGTTGAACACGAAAGCTTGAGTGGCCGCATTAATGATGCGCTAAGCAAAGTTTGACTTGTTGAATTTATGAATAGGAATAATATTATAGTGCAGTAAAAAAGAATGCAGTTTTATTTTTATAATAAAGACATTATTTTTTTACTTTCAAAATTAATGAAGTCTGCAATCTACAGGTATTTTTTTAATAGACACCCTTAGACTGATTGATGATTCGCACTCATATAACATATATTTAAAAAAATCATTCCCTATTTTGACATGATAGTGATAATATCACTTTAATAGTATCTTCTCATTTATTTCCAGAAAAGCATCACAAGAAAAAAATACTTCGTATTTCCGAATACGTTTTGTAAAGGTCAAAACCGATTTTGCTCAATTCGATTGAAAATGTTATATTTAAATAAACATATCAGATTCGCATACAAATGTTTCTCATCAACTCTTAAGTACTTTTTCAAATATCAAAAGATTTTTGTAACAATCGTTGACAATTTGAAGACGTGAAAAATTGACTAACTCATTATTAATTATTTAGTCAGTTTATGGGTTCAATTCGGAAAAGTTGGATCTTCAAAGTTTAAACGACTCTACATTTCTGATACTTATTATTAATAGTATAAAGAAAGCAAGATATTTATACATCTATAATACTATTTTTAGCCGGATGACATTATCAGAATAAATCCAATTCAAAATAATACAATTACCCTTTGTGACTGAAACAATAGCTTAGCTATATATACGTCTCTTTGAATTGTGAATCAAGACCGAGTTACTTTCTTTATTTGAAAGCTATTTTCATGTGAATAATGATCGGAATGGCTTTGTACAAAAATGAATTTGTATAATTGCGTAATGTCTGAAACTATTATTCACTTTAATTATATAATGATGTATATTTCAGTAGCGCAAAAACACAAGCAAATTATGCTGATAACGAGGTTCGTGATAAGAATTGATTTTCTGATTTGGAAGGAAAAATCACATCGGACGAATTAGGAAATACTTCGATAAACCACTCAGAAATATTTTCGAAAAATGTCACCCTTTTTTTTAAGTTTTGCAATTTTATGTCAGTATATAAGGTGGATTCGCCCGGCCCGTGGCACAGTGGTCAATGTCGTTGGCTACCGTGTCGGACCGCCCCGGATCAATTCCCGGTACGAGTAGATTTTTTCAGTCGATAATCGATTCTGTTTGTGTTGTTAAAAATCCCTTCTCACCTTTCCGATCCCAAACAGCAACGCATAGTGACAACGATTAGCTAACCACTAGTCCTGTCCTAGTCCTCGTATCGTTTCCATGCCTACTCTCTTCGAAAAAAATAGATTGAGCAACTGAGTAACAAGCAGCTGTAGTATAAAAACATGTTGAGATAAACTCCGTGAGGGGTCCATATGCTCCAAGTTGGGAGCGAACATGGTAAAATATAAATATAAGAAGGATCAAGTGATATATTAATCGAAATACAGAAATGGAAATTATACACAGCACAGAATGAGAAATCGTATTGATATCAAAAAACATAATTTGTTTATTTCATGCATAAAGCACCATTATTATATATATAAAATGTACTTACAAAAAGTTACCGCCTAATCCATCAAAAATAAAAATCGTTTTATCTTCAATCTTTGTTTGCTTTAAATGTAATGCATATGAACTGCCAAAGGAGCAACTCATGTGTTTTATGAGAAATGTTTCTTATTCAGTCGGTCAACTTCTTTTTTCGGTGAATGGCAGAACAGAAAAATGAGGCTAGGAAGGGAAAAGTACGTATGGGGAATGTAAAAGTCACAGAAGTTCGTGCGTTAGACTCGTTAGAGCTCACGTCCGTAAATCGATTTTGTCCGTATGGGATTCAAGCCTATGAAAACGTCAACCAAAGGAGATGATGTTGAACACTCGGCTTATATTCTGACAATTGAAAAATAATATATTTGGAGAAGTCATAGGAAAAGGAGCGAGAAAATTTCTCTCATGTGACTTCAATTGCGAAAATTGACATTCATGATTGAGAAGTGTTTTTTCTACACTTCTCAGAGGAATTCTTCTAAAAATAATTATTAACTGACCTTTTTTAATTCGAAGATTTAGAAGAGTGACGAAAATAAAAATATGTCGTATTCAAATGTTCATCAAAAATATGACAGGTTGCTCGCCACTGTTTAATTAATTTCCAATTGGTTTAACCCTTCCCAATTGATTGCATCTGATTATTTAATTTTTCTTTATGTTAACGTCATTAATTATTTGTTTTTATAACTCCTTCCTTGTTTGGCATAAAAAGGAAAAATTACAAACTCCATTTAATTATTTATTACTTAAGCAAACTTAGCGATAGGAAGTCCAAAGATGCCTCTGAAACAAACAAAAGCGGATGTTGTCACTTTTGAGTTCGATTAGTAATAGTATGTTTAAAAAAACAGTTTTTTGAATAAAACTAACATAACTTGTTAAGAATGCAATGCAATCGTTTTTTAAAGAAATAAAACACGTTTTTTTTTTACAAATTTCAAATGTAATCTTAAAAAAATCAGGATCGAAATCGGTGTATCTTTATAAAATTATATGATGAATTAGTATACAAGATGTGTATGAGTTATTTAAAATAATGTCTGTACCACAAGAAGTAGCACTTAATACATACATTTGAATATATTTTTTTTAAAATTTTATAAAATATATATATTTGGCTTTACAGCTTACGCCAATGCGCCAAATATTCTTAATTGAGAAAGTCATACGAGATTAACTCGATGATAAGTAATAAATCAGTTGTGCACAAAATCAACGATAAATAACATACACCCAGCCCATGATCTCTTTTTTTTTCAATTTAAAAAATCTGACCTTGCCGGGAATTAAACCCGGGTCTCCAAATCGCTAGGACAAAGCTCTTGCCACTAGACCACAGGGACCGACATGATTTTTTTTGCACGCGAAATCATTAGAATTTAAAAACTGAGATTAAATATATTAAAAATATTATTTTTAATCACGCAATCACGGAAACAAATTCCAGACGATGAGCTTTCTGATTCCATTCTCATCCCTTTTGTGAAATAGGTCATTGAGACAAAGAAGAAAAGAAACAACAATAATACACCTTTTCTCATTATTATTCCGCTCCAGACGAAAGAGAAAGCATTCTCTCTGCGCGACCGACACCTCGCCCCGCCACCCCACCGCAGAGCTTTCACCCATCTGGAGCTTTTTGTTTACACATGCAACGGCTACATATAATAAATTCATAACAGAGATGACGGAATAGATGAATACTGAATCACGTTGAAATTTCAAAGGATCGCCTCACAGGGTTGCTTAGGCATTAAGGCAGTGTTATGCTATGAGACGTCTCCGTGAAACTGCGCCACATATTCATGTGGCACGGGTCGCTAACTGCAAATTAATTAATCTCGTTTGGCGCCATTGTGGATTTGACCGCCGACTGATGACCTCTGTCGTTTACTTACACCCTCACGGTGACAAAACTATAATTACTCTATTGGCAACACTTAATTTCAGCTGTTTATTTTAACTAACCCAATAATGATTGTCTGGTAAAATTATTACATAATTACATTGCATCGGGCAATTCCTTATGTTAAACGAAACGCATTAGAAATTAGCATCAGGCAATTTCTTAGTACATTTAGCTTCGCATGCATATACAGAGGCAAAGTGATCTTGTTTTTAAGATATTTCGAACAAATGAAAATACTTCTGAAACTTTTTGACTGCGCATATTATATTTTATTGAAATCGTTATCAATTTGTTTTATTAACAAAAGTTTTTATTTCACTATGTATATTACTAATTTTCACCAGTGATCTTCATTGAATAGCTTGCCGCTCTAGCAAACATAATATTTCCTTATCGTTTCGCATGGGATTGTCATGATCTATGAACAATATGTAGTGCTTTATACGGATTGACACTTCATATGTCTATTGAATAAAAAATACTTGTCATCTTAAAGTTACCTTAGGAATATATTTCAAAAGTGTTCTTTATCAACGCCATTCTCCAGAGTCAATTAAAATATATCTTTACTTACATGTTAAAGAATGCTCGTCAAACTTTTGTAATTTTCTTTTGACGCTTCTTACCTGCAATAAAAAAAATATCAATTAAATAAGACCCATTTTTTCGTTCAGTTAATGTTTAGTTTTTTTTAACAAAGCAGATTGTGGTTGTTCTGGTCAAATTTCAATGTAAAGATAGAAGAACTATAACTGAAAGTGAATTTAATCAAAAAACATCAAATAATGCGCTTATTCATATGTTATATAGAAATACTTCGAAATTTACGTTTCAACTGTGGTCAATCATAGAGTTAACTTCATATAAAATCTATTCGTACTTATTTTACATGGTTTTTTTGTATGTATTTATTTGATAACTTTAAGTCCTCCCATTTGTAACAATGTCTTATTTTAAAGTGGAGTATATCTCGACAGAAGCTATTCTAAAAGATCAACTTGAAATTAAATCGCTCAGCCTCTGTTTTGCAAAGAAATTAAAAATGTATTCCTTAGGCATCACATACAATCATGCATATGAACGTAACACCATACATATTTTATAAAATGCACGTCAACAACTGAGGCAGAAAATCTTCAACATTTTTTCTCAACACGCCCAATAATTACATAATAATGTAGGGATAGTTAAGTGAATATTATATATTTATATATTTGGGTGAACAAGTTGGTTGTCCCACCACCCATCCGTTATGTGTGTGCAGCCGTTTTTCACAGCCGCCTTCCATAACGCTATACGATCAAGAAAAGAAACGAATTTACTCCTCACTTACTTGGCCCGAGACAGAGCTGCACGGGACTGATCTTTTAGCCATGCACTAAGGTGCTTAAAGAGAAGAGAAATAGAAAGAGAATAAAAAAGAAAATGTGAATAAGTGAATATTAAGTGAAATTAAATCGAAGCGCAAGAGTTTCTGAGAACACATCAGTTAAATTATTGATTAATTAATAGACAATTTATATACTTAAGCTGCTATCTATAAAACTATACAATTCAGTTTTAACAAATTTTGCATATAAAACATGTGACAAGTATAAGGTCCTTCAATACTTGATTGGATTATAAATTATTTTTTTTCGATAGATGCCAAGGTCAAATTGTAATAAGCAGGTGAATCGCAGGATTTTGCACGTATAGTATGTGAACAACGCGCTGTTTATTACGTGAAATGTACGTTTGTATAGTCCCAAAAGTATATTTAAAAAATAATAAATTGCATTAAAAAATACCGCATAGTTTTGAAATCGCACCAATAGAAGATTGAGTGTTATTTGAAACCAAATGAAATCTAAATAATAAGCCAAATAATTTTTGTAACCAAAATAACATTTGAGTTATAACGGTTTATATAAATACAATAGCACCAATTTATATAAGCCCTGCTAACAATAAGCTCAATAAACTGATGACAACAGTCAACACAAGCCCTAGACGAAAGCTCAAAATTTCGTCTTCGCTCTATTGTCGTTTATTCTCTATGTCGGCCGTGTCATAAAATTGACACTAACTTGTGAATCAACCCCTGAAATTCTCGCAGTAAAGCTCAACACTAAACGACAGAAACGTAAATGCAAATCTACGGCATTAGTATTTATTTACTTTACAAGATAGCACTTAATAAGTAATTTACCCTATATCAAGAAACTGTTGGTTTATTATTAGTTGAGATAGTGATGTCAATTATAAGTCAACGCTAATTAAAACAATGTCAACCCAAATAAGGTTCATTATAATATTTATTTAATTGTATTGTGACAGTTTACACACGCTTCGCTGAATATTAGTATTTAATATTCCACTATCTTAAGACTTATTATCTGAATACTTAGTGACTATATTATCTACTTTGATATTCCGTATGTCAAGCATATTTAAGTGAGTGAAATGTGCCACAGTGTTCTTGAGTCATTTTACACATCAAAATACACTTTGTATTCAAAATTGCAAACTACAAGAGAAACTGAGGCATTATATTTTAAATGTTAAAAGGATAAATAACTTTACATACATTTATATCATCAAGACTTTGACAACAAGGGATCGTTAAAGTCAAACACAGAAAAGAAACAATTGTAAGTTATATTTTTATAAAATTTATTCAATGCAGCTTTTCAACATAACAGGGTCACCACTAGAGACTCCAATTCGAGTATCGAGTACTCGATACTCGAGTATACTCGTCCATTTTTCATGTACTCGATACTCGAGTATTTTGAAAAAAAACTCGAGTAATACTCGTTCGTCGCTTATGAACATCTCTTTCCAAATTTTATTTACTTATTTAAAAAAATATACACAAAATTTTACCATTGCATTGCCGAACCCGTGGTTTATAATGTGGTAATATTTTTTTAAACGCTCTTCCGTTTTGTTGGCTTTAACTTTATGATGACGAGATTTTATGTCAAGAATATTTTGGTACATCTGAACCTACTCGAGTATACTCGAGTACTCGAGTATTTTTACATTTTTATACTCGATACTCGAGTAGTTGAGATGACGAGTAATTGAAGTCCCTAGTCACCACGCTGGGACGATTTTTTTTCAGTCGCTTTCAATTGCAGGGTGCAGTTAGGAAATTGACCACGGTCATTTTGCTGCCTGAATAAATATATGTTAACGTTTGAAAAATTCAATACTTAAAACAAAAAATGTATCTCAGTTAGGCTGTAAGAAAGACTAAGAATTTCAGGAAAACTATTAAAGACATGTTATCTATCCTTGGTGGTCTTCAAATTGCAAAATATTAGGAAACAAAGCAGTCTGGTTTGTTTAATATAATCACAGAAATGCTAACAAATTAAAACCACCTCACTCATAATACAAAGTGTAAATGTTTATTTACGATTTTTATCACCAGTCATTTCAATCGGAAACAAAGCAAGCTCCGTAGAATGCAAGCGAAGAATAAACAACAGTTGTTTTAATAGAGCGAAACTGTTTGTATTAGAAATTATATTGAATACGAATGCAGCTTTTGCCAGAAATAAAGCGATCTTTATAGCGAATGAATATTTACTGTATTTTTAAAAATAAAAACTGTAAGTAAACGAGCAATTAGTTAGTGACTAAAGCTTTGTTTGTTTCTTTAACGTAATATTAGCTTTTGTTGCGAAAATCGACAAGTTTTCAAGGATTTAAAGCTCCAGTTGCTTCATAATTTCCTAACAAGGCTACGTGTGCTGTAGTTGCTTTATAATAAAGTTTTATTTGAATTCTAATGACTTTATTATAACAAAGCCTTGAACGTTATCGCTCGTCACCTAAATGCAAACTGAATAATTCAGTTCGCTAAGCAAAATGCATATTGAAAAATTATGCACATTTATAAATTAAAAGAATATACACAAAACCATAATAGCTATTTCCACCATCGTAAAAGTATTATATTATTACTAGTATTGCTACCCGGCGTCGCTCGGACTTAGCGACTAATAATTATTTAATGTTATATCATTAGACATAATTATATCACAAAATCTAACATCCAAAATAGAGTTAAAATAAAATCACAAACTTTATTTAATTTGATGACAGCCCCATTCTCGCCCATTAAAATGTCCAAATTCAAGGAAAAAATCTAATTTGCTGTCAAATAATACCTTCACGTAAATAATAAATATTATTATATTAATAAAAGCCGGGAAAAGTTCAGTTGAAGACTAATTTATTACATTTTGACTAAATGTCTTCGCCGATAAAAATTCAAACATATTTTCTTTCATATTCGATTTTATGGCAACTTAATGACCAACAATGCAAAAGGGAATTACAGACCCACATACATACATACGCCGTTTCGGTTTTATATATAAGATATAAACCTGCTCTTAAAATTCCATAACTACATACAATTAGTTTTTATTCTAATATATGTGAATAAAATAAACAATCATTGTTATTTTTTTGGATATCTATTTGACGGTGTTTCAAGCTCTAATGCGTGTTAGCACCAAAGTACTTCCCGTCTTCGTCATTTATAAATGTTTTTTTTTTATTTTATTTGTTTGCATTCTCTTCCCATCGCTGCTGACAGGAGGGCGCGATAGCTACAGTTGATAAAGTCAGCTTTCTTTTTCGTTTCTACCTATGGGGGGTCATCGAGAAGAATAGCTCTCGGTCTATATCGATTCTCTGATGCCTTCTCGACATAATTATGCAGGTAAGAGATTGTTGGATTACAGTGAAGGCCCTCTGAATTATGAAACTTTTAAGAGGATTCACGAACGAACTTGCGAATAGTGGGTACATTTAAATCTCTGTGTAACAGCGTTCCGCGCACAAACCATGTAGCATCACATACTTGCCGCAATGACTTATTCTGAACAATCTGGAGAGGCTTAAGATGCTTTTGGTGAGCAAATGCCCACACTGGTGTGGCATAGATGTAACACGAAAAGGGCACACAATAAAATTTTTACTAAATGAAAAAGCGTAAGTCCTTATTAGAGAATTAATTAAAAGGTATTTTACTAAAACTATTGGAATCAAAAGATGCTATAAAAGTCAATTAATTGTACTGTTAATTAACATGGTAAATGAATTTCAGTTGCATCAACTTTAGTGAGTGTATTTAATTAATATTAAATGATGACAGCGAGAGTGAGTAACCGTTCAAAATTGTATAATTTATTCAAATATATTACATATGATAGGTTTTGTTGGATTTCAGATTCTTGTTGCACAGAATTTTCCAACATAAATATACGCGTATTATTTATTCGAGTGTCAATTGTAAAGTAAGTATCTAATCCTAAATTGAGAAGGTTTTCCATGATGAGTAATTGTAAATCATTATCAAAAGTGACACTATATTGGAAGTGAGAGGAAGATAAATAAAAAATCAAAAGAAACGATTCTGCAACACGTACATTAATTGCAAAATCAGCAAGCACGTAGAGTTTGTTTATCTGATGAACTGCTAATTGCGAAGTGGTAGCCAATAATTTAGCTGGCGGTAATTTCATCAGAATCCAATTTGATTAAATTACCGGTAACGAACACAATTGATAATTTGGTTTAATGGCATAATGCAGATTAGTGGTGATAGTAAGTAACCTATTAGAATGTTATATTGCTAAGCTGATTGTTTATGTGGAAACAAATTCAGGAATCAAATTGATTGTTTGTCGTCATACAAGAGTGAAAGAGTAAACAAACGCAAAACAAAATTTATCAGAGAAATATATTCTTTTGCATTCGCATTAGAAATCTTTTATACTCTAGTTCTTTTTTATTATTTAGCTAACAGCTAATTATGAAAGCTTTAATCTTTCATCAATTAAACTATAACTACAGTTTAGTTCCGAGTAAACGTTTTTAAGGTCGAGATAAATGTAAATAGGAAGAATACAAGGCCCTTCATTTAATTGCATAAGCCCTTGTTTATATAAAACATTTTCGATACTATTATGTGGGTACTTTTATTTCTAGGTTTCGTCTTTTACGTCATTAATGCAAGGAATATATCTTAATCTGAAGATATTTCTCAAAAAGAATAAAAACGTACCGCTACTTGTTATAAAATATGTGGAATAAAAAAGTAGTATATTCAATTTTATATTAGAATAAAATTCCACAAATTTGCCACTCACCATCTTCTATGCATGCAATTGTATTTATATATTTTTTTGTATTTATCTTATGTATGCACGTTACAAAAATCACAGGTTATAAAAGCTTATAGCTTTTGAAATATGAAAAAAAAATGGCAAATAAGTCAACCTAGTAAGTTCCGACAGTATCTACAATAAAAAATAGACTTGTTTTACTCCTCGGAAGAAAATACAATTCTATTCAAGATTTCTCAAAATATTTAATTCAACATTCTAAGAATGGTGGAATTCTCATTTTCTCTTCGAGAATTCAATGGTCATGGATTGACATATCTCTTAATACAAATGAATGATAACATACATTTAAATGTATGAATAAATTGCTGGAAGTAAATAAGGTAAAGTTGAGTATAATTGTACTAAAGTGGAAATGCCAAGCAAACTAAATCAGGGTTTCAGTGTATATAAAATACATTAGATTGTAACTCACACCCGATTATATATTTCGTAAGTTAAGCTGATCTAAAAATAATTGCTCGAATTGCTTTTTCCCCGCTGACACAAAATTGTTTATGCCCTATTAGCGGATAAACAATTTATGAATTTATTGCTTATTGCGCTGAAAAAATAACGCCCCGTAAATAATTGCAGCAAATTCGCTGGCCTATTTCACTGCAAGCAGGGGCCGATAACTATTTCCAGTAACCCAAATCGATTACCGACCATTACCGGGCAGCGATATAGCGATATATAGCTGTAAATTATTTTTTAGTTTTATTTATAACTCGGAAGAGGGCTAGCCTCGCGTCTATTTATATGAAAAAATGATGGAACTGAAATACATAGGAGTTACAAATAGTAACTTATCTAGTCTTGTTATAGTAGATGAATATTATTAACATACAAATTCTTAATCGTGATCAGTTTTTTATTTCAATAATAATATTGTTCTATTGTGTAAATACCGATAAAATCTGTTAATACAATATGTATTTTTTTTAGTGGATCTATAACAGTGGTTCTCATGTAAAATTTGGCTGTGGCCGCATTAGGAACATCAGCGGTCTTACGAAAATGTCTGGTGGCCGCACGAAATTGCTTTTTTGTCAAAAATATCTAAACATGTATGTATTTGAGTTTTTGCAAACTGAAAATTCTTGTTGCACAATACAATGCATTCAAAATATTAAATTTCAGTGTCGTTGTTGACAAATTAACCTGTAAAAACACATTTTTTAAATATCAGTATAAACTATCGAGCTGTTCGTGGCTGCAGCAAAATCCTCTGGTGGCCGCACGTGAGAACCACTTATCTATAATATCATTCTCTCATCAATCGTTTTTCCACACCCATCGCTCTTTCGTTAGGCATTTTAGATAAATTAATCGAGGATTCGCCGAAAGTATCGGGTTAGTGGGCAAATACAAATTATACATAAATCATGTTTGATTTTCATTTTTTCTACTTTGTTGAGTAATTATTTTACATTTTAAATTTTGTGTCGAACTTGACTGTCACTTCGGTGGGCACTATACGTGTATTTAATGAAAACGTATCTTTGTAATAAAAAAACTGTGTGTATATTTATACCTTATGAAGAATTTCACTAGAAAAATTTAACAAAATATGCTTAAAGTCAGTCGTTCAATAATATCTCTTTTCAGTTTGAGCTAGTGTAAAACAATGGGTGAGTGATTTTCAGCTGATTAATCACTCATCTTTTCCAAAGTTATTAGGTACATACATTTGCATAGATTGTTTTAAGCGAATCACATGCTTTTTTCGGGTTTGGTACCTTTAAACACGC
Organism: Himalopsyche kuldschensis; assembly: GCA_028554975.1. Taxonomy (NCBI): domain Eukaryota; kingdom Metazoa; phylum Arthropoda; class Insecta; order Trichoptera; family Rhyacophilidae; genus Himalopsyche; species Himalopsyche kuldschensis. The sequence goes on along the minus strand of JAHFWI010000016.1, from coordinate 3,161,355 downwards.
AAACGAGTTGTGCGAAAGCACCCGGAGTAGAGAAGATGTAATATTGTATGCATCTTTACGATGGCTGAATGATATTCGGAATTTATTTTGAAAGGTCAAGGTCAAAAGATAGGGAAACATATTGAGGCTCGATCACACGGACATGGATTTAAATTTAAATTAACTGAAAGTAATTAATCTTTACAAAAAAATGCGATATATGGTTACATGATACTTCTTAAAGGTATTTGGCACGTGTCCTTATTTGTAAAAAAATACGTGGAATAAGCTAAGTTTTTTTTATTAAAATGAAATTCGTGAAAGTAGAAAATAGAAAAATAATTTAAAACGATGACTACTCGTCTAAAGGATCAACAGCACTTTAAGAGTTATTTACATTTTAATTTACTGTAAAAAATATATTAAAGTATGCTTTAAGCAAAGCACTTTCTGATATACTCTCATACTATGAACATATCGTTAAACTATCTTATTAAATGAGAAAAAGAACGTATTTCAATTTTACGATGGGCTTAGTGTAATATCTAAGCTTAAGAGCAGAGAGAATGCAACATGTGACTACAATCAGGCTAAAATATACTGATTCAATAGGAATATAGTATTCATGAACAGTTAATATTAAACAAAAAATACTGCTTTGCGATTTGAGCACTAGAAGCGCACATCGACAATCATGATGTTAAAATCAACAGATTCTTCTTGAGAATGTCAAAGTTTATATTTCTGATGATTGTGACTTGAAATGGTTATCCGCGTAAGTGTAAAACTAGCCTGCCGATAGTCACTGATACGAGCCTTAAAATATGTCTTATATATTGATTGAGACGTTAACGTATTTAGTGCAGAAGGGGCTGATCGTTTCATTTATGTGGAAATCAGTTTTCTTTATTCAGGTTCAAATATGCAAGGGATAATATTAGCCCCTAAGAGGTTAGGTGAGCCAAATGGCCTTTTTGGAAAAAAAAAATTCGATGATCAATAATATTCTTTGAGTTTTAAAGTATCCAACAAGTGGAGTAAGATTATTAAAAACACACTGAAATAGTGTTTTTTTCTTAAATAAAAGTATGCTCTTAGCTAAAACAAAAGTTTTATCATTTTGATTCTTAACTCACTTCACTTATCAAGGGCTTAAATGATATGTCAGCGGTGAACTATTCTCACCTTTTTTATGACACAATTTCAAACATTATTTCTCTGAAATATTTCTTTCTGTCCATTTTCATTTCCACGTAATTAATGCTAAAATTTTCCACAAAAAACGTAGAAACAACATGATAAGTTCCATAATATTTAGACATGGCTCATTTCACCTCTGAAGATCTCATATAAGAGATGATTTACTGAATGATTAAAGAAAGCGTGAGTATTATTACCAGTAGTTTTTTTGAATTTTTTTATCGCTATTTTGGGTATTTTTCCTTTGTTTTGTTTTAGTGTGACATTAGCTGACATGTCAAAAATACATGATTTGAATTAAAAATACAAAATAAATAAATACAAGGAAACTTTCATTATCCGCATTAAGACATTATACCATCTGGTCAGAATTAAAAAACAAATACGTTTTCATAATTAATACTTATCTTAAATTGACAGTAAAATCTGAAGTTTTTCACGTAGCCCCTGTGGTGAATGTCCTTAGAAAATGACAAGGCTCGTCATTAAGAGCCTAAATAAAACAAAAACTGTGTACAATGAAAAGGTCCACATTTTACGACCGGAAATATCTCTCTCATCTCGTAAGAGGGAAAGCTCGTTAATTGAAATTAAAAAAGAAAACCTTTTCTTCTCCAAGTTGGTACGTCATAATCATACGAATGTTAATTTCAACTCTTTGTTTTATTTCATAATCACGAAATAGTATATTTCGAGTTGCTTTCAAATTAAATTCTGATATGCTTTTTGAACGCATAACATTTTTTAAAAAGCTCTTCGGAGCGCATGGTCTTCTAATGGAGTTTATCTGAACAGAAGTTTTTTTAAGCTAATCGTTCTTTATCGAATGATAGTGTAATCGTACATTTCCCTTTAGTGGAAGACATGCTAGTTAGAATTAATAGTAGGGTTAGGTTGAAAAAACTAGAACGACTTATCAATGGTCATAGAATGATGTCTTAATTCTATGTGATGGGAGCTACTAGCCAGCTACTTATTTTGTCCTAGTCCGATCATTATACCGATATTAAACCGGTCCTGATCCAATAAATTGTATGTGGAAAAAGTACTAAAAATGTTTTATTATTTTTATTATAATGCCATTCCACCAAGTATTGACAGTCTTAAAAAAGATCGATCATTATATGTTTAAATACACCGAAAGAGAGAGGTTAGGAGACTGATCAACAAGAATTTATCGTAGAACAACTTCTTGTGAGATAAGCTACAGTAGAAATGATTAATTGAATCATTATTTCCAAATGAAAAAACTTCCTCTAAACGCACTGAAAAAGCGTGAGAAAAAATGCGCAATTGATGCAAACATTGAAGCGCAAAAATTGACTATTTTTACGTGACGTAATATGAAAACGAATGCAAATGACGGTTTTTACGATGCATTTTGGCACATTGCGTGCGAAAGACGCATTTCCTTGACAGCCGAGCCCTCAAAAGCTTCCCATGCGTCAAGCGTCAAATATTTTTGCGGAGAATCCAAAATTACATTTTTTAAAAAAAGAACGCGTATCTGACGTAAAAAAATTATAATTCAAAAAAAGAACTATTTTATAACCTGTGATACTGAATAGTTCAATTCGTTTAATTTTAAGGAATATCTTTTTTATAATAACAAACTTCATGACTCAGTATAAAATTTACGAGACAGAGAAACTTTAGAATAGGTGACTGCGGAAGAATAAATTTTCGTCCGAACAAACCAACGTATATAGTTTTTCATATGCGTCATTCGATAACACTATGTCAAACAATGCGTGAATATTATAATACTAAAAAGTTTGTAGTATCAAAAATGAAGTATATTTGATGACTAATTTATAACTGTATATGTTAAGACTTAAAAAAACACAAACTAAAGTGCTGACATCAGTGAATGTTAATTCAATTTTATAGTATAATATTCTATATCTATTAACATATACAAATATTTGCGGATTAGTATTCGTTTCAGTGACAGCGTTGTTGGTTTCAGTTTTTGAAATCCTCTTTAATCAATCCAATCACATTAAAAGTGTTGCAGAAACAGCGATAAGCTAACCACTGTCCTGTCCTAGTATTATATCTTCGAAAAAATTCGTCGGAAAACGACATTGGGAGTCCATATTTTTCACATTGAGAGTGGAAATGGATAAAATATGTATCTTTACATATACCTAACAGTAGATTTTACGGCATAATAAATTCACGGAAAAGCACGGAATATATTACAAAGATCAACAATCGTTTAGGTAAGATATTAGATATAAGTTAAGTAAATGACGATACGAGATTCTTAAACAAACATTATTATTTATTTTTTTAAGGACAAAGGTCTTATCTTTGCAAATAATTATAATGCGAGCTACAGTAAGAAAGTTACCAAAAACTAGCGCTTATAAAGTTCACTTGACATTATATTCTTCCCAAATAAGTATGCGATCTAGTATAACTTGACTGTAATAGTTGGCCTCGAAATTTAAGTTAAACACTGCTTAATAAATCATGTATGTTTCGGTCGACTTGAAAGCTTCTACTGCAGATTGGGTATCTCTAAAGAAAATGTTTGACTACGTTTATTCCTCTGTAAAGCTTTCGCAGGCTTCTTACGAACATAATTCTTTTATTGAAGGGAGGAAAGCCTACTACGTGACGCGGCACACAAAGCAGTGGACAGTAAGGCTCTAACGGGATTTGAATCTGGATAACGTTGCCTTTATTTTTATTGTATTTATGATCGAAAAGAAAAAAATACACACCGCCTACGCAGTTTTTTTTATTGAGAAACATTACTTCAGGGACCCTTAAATACAATTAAGCTTAAATCAAACGTAAATATTACCAATATTGAATAGAATCCTTGTAGAGAATTTTGTACATTGTTTTCACATAAAAGTTAAAATCATCATCGCTGATATGAAAATATCAGGAATGTTCTATTATAAACCTATTGAATGACGGTGGAAGAACTGAAATTTATAAAAGGTTGTTGGCAAACTAAAAAGCCTCATCACAGCTTAAGCTTGGATTGTTTTATGTAATTTCACTATTTTTCCAGAATATAGAAATAATAAGTATTTCGGTACTAGTTGAAATGGCAAATACAAGTACTGACTGCGGTATAATTTTACTAAATCAAAGCGGACTTAGTAAACTGCTGCGTGAATTTTCTATTCATGGCTATGATCACTTTATTTGGCTGACATTTGCGTTTCATTATTTTGTTTTTTTTGTTTTCGTTTTTATAGAATTGAAGCTTATTATGCGTTGTAATTGTATCACAAAACTTAAATAAACGTTTTTTTTTTAGTTATACTTGATTGGTTGAAAATGGTCACTTATGCGAAACCAAACATGGTTTGAAACAAAGGTATTGTTTTTGAAGGAATGTAGTTACAATCGCACGCTTTTTTTCGTTTGTAAGATCTATAAGGCAAATATTTAGTTGCGTTACTGGTTTGAGTCCAGAGACGATGAATTTTTATTTTTAAAGTAAAATTTATTTATAAGAATATTGGTATTACGGTTAAGTCTTTCAGTTCAGATTTTCAGCAAGTTTTTGTAAAACATCATAAGAAACTGAGGAAATTGGGCCCATCTAAGCTCTTAATATATTTCACCGACAAAAAATAAAATTATGAATTACAAAGTAAAATTTTCAAATGATTATTATAAGTATACCTTTTCATAAAAAAGCGCCTTATTTTTGTTTGCGTAGAACAAGCTTTGTCATAAAATAAGTACACTTTTATCATATTAAGATGTTTATTATTTTTTTACTTTACTTTGAAATGTTTTGTATCCACGTTAAGTGGAATTCTCGTTGCCTCTTTTTCCTGTATATCGCATGGCTTTATTGAATTATTTACGTTTCTAAAATGGCGTAGACGAATAACAAATAAAATGGCGACATTAAAATGTCGCGGCGCCGTCAAGATTAAAGTGGAACTTCTTGCAAACTACCAAAGGATCTACTCACACAGTGATAAAACATTTACCTTACAATATATTATATGTGTATATAACCTATTTGCGCAGTGTTGGTGTATTGATTAAGGTATGCTTTCACGATGATTTATTTTCAGTCGCAATATAGACATCGTTTTTTAATAAAATTGAATCAATAGTTTTTTTCGTCCTATTTCGAATTTACTAATTGTTCTTTAAAAATATTTTTGGCTGTTACAAATGCTAAGTGGGTATATTACGCTTTATATTTCGGCTTCTGTTGTTTTGACATAAGAGCCACGCCCTTAAGATCAGGTTCAAGGTCAATATTTCATTTAGATTTTTTTGATCTTGCATCTTGGGTATTTATTTTTTGATGTCTTTCTCGAGTTCATCTCATGTGACTTCAAAAATTCCCATAAACTTGATATTACTTGACTATCAAAAACTGCATAGTTTTTTTATAAGCTGTAATGCAATGTCTTTTGAAAATTGATTAATAAGTATCATGCTTTGAAAAGCTGAACATTTTTTTTCATTATTTTTGAACATATTTTTTGTCATATTATGAAACAAAGTTCATTTTAAATCAATTGAGTAGCGCCAGATTGACAACTAACATATTATTTTTTTATGAATTTCATACCAAACAGTGTTCGAAATAGCACCTGCTTTTATAAGCAATGACACCTGGTAGCTAGAAATAATATATTAAATGAAAAACATCTATTTTTTATTCAATGAATAATACATGGGCTTAATAAAATTGGAAAACATTTAAATACAGTCAGAGTCTCGTTTGAACAATAGTTCTGACGATGGCGTAAGTCGAAATAGCTATGAAAAATTAAAATACATTGTTATTTTTTCACCGTATTATAAAAAATGGAAGTCATCTAAATTTATGCTTACATACTATATCAGATGTTTGATTGAAATAATTGAATTTAAAAAAACAGCAATACATATTATAAAATATATGCCAGTGCACATGTTTTTAACGTGCCATTATCGATGTAATTAATACCAGTTTTTTCACAGAATTTTCCATATGACTGTGATCAACATTTTTAATGTAATTTAAAGAAAGCTTATTTTAAAAAAGATATTAACTCAGTAGTCGATTATGATGAGTCAATTTATGATTGATTGAAATGAAACATATATCATTTTTTGTTTAAAAATCTACAAAATTTCGAGTGAAGAATATCTTTTCTTTCAAATTATATTGAAACTAGTGTAGCGGCATATTGTTCAAAGTAGAAATATTGTCGACTAGGTGTCGCTTTAGGGTACGATTTTACGTGAAATATGTCATAATACGTGGTGCAGATACAGCGATATAAGATGGTCGTGAAAGTGAACCTTTATCCTCAGAATGGAAGCCGTGTTTCAGAAAAGAAGTCTACATATTTGTATGCAGGACCATCATTAGGGCGGGGCGTGGGACAAAGCATGTCAAATTATCATTACCTTACGAAAAACAGTACAGTATGTTTTTTCATTAGTTGTAATTTAGGTAAAAAAATACATTTCCGATACAATAATGATTGCAGAAAGTTTAACGTTGATAATAGTTGTATTTAAAAATAAATCATTTGCACACTTGTTAAGGGGTGTGTATGATGTATTTACTCTTTGAAGTCATCGCGAGTGAACTTAAAACTATTTACTATGATGTTGATTTCATGTGGTTTGGTAGTGATTTGCTGCGATACTAAAGTGATGATTAATGTTAAATTAAAGCTAAAGAAAAATAGTAAAACTCCTACGATTATGTTTTTAAATCTTAAGTAAATATTATAATCAATACTGTTGGAGAAACAATAATTTGATATTAAAGAAAATAAGTGGAAATCCTAAGCTTTATTTGAAATTTTTAAGTTACTGAACAGCGTTAGATGGCGTAAGGTCGGTTAAGTCGTCACGGCTTGAAGTGTCCTTGAATACAAATTTATTATATTTTATAGATTGGAATTATTATTGTTTTTTGTAATTGTTTATTTGTCTGCGATGCTAACAAAACTCTATGCACAGAAAACAACTTTGAGCAGACAGACAGATGTACTATCTGCTTCTCTTAACTTTTGCCATATATGAAAAAAAGAAATATTATAATCTTAAATCAAATCTTTGAGATGCACAGTAGGAACAGAAATTGCAAAAAAAATATACTAGAACAAGTTATTATGGCATATAACATAGTTTTTTGAAACTAAATTTTTAATACGCATGCGTTTTAAAGCTTATTTCAAAGAAGAAAAAATCTTAACCTCTAAAAGCCCTACGGTCCTGTATGGGACTAGTGATTATGGTGCAATCCGCTATCGGATTACATCTTTTTTATGATGATACTAATAAATTCCAATTTAATGAGTACTATAATTTAATTTTGATGCAATCGTGGAAAAATAGCACCATATTTTTTGAATGATTTTCCAACATTAATGAATAATTAAATCACGTTTTAACAATGACTGACAATATTAAATACAGACTTCAGCATCGAAAATGGAAAGTTTTTTGAAATAATGAATATATAACTGTCAGTGAAGCTGTTTCATGCAATATTAATAAATATCAAAACAATAAAAGCAAAACAAGATGTTTATAAATTATTTAATAGATAAAATTGCTTTCAAACTATCGCCTGGTTCATAAAACGTTTCTACTAGATGTTATATTAGGGAAAATTTGATCTTTAACGTGCGATACCGCAGACGGAAAGTTTTGTATGAAGTTGTATTATAATCCAACTGAAAAGTTTGTCAGAATATTAACACCCTTTCGTGAGAAGAAAGCTTCACCTAAATTAAGATCAATATTTGACATGGACGCATAAAAGTAAAAGTTTATTAAAACAAAATTATCCATAAAAGAAAAATTTCCGGTCCGAGAAATAAACACTATCAGGTTTCGGATAATGGAGTAAGTCTCTGGTTACCGATCAAATTCATTTACATTTACAAGAGAAGGATTTTTATTTATGTAAGTGGGCCCATATTCAAGTTTCACTAATGTATTATACCAAGCTTGCGAGACATAATCGAATATAAAAGTTTCTTCTTTCGCAATTCCACTGACCTCTTTGATTTCCGCAATAATAGTATTACAGAAAAAATAACTTATCTTTATATTGGTGGGGTAAATCTTACATTCAATAAACTTTAGCTGAGACCATATTCAGAAATATTTTGTTACGACGGCAATATTATTTTTTGCTCACTCCGTGCAATTTTATATTGAAAATATTTAACAGATACATACTTACAAATAATGAGTGTTTTTTTATCGAACACTTAATTTGAAAATTCAACTATACATAGAATTAATGGAGGAAACGTTTATGACTAATTATTATCCTTTTGAAAATTTAGCGTTATATTCTAGATAGCACTCTTTAAATAATTTAAAACATATTAATGTATTCCATTCTACAAGGATTAATAGTTTATATATCGTTTTCATCCAACCGGAATAAATATACTAAATAACCTTTTGATGTATTTTTAACACAATTAACTTGTCTGAAAACTGTTAAAAAACAAGCGATTAATATATTAAATTACATATGTGAAAAAAATGTGAGCGAATTTTTCAATTACTTACAAATGCTAATAAATATTTTTTTTATTTGTGGTATTGTATTTATATAAAAAATCATACAGAATCACTATAAACGTGTAAACAGTCAATCTTGGTGAAAAGGTATAATTAAATATTTTGCACTTCTTCTACGAATATTATGTAAAGAACCGTACGATGTGGAAATAGTACAAACAATCTGTGTTTCGTTTATTTGAAGTAATGTGTGACGACGATATAAGTATATTTTTATTATTTCAATCAAAAAAACATAATGAGAGTAATATCATTGTTTAACAGCTATTACATAATGACTGATTATGTCTGAAATTACTAAATTAAAACGTACTTACGAAAAAGATGTTTTATACAGTTAAGTAGGCAGCTATCAGTATTTTTTTAGCCTTATTGTAACAATATTAAATGCATGTGTGTTTAGAGCTGAAGTTACGTGACTGGAATCAATATACATCTATTTAATAAATGGAGTACGTCGTTAGCCAACTATAAAGTCATCAATTCATTCTTGAAACTCGATGTGTGCAAATGCATTTTTTATTATGCAACATCAATATTGTCCGCTGAAGCGCATGTGTTTTCATTTACGAAATGAGGAAAATAATATTCTTACATCGGCTTTATGCTTCGAGTACAAGCGGGTTGATGTTTCATTTGTTCTTCTTTTCTAATTCAATTTAACCATTGAAGGAGTATGGACTTAAGTTTGGTTCAAACAGTAGAATAAATTTAATTCAATATAACTTCAATTATTCCACGTATTGTGACATATGTTTCGTTACATCTCTTTCAGAGACATCTTCGAACTTACTATAGCAAAGTGTAATTAGTAATAAAGCAAGATTATGTTGAATTACATCAGTAGAGATTTACTCACTCCTTTAAAAGTTCACTGGCGGATCCAGGAATTGTCCCAGGGGGTGGCCATTTTGAAAAAATATATACACCCAGTCCCCTTTTTTACGTGATTTTTTGAACGGCACCGCTACTTTTTTTACACGATTTTTTTTACGGAATGATGACCCTGCGCTTAAAGAAGTGATGGTGCCGAGCAAAATCATGTGTATAATTGATGACTCTGACTATTATCATCGGTTCTTCTATTTCAATTCAAAAATGCAAACATTAAAAAACATAATATTAAAAAAATATTGTTTTATACCAGAGAAAAATCGCAAACATTATAAAAACATTAAGTCGAATTTTCGTTTTTTTGACGTTGCAAATAGGCCCAAAAATATTCAGGTTAAATATTCATTTCCCAGAGGATATGTTACAAAGCTAGACCATATAGTCTTTTTGACAACAAACGATTCCTTAGCCAAGTTTTCATGTGTCGTAATGTGGAAAACCTCCTTTCAGCGAATGCAACGCTGATTGTCAAACAGTAAAATTCGTAACAAAACCTCACAATTACGACATAATTATTAACTTATCACATTCCGTATCTATACAGTTGTGGCAAAATAAATCCGCGCACTCTTCATAATTTTATTCCTTTGCGAATATTTCCTCGAAATCTTAACCGATTTCCATTTTTTTTCATTCAATTGTAAAAAAAACCTATAACCATATTTTAAAAACCAATCAAGATTTGAAAGCTTCAACAGTAATGAGCCAGACCTAGTCGCGTAAGCATCTGACGAAATTATGGATAGCTGCAAGAAAAATTAATTGCGATAAAAGCCCAAATTGAATCAGTTTTCTGGGAAAACTTACCAAGTAGAAAAAATTCGCTTATGATAGACTGTGTAGAAAGTATAGTGTGGATATTTTTAAAATATTTGGTGAAACTGGCGCTCTGGATGGGTATGTTTGAACCGGCAGAAAATGCTTAACAACCGACCGGGACGACCTTCATATAAGGAGTATGGTTTTTCGAAAACGCTTCAAAACTGCTACAGTTTTCCATGCTGAGGTTTAGTCGACTAGTGAAATCACATGATTGATGCGAAATGTCCGTAATAGCCGCAATAGAATCGTAGCACATGGATTTCCCGCTCGGCGCCAAAAAAAAACAGTTCCCAATGTAAAAATGTAAAAATGGAGGTAATAATGGACGAAGGTGCATAAAAATTGGACTTTGGACGATTGTATACACTGATGATTTCAAGTCTAATTCATAAGAACAAGATGCGGTAAGCAGCCAGGCCATCTTAAGGTTGGTGAAAGGTGTCAACCAATTGTTCTTCAAAATATGGCTATTAGTTTTCTTTACAATCGGTAGAAACAAAAATGGAAATCGGTAAAGATTTCGAGGAAATATTTGCAAATTAATTGAATTGTGAAAGGTGCGCGGATTTTTTTTGCCGTAATTGTAGTTGTTAAACTAAAAGGTCGTGAAAAAAAATGAAATACAACATATTTATTTAAATAAAAATCCTTTGAAAATTAATGTTATAAAATTTTTTATGGAATAAATTCTTCTCAGGGGGGGGCATGGCCCCCATGCCCCCCCCCGTGGATCCGCCTATGTAAAAGTTTTACGTGTATTCCTTAAAAATACGATAATCTAAGTACAAGATTTTAAAAAAAAATAGCTCTAATATTGAAATGCCTTCGTTTTAATTATAAAAAAATACCAACCATTTGATGTTATATTTTTGTTATGCATACTACCGTTGCAAGCAAGAAGGCAGTAAGTGACTGTGAAAAACTTTTGAGACAAATGATACCATGTGTTTTTTGAAGTTTTAGTATTTAGAGTTTATAAAAAGCGGTTGATGTGAAAATGAACTTATTTCATTGTAAACAGACAGTTAGTAGGTGCATTATCTGCCTCTTTGCTAAATACACTAGAGTTACTGCTTTTTTACTAAGAAATTCTTATACTTTAGCAGACGTCCATTTTTTTTAAAAAGATTTTTAGTTATTATACTATTACTAAAATTGAGCACCGTATATACATATCTCAATTAAGTACATAATTAGTTCATGAAAGTGTCCGTTAGGTGGTGCAGTGATGTCAAGCAGCAACGTCGATGGCTTTCGTGACAGACCGCCCAGGCTCGATTCCTTGTGCGAGCAGATTTTTCCAGTCGATCAACTGAGTAACGAGCGGATCTCGTAAAAAGAACGTGTTGAGATAAACTTCATGGATAGAATCCATATGCTCCAAGTTGGGAGCAAACATGATAAAAAAGTGTATGTTTGGCATTCAAGTCTGTGGATAACGCAAACGAAACATACGTAACCGCTAATTTGATTTTTATTTCACATTGGTTGATAGTTGATTTTGCTTTATCAAAGTAATATTTTTGGCCCAATATGGCTGAGAAAAATCATTGTTATTTTTGAAAATTTTCATAAATTCATTTTCAGAGAAGGGATTTTTACAAGAGAATTTTGTTTAGCATCCTTGAACAATTTACCCTGCCGTCATCAAATAAGGTCATAATAGTATATTACCCTGTAGGGTTAGAATATGCTAATATCATATTATCGGATGCTTCTATGCTATCATATCACCCACTAGTTTTGTTTACTGCCTAGCTTACCCTTGGCTACCGACTAGTAACGACTACTTTAGAATGCAAATTTCAATAAAATGATGACCAGGCAACTAGTTACGTTAATGTTCCGACTAAGAAGAGGATCCGTTGAGAAATAGCTCGTTACCATAATTATGCTGCCCAAAATTTTCAGTAAAAAAGATTAAATATGATTTTTTTTCAAGTAATTTTATTTTAATCATATACGCTTCCAGCTTGGAGTATATGGACTCCTCACGGATTTTTTTTTATCTCAGAATGTTTTTTTCTACGAGAACTGCTTGTAGTTCAGTAGCTCAACCTCTCTCTATCGAAGAGAGTAGGAATTGAAAGGATACAAGTACTAGAACAGGACTGGTGGTTAGCTAATATCACTGTCACTATGCGTCGCTCTTTGGGATCGGAAAGGTGAGAAAGGATTTTTAGCAACACAAACAGGATCGATTTATAGACTTAAATCTGCTTTTACCGGGAATTGAACCCGGGTGGTCCGACAAGGAAGCCAACGACGTTGATCACTGCGCCACGGACCGGGTTAATCCACCCTATATACTGACATAAAATTACAAAACTTTAAAAGAAAATACGAAAAGAACTAGTGGTTAACTTATCGCTATCGAGAGTGAGGGAAGGGATTATTAACAACACAATCACCCATTGCCTTTGAACAGAATCGATTTATCGACTGAAAACATCTACTCGTACCGGGAGTCAAGCCCGAGTGATCCGTCACGGATGTCAATGACGTTGACCACTGCACCACGGACCGGGCGAAGTAAAATGTAATGTGTAGTAACTGACGGCAATACGCCATGTATGTAACAAGTAATTGTTGACACTGTTGACAGTGTATAAAAAATAAAGAACTGATAAAAGCATAATTGATTTTTTAATGTAGTTTGCATACATTTAAAATTAAACCTATTCAGTTAATGCATTAATCAGCTTAACATTCAGAGCAACTGTCGTCCCATATAACCAACGAGAAGATTAAACTTTAAGAAATATTTTTATGAAAAGTTTATCCGCCATTCTCGGTGTACAGGGAAACACAAGATACTTAATATCACTTAAACGTAAGTGGCTGAGAAAGTCACATTTTCTTTTTTTTCCTTTATATTTTTCTTTTCTTTAAGCACCCTAACGCATGGTTTAAAAATAAGCCACGTGCAGCTCTGTATAATAAGATTTAAAAGAGGAGGAAATTAGACTATATTCTCGATTGCTTGGCGTTATGGAAGGCGGCATAACGGAAGGTCGGTGGGACAACCAACTTGTACACATATAGTCTTAGGATTTCAAAGTCTTAAGGTTTTATATTTAGAATAAATTGCCTTGGTTATAAAGTAGTCGGATCAAAATGAGGCCTTATATAAATAAAAACACATTAAAATTCTAACCAACCAAAGACTTTTCTGTAAATTCTTCAGTATTGATTAAAGCATATGCTTTGTAGAAATATTATCATCGGAAGCTTGATCAAGACGAAGCATGTGTGATATAAATTTTATAAGGCAGCAAAAATCTTTCGTAATATGAAGCATGACTACTCCATTACCACTGAGCACCAAGCACGATTTTTCAATTACTTTATCAAATATATTAATATATGTAACACAGTAACATTCGTAAAATATATGTCGATCAAATATTTATGTTTTCAGAATCAAAATACCAACAAAAATATTTTCCGTTTATCATAAAGTCTCGAAGCTATTTTTTGAAGGTAAATTCTAATGACCGTACGACCCGATATGACAGTTTGCAAAATGCCAACTGCCATTCTCAGCGAAATTATGAAAATCGTTTAAATAGCACAGAGCCGAAAGTTGCAAATTTAAATGTCTAATTTTCCGGTTCGGGATCCGAAATATGTTAAAATAACTTCAGTAGGAAAAATTGGATCCACAAAATAAGAATAAAAATTCGAAATTGGATTTATGCAAATGTGCCCCAGTTGAAAATAATTTCGGAGGGTCGCGTGGGAACGTAGAATTTAATTATTATCAGAATTAGGGGCAATCAAATATTTAAATGCTGTTAGGGACAAAGTGTGACATATATACGATTTCTGACCATGGATTAATTGTGTTTTATAGATTTTATTTTTTACATCGTTTACGCTTCCAGCGTGAATAGGGACGGCAATACCGGTACTACCGAAACAGGGATCCCGGTAATTATATTGGGTTACAATACGGAAAAGTAATTATAAAATTTTGAAATATCAGACTTTTCAACCAACATTGTTAGATTCGAGCATTGATAAACTAGCTTTTTCATGTGTATATTTCAATCAAAAAAATATTGTTTTTTTTTGCATTACGTAATAATTATTTTATTATGAAGATTTTTCAGTCAAAACAAACATCCATACTTAACAGAACTAATAAATAGACTTGAATCCGTCTGGTCCGTCATGGAAGTCAATGGTGTTGACCACAGCACCACTGACAAGGCCAATATTATTAGATTACAACAATGTTTGGTTCGCTATTCTGTAATCTTTTAGAATTTTAAGAATCATTTTCTTATGTGTGAGATTTACAAATGATATGTAGAATTATAGAAGTGACTTCGTTTATAAATAAGCAATAAGAATACAAAGAATGCTGATTTAAGCAGTCTATTTCTATTATTATATTGATATGACTATAAATAATTGCTTTGGCAACAGTTTGTTTGGACAATACCAGTTTTGAATACATATAAACAAATAACTACACATGCTCATTTAAAATTAAAAACAAGCAAAAAAATATTGACATTGAAATATCGTAGATCGGTCTTCGAAATATCGGAATCAAAAGATATTTCGAACAAAGATGAATCTCCGTTGTGATATCGAGAAAGAGAGTTAAAAGTATTTTTGATATAGATATGATTCATTAAAAGAGACTTTACTGGTAATATTACATCCATCGGTGGATTTTTTAGGACGTATATGTACGTATAAAAAAATGTTTATTTCAGAGCTTAACGCTGGCTTATTATAGTCGACTTCCGTGGTCTAGTGATATGAGTTAAAACTTTACGATACAATCAAGCAATATCGATATCAAAATGAGATTTATTCAGCTTACATTTGCCATTTCGAAAATGCTGTTTATAAAGCTATTTTTAATTCATTTCACCTCAGTACCAGGTGATTGAAAAACCTCAAAATATATGACGCTATAACAATTATTAGTTGTAATACCACATATTTCATTTTAAAATTGACTCATTTATTACGCCACGGAATAGTTTTTCATTATGATGTTTATCCTCAAATGGGGTAAGGTACAATATTTTGCCTAGTCAAGTGTTTTTGCCTAAAAAAAAGTTGGCGAAAATGTTTTTTTATACAGCATTCAATTATCGAACATTTAAAAAACGTTAAAAAATTTTGAACTTTACAAAAAGTTTCTTTGAATAATAGAAGAGTTGCGTACAAATGTTAAGAACAAATTTAAATCCACAAAAATGGCAACACAGAGACTTTAATTTATTATTTCCTATTTTTTTAAACAAGCAGGTGGAAAGGTTTTCGATTTCTTTTTGGGTATTTTGATAGTTAAGATTTTTCTCTCTGTTTAGGCTGGCCATTTTTTTTATTCTTGCTTTGAGATATCGCACAATGAAAATTCAGTTCCGTATCACGCCCCAGTAAACGTTAATTTTCAAGAAATTATTTTCACCCTAATTTGACTATCATCGATCATTTTCCGGGTAGCTTTTAATAGAATGGCTTTTCTTTCTTTGTAATAGATATACAAATATAGTCAGAAGTAGAAATAGCAAAATGATAAATTAAAATCAAATTAGCGCTAACAGAACATCAATCTAAGCGACTCACTTTTTTGTTTTTAGTTATCGCCTGTCAAAAATCTCAATTAGAATCAAAAAATACATTTAAATAGTATTCACTTAAAGTTTTCTCTATTGTCTTACTTTGCATCGTTTTCTTGATTACGGTTTGAATATTTCCTGTCAATATTATTTGAATCTGTATAGTAAAGGCGCAATTTTACAAATTTTACAAAACTCAATAAAATAACAAATTGTAAATCTTAGTGTAAAATTTTCTTCTTATTTTGAAACTAAAATAATGTCTTTTGGTCAATTTATTTTTACCATGCTCCCAACTTAGAGCGTATGGACACCTCACGGTGTTTATCTCAACATGATTTTATTCTACGAGAACTGCTTGTCAACCTCTCTTTTTTAAGAGACTTAAAATGGAAGGATACGAGGACTAGTGGTAAGCTAATCGCTCTCGCTAGGCGCCGCTTTTTGGGATAGAGTTGGGACCAGATTTTAAGCAACACAAACACCCATTGCCTTCGAACAAAATCGATTTATCGACTGAAGAAATCTGCTCGTACTGGGACTAGAGCCTAGGCGGTCCTTCACGGAAGCCAACGACGTTGACCACTGCCCCACGAACCGGACTCACCAGTCAACATTTACCGTCGATAAAATGCTTTTAACGTAACATACACTTTGACGCTTTAGTATAAAATCAAAACAAGATGATTAGTTAGCATAAAAATCGATTGAAATATAGTGACCCCTAATATTACAGGTTGTACAAGATATTGTTTGAATTCGCATTTATTTGGTAGAACTCCATGAAAGCACGTTAAAAAAAATAACGTGATGACGTAACCCGAAATAGCTATCGACACATCTTATATATAAAACCGAAACGACGTATGTATGTATGTGGGTCTGTAATTCCCTTTTGCATTGTTGTTGCAAGTTGCCATAAAAACGAATATGAAAGAAAATATGTTTGAATTTTTATCGGCGAAGACATTTAGTCAAAATGTAATAAATTAGTCTTCTACCAAATTTTTCCCGGCTTTTATTAATAAAATAATGTTTATTATTTACGTGAAGGTATTATTTGACATTTCTTTGACAGCAAATTAGATGTTTTCCTTGAATTTGGACATTTTAATGGGCGAGAATGGGGCTGTCATCAAATTAAATAAAGTTTGTGATTTTACTTTAACTCTATTTTGGATGTTAGATTTTGTGATATAATTATGTCGAAAGATATAACATTAAATAATTATTGGTCGCTTAGTCCGAGCGACGCCGGGTAGCAATACTAGTATTGCATAAAATAATTTCTGTAGAACTAATATACATTGTTATTCTATTCACCGTGTTGTAGGAGATCTTTCAATTCGATCGAGGAGGATATATAAGAAATACTAAATACACAAAACAGTTTGTATAGCATGATAAGATCACAAATTCTTCAAAACTTTATGACGTTTGTACTGGCGTTCATTACAAATGAAACCAGTTTTTTTCTCTCACGTACATTCTCATGTACACGGTGCTATGGAATTTATCGTTTACATGGAAAATATAAGGAACAGTTTTCAGCCGGAAGTAATATTCCTGTCGATATAAAATTTGATGAAAAAATCTTTGTATTACCTTATTATAAAAAGACAAATACTACATTGCGTTTTAATTGTAAAATTAAAAATCCTTCGATCATAAAACCATATTTATTCGTACCACCTGTATTAGATTTTATCAGGACATAGATATGTGTAGTATATTTAGATCAGGACCTGTTCGCCCATCGCAAGTAGAGACTCCAATTCGAGTATCGAGTATACTCGTCCATTTTTCAAGTACTCGATACTCGAGTAATTTGAAAAATACTCGAGTAATACTCGTTATATTTATAAATGAAGATTTAATTCCACATGTTATTTTGTTTTTTAAGCGCGGACAGAAAAACTAGATAGCACAATATAATTGATTGTTAAGTTTTAAGCCGAAGTCCACAGCAACAGAGAGAGTTTTATCTACTGCTGGAATAAAAAAACAAAACTTCGAACCAAATTAAAATTTGATATTAATTCTCTATTATTTTTGAATTATATGTTTTATAATTTTAAATAAATATAAGAATGAACTAATATAAGCTTATTTATTTGTTTATCATCTATTGATAGACACAAATTTTAACAAATAATATATAGTTTGGTGCATCTGAAACTACTCGAGTATACTCGAGTACTCGAGTATTTCAAAATTTTACTACTCGATACTCGAGTTGTTGAGATGTCAAGTAATTGGAGTCCCTAATCGCAAGCATTATCATCAATTTGTTGGTTACTAATGCTTGCGACGAGTGTAACCAATCCTGTTCCAAATAGATTTAATATGGAATAAGTAAAAAAAAATCTTTTTTTAATGCCATTCCAGCAAGTATTGACATTGAACACCGTTAAAGGGATAAAACACTTTTCAAAACTAAATGATATATTGATTTTGCAACATTGAAGAACTAACCGATTTATTGCCGGCATTCATGGCTCTATAGATTTTAACAAGCTGCATTTATCACATCATCTAAGAGTGGAATGATAAAACTATTATTAATTATGTAATAATTATTGACAACTATCATTATTCATTCAAAGTTCAAGTGGTAGATGGTTGTAATGAAATGATTTAACCATTGATAAAGTGAAAACGTTATTATGTTGTTTTATAAGCACTGAGGAATTTACTCAAATGGATGACGAATGTGTCAAAAAATATCAAATAAAACGTGACTATATATGCGCATAATTGTGCTCTGATTTTTATGTAACATCATTTTCACTTTATCAATGGTTAAATCATTAAAATTATAAAACATATAATTCAAAAATAATAGAGAATTAATATCAAATTTTAATTTGGTTCGAAGTTTTGTTTTTTTATTCCAGCAGTAGATAAAACTCTCTCTGTTGCTGTGGACTTCGGCTTAAAACTTAACAATCAATTATATTGTGCTATCTAGTTTTTCTGTCCGCGCTTAAAAAACAAAATAACATGTGGAATTAAATCTTCATTTATAAATATAACTATCATTATTCATTCAAAGTTCAAGTGGTAGATGGTTGTAATGAAATGATTTAACCATTGATAAAGTGAAAATGATGTTACATAAAAATCAGAGCACAATTATGCGCATATATAGTCACGTTTTATTTGATATTTTTTGCCACATTCGTCATCCATTTGAGTAAATTTCTCAGTGCTTATAAAACAACATAATAACGTTATGATGTTTTGTATGATTCTCACTTGACATTAATGAAAATTCACCATGACAGTGCTAATTCAATTAATAATATTCTTAAGTCAAATGGACGGTAGAAAACATTCGTGCCTACCTAAATTTATAAGTCTTTTTCGGTTAAAACGGAGTTTCTCTGAACAACCTTATACTCTTCTTTTACCCCCCTGCATTCCTAACAATGTTGGGACAACATAAATCAAGGAGTATAGAGCATTTCTCTTTCAGACACGTCTATATGTATATAGATCACGTGTCCTACAGAATGAAGTTGCAAATTGCGTTACGTTGTACGAAAAAAAGCTATTCCTTGTTCAATTTAAAACTTTGTACACATTTTTTTTTCAAATTTATTACGTTGTTTGCCGACTCTATTGTTTTATTTCATACTATTTTTTAGCGGTTCATATTTTTACATAGCGTATGAAAATTTTACCAGTGTTTACTATCTCACACAAGGTACGCCATACAAAGAAACGCCGTTTTTACATTTTTAAGTACCTTTTAAAAAATATAAAAAGACGGTTATTTATACTAACATTATTACTCTTACGAGAATATAAATTAAATTGACAGAAGTGTCGTGTGTGGAATCGATGTTACAACAATCCTTATTTTACATCTCAATGTCCTCATCGCATTTCTAATTTTTATTGAATAGATTTAACTACTTTTTTAAACAAGTAATTTTTGAACTAGTTTTATTTAATGTTGTTTACATTCATTTAAACGGAAGCAAGCTTGATTATATACATTATATCACATATAAATTTATTGGATGAAAATAGTGGGGGACAAAATTATGAGATAATTCGTATTGAAATTTATGTAACAAATATTAACTCGTATTTAATCCCACTGAAAATATTTTAATGTAAAAGGTATCATTCAAATGCTTTGATTTCTGAAGTACATTTGAAGATTTTGACGATGCTGAGGTATTCTGGTATTGATTGAGTACGGCCAGTAAGAGGACTCTTCAAGACAAATTAGGAGATCGAAACCACAAGGTAAAAAAAGTATGTTTATTTTGAAATAGTATTATTTTTCACAGATTTCATGCTATAGCTCAAATATAGGATTATAACTGATACATCAGAAAGTAGCCATATGCAATCAAAGTCGAAATACATTTTACAATTGTTGAAATGTAGATATATTACGAAAGGCACTATTATATAATGAAAGAATGTCACAATAAGTACATGTTCACTTTTAAGGTGTTCATTGTCAAAACTTGGTGGAATGACATAATAATATAAATAATAAACATTTTTAGTTCTTATTCCACATAAAAAATTTTAAGTACATGTATTCATAATTCCAGGTCTGTAGCCGGTTGCGGTGTCCAAGGGTTCGAGCCCTTTTATAAATTTATGTCATTGAAATTAGATATGGATTCATGATTTCATGCGGAGTTAACCAATAGCAATTAAATCACTAGGCCTAACATTTATATTCATCGAAAAAAGGATGTTATGCGATTGAGTAACAATCAGATAGCGTAAAAATAACTTTTGATATGGGTTCCACTAGATGTATAATGACATAATATATCTGTTAAGTATTTTTCTTCGTAAACTACGTTTAGTAAATATTGAGAAAGTTTCCGAGAAAATAATATGAATTCTTTTAGGATCAAGCTGGGCTCTTCCATTGGATTTTTATTTAAATTGTATTAAAGTGGGTCATGCCTTTTCTATTTTTGAATAGGCGCCATTGAATATCGGTAGGACAATAAAACACAATAAACGCTCAAACGATTGAGGGAAAATATCTTAAAAGATCAGCCACCGTGTCGTCAACTGTCTGAATAGTAGGTAATAAAGTTAGGACATTTTACCACAAAAAAAACAACAAAAAATCGATTATCCGTGATTGATAACTGCAATATTATACATGAAAATGATTACTGTGAGATCAGTCAGAGCAATTATTACCATATTTATAACATAATATACAAAAAGAATAAAAGATATTTCATTTTTCGGACAATGTTTAGAATTATATTGTCCAATGTAAACTATGTTTGAAATCAAGTCAGCTGATATTCAAATAAACACAGAAAATTAATACAGATGGCATACCATGTAAATTCAACAAAAGATATGTTTGAAGTGAAATTGAGAGTTCCATATCGACACTTTACTTTGAAAAGGTTCTAACTGTTCTTGACACTGTTTTGAGATATGATCGTTTGAAGTTTCGATTGATTAAAATTCCCTTCTAACAATGAGCAAGTTAAAAAATGTTTCAAATTACTTATTTTAGGCAAAATTTTTCACAAATCTTGCTGAAAGATAATGATCTTAAAGATCCAATGATGGAAATAATGAAACAGTCTTAGAATTCCTTAATTCAACCATAGATAATTCTGAAATTCACATATAATATAATATGATAGAATGCGGTAAATACAATTTTTTCTACCAAAAGGTCATTTTAGGTAAAAATGTCCATTAGAACATTTTCAAAATAATATAACGATATGTTTTCTACAAAATCCACTTTAGCACTGATACTTTTATACACATATGTTTGAACGTTAATAAATGTATTTTTTGTGAATACCCATTACAAACTTGCTCTCAAATAACGCTCAATAACAAATAATCGTATGCAATTGAATATGTGGAATTATAATCTTTACAGTCAGTATTGTAAAGAGTTTCCGGTATTATTTTGAGTACAGAAAGATTTAACCTCATGAAATAAATATTGAAGTTAATTAATCTACCGAAAGCCATTCACACGGTGGTCTTTGAGAAAAATCTTCGATTAACTCCAAGTAAACTTTTCAAAGCATTAAGAATATTGAGAAAACATCCTTACATAATTGAACAACTTTTTTGTAGATTCTTCGCACGTAGTATTCTAAAGAATTTTCCTGAATTGATTTTCAAGGAGAAAGCTTTAAGCTTCACGCAATTTCAATGAGAAAGCTAACTTAACATAGCCTGAGCCTTAATGTAATTAATTTGTCTTACACTAATCACTGAGTTAACACACCTTCTAGAGCAGTGGTTCTCACGGAAAATTGCACGGTAGCCGCATCGTAAACATAAGCGAGTCCTATGAAAATGTCTGGTGGCCGCCCCAGATTTTTGTTTTGAATCTGTTGTGTTTGAGGTGTGTCAAATGGACCTAAACATGTTTGTCAATTTACTATTGGTATTAATTTCATACGAAATATTTCATTTTCATATTTATTGACAAATGAAATTGTAAAAGGTTTTTTTTAAATATCAATCTTTTCTATGAAGCTGTTTGTGGCCGCACATGAAAACCACTGATCTAGAGAATTACAAAATTGACTTTTCATAGTTAATTGTTTGATGTAAGATTAAACTAAAACGGCTATTTATTCTTAAATTGACTAGTGAATGTGTACTTTGACGAGACTCCGCAACTTTAACTGTAACATATAAACACAATAAATTATTATCTGAAAAACTTACCGAGTAATAGTTTTCCAGACTTTTTCAACAATTGAACTTCAACAGTCTTTGGATCTGTTGACTTGTTTAGTTTTTCACAAGCTACGAGCTTAATAAGATTTTTATATAGATACTCGAAGAACTTCTAAAAGTGGCAACTGGCCAATTCAGTGCGCAGATGATAGCTAAACGCCCGTGCCAAAAAGAACACTCAGTACGAAATTGCTATTTTGTCACTTATATTGAAATAAAGTGTGAATATTTAATGAACGGTCCATCACATCTCGTAGCACGTGGTTGAACAAATACTTAACACCTATTACATACGCGGGGAAAACAAATCATTTTCATCAATTAATATTTAAAACAAAATGGAAAGTGTTTTTTATTTTATTAAATGAATGATTCATGTGCAAAATTTCACGAGGATGTGAATAAAATTGAAAGGGAAATTCTAAGAAAAATTACGCTACGTTAATGGATAGCCGTATTGAATTTATTTCGACTCGCAGACTGTGGTAGTGGAAAGTCATGTTGCAAAATGTAATAATATGCCAAACGCCGGGAATCTATTTCTAAAACTGTAATTTGTCACTGTACAATTTTCCTGCTATGCTTTTTATAATCGGATAATTCAGTCTAAGAATTATTATTTAACGAAATGTAAAGAAGTCAATACAAGTGTGAGTTAGAAATGATTTTCGGGAAATCACTGTGAAAGTTTAAGTAAATTCTACAAACTGTGGACAGTTGTTCTATTAAAAAAGGCACGATCGGTATATCTTCTAATATATAAAAATCAATGTCTGTTTGTTCGTATTTTATGCGTTGCCATATGTTCATCCGGTAAAACTTTGTGAAATTATAGCTTGCACTTGCGCGAAGATTAAAGACATAGTGAAATTAACTTACAGTAGGTCTTTTATATACAAATCAATGTTTTTTTCAAATTTTTGTTAATTTTGACAACTTATTGTTGCACTTGCGCAAAGGTTATAAGCATGGTACAATTGACTTTCAGTAGGTGGCGCGTGTGTAGTACTATAGAAAATCGGCAAAAGATAAACAGCAAACGTCAAACGGCAAATGTCATCGATACCGATCAATGTAAGTGAAATTAAATCGAAATTATTTATCTAAAATATTGTCCATCCGTAAGCACTTTTATAAATAAAACACCTTCTTTCTTTGAGTGGCATTGCAACGCTTGCTGGGTACCAGCTAGTTAACAATAAAAAAATCATATACATGCCACAAAGTTCGCAATAATCATTTCATTTTTATGACGTAAATGTTTTGTTTATTAACATACGATAATATATCGAAAAGTGACAGGTTTTAGTTCCGTCTTCCGTGGCGTAGTGGTACGTTCTACGACTCGAGATTAATAGTCCCAGTGTTTTGTCGTGTGCAAGTGTTAGATAGGAGTACACCTGAGTATTATTATATCGTAATTCCACCCAGTGAACTGAAAAAAAAAATGATTTTGGAATTGTGTCTATCTATATATTATTCTAAGCCAGCCGAAATTGAATAAATAAACATTTTGGAATAAATAAGACATATTTTAATTTGGTTCAGTCAAACGTCTTTTATATGGTCATAATTAAGAGTACCTTAATTTCAAAATAATATATAAAATTTGATTTTCAATTTAATCGTCATAAAATGGCGACTTAATCTCATCCGGCTTATTAGCAGTTTAATAACTTGTGATAATTTTTATTAGACAGTAAAATGACAGTTTAAAACTTTTAACGTTTATGTGAGATCACAAAATAAATTTGTAATTTTCGGCGGTTTTCTCGTAAAAATGTCATTCATTGTTATGCGAAAAGTTTTTTTAAGACCGACATCTTTTTTATTCTTCATAAAACGGATTCCTTAGAATTCTGATTTAATATTTAAGCTTTTTAAGATTTTCAAAACTCGATGGAACGGGTAACTTATTAAGACATAATAAATATCTCGAATTGATTGCATGAAAAAATATTGTACGAAAAATCTTGATTGATAAGTAAAATTCTTTTTCACTCTATAAAATTACTCAATCAAATTTGATTAGACTTATTTTCAGTGCGTAATCATGACAACTATGATATTAAATTGACAAAAAACTATAGCGATTCATACGTAAGTAAATCCCCTCATTGATATTTAATAAATGGATTGTGTTTCTATTTTCGGAATTTAAAACATAGCAAAAGAAAGCGTTAAAAAAGGGAAGTTAATAAGACCATAGAATACTCTATTATGTATGCAAGAAGGTTATATTTTATAAATAAAATAATCGGTGTTTAACGAAAACTATACTTATTTAAGTTTGTTTGTGTTATTGAAGAGTATGGTTTTCTCTACTAGATCTTTGAATTTTGAATTTGTTTATCTTATGTGCTCATAGTCTGAAAGTATGCACCTTCTTGCACTGTTGTAGAAAACTATTTTGAAATTATAGTTGTCTAGCATCTTCTGCGCTAATATTAAATGACTATTACTGTAGCAATTTTTCATAAAGAAATTAATGTTTGTAGAAGATAAAAAATAATGTTTTGAAGGATTAAACACTGTTCCATTTTTGATTCATATTATTTTTATACGAAAAAGACACATTATGAATCGCTTATATCATAAAATTCTATCTTTAAAGTTTTATGATAATACATACACTGTTTGATATATGATAATATAGTCACTATGTAAGAGCATACGACCTCCACAAAGTATATATATTATATAAACGGACTGAAACAGAAGGGTTTTATCAAATGTTTCACGCACAAGAAGAAGTTGCAAAATTAATTATAGTTGTAAACTTTTATTTCTGGGTTATTTTTTTTATAGCGGCCGGGAGATGAAAATGTTTTCCCGTCCAGACAACAAACTACGAGAGGCCTGTAACCGACTCCCTGCCGAGGCCGGCAATTTATCTTGATAATCTGTTCTATTGTCTATGACATGAAATAGTGTGGGGGGAGCTCGATTTAGCGTAGGCGAACTGCTGACCGGCGACACCGGGTATTCTTGTAAAACAGAATTGTCATGTCACATCTACAGTATTATGTGCGGATGACAGTTACGCAATTATTGTGTAATTATTTTAATTTTTTAAGAATTCATATTTTCCGTGGTGCACTGGTCAACGTCGTTGGCTTCCGTCGCGAGCTTTACGGGCTCGAGTCCCAGTATGAATAGCATTTTTCAGTCGTGTTGTGTTGTCTAAAAATGTTTTCCTACTCATCTGACCCTGCAAGCGGGCATAGCGAAAGCGACTCGCTAACCCCTATTCCTGTCCTGCCCTTTTCGTTTTAATACCTACTCTTATCGAACTGAAAATATGTTGAGCGAATGAGTAATAAGCAGTTCTATAATGTGTATCGATACCTCCAATAGGAGGCAATATGCTCGATATTGAGAGCGGACACGGGCTTAAAAGAACAATATATATGATAATCCATACTTCATCTATGCGTCAAGAGTTTTCCATCACAAGTGACAAGAGTTATCCATTTTAGAACCTATTTTTTTATTGTGGGCTTCTTTCAGTGAATGGATTTTAAAATTCCAATATCATATTTGAATCATTTCAAAAAAATTACAATTGAATTTTCAATGCCATCGGTTTAGTTTCCCAGTAGTTGCCACAATATCGTTTCGATACGAATTATTCTATCAATTTGGGTTGGATATAGATTGGAATATCGAAATAATTTTAATAATAAACACTAGTACCTAACCACTACGTAGTTGATTCCTGTATTTGGTTTTGAATGCAAAAATTGAGTTTGTTGTCAAATATCATACCAACTTTTACATAAATACTTAAATTAAAAATCAACAAATAATTGTTCTAGAATTTAAAAAATATGATTTAGTATATGCTCAACCATTATTGATATACACTGTTTTTCTTACCTACATATAAGAAGTATAATTTAAATGTACCTACAACAAATAATACAAATCTTATATATAAAACCGAAACGTGGATGTATGTCTGTAATTCCCTTTTGTATTGTTGTTGCAAGTTCAAACAAACGAATTGATTTCGCTCGCGAAAGTTTCGTCGGTAAATTTGTTTCGTTATCAATGTGTGTGTAGAGACTCCAATTACTCGAGTATCGAGTAGTACATATATAAAACCGAAACGGCGTATGTATGTCTGTGGGTATGTAATTCCCTTTTGTATTGTTGGTCATTAAGTTGCCATAAAAACGAAAATGAAAGAAAATATGTTTGATTTTTTTATCGGCGAAGACATTTAGTCAAAATGTAATAAATTAGTCTTCTACTGAACTTTTCCCGGCTTTTATTAATATAATAATGTTTTTATTTACGTGAAGGTATTATTTGACAGCAAATTAGATTTTTTCCTTGAATTTGGACATTTTAATGGGCGAGAATGGGGCCGTCAATATATGAAAGGGGCTGTGAAATGTCAATGCCAGTCTAAAATGTTCATTTTAATTCCATTTTAATTGACCTAGACTTTTGAATTTTTGAAAAAGTTGTTTCAACTTGGCCCGTCTGAATTTACGCGCCGAGCTGAACATAACCCCAAACTGGTCCGAGCGAAGCCGGGTTCGAATACTAGTATTTCTATAGAAACTAATAGAACGATATCTGTAATTTTGTCGAATAGTTTTCGAATATTGAAGTATTATATATTTACACGTATATGCTCTATAGTCAATGTAATAGATCCTTGATATTATCAATCAACATTTCTGGAGAGGCACGTGTGGAATTAATTGCCGGGACAAAAGGTGCTTTCATCGTGCATAGTGATATATGATAGTAACCCACGGATACGTATACTTAGAACTTTAGGGTCCAATTCCACAGAGAAGAAAATACTTTGTACTGTCAAAGTGATTTTTGACGTTGAAAACATAGTTCAAAGAAAAAATAGTCAATTGACAATGAAGCAAAGCATGATTTTTTTTCACGCCATAGTTAAAAGAGAGTTCGAGAGAAAGAAAAATTCTGCTTTTTACTCTTCGTATTTAAAAAAAAAACAATTGATTTAACTTCTATCATAAAAATAAGCGATTGATCTAATCATTATATGTACATTAAAACTTCTACACACCTAAAAATGCCAGTGCTTATTAAACTACTGATTGAATTGGAATTTACTTGGTTGAACTCTATTGTAGCACAGAAAAAATAGCAACGTATTTGAGCTATCCAAAATTATATAATATTTTTATAAAAAGCTAATAGTCCTGACGATGGCGTCAGTCGATATAGCTATCAATTATATATTTTGTGTAGAACTCAAATAAAGTGTTGTGCTGTCCCCGTGATAGTCAAACAAATTCTATCGTACTTTACGTTAAACTGCTTGATAGGAATCTCTTCTTTTGATCGCACTAAGTAATATTTCAATTCAATAGTTTCATTTTTTTCGATATTTTTATACTTTGATGGATCAGCGGTAGCTTTGTGTTTTGCCATCTTCAGGCTTATTATCGCATGCCAACTTTAGTAACGTAGTAAATAGTAATTACCAAAGTAACCTAGAGGTAGTATGTATGAAGATGATTCTTAAAGAGGCGAAACACGTGTTCGTATTCGTTACAAAAGATATTTTTAATTTTAAATAATAATTGTTTTTTTTCCGAAATACATTAATATACAGATAAAATGCATGCATTATACGAATTTTCAACTACTTCATTGTTTGTTTTTTATATCATGAGCAATCCTAACATACTGTTAACTATAAATCAGTTAGTTAATTGTTATTATCTATATTGCGTTAAATATACAACGACATTTTTTTCTGCCCAGAAAGACTCAGCTGAAAGAAAAACAAGCTTTCTTATTTGCTTTTGTAGGGCAAATACTCCCAGAGTAGTAAAATAATTACCTATCTCTCGAGACGGCAGCCTTCCAGCTAGCCGAGATAATCAAGTGTTATTGCGATCCCACCATGTAGGTAAGCTCAGCTTATCTTTTAGGTATAATATAGAGACATTGTTTGATATCGCGACAGTGTAAGAATCGCACATGACTTAATATTTTGTTTTTATATAACACTGGTTTCTGAATTCTTTATAATTGCATACATATCGCTTAAATTATTTCGTCGAAAAATTCGTGATAAAATTATTTAACGGTTTGAAAATAGAATTCAAATGTCATAATAAAATTATAATTTTATAAAACAGAGATTTATGTTCCAAATTTAAAACTCAGTTCTCAATTTCAGTGTTTCGCTATGCGTACAAACGACAATTCCAATTAATTTGAAAATAGAATTTAAATAAATTTAATTGTGAACTTTTAATGACAATATGTTCTATAATTGAAATTTCATTTGTATGTCTAATTTTTAATGCACTTTTTTTATTGGTTTGAAAAGTTATCATATGAATGTTATATAAGTATGAATCATTTATGTTCGAGATCTAAGATTTTATTCACAATCCGTATTTATGTTCAAAAATCACTTATGATATATTTAGGAATAGAATTTCAGCGCCATAATAAATAGAGGTCGTAAATGAGTTATTTTATTTGCTATTTCAAATCGGTTCGATTTATCGCCAAATATCGCAATATAAGAAAAACTACTTGCATTATGAGTTTGATTTCGGTTATTTGTATTTATGATTCGACATATTTTCCTATTTGGGACTTCTCAAAGTTTTACCAGTAAAGATGAATACCACACTCAAATGAACAGCATGTGTTTCTATCATTTGGAAAGGGTCGATAGAAAATTTTCAATGCTTAGACCTTAGACATTGGGTTTGGTCGCAACGATATCAACGGTTTTTCAACTAGCTTATATAAAAAAAACTAACCACGATTGTAAAGCAGATTCAACTATTGGTAGAATGCTTAGGACGGGTTTCGCTCATCTCGAGCATTTTAAACGATAAACGAAACCGGTCCTGACCTTCATAAAATTATTTATTTAAAATAATGCCTTTTCACTAAGAAATGGAAGTTAATATTTTAAAGTAAATTTTACTATACATCATCATATGCTTTGAAATACCCGTAGAAAGAAAAACGTATAAAGATTCTTAATAATTTCATAATCAAATAATATCACCTTTATAGCTGTTTTTAGTATCATTGTCTTTGTTTCAGTCAGCCGCTTATCGCAATAAGTACGTGCTGAATAAAATTGAACATATCTGTATTAGATTTATCGGTTTTAACATTTCTTCGTTTGTCGGCTTTTGCCAGATATATAGCATTTCAAAATATTATCTAAAATGACTTTAATAAACATATTTTTTTATATGGATTTTGTTAAAATTTAGACCAATAGATGACTCAGGTAGCCACAAAAATCAATCGAATTTCTTCTCATTTTGTTTTTACACAAATAATAATGTTTGTTTATATTTATTTGTCCTTTATATTTATAGAGGTCGTTTCGATGACTTAGAATTGTGTATTGTTCACTCGTAAACGTGATATGAAATTGTCAAATATGTATTTTACATAATATGTATGTATATCCTAACTGTATTATTCAGATGTGGCCGGTAGTACGAAAACTGTCAGAAAGATGTCACCGCATTTCCTTCGCGCGCGATAGAATTCTGCGAATCTCTTGATTTTGTTCTAAAATCAAAATGTCTAAATAAGCGACTCGCATCACGCGGTATCTGACATCCGTTTGATTACCTTCCTGACAATATTCATAATGGCGCGAAAAGTTATGGCTCCCTTTCAGCCATAACTCACAATCATGGACTGATATTATCCCGAGCTGTTAGTATTACACGATGGCGGTCGGCGGAGCTCGCTGAAAATTTTCACCCGTCCCAAAACCAATTTTAAATTCAGAACGTTTTTCTTTGTGCGCTCGGTTCGTAATTACATTTTAGAACGTGAAGTAATTGTCATACACCCACACTATAATAGTGCTCATTTATGTGTACATATTTATTTATATAGTCAGGTTTCTTTTATACTGCCATTACTGTGGTAAAAAACGTTACATCGCAAATACCAGTAATGAATAAAACCATGCTAAAAAATTGCACCTCAATCCTATGAAATTGAAAATTAAAATTATTCAGCTATTTTTTTATAATAAAAATAATAACACATTTTTTAGTACTTTTTCCACATCTGATTTATTTCATCAGGACCGGTTTCGCTCATGGCGTGCATTATCAACTGATAAGTAATACAATAAGACAGTGGTATTTATGCAAAAGTTAAGGATGAAAACAAGGTATGACAAACAATTGGTAATGCAACTAAGCAAATAAATTAAAGTAAATTACAAGACAAATAGACTAAAAATAAAATGTTCAAGACCTCTTAGCAATGCAAAACTAACACATCAAATTTTTTTATATTAAATTATTTTTTATTTTTTATATTAAATTTATAATTTCATTTCACAAAATATATTTATTTATATCAATTTATTTCTAAATATATCAATATCCGCTCTCAGCATATTTTTTTTTCTGCGAAAACTGCTTGTTCTTCAGTTGTTCAACCTATCATTAATTTGATGAGAGTAATGATAGAAAAGATGGGAATAGGACAGGGCTAGTAGTGGTTAGCTAGTCGGTCTAGTTACGCCCTGCTAATAGGATCGGATTGGCTGTAAAGGAATTTTCAGACAATGTACCCACCCATGCTTTCGAACAGAATCGATAAATCGTACTGGGACACAAACCTGTGAGGTCGTTTACGGAAGCCAACGTCATTGATCAATGCAACATGGTACCATACAATTTACATATGATTTGGTTCGATCAAAACATATAAATATTTTAGGGTAACGAAGCAGTAGTATAAAAAATGATACCTGCTGATATCTATTCCTATAAAAGAAAAATATGTTATAATTGAAATAAAATACCGAAAATGTATGCTTTCTACTCTAAATATATGCCTTTAAATCCATTGTAGGCTGTAGAGCAGTGGTTTTCATGTGCGGCCACCAGAAGCTTCATAGTAAATATTGATAAGTGGTTTTACAAGATAATTTGTCAACAAATACTCTGAAAATGAAGCATTTTGAATGTAATTAATACCAATAGTAAATCGTCAAACATGTTTAGGCCCATTTGACAAAACTCAAGCATAACAGATTTGGACAAAAATTTGTTGCTGCCACCAGACATTTTCACGTGAGAACCACTGCTGTAGAGACTCCAATTACTCGACATCTCAACTACTTGAGTATCGAGTAATAAAATTTAAAAATACTTTCAAATAAATAGTATCGAGTGTTCGATGCTCGAATTGGAGTCCCAATCAGTGGCGGCTGGTGACAGAGTATTAGGGAGAACAAAAAAATTCAACTATTTTTGCAAGAGTTCTTTCCTATTCATTAGATTTTAAAACACTTCTATAACATGGACTTTCAATTCAGATGTTCGCAATTTGACTGTCCGTAGTACGGAAAAATAGTTGAATCTTTTTTTGTACTCCCTAATAATCTGTCGCTAGCCGCCACTGGTCCCAAGTAGGCTGAGATATACCAAAATAAGTCCACAATCACCATGTTAACTGGCCATTTGAAATAGTCTCATACATATTTCCATACAAATAAAACCTTACAATAGCTAAATATAGAAGAAACGACGTTAGCTATACTAAACAATTAATAAAACAAAGGTTATTAAAAGGATTACGTAATAAACTATATTGCAACAAAATTTATTTTTTCCATGAATTCCATTCAATCAATATCATATTTTCATTTATTTAAAGGTGAACATTTATTGATGTGGTCGTGGGTTGTCAAGTTGAAAATAATCGATTTACGTATAGAAAATAGGACAATATTAATGATGTGAAAATATTTCAATAGGCTTTCATATTTAGAATTAAAGCATGTGTGTGGTTATGTTATACAGTTATTTAAGTGCAAAACCCGTAATGCTTTTTAGACATAAGCTATTTCGGTGCCAAGCTATCATCATAACTATCAGGAGTGAGATAGAAAAGGTAATTACGATAAGAATTTAAATGCCATATTGCACAAATGCTAATCGATCAAAAATCCATAAATCGATTAAGAGAAAACAAAAAATTAATGCTCAATTTTAAGGGCTTCACTTTCAATACTCAGTGGGATGGCATTATAGTAAAAATAATAACACATTTTTAGTAATTATTAGAAATGGGATTTATTGAGATCAAGACCAGTTTCGCTCATCGCAAGCATTATTAACTGATGTACGCGTTGAGCGAAACCGGTCCTGATCTAAATTTGGAACTATTACTAATAATGTGTTTTATTTTAATTTTAAATAAATTATCATTCGATTCGAAGAAAAAGACACTGCACCGTAATCAAAATGATGTATGTCTAAAAGCATAAAAGTATGTCGCTAATTAATCTATTGTGTATGGCCGTGTCCCGGTCCTATTGTTTGTTTTATTTGTCTGAACTTGAGCAAAAATATCGATAAATATCCAGTATTTGAAATATCAGTATCTTCACTCATAGAACACGCATAGAATAGTAAACTAGCTTGTTTTACGACATCATATAAAACAAATAAACTCTTTTATTTACTGTTCTATTCAGAGCCTTAGAAGCTAAGCATCCTACATCATTGTAAGTGCACGAAAAGGGTACACATATACCATTTCCAAAGATATCACTTCAAGACAGAACAAATACATCGTATGAACACGACGGATTTCTTTCCCACTATCATTTTATGGCTTAAAATATATCCAAGGATTGCCATGTATTTTTAAGAAAATTCTGTTTGCTTATAAGACATCTGTTTAGGAAGAAATTATTATGAATGACGTAACAGAAAGTTAAAACTTTCATTATTTATTCCAAATTTAAATATTCTAGCATTAGTATTCATGCATAAAAATTGATATTCTTTATCATATTCCACAGCCTCCATAGTAATATTTGTAATAGGATTCTTTCCAATATATTTTCACACTCTTTTACTTTGTGTTTTCCGAAACATACAATGTTAAATGTGTTTAAAAACGTTAGAAACCTTTTAAGATTATTTATAAATACTTTCAAATTTATAATAACTACTAGCTGTACCCTGCGCGCGTTGCTACGCCAGCAATTGTAGGAGGGATTGAGGGTGGGGGAGGTGTACGCCAGAAAGTTTCGCGGAAGTGTACTCGAGAAATTTGTAAAAATCGATATCAATTTTGGGGTGGGGGTTGTTTGGTGGGGTTTGGGGGGGCGTATGGAGGGGGTATGCTAGAAACCTTCGAAGGAGGCATAAAGTTAAAAAAAAAAAAAAATGGGGGGTGGAGGTTGGGGGGTGGTTGGGGGGGAAAGGTTGGTTGGCCAAAAACCATCGCGGGGTGCACTCAATAAATTTGTAAAGTTTCACATCGATCGGTCGAGCGGTTTAGTAGTCCATAGCGGACATACATACAGACATTCATTTTTATATATATAGACAGAAGATAATGTAGAGATAAAGGTGGTGTTTAATAAACATTGGAAAACCTTCGAAAAGATGAAAGGATGCAGTGCATTTTTGAAATGCCTAACCTAACCTTAACAAAACTAATTATATTTTTACTAAATATTATAATGATTAATTAAAAAATAAACGATTGAGATGTACATAAACTATAATGTGTAAAACTAAATAAAGAATTTTACATTTTGGAAGGCAATACTGTCTTCAAAAATGTTTGTTTTTCATGTTCGAATTGGAAAAATAAAAGCAGCTTTATATACGGACTTATCTCTGTTATCCTCCAACCACTCCAGTTTCGTTTCATTCAATTTCTAGCACTACCTGCGTCTATTTGGTTCCCTTAAAAAACTTTTTCTGTCACTCTTTACGTTGACTTTTATTAACTGAAAAGTATGTTTGCAAAGTGAGACTGTTTTCATCGTCCGGTTAGCAAAAGACATAGCTCTGAATTTACGGCCCTAGTTATTTACGGGAAAACACTGTAATTGTGAATTATTCACGCTGAAATATTTGCGTAGGTTGGCGTCGGCAGTTCGAAGTTTATTGTTGGCAATTATTACGTTGGATGTGAGGTTGTGAGCCAAGTTGTCGCTTTCTGGTCGAGTCTAGTCGCTTGAGATCTAAGTAGATGCAAAGCGTAGAGGTACCTGGTACAAAATACCAACAGCCGAGTGTGGGTCATTAGTTAGATTCTGAGGAAAATATTTATTTGGTTCGGCACAACTTTACAGTAGAACTTGTATGAAGATTGATAAATGTGAACGTAAATTAGACAAGAATGTATCTAGAATGGTTATACAATGAGTAATGACTATTTAGAAAAGTTATTATACGCTTTTGAAAAATATTCCCGTATGTATGACCGAACAGAAAATACTATTACACTATTTTTCAATATGTTCAATATGACAGATGCCACAATGTATAAGATGGTGCAGCTTTTGCGATAAAATAAGCAATTAACAATTCGGTATAAATCTGACCCCAGATAAAAAAAAAATTAAATCATTATTTATGGATGTCAATCCAATCATCAGTTTTATTTAATAATTTTTGTGTTCTAGATATTTAAAATATTTTACTGAATTTTTATTTATTATGATTGTTAAGTGCTGATAGTTTTAATATTTTGTTTATCTGTTTGCTTTTACATCGATACTTATTATCAAACCTGATAATGTACAACAATAATCATTAGAAAAGTCGCCAATATTCTGCATTAAAAGTAAAGTATTAATAATAATAAGTAATTTTCTCAACCATATTATTTGTTCAGTCGTACAATCTTCTCTTTCCGGATACGGTAGCAAAATAAGAATGGTATTGGCGATGGACTAGAATTTTACTGATCGATATATCTACACACAGGCTTAACGATAATAATAGTGTTATAAAATCGTATATCAAAGACACCCATGTCATTGAAGGCAAATCCACTAATTAATCCAAAAATTAAATTGTCTATACGGGAGTTCGTTCGTACATACGAACACTACATCCGAATACGACTAACTTATTACATAGCCATCTCGGTCATTGGACTGGCAATATTAGCAAGCAATGTTGAAAAAAATAAAATCAGAACGAGTTTTAACGACATTACATCTGTTCGCCAGAAAAACGACGATGTACATATGTTCACCGGAAGATACGACGTGAAATTTATGTGAAAACGGAAGTATTTTACTTGGTTGTAAGGGTTACAATATGGGAAAAATATACACTTTAATATATGGTTTTATAAAATTATATTAAATTTAGTAATAATCATAATAAAAATACAGTCGATTGGGTTCGCAGTACGGGCTCGAATACAGAATATAGTAAACTGAGTATCACAAACTATAATTAATTTAAATTAAAACTGTAATAGTAAATTTGAAAGTAAGGAGAACTTTTGCTAGAACCAACCCGTGACTATGGTATTAATCGCGCTATTGTCTTTTGTATGTCAAAAAATTACATGCCGACTTCATTTATCTACCAATATTACGTATTGAAAAATCAGCTTTTAAACAGGTATATAAGTATTTCAGCTCTTAATTGGTCGCGAAGATTGGCGGTAAAAATAACTGTATTTCAACTGGAACTTCCACATTAAAAATTAAAAAAAAAAAGTTTAAAGCTTACTAAGCAAGTCTGTTCCTTCATCTTATCACACTGTTACATTTTGACTTTGTACAGTTTGCCAAGTTTCTGTAAAACTCACCGAAACACGACGGCACTTCTAAAGATTCTACATTACAGTAATAACACACGTTTCACTTGAGTGGAAAATTAGCGCAAAACATGAAGGCGTGTGCCTGAGAAATCAATAAGTGGCCATGTAATTGTGTCTGGCTCAACGCGTCGTTATTTATATCAACAAACTTTTATGAATTACATCAATACTCTTTTGTATGTGCCAGTCAAAATGGGTGATTAATAATGAAGATTTTTTACGTGTGTCAGTATTAGAGACTCTAATTCGAGTATCGAGTACTCGATACTCGAGTATACTCGTCCATTTTCCAAGTACTCGTTACTCGAGTAATTTTAAAAATACTCGAGTAATACTCGTTTTAGTAACAATCGTTGAAAGTTTTTTCTACTGCGAGAATTATAAATATAAACAAAACTTCAAATTAATTTAAAATTTGAGTCGTTTAATTCTCTATTATTGTTGAAATATATGTAGTATAAGTTGAAATAAATGTATTAATGATATTCAATAAGTATCTTTATTTATTTATCATCTATTTATATACACAAATTCGAATTAAAAATATATATTTTGGTACATCTGAAACTACTCGAGTATACTCGAGGTCTCCAGTATTTTGAAATTTTACTACTCGATACTCGAGTAGTTGATATGTCGAGTAATTGGAGTCTCTAGTCAGTATGCTTCAACACAGATAAGCAAATAAATCAAAACAAATATATATTGTTATTTTTTGCTTTTAGGAACACATTTTGTATAGTAACGAATTAAACTTTATAGAGCTTTTAAGGAATTTGATCATTTGTAACCGTGTGGTTATTCTTTAAACGTGATTAATCATACAGTAATGATATTCAGTTAAACCATTGAAATACCATGAATATGTTCAAAGCAAAGTAACATAAATATATATTATTTTGTTTGCTTATTTAATAGATTTTAATGACAATTTACTACTATACATACATACTACTGTCAAATTTTGATACACGGTGACACAGGTGATTTTTATTGATGGTTTTTTATAGTTATATTGGTTTGTAAGCGCGGTAAAGAAGTCGAGTTTGTTTACCGTTAGAATTTTCAAAGAATAATATTTTTTGAAAATTTGTTTTGTGGGTTTGTAGCCATTTGTGTCATTGTCAATTATATTTTAACTAATGCACGTTATTAAACTGAATTATTAATTCTAACGATTCTTAAATGAATTTATTTTTGCGAATATTTATTATTATATTTACTAGTATTGCTACCCGGCGTCGCTCGGACT
Source organism: Himalopsyche kuldschensis (assembly GCA_028554975.1). Classification (NCBI taxonomy): domain Eukaryota; kingdom Metazoa; phylum Arthropoda; class Insecta; order Trichoptera; family Rhyacophilidae; genus Himalopsyche; species Himalopsyche kuldschensis. Next base: position 3,123,753 of record JAHFWI010000016.1, on the reverse strand, counting down.
AATCGACCAATAATTATTTAATGTTATATCATTCGACATAATTATATCACAAAAATCTAACATCCAAAATAGAGTTGAAATAAAATCACAAACTTTATTTAATTTGATGACAGCCCCATTCTCGCCCATTAAAATGTCCAAATTCAAGGAAAAAATCTAATTTGCTGTCAAAGAAATGTCAAATAATACCTTCACGTAAATAAAAACATTATCATATTAGTAAAAGCCGGGAAAAGTTCAGTAGAAGACTAATTTATTACATTTTGACTAAATGTCTTCGCCGATAAAAATTCAAACATATTTTCTTTCATATTCGTTTTTATGGCAACTTAATGACCAACAATGCAAAAGGGAATAACAGACCCACAGACATACATACGTCGTTTCGGTTTTATATCTAAGATTATTTAGCAAGAATAGAAATAATGTGTATTTAGTTAGTCGATATTTATGGCCTTCATTTCTGCCACTAGAAGCAGAGAAACGTTTTCTCGAAACCTAGTTTCCAGGAGAGCCAAAAAACAGGATTTAACATTTTTTCATTATCTTAAGTGGCAATCCTTTACCTTTCTAATTTATTTGTTGAATATAAAATAGTTATCTATTCTTAAGGTTTAGAGAAACTATTAACGAGAAAGTGATTTTATAAAAAAATTAATATCTTCGTGCCCATCTCTCCTATTGACACATAACGTAACATACTATTTTGTATCTAGTGGCATTTATATCTCAAAAACCGGCAAAGATCAAGAAACGTTGCTTTTGTTCTAAAGGGCCGATTCAGGATTAGTTATAGCGAATGAAACAGGGAAATGCCATTTAAAATGATCATAATTTGATTGAAATAATAGTTTATTTAAATTAAATAATAGATTAGCTATTTCAATTAATAAAAACTATACATAAAATTATTCTTAAATATGGCAGAAACTAACTGTTATTCCAATTCTGATAATTCTAATGACAATCAACACGAAACTGTAATAATTCTCATTTAGTGCAAAGTTTTCTTGTTTTTCTCAGTAAAATTTTAATTCGACTAAGTAACTGCTAACGCGGCAAAAATTTCTCACGCTTTTTAGGCGTCCGTGCGTCGACGTGCAAACCCAACAGAATCTACAATTACGCCGAGTCAAACGGCTCGATACACAAAATAAGACATTATACTTTATCTAACATCTGGATATTAAACCCAAATCGCTGACATGACCTATCCGACCGCGGATGAAACGTTTCACTTCCTGTCGTTCGTAATACTTTCATCACTTGTGTGTTTTTACAATCCTTCCGGATAATGAAACAATCCTAAACGTAGGCTTTATCTGACATGGCATCCGGTGTAAACGAATATAATAATTATGGAACTTCCGTGTTTTGCTTGAACACTCTACTACAAATTAATAATGGAGAAAAGTGGCTCGATTTTACCAAAGTTAAATTTAATCGATATCGTTATTCTAACGAGTGTTTCATGCAAATTGGCTGTCTCTTGAATACTATATTTTCACGGTTATTAGAAATGGTCTTTTGCGTAAAAATTGCGTCAGTAATTATTTTTTTATAAGGAAACTCGATTTTTAGATCAAGATTAAAACTAAGATGGCAAGAAAAAAAGATTGATACTATACAACAGTAGTCGTGATATGACGTTTGGCTTTGCGATATGTACCGTTCAAAGACTTAATGCTTTCGAGAAGTGGTTGTATAAAAGTAGAAACAATGAAAATGTATTTTGCATGTCATCAATAAGCAGGCTTGAAGTTGAACCAAAAGATCTTAGTGACCATACAATGGAGAAAAGTGTAAGCCCTAGCTGAGGGCTTTCCAAAATAGTCCCGCCCATATAAAATTACATAGTTTCTCAAAATTTCAACCAAATGAAATTTAAAGTAGTTACCATACAAAATAATTCTTTACATGTACATTTATGTTTTTTAAATGATAAAACAAACATAGTATACATTTATTTTGGGGTAGTTTAGAGAGCATCCCTTAAACACACTCGACGCAATGCGGTGTATGCATCCCCGGTTACATCACCAAATCGGCTGGAACAAATTATAAAATTAATTTACTGGCTTTGTATGTGGGTACTACCCTCCTGGTCATATTTTGACTGCTTTAAACAAGTCCGGCAGTTTATCTTGGTTACGTGATTTTCTACTTTCTACTTGATTCTGGAGTAAATATGAAAATGCAAGGGATTGCTGATTGTGAAAACTATTTTTGTTGGATCCTAACTGCGTTGGGTAAAATCAAATTATTTTATTAGAATCACTTGATTATAGCGCTTTAAAAGAAGGTTAAAACGTTTTTATTGCAGCCACACCTGTCTGCAGTATTGTGATGTTTTCCGTCGTAATTTATTTTTGTAAAAATACGAAAACTTTAAAGCTACTCAGCGTTTTATTGATGATGATTTACGGCCACGGATGGTAAAAAATCAAAATATTGAAATTAATTTTTATTCTGGGGATTTATTGTATCATTATTATTTTTGATCAATATATTTCCAATGAATGAACGAATGCAATCGTCCGTCTCTGTGGTCAAGTGGCAAGTGTTTTGCCGTAGCGATCAGGTATGTCCTGGCAAGTTCAGATTTTTCCAATTTGATAAGAGATCTTGGATATGTGTGTATGTCATTTCTCAACCTAGATAACACTCTGCTGCTCTTGCTGTAATGCCAAATATATATTTTTAAATATTAATTTACTAATCGATGAATAGTAAATTATATTTAATTGATTGTAAAAATTTTCAAGACTTTCAAGAGAATAACTGAATCATAAATGTCTGTAAAAAGAGTCAAAACCATGTAATTGTGCATTTATTTTAATGCCAAATCAGTTAAATTAAAGAGAACGGTTCGAAATACAATCATTTTTATATGATTTGAAATTGTTTTTTTAAAGACAGTATTCGTTAGGGGTTTTTCATTTATATTTTTTATGAACAAAAAGTTTCAGTTGCACGGTAAAATAATGTAATACATACAGAAAAAATAGATATAAAGGTTATGTGCTTACTAAAACAATCATCTAATTAGCCAGGTAAGTATCTAGGAACACGTTTCGCGAGCCCAACGGATTTTTTGTTAGTTAATATAAAACGGAAAAAGAAATAAATTATCTTTGCATTTATGTTATAAGTACATTAAATACGGGAACGTAGTCACTGCGGCGAGGTTTTTCTTTTGTCAGTTTGACATTATCATTCCTCAGACTGGAACTTTATAACAGAAACATGTAATTTATAATGTGAACTGTTGTGAAATATAATATAAAATATAGTCTTAATATTCATAAGCAGTAATAAGCGAAACGACCTCGACTAGCTTCTCCAACCCTTCTCTACGAACTTTGACCCCAATTCGCTATGGCATTTATTTTTTGTATTTAACCCTTCCCAGCGCAAAAATGGTGCGGCACGGCTAGAGATGGGACACTATTGATACTTGATATCGATATCGGAAACATATAACGACCCATAGCATTACCCATTGGAAATCTTTCTTGCGATTTTTGCTGTACGTATTGTCACCTTTTCCTCAAATATTTTGTACTCGGTGGGATATTTTACTGCCATAAAGAATTCGTCTTATTCTATTGATTTTGTGAAGGAAAGGTTTCTATAACATATTATATTTGATTCTTGAGATGAAAACATCACATGCATTCATGATTAATATCTATTAAAAAAAAATATACCAATTTTGCAATCAATGAATGTCTGTAAATCTGAGGTTTTAGAACCATAAGACCGAGATGAATAAATAATCTAGTGCGCTGCTTTCCAACCATTTAACTTCTGAAAATCGTTAAAATAGGATTCACGTATCACAAAGCAATGACGCAAAATTATTAGTTATTTGTATCTTTTTGTTTATTCGTCTTGTATAATGTGGAGTTAATAGGTACAGAAGATAATTTAACAATATGCAAACTTTTTTGTTTATTGGTGTAACTCACTGTGTACTGCATACTTGCAACGAAATTATTATCTATGTTTAGAAAGAAAAACACTACCAAAAAATTTTGTTTACAAAAATACGAATCGATTTGCTTACAATTTTTGGCCTAGGCACCAGTCTGCAGACAATTCGTTGGAAAATAATCTTCTACAGTTTTACTGTCGGTAATGGATCAAAAAAAATACTGAATAATAAACAAATAGTACATGTACGCAGAGTATTGTAGAAAAATGCTGGATTCTTTTTCATTTAAAAGATAACAAAAAGTCATCTATATAAACCGACTGTTTTTAATTGCTTATGTCTTATTTAATGATTCGACTTGAGGCATGAAAGATTAATTTATGTTTATATATATATTTGATACATCTCCCATAAGCTATGAAAGCAAATTATAAAAGCTATACCTTCTTAAAAACAATGTAAATAGGCATCCATTTTAGTGGCTATCGACGGTTACTTGTGGTAGTATCGAGATAACAATCAATTACATCTCTAGTAGCGTAGCCGTGTCCATTATTCAAGTCATTCCGATGTGATTCGATTCGATTGTATTCGATTCGATTTCATTCCCTTCGAATCTATTGATTCCAGCATTCTAGCGAGTCTCCGATCAATTTCGTTAAATTATTTATCAAGTACCGTCATCTGTATTGAATTTATGATTAGACCGTCTTATCATCATAAAACCGCTGGCAAGTCAAAGAAATGTTTAACAACGTGTCACGTAGGCGATGGTACTTATTATTAAATTCACCATCTTAGTAATATTAGTTCAGCTAGAAGTAACGTTTACTTATTTTTTTAAATCTATTCCTGTTATTATATCACTGATTCAAAAATGAATAACCATAAACAGGAACAACTGCTGAGTACTAACTGCTACCTATCTTTTGATGTAATAACACTCTAACAAACATTTACGGGGTGAGTTTAGTCGTCATAAGCCGTGTGAGTTTGAGTCAGTGTGTGTGAATTTTCGTTTGCTTTTCACCCTACAATTAGAAAAAGCGTAAAGGAAAATGTGAAAAATACAAACGCACATATGTGAATCTTAAAAGCATTATCTTTTAAACCTGTTTAACCCTAATGATACATGTTTCAGTAGAGGCCAAATGCAACATTCATAGAAACAGTTTTTTTTATCGGTGGATATTGTGTATATGTATATGCTTTTTAACATTATATGTATAAAACGTAAATAATGTAATCAAATTTGTCACTGCTGATATATTAAATCATAACGAAAGTTAAAATACAATGTATAAGGAACTTGCAAACATAATTTGATATGCTTTATTTTATATAATACTAGTGGTAAAATCTGGCTTCTCTCGGAATTTTTAAGATATACTAATTATATATCACAGTTCTACGAAAGCAAATGAAAAAATAATCGAAAATGAATTCTAAAAAATCAGTCATGATGCACGCAAACAACATTTGTTTGTTTTTTATTATTTTATTCAAGCAAACTGAATAGTAATATTTAACGACATTCAATCATAGTCGAATTCAACTATAGCCAATCAGAGACGAATAACACACACGGGGGCCTTTGTGTTTTAAATAAGATAAAATCGTCTCGTGTTTAAAAATGATCTGTTCTTTTTTTAAATTTCTAATTTGGGACGGTAATAATAGTTCTTTTTAGGCTCGATATTCGATATTTTATTGTGAAAAAGAAATCGATGTGGGATTGAAAATAGACGATTGATATCGTAAAATTTTTCAACGGCACAATTTTCGAAAACCGAGTGATGATCAATACTCATACCAGATAAGGTGACGGACAAACAACGAATTTTCATTAAAAGCTTCCTCGCAAAAACCATGAGAAAATGTGGTGTAAAATATGAGACACTGTGTTTTAATTTCCACCACCTCTATAATGAAATAACATTAATATAAAATTTAAAATAACTTTGATTATTCCACGTTTTGTGTTACTTATTGTGACACGTGTTTCGCCTCTTTCAGAGGCATCTTCGGTCTTACTAGCGCAAAGCTCTTAAGTACCAAGTCTACTAATTCCTAATTGATTGTATCTCATTAGCTAATATTTTGTAAAGGCTAACCTCATTAGTAGTATAATTATTTGTTTGCTTTGCTTTGATCCTATAACCCCCTCCTTGCTTCCCCTACAAAGGAAAAATCCCAAACTCCATTTTGTAAGTTCATCATATTAAAATGTTAAAATCAACTTGCTTTATTACCTAAGAAAACTTTGCGATAATAAGTCCGAAGATGCCTCTGAAAGACTCACGTGTCACAATTAGTAACACAATACGTGGAATAGTCGAAGTTATTTTCAATTTTATATCAAAATGAACATCCACAAAGTTACCACCGAATCCATCGAAAGTATTGAAATAACATTGTTTGTTTTTTTCCAAGTAGAGCAAGTATCATAATGAAGTCATTATAAATCCTTTCTAGATTTACTTTGAAAGAAAACAATATGCTTATAGTGTATTAAAATTGTAATGAGTCGTTGGGATACAGTAAAAACCATGAATTTAATATACCTGCTTTATAGCTACAAAAGCTCCCTTTAAGATAAAGTATTTATATGTTTGCATCGCGAAAAACGTAGCGGAGGGAAAATATAGTATACAGGGAAGACCCTATGCAAAGCGGGTGAAAGTGAACAATACATACAAGAGAAACCCCTTTATCAAAGGAGAAAGGTTGAGCTGAAATGCTTGTATCCAGGAAGGAGTACTAGAAACTGGTGGAAAGAAATGTTAACAAAGTTTTAAATACGGGTGGTTTTTAGAGAATTAAACATAGCAATTCAAAAGTTATTTGCTTGGTTTTATTTAAGAAGGTTTCATTAAAGTATACTTTGCTTTTATCTACCGTTACTGTATTATACTTAATAACAAGCATAAAGAATTACACATAACAAAACGAAGTCATTTGAAACATATACTGAACTTATTGCGAGAACTATCGTGATTACAATACCTACAATAAAAGAAAGAATTTTAATGTATTAATCTATAGAAAATTGTACATAAAAATAAATGTTTGTTTGTTTGTCCCGTATACGTTCCTATACCGTTCATCCGATTGCGATATCACTTTAATGATTTAGTGTGTGCACCGCCCACGAAGGTTTTTTTTTACTATCTATATCTACATATAGTTTGTATCCAAAATCACTTCATGAAATAGAAATACAAAAAAAACACTTTATTTATTTGCGGGGCATTGCAACGCATGCCGGTTATTCGCTAGTTTTGTATAAAATACATTTTGACTCATTTCAGTTGACGCGTATATACTGTAAACTCAATTTTAATGATAGCGAGTTCCTTGTGTTTACCAAATAGGCTTTTCTCTTTATACTTTTATCATATTCTTATTTTGTCTTTCGTCTTAGATTACAAGTTATCGACAAAAGATAGTGACAGTCAAGAATGCGTAGCTTGAAAATGTTTTCAAAATACCTACAATGCGATTTGAATGCTAAAATAAATATTTTATGTACATATTATGGAATGTAATATCGAATGTATATTTTCGTATTGAGACAAAAAATAGTAACCGATTTTAAATGGTTTTTTACGATTATTGGTTGAACTTTTGAAAAGTAAAAAAAGAGTATCTTATTTCGAATTGAACTTATTCGAATTGAAACACTCAAAATTACTCAAATACTTAATCAAATGGTGTGGGCATTTAAAAATAAAGTTCTTTGAACGGAACATGTAGTATTGCAGTGGTTTTTTTTGCTCTTTATGCCGAATCTATAGCTATAATTATGCACTTAGAAAGGGATTTGTCGTATCTTATATATTTTCCAATAAATACCGTTGAAGGATCAAAGCTAAATTGAATTTTTAATAGATTTTTTGAAGAAAAGCTACGTTCTGCCTATTTACTCATTTTGAAAAAATGCACGTGCTGCTATTAGCAGGGGTAGCGAGCGTCCCCCTTGAGCGCGCTGTAGTATCATGCCAAGGGATGATTAGGTAGTAACGACCATCTCGTGGAGTATCCGCATATAAAATATGATAATCTCATCGTTTATATAGTAATAAAAGTACCATACAGTCAACCCATATAAAATATTACAAGTACTTCAGCGAAGATACGAAAAATGTTACAATGTTTTCATCCCTTTTTACTAAATTCACAATGAACAAGTGTGTTCAACTTTTTTGTTGTTTGCTTTTTTGATTCCATTTCTGTAGAATAAAGAATAAATACAAAACAAAAGCTACGCCTAATCCATTTAATTAGGGCACTAATTAAGCCCGATGGATGGTTAACTCAAATAAATAAATTATAAATATTTTATTTTTTTACATTTCGACAACGGGAACAGGTTTGCTTACAGACACGTTCACTCGCCATACGGATCGCATTGAATGAAAATGAAGCACTTACGTATTAAATACTCACATTCTTTTATTTTCCCCTAGATTTCTCTCAAATTAAATACATAATTTGTCGGAATGGCCGAAAAGGTAGCGTGGATATTTTAATTTTTTAAAAGAGAACCGGAATAAGTAGATTTATTTCGAATTAATAAATTAGGCCTCCAGTAACGTTGGTTAAAAAACATTACTTGCGTCCATTTTGTACTAAATTCTACTTTATTTGGGCGTCGTTTTAATTAATAAAGATAAACTTGAACGCAACGACAGAAAAATAAGTATCAATCTAATAAATAGTGATTATTTGAAAAAAAAAACTTACATAACCAACATATTAACTAAAACACTGGCTCCCAACCTATGGGTCACCATTTCAAAATAAGCTTTCGAGCTTAACTTTCATTATATTCTACATACTCTTGGTAATGTGGGTTTTCGACGATTCTTCATTTAAATGCGAAATTAAAACCTATTTTTGACAATTTAACAAGCATTTTAAAAGCTGGGTTCTCAAAATATAATATTAAACTTTTTAAAATACATTTTTAAAGATATTATGGTCCCAAGAAGGTTTTACTTTATAAAATGAGGTCATGGCTCAAAAAAGACTGGCAGCGTACGGATTACAATATCGCTTTTTTTCTTATGGGAGATCGTAAATGATGGAAGAAATTGCGATAAAAAGCAACATGAATGATAGCGGCACTTGGTATTGATATACAATTGAACGGAATATTTTGTACACACAAAATTCGATAAACCAAATAATCTCTATGCAAAAAGTCTGTTGTATGCCCGATTGGTTCGGAATTATTGTTATTCTGTTCCGTGCTTTTATCTTTATTTTCAACCCAAGCTTTCTTGCAGGGATAAGCTTTTGGTGTTATGTTTTGTATCGATCTACAAATCGCATTGCTTATAGTGACTATGGACAAATCCGATTTTGGTTTGAAATTTGTATAGCGTTCTTGCCGGTATCCGTGGCAAGCATAGCAATGCCACTCAAAGAAAGAAAGTGTTTGTGTTTATTGATGTGCTTTTGGATGCACAATATTATAGATAAATAATTTCGATTTAATTTCACTAACATTTATCGGTATCGATGAAATTTGCTGATTGTCTATGGTACGACACACGCGCCACTCACTGAAAGTTAATTTTAATATGCCTATAACCTTTGCGCAAGTGCAACAATACGTTGTCAAAATGAACGGTATTTCAACGCATAACATATGAAAAAACATTGATTTTTATGAAAAGAGACATTGTGTAAGTTGATTTTACTATGCCAAAAACATCCGCGAAAGTACATAAGAAACAGAAACGAACAGTAACAAACAAACAAATATTGATTTTTATATATAAGATTATTACGAGAAGAATAACACATGCGCGAAACTACAATCAGAAAGAAAATTTAAATTGAGTTCAGAATAATACTAAAATAAACTTATCAGTGCTGAAAGATAAATTATTGTAATTCAATATTTTTCTTGTTTTACTCAAAATAAATGGCGAAGCGGTTAAGTATTATTTTTATTCTTTCCCTGTTTTTATAAGCTACCTTTATATAGGCTAAAGAATCGTTTCAGAATGGCTTTCGTAAAAATACCTCAGATATGAAACGATTCGATGCTGTGTTTTTAGAAGAGAAAAATACAAAATGGAGTTACACCTTTATCCAAGATCGTTTATAATACAGTTGAAAATAACAATTTTTAATACTGAAGTTTTCAGTACTTGACAGTTACATGAAACTTTGCAATTGATACATGTTTTAAAAGAAAATTGTTCATATGCTGATCTTGATAATAAAGGACACAGGCTTTCATGTCAACATACAATATATCTTGTGAAATGATTTTTTACTGTCCGTGAAGGTGGAAATAGGATACATATAATAATATTTTTTTTTAAATAAAAATATAGATTGTAAATATCACAGTAAAATCATCTTGTAAAGGTTGTGCCCATAGGTTCCCAACCTTTTTTAGATGGCGACCCCTTTTTATAATAGTCATGTGACCCGCGACCCCGATGCAATTGAAAAAGGCATTTTTAATAAGGTATATAAAAAAACAAACAAAAAAATGCATTATGGTGAATATTATTTTTAGTTGACTATATAATTTGGCAACCCATGGATTGGGACCTCTTCTCTTTGCCAATGGCAATACTTCAGTCTTCATTTTAAGGCTCCACTTGGATATCTCATGTCTATAATATATGTACTTATGTCTATACTATAAAAAATACTTCATACAAGTCCACTCATTCGAATGGTGGAAGTAGATTTACGCATACATCCCGTAATAATATAATAAGGTTTGTAAATCTTAGGTGACTTAATTTTTTTTAACATTTCGTACCAGTCAGGGGCGGCTTAATTATATGGGCTAATTGCCTTTAGCCCTAGGATACCGAGCGCAGAAACACGAACGTTATATTATTGTCAATATGTATATTATAATCTATAGTGTTTTTTAATATCTACACGTGTATCGAGTTATATAATCGAAAAAATTTCATTTTTTCAGGAGACTAATTAATCACTCAATTCGTTAATCAATCATGCAATTTGTGCAAAATAAATTTCCATTTGTAATTAGTTTTTTAACAGAATACGGATTTGAAAATTTTTAACATTATATTTTATTATATGGTATGCTTTTTTGACAGCCGCGTCCGCTTCCAATGTGAAGCATTTGCAATCCTAATTGAGTATCTTAATGGTAGTTGTTTTTCACGTAAACCGTTTTTCCGTTACTCAACCTTCCTTTTTTATATTTTAGTAAACATTATCGTTATGCCTAGTTTTTACTAACGGGTGGGTGAGAATTTTATTTAGTTATTGCAGACATCCATGCCTTTTAACACAAATTCATAAATTGGTTTAAATAAAAGTGACCGTATTGGATTTGAACCTATGAACACCGCATGTAAAATAGATGTAGATCACTTTAGTACAGCTATGAATATTACACATAGAAATTTTGATAAAAACGATTTTCCCAAAAATTTTAAATAATAAACATAAATATTATTCAAAGATTTTACAATAGAATAAATTGGCTATTCATACTGGGGATAACGAATTTATCAAGTTACAATTTTTTCTGGCGATATTTTGACAACATCAAACTAATCTAAAGATTTTCATATGTACAAACATTAGTCGATCCTGTATTTGATAAAATTGTTGAATTAGTAGACAAAATGTGTTTTATTTTAACCGTTCCATCCATAAACAACAGTTAACACCTAACTTCATTCTCTTCTCCTGAGATTTGCCACCTTGATGATACTCTATGTGAAAAATTAATTCATTGTAATTTATAATGAACCACTAACAAAATGTTGCAAGTAATATTAGAACGCAATTCGCTAGTCTGCCATTACGGTGAACATTATTGCTACGTGTGAACACTCACGTGTCAAATTATGAATGTCTGAAGATAATGGAAAAGTAGAGAACGTATATACTAAGCCATTTTGTATTTTAAACGATGGCAAATAATACACATGCAAAAGACTAACTTAGTATAAAATGTCCTGCTCGAACATGTGAATTACACAAAAAAACAGTGAATAGTAATAAGTTAGCAATATTATCATTCATTGTATTATTATTTCAATAACAATAACCAAATCTCATAGGTTATAATAGCATTGTATTTTAGTTCTATAAAACATATTATATAGTTGATACTTCCTCGTCAGAACTTTTTTTCATCGTGTTATTATGAAGTTCTTCCAAATAAATGCCAATTTAATCAATTAGTATACATTATAAAATTATGGAATTATTTTTTCATGTAACAAACCAAGTATAAAACTTTTCCATATACATATATATTGATCACTTTTAAGGTGTTCACTGTCAATACTTGGCGGAAAGGCATTATAATAAAAATAATAATACATTTTTAGTACTTTTTCCACATAAAATTTATTAGATCAGAACCGGTTTCGCTCATGGCGCGCATTGTCATCAGTTAACAATGCTCGCCATGAGCGAAACCGGTCCTGATCTAATACATTTTATGTGGAAAAAAGTACTAAAACGTATTATTATTTTTATTTTCAATATATATTGATGACGACAAAATACCTCAAAATGAGTTTTCATCTTTATTTTAGCTTTATAATGAACAAAAACACATCTTTAATAATCAGTGGGTTAGTAACTAATTGCTGACATGGTAATTTTTTTTTGAATACCTAGATTTTTTTTATTATTTTGCTTTCTTTCTCAATTGATTTAAACGTTTCATTGATTTCATGCTTTGGCAACAGATGTTCTTATGTATGCCAAATAAACGAATTATTTTGAAGTCAACCACGCAGTGCTTTAAGAAACGAAACGTATTCTAATTATTTTGATTTATAATGTAGATTTATACTGAGCTCTTAAACAAGAATCGCAGAAGAATGTAAGATTACTCTTTTATTAAACATACAATAATTTTTTTGAATAATATTTTATGTTACAAAAAAAATTATATTTGGATTTCATTGCTACAATTCATATAATAGTTTTAAGAAATGTGGTCAAAAACAGCAAACAACTAAATTTGAAATATAATTTCTATAGTTTTCAGTTCTTTTCTTTTAAAACAGAGCATAGTTACCGCCGAAACCATCGAAAATACATTTATAGCCCATTGAGAAGTATTCACATTCTTCGAGAATAGTTATATAAACATCGAAATATAGAAACTTGAGTGTGCTTAAAAAATACTGATCTATATATGTATGTAAATATATAGAAATTAATGTTTGATTATGTATTTGTCCGGTATGCGTTTATATACCGTTCATCCGATTGCGGTAAGTTGTGGTGAGGACGCCGACGAAGGTTACTTAATTAGTACAGCTATTTTATAATGAGAAAATTTGCCGAAGAAAGCGATCTGCGCGCCAAGGCTTTAAGTTTCATAAAAAAATCACATGTGGCTTGGTCACGAGTTGAAAAACCTTCTGATTTATTCGTATACGCATCAGACAGAAAAAAATATATTTTGTATCCAAAACACTTTGTTTCTTTGAGCTGCATTGCAACGCATGACGGGTACTCACTTAATTTTTAAAACGGTTCTATTGAAAAATCAATAAACATCATGTTTAATTAACATATTCGTATCATCAACAATAGAATTATTGAAGAATAGTAAAATGTCTTTATTTCCCATCTCGCATATATGTACATAAGGAATGAAGATTATTTCCACCATATCATTTTATTGCGGCGCGGATTTTAAATCCTTCTGTCATTATATTGTATCGCGATGCATTGAGAGACGAAAATGAAATTTTATTACGTTTTCAAAAAATCTTTTACGCGACTGAATAGAATCGCGGAAAATTTTCTCGCATATGATATATAATATAATAGATCTGTGACGGTTCCGTGAAAACTTTCTGCTTACATGTCGTCAGCGAAAAGGAAAAAAAACAATTCTGCTAGAAAAAACCGCATAAATATTTTACTTTTTGATAAAAGCCTCGCCACCATTGCGAGAGTTAAGCCAACATGGCAAGAGCTTATTAATTATTCGGAAGACTTCATACGGAATGATATTCCAAGTGGAGCTTTTAATTTGAAAACCACGTATGTCATACGTGTTCGTAAAATTATTTTGCCTCGTCAAATTGAAGTTTTCGTCAATACGGTGATTTACATTTGGGTCCGTTGTGTCTTATATTAATTTGGGTTGATTGTTTTGGGGTTTATTATTAATAATTTTGTATTAAGCATAACTTTAGCCGATTGCCTGGATAATTGTAGAATAGTTCAACAGAATAATGTTTATCCTCTTAATATTCAATATCAAAAATTATATTTCAATACGACATAATTATTCATCAGGTTTGACAGGTTTAGTAAATCACAGCTTACGCTTTCGTCTGAACTATGTTTAATTAAGCAAACATTAATTTATTTATATATAATTATTACTTATTATTAATTATATATAATTATAATTAATACTTATTGTAAAAAAATCTTCGCCAGTATATGTAAATCTATGTTTTACCATGGCTAATACATTGCTATTTTTTCCACTTTGTTATTTGGAATTAGTACAAAAATTTTGTTTTATTTATTTAAATATATATGTCTCTCAAAAACAGTTAACAGTTTAAAAGTGAACTAGAATTCATACACAGTAAAAATTCATTCATTCAATTTATTCAAGTAAACATTAATAGCAATTTACATATTTTCAAGTGACATTTCAAAACTTCATTAGTCAACATTATCAGATTTAGTTGTCAGTTATTGTTGAGATATTTATATACGGAAAAAATCGTTTAACGACAACGTTTGAAATAAAAAATACTTTATCTAAATTTAATTTAAAACACCGGATCCATCGAAAGTATCGCTATCACGTTATTTAAAAGATTGTGTTTTTCAAATAGGTATTCCTTAATGTGTATTTTACGTGTACTGTAGGTTCTTTATTTGATTTTAGCTATACATGAATGTTATATAAATATTAAGTATACACATTGTCTAATATTAATAAAATTAGTTCAAGTGAGGTCAAGCAAAATACTAGTTCTTAGCTCCTTATATCACAGTGTTCAGAATCAATTCAGTGGAAGGAAACGTAAATATGCAAAGAAATTTTAATTGTTTACGAAAAAATTTTAAAATTGTTGGACTAGTGCTGTTTTTCATGTGACCAATTCGTACAGTAGGCGTAAATAGTGAACGTCGAATCGTTGTGTTGAAACTATTTTCATAAGTTATTGCGTCACATTGTTTTTGGCGTAGTTAATGCTCTGTTAGCCAAGTGTTAGACCGATGCTGTGATTCATCTATAAGTATTATACTAATATTTAGATAACAAGGGTCATAACGCAAATATATAAATAGCCGGACTTGGTAAAATATCCAGCTCAAGTTTTGTTTTAATCCGCCGTAGCAAAATTTTCGACTCGATTTGATTTACTTAGCATTGTATTGTGTTTGCAACTTGGCGTATCTACGAATCAACACTTGCCATTGGAGATTGCCAAATAGTGGTGAAACTGAGCGTGCGTATAAAATAAATTAAAAAATGTATACACCTACTGAGGCTACTTGACGGAACGTCAATGTCAAATTTGAGCCGTACAAATTTTGCACACTTCCATAAGTGTTGGTACCCAATAACGGGTTCCATGACAAAACAGAAAATGATAAAACAGAACATGACAAAAACCTAACCTAACCTAACCTATTTTATCATATTCTGAAATTCATGTTCTGTTTTGTTCGGTTACCCTAATAACGATCCGCACCTTTCTATATTTTCGGGTATTCGAGTGCACGGACATACTCCTAATGACAGTTACTACAATAAGAGAACTTTTCAACTCGAGTTTAGTCGTTCACTTGAATGCTTATGGAATTTACAAAACTTATGGATATGTTAAAAATAGAACTCTTTGAAAAAACAAATGTTGTATTATTTTACATGCAGCATAACATTTATAAAAAAATCGAGGGAGTGTCATGTTTCTTTTAGTGGAAGGATTGTATCCAAGAAATTGTATTTAAAGAATAGATATCTCCATGTATACAAATATAAGAGATGACTGGCAACATTAAAGAAGCTCGTATCTTCAATTTAAATTTAAACAATTTTAATTCTTGTCACATTTCTTATTAAAAGTATTTTTGTTTCGCCTTTTCTCTCGTATATACTAAACTCCATAACATTAGGTGTATATGTTACAGTGAAACTGTATTCTCAGTGAAAATATATCAAGTAATAGATTTTAATGACAACATGATTTCACTGGTCACGATCATTGAAATTATTGGCCCAAGTCGATGATTTGCCGGCCTAAATTTTTTTTAGCTTCAATGAAACAAAATCAGCAATAGTCCCTTTCATAAAAAGAGAACCAAAGCAAAACACAGACAAACATTGGGCTGAAGATAGGGCGGTCAAACTTAATTTCAATGACAGCTTGGAGAAGAATATATTTTCACTGAGAATACAGTTTCAATGTAACATATATAATACTTGTCACTTAATATTGCAATTTAAAAGAAAAGCATTCATGAGGTTGAGCGACTGACAACAATTGAAAACTTGAAAAAATGATTCACTTTTAACTTCACTTCAATTCGCTTATGAATATGTGTCATTTTTCTCGCCTGAAAATTGGATGAAATGACAATTATATTTACCTCGTTATTGCTAAAAATATTTGCGACGTTTTAACCGCAGTTTGAAACGATTATAGCATACAAATTGTACGCTAACACCAAGTTAGGTGTTAATCGGAAACGAGAAAAAGATTTATAAAATAAATTGGGGTTGCTCTTAAAGCATGAGCCCCCCCCCAGCACGGTTCAGTGACTGACTGCTGCAAATATGTCCTGCTGAGTGTGTAGATCGACTAAGTATCTACAGACCAAAGCTAACGAGTAAGTGTCGTGCTGGATACACTTAATATATCAAGGGAATTGGTAGACATATGGATTCCTGTGAGTTAAATAATTTTGGGCTATATTTCTACCTATGGATGATATTTCTTTATATTTATATAAAACCCCATTTGTTTTATGCCCACAGCCTTTTTTAGATTCATTACTAGATTTTAACTTTTAATTTTACAACTGATTTAAGCTATTACTTATATAAGTATAGAAAGAATGTCATTTTCATCAGTTTTAGAAAACGGACTATTTAATTATAATCAAAATAAAATTAATTTCTTGAACATTTTACCAGATCTGATCATGTAATAGAATCAAAACGGAAATATAATATAAATAAAACCGAAACGGTGTATGTATGTCTGTGGGTCTGTAATTCCCTTTTGCACTGTTGGTCATTAAGTTGCCATAAAAACGAATATAAAAAAAAGTATGTTTGAATTTTTATCGGCGAAGACATTTAGTCAAAATGTAATAAATTAGTCTTCTAATGAACTCTTCCCGGCTTTTATTATTAATAATAATGTTTATTATTTACGTGAAGGTATTATTTGACATTTCTTTGACAGCAAATTAAATTTTTTCCTTGAATTTGGACATTTTAATAGGCGAGAATGGGGCGGTCAACAAATTAAATAAAGTTTGTGATTTTATTTTAACTCTATTTTGGATGTTAGATTTTGTGATATAATATTATGTCGAATGATATAACATTACATAATTATTGGTCGCTTAGTCCGAGCGACGCCGGGTAGCAATACTAGTATAATATAAACAGTAATAATGAGTTATTCGCCAGCTTTTGTCACTTCCAATTTTTCAAAAAAAACTCTTTTTTATATTCTTTGTCTTTTCATCATAATGGATATAAAGGAAGACAACTGTTGGCTAGTTAAAAATCAGCCACTGAGCAACAATCCCTTATTAAAGTATTTCATGATACCAAAATATGCACAACGTTGAGGGAGAAACGGTGTAAAAAATATACATTTTAAATTATTTTTGTTGAAACTTCTTAATATAATGACTTTATATGTGATTAATGATATAAAACTAGAAAATTAGCAACACTATCGCATTCGATTGACGTAGAAGACATAAATGAATTATCAATGAAACAATAAAGTATTACTGTTAGTTTCATCAAATATATATTACATATTGAAATTATCAGAAACCTCTCCCTTCAGCTAGCTATTGAAATAAAAAGTATAGCTAGATAAGAATATCGGCATTCTTTTTAATAAATGACAGATATGAATCAATCCCCGATTGCCGGGAAGATGCCTGTGGGTATCAATATTTAAATCATCCTAAATGGGTCAAATGCCAAATTGAATGGAATGTAATAAGCGCATATCTACATGAAGCCCTGTTGGGAATTATTCATTAGTAATAAAGGAAAATGAAGGGAAATATTTATTAGCACTTACCTGCTTTTGTGCTAGTAGCTGAAAGCGCGATTTGTTATCATTGTTAACGTTTGCATACACGCTTTTAACGAATATTGCTTATTAATTAACTGGAATATTAACCTTTTTCTGTGTAGCATGTTTCATTAATATCCCAAAGCTAAGTTAAAACTATACACCCCCGACGTATAAAAATCACTCGCAAACGAAATTGTCAATAAAAATTCCAAATATTCGTTTAAAACAAGTATAAAAAATGTATAGTATTCGAATAATAATACAATATCTACAGATTTCATCAAACGTCGATAGTGTTCTTTTTTTATCTATTTCAAACCCTATCATTTTTCTGCTAAGACATACAAGTTCACAGAAAGTGTCTTCAGGGAGTACCTAGTATGGTGTCAATCGATATTTTTTCAATACAAGCTGTAGTAAAAAATACAGTTTGACAAAACGAAAAAATAGAACGGAAGGGACACATCGAAACAATGGGATAGAGTGCACTTCGCTAG
Organism: Himalopsyche kuldschensis; assembly: GCA_028554975.1. Lineage (NCBI taxonomy): Eukaryota > Metazoa > Arthropoda > Insecta > Trichoptera > Rhyacophilidae > Himalopsyche > Himalopsyche kuldschensis. Next base: position 3,105,022 of record JAHFWI010000016.1, on the reverse strand, counting down.
TATAACACGTTGAAGGATATTATGTCCCTACTGATTTGATTATAACAATAGCCTATAGATATTTTAAATTCCCACATATGTATAAAAAAACATTTAATTTAGAGAGTAAAAAATACCCGGTATAATAGTTTGTTATTGAATCAAAACTTCGTAAGATTTTAAATAATTTTGCATACAACTGAAATAAATCTTGTTTAATCGAAGCTTTTTTTGTCCATTTAAAGTTAAGCTATGCGTTTTATATCTGATAGAATACTCCCTTCTAGAAGTGGGGATTACTATAAGAATAATAATAGCTGTAGCAGTAAAATAGACTTTCTAAAAATTAGCAATGCCGTTGAGAATGGAAAAAGTTCAAGGAGTTAAAGTGTACTCGAATCCGATTTAAGCACTTTTTGAAAATAATGTATAATATAAAGTGGCATTATTACAGATTCAGTCACGTTTAAAAACAATTTATAACGGTACATTACATGAAAAAAAATCAATAAATTCAATCATTATCACTATATTATTTTGGTACCTACTTACGCACCGTTTTGTAAATGATTCATTTCAAGGGTTTTAGTATTGTGAAAGTTATCAAATTATGTGTATGGTACAACAAACCCTAAAGGTTTTTTTAATATCAGTTAATAGTTTAAAAATCATACCATTTTTTCTGACAAAAAAATGCAAACCGCAGAAGTTTAAATCATTTTGAAACCCATCTCAGCTCTCAATTCAGAGTACAAAGAGTCTTAATGGAGCATCTCAAAGGAATTTGATTTGAATAGGCTTGGTTGTTATTCAAGCATTTAGCCTGTTTTGTTCGGAGAGAGTGAGAGCATAATGATAATGGTCGTTTTCGTAATGTCCCATTTTGATAATTAAATGGATGTGGAATGTATTAATTTTTTACAGTAGAGGAAAAAGAAATATAAATATAGCCACTTGCTTAAATCATTCAACGAAAAAATGGCTGACGAAATAAAATCCCTAATGAAAAAAGAAACTCGTTACGTATTATTAAGTTCAAAATGTCAGTTTTGCTAATAGCGGAAAAAAGTCTAAAGTTGTAGATTATTAAGTAATGTTTTTAACGACGTAAAGAAACTTCGAATAATATTTTGTTAGGGAATACAACTCAGCTGCTTTTTTGGTGAATTATATTGTCATTATTCCGAGGTGATTAAGAAAAACCTCATCAAGGAACAGCTAACTGCGATGCGGTCGAATGGAAAGTATACCTTTTATAAAATATAGCATCTGCGATAAGGCTCTCGAAAAAAAATTAAGGAGGAGACTTTAGAAGGTTAAGGTGGATAATTACGTGAACCTTTTAAAAATACAAGCCTTGACACCAACCTACATAATCAGCTGCGTATAAAACTCTTTTTTTTTTGCTTCCGTAGTCATATATGTTTTCTTTATATTCAACGTATACTTTTGTCTCTATTTGTGTTACTATAGGACTCAGATAACCGCAATGCAGAAGCATTTGAATCAAAATAGAAAGCTCATTGCAGTTTAATGACTTGTAAATTAATGAATTATATACGTGATATTTTGGAGGGCATTGTTTCACCACCTGATGTTTTGAAACCGTTTCATGATTTTCTCTTTAAAAGTGTTAAAATTAAAATATTTAAAAGACTTAAACACTGAGACAATTATGATTCAATATACAATCTGTTTCTTAAATAGGCGAAACACATATCACTTGAAACTTCACTGCCGAATCTATTATAATTATTAGTTACTCAATGGGCTAATAATTATGATGGATAATTAATTATTAGCCCATTATTAGGAGAGTTATTTTGGATTATATTAAGTTTTTTTCAAAAGTTTTTTATGACTACCATAACCATACTAAACATTTGTATGTCTACCATTAATAAAATATTAATGGTAGACATAAAAATATAAAAACACATTATTTGTGTTATCCGTAAATCTGGGAAGAATATTTTTACTTATTTAAGCTTTTATATCTGATTCATTTGCATTTAGGCTTGGATATTTATAACAATGATATGTTAAAACTGGGTTCTCTATTGATATTTAATTCAGGAAGCGCATCGAATTGAAATGGATTCTACACTCAATAAAACATATACATATAGACACAGATTTTTTACCAAATATAAACTTTTTTATAAAATTCTTTTATTTATTTGAAACAAATGAAGTAAATAAACAAAAATTACTGATTGACAGCTCTAGTTTCAATGTATGAAAAAATAATAACATTTCAATAAAATATATTTGAGTGGCAATAGATAATAGATGCTCGGCCATACTAGTCAAAGAGTTAAGGTATTATTTGTTCAAATTGTTTCACTATAATATTTCAATCTTGATATAGGAAATGAAGACTGATACATAAAATGATTTTTCTCATTTCAAAAATATTGAATTTTCCGCTTTTGCAATGTGCACATATAGTAAAGCACGGAAATTCTCGTCAGCGTGAGGGAAAAAGTTAGATTTTGCTTGCAAGGGGGTGAAAAAATCTGGATTCCCAATTGCGATATTATTCCTGACGAGGAAAACTTACAACAGCCCCTCCGGGCATTGATGCAAAGTGTCCGCTAACTTAAACATCGCAATCCCAATGGTGTTATAACTTATAACGACAGTAAAAAAACATCAATACAAAATGAATGAGTTATTTATAGTTATCTATGACACTGAACAAAACGTATTTAATACAAATGAAATCCTTTGAACCCTTCTTAAAAGTACTGAGTATTAAAACGATATTTAAAAAACACAAATGGCTAGACTATTAAAAATACTAAATAATAATTTTAAACTTTTAAATTAATAAAAATAAAACACATTTTTAGTACTTTATTGGTTCAGGACCGGTTTCGGTCATCGCGAGTATATTCTACTGAATCACCTGACAACTGAATCAACATTATTCGTTCACCAAGTATTGACAGTGAACTCCATAAAAGCTTTAAATTAATACGTATTAAACTATGTATAGTTATCGGAGACTTGGGCAGGCTTCATTTATCGTGAAGTAATAATTTAAACGTATTATTAAAAATCATTAGAAAACCATGAAAAAGTTTAATTACTCTTATCAGTGAAAAACCAGAAACGATCTTGGTTATTTCGTTTTAGAATTGTGGAGTCAGTTGTCAAAATTATAGTGTTTTATTTTCATAAACATTTTTCATTTTCACCAACGAATGACAATAAATTATACAAGTCTTATAGTATTTTCGATGGTTTCGGCGGTAACTTTGTGGAAGTTCATTTTAATATAAAATTTAAAATAACTTTGATTATTCCACGTATTGTGTAAAAATAATAAAAAGATATATTATTAAATAATATTCTTAACAGGACGGGATGCTCGCCTCTGCTAACATTATTCCCAATTCAAAAGAGCAATCACCCAACCTAACTGATTGATTGCAACTCATTAGTTTATAGTTTATTAGTTTGTAATGTTTAACGTCATTAGAAATATATTTGTTTGCTTTGTTTCAATTCTATAACCTTCTCTTGCGTCCCTTAAAAAGGAAAAATCCCAATCTAATTGATTGAGTGATTGCACCTTATTAATATCATTATGTTACTGCATTGTTTTGATTCTATCACCCCCTTCCTTGTTTCCTTTAGAAGGAAAAAAACCCGTAATCCATTTTGTAATTTCATAATTTAAAATGTTAAAATGTTAAATTTATCTTGTTCATTACTTGAGTTCGATTTATTGTTGGCTTATTACGTTGGATGTGAGGTTGTGAGCCAAGTTGTCGCTTTCTGGTCGAGTCTAGTCGCTTGAGATCTAAGTAGATGCAAAGCGTGTTACAAAATACCAACAGCCGAGTGTGGGTCATTAGTTAGATTCTGAGGAAAATATTTATTTGGTTCGGCACAACTTTACAGTAGAACTTGTATGAAGATTGATAAATGTGAACGAAAATTAGACAAGAATGTATCTAGAATGGTTATACAATGAGTAATGACTATTTAGAAAAGTTATTATACGCTTTTGAAAAATATTCCCGTATGTATGACCGAACAGAAAATACTATTACACTATTTTTCAATATGTTCAGATAATACAGATGCCACAATGTATAAGATGGTGCAGCTGTTGCGAGAAAATAAGCAATTAACAATTCATAGCGATAGTAAGTCTGAAGATGCCTCTGAAAGAGGCGAAACACGTGTCACAGTTAGTTACACAATACGTGGAATAATCAAAGTTATTTTAAATTTTATATTAAGTCTTATAGTTTTACATGTTTTTTTAATAAGTTGATTAAATATAAGAATATTTTCTTCGTAGATAACGACGAAGGGTTTATTTGTTGAGTAATGTATGCATGTAATTTCATTACTATCAAAAAACTATTTTTCATTATTTTAATGATTCTTTCTAAAATGAGTCGACTCATCATTCCAAATATATAGTACATAAAATACGGTAACTAACAAAAAACTATCACGAATAGAACATACACTCCACATGCTACGTAAATATATCAAAGCTTGACTTTTTCTCACCCCACGAGTATGATAAGTGTATGCAGTAAATTTCTATGTCACTGATCTTTGATTTCATTAGAAAGCTTTTTCACAGTTTTATGATTTCATTAAAACATGTAAAAGCACAGTTTGTCAGAGTTCAAGCGAAGAAATATTGATTATTACATCACAACTGTAAGCTTCATGTCGCCCAATAAGGAAAATTCATCAAATTTTACACTAACTATTGATTCACAAATTTGATATTATTTACTATAGATTTTTGTAGAAACTGCGAAATATTTCTATCGATTGATATATTTTTTTTATTTCTTATTCATAAACTCACTGTTCTTCTTAATTCTCGTATTTTTTTTATATCCTTGTCAATTGTGTTTTATTATTGTTTATTCGAAACCCAAATTATAATCCACCAAGAATAAACGACATTCATGTGATGAAATGAAGAATTGAAAATAATAAAACATTTTTAATATTAATTCCACTTTAAATTTATTAGATCAGGACAGGTTTCGCTCATACAGTGATATTTTTATACATGTTAAGCAATAATTTCAAGGTAAGGTGTATTATAATGCCTTTCCCCCAAGTATTAGCAGTGAACAGTGATATGAAGAATTATTAAAATATATTATTCGATTCGGTACTGCAAATATTTTTCAATGAATAGTTAAAAATAAACCTGTTTTTTGAATGTAGTATTTATTTGGCGTAATCGTGAAAAAAATTCAATCAGACCGGTTATTAAATTTCTAAATTTGATTAGTAAATCAAATTTTAGAAAAATATAATAAATAAGAATTTACAGTACGTACGGCACATAATCTTTTGAAATAAGGTTAGTCAACCCTGGTCAAATAACTATTTAATAACAGAATGGTTTGCATCCAGATGGTTATGTCAAACCAACTCTTTTCAATTTCATATTCATCCCTTTATGAGAAATCAGGTTAAACGATTGAGTACACACCACTTTGAGACGGGGAGGCAACAAAAGAAGGTTCGTTTACACCATAAACATCCAACGAATTCGGTTGTTTGTGATTACACACAGAGCGAATCAATTACTCTTCTTCTGTTTTGCTTTATATATCCAGATTAAAGTAAACCAACATAATTTACCACTTCACCACACAATAAAATTCTTATTTAAACTTGCACAAAGGTCTCGCTCTAGAAATTTTCTGTGACATAAGATACTCGAAGCTTACGTTTTTACAAATTAAATTTAGCGTATTAGTACGATGTATATTATTTACTGAAAAAAAGAATATTTTATACTTGTTCTCATACATAAGCTTCAAGCATTTTCAATTGATAAAACAGTTCAAATCATTGTTATGATTGCATCATTTCATTTTTTAACTCAAAACTACAATTATAATAAGCTTTCAAGACATTAAACCCTTCAAAAAACAAAGGAATGCATTATAACTATCAATGTTTGTTTGTTTTTATTTTTTAAATTTGGAACACTTTTTGAATAACAATAGACAAAAATATAATTTGAAAAAATAAAATGCGCTCATGGAAATAGAAAACAACGTTTGCATTTAGTGTAGAATAACATATGTATACAGATGGCTTAATTGGATAATAAACATAGATATCCTTGAACAAATCAATGAACATAGTTTAAATTACATGTTGGCCATCAGTAAACGAAAATTAATCTTTAGTGTTAAATTTGAATATTCCAGTATAAACTGAATTTTTTTTAGTTCATTTTAAAATCAGTTTGTTTTCAATAAACATGACATAAACATGTAATTAAGCTATTCAATTATATAAGAAAAAATAAATCATTTGAAATCTGAAGTGGGTTATTGTTTATGTTTAGATGATACTTGATTTAATTTATAGCAAAAAAATGGGGTAGGTCAAAGAACTATTCGTTCACTTGAGTATTATTTACTAAAGAGCGACTGATGTAATACGAAAATGTCTCTTGCATATCTGCATAGAGTCATGGACCTGTGTATTCATTTTTATTGACTCGTTATTACATTATGAAAGGCGGCCATGAAATAACTACCTGCATAATTATGATGAGCGGTGCAGGGTCAGCGTTGCTGAATTTTTTTTTGATCAGTGATACGATGTTGCCATTCTGTTAAAATATTTACTACCTAAAAATGTGCTTTGATTAATTTATAAGTAAACATTCTTTATTTGAAAATTTACCGCTTTATCGAAAATTCAAAAAAAAATAGCTTTTTAAATTTGAATTCTACAGTTCGATTGCCATACATTCATTACTCAGTGGTTATTTTTACAATATCTGAGAAATTATTTATTCAATTGAGTGAGGTAAACACGCTAAATCAAAACTTGCTTGTTAAACGTTTTTTCTACAATGACGATGAGTTGTGAAATTTGCCGTAACATACATAGGTAAATCTTCATATTAGAGACGTTATATAAGATAAATTTGCAGATATTTTAATATTCATTCTGCGAAAAGAGAAAATGTATAGATTACGAATTACACTATTTCAAAGCTCTAAGTCTTTTACTAATGCAAGTGCGCAGTTTTCCTGTACTCTCTTATTGTACAAATGCATATTTCTGAACGAGTTAACAATGCAAATGTTTAAATTTAAATTTAACTTTAATACATGTATTTTTTAAATTACAAAAGTGGATACAGTACAATTTTATCGCTTTATACTTGGTAATAAAGCTTCTAGAAATATCTACTCCGACACTACGATGTTTCCATCAAAGCTACAAAGGTGAAAATTTTGTCGTACTTTCTAACAAAACCATAGTAAATTTTAAAGAATTTCTCGATGAACAGATCAATAAAATTTCAATGATATATTGATGTTTTATTCAGTTTTCTATTATATTTTATATCTACATGGAATAGTATTACAGTTACAATTTACTTGTACTTAATGTAAAAAAACTTTACGCAAATCTTATGGCTTCACATAAAGAGCTATCTAATATTGTATTTACTATTCGTGGCCTTTAATTAAATGGAATGCCTATAAAGTTGATAAGAACGTTGCAAAGTAAAGAATGTACATTTGAAATATAACTTATTTTTATTAAGTGCTAAGCAACGTCAATTTAAAAGAAATATATACTTTAAAACTGTGAATATTGAAACGGCGTAGAATATTGGTGACTGAAAAAAAATATCATCGCAAATAGAATAATCGGTGAAATAACTTTGAAAAGAAATAACCCAAATAGTCACTTTAAAGTCGGTTAAGAATATTGTATACATGTTTATTTAAAAGTTTTATTGAATAGATTATGCAACATAGATATTTTTTAAAGAAACATTATGCGATCGTTGAACGATACGCGTCTGTCGCATTGTAGAAAATATCATAATAACGGTCTATTCATACGACACGAATGACAGATGCTTAATACAAAAAAGTTTAACGTACCTTTTTTCATTCGCACATTTTCCCTGTCGATTCATAAGTTTCGTTTGACACTTCAGGCAACAGGAGAATCCGTAAACTTATTAAATAATAACAAAAAGAAACTGTCGGTTATTGAAAAATCCTCACAATAAATAAACAACCGGCACCGGTATTGTTTAAATTATTCAAATGCAGAAATCGATTTCAGCTACCAAAAAAAGTTTAAGGTAAAGTTCTGCAGCACAAAGGGAAACAAACGTTTTTTTTTTTCACTTTTTCATCGGCCGGTCGGGGTGTTTTGCGTGGCGGCGGCGCTTTGAATTTCACTCGAAGGCGTCGCAGGAGAGATTGTCGCGGCGCTCCGGAGCGGTCACCGTCCAGAGAGTTGAGTGTGCTGAACAAAAGCACATCCGAGCGAGGATGGACAGAGTCGGCGTCGAGCGAGACGAGCGGTGTTTGGGTGTCTACGCGACACTGCGGCGAGGCGTAGCGAGTGTAGTCGCGATGCGGTTACGCAACGAGGGCAGCGCGACGGCGCACCGTCGACTTCCCCGCGGCGCCGCGACGCCCGCGCCACTCCGCGCTAAGCCTCGCTTCCAATTCGACTTCAGGATACCGTGACACCTCAACTTTGTGTTTTATTCATAAATTCAATATTAGAAAATGTTCATCTCCAGCTAAATAGCATTATAATTATAATACGGTGAGAAAAATAACAATGTATTTTAATTCTACAGAAATTATTTTATATAATTGTTGATAGCTATTTCGGCTTACGCCTTCGTCAGAACTATGTTTTAAACGTGCATTAGATATTGTATATATGTTACAGTGAAACTGTATTCTCAGTGAAAATATATTCTTCTCCAAGCTGTCATTGAAATTAAATTTGACCGCCCTATCTTCAGCCCAATTTTTGTCTGTGCTCTTCTTTGGTTCTCTTTTTATGAAAGGGACTACTTGCTGATTTTGTTCCATTGAAGTAACCAAAATTTTAGGCCGGCAAATAATCGACTTGGGCCAATAATTTCAATGATCGTGACCAGTGAAATCGTGTTGTCATACAAATCTATTACTTGATACATTTTCACTGAGAATACAGTATCACTGTAACATATATGCCGCTTAGACAGAGTACACAATACATCTTCTTCTCTGTTCCACCATCTTAATTTTATATGGTAATAAAAAATTTATTGAATGTGACACCTTTACGCCGAAAAGCTATCAAAATATATATAAAATTACTTCTGTAGAATTAAAATACATTGTTTTTTTTTCACCGAAATATAATGGAGTTCTACCAAGTAAATGCCAACTCAATCAAGAGTATTAAAATTCGTGGAATGATATTTTTTCTTTTCGAAAAAGTCGTGTTCCGCCTCATTGATGTAAGACACCGGTTGCAAGGATTGTTATGTAAACGCATATCTTGGTAATATGGACTCGTTCTTTAAATGTTGTTTCTTATAGTTAAATATTTTAATATTCAGTTTCATAGGAATTGTAAAATGTTACAGTTTTTATATATTGAAGTATCACCAGAACTATATTTTCATCATATTTGAATGATTCTCAATCAAGTGAGACCAAATTCAATCAGTAAAATATTATCACTTATATATTATACTATAACTACTTATTAAGAAAAGAAATATTCAAGGTACAGTATGGAATATTTCAAGCTGAAATTAAATAGACTTGCATTCAATAAACGTTGTGAAAATGCCCGTAAAAATGGAACTATTTATTAAGATAACCTGTTCTTGATATCAGAAACTTTGTTTGAAACCCTATTAATAACTATATAACTAACACACTCAATCCGAATGGTTTTATTTTTGAAAATTTTAACATGATATCTCGTGATTCAATTTAAGACTCTCCTGTCAGCACCGATGTTTTTCTTGTCGTTTACCTACCGTTGCGAATCCTTCATTTTTACTGCTTTCTCGTGATATTTTTTTCAGCTCATCTGTGCTGTTTTTCATGCACCGTGGTCGATACTGCTGGAAACCTAGAGTGTTTTTTTTATTTATGTAACGGGCTGTTATAATTCGTAGCAAGTGTATGCATTCTTTTTTGATTTTCTTTTCTACACGAATGTTATTATGTCACTTTGTCGTGAAAAATATGAAATCATTATTTATAAAGCGCGATATTTATTCAAAAGTGTCGCGAAATAACAACTCAAAATATATATGTACTTCATTCAAAAAATATTTAAACAATACAATAAAATATCACTCCCAGCATTCATCATAGAACACTATTTATTGAGTACAAGATTCATTGGCAGCTTTGTCCTATGGGGGCCCGGGTTCAATCCCCGGTAAGGTTAGATTTTTTTCAATTGAAAAAAATGATCTTTTTTCAGACGTTCATAAGAATTTTGCTGCGATTTAGGATTGCATTAAAAATCTCCACTAACAATATTGCGACGTTTTTCTAATATGTTAATTGACTTGATTTATATTGTTTAACTTATTACATACATACATATTGTTATCAAATTTATATACTGCTAAGAAAATGTTGAAATAAAACACATGAATTATTAATGTTAAAGCAATTCTTTACAAAAAATTAAGTTAAGTGATATCATTCTTGGAAATGTATCTGCCAGTTGATTAGTCAGAGACTTCAATCAACAAACAAGACAAATATGTGTGTAAGATATAATATTTTTATCCAAAAAGAAAGGCGGTATTTGGCGCCTCTTTCACAATAAATTACTTTAGACCAAGACCAGTTTCACTCATGGAATCATCAAAATGCTCGCGATGAGCAAAAAGTGATGTATTTTTTTAAAAATACTTACCCATAGAGCTCCGTTGTAAAGAGTGTCATTAATGATAGAAACTAGGATGTTCTGTGTATGGCAGCGGCTACAAGTAACAACTAAAATGACCGCTAAGCCGGAATTGTTTTATATAATTTATTCGAATACAGTGTAAATTAAATAAAAGCATAAAGTTTACAATCCCTAGCCACGTCATGGCTGTCCTATTGCCACTCGAAACGACATCCTAGCTGCGCGGCTACTCGTTTGCTTTGTCGAAAACACTTTTCGTGCGACACGCTATTGCGAAATACGGCGCAGGCCCGCGAAAGCCGAAACACCTCGCGTACCTGCCGACTTACCTAAATCACACTTTTTTCAGAGGCGTTATTCACAATAACCGCCAAGTCTCCGTTTACCGAATTCCAGTAAATCAACCGGATCGCTTCCTTGCTCGACGCGCTTCCGGCGAGCTATACCCACCGTGCTTTAAGGCCTTTAGGCCATCCCATTTCACGTACAAAGCATAATTATTATTAATATCAACCATTTTTTGCGCTATCAATTTACTTCGATAAAGGAGATATAAAATTTTCAATAGTGTTTGTTTAACCAGGGCATTTTGTGATATTATAATTTTTAATAATTGTCCTAACGAACAGAAGGTGATATATGTCTTAAATAACCATGGCATTAAACATTTTAAGAACATTTTATATAAATTATAAACCTCTTAAAAGTTTCACAAGTCAGTGTGCCATCAATGTAATTCAACGATCTCTTAGCTGCAGTATTATGTCGAGAAAGCATTTGAAATCGTTATAGACCGTGAACCATTCTTCTCGATGGCCCTACATAGATAAAAAGAAAAAGTAAGCTGGCCTCTTGAACTGGCTTCACTAGGGATTGCTCACCACTAGAGCGATCACGCCCTTCTGTCAGTAGCGATGGCAAGGGAATGCAACTTGAATATATAAACTAAGCTTAGAGACAAAGGAGACGTTAACGCGCATCAGAACTTAAATGTCCATCAAATAGTTATACAATATATATTATATATACTATAATATAATAAACATAAAATCTTGACTAAAATTGCTTCGTTCTTTTGTATATGTCCGCTGTTATTCTGGAGCAAATGGCGTTATAATGGAAGTATCAAAACATACTTTTTCTACGAGAACAGATACTCACCTCTCTCTTAGTTTGGTGAGAGTAGAAATATATAGGATAATGGTTATCTCATCGCTCTCGCAAAATACCCCGCTTCTAGCATCAGATGGATTGGGAGGATGTTTTAGACAACACAATCACCCATGCCTTTTCTAACAGAATCGATAAATCCACTGAAAAAATGCTGCTTGTACTGGGTACTGGGTTTTGCTAACTTAGGCGATTTGGTCTTTCTGCGGTTCCTTTACGAACTGGATAGTAAATATATACGTCACATCAAATTTAGAGATAAAATCTTATGAAAATATTAAACAATAAATGTATGCAAATAAACATCGTGGGACTCGAGCCAGTGGTCGCAAATACAAAAGCGATTAAGAGTCACCATCCAAACACCTTGATTGACTTTTTAAAGATAAAAAAAAAAAAATTAAAAAAATATTTGGCATTACAGCTTACGCCAATGCGCCAAATATTCTTAGATGTGAAAGTCATACGAGATTAACTCGATGGTAAATAATGTATCAGTTCTGCACAAAATCAACGATAAATCACATACACACAAGCCCAAGATCTCTTTTTTTTCAATTGAAAAAATCTGACCTTGCCGGGGATTGAGCCCGGGCTCCCCGATTGCTAGGACAAAGCTCTTGCCACTAGACCACAGGGACCGACAAGATGTCATATCCACCTAATTTTTTTTGAAATTATATTAGTTTGCTAGAAAAAAGGTAGTTATTCGTTTCTAAGCAAAATAATTGATGTATTTTTAAAAGCTGTGCTTTTCCGTGTTCATTTAAGCGTGTGTTTATCGCTGCCATTTTACTATTTTTCATAAAGAAATCCGCTAGAAAAACGGAAATAACGGATGCCGTATTTTCGATATATTCCGGAATATTTATTATACCACTTGTTGTAGTTCTTTCAAGTACCACAAATCAAATCGTTAAAATAACTTAAATTTAACTTTAAGTTTTCCACTGATATACAGCCGAGTCAAAAGCATGGAACCAATTTGTTTTTCTAATCTTCTATACCAACCTACTCAAGCCTTGCTTTCAATAGTTTAACGACCAAAATGTCAGAGCATTTTCTTTTAAGCACTGATATTTGAAAAAAACGATCCGTTTTACATAAAAATTCCCATTAAAATAACTTTTCTCCAAGATTGAAACATTTCATCACATATGTTTTGTCAATTTATATCAGCTGTTGACAATAATATTTAGGTCAATATTTATTTAACCTGGCGTTTGAAATACATTTTAAGTAAAATGTTTAAAAAATTGACTCTTTATTGTCGCCCTTGTAATGAAGGCAACTGCGATAAATAGCCTAGCTAAATATATAATACCATAAAGTGAATTATATTTAGTTCATTGCTTTACCATTTAAGCTCGTTTTAAAAAGCTTTTTTTGCAAGGAATCTGCTTAAATTAAAGTATTTATACATTTTTAAGAACTATTTATTGTTGATGGACATGGATTTACCTTATTATTCTACGATGGCAATTCTTTCAAAATGGCGTTTAATAATGTCACTAAACATTATTGTTCAATGTATTATTTTGTGGTACAGTACTGTATTGATTAGAACAAATATTCAATTTTTGTATAAATGATTCTAATGGTATTTATTAATTTAAAAAATACTACAGACGAAAAATATCGGACACTAATAAAAGGTTTTTTGCTACATTAAAACATAAATTGTTGTCGAATAATGTAAATGGCTTTGAAGCCGACGGGTGGCAAGGAAAACTGACATTAGTAAAAACCTTCAGTTTAGCATAATTATATAGCCTTCATACTTTGTGAAGAGTAATAAAAAATATTTTTTGTTCTGTGCCTGACATGACAACATATTGTCTTAAAACCCTCCAAGGACGAGCGTGACCATACGGTCAGAGTGAACTCTGTTGTATATATGTCCCTATTTCCATCTTTTTTCTATCTGGACATCGTCTTTTAAACCTTTTTTAACCGAAACTGAGTGATAGATACGATGTTCAGGTAGAAAAAAGATGGAAATAGTGACAAATAGACAATAGGGATCACTGTGACCGTATGGTCACGCTCGTCCTTGGAGGGTTAATTGGTCTTAATATCACCATTTATATTTCAACACTGTCAATTCTTGAAGGAGAGAACTTAAATTTAAATAAACATAACACACTTTTTTGTACTTGTTCCACACATATTGTGTATACATCAGAACCGGTTTAGCTCATCGTCTTAACAAAATGTATGTGGAAGTAGAATAAAACCAAAAAGAGGTCTTAGAATACTACTTATCACATCTCACTGGCGAGCGGCGTAACTAGGGACGGCATGGCACCAAAATTATGATAAATTTTCCGCTCTTATTTATTATATGGGGATAAACGATGTTTTTAGGAGAACTCTAAATAAAATAATGTTTCGAAAACAAGTTTTGCGATCTTGTATTAACATTATTATCGTGGATTATATTACTTTTTTTAATTTAGTACCTGACAAACATTATACATATTATCCTGCTTTGTAATTCCAAATACATACATATGTATGAGCCCTAGAGAGATGAAGTGAGCCAAGTCGCAAAATTATGAAAAAAATTTACTAACTCAGAGAATACTTTCATTTTATGATAAAAACACTATTTCAGTGTGTTCTTAATAATCTCACTTCACTTGTAGGATACTTTAAGTCTTGAACAATGTGATAATGTATCCAACATTTTTTTTCAAAAATGCCACTTGGCTCATCTCACTTCTCAGGGGCTCATATATTATATTATTAAGTTCAATGAACGAAACGATAAAACAAATATTAATTGGTCGGTAGGTAGTGTAAAATGGATCAATTTTTGTTAGCATGAATACAAATACAATCTAAGCCACGGGTAACATAAATACCTAATTGTTTTTATGTAATCGATAATAGAACACCATTAAATATTCCTAGTCAGTAAGACGCCGGCAAAGTAATTCCGTGTCGGCGGAATAAAAATAAAACTAACTGGCTACAATTGTTATTTGATGGAGCTATCGAACAGGGCTGGATTTATATTCACGACAGACTGGGTGTTAACTAGGGATTCCAACTATTCGTCAAAATCAACTATTCGGATATCGAATAGTAAAACTTAAGCTATCCGAGCATATCGAAATATATCCGGATAGTTTTGGCATGTCTAAAATAGTGTACAATAGTACTAGAATTGTGATTTAAAAAAACATATTTTAATAAACAAGAAATTGCCAGTTGCTTTTGCAAGCCGAGAGTGGTCTCGATTTCTAAGTTTTTAATAAGTTTTTCAAAAAAAACAACTCGCACGCAAATAGAAATGTTTTACGATCAACGTTTCCTTGTTCACTGATATACATTTTATAATAATTTAAGACTAAATCTTTTCCTACTTTTGTACAATCTTAGATAGAAACAAAACATATAAATACACATTTCAATTTTGAATTTTGTACTTTTCCATGAGTTTTACTCATGAAAACTCATGGAAAAGTACAAAATTCAAAAAATTCAAATTTGATATTGAAATTCAATCAAGCACCCTGAGTCGAAATACTTAATTGCACATTTCAATACCGTTACATTGTATTACAATATGAAATTACGGCAATAAATGATTTTTTAGACCCGACTCCTAGCCGGTTCGTTAAAATAAAGTATTATGATAAGATATTGATAGCACCCGAGTTGGGCGAAGGCAAAAAGAACCACTACCAGGGATATTCATAATTATTCTTTAAATGTGGAGAAATTGTGATGTGATCCTTCCTCGAATACGAATACTATCCGGATATTTTCCCAAATATCCGAATATCCGAGTTGGAATCCCTAGTATTATCGACGTCGCGTAAAGTACGCGTCCTGTTTGTTTTATTTTATTTTTATTTTTCCGAGAGCAACATTTACGCCACATCTGGGCCACACCGACACAATTATGTAGTGCATTAATAAGCTTAGCATGAAATTTCATTATCAAATTTGAATCTTGTTTTCCATAAGTTTTGTCACTAACGACTTGGGTTTCGCTCATTCGTGCAATTGAAATGCATGAAGATGCCGAAAGGCGAAACCCTGGTCGTTAAAGATACAACTCATGAAAAGTTATTAAGTCTTAACACTCTAACCCAGTGCTCACAACTTTTTACACCTGCGGACCGGTAAAAAAAGGAAAAAAAAACAGTGATCACAAATACTAATATAAAAATGGTTTTGTATTTCAACAAGCAGATTCCGGTTTTGTTTATTTTTTTGTGTGCCTGGGCCCAAATCCACACCATCGTTACCCGGCTGGGTAAAGCCCGTGCAGACCTCTAATGTAGGGTATGCTTTGAGCCACCATTGTACAAATATTAATGTCTGTTTCCCAGAGAAATTGGATGAATATTTAATGTCAACATGTAGGAGACATCTGTGTGGCAGCTAATTCAAGACAAAAAATATTAATTTTTAGTTGAAATCTGAGCTAATTTGCAATTTGACATACAGATGACACTACTTCTGGTGCATAAACTTGATGCATATTGTAAGGATTATCAGATGTTTATCATATTCTATTTGTTTATACCAGGGCTGTGGAGTCGGGGCTTTTTGGCCGGAATCGGAGTCGTCGCGGTGACTTGGCCGGAGTCGGAAATTTTGAAAAGTTTGAACTTTTTATTTTTGCATATACTAATGTCAAATTAGGCTATTGGCCGGATTGGTGGGGTTGATATTTAATTGAATACACATCAATAGGAAAATTGGGCAAAAGAAAGTGACAATATTCAACTTTTTTAGTCAGTCGGATTCGTGGTTTTGGTAAATGCTGGAGTCGAACTTTTTTTTACCGACTCCACAGCCCTGGTTTATACTTAAATAATAAAACCTTTAGAGGTCTGTATGGGTTATTTCATACTGTAAATAATAGAAATTATTGTTTATATATATTTGTTTTTTATGTGATATATAGTCGTTTTTTTTTATTAGATCATTTGTATTTAGCGACAGCCTAATAAAGAATGCTTAACTAAAAGTTTTGAAACTTAAAATATTTCCTTTTGAACAAAGAAAAGACAAAACTTGCGACACTACATTAGAGGTATTTTGTATAGGAGACATCTGATCAAAAAGCTCTTGGCATTGAACTAGTTAAACCAGTGAAAAACAGATAGATTTTCCTGACAAATAAATTCCTTACCCGGCCCAAATCTCAATCGTCATCACCCTTCCAAACCAGATCCAGGTAGAGCCCAAGGGTCTGTGCAGGCCTCTACTTCATACACCTAATCAATTTGCTTATCATATAATTCGGTGTCCACCCTTCTCAGGGAGATTGAAATGGGGAAATAGGAAATAAAAGAAACCAAAACTCTATTTACACACTTTATTCAAATAATGAACATAAGAAATAACAAAAAGAGAATAAGTTTAGTATATTAATATTGTATATAACATTAAGGTGAATATCAATAACATTGATAACTATAGTAGTGCTAACCCACATTTATTCAATTGTACCATTTATTAATTCATATTATCTGGTACTGAGATTCCATAGAAAATTATTGCCATTTACAATTAGATTTCTTTTGTAAAACATACTCACGTCTGTTATGTTTAGTGATAAGAGTGATAAATACTGAAGAGACAATATAATATAATAATTTTTTTGGATCCATTTCCTACATTAGCACAATTGAGGGTAACGTGTCATACAATTAACACACGTCCCACCCTCTATGCACTAGCCAAATATTCAGTCTTAAAATGGATGCCAACAGCTTCGCTTCCTTTATTGACTTGTTAAATAGCTACCTAATATTTCAAATGACAAATTACTTAGCCTTCCAAATTTTTATAAGCTTAAAGCGTTAATGTAGTAACATTTAGATGTAACATCAACATCATATTGATAACTAATTGTTCAAATTGTATTTTTAAATTCTATGTGCATAAGATAACATACTGATATTATTAAATTTGTTTACAATCTTTGAATATCGCCATGAGACTACCCCGTGAGACATTTTCCTTCGGCACTGCTCTAAGAAAGAAGACCTAACATAGTATTATACCACTGTCACCTTATTAAACAACTACTTAATGGAATTATTACCATCGAGTGCGCAAATATTATCAATTTGCGTTTTAATTTACAAATATACTTTTTTTCCTTTGATTATATTGACAAATTAGTTTGAACAACTAACTAACCCTAAAAGACTTTTCTGACTAGAATTTTGTTAGACTGAGACCGTTTGGTCTTAGTCTTTCACACTTTGCAAAACAGTGGAAGAAAGTCCATATGAACTATTGATAGTGCTATCAATGCTTGATTAAAATTCTCTTCGCAGATCCCATCATTTCTTGTACATTATACAATAAACTGCTATTTTCAGGATAAATATTGGTCTTTACAATTTCAGAGGATGAAAAATAGGTGCGCGACATTGCAATCTACGCCCAACTCTCAAAAGATTTCATCCTGTTTGCCACAATAAATAAATAGAACAAATTTTCTATATTAATTTTATAAATATATTTTTGTTTTTTAATAGACAAGGTAATATGACAGTTTAGAATTAATTCTACCTATCGATTCCTTAAATTACTTAACAAATTAAGCTACTCATTTCATTTCATTCCACAAGTAGTAACCGAGTCTTTATATGACTAGAATTTTGTTACCTATAACATTCATCTGATAAAACAATATTGCATTTAGCCTAGGGAGGCTGCAACAGTGGGTATTGGATCTATTTTAACGTATATAACGGGTTAAATATTATTATGTCTTCAGAAATAACGCAAACCGGTATTAAATAGATGTGCAATAATATTATAGAAGGGTAAAATGTCTCAAAGAAGGGTGAACGGTTCAAACCGTGACTGAATCGAATCTCGGCTTCTTAATAATCATAAGATTGGCACCTGATTTAATTACTTAGTACGATGATTAATTAGTAATTAAATATAAACACATTCATCACAATATTTTAATGCTAAAAAAAGCATCGGTTATATAATAATGTTTTCATATATTAATTCTAGTGTATTAAATTTCAATTCTCCGAAATGTGCAGAACATATTTAAACTTTAAACGAGTGCGCGAAAATGAGAATTTCATCAGTGCTGTAGTGGAAAAATAATAATTCAACACTGTAATCTTTTACTTGCTATTAAAATTACAATAGAGTGCATCATTATAAGACCCTGTTTTATTTAAAGGCTATTAAATATTTTATTTCACCTCAAACATATTTGGCAGATAAATTCGGCTTAAGCTTGTGAATGTTTTCCTATATTTAGTTTAATTTGATTGTTGAGATATTTCGACTTGCTCGAGGTCAACATTTTGCGATGGGGTCTCTATTCACGCGTAACGCATAACAAATGAAACATTACGGCATTCAAATAATTGCGGGATGAGTGCTTCTAATGTAATTTAAAAATTTTACTCCTAGGACATATAACCTACGATGGGATAATAAATGGAAAACAGGTACCTACTTAATTCGAATGCAATCGATATTCTATTTTGTTCAAAAAACAATTAATACATCGAGAAGTAATCACAAATACTTGTATAGTACGTTTAACTTGGCACATTAACACTTGTATTTCATCTCTAATCACAGCTATAAAAATTTATTTGTATTTTTTTTGCAAAATAACCTTCTATTTTGTTACAAAATTACATTTAAACGTCTCAAATACTCTAGATCTTACCCAAGAAAAGCTCTAAACATTGTCGTGATTGCCTTTAACGTCTTCTCGTCGAAAGCATGCTCTTTCTATCCAACGCCTTACATCCTAAAGTATAATGCTCTCCGACAAACGCACGCACACTATGATTGAATCGTGACGTACACATATTCCACCCCACTTGAATAATACTTATTAAACATCTACTAAAAAAACAAAACAAAAATCATACTGAGAATATTATTTATTACAAATCATTCAGTGCAGTGCTCTCATTTGACTGGACACTGTTCGAAAGATATTTTGGTATGCAACTCGGTGAAAAACGACTGCATTACTTTATATTGATAAAATATCATTGTCAAATTAACAGTTGAAACTGAAATTCAGATACAGCTTTCAGTGATTAATATAAAACTGTATCATGACGCATCTGGGTTTGAAAATTACAAAAGGTAAATCCATTGTTTATACTATTCCGTTCAGTCTTCAAGTTATTAGATAGACTAAACTGTTTAAATGAGCAAAATAGCTTTCTACGGCAATAATCAATTCAAAATGATGTTCAATACCAGCAGACATGCAAAATAATACGTTTTAAATGTTATCTTAATACCATGTTTCAAACAGAATTAAATAAATATGCTTTTTTCCAAACCTATAAGTACAAAGCCATTAAAGTAAGGGAATTTCTTCCTAGACTTGGATGAAGCCCAAAATTTCCCTTCATTTTGTTTACACAGATCGAGGATGTCATAAAATTGTGTAACAATATAAACATCAAAATTAAAGCTCTGATAAAATTTTGATTGTTAATCACAGTATTTTCATGTAGAAAATTTAAATATTCATGACTAGAAACTTTCCAAGTCGCCAAAAATTTTATTTTGTCATATTTTATATACCCATTGAATGAAACGAAATAATATTTTGGATAGAGTAATTATCAAAAAATTTAATATTTTCAACATTAGGGTATTTGCGATATTTTAGATCATACATTATTTCAAAATTTTGATACAAAATATTCATTATTCTAATTTGAAGACCAACAGAATAAAAAAAAAAAACATTTTAAATCATAGGTAAATAAATAACAGTGTTTTCACTCTTGTCTATGAAAATGTTTCATAATCAAAACATAAAGCTATAATACACCAGATCTGATTTGTTTTCCTACAATATTTTATATAAAATGCATGCATTATTTATTTGATAGCTGAACACAAAATGCCTTAGTCTTTGCAGACATTTTGTGTGAGCTTCATATTTTCAACCACTCTACCAGCAGACCTGGTGCAATAACAACTCGGCTTAAGACTACTAAATGAGCAAATAATTCAATTGAATAGAATAAAACTAGTACGTAAATTAAAAATGTCTTTTGATAATAATACCTACTCATAAAAACTCCAACAGGATTATCAATATTCACCGCAAACATATGAAAGTAAAATTGTTACATATATCATAAGAATTGTAAATAGAAAGTGCCTGTGATTCATGTAATCTTCCACCTTAAAATTAACTTCTTTACACAATCGGATGCCGCTCCGAACTTTCTATCCGGGATATGACAATATATATTGATACAAAAATGTAACAGGATTTGGCACAATATTGATTTAAAACTAAATAAATAATTCAGGAAGACTGAGTTACCAAAATATCTCAATTCGGAAGGGATATAGATTGATACGATATGATATTTTCGAGTGATCGACGCGAAATGCCACGTCTCTCCATTAGGATATGTATGGAATTAAAATATGTTTCCGTCATCTCGATGGCGAGATTTTACTAACACGTATGATAAATTTTGAACACTTATTGCACGCTTTGTTTGATTTGTCTACCGAAACCAAAAGAAAAGACATGAGTCGGATGACGTTAAAAAGGGCAGAGTCGGAGGGTGAGTTTTCTTTTTCACTCTCAACAAAATGGAACACGTCATAACCTTACACTAAACATTAGCATCTACTCTCAGATACACGTATAACCACAACAATAAATATAATTAAATAAAAATAACAAATCTTTGGTTTGTTCCCTAGACCGATTAACTTTTTTAGAAAATTTTTGATCAAGTTTTTAAATTTAAATTTTCTTAAAGGATTTGATCCCATCAGTTTCGTATTAATTACGCCCGCACGCGGACACGATAAAGACCGCGGGCCTTTCATATTTACAAATTATATTGTCATTGAACCCTCCCGCTATCTCTTTCCTCTGTTCCGCTCTATCGTCACTATCACCTTCTACCGCCTACCGTCTAATGCGACACGTCTAATAAATTGCAGTAGGGTATTTTCTGATATGCAAAACTTAATTGTTTACCAACATGCAAACGGTGTCTGCCGCTTTCGTTCGTACCGTCGCTAGAGCTCGACGCGTCGAAGTAATCCAATGAACGTTGACCGGTTCGCTCAGACGAGATCGACATAGAGCGATCTTCGTATTTTCAACACGATCGTTCCAAATCTTAAACACGAGAATATCTAAAATACCACCTAAACTTATCGACATATATTTAAAGACACCTTGCAGGTATCTCGATTGCTTTGTTAAAAAATCATCTGATTTTTACATCACATTTTGTGTGAGATGAGCCGGGGATCCCGGATCGGATGGGCTTCTTCCGGCTGCGGTGGAGTCTTAATGCATGGGCGCCTTCACGATGTGATTGGGAGCTATGTAGTGGTATCCTGCCATCGGCTGCCCGGCGGTTTCCATGAAAATTCTGCAATCAAAAAAGATCTCTTTGTGAATGCGGTTTTACATCCGTGCATATTGTGTTTTAAAAAACAGTGCAACCTCTGTAATCGTTGCTTTTTTGCATAAACATAATCGTCGTTTAGAAGTTGCACTGTAATTGTTAAAATCACCCGTATCACAGATGGTAATAAATTATTATTTATAGCACAATTAAAAACTGCAAAAGGGATAGCAGAATATGAAATTAAATATTTGGGGCGTAAGAATATTAATTAATGACAGGTACACGGGGAAAATATTGTTAACACAAAAAAAAAATGATCCAATAAATCTTGAAGAATGAAGTTTTTCAATTATCAATTAAGTATTATCTGTCTGAATACATTCATGAGCTGTTTGATAATTAATAATTTAATACAATAACATTAAATTCTAATCAAAACAACCTTGCGATGTGTTGAAATATATACTAACATTGGTCAGTCTTAAGCATAAAAATTAATGTTTGTTAATCAATGAAATATGTGGCACCAATATTTCTTATCGGAAGTGGAATCATGATTGAGGAGGTACAAAAGTGAATATTGATTAAGCTTAAGCATTCGACCTTCTATTATATGTACATCTAATGTTAAATTTGAAATTACCAAAGAAGTTTTATATTCTATCACAAGATGACAGCACTATCATCCATCAAAAGATACTGTTCATAATGGCTGCCATTTTGACATATGTTTACCTACAATGATTTTAAATGATTTACAAAGATTGATAATTAAGTAACAAATAGTATTACACTGCCAAAAGTTAATCTAATTAATATTGGATTTAAACAATTGATATATTCACATCTCCTATAAAGCTGTTAGATATGATTATGTCTGTATTCACTTATAATATGGTCGGAATTAAAGCACACGGGTAATAATGTGACTAAAACATTGCCAGTGGAAAAAGTGTTGACATCTTCAAATTTTCAGAAGAATTATTATATCAATACATGTAGGGTCTCCCTCTTATACTTATTTTTTAGTCTAAATGTTTTATATTTTTTCAATATATTAAGCATGAGGTATAACAATATATTTTTTAATCTGTTGATGTTTCACTAAATCCATTTCTTAAATAGTATGGTTATTGAATTATATCAGTTTTACGTTTATTTCATTCAAAATTATTGGTGTTCACGAGACGTGATATTATAATTAAAACCGTTCCAACTTCTGCATTAAATTTCAAGCCATTAACACCATTTTATTCTGACAGATAAATCAATTATTACTGTTGGAAGAAACGTGCGCGAACAGTTCAGAAACGATAGATTTGGCAATATTTCTAAATATTACTATTGGTAGAACAGCAAGAAAATAAGAGTTACATGACTAAATAGAATGAATTGAAACATCAAAAATTATAAATAAAAAAATGTATCGAGAAGGGCAACACGAATGTGGCAACTGATTTTTGTTTTTTAGGATATAAAATATAAACATGAGTACAAGGAGTTAAAATTAGAGGCAAAAGGTAAAAGGTAGGCTTACCGGGAAATGAGACTCCGCTTGTCAGGGAGTGGTTGGTTTGGAGGCAGGTCTTCCCATTGATTGGTTCATGGTCATTGGAATTACACTTAGGATATTGAGCGGTTCTCCGGAAATGATGGAAAAAATCAGTTTACTGGGTAATCGACATTTTAATTGATACAATGTTATATTGCGTTACACCTTAAACTAACCAAACAATACCGACATGGAATCGCTGTCATACCGAAAATGAAAGCAGTTATTTCTTCAGACATTTGATATTATATAATACAAAACCTTTTCACTATGCTATTTACTAACCATTTAAAAGAAGATCTTCACTTGTTAAACCTTTTTCTTTTTAATACAATGATTTTGTAAATGCTACATATGAAATCCTTCACCGTGTTAAAGATTAAATAAAAATTAGAAGATATTAAATTATCAGTTCGGTGATGTTAGAAATTGTAAATAAATTTTTTGAAAATGTAAATATATAAGCAAAAATATGTGAAATAGTTATGTCACATAGTATTTAGTTAAATTTATTAGAAGTAATGCGAATGACACTTTGGGTACTTATAATATAATTACAAACATGGAATAAATATAAAGCATTTCTTTTATAGTAAATAGATATTTCTGAAATAGAAGAAGATTAATTCATTTATGGAATTAGGTGACCCATTAGATAACAAGCAACTTATAGGAATTTAAAGTGTAAATATTTTTTTTTTAATACACTACTGCAGATCCATAATCAAGAACTGTCGGAATAAAGTTATATCAATCTCTTATAAAATAGTTTGTTTTTATCAGAACTCCAGACACTGTTAATTCATTTAGTAATATTCAAATGAAACATTGATTGAAAAGTAATTTTGCGTATTATCTTGTTATAAAATGGGTTTACGGGGAGAGGTATAGTTCAATAATAAAATCACACAGAATCTTAATAAATTTTATTGAATAATGCTGTTATATTAGCAATTACAATAGTCTATAATACTATACATATATATAGATATAAAAAAAGAAAGAAATCTAAAAAAAATTGTAGTATACAATATAATGCAGAAATTGCAAAAAGCAAAGTGTTATGAAAAATATTCTACAAAATTCATTTCGACAAATCCTTGATTTTATATGACCTCAACTCATTTAAATAAAAACAAAGAAGAAATCTCTAAGAGGGATTAAGATCTCACTACTGTTAGGTATTCTTAGTTAGCTAAGAGTTCGAAACAATAATCAAAAATCATAATTAATATTTGGCGTTGATTCCAAACTCTTCTATTCTTAAGTGAATATTTACTGCCAAGTAAAAGTGAAACTAACATACCGTAACAATACGCTAACACAAATTTATTGGTCTCGAGAATAATCTAAGCTACGATTAAATAGTAACACTAACTTTAAAGTAGATTACAAATATTGTAAAAATACAGACGGCCTCGGAAAATAACGAGCGTCCAATGGCTAAACATGATTCAAGTAACGATTCGACTATCGACACGCTAACGTATTCAAAAATATAAATTTAATTTGAATCATCCCATCCAACGGATAATAAATATATCTTTCTGTGGTACACACATTTACGGAAATTTCTCCAATTTCTGTAAAACAAAAAAAGTGCTGTTTCGTCATTTGGCAATATTGCAGATTGAGAATACGACTTTCGAGACAATTCAGAAGGAGTAAATTTTTAAATACATTCGATTATTGATAATTTTGACTGCAAAGCGACCTGCACAATTTTGAATGATTTTGATTGATTGTTTAATGAGCTGCATTGATAAGAACCGAGGAGCTAAAACGAGAAAGCAAATTTTCCAGCAGAAAAAATTTTGGTCCACACGGTCGAATCCTCTGGATCGACAATTCGGAACGGGCGACATGACATGACCCCCCCCGAGGCTATAGCCCTTTGACCCGTCTGATTAAAAATCCAAACGGCGAATCGAACGCCGATAGTCTTACTACACACGACACCCAAATTGAGACTCGCGAGAGACCCTAGTACGGATTGAATTTGTTCCTTTCGGGCTTGCTCTTGCCTCCGCCTTCACCAGAGGAGGCCGCGTTGGGTGAGCGGGCGCGATTTTGCTGTCGGTGGGCGCGGTGCACTCCAGTCGTCTGCACGGGAGTGGAGGAAAGAAATTCGGTGAGGCCGCCTAGGGCACTGAGCGAGCTGAGAGCGTTGAGCGCTCCCGGTTTGGAGAGCAGCTGTGCTAGCGGAATGGCTGAGGAGAGGGGGCTTGTGGTGGTGGCCGCTGCACTGCTAGATCCCCCACCCTGTCCTCCGCTGACTGAACCGCCCCCCCACCGCCCCCGCCGCCTTCCAGGTTGGCCTTCTGAAGTTCCACGCTGTGAAAGAGAGAGAAAGAGAAGGGGTTTGAAGGAGTCAGGAAGTCGAAATGATCGGCGACCCGTCTGGCTGGGGAGGAGCCAGACGGGGGCGAGAGGACTTTCCCTATTGCGAAAATGAACCCGCCGAGTCAGCTGAGAAAACTGTTTACCCAGGGGGTGTGAGGATTATTTACAAATTATACAAAAAAGCCCCAAATCAAAAAAAAAACATTTCTCATCAAATCCACGAGATGTGAGACAACTTCAATGAGCAATATTAAAATTTTGGCAAAACTATGGATGATATTTTATGCCACCACTATAATAAATGATATAAAACAAAGGATCATTCTAGTTTCCATTTGAAGTTATTTATAAGATATATTTGTTTTCATTCAGACTGACTCGATAGTTGATTTCAGAGAAAATGTATATTTCTCAAATAAAAAATGGATTAAGCAGATAAAGCATTGTGATGAAATTGGTTAAAAATATGGAAAAATGGAATACTGGGACAGTGGTCATTGAATTTTTACTACTGTATCTTTTATATTTGTGTCTTATTGAATAAAAAAAATTGATGCTTAATTAAGTATGTATCCCACAAATTTTAGTAAATATTGTGAAAGGGTTTTTAATTAAAAAAATTAAATGCATACATATATGAAAAATGAGTAGGAAAATTAATGATCACTTCCCAAGATAAGTTTATAAAAGGGCTTATAATACGAAGATTGAGTAGAATTAATAAACTGACATTGTGTCGAAGCACAAAAACTAAATACTATTTAAAATAATGTTCAGGCAACAATATTTTGAATTTCATTTCCATGTACCATAGACTAAAAATATTATCCCAATATTATTGGCATAGAGTTCTTTATATTATCTTTATAAAAGATGTGATCAAAAACATTTTATGTTGACTGAGACTTTATACTGCAAAATAATGGACTGTTCTCTAGATTCTAGTATACTAGAAATTTTTAATCCAATTCAAAAGATTCCGGTCCTAGAGTACTGAAAATATCTTATATTTAATTTTGCATGGAATTAAAAAGGTTATTTCATGAAAGAAAAAAAAAACCCTGAACTAATTATTCTTCAGTCTTTTTTTAAACTGATTCAATTGAGTTAAAAATATATATTTTTAATAGCATTATTTACTTGACTACAAAAACAGTAAATACTAATTTTGATAAAACTTTACCAAACGAATTTGTAAGAATATGTGAAATATATAATACAAATTCGGATGATTTTTTTGACACAGGTAAAATGAGCCTTTTTATGAGCTGGAGGTTTTTAGAAGTCGGACAGTGAATTATTCAGCAATGATTCTGGATACTCTGGATTAAGTTTAAAAAAAACTGGATGGAGAGTTGAGATGGAACTCGATCGACTGATATTGGTATTTGTTAGCTATCAGTGAACAGTTTTGGACGGACCTGGAAGAAAACAAGAGGAGAAAAGAAGTGACAGTGGAATGTTCTGGAGTTCTCTGTTCGCTTCAAAAATCCAAATGGACCTACCTGGAAAAAACACCATTAGGGGACACAACATTTTAAAGAAAACACACACACGCCGGCATTCTCGAAGGATAGCACGCTATCAACATACCGATGAACTGAGCAACCCGTATAATAAGAAATTGCTTATTATGTAGGTCTCTGCTCTGTCAAGGCAGAAATATATCTCGGTTAAACATGACAGTTATGCGATTGCGATGTTAGCTTTTCAGTATGTGCCACATCCAAACCTCAATGTGAGAGTTTTGAATGTGTAGGAGCAAATGAACAGGGAGTGATATTAAGAAAAATTCTGACCTCATGTTGATGAGATACTGAGCGAGGGCGACTGCGTCCGGATTGCCGGTGATAGTGATGGTGCGGTCTGTGGCCCCTCCTTCGCGTTCCTCACAGTTGGAGATGCGAATCATGGCACTGGAGATCTGTCTAATCTCAGCAATTTTGGTGCCACCCTGAATTGAAAAAATCACTGTTAATAAATAATGTCATCAAAAATGCTCAATAAATAAATGTATTAGTAAAAATCAAATATGTTAACTGTTTTTTATTCATATGAAATGCTTGTCCATAAAATATCGAAAAAATGGCCGCGAAAATTCATTTTTAGTGTTCGCGTAATTCGTATCTCGATTTTTTTGGTCTAAAAATCAAAAAAATTGCCGCGATGTTCCAGGCTGTCTACAATTGCCGCGAAAATTCATTTTTTTTAGTGATCGCGTAAATCGTAATTCGATTTTTTGATCCATAAAAAAATCGAAAAAATGGCCGCGATGTTTAAAGCCGTCGACAATTCCCGCGAAAATTTCTTTTTTTTAGTGATTGCGCAATTTGAATTTATTTGTTCCATAAAAATCGAAAAAATGGCCGCGATGTTCCAAGCCGTCGATAATTGCCGCGAAAATTCAATTTTTCATACTGTTCCCGTAATTCGTAATTCGAATTTTTTTGGGAAATCTGGTCCCTTGAATTTCGAATTAACGGACTTTTACTTTATTTAGAAACCAATTCTTCAACTATCCAGCGAACTTAACCATTTTTATTGATTGAGTAGGCATTTACTTGGTTGAACTCCATTATAATACGGTAGAAAAAATAACAATGTAATTTAGTTCTACATAAATTATTTTATATATTTGTTGATGGCTATTTCGGCTTACGCCTTCGTTTAGCTTACGCTTCGGCATAAGCCGAAATAGCCATCAACAAATATATAAAATAATTTATGTAGAACTAAAATACATTGTTATTTTTCATACCGTATCAACCATTTTTTCTGTAAATACATTTAATATTTGAATAAATTCACACCGACAACATCCAGGATGGATACATTTACTAAATTGATAACCGATGCCAGTGGGCAATTATTTGTAAAAATAATGGCTCTCTTTCTTCTATTTTATTTTACATGTGCAACTTTACAATTATAGAGCAAAGCAGTACACAGGGACATCAAGCAAGTGTTTAAATCTTGTTTTGTTGACTGCTCTGAAAGACTATAAACTATCACAATGAAAATATACCTTTCCGATGATGCATCCAATAAGTTCATTTGGCACTGTCATTTCATAAGATTGCTGATTGGATGGTGGTTGGTTGCGATTCTGAGATGAGGTGCGCAGCTGAGAGCCTGCCAATGCTGCCAGAGCTGAAAAATAATAAAACAAAAATCATATATCAGGAAATACAAAATAGCTTAATTGCTGTATAAAATAATTATATATGGTATGTTTTTATCAGGGCTGTGGAGTCGGAGCTTTTTGGCCGGAGTCGGAGTTGTCGCGGCGTTTTGCCCGGAGTCATACTCAGAGTCGGAAATTTTGAACATTTTATTTTTGCATTTAATATGTCAAATTTGACTTTTGGCCGCATTGATAGGGTTGATATTTAATTGAATACACATAAATAGGAAACTTAGGGAAAAAAGTGACGATATTAACCTTTTTTTAGTCGAAGTCGTATTTTTGGTCAATGTTGGAGTTGGAGTCGTGGTTTTGGTAAATGCTGGAGTCGGAGTCGGACTTTTTTAGACCGACTCCACTGCCCTGGTTTTTATTCAATGATTTGTAAAGCACAATAAATTCAATACATACATTTTAATTAGTGGTTTTTTCAGATACTCTCAGATCTCATAATCATTTGATCATAAGGCAGCCTCACCTTTTTAGCTTGATAATTAAAAATTTACATCAATTAGAAAAATATATATTATTTTACAAATTGAACAGATTTTATATGATCAAGTTTCAAAAGGTGCCCACCCTCTGCTATAGATTTTCATCACTGAGTATAACAATATTTATATATTTAAATGAACAAAATAAACAATCATGTTCTATGCATTATGCACAAGTTAATCGATTCGAAGCTGAGGATACTCCATTGTGGAAAAATACCAATTGGTAATACCTGCAGGGTTGAGTCCTCCAGTGTTCGCTGGGGTGAGCCCACCTAATCCCAGAGCGGCTAATCCAGCCAGCGGACTCTTCGCTAAACCTCCCATCTGAAAATATATACTGACAGTAAAAATATGAACGAACAAAAGAGCACACTGATTGAGTGAACTTACGAAAGAAAACCTACTTATCTTTTTGGGATACACATTCTGACAGACATTCAGTTTTACATTAGGATATAAAAATACACTTATAATTATTATCAGTTGGTTTTGCTTTGGATATGTCTACTCAATTAAAACTGACAGTTTTAAAGACAAACATATTTTTAAAAAAATTGAGGCCATTTGGAGAAACCGTTTGGCAAAGTCGGTCGCTACCCATTTCCTCTGGCACGCCTGGGAAAGGACTGTCGGCTGGAAAAGGGTTTTATACAAGGGCGATCGACTTTACTTTCACTGAAGTGAACGAGGTAAGAATCAACAGTAAGCGTTCATGAGCGTTCCAGATTGATTTTCATGTCACAAGAATAATGCCTTGAAATGATATCATTATAGAAACTGAGCAGGCAAATATGCTACGCACGCGGACGCTCCCTTGTGACTCCTGTACAATATTTCACATAGGCAAAAAAATTTTGAACACGCCGTGAGTTCAGGGACGGTGCTGCCCGCCTGATGTATATTGTGACCGAAAAATATCTTGTGACTTTCAATAAATATATACACAATCTCAAAGAGATAAGCCAATAGTATGAAAGTGCGTATACAACGCCTGAAAGCCATGCACTTTGTTCATCATTAGTAATCAGATTTGAACTATTTTTATAAACAGGGGAACGCAAAATGGAAGGAGTAGATGTTCAGAGAGGAGAGCGGATGCATAATTGTATGGAGATTGAAACCTTTTGCGCGGACATTTGACTGGTCGAATGATCTCCGCGCATCACGCACAAAAGGTATGATGGCAGTGCCAGAAGAAACAAATTAAGCCGCAAATAAACATAGATTGATCGGGCGAACTGATAAAACATTAAGTAAATCAAAATTAAGCTTCTAACGGATATTTCTACGGCCGGGGGTCAAGCGGGGTACTATTAAGAGGGTTGAGGGAAGAGTATCCATAACAATTTGATTGGCACACGGTGTTACAACATGGATCTGAATAACGTAACTAAGAATGACAAATAGCAGATATACATTACGTTTCTTATATTTTCAGATTGCTGCATCAACAACCAATGATGCAATTGATACATGAAATAATGTTCTTAGAACTCGACAGTCGATGACCATGTATAATTTTTTTCAAAAGTCATTCTCACAGTGTCACTTATTTTAATAATAGTCTTTTTACACATTGGTAACATTTCGAACCTAAAAAGAAAGTGAACAAAAATATCATTTCTTCTTTTTCGTATTTGTCAGCTATCATTGAAATCTAACGAAAAATCTAAATCCATGTTGAACATGTATAGAAAGGATGCAGATGGAGGCAAAGGGGTCACACCAGTTAATTCTAAGTGAGTTGTTATCTAGGGGAGATGAGTGATATTCATAACAACTATTCTTCTAAATAGAAATAACAGTGAGGGGCATACGGTTACCATTACCGCTTGCATTACAACGTAAATCTCAAAATAGGGGGTTATATTTTCCTACTGTGACACAAGAGGGGTCAGGCAACTGGGGGAGGGGGTCAATCTACATGTGGTCATGGCATATCTACGGGGTTGGGGTAGAGGGACCGTCACACGCAACGAAGGGAGTTCCACATCGAACCGCACTAAACATGGCAAGAGCGCGGCAGCACCGGAATGTTTCCTCCGCCCTTATACTCTCTTGCATTTCGGTACATCTGCTTCACAAATAAAAACTGATAACAATCTTTTATGAAAATCTACTCAAATTTAATCCACGGTGCAGATATAATATTTTGTAAATTACATGTTGTGTGTTTATTGGTATTGAGTGAATTTTTATCAGTGAAGGTAACGGAACGAAGACAAGAGAGCTAATGCGGGCGACAGGCGAGGGTTGAGACTCACGACGTGTTCCTGATGATGCGGAAGATGCGCATGGTGAGCGTGAGCATGGTGCGCGGCATGGTGCAGGTGATGCTGCAGCAGGTGGTGAGGCGGTAGGGCTGCCACGAGCGGCGGTCCTTTGAGGAGAGGGTCGGACAATCCGCCGACGCCCATCATTCCGTAAGCTCCTCCCATTCCGACTCCCATCATCCCTCCCACTCCCACTCCTACTCCTGCCTACTCACACATCATCGCATTGCTTCACTTCAGGCTTTCTAATAAGACAACCGGCCCTTCCGAGACGCCACCCGACCCTTACCCTCATCCTTGACGTCACATCATAACACTACCGAGTATTCCCCAATTACTCAATACTATCTAAGACAAACCATTCAAATGAATTTATTCGAATAACATAAATCAATTTTTTCTATTGACTTTCCAATACTACTCTCAATAAGCTTTCCAACACTTGTAAAAAAAAGGGTAAATACATAACATTTCTGAGATACATGGGCAATCCATACTTCTTTATCTATATGTATTTCAATAAAATTAACTATTATATTATTGATTGAAAATTAGTCTCAATTAATTGCTTTGTTTACTAAGAGGAAAGTCGAGTGAAATTTGCTGACAGATTAGATAAGATACATTTATATATTGCATATGTATTAGATGGGTGCTGTGAATTTTTCTCTTTCTCGCTTAATCACATGGTAATTGAAGGGCATGAGTGAGACAAGGGTGCAGGCATTTGCTCTTTTATCTTACTTCTTCATAAGCATATGACACTGTGGTGGAGATAGATAGTATCCGCCGCACGCTATGATATGTATATTCAACAGTATTGTTCCTCAGTATTATGTAAAGAAAAAGGTATGATACTTAAACTAAATGAATTATTGTAAAATTATAGTGGGATGAAGCGAAAAAAAAACAGCTTGAACAAAGCGATGCTATGTAAAAAATTTCATAAAATGTTTTGTGTCTAATAAAATGGCCGGGAGTTGTATATTAATGCTGTAAGAATATATTTGTGATAATGCAATTTTCAATTATATATTGATGACATTAAGGAAACGCGAGTCTGTAAGTGCATACAGTTATTTTAATTTTGTAGCATGCAAACAACTCATATAATTGAGTATAGAAGGATGGCTACATTTCAACTGAATCTTATTTACATTGACGATTTTTTATATGCTCTCAGATCTCATAATCAATGATCATAAGGCAGCTTCGTTTCATCAAATCATAGTCTTTTCAAATGAACGAATAGTCCAAGGAAAACTTGCAATATACAAATCAAATAACAAAAAGGAAGAATGATCATCAAAAACGCCCGCCCTCTGCACTATGTTTTCATCATTGAGCCAAACGAAATATAACGCATGTAGAAAGCAGCCTTTGTATAAAAAATCTTGACTAAAAAATATCATTAAGTTATTATTTGAAAATAAGCCGTGTGGATTGGGAATTCTTGTTTCACAGAAGTGGTCTAGGATCGAACTGCAGTAGTTTATATAGACAATAAAAAGCAAACATTTTTTTTTCAATGTTAAGATACAGTAAAAGTCCGTTAATTCGAACAACGATAATTCGTAATTCGAAATTTTCATAATTTGCTTGTCCCAATATTGACTTTTCGTAGGAAAATGTACCGTTAATTCGAAATATCGCTTAATTCGTAATGTTTTTCATCAAAATGTACATACGATTTCTTGTAATTCGAAATTTTGAGTTTGGACAATTTAGAAATTTTGACAATTTCGTGAGTTTGTTAGGTTAAAAGTTAGTCGACACATTGTTTTAAAGAGTAAAGCTTATGTAAACCATTAGTGTAAGTGAGACATCTAGTGAAGTATCGTATGTCAAAATCGAATTTGAGCATTTATAACATTAGTGCAAGCGAGACATCTATATATTAGTATGTACCTAACTTCACTACAATGGTACATTTTTATAAGTATTTACCTAAACGTCATTCTATTTTACGCGTGAATACCTTAAATATAAGTGACTGAAAATCAATTCAATCAAAAAGAGTGTTTTTTATTCATATGAAATGCTTGTCTATAAAAAAACCGAAAAAATTGCAGCGATGTTCCATGCCGTCTACAATTGCCGCGAAAATTATTTTTTTATAGTGATCGCGTAAATCGTAATTTGATTTTTTGGATCCATAAAAAATCGAAAAAATGGCCGCGTTGTTCAAAGCTGTCGACAATTTCGCGAACATTTCATTTTTTTTAGTGATTGCGTAATTTGAATTTTTTGGTCCATAAAAAATCGAAAAAATGGCTGCGATGTTCCAAGCCGTCGACAATAGCCGCGAAAATTCAATTTTTCATACTGATACTGAATAATTCGTGTTTTTTTGGGAAATCTGGTCCCTTGAATTTCGAATTAACAGACTTTTACTGTAATAAGCAAACGATAGGATGATCCCTTCTAGAAAGGCAAATATTATTTAAATCATGTTTTTCAATAAAAATACGAGCACTGAAATGTACAGGCAGCTTGCGAAGACAATAGAGACAAAGAATTTTTACCTGTGTATTAGGTATGCTTTATCGTTTATAGAAAGCAAGTCACACTAGAATGCCATGAGGTTTTGGAGCCCCATTCATACTATGTCATGTTTAAGGTGTAAAACAATATTCTAGTAACTGCTTACATATGTACATATTGCCCAAAGATACGGCCTAAAATGTACACATTATGAAGTAAAAACGTTTTATGCACTCTGTCGGCAAAGGGTCATGGCAAGTTCAGTTGATAAATGGAAGTCAGGTGTAGTTTACACATTAAAGAAAAACTTACATCTTGAGCAGGCACAGCGTAGTTTCCTTGAATGGTGTAGGCTTGTCCTCCAGCCAAGATAATGGGACCCCCGACCTGCGGCTTCGGTCGATAAGGAATCGTTGCTCCTTTGGGCGGGCTCTGTAAAACATTCAATGTTCAATAAGTATAATTAAATATGAACCTATCTAAATCAGCCATCAAAACGCCACCAGATTTTTAAAGTTCTTGTTAAGAAACACTGATCAAGATCATATAAGACCAAAACCACTAGTTCATTTGTATTTATCATGTTTCATAGTGTGATTGAAATATGAAGTAAAAGTCTTACCTCTAACATGACACAGCATATGTGATATATGCACTGTGTGATGGCTTCTGAAGTTCCACTTATTGTGACTGCACGTTCAGTTGAATTTGGCAACATTTCACCGGCAACCTGGAGACAAGGATATATGATATTAATAATCACTATTCTTACCCTGTCACCTACATTCTAAAGAGAACATATTATTGCTATCGCAAAGAATCATTTGATAAAAATAGCCAGCTGCTCTAGTCTAGTAAATAGAAAAGAGTAAAGGCCAGGAAATTATTCCTGGGTTTTATGAATATTTTTTACAAATCAGGCCATCAGTTACTACAAAGTTTTCAAACGTTATCTGGTCTGCAGACGGTATGATAACCTCCAATAAATATGATTGGAGAAAGAGTGGATAGTAATTTAATAAAATGTGAATCAAACCTGTATATTGGCTCCTGTGATCTCTCTGATCTCCTTTATCTTTGACCCTCCCTTTCCGATGAGTGATCCGCATTGGCTTGCGGGAACGATTAACCGTAATGTGATTGGTGGACGAGGTACACTCGAGCCGCCTCCTCCTCCACCACCTCCTGCCAGTTCCCCAAATTGTGAACACCACTGCAAAGCAACAATCAATAAATAAGCAATCAACGCTCATAATTATGCTTTTGACAAGCCTCCTGTATATTTAGAGAATTTATTTAGGTATAACATTCTATTGGGTAATTTAAATACATTTTTTATGAATTTAATGCAAGAATTGAGAAAGGGATTTTTTCAATACAATATATTTTAGCACGTTAGATAGTCTAGTGATGCATAAAACTACTGAGTAAAGATACACTTATTTAAGTGTTGGTTAATGGATAAGGCTGTATGCCTTGCAAGATTGGATGGTAAAAGATTTTGTAGTTAACAAACATGACTTACTTCTTCAAATTTCTTGCAAATGAGGGTGAAAGCTTTAAATATAGCGTTAATGCGTCCAGTGACCGTTACAATTCTCTCAGGACAAGATCCATCAGAAATTGTGATCATAGCCCCCGACTGAAATCATAGAAATACAATCATTATTTTTCTAAAAAATTTTATACCACATACGTAAGTTTAAATTGAATTTAAATAATTGTTATGGAATTTGTATACTATCTAAATTTTAAAATATGAATACATATTATGTTTCTGTAAGGTTCTAATGTGCGGCACAACTGTCTACAGCAGTGGTTCTCACGTGAAATTTGTCTGTGGCCGCATCAGGAATATCAGCGGTAATACGGAAATGTCTGGTGGCCGCACCAAATTTTTGTGTTGAGTCCTTTTTGCCAAAAAGACCTAAACATGTATGTGTTTTTGCTAACTAGCAATTCTTGGTGCACATTGCAATGCATACAAAATATTTTATTTTCAGTGTCTTTGTTGACACATCTTATATATAAAACAGAAAACACGTATGTATGTATGTGGGTCTGTAATTCCCTTTTGCATTATTGTTGCAAGTTGCCATAAAAACGAATATAAAAGAAAATGTTTGAATTTTTATCGGCGAAGACATTTAGTCAAAATGTAATAAATTAGTCTTCTACAGAACTTTTCCCGGCTTTTATTATTAATAATAATGTTTTTATCAGTTTTTATCAATTTCAGCAAATTAGATTTTTTCCTTGAATTTGGACATTTTAATGTGGCTGTCATCAAATTAAATAAAGTTTGTGATTTTATTTTAACTCTATTTTGGATGTTAGATTTTGTGATATAATTATGTCGAATGATATAACATTAAATAATTATTGGTCGCTTAGTCCGAGCGACGCCGGGTAGCAATACTAGTTAACTTATAAAATACAATTTTTATTTAATGTCAATATTAACTATGAATCTGCTGGTGGCCGCAGCAAAATCATCTGGTTGCCGCACATGAGAACCACTGGTCTAGAGACCCAGTGTACATTTATCAGCACACTTATCTATGCTAAGAAACATCTATCGCCAAAATCATTTGTTTTTATTTAAATGATTCTTCAAATATTTTTTTTGTTTTGCAAATGTACCAAGTATTGCTCTCAGATCTCATAATCATTGATCATAAGGCAGCATCGTGTTTGAGAATGATAATAGATTTTCAATAGGCTTGATTGACAGACTGAAAAATTTATCAATAACAAGAAAATAAAAAATCATTCCCAGCTACGCCCGCCCTCTGCACTATGCTTTCATCATTGAGCCACGAACAATAACATTTTTAACGCAATAAAATGTCACCTCTTCGCGGAATCTATTGATGATCTCTCCTTTTTTACCGATAATACTGCCAACTTCCTGCAAAATAAAAAATAATACATTAAATATAACGAATACAAATTTGACATTCATTAAAGTAACTCTTACGTAACAAATTGAACTGGTTCAAAACAAATCAGAATTAATTTTTTTGTCAGTTTGCTTTCCAAACCAGATACAATAAAAAAAAAACTTGTTACCTATTTCAAAAGTTATTTTGTACTACACCATACGGGACCGGTCTTGCAACGTACAATGATAACAAATAAATCCAATGCTTTTTCTGCAATTTTGAACAAGGATTGCTTTACAGGTTTATGACAAGAATTATGCAGCATACAATAACACAAGTTCGTTGACACATACTGGGCAAAGAAAGGCCAGTGATATGACACATCCAAAACTCATTTCAGAAAGATTTAAAAAAGAAAGTGTTTGAATGTTTATTGTGCCACTATCTTATATAAATATGGTTGTGTTGACACAGATATTGTTTCACTACAAAATGTGACCAATGAATGTACCTTATAATATGATTTGCAGGAAAAAAACATCTCTCAAGTTGCTTAAAATATTAATAATGTATTGGCCTGCTTATTGATCTAATAGTATTAGTTTTAATTGGTTCAGAAATGAAAATGAATTTATATAATTGTTGGCATAGTGGTGAGGAATATTTTAATATTCAAAATGGCCGAAAAGGGATTTATTCGTTTTTTTACGAAATATGTAAATAAAAATAAGATCCAATATGTAGTACATATCATAAACACATTTTCGATAATTTTGGAAACACAAGTTTTGAGCTCATTGACCATGTGTCTTAAAATATAATTTTTGGCATTCAATATGTCCGATTTATCTCAAAAAACAATACTTTTAAGATTTGTCAATTTACAAGGAAGTAGATTATGTGGCAAACGCATTGCAGACCAATGCTGGGAAATTAGAACTTATCAAGAGTAATAAATTTCTTTACTTCAGTACAATTCTTGATCCTGAATAAGATACAGCATTTAGTAAAGATGCCCAATATAACATAAGCCAGCAGTGAAAACAAAATCCAATATAGCCCAACTTACTGTCAGGTTGTCTCAAACAACTGGTTTCGCACTGACCATCATCAAAATTTGAGGTCAGTAACTATCTGGTCTACTGGCTTTTAGTGAGCCCACCCGTAAGAGCTCATTGGCAGTGAGAGTAATATAATATTTATCATTATTTATCGCACTCTAGCTAAATGTTGTAATTCAACAGTGTGTAAATTGATATTTGTGACTGTTGATCACCCGATTCTCTTTTCCCCATTTCAACATTTGCTTTGATAGCATCAATCAAATCAAATTATCTACGAAATGATCCACCAGTGAAATGTTTTGAATGTTCTTTTCCAAGTGGAAGCTTATGGAATTAAATGGAAATGCTCTCAGATCTCATAATCAGTTGATCATAAAGCAGCTTCAAATTTGAAATGTTTAATATTCTCAAACATAACATTAGAAAAAGTGAAAAATCACATTATCCAATGTAAAAAATAGAGATTACTAAGGTTCAGATTTGCCCGCTCTCTGTTTTATGTTGTCATCATAGAGCCCAATAATTAAAAAACTTCTTTGCAAAATTAAAAAAAACCCAATGTTTTGGATGTCTTCATAACAGAATTGATGTAAAAAAAATTTACTCATGAGTAAATTGACAGTCAATCACATTGACAAAACAGTCAATCCTCGATTTTAACCGGTTGATACGTTCCACGGGATATCGCATAAAAGACTCAACTTCTATACAGAGTGAGGATGCATTCCATGAATTTTAAAATACACATCAGGGAGGTAAATACACTCAGAATCTCGCATAGAGAAGTTGAGGATAATAAGATTACTGCTTATTTGCACCGAGCCAACGATATGCAGGGTTTGCAATTTTTATTTTAAGTAGTATTCACTTGTGACTTAGGTCTTCAATGTATATGGGTAAAAGTCGCTCCACATTTAGTATTCCGGAGCGCCTGCTTTTGAGTTATTATTTTTAGTAAAAAAATACATCATTGCGATTAATATTGATTTTTTGGAATAAATTTTAGAGCCAATGATTCAACAAATTCCGCCTGTTTCCAATAATGTGCGCGAGTGCGTGACCAAATAGTAATTTTAAATCTACCATACACTTATTTCAGATTTGCACTCTTATACAAAAAATGTCATATTCAAAATGAAGTAAATAATAATTTTCTAATAGTGGTATGATTGCAATTTAGGTTTTAATTCTCTCTCGGCCTGTTAAAATATGTGCTGAGAATGCTTGATGATTTTTTTAATTAGGAGTTAACTGATACCCAGTAAGACGAGGGAAGTTAAAGTTATTTATGTTTGGTAAACCCTTAAAGTGCCAAATAAAAATGTGGTATTTTGATGTTATTGATCTCACCCTATTTGTATTTAAACGGTTAAAAATGCTCACGGTGAAACACACTATTCCTATATTTAATAAAATTATTTGGTAGTAGTACAAAAATATTGCTTTATTTACTTAGATAGTGTTCTTTCACGAAGAAGTGACCTTAAAAATATGATAAAAGATATAAATGTCAAAGCAAAGTCACACTGCATGCTTATCAAACAAATGAAGTATAAACTGTACAGAATTATACAACGTTGTTCCAAAATCAAACAATGAATTTGTTAATGATTTTATACATGTA
The DNA here is from genome assembly GCA_028554975.1 of Himalopsyche kuldschensis. Lineage (NCBI taxonomy): Eukaryota > Metazoa > Arthropoda > Insecta > Trichoptera > Rhyacophilidae > Himalopsyche > Himalopsyche kuldschensis. The sequence continues at coordinate 3,064,866 of JAHFWI010000016.1, read as the reverse complement.
ATTAAAATAAAATTTCAAATAGTTTTACATTGGCAAGCCTGTTGAAAAGAATTGTTATTAACAAACGAAATGCATGAAGTTAAAATGTTGCATGACACAGTTGTCAGCATACATATCATTCCCAGACAGGAAATGTAATGCAATCACCTCAAAGAAACTCGATACCTCAGGCAGCCTTATGAATATGAACTGCTAATTAGATTTACTCTTCATTGGATTACAGCAGGGGTGGCCAAACTTTTACCAATAAAGGTGACTTTTTTTGAAATTATTAGCAGCGATCGAATAACGAAATAAATTGAAATTATTATCATTGAAATAAAGGAGGATTCAGAGATATGTACATCAGTACACCACAGGCGGGCGACTTGGAATAGCTATGAGATCAACGCTTTGGCCACTCCTGGATTACATAGTGCATTGTACAATTACCTAACAGTAATGAATGTGACAAAATTTCGTAATGTTGACTGAAATATTTATCGGAGGAACTAAATTGATAATTTATTGAATATGAATAATTTCATTTGAATAGATAATAACTTTTAACTGGTGTTATTTATATTTGCAAGTTTTTATGTAGATAAAAAGTATTTTATCACAGATTGTTACCAGAGAAAAAAATACACATGAAGCAAAAAATCACCATAACATAACCATATCAGCATATTTCATCTCAAAAATTTGATACAATATAAAGTTTTGAATTCGAGGTATAAATGAACATAAAACCTGTTTTAAAGTGGTGAAATTATATCTTGTGTACAAAAAGACCTATAAAAAAAAGTTTTTCATCAAGCAAGTTGATCTTCAGGCCAAAAACCCAAAGTTACTTCAATAATTTTTAAAAATGTCACAAAAAAGCATTCTGACTCTCCTACAAATGTAAATGCAGGAGACGCCAAATATAACAATTTAATACTGTAAATCGTGTATGTGGTGAATATTGCTTGCTTAACATTTTATAAATAAAATAAACTGGAGAAAAAAATATGAGCATAGATTCTGTGGTAATATATAGAATTAGGTATAATGGGTATTAAGCTAGGGTAAAATTGAAGCAATAAATAGGAAGGAGGTGTAAGTCTTACCTTTCCTTGCATAATAAGTCTTATTGTGAGAGTGACTTTGGAGTCCTCCTCGTGGAGAGAGGGTTTAGTGTCAAGATCCATGCTGGAGGATGATTTATCTCTCGTGTCACGCGGAATGGTGGCGGCTTAAGGGAAGCTAATGAAGACCAAGGACTCAGGGGCACTCCACTCTATCTACTGGTACAGACGCAGGGCTCGTGTGGACCGATCTCGGCAGGCAGGGGAAAGCTGGAACACATTATTGGAATTAATTAAAATTGGGGAAGAATGTTTGTACAGGACAGAGATCGGAACGTGAATTGAAGGATAGGCAAAATAATGGGGCTCAAAAATATGCAAACAAAACTGGAAGCACTATTAAATATATCACATTTTTTAAACACAAATGAATTCTTCATACTTTCAGCACAGTGTTTAGAGTTGACAGCGACGAGTAGACGGCGCGTACGAGATCATTGGATATGAATCAATTATTCACTGCGGCTAAGACCCGTATAACGAGATTGTCACCGATCAGTCGTCTACGGTTTATTTTTCTACACAAGGATGTGTAAGATGAGATCCGGCACCGTTATTTGAACTCTGATTATAAACGGTAACATAACCTAATAGGACTGCCTCATGGCGGACAGACGCTAAATATCGATCTTGTTCCGTCACTTTTAATGTAAAATATTAGTAAATAATGACATGAATAATATTACACCCAACAACATTGGCATACGTTAATACCATAACAATGCTAAAAAATACATTATTTCCAGAAATATTCTATTATTTATTTTTAAAACTACGCATCACTATCACAGTACGCTTCTTGTAAAATGTAAGCGTCTACCTCCTACTTCCGTGTCTATGGTTAACTGCAGCGTGCAGAGACAAATCGCGGGCGACAGATAAAACAGAATAATGTGACAACAATATGAACTAAAATAGCATGTCGGTAAAACAGTAAGCTGAACATTTAAAATTTTGTGACAAATATATTATAATATGAAGTGTTAATTTTACAATCTATTCAACTATTTATGTAAACTACTAGCGCAGAAAAAAATATGCTTGATTTTGTAGTTTGTCTTTTTAATCAAATAAACATACCTAATACAAAATAAATAATTTCAGTTTTGACCAAGTTTTGGCATAATTTAATATTAAGCGGAAATAAATAGCTATCACAACTTTCGGCTGCAATATTTCTCGCATTTAATTTGACGAAGAATATACCTACTTACTCTCAGCATTATTGCGCTCAAGATAATTGCGTGAGTAAATTGTTGTTTACGTTAAAAGAATATTCTAAGAGTTGCCAAAGTATGTGAAAAATGTTTAGGCGAGTGTTATGGGTTTCACTTAATTTTATAATATTTAATTATTTCTCGTCATATCAGTCTTTGTGAGAATCATAAAATACTGATATCAAAATAATAAAATCAATCACAATTTCATGTAGTTAGTAGTAAAAATCTTTGATTGACTTGATAATTTACATAAACAAAAGTCACACGACTACGACTACTATCTTTAAAAAGAATGATAGTTTTAGAACAACCGTAATATGCGTTAACTGTTTTTAGTATGTACATATAATAAATAATATAATATAGCAAAATCACACTTTGAATAGAGTGATTCATCCATTGTCAAACGGGATGTGGAAAACTATTAAATCGAAAAAAATATTGCAGACATGATGTATACAAACTGGAAATAATTATCAGGTGTCCGTGTGTCAATATCGATGCGCAGAGAAAGTGTGCACTGTGCTTTAAAAGTTTAAACATTCACTCAACACACATTCTCTGTGCAATTGCTAAATGAGAGAGAGAGTGTGTGCTTGTCAGCTGCGTTACAGATTGACAGATAACTCAAGACAAATATATTATTAGTGAACACGATACTACGGCATTTTCAATTTATCAAAAACCTTGTTCTGAAAAGGTTTATTTTCAAATCTTATAAACAGATTAAATTACCGTCTTTAAATTGAAATTACTCAATCTCTCACAGGGCGCGAACAGTACTAACGGATATGCTGTACTTCTTTGTAGATTATTTTAGTCTTTCAGTGTACTTTTATGTACTTAATAATTTCATCAATTACATATTATTATATTATTAATATCCTGAAGATCTAGTATAAAAACATTACACTCAGTAATGTGTTTTTTTCACATTGCTTTGTAAATAAATACATACGTAGGAGTCCTAAGCCCAAAAACTTGTAGGACGTACGTATTATTGTCGAAGGGATCGTTGACGTTAGCTCTACACAAAGGAAAACATTTGCGATTGAACAAAACCGTCCGTGCCGTTGCAAAATTGATTGTTTCTTGATAGCATCGTCCTAATCTTGTAATTCGTTTGGCACTGTTTCAAATAGTCGTTAAAGATCCGACAGGAATAGTATTAGCATTCAATTGTCCAGACGGGAACACAGTCACAAGATAAAGAGGACGTTTTTTTTTATTCTTTTCCGACTGGCGTTATAGCAACACAGGAATAATTGATTATTTTTTTCTCTCATTTGAAGAAAGTGTTGGTTCTGACTTCTGAGAGACACATGCTTCTATGAATTGAATTATTCTTTGTTTCGAAAAATTCAGGAGAGGGAAAATGACGTCGTATTTTCTGTTAAGTTCAAGCCACGCGTATGAATGTTACATTATGCCAATTTATGATCAGGGCCGCAAAAATAGTGCCATTAAACAAATAATAAAAATCTCTGAAGCGCGATGTAAAATACAGTTCAATTGATAAAGGGGTAATTTGAACAAGGCGTAAAGTATAACTTTCTAAGCCAGTCCTGTATCGGCATATTGCGGTGTCCGCAAATTCAAATCCCAGATTGAACAGTTTTAAAATGTAATTAATTTATGGATATGTACTTAATTAAAATCACACAAAAAAGAACAATAAACTCTATGATATCAAAAACCACCACAATGATAATTATGTCCATTTATTAAGTAGTAATAATGTATGATAAAATACTTAATAGCATTTAACATAAAAAATATAAAAATAAGATACGGAAAAATTCACGTTGTTCTTTAATGTGACTATAACTGTTTTTTTACGACCATCAAATATTTTGAGTCCTTAATTTTATTAGTGTTCTAAGCAAGCATTAAGTTAAAATTATTAAAACCAGTATCAAATTTTGACATGATAGCCCGTGCCAAAAATGAAAGCTACCACAGAAAGTAAAACAATCTCTGCGCGGATCTGGAAAACGTTTTTTCGGTTGATGAACTTTTTGACGGCAGCATAATTAATTTATTTTTGGCAAACGACAGGAATACAATGGCCATTATATGTATATTAAATTTTATAAAAAATGGAAAAACCGCTTTGAAGATAGTTGCACTAGATTCATAAAAGAATTATCGTCATATCTATTATGATCATAAAATTATTTGTTATAAAAAAACCAGGGCTGTGGAGTCGGAGTCGGAGTCGTCGCGGCGATTTTGCCGGAGTCGTACTTTTTTTTACCGACTCCACAGCCCTGAAAAAAACATTTGTTTTTCATTTCATTCTTACTCTTTTTCTCAAACTTACTAGCAAAAAGCAGTTCATAGGCTTTTTGCTAGTAAGATGACAATATATTTTTTTATCCAGATGAATGGGTGTTCTCAAAATGTCTTAATTAACGCAAAAATTCAAAAAAAACTAACCTTTGCTAATTGCATCTTTACCCTCTTTGGTATATAACCTGGCTTAAGCACCTTCTCTTCAGACATTTTGTAAGATTCCGTGTAGTATATATTAATAACACCTTTACGAATATTTCACAAGTCACAAGGTAGTGTTTTAATATTTTTAGTTCCGCTTGACAGTCAAAAAGGTCCATGAAAAAAAAAATAGTACATATCTCGAGATGTAGTGCAGAGCTTGCAAATTTTTTCATGCTACGGCCCCCTAAAGTTGAAAAAAATAATCCGCGCCCCCCCGAACCGAAGACAAGCTTTGTGCTTCCCCGGGTTTGAGAAGTAGTACTGATAAAATGTATGGTGCTTATTTCAGGATTTTTTTTTAAAATTTTTTACATTACAAAATTCAAGCGCGCTGGCGATTCGCAGCGATAACGATTTTCTTTTAAATCTAGTACATATTACAAAGTTAAAAACATCATGAGCTCGAAAAAATTGATTTTCCAGTTGATAGTTAAAAGCAGAGAGAGCTATGATTTAAATAATCTACTCTATTCTAAGCTGCCATAATGCTTTTCTTCATTATTTTAAACTACTCTAGTTGCATGACGAACATAAACTAAATATTGTTTGGTCCTTCACACTTTTTAACATATAAGCAAAGAATCCGAGGTCGAGGTTTTTTTTAACACGTTTTAACGGCATTTGCTATTTTTATGATTTTACAACCTATTTAAAACAATTAATTATTACATTACGCTCTTTAAATTACATTCCAAAATGTAGTGAAAAGTTAATATTAGCGGAGATTAATAATAGAATAACGACTACCGTTTTTATGCGAAAAATACATTGGGATTTTTCGCGGGCACAATATGGTCTGGGATACAAAGGGTTAATGGCTACTATAAAATGACATTTATGCCAAAAAGTGGGAATTGTGCCTTTATAAGAATGTTTACAATTTGTATTATGATTCAGACATTGCCAACAAGCATTAAACAATCTCAGTGAACGACGGTTTTACCGAAAATATTTCACATGATAGTGTTTTACTTTTTGTATGTAAACAAAAAATCCTTTGTGCAGTGTGTTCGTAAAAATTTTATTTTATTTAAAACGTACATACCCAAACGAAAGATAACTCAATGAATGTCCTTATATTTTTAATTATTTTTCTTGGTATTAAAGTATTTTCAATTATCTGGTAGCTGGTAATAAATTAATTCAATCAATCAGAAAAAAGAATTAAAAAAGGCCGACATCTTGAACAGAGTGTAATCGGTAGTGAGATGCGGCCGATCGTCGATCTTGGTTTAAAAATACACTGCAAAAATTCTTAGCGAAGTTTCTATTGTCGCAGCCCGAAGAAGTATTTGATCGCATGAACAAAATGTGACATGAGGAGAGGACCAGCGCCTGGCTGCCTTCCCAAAATACCTGGACGACTATCTATATGTAGACCGGCTGAATTGTGAACACGTTTTGACAGGTGTAACCAAGATTCGATAGGTATTAAGCTAGGGATGCTAGCTTACCAGAGCTAGTTATATTCTGATATACAATTTACAAGAATATGCAGTAAAACGTTGAATAATATGATTAGATAGTTATTTGCATTTAGCTCAAATATATGTGGAAGTTTAAGATTAACAAAGCAATTAAATGAAGCTTTTGGTGGTATCGTACGTAAATTAATTTACTAAAAAAACACTTTATAGAAAAATATCAAGGCTACGCTGTCGGTAAATTTCCTTCTAGATAAATTACGAATAATATACTTTATCTGGTGTATAACTTGCAATGGATTCTGCGATAAAGGTAGAAGTGTTTTTTATATACCATTAAAATAACCAAAAAATATTCAACTTATGACACTATTTGCTATACAATACGCCGAATAAAAAAATGCATTTTAATGCTGTGATTTGCTGTGTTGTTCAAACCTCTTCGGATAAACCTATCTGCTATAACTTAAGGGGGTCCCCCCATGTGATGGTCAGTTATTTTAGCTTTTTTGGGATTTTTGTTTGACAAACCTTATTAACGTAGAACGTTGAAAATTTTACCATATGTTTATTGACATTTTAACAGTAAGTCAAAATATTTTCAGATTAAAATCTTTATCACAATGTGTGGTGCGCCACTCCAAACGCACCCATATCGAAAAAAGGTGGTAAACGGTCTCCATTCGACCGGCTGATTGGCTTATCGGAAATGAAAAAATCTAACGGTGTTTTAATCTATAAAACTGTAAAAATCGTTTGACTTAGGATCTTTTCAAAATGTGGAAAATTGAACAATTGAAAAGTTTTTGAAAAAAAAAGTTCAAATTTCATGATTTTTTTCGACTATTTGGTTACGTAAAAACAAAACGGCTGGGAATTTTTTTACTATCCTAAGTCAAACGATGAAAAAACATGTTTTTAATTTACCATTAAAATTTCAAAGCTATCGGTTTACCCGTTCTTGAGATATTGTGGAGGCCAGTTAGGAAAACACAGTTTTGAGAAAAACGCGTTTGATAGTTCAAATACGATTTAAACTATGAAATCTTTACTCCCCATCAATCTGCTATGCCTGGTCCATAGACAATTCTTTCTTCTTCCTGTTTCAAGACTTTTGAAGCTGCTTGCTTTGCTCTTGCTTAAATGTTGGGTTGTATCATGAATTGAAATTACATGTGTATTGAAAGTTCTCATGTTACAAGCCGACGCATCAAAATTTGACCGATGCCCCGCCTCGAAACAAGTGTAGTCTAACTGCAATAACTTTCCATCAACTTCAAATATTGTAAAATCACTTGACCAGCATATTTTACACGTATTTAAGAATCATTCTATGCAAAAAAAAAGATTGTTTCAAAACATCACATGGGTTGACCCCCTTAAGTTAAAAAATGTATACATTTATACAAGAAAGGAAGCAATAAGATTTTTAATAAGTAATTTAACAAAAAGACTTTTATATTTTTTATCTGTAAATATTGTTTTACATCTCCCAAAACAAGAAAATTAATAAAGACAACAATTTTAGATATATAATAAATTTTGTGAATTAGGTCATCAAAGATTGTTTAATATTTTTGACATCTATGTTGGCATTTCGCATTCTCTCTTCCTTCTTTTGTTTTCTTTTATTCAGCAAAGATTTATGTCACGTGTAGTACTTAGGTTTGATTATCTGAGTTTCCATAATGATTTTGGAAGAGGTGCTTCATTAATATTTTTCTGACAGGTAAGCAGGGCTAGATTTCAACCGGTTCTTGAAATCCGCGGAGAGTAAGCCACCGTCACGTTAAAAATACGTTTCGGTTGGTGAATTATAAAAAAGCACTCGTGTAGTATTTATTAGTGTGAAAATATGTTGTTGTCTTTGTTTGCGGTAATTTATATTACGAGCCGTATTGACCAAAAAGATATTCTCGGGAAAATATCGATTAACGAAAATTTCACTAAAATATATTTTGCAGGGCTGTGGAGTCGGTAAAAAATGTTCGACTCCGACTCCGAGTCCAACATTGACCAAAAATACGACTCCGAATCCGACTCCGACTAAAAAACGTTTAATATCGTAATTTTTTTTCCTTATTTTCCTTTTTACGTGAATTCAAATAAATATCAACCCTACCAATCCGGCCAAAAGCTAAATTTGACATATCATGTAAATATTTGCAAAAATAAAAAGTTCAAAATTTCCGACTTCGGAGTCTGCTCCGACTCCACAGCTCTGGTATTTTGTATCACGTCTTACATGATTTTGTTTTACTTATTATACTTAATAGTAGTTCTGTTAATAAAGATTCATTTTAATCAGTCATATAATTTTGGTTTTTAGCTGAATTATCAAATTAAATTTGAATCGTTTATTTTTTTTACTTTTCAACTTACTTAAGTAGCTAGTAGCTACATACATATATATAGTATAGACTCGGGCTTCGAATTACCAAGAAAGGCCTTTAAAATTACTGATGTTACTTTCATTGTTACATATATATACGATATAAACTATTTCTACATGTCAGTCTTAGTTCATCCGTGGACTTGAAAATCCCGTGTTGTTGGCAGGGCTGTGGAGTCGGTAAAAAAAATTACGTCTGCGACTCCAGCATTTCCAAAAAAGCGACTCCGACTAAAAAAAGTTCAATTACATTTTTTTCCTACCTTTCCTATTTATGTGTATTTCAACCAACTAATCCGGCCAATAGCCAAATTTGACATATTAAATGCAAAAATAAAAAGGATCAAACTTTTCAAAATTACGAATCCGGCCAAAGCGCCACGATGACTCCGACTCCACAGCCCTGGTTGTTAAACTCGCAGAAAAACACAAAATTGTAACGATTAAATTTCAATCATTTTCAACTTCAAAGTTTTTAAACTAAATTATCGAGGATAGATTCTGGAAATATTTATTGTCCACACGGGTATTGATCAAAACAATTATTTATATTATTTCTACCACTGCACTTAATCCCGCTGTTGTCTTACTACACATGATAATTTTTGAGTATTATTTTGCGTTAAGCTTTGTCGTGGGCGCTGAAAATTGTAACACCGTACAAAAATAGTTTTGACGTATCTTTTATCGCAATGTTTTCACAAAATGAATACTACAATATGTGGGTCGATAACATTGTGACATTGATTATATTTTTTTAATTACGCTATTAAATGTATGAGAAATGTTGTACGGATTAAATACTAATGTACATACATACGCATTTTTTTATTGCCATTAGTATCAAGCTTTTTACCGATTCTCAAAATAGTTTTATAAATACGTCAAAATAATGGCGGCTACCATTAGTCGCGCATTTAACACATATATCGTTTTAAAAAAAGTGTGAAAGTGATAATGTAATGTCAAACTAAAATTAAAAAAGGAGCAGATGTTAGTCAAAAAACATATTCATACATTTTATCTTGAAATTACATTGCCATAAAGCTCAGAAATCATACAAAATAATGAAAAATAGGTGACTAGATAGACGAAGTTAAATTTTGTATTGATATTCAGCATACTTATGTAGGTACTGTTTCCTTATAAATTAATATCGTCTAGTTACGAGATGTAATTACATTGGTCAAAGCCAACTCAAGCATTTGTATCGCAGACTATTTTGGAAAAAGCATGCGAAAAATCCCAATGCATTTTAACCAAAAAACTTTTATTTTATTATTTTTCCCATCGAATATTAAATTATGAACGCTGAATTTTTTTGTTATTTTATTTATTGATTTAAATTTGTTGTAAAAGCACATTATTAAAAAATAACAAATGCCGTTAATATGTGTTAGCAAAAAACTGGGCCTCTGGGATTCTTCGCATTTATTCATGGAGCCGATAGATCTGCCCATGGGATTAAAAGGGTTAATATTGAGAAAATATTTTCCATTGAGTAAATCGATCGTTGTAAAAGTTCTGTATGTATTTGGAATGAGTCTATGTAAAATATTTTATTTAATTATCAAGCTAACTTCATGCATGTATGCAAGATGTATTACATCAATTGTGAAGAGCCAACCTGTGAAGCCATTAGGTATAAATAGCATTACTTCAATCATTCCTCCTTGTTCGCTTGCTAAATTGCCTCAAAGCGTCCAGGCTGGTAATAGCATATATGTAGCTGCATAACAATGCACGAAACAGTACATATAATAAACATGCATTCTAAAGCACACTACATACTTAATTATAATTATACATGGTTGTTGTAATTGACTGTCAGTTTTAGTGCGTTTGTAGTGTTTCATCAACGAGCCAATTTCAGTACTGCATAATCAAAGGCAAGACTAATCCACTCGTGAAATGTTTGAGTTAAACAACCAAAAGACTGGAAAATATTACGCACAACATCGAACAGAAATCAATATTTTAATTGGAAAATGAAGCTACCAAGCGAAGCAAACGAAATTGACACTCAACCACGGATCCACGTGTAGCTTAAAATTCTCTCCTACCTATTCGTACCTAACAACGACACGTAGCGAGTGCGATTGACCTACCACTAGTCCTGTCCTAGTAACATTTTTCTATCTCTATCCTCTCCGCAAAAGAGAGACTGATATCAACGTTGACACTCAACCACGGACTCATGGGTAGTCAAAAATTCTCTGCCACACCCACTCGATCCTAAAAAAACGAGATATAGCGAGAGCGAATGGCCAACCACTAGTCCTGTCATATCCTTTCTATCTCGATCCTGTCCACAAAAGAGAGGCTGATAAAATGTATGTTGAGGTAAAATCCAAATGCTCCACATTGGAAGCGGATGTGGTTTCAAAAAAAATATTTTGTACTTTTCCATGAGTTTTGTCGCCAACAAGTTCAAGGTCATTCGTGCACTTGAAATGCCTGAAGATGCCGAAAGGCGAAAACCGGGTCGTCATGGAAAAGCACAAAATTCAAACTATTCAAATTTGATATTGAAATTCCATCAAACACTTTCAGTCGAAATTCTAAATTAAATAATAAATTTAATGATTAATTTTATTTGCATTGCTTGGAACATTGTTTCTTCCGTATTAATTGTTCTTCAGACGAACAGACTGTCTTTTCAGAGATTAGTAAGTTAATCGTTCATAGACAATATCTATAGAATTTATGCTCCATCAAACACCCTTAGTTGTTAATACTATTGTTAGTATTCCAATTTTAAAAAGATATCATTTAAAAACACTATTAAGTTTTTTTAATAAAAGAAAGCATATTTTCTACTGGGGATGTATTGGCAGCGCCAAGTATTATTATTTTTAACTACATGCTGCAAGCTATTCTCCTGCAATCGCTTTATAAATAACACCCGCATATATTACGGAACAGTTCATTTCTGATAGATACAAAACAATATATATTTTAGAAATTCCCCAGCGAGTTATGTTTCTTCACAGGATGTATTCCAGAGACAGTTTGTTGGAAATCAGTCATAGCAGAATTCCATTTCCACATCCCTTTTAACATTCCAGGAGGGCGGATATTAATACTGTGCATACCTGGAAAGCCTGCTGCGCCGATGCCATGTTTAAGCGACTGTCACAAGTAATGGCGACATTACACTGGAAGAATCCACCCAACATAAAGTTTAATTGTGTGGTTGAGTTGAGACATAACATAAAAAAATGTCTGTCGGACAACTGACCAACACACTGATAAATTACCGTTAAATGATTTATCTGTGACGTATACTTTTGACACAAAAAGGAATGTGCGATACGTAGCTGAAACGTGTTTTTTGATTAATTAATAACTCTTTAGCTACATCGCTAACATACTTTGAAAAGGTTCTAACTTAAATGTTGGCCATAAATGTTTTTTTGATCGAAAAGAGTTGTATGAATCGCATTCTAGGATTTATGTTTACTTCAAAGTAATCTATTGTTAAATAATGAAGATAACAGAATGCCACAGTTTTATTTGCACACATTATCATCACTATTTCCATGATTAAGATCATTTTTTCCAAAGAAAATGGTTTGAGTTTTGAAAAATTATGCTTGAAATAAGTTAATGTAAACATATTTATTTGTATATAAGTGAATTTTATCTTTTGATTAACATAATACCAATTCAAACTTCTAACGCTTAAATCACAAAACAGGGTCAAGAGCAGTTAGAAACTTTACAAAGTAAGGTGTTATTATTGTGAATCTTTAACATATGTATATGCATAAAAAAACAATGAATACGATAATGAATTTCCATCGAAACAGTTTGTTTACCTGAATCTTATATATAAAACCGAAACGGCGTATGTATGTATGTGGGTCTGTAATTCCCTTTTGCATTATTGTTGCAAGTTGCCATAAAAACGAATATGAAAGAAAATATGTTTGAATTTTTATCGGCGAAGACATTTTGTCTAAATGTAATAAATTAGTCTTCTACAGAACTTTTCCCGGCTTTTATTATTAATAATAATGTTTATTATTTACGTGAAGGTATTATTTGACATTTCTTTGACAGAAAATTAGATTTTTCCTTGAATTTGGACATTTTAATGGGCGAGAATGGGGCTGTCATCAAATTAAATACAGTTTGTGATTTTATTTGAACTCTATTTTGGATGTCAGATTTTGTGATATATTATGTCGAATGATATAACATTAAATAATTATTGGTCGCTTAGTCCAAGCGACGCCGGGTAGCAATACAAGTTATTTATAAGTAGTAAATTTATTGAATTGAATCATCGACTTAAGACTTAAACCTTTTTCATTTTACACTGTAATGTGCTGAACATTATCGCTCCAAAAGTTAGTCTTGAATTAAGTTATGTTTTAACCAAAACTTGTGTTTTTATTTAGAAATATTGGAAAATCAATGCTCCTTTTTGGTACTAATGCTAAACGATTGTCAACAGTTAGTTCTACTACTCCAGTGGTCAACCTATTTACTAACCACATTACACTCGTAATACCTTTCTTGTAATGGCCAAAACTCAACGATGCTTGAGATTTATTCTAAACAGCTAGTTAGGTAATAGTTAAAGAACTACTTCATGTTAAAGGCAGGGACGAAAAAAATGAATTCGAATGGCCCAGCTAAATCACCACAAATGACTGAATACTTTTATCTGTAGATGAAATATTATTCATGTAATTTTATCAAAGCGCTGAAAAACCTATTAAAATTATGATTATTGAGAAATGATTACTTTGCGAATTTATGAAAATACATCAAAGATATGGTTCGTATAATGAATATGATTATTATTTCATATTTCATCATCTGATATAATTTATTACCACACGGAAAAGAATCAGATAATATTTCGGTAAATTATGGATAATATATGGTCACGGGACAGAATTTTTGTAAAGATTTATGAAAAATAAGCATATTAAATGAAATGAATGTAAGGCTTACAATTTTTTTTGAAATGTTTCTTCTTTAATTTTTAAATTTATTAAAATAGAAGATCCTAAAGAATACTTTGCAATAAGTATGAAATCGAGTTATCTTAATTTACAGGAGCAAAAATGCAACCACAAACTACACAAATAATAATATTATACAGATAGAGACAGTCAGATAAATTTATTATTTGTTTAAAATAAGAATAATTTTATTATAGGCTTATATTAAAAAACAAATTCTTCTTTCAGAACTCATACAATAATCAGTAATATTCTTCAGATTTAATCATTTTGATTCCACATTTTATAATAATCCAAAAGAACTCAAAGATAAAAGTCAAAACATAAAATTATAAGCCAGTATGTATAAATTTTTTGAGCTTAGCTCGAGAGGATTGGGATTCTATCCCGTGACCATATATCTATAATTTACCAATATTTCTATGTAATAGGTATGAGTGTAATCATTTATGATAAGTTTCGTGTTCTTTTGTGAGTTTTAAGAAATTATATAATTAATAAGTACCTTAAAATAACAAAACAATCAACATTAACCAACGAAAAACTCACACAAGTTAACTTCAAAGTAAGCCAAAAAATGTGTCCCAACGAAATAAGTTTCTTCTTATTGGTCCACTACTATTTTGATAAAACCATTTAACAAAATATCGACAGTGAACACCGTAAAAATGGCATTTGGTTTGAGTCGTGTATTATGTTGCTATGAAGAAACTTACGCAAATATACGAGTACTTAGAAATGAGTAACTATCACTGCATTCAAATGAAGATAGTTTGGACATTATTTTTTTTAATAAATGGCTATATTATTATTATAATAAAATATGTTGAGATTTCTCCGTAATAAATTTTCCACCCTCCCAAAAATGGGATGGAAACTTGCTTTCCTTCTTGAGGTTATCAACCGTTTCTCATTCAAAATAATTGCCGCCCATTCGGCCCTATTGTTCCTCCAAGTCCTCGATTCGTTATTGTCATCCTTGTAATAATTGTCCTCGTATATCGCACAACCTTTTTCGGAAAGCCCTAATGAATTAGCTACTTTGAATAATATCATTTTCCCCCTTAATTAAAATGATTTAAACAAAAATAAATACCACCTGATGTGTGTATTTTACTTAAGTGGTGTCAAGTTGAAAACCGCCACACAAAGTAAAGATAGTCGGAAACTAAGATTCACCTCAGTGCGGAGTTCTCATGATGATGATAACCAAGGCATTAATACGTACGAAATAGTTTTTGCTTCTCATTGGAAGATATAAATACATCTTCGATTAGGAGTCCGAACTTCCGGTTCACGGTTACCAATTTTGAATCCTAGTTACCGCCTTTTTCATAATTCTCATTCTTCTGCATTCAATTGTTAGTTCGATTATCGATTCTTATTTATTTTCAAATTTACCGTGTCTCAAGTGCAATGGATTCCAAAATTATATTTATGCTAGTGTAAGATAGCAAGTGGTAAACATTTTAAATAAAATTAGTAATTGTTTCAATGTACATATTTCCGTATAGCTTATTGATATCACATTAAAATATGAGCGTATTTTTTGCATTCGATTTTGAAAAACATTTTCGAATATTTTACCCACATTTTTCAAAATACGTATGTCATATATCGTTGAAAATTATGTACATATTAGTATTTGAAAAATACAACTCATTTCAAAGAGTTGTAACTTGACTATTTAAAAGTGTGTATTGTTGGACACGTTTTATAAGTTTCGTGGATATATTTACCTAATCAAATATTCACTTTCAAGGTGTTCACTGTCAATACTTGGTGGAGTGGCATTACAATGAAATATAGTAACACATTTTTTATACTTATTCCACATTAGAATTATTAGGATCAAGACCGGTTTCGCTCATTGCGAAAATTATCAAAATTGTTTGACATACCATATTTAGTCTTGTATAAATAACACTGTTTTCTATATTTCATATCAGTTGAAAATGCTCGCAATGAGTGAATGAATAGAAAATGTAAGTACAATCATAGCTTATATCTAGAAACCTTTTTTCTCGAAGGAATCTATGCATTCTCAATTTAATTGTCATTTAATATGTAAAAATGTATAGCAGAATATTTAGTTCCAATAGAATTCTTATGACGCCATCGATGAAACTAAACACTTTGCTATTTTTTAACGCTATTATGCCCTTAATATGTTTTATTTGTTCACCCTTTCGTTTGAATATAAACGTATTATTTATTTATATGGTGAGTGGGATACGCAGCTTGGTAGTATAGTCCTATAACAGACAGAGGTAAAGTAAATCTGTCGATTTCCAACAACAAGCTTCACTTGTCGGTTGTCATGTCGACAGCTTATCACGATCCTCTGCCAACGCGCGCCCCGCTGCCCACTTTACCGTATCTCGAAATTGCAATACCCGACGAATATATCAAAATCAGTATTTCATATTAAACGCATTAAAATTGGCAAAGACTAAAATTATAATTTACATGAAATGGGGTCGCAATACGGGTCGAATATATAAAATAATAATTTGTGTAATGTGAAACTGTAATCTCGAGGTCAACACTGTGTTCAACTTTTGCAAGGACCAACGCGTGACTGATCATGAAAATTTAGCCCTCTTGCCTCACAGTAGCCCTTTTTGAGCTTGTTAAAGCATTCATCATTTTATGCACTCAAAAACACCCCTATTGTTGGAAGGTATTTAATGCAATGTATCTCTGGAAGCATATTGCTAAAACTGCTGATTTTAAATTCTGAAATTGGAACGAAGAATTATGTTATACTGATTTTAATGTAGAAGCACTTGGACATTTCTCAACTCATCTAACGAGGATTCACAAAAATTGCTTATTTCATCACCGAAATTCAATTGTCAAGCATATTTTATTATAACAAAAACTCTGCCTATAATGTTGGCACAACTATCATGGACATACAAAGTGAAGGTGTGTACCTTTGTATGGTACAATATAGAATACACCTGCTCATGCAAGATTTTTTTTCATACTCTAAAACTTGCTGAGCTACAATACGAAAATATTTGAAGATATTTATCTTATGACGGAGTACTGTCAGCAATAATTTTTCTCACACCATTAAGGTGGTGGTATTTGTTTGAAAAATACATTTTTACCGTCTTGCATGCAGAAGCACGCACGCGGTATTATTTCGAAATATCGATAATTCAGAAATCGCGTAAGTGCCGAGACGGTAGGTGCACGGTATATAGGGTTGCCATAATTGCGATACGGGACGTTAAAGCGCCAAATAAATAAAACATGAAAATGTGGGTACGCAATGCTTTTTTTTACTCTGTTAAAAAATCAATAAAGCTTAAGCAATTTAATGAACTGAGCACGTAGAATATTACGAACGGTGCAAGGCTAATCCTTTTTACCAGTCATATTTTGAGTATATTTTACTGTATTAATTAAACGATTTTCTTTTTTTATACAACTATACCATTGGGCGCAAGTAATTTTAAAATTATGACAAAATGGCATCAATTATCTCCTGATTTTTTCGTCCGGCCATTGGGTTGACAGTGCGGCAAATACTGTCTCCACATTTGCATTGTAGACTGGAATGGAAAATAAATATTCGTATATCTTTATTATACATGAATTCTGATCAATATGATTTGTATATGCAAAAAAACTGCAGACATTTTTCTGCCATACTCAATTTTTATAGTTGCTTTGCATTTTTGTTTGGTATTATTTTTCTTAAATCTCAGGGTTAGCAATATCATTGTTTTTTACTTGTACATATGCAATAATAACTTATACTTCTTCCCATTCAAGAACTTACCTGTCCAGTCAAACGTATTGATTTTTTCGTCGCAATATTTATTCCTTCACGTAGAGGTTAGGGAGGAAACAGTTCAGACAGTAATATAGGACTGAGTAGTGAAATATGTAAATACTATATACATTTCCGTATATACGGGACGTATGGCAACCCTAGCGATATACCGTGTTTCGGTACGACACCTGCCGTCGTAATAAATTATCGGAACCATTTCGCCAATGCCGAGACGATGGTAGGTGAGTATTTATAATTCCACCATCTGCACGATCAATTAAAGAAAATGGCAATTAGTCTGCGTTGTGCGTAATGAGATTTCTTGCCGTGATATTGAAGAACGCGTGCATGCATACCCGTGGGGTCACCCGCCTGTCGGATTGATGAAATATTTCCTCAATTACAGTATTAAATATGAAACGATTGATTTAAGGGTAGCAAATATTTAGCAACTAACATAAATACTTACTTAAAGAATTACCGGACGTCAAGATTTTGACGCATGTATGTATCAACTGTTTGACAGCGGAACGCTCTATGGTACAGTTTAAAAATGGAACATATTGAAAGCACCCATTATCTTTTATAAGACTTGTTTGAAATTTTAACAATGACAGCTGAAACATCTTTTAGAATTGTATGTAATTTTATCATAAATTTATTGACTCTTACCAATACTAGGAATTGAAACTGACTACAACCATAAGTTTCAACGTATTTATAGCGGAAATATTGGTACATTAGTAGTGAGAGAAGTTCGATGTAAATATGAAAGGGATAAATGAAAAACTGAAAAACACATAATATTTATTGTGTGATTCAAATTTATTCCATTCTCAATACGCCATAATTTATGAGTTTATTTTAAATCGAAAATTGAAGGACAGAGGGTGCTTAGTTTTAATAAAAAAAAGAAATATCTATTTAAATTAAAACGTACCTCGTTCCACGTCATACTAGCTCTCATAAAGAGCGAAACTGAGAACGTAGTGATTAGAGAATTTTATTATTCGACCAAAGTTTGAATAAGACACTCGAGAAAAAGTACAAAATAGAACCGGGAAAGCTTCAAAATTATGTTTGAATTTGTGAAAAATAATGAAATGAAAACTGGCGAAGTTGTTTCTCTGTTATAAAAATCTATTGTCTGATTATAAAAGTCTCGGATTATCGGAGCGAGCTTTTCAAACCCCCGGAATAAAGGCAGTTGATACTTGACATATTTTTAAAATTGGATAAACAAAAAAAACAAATATTTTCTTGATAGGAGAGGCGAGGCAGTGAGTCGAAGAGGCAAAAAACTGGCTAGCCAGGAAGGTATTTGATACTAAAAATAATCACATCATACAGCTTCAGTTTTGAATTTTGCTGGAAAAACGTCACCGGAAATATGATTAGCAGAGGAAAATAAATACAGTAATTGAGTTATAAGGGTTTTAGCTGATATTGTTATAACTCAATTTGAAATTTATTTCTGCCAATCAGAATATTGTTTGCTTGATGAAATTTTCTTGATTTTTAGTGAAATAAAGTTATATAATATTTTATTTAAAAGCACAAAATTTTGCGAAGGAAATATTTCTGGCAGTTGACAACAGAATTTTTTTTAACGAACATAACTAAATATTTTCAACAGTTTAATGTTGAAAGATGTATGTTTTAATTACTAACGTATTATTGTAGACCAGTGGTTCTCATGTGCGGCCACCGACAGCTTTATAGAAAATATTGATATACAATTATGTGGTTTTACAAATTAATTTGTCAACAAAGACTCTAAAAATTAAATATTTCGGACGCAATTAATACCAATTTTTATGGTTATTACCAGTTTATGTCCATTTGACATACCTCACACACAATAGACTTAACACAAAAATTTGGTGCGGCCACCAGACATTTCCTTAGGACCACTTATGGTTACGATGCGGCCAACGTGGCATTTTCCGTGTTACACAAGTTACAGTGGTTACTGTTGTAGACCGATGACTTTTCATA
The DNA here is from genome assembly GCA_028554975.1 of Himalopsyche kuldschensis. Taxonomy (NCBI): domain Eukaryota; kingdom Metazoa; phylum Arthropoda; class Insecta; order Trichoptera; family Rhyacophilidae; genus Himalopsyche; species Himalopsyche kuldschensis. The sequence goes on along the minus strand of JAHFWI010000016.1, from coordinate 3,045,455 downwards.
TCGCTGACTGCGTCACTAGGCATTGTTTTGTAGAAGGATCTTAGTATCCGACCACGTTTCACGTTGTTTCAAATTCACTTAAGCACCCATATCAAATAAATCATTGTAAATAGACGTGAAGTATAACAATAAGAAAACTCTGTGCGTAAAGAAGCTAGTTGCTTCGTTACAAAAAATTTGAAATATAAACGGGACTTGCAAGTTTTTCACAATATAAGTAACTACAATTTCACAATATAAGGACATTCCTGGAGAAGCAACTTTATCCAGCGTAACACACGCGTTCCTGATAATGCTTGATAATATTCACGTGTCTACTGATTTTGTAAGACTATTTGTTTTGTTGGATTGTAAAAAAATGCTTGTAGGCTAAGATAAAAAGTATCTTAAGCTAAGATATTCAAGATTTGATTGAAGATAATACTACAGTGGAACCCCGTACTAACGTTTTCGCATAAACCGTTTTCCCGCGTCTTTCGTTTATTTTCTAAAGCCCCGGCTAAACACCCATAAGAACAACGTTAAAAAATCCCGCATTAATCGTTCTCCGATTCATCGATTTCCTCAATTTACCGTCTAAAAATTATGGTCCCGTCACAAATATTATCCCGATTGACCGTTTTTGTTGAATATTTCTCATGAGCACATTCTAACCCATCAAAATCGGTTCATAGAAAAAAAAACTGAGACTGCAAGTTTGCAATTATTAACGATTCATGGTCAGAATGTTTCCGGCGATGACTCACTTACTAAGAACGTGTGTCTTCAGTAGAAGAAGACTTTTTAAAAAAAAGAATGTTATAGGTATAATCTAATAAATAAATAAGTTGTTTATAAGTTTAACTTGTTTTATTTCATATTTTCAACATTCTCGCATTTATCGTTTGTTTTTTATGGACCCTTGAAAAACGTAGAATCGGGGTATCACTGTAACTGGATTCACTATATTGTGTTAAATAAAATAGTACATGTACCCTTCATTTTGTGTAAAATATCTATCAGTGCTTAAACATTTCATCTTGAATGTACAAATTTGAGTCTGTATTTAACAATCATTATGAATTCCGTTGAATATGAAATAACGACAGAGCATATTTACCAATGTTCCAAGAAGATTTGCCTACGAAGAATTATTATGCTGAGGAGTGTTTTATTCATATTTGTCAATTATTTTATTAGTTAATTTAAATCTAACATTATATTAATATTAAAACAATGTGAATTCAAATTACAGTGCATTACATGTTGCTATTATTCCATATTTAGCTAACTATAATTGTACATAAAATATAATAATATTACGAGTCCTTGTTGAAGTCCAGATTTTAAGCACACATGTGAAAATTTGTTCATATAGGATAATAATCTTTTCAATACACTGGAATAGACTCACTCAAAACCAGTTGTGCACTAATTCAGTTGTTCGTGGCCCCACTAATACTGATATAAAAATTGTTTTTCAATCTTACTTTGTGACAGATGGACATATTATGTAACTAACCAATATGCAAATAACAGTCTGATACAATTAAAACTTAACAAAAACAATGAATTTTTTCACCAAACTAATGCGAAACCTGCTGTTGCAACTCTGCTAATATATAAGATATTCTTGGCTGCAATATTATTTGAACCAATCATTCCGAATTTTCATAGCAACGAGTGTATCTGAGAAGATTTATGACTGACCATTCTGAGACAACCAGTGACCATCATCTCGCATCCAATCAATTATTATTGTTTATCAATTTTTAAAATACAAGTAAACGAGCAGGTGAAAAATATCATATATTTGATATTTTTGCTTGGCGAATTTCTTGAAATTTGGCATACTGTTTGCGGCCCGGCACTGGGCTGCGAACCACCAGTTGGGGAACACTAGTCTAATGTGCAATGCAACACATGAATCAGATTGATTGAATCGTGTAGATATATATATATGTCTATATCTACGTCTGAATATATAGATGTTTTATGAAAAGGAAGGAAAGGAAGAAATAAAATAATGAATATGTATCATTTAATTATATATCGTAATTGCACTATAGTTTACAGTTTACACTCACAAAACTTTACAATCCGATCATAATCTTTATATGGTGTATCTTGAGCAAGCGCTATCTTGTTTCCCTGTCGCAAACATTTCTCGACCGCAAAAGAGAATTTGAAAGAATTTTTGTGGCATTATCAGTTTCAATTACTGTTGAATTCACTTCACCCAATGCACCTGACAGGAACTATCCCACTTTGATAGTGCAATTTATGACCAATAGGTGGATATAATAACGAATTTTGTCTATGGATTTTTTCTATGAATTTAGTCTATGGATGCCAGTTTATCATAAGTATTTATTTGTATTGTGTCTTTTCCATTTTTAAATGTAACAAAAAAGAATTTTATTTTACGTTTATTTTGATCTGAATTTGAAAACATAATAAATGAATTAGAGGAAACATTAAAAAAATACAAAGCTATCTTTTATATTTTAATATTCCCACGCACATTATTGTTTTACATAATCTATCGTTTACTTGTTATGGGTAGCTACGATATAAATACATGAATTTAGTATTGCGTAGACATTATGGGTTTTAAATGATTACAATAAAGATTCACAACGCATTGTGTATGTTTTTTTTTATAATTATAATACCTTTTCATTTAATATTGGCTATGATATTATACGCTACACAGAAAAAATATTTTAAGTTATTTTTATTTTTTCAAGGATTTGTTATCCTATGTATAATATGATTTTGTCTTTAGAATATAAAATAAAATTGTAACCACTTTCACTTAGTGAACCTGGTTCTGATATTTTTTGAAATAATTGAACTAGATACCTGATGTTTTTAATAATAAAAATTTTCATAATTGATCGGAAAAATAAACTATAATTGTTATCAAGCCGAGACGATTTTTGGCGGACTATATGTTCTAGCAACTTGATTCTTTCTTTTATTTATTTCATGTATAAGTATACTTTGGTGCAGTGAACAACGTCGTTGACATCCAGGACAGACATCACGTGGTCGAGAGCCAGTACGAGCATATTTTTTTTCAGTTGATTTATCAATGATGTTCGAAGTATTGGCGTTGTCTAAAAATTCCTTTCCATCCATCCGATTATTTAAGCGGAGCATATCAAGATCGACTAACTAATCACTAGTCATGTCCTAACGTAAAGTTTTTTCATACCCACTTGTTTATTAAAAGAAGCTTGAGCGACTGGGTAACAATCAGTTCTCGTAGAAAAAAAAAGTTTAGATAGTTCCATTAGGACGCTATACGAACGCACAAAATTTTTTCCATAGTTAAAATACATACAATTCTTCCCACAGGTGTTTGTTTTTTTTTATTATTATTATTTTGTTGGTACCTTTCTAAAGAGGCGGAGATATCTAGAATTCGTGTGTTGGAACGAAGTACTGAGTTCAGAAGTGGGTCGTTAGTAATCCCCACACTCTTAAATAACCGCAAATGGCCGACAGGCACATGTAATGAGGCCGTGTTCTTCAAAAAATGAGGGAAATGAGAGTACTCCTCAGCATAACTATCTACCAAGTGCAAAACTCACGATACGCCCTATACAAGAGGAAACTGTTGTACCTTTTTTATTTATTTAATATTAAATCTCTAGACGTATTATAAAAATACATAAGTCGATTGATGTCAAGACAAGTATTACTAAGCAGGGACTTTTTAATGTGTACTATATTATTTTGAAGGCACTGCTGGGATCCAAGTGCGTGATTACATTTAGGTACATATTGCGTTGATGCAATCAACCATCTCTGCATATTGAGTGTATTACTTAAAGTCAGTGTAATCAACTTTTTCTGCATTCACTCCTGTTCAATGTACAATCATATATTGGCCGTTATTTGAGAAAGAAAACAACTTAGCAAACTGTTTTCAGTAACGAACATAATGTGTAAGCATCTTCTTGTTTTAAGAATTTCGACTAAATTTGTCAAATTTGAATTGGTTATATCAACATTGCTAGTACGGTAAGATTGACTTGCCTCTACAGTGAATGAGTGTTGTATAAACTGTTTACTACGCGTTAGTTCAAGTACATCCGTGCACTTGAAATGCCTGAAGATGCTGAAAGGCGTAACCCGGGTCGTTAGCGAGACTCATAGAAAACAATTCAAATTCTTCATATTTTGATTGAAAATCGATGTATCCAATAAAAAGTCAATGCGTGAAAGTGTTCATTTATGTATTCATTCTATTGGTAGAACAGCTAAGGATGAATGTCTTAAATATTCCGCTTAATCAATCAATAAATACCAATAATACTATTGTTGAGAGTTTATTTTTTTAAGTGTTTTGTGACATTTCACAAGAGTATTAAGACCCAGTTTCAAAGACAAGCATTTATTGTATTATCGGTTTTACTTTTTTATATTAATATCACAACTGTCCTTGTACTCCTTTGAATTCACGTGCCGTATTTAGTCGTAAACCACCGGTTATTAACCATTCGTCTAAATAATTGACACAAACGATTCTGCTAACACTAGAAACATACTCTAAAAGACTGGTTATTGGGATAAGCCTCCATAGTAAAATGATTTGAGCGATTCAATGACGCCACCAATAAAGAACCATTCGCGCGTTGCTACAGCACAGATTTCACCATCCGTTTAACATAATCCTCTAAAACAAAAGGTCGTCAAAGATAACTCCATCATTTTGAGGGGTTATAAATAGAGTTGATGGGCAAACGATCGTCCGGTTCAGTGAGCGATTATCAGGTATGGTTTGCGGTTGCCAGTGGGCATTGCACGCCCTAGACCGAATATCTGGATGGATGAATGATCAAAAAGATATTTTAGACCTACTGCTGCCAAGGGATTAGCAATTTTATGCTCTATAGAATATCACGTATCGATTGGCATAAGAGAAATTTAAAAATAATTTTAGAAGCTTAGGTTAGCATAATTATAAATTTCAATGTATCCGGATCCAATTCCAACATTATTTTTAATATAAAATTAAAATTGAAAACTTTTGATAAATATTGATTTTAAGCTCATTCTAAAAATACTTTTCAAATGCGTGAAACACGTGTCAAACGTAGTAGCACAACATGTGGAAAAACAAATTTATACAATTTTAGTTTTATATTTCAATAAAGCAAGTGTCAATATCAAGATTTTTAATAATTATTAATTATATTCCTACTGTTATCCATATTCTAAAATGTATTTTAAATCAAAATATATTTATATATTATAAATAATCGCCATTCACGGATAAGCGACATATTAATTATGAAGCAAAAAGTAAAATTTACCGATTTAAAAAACATAAATATTTATATATGAATGGTTTTAATTTTGTACCTTCCATGAGCACTGTCGCTAACGACACCGGTTTCGCCTTTCGGCATCTTCAGGCATTTCAAGTGCACGGATGTAGTCTATACTTGAACTAACTACATCCGTGCACTTGAAATGCCTGAAGATGCCGAAAGGCGAGACCCGGGTCGTTAGCGACATGACTCATGAAAAATTACAAAATTCAAACTATTTAAATTTGATATTGAAATACCATCAAGCACGTTCAGACAAAATACTCAATTACATAAATATTTATTACTGTTTTACAGTAAAAAATGATTTCGCAAAAAGCTACGCATTATTAAGGATGCAGTTTGTGAGGGCTGTAAGTTTAAGCGGTGTATGTTCAATAATCTATTTGTATGGCAAAGGAAATTTTCACATACGCTTGCGACAAATCTGAAGGGTGTTTATCGAAATAGTTCACACGGCGTATTGCCCACGCTGCTGACGTGTGCCCATCGTAGAGGAAGAGCACTCATTTAAGGCATCAAAGGAGTTCTTTACGGGCTTGTTGTTATGTAAATATACGGAAGCTTGTCGCGACAAGCAAGCCGCTTTTTATGATGGCCAAATCACATTATCGAATACTTCGGCTGGAATCGCGTGGAAGGAAGAACGCGGGTCGGGCATTTTCGTTCCGATCGCTCGAGCACATCTAATGTATAGCTTATGGACCGCCATATGAATCCAAATTTAAAAATAATGTAATTTTGTAAACCGGTTTTGTTCAAATTGACAATGTATACACATACAGTCATTTTAAAGAATTCGAAGTCACAACAATATTAGATTGAATATCTATTTGATAATTACTTGTAATGTGTCGACTGTCACATCTTGGTGGAAAAGCATTATTTTAAATAAAAAAAAAAATTCCTCATTCTAATAAATATTAGGGCCGGTTTTTCTCATCGAGAGCTAATATTATCAACTGATGAAATATAAATGAAACTAGGTTAATATAAAATGTAAAATAACTTTGATTATTTCGCGTATTGTACTACGAACTGTGACACGTGTTTCGCCTCTTTTAGAGGCATCTTCGGACTTATTATCGCAAAGTTTGCTCAAGGTGGAATAATCAAAGTTATTTTATATTAAAATGAACTTCCACAAAGTTACCGCCGAATCCATCGAAAGTATTGGAAACTAGGTTATTTATATATAGTTAAGCTAACAACTGGGTGCATTTCGTCACATGTAATTAAAAAAACCAATATCGACACAGATTCATAAATTTTTTCAAGAAATTTGAATTAAAAAAATTGATTTTATGCGATTCTATTGATAACACTATATATAATATTTCATATATTTGTTGATAGCTATTTCGGCGTACGCCAGAACTAACGTAAATGCCAATTAAATTATTATTTTCTATTGATCTGGTGTAATCAATTTCAAGTTTTTTTCCCCTTGAATTTTCTTTATAAAAGATCTTACGGCCATGATAGAAAATAGTTTGTTGCAATATTAATGAATAGTCGTGTAAGAATATTATTTTATTTTCGTACTATTGAAATCTGTCTTATAGCTAATATAGTTGACAGCTGAAAGTCTATTCAATTTTATATAAAAAGCTTAACAACTCCAAATCAATAAAATAAACGCAAATTTTTCCGTCAGTCGCAAAGCACCGTACAAAGGAGTTGCGAGCTCTTTGCCTGATTCATCCTTATTGATCCTTTCTATAGAATTGTAGGTAAACATAATTAGCATGAATATACGCAATAAAATATCTAAGGAATGATTTTATTTACACTCAATAATATAATAATAAAAAAACACGTCTCCAAACTTTGAAATAAATACAGCAAATTCAATTTATTCTGAATGTCGCCAATCAACAAAATTTGCACATATTTTACTGACGCAGCATTACAAAATTTCAAATTTAGAACGAAAATTTTAAGTATTATTGCTAGCATAAAATTTAATATTCCCTTTTAAGGAATTTACCGTCATAAACTTCGTTCATCTTATATATAAAACCGAAACGGGGGATGTATGTCTGTAATTCCCTTTTGCATTGTTGTTGCAAGTTCAAACAAACGAATTGATTTCGCTCGCGAAAGTTTCGACGGTAAATTTGTTTCGTTATCAATGTGTGTGTAGAGACTCCAATTACTCGAGTATCGAGTAGTACATATATAAAACCGAAACGGCGTATGTATGTCTGTGGGTCTGTAATTCCCTTTTGCATTGTTGGTCATTAAGTTGCCATAAAAACGAATATGAAAGAAAATATGTTTGAATTTTTATCGGCGAAGACATTTAGTCAAAATGTAATAAATTAGTCTTCTACTGAACTTTTCCTGGCTTTTATAATAATGTTTTTATTTACGTGAAGGTATTATTTGACATTTCTTTGACAGGAAATTAGATTTTTTCCTTGAATTTGGACATTTTAATGGGCGAGAATGGGGCTGTCAATATATGAAAGGGGCTGTGAAATGTCAATGCCAGTCTGAAATGTTCATTTTAATTCCATTTTAATTGACCTAGACTTTTGAATTTTGAAAAAAGTTGTTTCAACTTGGCCCGTCTGAATTTACGCGCCGAGGTGAATATAACCCCAAACTGGTCCGAGCGAAGCCGGGTTCGAACACTAGTAATACATAATTATACAATACCAAATAGCATATGATTTTTTCCTCGTTAACCAATTATTTTGCAAATAATAGACAATATAATTAATGAAATTCGCTCTATGTTATTCACTTGAATGAGAAACAGCTTTAGTACCTACATTCTTAAGTTGTTAACTAACTAGTACTCGTCTCTTAATATACCCTTATCCGAAAACCAAATTAAACTCTTGTTTTCCACTCTTCTGTGATTGACAGCGGACAGAATAGGCAACATTTCAATCTATTTAGGCGTTAAGACAAAAGAGTTCTTCCATCATTTAAGACTTATTTTCGACCAAAATATAATATGCTAATCTGTTATATAAAAAGGCACTTCATTTTGATAGAAACACCATCATAATAACCATCTTAAATGGGTTGTTATTCTATTTTTGGTCGATTTGAATAAACTCATCGAAATAATCTAAAAAACAACACTAATTTTTGACATTACAGTATGATCAAATTTACTCTAAAGATGGCCTATTATCAGATATAATCTACAATATAAATCAACCCTTTCAAATGGGTTCATCTTTTTTTGAAATAGTCATAGAATTTTCTTAATCTTACCATAAATAAAATATGATAATGTATCCTTCCGATGGTGGCATATAGAATACAATGCTGCTGCTTTAACAGAACAAACAATGATTATATGCATGTGAAAACGTTTTCAACTTATTTATTCAATACATAAAAAATATAATTTATTGTATATCTGGTTTTAAAATAGGCCAAGATGTTTTTAAAATGTAAGTATTTTTTTTAATATACGTTTGCAATTGTGGAATAGTATACATAAACTGTGAATGTGTTAACTGAAATATAAAAAGATTCGTTGAAGTTTAAAGTTGTGATCATTCTTTAATTATGTATACATTAGGATATATGTATGTATTCTTGATGAATACATACATATAGTATACTCAGGTGATTCCTCGACTTCTTTTTATTACGATGCCGTGTATATTCATCGTTTTCATGTATTTATCACTGGTGAGCATATTAATTTATTGAGGTAATCATGATAATGATGATAATAAATAATGGAAAACTCCAAAATACGACGCCGAACACCCACGAAATATCTCAGTATTCTTCTCGTTTCACCGGTCTAAATAATTATTTCAATGCTTGAGAAATGATGACCCGGTAATTTATTTGAAGTTGTTATTTATGTAGCATTGTTGTGGATGCGCAGGTCTGCATGTTTCCCCGCCATATCTTTATTGCTTCCTGTTTTCCAGGCCATCTTTTCGCCTGAACAACCATACTTGTAAGGCCAACCATTTATTTCACCTTTCTTCGCTTTGTTTTGTTTTGGTTGGTCAACACACGTAAGCAAAATAATAAAGCTTGCATACATACAGATGGGAGAAAAACATGCTTCGTCATTACGCCTAAAAAAATATTTATTATTTTCGTAGAATTGGTTGGCTGCATATTAAAACAATGTGAGGAACAGATATAACGAGCCTTTATATCCGCACAAGTATAACCATACATAAATATTTTAAATCAACATATAATTCGTTATAATTTAAATGGATTGCTAGTCGATAGCGATAAACGAATTAGCTGGTGTGTGGTCATTGCCATCATCTTTATTCTTAGCGACCACGTGCTCGAGTCCTAAATTCTAAAAGTGGAGCATTGAGAAAAAGATTATCAAACTAATAGCCTTGCTTTTATCACATAATGCCTTCCAACTTTTTCCAGCAAATTATATTGCACGACAAAATAACAGTTATCGCTTGCAAAAACAATTACGAGTTCATTTTAAGATATTACGTAATTTCAGTTGAAAATGCTCGCCATGAGCGAAACCGGTCCTGATCCAATAAATTTTATGTGGGAAAAAGTACTAAAAATGATTAATTATTTTTTTTATAATGCCATTTCACTAAGTATTGACAGTGAACACCTTAAAAGTGATATTACGTAAGGTTAAAAAATATTTTTGACACCAAAAAAAGGATTAATAATACCCAAAATATTATTAAATCTTTGGTTTTGGATTCTAGTGCAAAAGGTATCATGTAAGAGAGAAAATGTGTCTGGGTTTACGTCCCTCCGAGATCAATATCGAATGTAGATTTTTCTAAGTTACTAGCTCGAACTTTCAAGAACTTGGGCTCGAGTAGTGCTTAAAAATGTCATTGCATTTTCTCATTCGATTTAATGAAAGTCGAGACAGCTATTCCTATTGCCAAATATGTTTTCCCTTCAGCTATATTAAAAAATAATAATCAACTTTGCATAGTACATTACTGAATTTTCCAAGATAATGTATCTTATATACATCTTAATTATTTTAATTGATAATTTACGTTTTTTGTTTTGTTACAGTTGACCTCCCATTGAAAAACTTAGTTAGGTACATCAATCTTTGAGTATATTCAATGCTTAAAATATACATAAATATTTCATTCGATCAGTAAAAATCAATTTTTATTCATTGTAAAATGTATAAGCTTAGCCAGGAAAATAAACCTACAGCAAATTGTTCAAATTAACGACAGTATAGTTTTCTAATTAAAACTTGTAAGTACGAAAAAATAATGTATTGTTTATCCTCGTTTTAAGATTATTAATAAATTTTCTAGACAGAGATCGACGTAAAGCTTAAGAAACTTGTTCTCAAATAGTTTTCATACAACTTTGATAATTGACAAGTGATTTTGAGTACCAAATTTTTTAATTTTATTTACACCCACGCTGGGAAACAATTTCGCCATCTCTGATGAAATACTTTTATAAAGTTTGATTATTTTAGGATTACTTTTATTCATTTCAAAATTCTGAAAAATACAAGTTTAAAAAAATAAACAGATTAGAAATTATAAGCTTTACAAAATGCTGAATGAAAATTTTATCATTTGGAAATAATATTATTTTCACTCTCCTGTAAAATTACTAAAACTGAGTTAATGCATTGTTCGTTACAGGTGTCATTATGATATACACCTTTTTAAAAGCGCTCGCATTGATTGCATATTATATAGTACTAGTGTTCGAACCCGGCTTCGCTCGGACCAGTTTGGGGTTATGTTCACCTCGGCGCGTAAATTCAGACGGGCCAAGTTGAAACAACTTTTTTCAAAATTCAAAAGTCTAGGTCAATTAAAATGGAATTAAAATGAACATTTCAGACTGGCATTGACATTTCACAGCCCCTTTCATATATTGACAACCCCATTCTCACCCATTAAAATGTCCAAATTCAAGGAAAAAATCTAATTTGCTGTCAAAGAAATGTCAAATAATACCTTCACGTAAATAAAAACATTATTATATTAATAAAAGCCGGGAAAAGTTTAGTAGATGACTAATTTATTACATTTTGACTAAATGTCTTCGCCGATAAAGAAATCAAACATATTTTCTTTCATATTCGTTTTTATAGCAACTTAATGACCAACAATGCAAAAAGGAATTACAGACCCACAGACATACATACGCCGTTTCGGTTTTATATATAGATTAAAATTAAGAAAACCATCAGCAAAGTAGTAATCGCTTGTGACATAATACACGTACGTAATTTGTTATATTTTGAATAACACTGAAAAACCTGAATTTTAACGATACTTGAAATAATTGTTTTTTTCTATTCAGAGTCCTAAAGGCACACGGCGTCTGTTATAAATACATTAAGCATACAAGCTGCGCGCCGCTTTTTCCTTCAGATATCATCAATCACCATTACCTTTGTTTTCCAACATTCATCTTCACGGAATGTTGTGCGCACTTATCTAACATGTCCTGTTGCTTTTTTGTGTTTGCCTTATCCGTATTTTTTGCGTGTTTGGCTACGATCAAGTATCACGAAGCTTTTTTTAAGAATTCAAACGCCGCTTTACAATATTTTTGATTAAAATATACAATAACTTGTGTTGGTGAATATTTTCTTCTAACTTTCAGTTGTTTAGAATTACTGCTTAGCTCAAATTTACGGACTATTTCCAAACATGTTCCAATTTCAAATATTTTTGTTCTTGTTTTTATGTTGTTATGATAGCTAATAAATGGCAACTGTATCGCAAAATATCAACAAGATCGGTAATAAGTGACCATTAAAATCAGGCATGATAAACGGGCCGTATTGGAGGTGTTGTGTGGCCCTTTCGAGGTTTCCAACATTCTATAGCTTTTGCATTTTGTTATTGATAACATACCTAAATAAAAAATATCTATTACTGAATTTCTGTCTGCGTGTAAGACTCGATTTACAGACCTCGATCTCAATCAAAAACAGATCCTTGAAGACAAATTAACGAAATGAAGGCAATAAGCAATTTGCAATTTAGCTGCATTTGGCATCAAATATAGCTGCGAGTCATTTTTTCAATGTTAAAAATCGTATAATCGAAAATGATTGAACGATGAAAATTTTTCTCAATCGACTGCGATGCTTGACATCATCCAAATTATCGTTCAACATTAAAAAATATTAATTAAACTATGTATTTTAATTTTGAGTTGCTTGCTTATTATTAAAAAATGAATAACATATTTTTCAAGTATTTATTTATGCGTGGCACATTAGACCATTAGAAGCTTGCATTATTTTATTTGACCCACCGAATGATTTTAGTTGAGCATCCATGATTTAAATCAGGCATGGGCAACCTTTCCTAGGTCGGGTTCGGATTGTCATTCTGTCTTCGAGTCAAGGGCCGGACCAAATAACTATGTACACATAAGTTATATTTAATTCAATAAAACACGTTGCTACATCATATATATTTTTTATTTATATAATGAACGACATAATATTAATATTACTGATTACAAAATGAAGTGTGGCTGAGTGTAGTTGAGTGTGGAAGTAAGATTGGCCTTGTACTTGAATTACAAGACTCTCCATATTGGAGATGATATTGCTTAAGGATAATCGCATAGAATTTTCGAGATTTTCATTTGTTATCCTCGTTCAAATTTTTGATTTAGTGTGATTCATCCTCGAAAAAAACTGATCACACGTATATGTGCTGCCGAAAATACAAATGATTTTTCATGCAAATGTGCGTACATTTGTATATTTTTCATCCACCAAATATAATTTATAAAAATCCGTCAATGCAGTGGTTTAGCAATAAATCCCCCTAAAGCTCAATAAGTTCCATCTGCAAATTTCGAAGAAAGATTTCGCAGAAATTTTCGCAAATGAATAGAATTGTGAAGGTGCGCGGATTTCTATTGCCACGACTGTATATGTGTTGTTTGTATGAGCTGATAGACTAGGAAAATGGTTTTAAAAAAAAATCCTTCCTGGAACTATTAATTTCTTTTTCAATTATTTTGCCCAGATATAAAAGGGCCGGACAAAATAGCCCGGTGGGCCGGATCCAGCCCGCGGGCCGGTAGATGCCCATGTATGATTTAAATGATGGAAAAACTAATAAATAAAACGGTTTTCGTAATTTCTGTGTAAACATGTAGCTGATAAAACTGAAACCAACTGACACACTGACATTATAATTACTAATTGAATAGTGAAAAAAATTATGTGTTGAAGTGATCACATGCTCCTTTAGTTTTTGAATTTTTTTTACGTACATGCTTTTAAAAGCTCACAGGGCTTGCAAAAAGCGCAATTTACTGACAGCTTCACGAGAGCTTATCAACATGATCAAAAGAAAAAGTGTGTTTGAACGTTTTCACTTTGAGCTTTAGTACAACTTAATACTCTACGAGTACTTCCACGTATTGGTTGTACATATGCACGTGTAAAATCGGTATTTTTTCATGTCCATCCATTAAACATTTTCAAAAGAACAGTGGCAAAATTCCACTGAGAAAGCTTTAGCGTTATGTCAGCTTTAGCGTACGTTTTTCTGGATACAGATTAATGTTGACTTGCATTTGTCAGATGAATTAAAATGGACTCGAATGTACTGATATAAAAAAACGTTAAACATATTTTGTTTTGTATCTTATAACAAAATCAAATCGAAATCTAATTATTTGTATTTTTTATGTTGAAAATACATTCCATGCATGCATCCTTGAGACTTTTAAATTGTATTTGACCAATCAATAGTATTTGTCAGAACTTGTTTGACACGTAGGTATTTTGAGTCGCCAGTCGCTAGGGCTGTTCGGCTGATGAATAGACTGCTTGTTGATGTGGACATGTACGGCAGTGAACTAGATGTTTTGTATGTATTTTTTTCTTTTTATGTAACTAATATGTTTCTGTTCTGTTTCATATATATTTTTTTAAAATTTTGTGTTGTTTGTTATTTTTATTTAATTTGTCAAATGCATGGCGCATTGGCGTCAGCTGCAATGCCATGTATTGTAATTTATTTTTTCCAGTAAATAAATATTTGATAGAGACCCAAAACTTTGTTATTTTTGTATGCATCGGAGAACTAGATTTATAAAAATATCTTTTTACATAATTCAAAGGTACAGTGCTCATAAAATATCATATTATTTTGTGTATTTATAGCTAATTATAGTGATCGAGATGGCTTAGGGCAAATTTATCTGTATTTTGTGATAATATATAAATAGCTCCTAAATACCACCACTTATTTTTTATTTACAGTTAAAATGGTATCAAGAACACTTTATAGATTATGGGAATAATCAGAAATGACCAGAATGGATTAGCTGGACTCTTTTAAAGCGATGATCAAATAGAATGTGTAATATTTTCGATGGTTTCGGCGGTAACTTTGTGGAAGTTCATTTTAATATAAAATTACTTAAGCAAACTTTGCGATAATAAGTCTGAAGATGCCTCTGAAAGAGGCGAAACACGTGTCACAATTAGTTACACAATACGTGGAATAATCAAAATTTTATATTAAATAGAATGTGCATCAAATGAACTAACATATCAACATTATCAAGTTATGCTTTTAACGATATGTTGTTCACGAAGAATTCTAGCTAAAATATAAACATGTTGAGTTTAAGGAGAAACAAATTTTATTTGAAAAATTGCTACGTAACATCAATGAAGCATCGTCGATATACATTCCTTATCGATTATCCTGCTCAAATTTTATAACACATTGATCCCAAAATGCCGACGATATTTATACCCTAAACTTGAACCAGGGATAGGAAAATCGTTGTCAACATTCATTACTTATTTCGTTAATGTTTATATTGAATAAAATTTGTATTCTTGATACTTACGATGAATCGGCGGTAACTTTGTGAAAGTTCATTTTGATTTTAATTTAAAACAACTTTAATTTTATGTAATTATTTATGATTTAAATATATTGTGATATTTTTATACGATTTTAAATAAAGCTTAAGTTGGAAAATAAAACGTAGCTATTTCTTTTCAGAAACATTCTCTGAATTCACTGAAGTACTGATGTTGTTACTTGATGAAAATTATCAAATATCGTATCGTAAATTGGTTTGTATTTTACAAAGTGATTATTAGTTGGATATTACTTAAATACTTCTGATTAAAATATGTATCGAATAATTAATCTGTCATAAATTTATCTATTAACGTAAAAGTTTTACAAGTATGAATGAGTTGCGATCAACATATTTCGAAATAATATTAATTGAAAACATTTGGTATTGCGCTGAAATTTAATATCAAACTGCATAAAACTATCCTAAATAAGAACTTATGTTGTTTGAAGAGAGAAACTTTGTCAGTTTACTCAAAGTTTAAGTTGTATATACATTATTTGCATAGCCCGATGTCCTGAGACAAATTCAAAGCACTGGTCATATCATACACGATCTCGTACTTTAGGAGACGACGTAGACGTACTTCAAAAATGTTAGCAGTAATATAAACGTAAGAAAGTTTGCAGAAATGGATTATTATTTGTGTTAAGAAAACTTAACTGTCCACTTATTTCTACACTTTGATATCATTTATAACTTTAACGATTAATACAAAAAGCTTTCATTTTTTAAACGATTGAAAATAATTCATCAAATTAGTTCTTTTTCAGCTTGTGATATTAACAAATTTAACTATGAATACAGAATGCTTTTAAATTTATTTTACTGTAAATCGCATTTACAAAAATACAACTGATAATTAGGTATCGAAACAATCGATGAGATTGTGTATACTGTATAGTATTTATACCTTCAACGTACATAATAATGTATGAGTGGATAGCAAAATTGTACGACTTTATGTTCAGTATGAAAAGCTCAAATTTTCCAGCTCATCATTAAGGAAACGAAAGAACACGAACGAGGGTCTTTACATAATCGAATAAGACCAACTCTAGCGTATGGGTCAGTTACAAAAAGTAAAATGTCCGTTTTAAGATTTTCCGCCTTGCTGTTTCGTTAAAGCTCTGTGGTGTCGAGATAACCATTTGCTTAAAAAAATCAGATTTGTCAAAAATAAACTCTTACGCTGAGCTAGGACATAAATATGAAGCACTGATGAGTTCATGTCACGTCTAATATTATCTGCTCATGAGACTTTTAGAAAACCACGACTTCGCTGGATGACGAACTCATCGACAAGACATTCGGATGCTCAGTTTGGCCAATGTATATGGCTTGACAATTGTTGCAAAATATAAAATTCAATTACTGACCGATTAATTGTAGCTTACGGCATGCATACTTACCAATTGATACTGACTATTTTTAAATACTGGCCTTACATTACAAAATGAGCCGCCTGTAAATTTTCATTGATGTGAGTGCTGTATCCCTGGTTTATACGCTTTCGCTTGACTTGTTATTAACGCCACAATGCAAAGTTTCTACTTGAGCGGTTCTTAATAGAATCTTTCTTCCTGCCGGTTGCACTTGAACGAATTGCTTTACTGCCAAAATCGATGTCTTCATGAAGAGCCTATACTTGTTAGGGTGAACACATGGCAAACGATCAAAGAGGGATACTAGGCACTATAAAACCGTTACAATTTTCGAATATAAGCATCGCAAACTTCGGTGAATTATTCGGGGAAAATATTCAAAAAAATGTACTGGCTATTCAATACACGCATCAAACAAACTACGCGAAGGTTTTACTGTGATATTTTTGAAATAGATTTTGCATCAAGTAATGTAATATCAGATCAGATGTTGTTTCATGATTTTTAGGTCCACCCTTTTATTCAAAAATCTGCGAAATAATGAATGAAAATAACACTGAAAATCTTAATACAGTTTTAAACATCGTGTTTGTGTTAGCTTGGATTCTCCTCAATAATTTAATAAAAAGGATAAAAACTTACAAATTCCGACTAAGATTTGAGGTAACTGTAAAATATGCAAAATCTGAAGATTCAAATTCCTTTTTGTTGAAGGTAATTTTAGTTACTGTTTTTCCATATTTGTATAAATCTTTTGCCTAATGTATTTTTGTAATAGAAAATATGTTTGCATATCTTTCAATATTTTCCGACTGTTTAATTCTACTGCACAGCAATTTTTTTCTGTGATCAAAAGTGCACCGAGACTTCGGAAAGCTTAAAAACCACTGCCTTACAGTCCAGCTGTAAAGATTTACTTAAACAATCACATCCTAGCTATCGAATTTTTTAACATATAATATCTTAGGTCTTTTGCTCTCGAGTTGATTTCACAGCAGCTAAAAAAAGTATTTGTTTCAAAATAAACAAAAAATATTGAACATATTTTTTACAACAAGAATTTTAATTGTCCTTGTAAACCAACCTCAGTAATGCAATTACTGAATCCCTGTAAATAAACGCTTCCTTTGGAATCAGCACACCCTGCAAAGAGTCCGTATTAACATAAACGTATAGAATTTCATATTTAGCCTTCCAACCTCGAAGTCGGACGGCACTAACAGTCTGCTAATATGATAAAATATTTACATTTTATGGCGCGGCGAGGGCCAACATTCCCACTGGAAGTGATGTTGACCAGGTGATATTTATTAACCCCCGAATTCATTACAATACGGCAACGTGGTCGGAACGTGTTTCGCACAGGTGGATTAGTTGCCAGGGCACTCGCAGCAAAATATTGATTGTAATATTACTATCAACAGTTTGTTTTATATTTCTGTGGCGAGGATTTAAAAAAAAATGTTTAAAATTTGATTACAGCCCGAGAGATAATAATCGAAGAAACGGCTCAATGAATAGAACAGTTCATAATATTACTGGATAAGATATTATGTCGACCAGTCTACCATGCGCTCGGATAGGTTCATTCACTTGGTAAGTGATCAAAGACTGGGTAACATCGAAGGAATTGCTTAAATCCGAATGATTAAAAATGTATACTTTATCACATTGCAAAAACAACAAGATTTTATAGTTTGTGGTATAGTAAATTGACCTGTATAATAAATAAATATGAATAAGGACATCTCTAATAATGGACCATCTTTTGGAGCTTTTTTAATTAAAAATTATGATTACTTTAAAATGCAACCTATTTCTAAACAATTAAAAAGGTATTTTGATATTTAGTGAATTCGCACTTACTTGGTAGGACTCCATTATAACTCGGTGAAAAAATAGCGATGTGTTTTATTCCTACTGAAATTTTATTATATATGGTCAATAGTTATATCGGCTAACGCCATCGTCGGAACTGTAAGGGTACGGCCACTGTGACAGGCGTAACTTCTTGCGTGGCGTATCGTCACTTGCTTCATTATCAAAGATTGCCGCAATGACTGCGCCGTCTGAGAATGCGAAGCGCAGCGTAAATGCCGAAATCAAATAAGTTTGAAATTTAACAGCGCTCGCTTCGGTGTACACATTGTTTACGTGATGACGATACGTTTCGACTACTCAGACGGCGTCATCGTTAAAGTCATTGCGGCAACCGTTGATTATGAAACAAGTCTCACTACGCTTCGCCAAAATTCACTGTGACCATACGCTTAGATATGAAGATAAAGATGCCGATTTTTTTTTTAAATAAATAAAACACTTTTCTTTTTTAAGATCCGGTCTCAGTATACCCATGTAGGTGATGTCCTTCCACCAAGAATTGCCAGTAACATGATAGAAACAAATTACAAGTGGTGCCTACTTTTTTTTATCGCTAAGTAAAATATCTAAGAATTTCCTCTTGATATGAACTAATTTTAATATTTGAGTGTCATGAAGTCCTTGATCCTTAAATATGCAGTAATAATTTAGTAAACTTTGCATAATATTCAATGGGGAAAGGAAAATGGTGATATTTACACTGTATCCAGGATCATCATTATAGAACCTGTTCCATAATGAAGGAAAGCGAATTCATTATACCTGTGGGATATAATAGACTCCACTTTAGCATCGGCAGAGGCCCGTGATGTCACGTAATGAGGCAAGATTATGCGTGTTTTGTGTAGCGTCGCCTTAATAATAAGGGCTGCTAAATGTGGGAGCAGGAACAGCAACGGGCATTCGATGTTGCCATATTGAAAAAAAAGCTGTATTATACAATTTATTTTGAAGTAAAAGAAATATTTTCCATATTTTAATTTTACTTACCGCCAAATCTAGAGAATAATACCATCACATCGGGTTACTTTGCCAAGTCAATAAAGTAATATTATAAAAGATTTGTAATATTAAGTGCCCACAGCATAGGACCTTTTGTAATACATATGAAATATTGACATATACATACATTCCAACAATTACATTGTTAGCAGTTTTATAAAGATATGGAAGACTAGGCAAAGTAACACCCCATTTGACGATACTCGCAATTGTTACAAAGTTTGAATGATGAGAATTAAAGGTGCGTACACCAGTAAATAAAATGCTAAAATAAAGAGTAATATGTACATTGTCGTTTTTTTAAATATCTTCAACGAAAAACGTGTAAATGCATTCAATTTTGAGCACTTTTTAAGCATACAATATTAAAAAATCTGAAAAGGGTTTCTTCTTTGTATTTTCGCCATAATTAATCATAGATATGAATCCAGTATACTTTAATAATGTATTTGATTATTTCGCAACCGTAAAGACTTTATGACATAAATAGCAGTGTGTGCAAAATTTCTCAGTAAATACTGTTGATTTTTTTTTCATACGATACTGTAAATTTCAATCATTATTTATCATGGATAAAATATTATTTTATTATTTACACTACTATTTATGCCGGACTTGTGGTCGAGTGTCAACTTCACCGGTTTCATTTGTGGGAATCACGAATTATTGATTTCTGTACGAAGAAATGAATGTATGTGTTGTCTAAAATTCCATATCTAAATATGCGATGTAGTGAGATCGGTCAGTCCTGTTCCAGTCATATCATTTTACTCTTTTCGAAAGAGATTGGTTACAAAACTGAGTAACAAGCAGTCTTCGTATAAAATTTCTTTAAAATAAACTGCATTAGATGTCTATGGGATATTGGAAGCAATGATGGTTTTAAAAAAATGATTAAATAATTATTCAATGTTATACAGTCCTTAGATGTGTATGGAATTTATATAATTCTAATATTACCGAATCAATCAAGCAAGTGTTGAAAAGATATCAATTAAAATAGTCTATCTCGCAGATTCGGTAATTGCTGCACAGATTACGTTATTATCGTACAATTTTGATAATTATCGTACAAGCCTTGTCAAAATCGTACACGTGGCAATACTGCCAGGATTCATTACCCGGGAACGATCTGCCTAATTGGGGGAAACCTTACCGAGAAAAACATAGTAATTGCGATGCGAACTCTGTCGGGTCGCTTTCCACAGCATTGTTCTTTAGCTTCACCATGACAATAATAATAACAAGATAATACAAATTTTCCTTTATGAAAATGAAACCCATAACGATTAACAAGTAAGAAACCTTTTGACTAAAATTAAGTCAATCGATTTTTCATAGATTCGTTGTTTTCAAACCGATTAATTTGCCAAAAAATAATGAACAATGCTACATAATATTTTTAAATAAGTAATTTTAGAAAATTATTGCTGTTAAATAATGTACATATATATATGTATGTGTGTCATTTTTAAAAGCTGTTGAGCTTTCATCCGCTTGGTTGCGGCGTCACGGATTCCAATCCCGGGGTGGATCTTTTTATCTCCTAGTTTAAAATGGGTTTCTAAAAATCGTTGATGATTTCTTACTTATCTATCGTCAATATGACATACTCTATCCCATACTGGGAACAGCGCTTAAAGGGATCGATTAGGCTTCTTGTAGTCCTTGAGGAGAAATTTCAAAAGGTTGACTTACTGTAGGGTTGCTCCGTCAGGAGCCTATTTGCTCTCACACCAGGAGCAGACAATCTAGGATGTAATAATATGTTTCGCAGACTTTAAAAAGAAGCTGAGAAGTACGATAGAAATTTTTCTATTTTAATTATAGTATTTAATTTAAATTGTTAAATTGTTAAAAACATTTACATTATTTAATAAAAAAGTGTCTCTGCTATTTAATCAACGTTTACAAATTTGATAATGTTTTTAAGTTTTTTTTATTTGTACAGTTAATCGATTATATATTGAAGTGAAAAAACACCACAAATGCTTGGCTTAATAATTTTATTTAATATTCAACACTGTTCTTAACACATTGATAATTTTCTTTCTGTGAAAACATTGGGGGAAGAATATTTGATGTCAATCCTTTCATTTTGATGCGTAAGTAAAGAGAAAAAAAAATGTCTATAAAAACCAAATTTTACCGCGTGGAAAGGGTTTTACAAAAAAAGCTCTGCTTCAATTTATAAATTAGCAGCTATGATTGTTTTCGTTGCTTGAGCCCATGTACTCCCCTTTATGGGTATCTCTTTAATGAATTGTTAAAATATAAATCCCTTGCGAATCCCTGACAGCAAGGGGGTTAAATTCATTTGTTTTTTATTAGTCGTCACAACGTTATAAAACGCGGCAGTAAAATTAGCAGTTGCATATTATACGAGCTTTGGCCATTGAATTATTTTTTTGAGGTTATTAAAACAAACTCACCTAGCTATATCTACAAATTGAATTATAGATGACAAGTCTGTACAACCAATTATTTTGAATGACTTTACAGGTCGATAATTTCAGACGCATTTTTATTTTTCATCAAAGCGACTCGCTTGCATACATCAAATTTGAACGTCCAATATGCATTAGCAGAAATGCATTTCCGAATGCCAATACAGAATAAACAAATGGTATATGATTTTATTGCCTTTTGTAAATATTTGAATAACTCTACACAAACTCGAAGACAAAGAAAGCGCATCTCTGTAATATCGACATGCTTGCAGACTATCAATTGCAGTCATTTTTGATATAAAATTATTTGGAAGATTTACAATATTACAAAGAAATCGGTAAGTACATGAATTCAGTTAAAGCTACAAAATAAATTTCTAATGAAATAGTCGTGTCATATCTTAGATTAGATTTTTTATAAATTGACATGATCGATTAAGTAGACATTTTCTGGGTAAACTGATCGTTTGATAATAATTCATTATCGAGGATTACGTTCTTGATTGGATTTGAATCATAAATTGTAAATTTTAAACAATCGAAATAGATTAATTCTTTAATAATACGTTGTACAGTACCCACCTATTAGGCTTTCAAATATCTCATAACCCATTAATTTAACCAAATAATTAATACTCAATTCATTGAAGCTTGATAACATCAACACATTCGCTCATTCATCCAAATTTCAATAATAACAATTAAACTTAATGTCATGCTTTTATTCTTATATATTATATAAGCGATATAAAATATTTACTATGCGTCAGCTCAAAGTCACTCATGTACAGGAAATGAAGATGCCGAAAATCGAAAACCGGTTTTTTAGCGTCAAAACTCATAGAAAAGTAGAAAATTCAAACGATTTACAATCATTATTCTTCACAAACATTGATTTAAAATTTACCGAAATATCAATATCTTATGTTGCACAAAATTTTACCGTGTTTGGAATATTAAGATCGCAGAAATGAAGAAAATACTTCTCAATAGAGTTTTTAATATGGCTTTTTACTAAAAACTTTAATATCAGGAAGCAAAAGAAATGTTTAACAACAATGAAATGGAGCTAAAGTTAATCTGCTCCCAGACATAGTCGACGCATTTCGCTTTATCAATCCGAGTCCATATTGGCCGCTAGAAATTAATTTAGAATTTTAATTAAAGCGCTGGCAATTGTAAAACATTTGATATGATGAACGCGGTGTTTTAATTAAAGTGTGCAATACAGGTGACAAAGGGATCGGACACTGGGAACTGACCACCGGTCAACCGGCAGGCCTCGATATATCCTAACAAAACATTCGATTTCAGGAAGGTTTCGTCGAAGCTTCTATCACAAAGCATAATCCGTCAATGTTTATGTATACATTTAATATGTAGTTTAATGAAAGCTTTTTGATAATAATATAATAACTTTCATAATAATAATATGATAACTTTTTTTGATCTATAATATTTTAGTCGACATGTGAAAAATACTCAATTACTTCGTTTTATGCGCTCTATATATTACACAGAGACCTGCGGATGTATAATTAAACAACATATCAATGTTTATGTTTTACGGTATTGGTAGGTATTCTTTCTATCATCTTGACGTCTAAATAAATGAAAAGTGAGTGATTTATTATCAATCTTTTTATATTCACTTAAAATAAACTTTTGAAATCAAACATGCACGGGGTCAAAGCTCGAAGAGAGCCGTCAAGTGTAAACCAATTGAAACCAACAGAAGAATGAGAGTTTGTTAGGTTTAATAGTTAGCTAATCGTGTAACACAAGTACATGTCTTAAATATCAGATTACGAGTATAAGAAGGATTATAACATTACACGTATATCTATAACAATGGATCAATATTAAAACGAACACATTTTTCGATTCAAACTCTTAACTGTGCAAGCAGTTGCGATGAATTTGATAGAGCTTTGATACCTACGTGGTAACAGAGTCCCTGAATTTGTTGTGTAATTCTTACATTAACGAATGGTTGTGAAGAATAGACCCTAGACTCGATAAAATCGAAATAAATTACTACATTATATAGAAATATGCATGTTGGCATATCGTTCAGCTATAAAAATAAAGTAAACGGAAAAGTCATGAAGAAGGAGTGTCAGAAATGATAGAATTTACGCTATTTCAGCTTCTATGCCCAGCGTCCATTGACACGTTGTATTGATGAGACATTAAAATTTAACGACAGTACTTGACAGTGACATCATAGAAGAAGACAGTATTCATCTATTGAAGACGTCATGTTAAGATATTAGACACTCCAATTCGAGTATCGAGTACTCGATACTCGATTATTTTTAAAAATACTCGTAATTTATAATTGAAGATTAATTTATTGATTGAGTAGGCATTTACTTGGTAGAACTCCATTATCTGACGAAGGCGTAAGTTAAAATAGCTATCAACAAATATATAAAATAATTTATGAAGATTAATTTCCCAATTTTATTTACTTATTTAAAACCAGATGCACTATTCAATTCATTGTTAACTATAAAACCGACATCCACAGCAACAGAGAGAGTTTTTTCCTACTTCAGGAATTATAAAAACAAATCTTCGAACCAATTTAAAATTTAAGGCGTTTAATTCTATACTATTTTTTAAATGTATGATTTATAAATTGAAATAAATGTACTAGTGAAATTAAATATGCGTATTTATTTATCTATCATCTATTTATATCAGGGCTGTAGAGTCGGTCTAAAAAATGCGACTCCGACTCCAGCATTTACCAAAACCACGACTCCGACTCCGACTAAAAAAAGGTTAATATCGTCACTTTTTTTCCCTAATTTCCCTATTTATGTGTATTCAATTAAATATCAACCCTATCAATGCGGCCAAAAGTCAAATTAGAAATATTAAATGCAAAAATAAAAAGTTCAAACTTTTAAAAATTTCACAGCCCTGATTTATATACACAAATTAGAATTAATAATATATATTTGGTACATCTGAAACTACTCGTATACTCGAGTAGTTGAGATGTCGAGTAATTAGAGCCTCTACAAGATTCTCGTGTCGCGTAGGAACTATTATTTCCCTTGTCTTCACAATAAAACTTGTTTCCGATATTTTAGTTATATTCTAAATAAAAAAATGAATATAAGGGTTTTTTTTTAAATTTTAAATTTTTTAAATAAATAAAAAAAAAATTGGCATTACAGCTTTCGCCAATGCGCCAAATATTCTTAATTGTGAAAGTCATACGAGATTAACTCGATGATAAGTAATAAATTTTTTCGATGGTTTCGGCGGTAACTTTGTGAAAGTTCATTTTAATATAAAATTTAAAATAACTTTGATTATTCCACGTATTGTGTAACTAACTGTGACACGTGTTTCGCCTCTTTCAGGGGCATCTTCAGACTTACTATCGCAAAGTTTTCTTAAATTCTTAACAGGACAGGATGCTCGCTTTGTTAACATTATTCCCCATCAATAGAGTAATCACCCAACATAACAGATTGATTGCAGCTCATTAGTTTATAGTTTATTAGTTTGTAAAGTTTAACGTCATTAGAAATATATTTGTTTGCTTTGTTTCGATTCTATAACCCTCTCTTGCGTCCCTTAAAAAGGAAAAATCCCAATCTAATTGATTGATTGATTGCACCTTATTAGTATCATTATGTTATTGCATTGTTTTGATTCTATCGCCCCCTTCCTTGTTTCCTTTAGAAGGAAAAAACCCGTAATCCATTTTGTAATTTCATAATTTAAAATGTTAAAATGTTAGAATTTATCTTGCTTCAATACTTAAGCAAACTTTGCGATAGTAAGTCTGAAGATGCCTCTGAAAGAGGCGAAACACGTGTCACAGTTAGTTACACAATACGTGGAATAATCAAAGTTATTTTAAATTTTATAAGTAATAAATCAGTTGTGCACAAAATCAACGATAAATAACATACACCCAGCCCAAGATCTCTTATTTTTCAATTGAAAAAATCTGACCTTGCCGGGAATTGAACCCGGGTCTCCAGATCGCTAGGACAAAGCTCTTGCCACTAGACCACAGGGACCGACATTTTTTTATCAGCATTGTAAGTGCAGTTTTGTTTACATTTTATTAAAATGAAATCCGCTTGTTTTCAAATAAAACAAAACGTTTGTTTATTCTGATTTGCATATTATTTTATTAGTATTGGTTTGTACAATTGATGGAAATGTATTTATTCGTTTAGTACATCTGGCGTCATACAAAGTAGTTTTCGGATTAATTTAATTTTGTCGCAATAATATTTGTTTCGGCATGCTGATATTTTTTCATGAGTGCAATTAAATTTTGTGATTAATTAAAATCCATTTGAATAGTAAAATAATTATGGTGATCATGGAATTATGGGTTAGTAGAATATTATCTGTTTTGACTAGTGCAAGGAAGTTGTTCCAGTTGCACTAATGCAAAATTTAAATCCTACGCTGGTTTTTAAATAACACCAGGTTTCCTTTTAAGGTGTTCACTGTCAATACTTGGTGGAAAGGCATTATACTAAAAATAATAATACATTTTTAGTACTTCTTCCACATAAAATTTATTAGATCAGGACCGGTTTCGCTCATGCCCAGCATTGTCAACTGATCAGTTGACATTTTGACAATGCTCGCCGTGAGCGAAACCGGTCATGATCTAATAAATTTTATGCGGAAAAAATACTAAAAATTTATTTTGGGGGGCGTATGGGAGGGTAGGCCAGAAACCTTCGAAGAAGTGAAATCTAAAAATTCTCAAAGTTTAAAAAAAAAAATTGGGGGTTGGAGGTTGGGGGGTGGTTGGGGGGAGGGGTAGTGTACTCAATAAATTTGTAAAGTTTCACATCGATCGGTCGAGCGGTTTAGTAGTCCATAGCGGAAATACAGACAGATAAACATTCATTTTTATATACATATATAGAAGAGATGAATTTTGTAAGATTGCATTTCACATAAAGGTAGGTAAAGCTTCAAATAAATCCTGTGTAAAAAAAAATTCAACCAAAAAAAACCTCGTGTTAATCTACCAAAAGTTGCTCCAGCGATACGATTTATCAAAGGTCGAATAATCAGAACTAATGATCAGGGGAAATTCTAAGCATACTTTTCCCAGACCTGGAACCATTACCTTCGAAAGCTTGAAAAACAAATAAATCGAGATTTCCGTACTCGTGTATTTTTCTCGTCAGAATAAAACAAAAGATAATCTGCAGATAGTAATAATTATTTTTCTAGACAAACACTTTTTTGTGGTGTTTTTATGGCTGTTAGATGTCGTGTTATATGGTCGAATAACAGGAAAGGGGGGGTGTTCTACTTTTCTAAAAAATCTCTATTTTTAAAGCTCATCCAAAAATTCAATTTATTGGCAATGCTTATGTTAAATGAGTTCCTTCGTAAGTTTGAAACCATTTTTAAGAATTTTATGCTATAACATAACCTGGTTTGAAACTAAGTAATTTGAAATTAAAAATGTCTACTGTTATTTCGATTTAAATAAAAAAAATCTATTTTATCTGTAATACGGAAAGATAAACAATACATTCAGTCAATGATTTGTAAAAAAAAAAAAAATACATCATGCACACATGTCTAAATATTTAAAAATAGACTGCAGAATAGACTAAGATAAGCTTTTTTTCTTAATAATTTATCTACGATATAAAGGATGCAAGTTTGCATGGTGGTTATTTAAGATGAAATAAATATAATACCAAATTAGTTGGAACATAAAATGTTTGAATGAAGTCAGTGATAAGTAAATTTTGACAATTTGTTTTGATGACCTTGTTTCTATTTAATTATCATCGGTTGATAATGCTTACGATTGGAGAAACCGGTCTAGCTTTATACAACGAATGTGGGCGTAATATAAAATAGCAAAACGATTCAGTTTTTCTCAAGAAATGGTTTTTTGTTACTATTTCCCTAAAACCAGCAATGAACGCAACCAAGGCTGATTATTAATTCACTACGTTTTACTGATTGTCATCAGAAGTTGTAAATATGTTTCATTGTTATACGAAACCACTTCGTGTATTTATATTTCAAACTTATGTAATGTAACTCTATTTTCCATGTGATAAGTTTTAAACATATAAGAGTATGGTTGAACTATATACTTATTATAAAGTAAAGGATAGAGTGACATAAATGTATGAAATTGTGTAGCGAGCGACCTCTTGAGTTCGTTCGTTCAAGTAGACAGCTCTGTGGTCACTCAATTTGTTTAAGAGGTTCTGTTTTGCTTTGTACTTCTTCTATCTTGCCTTTCTCGAGTGTATTGTATTATTTGAAGATGTAATAAACTGATGGCACACAATACACGCAGACTCGTCAAGAATATATTTTATTATAAGAAATTGTAAACTATTTACTATTTTAAAAAGAAGAAGAATGTAAACACGCTATACTGAAATAAGTTAAACACGTTTTTATTGCTTAGTGCTGTTTTTATATAAATATCAGGACCGTTCGCAATTCAGCTCCTTGCAAACCACCATCACCAAGCATGATCACCAAGAATTGGCAATGAAGAATCGACGTTATGTCTATCTGTGAATAAATTGTCAAATACTTTAAATGCGGTGAATTTAGTCTTGGTTTCAATTGAGTCAGCATTACCTATTAAACCCGTGTAAGAACGCACCGTAGCAAACAGTATGCTCGCTTGGAAATTATCTGAAGGCAGTCCTATACAACGTGATTATCGTCATGTTGGGCTTACTCACAAATACAATCGGCCTTAAAGCTATTTTGCCCAGCGCGGAGATTTTTGCATGAACTTGCCGTAGTCTCGACAGTAAACAACTAAAATTCTTACGCTTTTATTATAAATATATTACAATGTATATAACAAGGAAATTAATGTAGTTAATTAAAACACGAGACGTTACACAGTGTCATAGAGTTGTAAGGGCAAGAAAGATATTTATAATGGTAATATTACAAAAATTTTAATGGCACTATCATAAACATAATACAGTTTTTACGTAATAACTTTAGTTGGCAACTCACTAAAGACATCTATAAGTTATGACACCTTATGACTTTGAGCTCCCTTGATATCCTTTGTTTCTATTACTTTGCGAAACTTTTGTCAGGTTAATGTAGGAGTGGAAGCGCAAAGCTTTATGGGGAAGTTTATTATTTGAAACCATTTAATGAAAGCAGTTACAGGCAGTATCAGTAGATAAGTAAAAAGTTTTGCGCAACCATGTTTCAGGAATTTTTGATATGCTAAAAAAGTTTAGTATCTCTTAAACTGACAGTGACGCGATAAGATGAAAATTGAGTGCATGTATAATGGAAGACGAAAAAGAGAGAATGACCCTTTTTATTTCTCTTGGCGTTTGATGTCGGGGTACTTTAATACTACTATTTTTTAAGGGCCCAACTTTCCAGTAAAAATTTCATTATTTATTTTATCGTTGAGTAAATTTACCATAATTTTAAAATATCAACGTATTTTTTAAAAGGAATTATAGGCACGGTTGATACATATTTAAACTTCTCATATTTTAGTACATATTCATCTTTATATAGTAATAAAAAACTTATATCAGTCTTTTAAATAGTCAAAAACTATAGATCTATAAGCTGAAATCTATCGTTCGTAAGAAATAGTATAACATTATAAAGCACATTGTTAACATCAGTATTTTTTGTGCTTGGATAACAAATTAATTTTCCCATTACTCGAAGTTTATTTTGATCGTTTTATTTGCTGTGTTCGAGCTTCAGACATTTTATCATCGGAAAACTAACGACAATGGAAAATTAATCATGCCTGTAAGGTTATTAATCTCTTTCTTTTTGCGAGAAAAGGCAAACTTTAAGCTTATAGAAAAAGCTCGGTTCACACAGGTAAGAAAAAGTTGTATAAAACTTTTTACATTAGCACACGTTGTTCTCTCTTCGGGAACATTGCAGCCAGGCCAGGCCGTATTGAGTTTTCTTCAAAGGATGGTGTAATTGAATGTTAACTCGTGGTATAAACTTCCTAACTACTCGGATTGTGTTAAAAAAACTTTTAGTTTGGTTATTTGAACTGTCCTTAGAGTATTTTAGTTAGTTCCGCCAAGGAATGAAACTTAAATGGCAAACGTTTTTTATATTATATCAACCAGTGACATTTCATTTCGGTTTTTACCCAAGCAGAGCGATTTATATTTTTGATTACAATCACGGTATTAAAACATATTAATCTGATGACAGCGAAAGCCGTACGACTTATGTATTTATTTTACCAATGGCTAGAAAACTTTTACACTTGATTAACAGCATATAATCTCGCAGAAATATGTATAGTGATCAATTAAAACTTATAATAATGACTATATTTGAACGTTCACTACAATCAATTTAGTCAGATTTTTCAATTTTGTTTTGTTATACTAGGCTGAGCAAACATGGTTGTATTCAGATAGCAATCATTACGGAACAACACTGTTAGTACTAATATGTTATTCGATTAAGAGCTATTGAATGTTTCAAATAGTACAGTGTATATGTAGCAGATATTTAAATAGGTTCAATAGTTTGAGTTCTCGAAGAGAAATATACCTGGCCATATACTTCTTTCGGCCTATCTTAGGCCAAAATGAGAATTCCACCATTCTTGAGAATGTTAAATTGAATGTTCCTGATATTTTTTTGAGGAATCGTGGGCATGACCTAGTTGTTCGTTCTTCCAATGAGGTAGAACCAGCCAGGGATGCCACTAGGAAGAGCTTTAGCGATTTTGATGGTATAGCTACGTATGTCGACATATTTCACATGGACGTGAGTGAGTTGAGGCGAGTACTATTTATTATGTATTACAGTTGATTTTGTCGGAACTCACTCGGTTGACTTATTTGCCAATTTCAATACTTTTTCTCCCTATATTTTAATCTTTTTTCACATTGCTAAATCAATGAACTAATTATTTGTGATTTTTGTAGTGTACATGTATTATATATAAATAAATAAGAAGTTGTTTTAATTGATTATTTTAGTTTCCTCGAATAATTCGAAAAAATATTTTTTAAAAAAAGTGCTCGTTATTATAGCCGCTATTGTGCTCATATTAAAAAACAAACATGACAATATATTTGTATAAATCAGTGATAAGCGACATTGAGTGCATTCGTCAATGTTACATAAAATACATCTCCATAAGAGATATCTCCATAAATCAGTAATCAAAAGTTTTTTGACGGTGCGGAGAAGTTTTTAAGCGAATTTCATTTCTCGTCTGGCGACAAACGTTGCCAATAAAGGAATCACTTCGACAATAGCTCATTTCAGACAGATTAAAACCCTTCGGGGGATTGCTTTTCCAATTTCATTTGCGAGATTAAGAATCGTTTGAGGTTTTATGAATATTTCTAATTAAGTACTACATTTTTGACGAGGCTACTTTTTTGCTGGAGATTAATAAATTATAAAAGGATTACCGCAGTCATATTTTATCTCACAGATAATAAGTTTATTAACCTTTTGTTAATTTCAATAAGCTAACAGAAATTATTTATAAGCAAATACATTTCTGTTAGCTTTTAATGATTATTTACATTTACCATTTCACAGCCAATATAAGAATAAAAACTAGAGTTTTAAATTTTCATTTTTTTACACCAGCTGATAACTATAAATACCTTTAATGACTTTTCTTTCTGTATAGATAGATTCGCATATTTTTTTCAACAATAAAATTAAAATGAGTTATAATTAACTAAAATTTTGTCAAATAAAACTCGCTAGAGATTAAATAATAATAAATTATAGATTTATTTAAATTTCAAGAAATACATAAAATTAATTTGTAACAATTAATACGTTATTATTTCATTCTAAAATAAGGACGTTAGAATAGATAAGATGATGTTCTGTTTTCCTTTTCTACACCAGTATACATATATAGATAAGTTAATGTGTGTTCAGCTCAGTAAGGGACTGCTCACGTATATTATAAAAATAGTAACCTCTTCAAGTTAACGCCAACATAACGAGCAATTCTTAGTAAGAATTTAGCCCTTTTTAATGATTCCAAGAAAATTATTCTTGTAAGTGTTTTCTGCACACAAAGTCTTCAGCTGACGGAATATTTAAGAAATTCAATACCTAGCAACCTTACATGTAGGAAAAGGAAATAAAAAATTAGTCTTTACCCATTCTAGTAATAAAAATAGTCAGAAAACTAGGAGCCTGCTTGGTGGACTCCAAGTATATTTTCAACAGATCAATAAAGGTAGGAATGAAATAAAAATAAATGTTTATAATTACTTAGCTATGACGACGGTGTATGCCGGAATAGAACTGTATATATTTTAAACTTTTTGTAGAAATAAAATACGTTGCTATTTTTTCACTGTGATAGTATAATAATATTATTCTTTATATAAAATAGTTCAAAAAGTGTTTTTTTGTAACATACATACTTTAGAACAAAGCTCTTTCTTACAAGGATCATTATGCGTGCGTTGAATATCAAAATTCACATCCCTTAGAAGTTGTTATTCCTTGAAATATTTATAACAACCTTTAAAGTGGAATTCAATCAAGCTTTCAATCATTTTTTAAAGCACAAGCGCTTCAAAATCTATTTATCCTCCAAACAAAAACGTTTAGTGGTATTACATAGCAATGCGGAACGTGCTTTCCCATACTGATCTGTAAAAATATTCTAAGAAAACATAAACACAAAGAATCATCAACCTGTTTTTTTCTTCCAAGGGAATACATTTTCATAAATCTGATACAAGTACACTTATAATATTTAAAAAACAAAATCTTTTATACAGTGTTAGGGGTGGTTTACATGTACATTATATACAAATGCTACAGTTATAAAAAAGGCGCTTGTTGTAAATCAAACAGAGTCTTGACGTAATCTAATAAAAAAAGGTCAGCTCGCTCAAGTTATAAACAAGTTCGAATCCCAAAAGAGTTACCTTAAAGCATTACACTACCGGCGATATGTACGGCTGATATTTTAATTTTTTATTTGGGACCTCAGAAAATAAAATTTCGGGCGCCCAATTATTTAAAATAATTAATTTCGCTAATGCGACGCTGAAATATGGCTCATTTTTGAGTAGGGTACGTTTCTAGAATGATTATTATTTATGTAACCAAAATTGCCTATTAAGATAAAATTAGGACACATTCATAAAACGCAAAAAGAACTTTTGGCCGACCAATGAATTATTTTCATAATGAATTTTAAATTCTAGTGGTATTATAATTTATACATAAAGCATATTGATGTATATACTTTTTTTTAAATCTCCAGTCATCAATCAATCAGATTGGTATTTTCATTTTTCATTCGCCACCATGTCCGTTTCCAATATGGAGCATACATATATCGTATGAAGCTCATCACTGCATATTTTTTTTGAATTTTAGAACTGCTTGTTAAATAATTGCTCAACCTCTGCTATTCAAAGAAGGTTCAGATATATGGATAAATAATGAAAAGCCTAGTAATTATTTAATCTATATTGCCTTGCCTCACTTTTACAGGTTGATGGCAAGCAATTTTAGCCATCTTATAGTTCTGGCAAAATTCCTTTTTATAATACTACCCTTACCGGGATTCAAGCTGGTGAACTCCACAACGTGAACCCAACAACGTTGACACTCGATCCGTTATTATCAAAGTCACGATAAAATATTCTCATAATTAACTAAGCTTACTTCAATCTTAAAACTTCCATGAATTAACCTGTAATCTTATCATCAATTAATTATGAGGAAAGAGAATCTTTTTTGAAAGATAAGATTCATTAAAAACAAAAAAAAAACTAAAATTTTCCGAAAAACGTAAGATTCATTTTTCCGATAAATGTTGAAAACATGTTTACATCTCCTTACTGAGTGATTAACTTACGCCGCTTTTTAAACTATTCATGTATTTTTTATATAAACCTTAGTGGCGATAGATATTTTATATAAATAAATATGACACGAATAACGAAGATACTGTAATAATAAAGTAAACAAATCATTAGGCAACGAATATAATGACGCATTACAGAAACTAAATATATGGAATCGTAAGAACGTAACGTATGTTAACAATGCTCGCGATGAGCGAAATCGGCCCTTTTCTAATAAATTCAATGTCGAATAAGTACTGAAAATGTTTTTTTTTTATTATTATTATAATGCCATTCCACTAAGAATTGAAAGTGAAAAGATTAGTCTACAACAGGACCAATGGTGAGCTAGTCTTTCTCGCTGCGCTCATAAGATCGTATATGTGGGAACGAGTTTTTAGACAGCACAAACACTCATGCCTAAGAACAGATTCTATAATTCGACTTAAAATGCTGCTCGTACTGGGGCTCGTGAGGTCCGCTACGGACGCCAGTGAGGTTGACCACTACACCACGGACCCGTAAAAAGATGAGTATTGAATATAAATGTTGTAATTCTTATTGGATATTATTACACTTTTTTTAATCAAAAGGTTATGAAAGATTTATCACTCTTTAATCAGTTAAGAAGGTAGACATTTGCTTATTTATATGCAGTGTTTTAAGCCGATAATTTTTTACAACCTTATTTTCTTTTTTGGTATGTCTTTCGCTTCTTTTAAAATGTTCGTTTCTTTTATTCCTATTTATAAATAAAGTTGACGGAAAATGCATCGATATTCTTAAAGGGTGTGCGGAAAAATTGATTGCACCCCCAAAAAGCTATTTACCGAATCCTTTTCGTGTGAGAAATCTAATCGAGGGTGTAACTAATAGTGTGAGTCTACGTAGCTCAATGGAGTCTACTTACAAACTTCGACAAATCGTTGTAAAATTTCCATTTCCCTCTCGGGCTGTAAGTTTGTAAACAAGCCATCAGCATACAAATTGATTAATTTGCCTAAATTAGCATAAATATGTTGATAGGGCAGTGTCACTCGGTCGGGCGTCTGTGTCTGGGCCTAAAGTGTGTAAACTGTAGAATATAGCCGGTATACAAAGCGATGGACTTGGAATCAGCATTACAATACAGTTTAAAATTGGAATTTCATTTTTTAATATCCGCATATAGCATTTTTTTGTCTTTATAACACGTGGGTCTTGAACTTCCTATTAAAAATTCCTATTAAACATCAACGCTTTCTTTTAAGTCTGTAAGTAGTTTAAATTAAGCTTCATTCAGGATTTTTTACAATATTTGTATTTATATACAATCATTTACCATTTCGATCATAATGATATTTATTTTTAAATAGGGATAGAAAAGATATGGTGAAATAAAAAAGAAACAATTTACCTAGTTCGATATTATCACGCATATAAATACAATATTATCCAAGTATATGCTTTTTAATTTCTCAGACAATATCAAATGTATAAAATATCAAGAATTTTAAGAACTTAATATTAGAATCGATAATTACGATATGAATAAACGAATCGGGAGTAGGAATAGAATGATTACATATTGAATTAATTAATAGTTAATCCTTCTTGTAAAAAGAGTATATTTTAAAAAAAAAGTCTCTCATCTAAACTGGAATAAGGAAAGGTGTATCTATAAAATTTTCCACCCATTTCATGTCATTATATAAATCATTTTGAAATAAGCTATCGGGAAAAACGTGTAAAAAATCGTAATATCAATTTAAAAATTGAAAAAAGGTAATTTTATAAATGACTAACCCATAACAGAATATTGAATATAAAAGATACTTAGCGCATACGAAGCGCTTAAATCTAATTTAGTTATTTGATATGCTTGATTTAATGCTCCAATAAAAAGCGGATATAAAATAATAAGCCAATTTATATTGTTCGCATCGCAGACGAAAGATTATTCCCTGCTGTAAGATATTCAGCTACTTTCCGAGGCAGAATACTCATTGATTGCTTATCTTATCCGGTAATATAGCATCCAATGTAGTACAGTTTACAACTACAGTTTATTACGTAACTCTTATATACCTGAGAGTAAAATGTAAAAAGATTGCTTCACAGGCTGTGTGCAAATGAATATCATATTGTTGCTTATGCATCACATGGTCGGCTTAATTTTAACATCATGTTAATCATTTTTTTTAGAATTTCATGTTTGGATGATTTCGGTCTGCAAGTATAGCGACGCATCTATTTCATTCATTGAATGTCTTAATATGCAAATGGAAAGGGGTCAAAATCCAAGTGACAAGTTAACAATTTCACGTATCGAAGAAGCGCCTTGAACGCCATTTGAATATCATGTAGCTAATCAGTTTTCTTGAGTACTCTGCATGAGTTAACTTAGATTCTAGATATATGATTATGAGATTAAGTAGAATTATTCAGAATACTCAAAGATTTAAAGTTGAAATGTTCAGTTTTAACTGTCTCCTGAAAAATTAGAGTAAGCTGACTTACACGATGTTAGAATTAAGCCAACGATGTGCACTATTGGATCTCTTTATAAAATGTCTGGTCCACGGTCTATAAACATCTGCGTTACAAGGTTGACTTTTGAGATATGCGCTGTGTTATATCCGGCGGTCCGTAATAAATCAGCTTTATTCACACTAAACAATATATTTCAATGCGGATACAGATTTTTTTGCATAACTAGAAATTTTGACCGATTTTTTCAAGATAGCTGTAGATAAAATGGATTCGTTTATTTGTTTACCTAAAGTATTTGAAAGTGTACAAGTTGAGGTGCTGGTCATTGTTCGTAAATAAAAACAGTGTTTTTTTTGCTAATACTTTTTATTTTACCCAAATAGGCTGACTTTTTTTAGAGATATAATTATTTTTATAATTGCTATGGGTCGCGCGAATATTTCGCAAAAAATGCTCGGGCGTTTAAAGGTTAATAATAGTTCAGTGTTGTATAAAGTAATTATTAGAGCAAATTACACAATACAGCTAGAAAGAAAACACTTATGGTATCATGTAATGTTTTTATTCTTCTGTTTAAGGGGTATCCGAGCATCTCGACTGAGGGGTAAAACCTCACGGGAATAATTATGTGATTTATGCGGACAATTTATTCGATGCTGCCTAAATCCACCGGGAAAGTGGAAAATGATTTACAAGAAAAGCGATCCCTTCGGCTGAGAGTTGCGATGGCTTTTTGTTTTGTGAGTTTTACTTACCAAGCGAACGATTTTTCTCAATTTATATGTATCGAAGGGCTGTATTGTTCATGAAAGATAAACGTATTTTAACATTCAATAAAACAGAAAATAGTTCTGTAATAAAATGTTTTAGTTACATCAATTTGTCGGTTACTATTATTTACAATAAGTATATACAATTGGCCACAATCATCCAGCTATCTTTTTTCTGGATGAAAATTCTAAGTATCAAAATAAAAATAAAAATATTTTTTAATACTTATTCAACCTTTAATTTATTAGATCAGGACTAGAATCGCTCAAGGCTAGCACTATCAACTGAGCAACTTGGTAAGTATCAGTATATTTTAGATTAAAAATTGGCATTATAATAAAAAATAATAACATATTTTTTGTTGTCGCCACACTAGATTTGTTAAGATAAATTTGTTAAGATTGGTTTCGCTCATCGTGAGCATTGTCAACTGAGAATTATTATTCGATAATTTTCGCGACGAGTGAAATCGGTTTCTGACCGTAATAAATCTAATGTGTGGGTAAATACAAAAAAATGAGTTTTTATTTTTTTATATAATGCTATTCCACCAAGTGCATGATTTCAAAAGCGTTTCCGTCAAAGGCCTATTCTCTATATTCGAAATAACTTATAATTATATAAATTTCATAATCCTCAAATTACTACAGCAAAATTAGCATAATTTATCCTCTTTTAACAATATTCCAAATCACACAGTCGAAATTAAATCCCGATTTAGTCAGAGTTTCAAAATAATAATAATGTTTTATACACCAACACAAAGTTGTAACGACGACAAAAACTTCGGTAAAGTGGAATTTTGACTCATTACCGCAACCGTTAAGGGGGAATCCATGAGATGGGTAGAGGCATTAGTGATCTCGATATTATGTAGATGTTGCGAGTCTTGTTAGAATTTTGCTTGGAAACTTACACGCACGTTCGTTAGCCAAAACTAAACATTTAAATAAGACCGATCATCCTCTGTGGGACTCTCTGGCACGTGAGATGTAATCAAACATTTATAATTCGCAAGAATATACGAAGATTCATGACCTTTCTATATCTGAATACAGTGGTAATTAATTCGTTCCGTAACCATGCTCGTATGTGAATTTGCTCGTATCTCAAAGCAATTTTGTAAATTATGGATATACGGTCACGGGACAGAATTTTTGTAAAGATTAATGGAAAATAAGCACATGAAATAAAATGAATGTAAGGCTCAAGATTTTTTTGAAGTGTTTCGTCTTTAATTTTTAAATTTATTATAATAGAAGGTCCTAAAGAATACTTCGCAATAAGTATGAAATCGAGTTGTTTTAATTTACAGGAGCAAAAATGCAACCACAAACTACACAAATAATAATATTATACAGATAGAGACAGTCACATAAGTTTATTATTTGTTTAAAATAAAAAAAGAATAATTTTATTATAGGTTAATATTAAAAAACAAATTCTTCCTTCAGAACTCATACAATAATCAGTAATATTCTTCAGATTTAATCATTTTGATTCCACATTTTATATAATCCACAAGAACTCAAAGAGAAAACTCAAAACATAAAATTATAAGCCAGTATGTACACATTTTTTGAGCTTAGCTCGAGAGGATTGGGATTCTGTCCCGTGACCATATATCCATAATTTACCGCAATTTTTCAATTAGCTTACGCCCTCGTAATTTTTATAGAACTAAAATACATTGTTATTATTTCACCGTGTAATAAAGGAGTTCTACCAAGTTAATGCTAACTTAATCGAGAAATATGTGTTTTCATTCCGCATTTGCCTACATTGCCAGATTTGATTGAATATTTTTTATAAAATTAAATTAGTGTGGTTTGCTTAAGTCATGAACTGTTAATACTAAAATGAACATTTTATTATTACTAATATCACTTTTAAGGTGTTCACTGTCAAAACTTGGTGGAATGGCATTATAATAAAAATAATGACACTCTTTTAGTACTTATTCCATATTAAATTTATTCTATCAGGACTGGTTTCGCTCATGGCAAGCATTATCAACTAATTAGAAATCCAATGAATCAGTGATATTTATACAAAAGTTAAGCAAGAATTACAAGGTATGACAAACAAAAGGTATTACAACTAAGCAAATAAATTGAAGCAAAATATACTCATATTAAAATGCTGAAGATCTCTTAGCAATGCAAGCTATTTAATTATTTTTATTATTTCTTAACATGATAAACTTTAAGTGACACTTTTTCTTGTAAAACGTTGATTGGATATTTGGATAGTTAAAAATTTTACACTCACATCACATATATTATTAAAGAGATGGGTATTTAAACTCAAACTGATCGTACAGTTAACAGTTTGAACCTTTTATGTGTAAAAAAATAATTGGGAAATTTTTGCAATAGCGTTGGCAATATGTCTCGGGACTTTTTTAATGACGAAATATCTTCATGGGAAAAATATTCAAATACATAATTTTTAGATCAGATTTTTTTACGTGTGGGCAAAAGATGATTTTAATTAGTATATTTATAGATTAATACTATTTTATTTCAGTCGACGGATAATATTCAACATGAATTTGAACCATCGCCAAAAATTAACTAATTTAATATCATTCGAAACGTTGATGCTTCTGTGAGTCAAACGTTTAAAAAATACTTTATCATATGAAAACATGCTTAAGAGAGCAGCGCAAATGGAAAGCTTTAAATCATTTTTTAATGATAAATATATTCAAGCATTTTTCTTTAAATAATATGTTGATTTCAGGCACTTCAATAGGGACGTTCGAAATCCATGTTTTTAAAGAGACATATGTCAAATGTGTTCTCAATTGTTGAGTAGTGTATTGAAAATCTCCATGGAAGGTTATAGCGTTGAACAACGTGTGAAAATCATCAAATTGTATTGTCTAAGACCTAAGTCACTGCTACTTTCAAGAAACGATCGTCGTAAAGTCATCTTTAGAGACGAGGCCCATTTTTTGAAGAATGGATATGAAAGCAGTTGCAGCAAATTAGCTACATATTTCACATTAAAAATGACGGCCTGGAATCGGCTATAATCTATTTTTAATTTATTATTAAAAATGATCCAATAATAGAAAGGACGAAATTTAAGAGGGAATTACAAAATATTTTGGAACCTTATAAGGAAAAACGTAATTCGATATTTTTTTGGAACGCAAACCCTAATTTTGTATATAATTCAAACCTTGTATAACATAGATTTGTATTACACGACGTTTTTGTGGAACCATATAACCGTATTATACGAGGCCCAAATGTATAAGATAATAACAATAGCTGAAATCACATTAATAAACCATTCGTATAATCATATTTTCAGGTACATGTATGCTGTAAAGGTTTAGCGGAAAAATAAAGCTGCCCAATGTACAGGAGTATACACCTATATCAAATTCATCGGAAACTAGTCCACCTATCTTTTGAGAAATTCGTTATTGTTCTGACGGAAAGAATTTAAGAGAGTGGTCAGGCGTCTTAAGCATTTTTGTAAACATACAACTTCATATTGTGTTCGTAGCTCTTCCAAGAATAGCTCGTATATTGTAGTGTCGTAGCACTTTATAAAATTAAGTATTGCAATGAAAGTAATACATTGAACCTAATTTGATGGTTGTACTTTATGGGAAATAGTCTTTGATATTTCATATATTTTACAATTTATTTTTTCCAAGATAAATTATCTTTTTGACGATTCGGTGGCTAATTGTGCATTGTAATATTATATATATGATGATTTATTAGGATCACTTTTAAGGTGTTCACTGTCAACACAAATGTAAAGGAAAATGGAAAGGCATTATATTAAAAAATATTTCCATCATTAAAGTGTCGCTCATTGCGAGGTCAGTGGAAAATGCTGGTTCAAAAAAATCGGTTCCATTCAAATTAATTGTGAATAAGGTACAACAAATGTTTTATTATTGTTTAATAACTGAACAGTTGATAATCCATATAAAATAATGATGTCTCCATAAGGGTCAGTATAAATTAGTCAGTTGATTTCTTTTAATAAAACTTATATTGTAAAACCATTATGATATTCGTCCTACACTTTCTTTTTTAAAGATAAATTGCTTGTTATGTCATTTAATTGGTTAAAAATGGTTTGTTTTTTTCAGTGTGCTACATTTTCATGCAGATATTCACAGTTAGAAGCAGCTAAAATATATAGCTGTTGATTTTATAATGAAAAACACCAACACAAAGTATTTTAAAATGGACCAAAAAACAATGTATTGTATACATGGATCCTTGTTTCATTAATCTCTTAGACTGAATATACAGTATCAGTCTCACTTTTTGAATATGTAGAACTGGAAAATTATAGACAAATAAATCAACAATAAATCACAAGTTTCACATGAATTTAAATTTGAACAGTTATTATTTTTATGATATTTGAACAGTGTGTTGGTTTACTGCATGCGATTAAACACACAATTTCAAAGTATTTCCGATCAAATCTTTTACCATAAATGTAAATATTATTCAATTCAGAAAATTTATAGCAAGTATGATAGTTCAATCAATATGCAATGGCCGTATTATTAACAGAAACTCTCGCTCCATTTCCTATAAAGTTTGTTCTAAATTCATATCGGAAGCGCTCCCAGCATTTAATAATGTATTCGCAACCACAAACTCCGCCAGTCTCCGCTCTATGCTCCAAACTCTATGGTTTCCATAATCTATCGGAATTCCGTAGCGTCAACAATCATGTTCCGCTAAGTAAATGCTCGGCTGCGGCTCAGTACGTGTATTCCCATTAATTTAGGGTGGGTGTGAGAAGGGGAGAGTCGGAGCGGAGGCCAGAGGCAACTTAATGCCACGCGGCAATCTGTTTTCCGCGGCGGACGGTAAACTGAGGCTGGCACTCCGTTCTCCGAAGCGTTTTACATTATTTCACGCGTCACAGGTAGACCAATTTGTCAAAGTTAAGTGTCATAATAAACTCCACATAAAATCGCCCACTACACTCATTGATATACACACGTTTGGTACACGGATTATTAACTTGAAAGTTAATCACAAGCTTCAACATGCGGTATTCATTTACACTCGATCCTCTTTTTTGCACAGTTTCAAAATAACACGGTTTTTAAAAAAGTTCTGATTGATTTTTCTGACTATTTTTTTTTGCTTTAACACGGATTAAAAAATATATATTGAAAAATGCCGTGTTTATTATCAAGTAGCGACACTAAATAAATATATTGCCCTATGCTACATTTGATTTAAATGTATTGCTTGTTGAATTTTTGAAATTATTAATAATTTTTAGTTGAAAATGCAATAGAACTCTACCATATTTGTGTGGACACGTTATTTATTTACACGGTTATCTTTAGAACGAGTCCCTGGTGCAAAAACAGGTACAAGTGTATTACTTATAATGCAAAAAAAAATTAAGACTCCATCTAACAATTTCAACGCATTAATAGTACAAAGTCGATTTTGCCGGCCTAAAATCAGTATTATTACAACAGCTTCTGTTGTGTTATTTCCATTAGAAATTTATACGCTAAATATTGGGAGTGGATATGGGAAAAAGTAGATTTGATACTTTTTAAATTACTCTTCATTTTCTTACTCTACATTATTACGACCTTAATGAAATCATAAGAGAGCAAATGATGATAGCAAATTGGCATTAAGATGTATTTCTTTGTAATTGATATGTTTATTGCGCAAACAATGATGAAATGGTGAAATTAAAAAGATCAGTAAGCGCCTTAAATAAAAAAAACATGTTTTAATAATTAAAATTTGAATTACTAAAGAAGGCTTTCGCAACTGTTGCATTATTGATTGAGTTGGAATTTACTTGGTAGAACTCCATTATAATACGGTGAGAAAAATAGAAATGTATTTTAATTCTACAGAAATTATTTTATATATTTGTTGATAATTTATTATTATTATATATATTTGCTGTTGTTGCTTTTTCGGTTTACGCCCTAGTCAGAAATAGCTATCAACAAATATATAAAAAAAAATCTGTAGAATTAAAATACATTTCTATTTTTTTTACCGTGTTGTTTTATTATTTTTTTTAATTACAATTCTGCGAATCGATAACTTTACGAAAAGTTTGTGGAAAAAAATATCATTTAAACTACAAAGCTCATAATTCTGAGATTATAACAATGAGTGATGTATAAATTATCCGAAGCTCGCGCTTTACTCGTAGTCCGTAAGCCCTGTTTCTCACCTAAGCTTTTAGTTGTAGTATGTAAGCTACTTTGGCTTGGAATAGGCCCCTGATAAATTGCTGACAGGAGCTTTTGGAGTCCTCGAGCTGAAGCTTTATTGAAAAGTCGATCGAGTCCACTCCATCGTCCCCTCACTCAAACACAAATGCATTGGCTTTTCGTAAAAATCGTACGCGCAGATTTTATTATGTTTCTCGTTTGGCCTGTTTAAGTACAGCCTGAATTTATTGATTTACTTACGAATGGTTTTCAATTG
Source organism: Himalopsyche kuldschensis (assembly GCA_028554975.1). NCBI lineage: Eukaryota > Metazoa > Arthropoda > Insecta > Trichoptera > Rhyacophilidae > Himalopsyche > Himalopsyche kuldschensis. The sequence continues at coordinate 3,001,990 of JAHFWI010000016.1, read as the reverse complement.
GGTAAAAATTTTCACACCTGGACGAAGCATAAAAATATGTGCAAAGGATTTTCTTAATTATCGTTGTTTGGCTGTTTTTTATATATTTTTGATAAATACATTAAAATGCTCAATAAGATATTAATAAAATCACTCTTTTACTGTCGGTGAGTTTTCATTATTATCGGTAGCGGATTCGAATCTTTGAACGAATTTAAAGCATTAGTATGTATGTATATCTAACTAGCGTTGTAATGCCACTCAAAGAGTGAAATTGTTTTAATTGTGTTTGGATATTTAATGGTTGTACTGATTCAAAAACCTTCAAAAGTATTCACCCAACAAATCATCAAAGTTGGATCGCAATCGGATGAACGTTACAGCAACGCATACGAGACAACAAAAACATTCATTTTGATATATATGTATATACATAGGTGACTAAAAAAGTTTTGCACACAAAAATTCACCAATGCTTTATTGCAATCGGATGAACGATTTGGGAAAAAAGAACCTTCCCGGGCGTCTACACAACAAATCACCAAAGTTTCATTGCAATCGGATAAAAAAATATTGATTTTTACGTATAAGATATTTATGTGTGTACTTTATTATATTTATTCACGTAAAAAATCACAAAAAATAATGCTTTGTTTTTGTGAGATTTAAAATAAAAAACAATTTTGAAAAGGGAGAAAAAAAGCTTTAAAGCCGTTATTTAATTTCCACTTATTCTCAGGTACTTTGACAATAATGAGCTTTGCATTATAAATCAGGCAAATTGAAAAAATGAAAAAAATACGCATTGTAATCAAAACGGAAACCTTATACAGCGCGATGGTTATTTTAAATTTAATATTGGTAACTTGAAAATCTGTCAAAAGAAACTTTATATCTTTTCTATAAAAAGTGGATTTTTTTTATATTTATATATTGGAAAATCCATGTTTACCAGAAGCCAATTACAAACTTAATAATTACGAATTTGTATGAAGTCTACATGCGTTTCAGTATAAATATCTAACTATTATAACCTCATCTTCAGACGCTATGAACGCTTAACTTAAACTTAAAACTATTACATAAATAAGTCACATTTTAATTTGTATCGTTAAACCATTTATAGCATACTAGTATTCGAACCCGGCTTCGCTCGGACCAGTTTGGGGTTATGTTCACCTCGGCGCGTAAATTCAGACGGGCCTAGTTGAAACAACTGGCAACTTAATGACCAACAATGCAAAAGGGAATTACAGACCCACAGACATACATACGCCGTTTCGGTTTTATATATAAGATATTTTGGTTCATATGAAACTACTCGAGTAATTTGTAAAATGTACTACTCGATACTCGAGTAATTGGAGTCTCTTACACACACATTGATAACGAAACAAATTTACCGTCGAAACTTTCGCGAGCGAAATCAATTCGTTTGTTTGAACTTGCAACAACAATGCAAAAGGGAATTACAGACCCACATACATACATAAGCCGTTTCGGTTTTATATATAAGATTGTGTGTGCATTAACTTCAAAAGCTTATTCTTTTCATATTATGTATATGTGTAAGATTACAAAAACAACGCATTGCCTGAAAGAAATTCAAAAAGAAAGAAAAAAATTAAAACGGCGTTTTTTAAATAAAGAAAACTATGTTCGATATTAAAATTTTAGTAGCCCGATTTTTTTTACCTACTGAGTAGTGTTCAACACTCTTTTCCCATACAGATAATTCTATAGATTTTTAATTTGTAGTACTGTCATTTTACAGATTTGTGTACAACCGAATTTTTTGAATTTTGTACAATTTCGTGCATTTCCTGTGTTTTGCCTTTTGACATTCAATTGAATGGATGAACTTGAACTGTCCATTAAGCACATTCAGTCTTAATATAAATAATTTCATATCTCATTACCACGTATCTAATTCTTCGAAGAACGAATGGCAGCGGGAGCAATAATCATATCCAAAAAAAGTGAGCGACTGATGAAAACCAGATAATATTTAAAAAGAGGTTCTGTTGAGATTATCAATTAAAAGCATAGTTAAAAATGTACGATATATGTATAAAAATATTTATAATATTATTTTTGAAACACTGCAAAAACTCAAACAGTGTAATATTAAAATATATTTTGACGAAATTCATTGCATTTGGAGATGAACAGGGCTTCACTGATTTACAAGACTTGCAGCAGCCAATTTAGAATATAGATTTTTTGTTTTCTGAAGAGAAACCAAATTCCAGTGATGCACAACCTACATATGTTATAAAAATATCAAATTAGCCAATTTAGAAATGTTCACTAACCGCAGATGTTAGAAGTGCATGATGATAATATAGTATAATTACAATCCATTCCTAGCATTGACTAAGATCATATTTTTTATCGCATTGGTATAGTTATTAGTTTTTTGAGAATAAGCATACTTGTTATGCCAAACAATAAACTACACCGGCATTTCAAAAGTGTGAGAAATATTTTTCGCTTATGAGAACTTAAGCAAGATTCTAATGATACTTAAACAGTTAAGCCACCTACAGTGCTTCCTGCAATAGAGCGGTGCGTAAATATACGTATACATATGTATGTATGTATATATAGCACCATTATTTACAAAACGCTAAATTATATAGTTCTTAAATATGTAATATTTTATATAAATATCTAGTGTATTGGAAGAATATTCTTAAATAAAAAAGTTAGTTATTTACAATAGGTTTGTAAAAAAATGGAAAAATGAATATATATAGTAGATTATTCAAGCTGTTGCATCTGGCCGGGAATTGAACCCACCTGATCACTATGGCAAAGCTCTTGCCACTAGACCACACGAACCGACATGTCATATCAGAGACATGCATAACCTCTGAAGACTTTAATATTTAGATATGTAATTATAATGAAACGCATACTGACTTTAAACCAATTTGCATCATTTAGAGAATCTTTGGAACTTGTATACATTTTTTTAATTTTCTATGTACCACTTATATGTATATACGTGTATTGACTTCGGTAAATTTACAAAATACACTAAAAACGCATGCTTTCATAATTTTCTCTTTAGAGCGGGTTCCTATAGCGCGGTCCCTTTCTCGGCACTGCACGCAATAAAAAAAATCGTTTTGGGTCGCATGCGGCACACAAGACGCTGGCTGTGCATCACTGACTTTATGCCGTGCTCTCGTGTCTTTCAAATAATGTTGACTCTTACATTTCGCTCTGCAATGTTGCTTAAAATTTTCATCCAGTGTAATTTAATTTTTCTATCGTACATCAAAAGAACACGGGAAATGACGGTGTAAATAACTAGGCTCACAATTTCATGGAGTTTTATTATAAAAAGCGGTCTCAGAATGCATAAAATTTTTTAGAATACTTTATGATATAAATTAATGAAATTGATACTATCTAGCGCATTATATTGATACCTTTTTTATGTGACATTATTTCGTAACGTTTTTGTTATTTCAAAAGAATTTCTGTAATATATTGCATTTATCAGAACTAATCGCTTAGACACAAATGTTTGCTAAGTATGAATATTATAAGAGTGTTTTGAGAATTATAATTTCAAATATGCTATCGAAGTTAATGCTTGTATGCTTTTATTTCATTGTATTTAACACCTATTGTATTAGCTTTAAATCATATATCATATAATTTGTGTACAACTTAAATATATTGCTATTTTTTTCACCGTGTTATAATGGAGCTCTACTAAATATATTCCAATTCATTCATAGTATTAATTTTTTTTTTAAATACCACGGTAGTAAGTATTTACAGAAAGTCTGCAAATGATAATTGAGGATTTTTTTACGTATTATTATATTATATCTTAATATTAAATGAATTATTTCAAGTAAAGAATATTGATGATCCGTTAATATTACAAAAATTATTGTAAATATATCAAGGTATAATCATTTGAAATCGTATAACTGCAAAATAATACAATCGCCGATTCAACAATGAAAAATAAAATTGGAGAATGGAAATCCTACACACTGGGTGGATATTCTGTAAGAATTAATATCTTTTTCAGTCATAAAAAAATGAAACACGAAATAAATCTTAGCATCTATTCAGTTAAGGTTATATCAATCATTATATTCCAACATAAAATTTTACGAATCAGCTGTTTTTTTATTACGGTTGAACACAATTTTATACTTCGCCATTTTACTACCTGGTCTTTAAAAGGTTGTTATGATAGAATATATCAAATCATTTTTTTTTTGTAGAAAACGAATAAAATATCACGGCTTTGATGTTTTATTACATAATGGAATTTTAATATTGATACCCTTATTTTTTTAATAATCATAAGATTAAAAAATAAGACAGTAAATCATGGTTTTCATATCTGCCAAAAGCGGTAAGAAAACATTTCACCAATTAAAAAACTTCTAAAGAATCTAAAGCATAATACAGTTAGTTCATTTAAAAAAAATTAAAGCTTTAATAATTTAAATGCGACATATATAAATTATTAACTTTTGTCCACATAATTCATTGATTATTTGATACCTGAACGAAAAATGAATCCAAAAATAAGTGTTAACTGTCACTTTTATGTGAAATTATTTAAATAAATAAAACAAATCATATAGTACTATCTCCACATATATTCTGGTACAGATCAGAACCAGTTTCGCCTAGCGCTAGCACTATCAACTGAATCAGTAACTATATAATATGTTTTATTTATTTATATAAAAATGAATTCTGGACAGCTGAATCACGAAGCTAAAAATGTTGATTTTTCATTCCTAAGATAGGGTGGAAACAATTTTAGGGGAAAAATATTGTGTTTCAATTGCATTTTACACTTACGTAACTTATAGTGTCGCACAATTATATTTTAAACTTTATGAAACATCTCTATGTATTTTTTGAAGATATAGCATTTATTTTTCAATAAATCTATATAATAGTTCAAATATTCAAATACAATTTAAAGTTTTGTTAATTCATCAAACATATTATATACATACACCGGATGAATACGACACAGAATTTCTTTAGGGTAGTTTGTTGTCTCTATATGAGGTATTATTAAAAATAATCATTAAATGAACCAAACTCAATACACGTGGAAATATAATACGAACCCATAGTAGTGTGTCACTGGCAAACCGGCTTAGAAGTCATTGAGGGTCTTTTTCCCCATCTTACAAATCTGTTTTGTCAAAATTTTTGAAAAATCGTTCAACATTTTGAAATTGAAAAGAGTTAACATTTGCGTCCCGTGGGTAAGACAGATTACCACCACTGCCACTTTATCTTAAATATCTATCTTAATATTAGTGATACAATGTGTAAACTTTTGGTATTTTTAAATCATTTTATTTTCACTTTTTGCAGTAAAAAATAAGATTTTGATGGACTAGTCTCGTCGCAATTAAATAAAAAAGGAAAATAAGTCGGAATATTATTGGCCTAAAACCATTTATATTGTCGCTACCAATTACCAGGATTCAAACTTCCCTGCCCATATGCGATAAGACGTTATCTTATCTCGAATGCGCTTTGATCAAACGTACGTTTCAAATCAAATGGATGCTTTTTACATTAAAAGACGTAGATAAGCGCTCACGCAAACAGTTGTGATTACGCAAGTCTTGAACATCAATACGATCTGCTAGTCCATCCGTTCACGCACTACTTAAAATATGAATAAGTATAGGAAACTATCGATTTTTATATATATTTTTTTAGAACGATGTATAAAGATACGTAAAGCATAATATTACATTTCGTAATGCAATCTTTGCCAATATAGCCATAACACTGGGGTATTTTTAGTCCCCCTTCGGATCACACGTTATTTTTCAGGGACCGTCTTTCGATGGTTAAACGTGTTTATAACAACAGCAAAATGTGCAAGGAAAGGGTTAGAAACTAAAGGTAAAAACATAATAATCGCGAGTTTCCTTTGTGTAAGCACACGCTTTTTGATACCCGCACATTTTGGGAACTGGCAAATTCACTGAAAACACAATATCACGATGTTGTCTTTGAAAATTTTTATTAAAAATTCTAAAATCCTCTTTACGTAGACATTCTGCTTTCTGGCCATTTGTAATTTACCAGCACACCAGTTTAGGGAAGAGAATATCAACTCACAGTGGATAATTTGTGGCAGTATAATTTATTTCACAAGAACTGTCATTCGCCCTATAACCTTTGAAACGGTATAAAAGTAAGTATCTAGTGAGAAAAGAATATTTGTTATGTAATCAATGTGGATGGAGTGACTTGGCCCGCAATGACAAATCAATCTTCAAAACTATTATCGGACGATGGAAGAGCAATATAAAACAATACATTTTTCAATTTTATGAACACTAAAAATATCGATAATTTATTCATTTTTACCCAAGCGGCCCTCGAACGATCTGAGAATTGACTATCTTGCCCTTCTCCCAAAAAGGTTGTGCATTACAGTTCGATTGACAAAAAAATGTGTGAATGTGTTCGTTTCCGGATTCATTTGATATTATTGAAGATTTCGACTGAAGATTCTTGGTGGAATTTCAATATCAAAATTTGAATCTTTTGTATTTTTTAGCTATAATTTTCAAGCTTGGAGTCATCAATTCTAATAGTCAATTCTAAATTTACTTCGACTTTTCAGCATAAGTGTATTCGTCAGAAGATGTCGAAATGGCAAAACCCGGGTTGTTAGCTACAAAAATCATGAAAAGTAAAAAAAATGGTTGTCTGTAAAGTCGGTTTACGGACGATAGTTTAACGTGACAACGTCATAAGAAAACATTGATGAAATTATTGCATACTTTTATGAATAAAATGGAATCATTTTTATTGAATTATCTTTATTTTGTATGGTACGAAGAAGGAGTGAAATGAAATCTACAATTTTTTATTGATATATTTTATTCGCACTCATTAATTCAAGGATTAATTACCTTTATTGCCGCAATTGTTGTTGTAATATAAACAATGAAAACCACATTAACATTTCACTTCACTTTATAAACAGTTGTAAACAGATCACTGTAGGTGTATAAGTTGTGTGCTGCCGCTGTCTCTTTTCTGCTCAGACGCATCGACTAATCGAGTGGAAGAGAGATAGATGCGGCACAATCCGAACGGTAGGCCGATCGTGCCTCTCTATCGCTTATCCGCGCTCTCGCTCGCACGCTTGCCTTCGGCGTAACGCGACAAACGGGACAATGAGTCATGTTTTTTCGTGCGTGCAGTGGGCGTTCATCGATTTATAAGACGTTGTCACGTCAAAAATTCAAAAGAATTAAATTTCTTTTCAAACGAGATAAATTGATATTGTTTATTTTTAAAATCATAAGCTGTGAAAGTTATGATGTACAGTCAGCCCGGGAGGATAGGGAGTACGCTATATAAAGATAGGTACCCAAACAAAATTTGGGGTTTGGTTTTTTCAATTGTATTTTATGATTTGAATCAAACATTTTTCTAATTTTTATATTTTAAATAAAATTACACGTGCTTTGTACGAAAAACCACCGCATACGCTATAGCAAAAAGCTCTATAGAAGTGTCTGCTATAGCAGGGTTGACTGTATATAGTATATATACATTGTAAACTAAGAAGTTTGAAATTCTTGAAACTATGACCAGGTAGTATTAATACTGCAAAAGTTATTGCACTCTGCGAAATTTATGTTTTCATGCAAATATTCTCCGCTATAATAATTCTCGAGCTTTTGGAGTGATCGATTCTACTAGTCACAGACATTTACCTCAACCCGTCTCAACTTGGAAGCTTGAGTGATGCTTTACTATTACATGCTACTTGCTGCCACACACCGTGTTGTTTTGCCAATAGCGCGATTACACTGGCCATCAAGGAGCGCCCTATTTTTTCGATAAAATATCTTTTTTTGCACGTTTTTATAACATGAATAGTAGTCCTAAATTAATAAAAACGAATTCAAAATTATTTTGACATGAAGTTAGCAAACTTCATTCGTTTGTTTTTTTAATAAATTTATTTGAATTTAAAAAAAACGAAATTTTAAAAAATTTGCAAAACTTTAAGCTGTTTATGTGTGTCTGTGTGTTCGATACAGAAATAATATATTAAAAGAGAAGCAAAGCTCAAAACGTTTTTTGCTTTAGATTAAGGCCTTTTGTTTATACAGGCTTTGTGACATTAAAACTATGGCTATTGTTAATCCACACGTTTATTTTGTTTAATCACACACCAACGTGTAAACATCGCTTTTCATGGAATTTTATATAAAATAACGGTTTATTTTGCTACGATTTTGTTTATAGAGCCTTCATGGTCAGTATAGAATTTTTTAATTTAGTTTTTTCTTTTTATGACATATAGAAAATTACATTGATTTGTAGACCCAGCCATAAAAGTAAAATTACATACGTACATTCTATTTTGATTATAATGGTTTATTTTATTTTGCGAGAAGAACCGTTGTAAGTTTGAAACTGTAACCTGTGGCTTAGGGCTGAGTGATTATGTATTGCAATGCGTAGTTTGAATCGCATGATGACAATATATACAATAATAAACCAATAATAGATTTCGTGTGTTTTTGTAATGATTTTAATTCTAATGGTAATGGACCTGTTCTCGTTGAGCACATATGGTCAAGAAAGAATCTGTATGTTTTTCATAAAATGACTTAATTACTGACATATAAATATTATTCTCTTTTAATATGTGTACATTAAAAAGAAAGAAATATAAATAGTTTAACTCTTTCCCTGAATAATTTTGAATCCAATTCTTTTTTGTTTTGATAAAACTTTAACCAGTTAACTTTTTTACTTTTGTTATAGTAATAAAATGAATATAAGTCCAGTCCGGTGCGAGGTGCAGTGTTCAACGTCGTTGGTTTCAGTGACGGACCGCCCGGGTTCGAGCCCCGGTACGAACATATGTTTTCAGTCGACAAATCGATGCTGTTCGAAGGCAATGGGTGTTTGTGTTGTTAAAAACCCTATACCACCTTTACTTTCACAAAAAAGCGGCGCGTATTGAGAGCGATCAGCTAACTACTGGTCCTGTCTTAATCTTCGTATCCTTTCAATCCCTACTCCCTTCAAAAAAGAGATGTTGAGAAACTGAGTAACATCAATGCAAAATCATATATCCAACATTATTCTACCAATAGCTCAACATTGATAGTTATTTTGATTCAACATTATTCTTGAATTCCTCAATTCAACTTTTCGTCTGTATTTTTTTCGTGCCTACCATCAGTCATACCACTCATACCCCTGAATTTGCATTCGCATACATCTACTTCTACACTAACTATGATGTGCTTTGTAGTAGTATCTATAGCACAGTGAATACATCTACAAGCAAAAGTGAATGCAGCCAACTCGCCCCCCTTACCGACTTTGTTTGCTGGGCATTATGAGAGTGTGTTGGTGCATGTTTCTCTTTCCTGTACGAGCAGGCCTACCGATTTGCGATTTGCAAGCAAACGTCTGCCTCGGTGAAGCCACCGCTTGATGGTGTGCAGTGTGTGCCTCCCTTTACGTGTGTGTCTCACATACAAATGAGAAATGTAAATCAATACGCGGGGGTCTATTATTATGACGGTAAGAATTATTTATTTTCTTGCTTTTTAAATTCAATGAGATGTTATGTTACTTGAAAACAACTTATATGAAGTAAAACTCATGTATGAGTAGTTTGATTCCTACTGCCATCTATGGTTGGGTTAACAAACAATTTTTTTTAAATAAAATCATAAATTTAGAATTTTTAAGTTTATATAAAATAAACAATAGAAAACGATCCTCTATAATTTTATTCCCCACCTCTTGTATTTTATACAGTATTCAATTATAAATAACTTTGATTATTCTCACGTATTGACATTTTATACAGTTTTTTAATCAAGACAGTTATCTAAGATTTGAGAATTTTGGTTAGTTAAACTATTTTCAAAAAATCTACAAATTAGAGGCTTATCAAATTTTATTTTTGTAAGGAGTGGCGCGGGGAGGGGAGTTCGCAGTTACCACCTTCTTTTCTTGCAGTGTTTTGTCCGTACGTGTGCGAGCTTTATTTATTCTATGTAATTTATTACTTAATAGAAAGTGTTTTACCCAAGGAAATAAATGCATAGCTTTAATGATTTATGAAATGCTTGTCGTTTTTAATTTAAATAATTTTGATGCATTTAGTAAAATATAATGTAAATAGATAAATTTTTAATCACCGCAGCACCCCCACCTATCTTCTTCGCGAGCCGCCACTGGTTATAGGTATAATTGTGGAAGGATATACGTAGAACGATTGAGTGAATTTGAAGAGTTTGATTAATATTTATCTGCTACGATAACCAGAATTAGTTATTAGCAAAGTAAACACTGTAAAGCTTTGGAATATGTTATACAAAGAGAAAGCTTCTAGATTGAAGGATAATTATATAATTAAAATTATCATTGATGTAAAATGTTCGGACAGATTTTCGAAATTTAAATTATTAGTAAGTCATCTATAATGTCCACTTTAAGCCGACATTATTTTGAATATACCTCAGTATTTATCTTGAATAAATTTGGAAAGATATCTTTAAGCGCAAAATATGTATAATATAAGGCAAACATTAAATCACTTCGAACATATTTTAATAATATGATCACGACAATTTCTATTGGCACGAGAGCTTTATCAGTATCTGTTTATATGTACATATTTCCGATATCATTTTTTCATTATTAAAAAATGCTCACGCTTTGAGTGAAATAGTTCTTCAACATATCGTTACCCTACTTTGAAAAGCTTCTAACTGAAAAATGTTGTTTTGGTCGGAAAAGTTTGTATTAACCGTATTCTAGCATATATGATAATTTCAAAATCATATATTATTCAATTTTAGAGGTAAGTTAATCTTTTTGATAAAGTTCAAAGATTGTCATCATTATATCAAAAAGATCATTATTTCACAATATACTGGTTTGAGTTGTCAAAAAGTATGGTTAAAATAAGTAATTTTAAACACTTTTACTTGGTCTTTGTTATAAATGAATTTTATCTGTTGAATTAAATAATCAATCTAAACTTCACCGCTCATATCTCTAAAAATTGGCCAAGAGCAGTTAGAATCTTTTAAAAATAAGGCGTCGATATTTTAAATAAAGTTTTTTGATTGGATCAGGACCAGTTTCGGTCATGGCGGGCTTTATCAACTGATAAGAAATACAACGAAACAGTGATATTTATACAAAAGTTAAGCAAGAATTACGAGGTATGACAATTAATCGATATTACAACTAAGCTTATAAATTGAAGCAAAGTACAAGAAAAATAGACTATCATTAAATGTTGTAATCCCCTTAGCAATGCACGCTTTAACATCAAAAATCAATTAAGTATGTACATACTTCATACATATATCGAGTATAATTTTTGAATTCAAAATGATCATTATCATTATCACAAGAATATTTGTTCTTCGTTTAAATAAAAGTATAACAAACAATTTTTAAAACAAATCTGATGAAATTAAATTATACGCTTTTCAAGGGATTTTGCGAGGCAATATGTGCGCCGCGTGTAATGGCAAAATACAGCGCCTTTTGTGAAAAGTAAACATACAAATACAGCGTGTAATACCTGTCGTAAAAAATGGTGGAAAGCGCCAGATTTTATGAAAACAAAGAATACTTGTAATGTTCTCCTTTCACTTGTACTAGTAAGACGAGATGCTATGTAAAATTACTTTCGTAAACATCTATCTTTTATATTGCAATTTGTATGAAAACAAATGTTTATTAAAAAACAGAACATTTTTTACGAAGTTATAATTATATGATTTTGATATGTTATGATATATATAATATGGTATTTTTTTAAAGTATGTTTCGTCGTGATAAGAAAAATGTCTAGTTTATTAATCTATGTAAAGGGTCTTTTTATAAGGACGCTTAGTTTTGAAATGTAAATAAAACAAGTTGTTTGTGAGATTTCGACTTAATTTTAATTTCATTTGTAAGTATATTTTACGGCATTAAATATGGAATATAGCATCAAATGTCTGCCAATATCCATTCATTATAAAATGGGCCATGTCGCTAAAGTTGACTTTTTTGACAAATTTGGGTAAACTTCCAACTGCTCCAGAACCCAATCAGGCGTTGTCTGTGGTCGTTTACCTGAAGTTCCTTAATTAGTTGGATTTTATACGGGTGCAGACAAAAGGCCCGATTCAAAATTCGCTAAGTTGAAGTCGCAGAAAAGCCAAGTTCTTGTGAACAACGAGAAATAAGCTGCCTTGGGTTTTCCTGTACACTTTCACACACAGCAGCAATGTTTTCACCAGATATTGTATTTTGATGACGTACGTGTTGGCCGATTATTTACCAAACTGGTTGACTCAAATTTGGCCACTAAACAATGAATAATCTACTCAGCAGGACAAAGTAACATATTTTGAGCGTCCCTATTGAAATACCCTTTATATGTAAAGTTTTCGTGTCTAAATGAAATATATAAAACTACATAGATATCTAATTTAAAATTGCCGATAAGTGTTCATTCTTTTGTGGGAAAACATTTTAATTACTGGCAACTTACTTCCACTTATGATTATCTTTAAATAATTATCATTTTTCGTACACCTTATTCATTGCGTAATATCTTGTCTTTCTTATATTCATATAAATAACCCAATTCAGATGTATTCGTCATCATAAGAGAATACTAGCGATGGACGATCCTGTTCTTTAAAATAAAATTATCACTTTTAAGGTGTCACTGTCACTTGGTGGAACGGCATTACATAAAAAATAAATAATACATTTTTTGTGGTTATTCTCCAATAAATCTATTAAAATCAGGGCCTACTGAACATACTCGCGATGAGAGAAACCAGTCCTGATCTGAATAAATTTACCGTGGAATAAGTACAAAAAATGTCCTAAAATTATTAATTTACAAAAAAATGTTTTTTGTTTATTTAAAATATGTGACAGTTAGTTAGCATTATATAAATTTATTTAACAGTTTTAAAATTCTATCTGTTGTATTACAGTATTTGAATTTGCATCTTGTACTTCAATCATTTTTGTTTTTTTAGTAACGGCATACAAATGACACTTGCACAATAATTTGCCACCCTGATAAATGAAATACCGAATTGAAAAAAAGATTTTTGAAATATGTATACGTTTTCTTAAATTGTGTTCATTTACGGGTTTGAGGAAAATTCTAGTAACCTATTTGTAAATAACAAAAAGATAGGCTTTCTACTAACTACCCATTCATACTCTCAATTTGTTTTCTTTTAAGTACACTTATTGCATAATATATGTACAAAAATTTCTACATGTAATCATTTTCCACATGGACGTAGCGTAATTATAAGGATTATGAGATCGGAATAGAAAGTTTTCAATTATTATTGGAGCATGCAAAATACGTATGCTTCGTACGAATAATTAAACTGATTAGTTATTTAATCGAAGCTGAATTAAACTCAGTACAGTAGTTATATTTCTCAACCACATTTAGTAAGTAGATGGGTAAAATCCCGGTAAATAGACCACCAACCAGGGTAATGTTATTAACGGTCGACTGAGCGATATTGTTCTACCACGCTTGGAAAGTCGCCTTATTGCAACTATTTCAAATTACCGGTACAACGGACTCGATTAATTTTCGTTTCGAAAGGCTGTATAGGCATAGTTTAAGCTCGAAACTATTTCAAAGGATTCTACATTTTCCTCGCGTTGAACTTTTCCTCTGCAAAAATTTGCCTTTGCATAAAAAATACCACGTGTTCTAATTTATTTTCCAGACAACACTTAAATTAATTAAAATCACTTTAAAGGTTTTTACTGTGACTTTTGGATGGAAAAACAATATTAAAAATATATTTTTTAGTTAGATTTCCACATTTAATTCACAATCATTATCAACCGATGCTCGATCGGTCAGTTGATGATGCACGCGATGAGCGGAACGGGTCCTGATCTTTATCAAATTATATTGTCAAAGTTGTACTGAAGAATGTGTTTTATTTATAATAAAGAAAGATATTTTTTTTTATAATCTGTACATTACAAAAATCACAAATTATTGTATTCCTTTTGCAATGTGAAATATGATTTTCATTTTGATAAAATATTTGTTTTTTTTATGAATTTGAATAAAATACATGTAAAAATACCCATATTTATTTATGTCTAAGATGTTGTATTATGAACAAAGAAATAACTGAAAATTTCGAAAAGTAAACAAAATAAAATTTCCGCATTCAATCTTCATCGCAATTATTGAGAGCTTGGGTCGATACTCAATATTCAATTAAAATATTTTCGGTTTCATTCGTTTTTGGAAATATTATAGAAATAAATTCAGTAAATGTAACTGCATATAACTCATTTTTTCCAAAAATGCCACTTGGTTCATTTCTTAGGGGCTCCTCATATACTTAAATATTTATTCACTCTCAGTTGTACAATTTTAAAATTGAATACCAAAAATTGATATGAATAATTTCCAGAGCTGTGGAGTCGGTAAAAAAAATTCGACTCCTACTTCAAAATAGACCAAAAACACGACTCCGACTCCGGCTTAAAAAAGGTTAATATCGGCATTTTTTTTCCTAATTTTCCTATATGTGTCTTTCAATTAAATATCAACCCTACCAATCCGGCTAATAGCCAAATTTGACATATTATATGCAAAAATAAAAAGTTTGGACTTTTCAAAATTTCAGACTCTGAGTACGAATCCAGCCAAAACGCCGCGACACCTCCGACTCCGACTCCGGCCAAAAAGCTCCGACTTCACGACTCCGACTCCACAGCCCTGATAATTTCAATAGATACTGTTTCTCGTATTATTCCAATTAACTTTCACTTTACACTGTGCAAGAATATTAAATTCCTTTAAGCACATTATCGAATTACGAATAATTTGTTTTTCAGATCATTGAGACGGATGCCGTAGACGCCTTGCGCCTCGGCGCTACGCCGATATCCCTACGCCGCTACACCACCACTCGTCGCCAGATTGTGTTGGCCGTAGCAGACGTTGTTTTATAAATTTGACACCCAATGAGCATGCTCATTTTAGTACATGCACAAGATGAAACGTTTTGTACGATGATCGCATTAAGCCGTGACTGTTCTGCAACAAGTAACAAAGATACCATAACGTACAATGGCGTAGAAGGGTGCTTTGATATTAAATATAGAATTTATTTGACGAAATATCAAAATTTTAGTTCAATAAACTGAATCATTTATTTCTCGTAGCTAAGTATCTATTAAAATTTATTTATATTGATGAGTCACTTTTAAGGTGTTTACTGACACTTTTCAGGCATTGTTTTAAATAAACACACTGATCATCTGTCAACAATGCTTGTAATATGTAAAGCAGGTCCTGATTTTTATCAGAATATAAGTGGTAGTAGTATTATAAAATGTGAATAATTTAAATTAAAAATAACTGATTTATGATTTATTATTCTTCAGTATATTCATACTACAAATAGCCACTCACTATTTCGAAAAAAAGGCTTAAATGAAAATCTATTGATATTTTTAAATATGTGCCGTTAAAATTAACTAAACTTATATTACACAGCACGTTTTATACGTACTACTATATAATCATAAAGTCACTCATATTACCGCACAATTAACTTTTTTTGCAAAGCTTTTTGCTTAATAAACTGTCGAAATTAGTTATATCGAATAATTTTCAAAACATAATCATCGGTTTCTTTGAATAAACATGGCGATCGAATTTTCATTTTAATTTAGGCTAAAACTGTATAAAACCACCGAGTAAAACAGGCGAATAATGATAATTATTAGATCGTTGATGACAAGCCCCTATGCATCACGAGCCACTGGTTTAAGCCCTTTCATTGTGCAATTGAATTAGAATACGAAAAACATTTTCGATTCTGCCCAACGGATGAATGTAGATAAAATTTAATTTAATGAAGGGTTTAATGCCTTAGAAAAGGTTGATCAAACTATTATTATTTTCTAATTGGAAAAATAGAGACGTATAGATTTTTTCAGTCAGTTCCTTAAGCTTATTGTAAAAAATATCATTATGAGCATAAAGTAACTAGAAAATATTCTACGGAAATTAATCAATATGATGCCACAAAAATGTAATGAAACTAAACTAGTCAATGATACCCACAAGAGATCTTCTAATCATGAGAAGTATCGAGGTAGCAGATTCAAATTAAAAATATATTCAATCAAAATATTTCATAAAACCGGTGATTATAGAAAAATATAAAATTACTACCATTTGGTTGAGCCGATTAGTTATTTAATTGTAAAATGTTATTTGATTAAACACTTTTCAGATAAAGTGTTAAAGGTCCGTAAGTAAAATATACAGGCAGTAAAAATTTTAATCACGAAATAAACATCAATTCAAAGACATTTAAAATAAATTTGCTGTCTAGCACTGAATTCTTGAGTCGCGATTTAATAAATTTGAAATCTAAACGCGTAGAACTGTTTACAATCAATGAACGTTTCCTCGATGTAAATATTTTCCTAAGGGAATAATTTGCGAGATTTCTCTCAGGCGTCGCGACGCTCCTTGTCAATTTAAATCATTTCCCAATATCGGCAATCGTGATTTTTTTATGTTACACTGACTGTGACAGAAATGTGCGATAAAACGACCGCATTACGATATTTTAAAGTCAGTAGCGTTTCTTATCGTTGTCGAAATAAAATAATTTTATATTGTTTGCTACATTTTTATTTCAACGTTTGGAAGGTTATGCATGAATGATGAGAAAAGTATCGAAAAATATTATATACTTTCAATAAAAAACGAAAAATTGTTCCATATTTAAGTTTTTTTTAGATATGTTTGTTTGTATTTATGAAGAACTTTGCTTTGTAGAGACGTTGGGATTGGCTGCGGAGACTCGCAATTCTGATTGCATCTTTTTCTGACCAGTAGCATACTTAGACGTCATCACTGTTGGCAGAGTCGACGACATCCTTTGGGTGTCTGGCGGTTTAACCACCATATTAGAGTAAGACAGTGTAATTGTGTAAAATTAAATCTTGCGTGAATATAATAAGCATTAATTAAACACCACATAATACAATAACTCTTATATATAGAGTATCAACAAACAAAAGAGACAAATGACGATTGATTAACACTTTGAAACTTGGATGTATTTTCCAGAAAATACCAAACTGTTCGATTGATCTGAAGATTGTGAAATAAAAATGCTACAAATTGATATAGAACGAATTTTGATATCTACAAAATCAGTTTCAATGCGAGTAAAAACATATTGGCCGGGAAAAACAATCAAAATAATCTATTTAAAATCATAAAAGTAAGATGTTGAAAGCTTATTAAAAATGGTACTTAGCTTTGATGAATAATGGAAAAACGATATAAAAATTAGCTTGTCACTAGCTAGACGAAAAAATTGTCAAAAACAGATTTAGGAGAAAAAAATATCCTGGAAATAAAGCTTACAGCTCATAAAATAAAAAAAAATCTGTGCCACTCCAAAAATATTTAATGAATCATGTTACGTAGTATTGTAAAAATAGCCGTCACGTTTTTATTTCCGCACGCCATTTTTTATGATATCGGTGACATAAAATTTTCGATTGGACAGAAGGAAATCACTGAGAGGAAAAAAAAAATCATACTATCCGAGACAGAGGAAAAAAATGTGAATAAATTAAACTGAAAGACTGAAAAAAATTATTCCGATCGCTCAACAACTCTCAATACTCATGAAAAATGCATCAACTTAAAAGTATTTGTTCGTAAATAATACGAGCACAAGGGATATGGAAAAATCCTCGGTTGGAAAAAAATGCTTTGAAAAAAAATGATATGGAGCTTCGAAAGTGAAGAGGCATACTCTTAAGTCCTCCCTGTTTCGTCTGGGAGATGAAAAAGTATGAAAATGATATCTGAATGGGTTTTTTGTTTACAGAATTTTTGTTTCTCTTTTTTTATTTTTAAATACGCGAATTTTTCACGTGTTTAAAAATATTTTTTTCTTCTAGCTATTAAGTTCAGTTACACTTCCTGTTCTCAGGCTGTAAAAGCACTTATATTCTTCTCGGCAAAAAATAAATGTATAGTACATACATACTTCACAAAAAGTTATTTTAACAAGCGACTAGATCATTAAAGTTATGTATTCACATTAATATTTTTTATATATTATTGACGGGCATTTATTTAATAGTCAAATAAAATTTATTAAAAGATCAATATTTTATACATGTGTATATCGTCGCTACACATCAAATATAGTCTATGTACCGATTTAACGAAAATGAGTTAGGTAAACAGTTATTTTTCTTATTTTTCTCCACCATTTCAAATCTAACCATGTGACAATTACAAGATAGAAAAAGAGCTATGTTCCAAATTTTAAAAATTTGCTTTAAAAGATGAACCATGTGACCTTTGCAGGAATTGTGGAAAATATCAATATAGCCAAACGAAGCTAGCAAAGTCTATGGGACTGAGTAGAGACTCCAATTCGAGTATCGAGTACTCGATACTCGAGTATACTCGTCCATTTTTCAAGTACTCGATACTCGAGTATTTTGAAAAATACTCGAGTAATACTCGTTTTAGTAATAATCGTCGAAGTTTTTTCTACTGCGAGAATTATAAAGAAAAACATCAAACCAATTTAAAATTTGGGTCGCTTAATTCTCTATTATTGTTGAAATATATGTTGCATAAATGGAAATAAATGTATTAGTAATATTCAATAAGTTTCTTTAATTATTTGTCATTTATAAATATACACAAATTCGAATTAAAAATATATATTTTCGTACATTTGAAACTACTCGAGTATACTCGAGTACTCGAGTATTTTGAAATTTTACTACTCGATACTCGAGTAGTTGAAAAGTCGAGTAATTGGAGTCTCTAGGACTGAGGGAAAATCTTTTGGAATTTTTCTAGCATATTACATACATACATATATAAAATTGCAAAAGATCTTCCATAGTAAATAAAAATATTATTTTTTTATAATTTTCTCAGCAGCTCCTACCAATATATTTATAATTCCATTTACGTCGACAATTATTTATTGTTAGCGTATTTTTCTTCTGTTTCTACAACGACTTAAAAATCAACCGTTCTCAAGATTCGTATTTATTCTGCTTTATGTTTTCGGCACATTTTTCGAATTTACGATTCTTTATGTATTAAAATTGTGCGTCGAAAGATTGTTATTAGTTTTTTGTTGGCTCGAATTCGAGAGGCACTCCAAGAAAAAAAATCTTCGCTCGCTTTTCGGGCATTTCCTACTTGTTTTCCTTTATTAATTTACAACGATTGAAAATTCAACGGTTTACGTGTTTTAATAGGAACGGTTTAAATACAAACCACCCTTATGAATTATGCAACGTTCAATCTAACGTCAAAATATGATATTAAAATAAATTTACCGCGATGAAACAAAATTTTACTTGTGTTTAGCTGTTGTGATAATCAAAACATTACAAAAAATTCCGCTCATATTTTACCATCTCGGAATCTCTAAATTTGAATCTTTTGAATGTTTTATACTACATTTTTATTTACATCACAACATGGGTGATCATATATTGTTTTACCAGAAAATCTTGAAAATATATACGGCATATTTAAATATTTTTTGATTGACTCAATATCGAGTTTTAATCATTTAATCATTATTGCTATACTATAATGGCAATAAACAGTCTCATTTACAATTATTAATCTAATATATAAAAATCAATATTTGTTTGTCTGTTCGCACCCTATGCGCTGCTATACCGCTCATCCGATCGCAATGAAACTGTGACAACCGTTTTGATGGACTTTCGCGGATTTTTTTCGAATAGTAAAATTAACATACAGTAGGTGTTTTATATAAAAAAATATGTTTTTTTTTTTCATACTTTATGGGCTGCCATACCGTTCATGTTGACAACTTATTGTTGCACTTGCGCAAAGGTTATAAGCATAGAACAATAAAGTTTTAGTAAGTGGCGCGTGTGTCGTACCATAGACAACCGGAGAAAGACAAACAGCAAACGTCCAACGGCAAATGTCATCGATATCGATCAATTTTAGTGAAATTAAATCGAAATTATTTATGTAAATATTATGCATCCCAAAGCATTCCAATAAACACAAACACTTTCTTTCTTTGAGCGGCATTGTAACGCTTGCTTTCTTTCATATAAAAAGACATTGACTCAAATAATACGATTTCATTCTTAAATATTACATAATGTAACTGGATAATAATTCTTTTCTGTAATAAGAAACTCCACCGTTCGACAAAAGTGATCTTCGTCCCACACCGCTGAATTAGTTCTAAAAAACACACCGAGTTCATTTCTAAAGCAATTCATTGAAGCCTTAATATGCAAGGAAATCAATATTCAATCTGGCTTCCTCCCTTTTGTACAAACAGAATTCATTTCGCATATTTCCTACGAAGAGGACGGTCCTCTTCGGTGGAGTTTAGATAACGAATACCAGAGATGAACTGACCTTTTATTGCCACGCAGTTTTGCGGTCTCTAGAGGAAGTGGGCGCAGAAAATATTCTGGAAAAAAATAAAAAAACATATTTTAATTTACACCAATTCAAATTGATTAATTAAATTTTATCTTTTTAGGTACTGAGAGGAGCATAGTAAATTATATTTTTTACTAACTATACTAATGATAGTTGGTAGAAAAAATATCGCTTAAGTCTCTACTCTATCATTCGATAGAAATGAAATGCTAAGCAACGGACTAAGTGTTTTTAGTATAAAAATTGCCAAAATCTAAAACCACATATTATTGATAAAACATTTACAATTATAATTTAGGTAAATGTACCAGTAGCTGACCGTTTAAGAGAAAATTTCAACAAAAATAACGATAAAGATTTAGCATTGTACCGAATGAAGGCAAAGCAAGTATACTCAGATTGGATCATATGTCTTAATTAATATTATGTAACAAAAATTACGAAAGGGCCTGTTTAAAAAAAGTTATGTTAAATTATTTGAAGTTGAATGTTTTTGTTTCAGTAGTTGACCATCTCAAAAATTGAAAAATCTAGAAGTTGACCATGTCTAAACAGGGGGCTTTATAGTGAACTTTCTGTCGGAGTTGTCTCAGGGCTTTCTGTCACACCACTCTTGGTTGAATCAAGTAGCAATGGGTGGTTCAGGAACAAGGTCATCACCGTTTCTAGATTGAACACTTCTTCATCCAAAATTTTCAATAATACACTTTCCTCGCTAGGTGTTGTTTTCAAATGGCCACCCTGGCACTCCATTGGCTATATGGTGATGTGTTAGTGGCTCATTCCGACCACAGATGACTTAAATTGTCTGAACTTTACAATTTAGAGCAATCCCGCATCAGCATTTCTTATTTTGAGCTGTTTTATTCTCAAAAGGTCAACTACTGGTACATGGTGAACTACTGGTACATTTACCTTATTTAATGGACATAGAGTAAAAATCCAAAATGAAATTCAAGTTGTTATTTAAATTGATTTTGTTTTTAAACAATTTATAAATAGTTCAATTTAGTATAATACTTGTAACACCATACCTAAAATATTTTGAAACTTATTCAAAATAATGAAAAATAACTTATTCACTTTATATCAAATCGTGAAACAAAATGAAAAATATGTATCAAACAAATATCTAACAATATTGCTTAGAAAACTAATCAGCTGGAAATCTACATTTATCATATAAGCAAAGTCAAGAAGTAATAATTACAGGGTAGTATATCTATTTCGTTAATTTGACTATTTTATGATAGTCTATATATAATAACACCTTAAAAGTTCTTATTCAACATTAGATTTATTTAGACCAGGACCGGTTCCGCTCATCGCGAGGATTATCTTCATCAAAACCGGTCCTGATCTTGATTATTCTGAAATGGCAAAAGTACTAAAAATGTGTTATTACTTTTACTGTATAATTATTCCACCAAGTATTGAGAGTGAACACCTTAAAATTGATATATGACAATCAATTATAATTAATGATAAACAAAGGAAGTACAATTTTTTTATGTAATCAAGAGTTATTAAGAATTCAGTAAGCTAAAATATTTTGAAAATAGAATGTTTATTCTTATAAACAAAGTAACATAAATTACCCAATTCAACCCTTATGACGACTCTCCTCTTTGAGATATATTAAGAATAATTATTATTGTAAACCTTCCTTCAGCTTCGCCTGTCTTTTGAAGAACGATTTGTATGGGAAGTTATCCGGTCGTTTACAGTCCCACCGGATAATATAATCGTATAACGGAGTTTGCTCCAAGGACGTACATATATTATATTATGTGAAATTGTAACTAAAAAAATGTGTAGTAAAAAATTGTTTATTACATTCCCTACAACTTTCTGTCTACCCTGGTATCAGGCTGATTTTTTTTTATTTAACGATAAGTGTGTAAAAATAATGTTTACCTCTCTCATAAAGTAAGCTTGGATGTGTCACAACAATTTTCGGCACTTATTACACTTAAAAAATAACAAATGATTCTTGTTCGTGTAAGATTTCAAACAGGATGTTTATGGTTTTAATTATTTATTAGAATTTTTTCTGATATGTTGTTGTTCAATTCTGTTTAACAAAAAATAAATCTTTTCCCGAAATTATAGTATTCAAATGCATGGTGCATTGACGTCAGCTGTAGTACCGTGCAGTATCGTTTTATCAATTTTTAAATAGAATCTAGATGACGCTAATAAAATACTTTAAAAACCGCAGCTGAACTGTAAAATATATTTAATAAACGTGAGGCAACGATTTGAAAAGAAAAAAAAATTGACAATATGGACGTATAATAGAGTATTTCAGCAGATTTTTTTTTAGTATTTCTTAGCCATTTGACAAATGGTTCAAAGTTTCTTTTTAGGAGACAAACAAAGGCAAGTAAATAACCTCTAGCTCTCTATACCAGATCACATATACGTCATATAGTAATTCATTTATTATTTCGTTTGCAATGTGAAAAAAATAATTGTAGTCATTAGAAGAGAGAGAGAACAGTTAAATTACATTGGAGATTCCAATAAAATCAACTATAATAGATGAAAAATAATAATCTTCTGAACAAAGTCACGTCTATGTGAAATATTCAACATCCGAAGCAAAATTGTTAAATCTCTTCTTAGTGGCATCCCCATTGGCAGACTGGTTCTACTCATTTGAAAAACAAACAACTCATGTTCAAGATTCATCAAAAATTATCAGGGACAATCAATTTAACATCCTCAAGAATGGAGTAATTCTCATTTTTACTCTGATAAGCCGAAAGTAATGATCGCATAGAATTACCATGTATTGAAATACAAATCCATAATTCGACTCACAGTCAACATTAATGAAAACTGTCTTATTTAGAGGTTCGAGTCAATGCCATTGTACGATATCGAATAGAACGAATGCCAGAGAGTGTTCGAACGTATAATATACAATTTTAAGCCAATACCCAAAATGATAATATACATATATTCGGTTCGTAATCTTTCTCAATGTTGCTAATTCAGCTGAACCAGCACTTCACTGACACGCGGTCATTTATTATTATCTTCGGTAATGACTAGGATTTCGTATCTTTTGTTACGTTGAACCTCACTCAAATTGGTGCCTTTTTGCAGGTATCAATTTTACGGATATCATTGTTGTATTATTGTTATTTATCTACCATTCGTAACAAATAATATCGCCCAGAATATCCGCCAAATCCAATTTCATTCTATCTGCCGTCCAAAACGAAGGATTTGAATTATTATTTTCGGTTACGGGAACAGACACGTGTAATAAAACGATACAGAAAATGCCAGTGGTTTGGAAGTTTTTAAATACTTGTATGGACTAATTTATTTTACTGAATGATTTCACAATAAAGAAAATAATAATATTTTTTCGTTTCTAATGCTGCTTTTTTTGTGCGTCGATATAATCTGTAAATGATAAGTTTTATTTGAAGCATATTGAAATCAATTTCATTCTTACAACAAATATCATCTTAATTAATTAATTTTGCAATAATTACAAAAAATGATTTTATTATTTTTGAATCTTATATATTAAACCGAAACGGCGTATGTATGTATGTGGGTTTGTAATTCCCTTTTGCATTGTTGGTCATTAAGTTGCCATAAAAACGAATATGAAAGAACATATGTTTGAATTTTTATCGGCGAAGACATTTAGTCAAAATGTAATAAATTAGTCTTCTACTGAACTTTTCCTGGCTTTTATTATTAATAATAATGTTTATTATTTACGTGGAGGTATTATTTGACATTTCTTTGACAGCAAATTAGATTTTTCCTTGAATTTGGACATTTTAACGGGCGAGAATGGGGCTGTCAATATATGAAAGGGCTCTGTGAAATGTCTATTCCAGTATGAAATGTTCATTTTAATTCCATTTTAATTGACCTAGACTTTTGAATTTTGAAAAAAGTTGTTTCAACTTGGCTCGTCTGAATTTACGCGCCGAGGTGAACATAACCCTAAACTGGTCCGTGCGAAGCCGGGTAGCAATACTCGTATTATATAATGCCTTTCCACCAAAATATTTAAATCATATAAATCAGTAAATTAATATAAATCATGTAATAAATAATCAACATAAACTTGGTCTAAAATAAATTTTCATTTGTAATTGCACAAAACCGAATTCATAATGTATATATTTAAATACATAAAACACATTGTATCGTACTATTTCCACATGTATTCTGATAAATATCAGGACCGCGGACTACGGTTTCGCTCATCTCAAAATTTTATAACTGATGCTCGCGATGAGCAAAATAAGTCCTGATCTTTATCAAAATACATGTGGAATTATTGCTGGATGTTTTTTTATTCATTTAAATAATGACTTCCCACCAAGATGTGACAGTAAACACCTTATGATTTTAAGTTTTTCAATGGTAATAGAATATATTTGTACTAAAAGTCCGGTCCGAGGCGCAGTGTCAACGTTGTTGGCTTGCGTGCCGGACTCGATTCCCGGTACGAGCGGATTTTTTCAGTCGATAAATCCGTTCAAAGGCATTTGTGTCGTTAAAAATCCCTTCCAACCTTTCCGATCCCAAAGAGCGACGCATAGTGACAGCGATTAGCTAATCACTAGTCCTGTTCTAGTCCTCGTATACTTTCCATCCCTAAGAGAGAGGTTGAGCAACTGAGTAACAAGCAGTTCTCGTAGAAAAACACATATTTAGATAAAATCCGTGAGGAGTCCATATGCTCCAAGCTAGGGAGGACATGGTTAAAAGAAAACAATTGTTTCATTGTCATGAATATATTTAAAAAAATAATATTTTTGTTTTCCTACAAACTGATGAAATACAGCTCAATTCATCATTATTAGCAGTGACATTTTTACATATCATCCCAACAGTTATACATACATATGTGTATATATCTCTCACATTCTCTCCCTGCGGAGTTATTTCTCCCCTCACTGGAAACACTGAATAATATATTTTGAAATGCCTCTACCTTGGAATAGAAATGTCTAAAGGTGCATCCTAGCGTTTAACCTGCTGAACATTCAAATTCACTCGTATACAGATTTTCGATACGGGGTGGGTATAAATCATTTGATTCTGTGAAACTTATTTTAAGCTGATAATGCTTGATTTTTATCCGTGTTTTTTTGATGTCAAAAAAACAAATTGCTTTTTTAATGCAATATGTTATAATATTGATTGTATTTATGTCTCGCATCTGTTTATCAAGCCATACGATTTAAAGTAATACAATCCCTTTACTGTCACACTATAATACTAACAAATATATAACACAGTACTTATTTGACAACTGTATGACATAACCAAATTCAGTAGAGGGCTATTTTTGTACAATTTTTATCAAATTACAACAAAGTCAACGTATTTTAAATCATTAAAATGCTTTTTTACCAAAGTCACGTTACCCCTTTTTGACAAATTGAATTTTGTACTTTTCCATGAGTTTTGTCGCTTCCGACCCGGGTTTCGCCTTTCGGCATCTTCAGTCATTTCAAGTGCATGGATGTACTTGAACTGACTAACACTTGAAATGCCTGAAGATGCCGAAAGGCGAAACCCGGGTCGTTAGCAACAAATCTCATGAAAAAGTACAAAATTCAAAAATTTCAAATTATATATTGAAATTCCATCAAGCACCTTCAGTCGAAATCCTTAGTGAAAATATATTTATTTGTCATAAAAAATATCATAAAAACTACAAACAACAAAAACCTGATAATTAAGGTAATATAAAATGATAGTCATTAGTGCGACAAAAAAAAATCAGCCAGGACTGGTATGCCAAACACTCAAAAGTATGGCTTTGAATAAGAATGAATATGAAAACTGACCATTACTCAATGAAAGATTTATGTATCTGTTAGTTTGTCTTAAACCATTTTCTTAAATGACATTTAATCGATTAGGTTCTAATTGTAATACCACCGATTTTTTAACGAAGTATGACACGTATGTCACCATTTTCGGAAAGATCATAGATGTAAAGAGAGCAAGTGTGGGAAATATACAGACATGGAATCGTTCAATGCATATGTTTCAATAATGAATTACTTAGACGATGGTTTATTATATATTTTAAACACAGAGCAGTTAAACTGATTCACTGTTAGTATTATAAATATTTACAATGTTCACCCAATAAAAAAAGCACATGTCTTAAAATATGGGTAACTAATTGCCAACTTTATTGAAATTGCATGCATTTTCAGATAACACATATCCAATTTTTTTTCCAGACCGGTATTCATTTTTTCCTTGGCAACTACACCGCTCACCGTAGCGTTGCGTGAGTGATGAAAAGGAGGTACTCGTAGCAGTCGTAGCTCTTCTACGAAACCGTAGCCTGCGGTTATTTTTAATCATGTATGGAGGGGTTGGAGTGCAGCAGAGACTATCTAGCATTTTGAATCGTTGCTTAAAACCGGAGACGGGTTGTTTTTAAACTTATTTTTAAATATGTTTAGAAAGCTATTCACTTTTAAGGTGTTCACTGTCAATACCGGGTGGAATGCCGTGAATTTATCAATGAAGCTAGTAGGTACTTTTTAACTAACTTTCTTATTCATAAAATATAAATTAACAGTTTACAGCGTCTCCAATTTTGAATAAGTACTAAAAATGTCCGTTTATTTTTGTTGTGATATATTTTTTGTTGAAATAATCTTTGATCACACAATCCTTTGTTTTATCTGATGTTATGATGTTATTTTTTGTGGTAAGAAATGACTTACTTAACTAAATAAAGTTCCTTAACTAAAGCTCGTATATTATTATGTAACAAAATTAATAATTTACACTTTTTGTAATATTTCAATGACAATTATTTACTGCTTTAAAAATTAACGAGATTTAAAACAAGCTATTTAATAAGCTCAATCTATCGATAAAAGTTCCGGGAAGAATCCATAGCAATTTATAATCACGTCAAAATCAAAAACATTCACTTAATTTGTTTTTAACGATATTATGAAAACATACATGTGTATAATCTCGATATACCGAGAAGAATTAGCGTCATAGAACGAAACACAGGCTTGTTTTTATAACGCTAATTTGTTTATACTTCGTTCTGAATGATTTTCAATCTGTACTTAAACAAACATTTATTTAGATCAACATCGATACTGTAGCAAAATGTTTTTTCCTTCTAATCAATAGCGCTTTTCACGAACTTTGATTACTGAATGAACAAATGATATATTTATTGTTTAATTGGTCCCAATCCATAAAATCGGATTTATCTATTGCAATTAGCTTACGAATTATTCTTAACAAGTGCTTTATATTTTTATCATTATTCACTCCAAAAAATTAAAGTGTATTGATTAGATAAGATCTTTCCTGTTCCCGTTTAATAAATTCTTTTAAAATACTCAATCTGATAACTTCTTCAAAGCTTTCTACTTAGCCCTAAACACAAACTGTTGAATAAGGACACCTTGTTCATATTGACCACAACTATTACAACTAATAATTTATTTAAAATAAATTTATTTATCACATAATTAATCGTGACATATACAAATACTAGGTTTTTCTTTTTCTCTACCATACTGTTTACCATAAATTTATTAGTCCGTGTATTCTTATTGATTCACTGTAATACTTTCTTCGCTTGTTCGATCCCAATATTGAGCAAACAGACTTTAGCTAAATGAAGTTTATTTATACGAGAACTGCGTATTACTCATTCAGAGTGGGGAAAGAAAGAATATCACTAATACAGGACGAGTGGTTAGTTAAATAATCTCACTACGTCTCGTTTTAAGGATCGGGTTGATGTATGGAGGTGCTGTCAACATAAACATTATTATTTTCTAATAAAAATCAATAATTTGATAAAAAAATGAAACTCTTTGGATTGGGATTCGAACCCGTGTACTTTACAAACGAATACGAATTCAATATGATAAATAAATAAATGAATACTTATTATCTGTGATAAACGTTCTATGATTAAATCAAACACAACGTGTAGACAGAAACGTCGGTAAATATATTTGCGTTATCAACCGTTTGACATTAATAAATATTAGATGATTATTTCGGAGCAGGAAAAGGGTCATATTGGTGAGTATCCATCGATAAAAGTGGGCCAAAATGAAACTCAATAAAGCAACCGATGTGTGAGACGACACCGGGGTCCAGACATTTTTTACAAGACTCTGATGGAAACACATATCCCGGGATGTTGGAAACTCTGAGGGGAAATGAAAACGAAATACCTCTATATAACCACCATCGGGAACTGAGTTCAGTGGTTTGTTTTTTCGTGCATCTGGGTAAATGGAAAAGTTGAGTTTTTTGTATTTATTTCACAGTAAATTTATTAAGTTAAGGACCTAACTTCAACTTCAATTAAAAATGCTCGCGATTTGAAAAATCGGTCTTGATCTAAATATTTTTTTTGTGGAATCCTTTTTTCAAATTATTCACAGTAAACATATAAAAAATTATATTATATGATAATCGAGTTTTGAAAAATTTGTCACATGTATTTCTTTTATGACAATATAAAATTGGGATTTTAGAAAAGAAGACACAATTTTCTGTGTATTTTTCCTACACCAGTATATGTAGATAAATAAACATAGTTCTGACGATGGCGTAAGCCGAAATAGGTATCAACCATAGTATATCTTAAAAAAATGGTTGAACTAAAATACATTGCTAATGTTTCCATCGTGTTATATTGGAGTTCTACCATATAAATACCAATGCAATCAATATATCATAGTATTTAACAATCTGTTAATATGTGATATAAAGACGTTACAAAACAACAATGCTTCTCAAATTGATTTTGTAATATTCATTTCACTATATTTATATTCATAATTTTCCACGTATGTCGAACATGACTTTTCGAAAAAATTGTTAAGGTTTAAATACGTATTTCTTTATTTATATAAATACATCACATTACCTTTGATATTGAATTCTGATGTTATTTTCCACAATTCATATCCCACGTAGCGATCTGATAGCTGTCACATTCGTCCGCATTTGTTAATCACAATATATGTTTAATTATGATGGCAAGGGGTCGCCATATGAGTGGCTTTTTGGAAATGACAGATTTTATTCACTATTTATTCATCATTTAAAAAAATCACAAATTGTACGCTAGCATGGCATTTTTATTTTAATCCTTTATTATGAGGATGCAAAATTTTCATGGATTATTCAATCATTTGAGATCGTTGAATTATGGCAGAGACAATACAATAGCATACTTGATGACAAATAAGTGATTTTATAAACTCACCTTTTAGAAATAAACACGTCATAAATTATAAACTACTATTAAAAACGGTTAAGAAAGTAAAACAAAATACGATTTAATCTCATCAAACTGAACAATTTTAATTTCATGCTAAAACTAAATTCTCACATCACAACCACCTAATAAACATATCACAATATAATTAGTCTTAATATTTTTATTGTTTGAATTGACATTAGCTTGGTAGAACTCCATTATAACACGGTGAAAAGTAGCAATGTACTTTAGTACTACAAAAAATATGTAATATAAAATTGATAGCCATTTCGGCTTACGCCTTCGTCAAAACTACATCTAGATAGAACTAATATAATTTAAAATAACTTCGATTATTCCACGTATTGTATTACTAATGGTGACACGTGCTTCGCCTCTTTCAGATGCACCTTCGGACTTACTATCGCAAAGTCTGAAAAAGGCGAAACACGTAACACAATAAGTGGAATAATCAAATTTATTAAATATTTTATATTAAAATGAACTTCCACAAAGTTAACCGCCGAATCCATCGAAAGTATTAGAAGTTATTTAATTTATGTAGAACGTAAATAAATTGCTATTTTTTCACCGCGTTATTCTTTTCTTACTTTATCTAAAAACTGTCAGAACTAGCTAAGACAAAAAACATAATATGTGAAAAAGGTAGTCAATGATGATTTGAAGAATAGAAAAACCTTTAAAAGAAACGTTGGGATATCGTTTTTTTGATCTCACAAAACACCCCTGACCAGGCTTCGAATGTGTACTAAAGTCGATTATGGTTAAAGATAGATGACGTTTTATTTCTATTTCACTTCGATAAACGTAAATGTGTGTGTGGGAGTTATACTACGGTCGGAAATTGTAAATATATTTCACTTTTACAACCAGCGTTTTCCTTAGAATTTAGGGGTATGTATATAATATTAAGAAAGTAAAAAAAAAACACAGGACACAAAGTTTCCGTACCCCCGGGGCGACGGCGGCCGCAGTCGCGTGCTTTATTTTTTGCTTGTCATAACATCAATTGGGATTAACACGAAAATTCTTTCACTTCTGTCATAATCAGTTATGTGAAAAGAGTAACAAGTAATGTTTTTTTATAAATGGAAGTAGACTTCATTTTGAAAAAAATATGAAATACATTTAGTAACGAAATCTGTTTTATATTTTTAAACAAAACGATGATCTAATGAAGAACGCTCAATTTTGTTATCCTTTAGTCCGGGATTTGATTTTAATTGGACGCTGGAAAAATATTAGATTATTATATATATTAGAAAATATAATTAAATATACCTGGTTGCTTTTTTTAATAAAAACATGACTGACGTCATTTGTTACCTTTTCAATTCTTTGAAATAACTAGTCGACAAAACAGTTTTCTAAGTAATCTTTTGAAACAATAAATAGGATAAATATGCATCTTGTTTTATCAACAACTAGTATTCGAACCCGGCTTCGCTCGGACCAGTTTGGGGTTATGTTCACCTCGGCGCGTAAATTCAGACGGGCCAAGTTGAAACAACTTTTTTCAAACTTCAAAAGTCTAGGTCAATTAAAATGGAATTAAAATGAACATTTCAGACTGGCATTGACATTTCACAGCCCCTTTCATATATTGACAGCCCCATTCTCGCCCATTAAAATGTCCAAATTCAAGGAAAAAATCTAATTTACTGTCAAAGAAATGTCAAATAATACCATCACGTAAATAAAAACATTATTATATTAATAAAAGCCGGGAAAAGTTCAGTAGAAGACTAATTTATTACATTTTGACTAAATTTCTTCGCCGATAAAAAAATCAAACATATTTTCTTTCATATTCGTTTTTATGGCAACTTAATGACCAACAGTGCAAAAGGGAATTACAGACCCACAGACATACATACGCCGTTTCGGTTTTATATATGTACTACTCGATACTCGAGTAATTGGAGTCTCTACACACACATTGATAACGAAACAAATTTACCGTCGAAACTTTCGCAAGCGAAATCAATTCGTTCGTTTGAACTTGCAACAACAATGCAAAAGGGAATTACAGACATACATCCCCCGTTTCGGTTTTATATATAAGATTTAAGCAATACTTTCGATGGATTCGGCGTTAACTTTGTGTAAGTCCATTTTCATATAAAATTTAAAATAAATATATTCTACGTACTGTGTTAATATTTTTGACACGTGTTACACCTTTTTCAGATGCATCTTCGGACTAAATATCGCAAAGGTTGCTGAAGTATTGAAACACGTGTCACATTTAGTAACACAATACGTGGAACAATCAAAATTATTCTATATTAAGATAAACAATTTCTACATTATCGATAATATCAAAAATATATATGATACTAATAAAACACTTTCAAGTGGTGAATATAATATTTTTACTCCCCCTTTTGAATTATAATGTAACTGGGGTTAAATATTCCGAAGGGACAAGAGAAAAGTACAATTATCGATATTGTCATATTCTTATACATTTATCAGACGAGATTGATTAAACTCTTAGAAGCCATAAAATAAAAAAAATGAATATTCCATCAGACATGGTTAAAAATATTTATAAGTTTAACTGGATCGATGTAAGTGCATTTGAAAGAATATTATATTATATATGAAGAGCTTATTTCTAATTTTGGGGGCAAAATACACAACCGCCTGTATTACGCATCAAATAACATACCTTACGCTTAGAATGCAGCCCCTGTGCAACCTCCGTTACTTCAAGGGAGGGTTTCATATCTAAAGATAATGAACGAAGCATATACATCCAATCTGTCAAACGATCTGTTTTGTTTTCTTTGAATTCGTCAACACACGTATATATAAAATATTTTACAGCAGTGTTTCTTAACATTTTTAGCGTGATCGCCCACTCGGGCCCCCTTCATTTCAGCAATGGCCCCTGAACGCTTAAAATTTACACACGCCCGTTAGATGATAAAAAAAACATCTCACATGGGGGGGCTTGAGCCAGGAAAAAGCGTAATTTTTATCATAATTGTTACTACTAAAACTAAAGTTTTCATGACACATATACATATTTTATAACATTAAACAATAAAAGTATTATAACACATGACATTTTTTTCACACGGCTTTCAATAAAACCGTAAATAAAGCCATCTTTTTCACTATTTTAAAAAAATCTTTGATTTTATACATCTGCAAATCTTTTTATTTATTGCAAATCTTGGTAATGTTAAATGAACATTAATTTTCAAAAACTACAAAGATATTTAATGACGATTCACGTTGAACTTTCATTTCTACAAAAATACTATTGGAACGTGAGCTATTCAATATAAAGCAATTGACCAACTTTTACGTGGAAAAGTCTTGCTCCAAAAGAAACCTTTCCAAGAACGATTTGTGTTTTGTTCTTATTATAAACTAGTATTGCTACCCGGCGTCGCTCGAACTAAGCGACCAATAATTATTTAATGTATATCATTCGACATAATTATATCACAAAATCTAACATCCAAAATAGAGTTAAAATAAAATCACAAACTTTATTTAATTTGATGACAGCCCCATTCTCGCCCATTAAAATGTCCAAATTCAAGGAAAAAATCTAATTTGCTGTCAAAGAAATGTCAAATAATACCTTCACGTAAATAATAAACATTATTATATTAATAAAAGCCGGGAAAAAGTTGGTAGAAGACTAATTTATTACATTTTGACTAAATGTCTTCGCCGATAAAAATTCAAACATATTTTCTTTCATATTCGTTTTTATGGCAACTTGCAACAACAATGCAAAAGGGAATTACAGACCCACATACATACATACGCCGTTTCGGTTTTATATATAAGATTAATATGAGAGAAGATTTTTTTTCAAATAGATGAAAATTTTTTTTTAATAAATACATTGAAAATATCAAAGTACAGAAAACAAACCATTCTGAGGTTTGTCATATATAATTTTCCTTAATATGTTTTCCTGGTTGGTGGTGCAGTAGTCAACGTCGTTTTTTCCGTGACAGACCGGCAGGGTTCGAGTCCCAGTACGAGCAGATTTTTTCAGTCGATATATCGATTCTGTTCGAAAGCAATGGGTGTGTGTGTGTTGTTAAAAATCCCGTCCCACCTTTCCGATCCCAAATGCGGGGCGTTGCGAGAGCGATTAGCTACTTGCACTGTCCTTGCCCTCGCAGTCTTTCATCTCTACTGTCTTAAACAGAGAGGTTGAGCAAGTGAGTTACAAACAGTTCTCGTAAAAAAAGAAATGTTGAGATAAACTCTGTAAGGAGGTCATTTGCTCCAATTTGGGAGTGAACATGGTAAAAAATAAATAAAAGACATATTTATCGTCGTTTCAATTTCAAATCACTCAATAGAAGCAATATTGACTTATCTTTCAATATGTCATTATGGTTTGCAAAAATAGCTGTATCAATCTAATATATAAAAATCAATGTTTGGTTGTTTGTTCGTATTTTATGCGTTGCCATACCGTTCATCCGATGACGATAAAACTTTGTCAACTTATTGCTCGTACTTGCGCCAAGGTTATAGGCATAGTAAAATCAACTTATAGTAGGTATTTTATATAAATATCAATGTTTTTCATATTTTATGTGCTGCCATACCGTTCATTTTGACAACTTATTTTTGCACTTACGCAAAGGTTATAGACATAGTACAATTAGCTAAGAGAAATTGTGTATCTAAAATATTGTGCATACGAAAGCACTTAAATAAACACAAACACTTTTTTTCTTTCAGGGGCATTTCAACGCTTGCCGGGTACCGGCTAGTATATTATAATAGTTCCCATACACGAAAGTCATCGCCAACCCTAGTATGAAACCTGAGCTTCTATTTATTCAGGGAAACCCTAAACCTAAAATTATACATCACACGTTGAATGTGAAAAGTTATTTAATCGGCTCGTTAAAATAACATCGGCCGAAAGTATTATAAATCGGCTCTAGAGGGATTCCCTCGGTGTAAGTTGTAAGTCGGTGCCATGCTGCCTTCGCCGCGGCGCCTCCCTTGCCGGGCTTCCCTCTAGCTTTCATAGCAAATAATTTAATCCCAGTCTGGTAAGCCTTCGGGGGCTTCTTTATATACGTCGACTCTAAATTGACGATCCGAGGAATTGAAAAAATATAGCTACATTATTGCGTCATATTGGTTCACGTAATATTCTAAGGCGCGTCAAACCTCAGCATAGGTTTTCAAGCGTATAAAACAGCGTGACAGTAAAATTGGCGGTTGACAAATATTACATCCATATTTTTTATGTATTCGCTGTAAAATGAGTCCTTTCAATATCCGTTTTGACAAATTAGATATTTAAGTCATCCAATTTCGTTTTATTATTGGCTCATCTGAATTATTAAATACGAATAAAGTTTTGAAAACCACTTACCCATTATGATTATATGAATTATAATTTGTATTCCAAGCCACATTAAAAATTATCAATTTAATTCCCATTTGACAAAATCTGCAGCAGTACTTTTAATTATTTTTCATGAATTAATGTTTTATTAGAACATCGTGCAATGAGCAATATTGATAACTTAATGCGCGTTTTATGATCAAGGAAAGATTTATTCTAACATAGCACCTAACGATTCCAAAGAATTAAATAACAACTTTTATATATTTGACTATGGAACTTGTTGTAGTAATGATCTTTGGGAAGAATTAATTCATTTGTAAAGTGATTAAATTGCTTTCAGATAGGATTACATTGTAACCAGATAGTTTTTTCAGATACTTGCTCTTCTACATTCAAAAGTGTGTGAACGCAGTACGATATGCATTCCTACGACAAATATCTTTACTATTCTTGATGCATGAAAATGTTCGAAAAAATCATAGCCGGTCCTGATTTTTAGTAGTGAATGTCTTTTCACCAATAATACTTGGCCAATAAAACATTTAAAATGATTCAATGCTAGATATTTTTATGATACTTAATATTTATACCTAATTACAAAAACGCCAAAGATGTTAGGTGCACTACCGAGAGTGTATGCAACATAACTGCTCGAACATTAATGCCCGAAAATATATCGATAAAATACACCATCAAATGGTTATCTTGTTAACCTTTCAACAGTCCAGATTGAAACACCAGGCTTAAAGCACAGGGCCCGAATTTTAAAGAATTTTTAAAACGAAATATAATTCATCGCTAAAAAATATTCAACAATCATATTATAAATGACAACAATTGTAGCCGATCAAAAAAAAATTCGTGGAAACGTTCGAAAATCTATGCAAAAGTTCGGGTTGTTACAACACCATACATTGCCAAAAATATATATTCACTCTCTGCAGATTAAAATTCAAAACAATTGATGACTTTTTTTCTTTATAATGCAAATAAATAATCAACTAACTGATATGCGTCACGTGAGCTCCACGTCGCGAACTAACGAGCGTGAACGAAAGATATTATAATGAAATGCGAGATCTCTGATTTTGCCTTATTGGAGATTCCTTTATTCCTACGATATGTTTTATATATAATGTTTTATAAAATTGAAGCTTATCCAGAGATGGCATCGCTAGTATTTAAATTAACTTTTGAGGGCGGGAGTGTAAAACAGTCGACTACCACTGCTACTTTATCATGTTTTTTACACCTTTTTCAGAAAAAACTGTGATTTTCATTGACTCTTTTCGTCGCAATTAAATAAAAATGAAAATAAGTTGGACTATTATCGGCCGAAAACTATTTATATTGTCGCTGCAAATTGCCAGGATTCAAACTTCTTCGCCCATACGCGATAAGATAAAGTTATCATATCTCAAACGCGCCTCGTTCAAACGTACGTTTCAAATCAAATGGATTCTTTTTACATTGAAAGACGTAGATTACTGAAAGGCTAATGCTCGAAATTATGCATCGATAAAATAAAACAACAAATGATTTACTTGTTAAGAAGCGATAAACCTCGCATAAAGTTGTCGCTATTGTGAGTGGTGTAACCCGTTGATGACAGTCTGTTACCTGGCAATTAGTCTGTAAGTCATAAATCCGGGGATCACTGCGATTTACGGTTCGCTCCATTTAACTGCCAAATGATTTTACGCTTTGTCGATTATGCTGTCAACGTCACGTCGACTCAATCTAATCGAATATGCAGAAAGGGCGCATTTATTTACATGCATTTGCTTTTTATATTAAAGCTAATCCTTGCACAAAATTCCACTATATGCATTTCACAAATTTAACAATAGTCTAAATCAATGTTCCATCTAAACTAAAAGGCTAGCTTCGGGGGAAATTCAAAAACTGAGCAGGCCAATCCAACAAATGCGTGGCATAATTTCGATCGGGAACTGGAAATAGATTAACAAATAAATCTTAGTTATGTTACCGCCCAAAGTTGTCGAGCCCTCAGAACGAACTCGGGCGATCTTAATTTCACCTCAATGAGTTTGGACCAAAACAATTACATTCACTCGAATAAATTCACGTTAAAGGTTTAAGAAAGACTGTCTAATTTTTGTAAACTAAATTAGACAGTCTTTTGCAATTCTAAAGTCGACAGTCGAGTCGCTCTTGCCCCTCGGAAGGCAGGTGAATCGTCATATAATCGTTTTGGTCCTGCGCTTTAATGTTATTCTTAAATTCGTATTTGTGTTTCTGTTTTTATTCTTGACAGTTTGGAGTAAATAAACTAGCCGCCTCTATGATAGAGTTACGGCCCATAGCATACCGAGCGAAATCTTTTCTTCAGTAGATACCTGTCCTCCCATCCTGACCCTAAGTTCCTTTACCGAACGCCTTGGGCGGATGCTGTCTTTTTCTGACTAAATGAGACGACAATCTTGGTAGTCGCAGTATGATGTCTTAACCTTCTCTATTTTGAGAATATGTTTGTCATATTTATGCTTTTCTGTTTTATGAAAAAAATAACTGTAAAATTGCATTTGTACAGTTTTAGCATACTTGCCCGTAACCAAAGAAAAACATTTTTTATTATCATAGTTTGTTTGTCACGTCAGTCATTTGAGTCACCAGATACGAGAGCTTTTCAGTTGATCAATGCACTGCTCAAGGAAGTGGAAGTTTTCAAGAACTGATTTATTATTTTTTTATGTATTTTTTACTCAAAGTGTCTGTTAATTCATTTTCCGTTCAATGCGCTATCTTTGATTTAGTTGGCAAATGCATGGCGCATTCGCGTCATATTACCATGTATTAGTTTCGTTCAAAATAAACAATAATGTGTCGATATGATTGTCATAACCAATTACAATTTTCTACAAAAATCTTAGATTTACCAGAATATAACAGGTAAATCTGCAAGCGCACAATGAAGACTAAAAAGAAGGAAAGAAGAAAGAGGACACACAAAAATCACACATAAACTCGCATTAAAATTGCTGTACTCTTTTTCTTTGCTCTTCAGCTTAAAAATATGTTAATATTTCAATTTGAGTGAACCGTTAGTGAAATATTCATGACAGTTGTTCACGCTAATAAAATAGTAAATCATCGTACTTAATCTATTTATGTGGTATTAATACACCGTGAAAATCTGTTTCCTTTTTAATCGCCTGGCAATAATGCGGTTGGACCTCTATATTCATCAGTGAAAATATTCACAAAATAAGCAAAATTCATTCATATCACCCTGGTACAATATCACTGTTTCTGCATTTACGAACACCATTCCATAATTCACGGACGCTTGACTATGCAAATCACTTTTATGAATAATTCCGACAAAATATTGAAGCTATTTGTTGCGACATTAAATATTCGATATATATTATAATTCTCGTTCGACCAAATCATTTTCAAATGCCTATTAATATTCTCAACTCTAAGCTCTTTGTGGGTATTTCAACATGAAGGATTTTCATAATTCAATGAAGAAAACATTTATAACGTGGTTTTTCTTAACAGTTAAATGAATTTTTTCCATTCAATATATGTAGGTAAACGTTCCTTTGAATTTAATACACATTTTTCAAATAAAAATATTATTATTATTATTGGGACGTAGGTATTGAAATCATTTAGAATTTTTTATCAATATATCTGCCGTTTGAATAAGTCATACTGACAGTAATGTAAATGTAATTAATGTCTGTATTTTATTGAGCTTTCCAGAACCTCCGATCTTTTTATTTACGGACATGAATGTCAATACAAAAAAATCTTGGAACTAAAAATAAAATGCACGGAGTCATTAAGGAATTTTCGTTATGCTCGTTGCGTAAAACACACGAATAATGAATAATGAAATATTATGAAATATGATGAAGTGAGTCATTTTTTCCCAACATCTTGCTGAAATTTGAGTGTAGTCTGCAA
Source organism: Himalopsyche kuldschensis (assembly GCA_028554975.1). Lineage (NCBI taxonomy): Eukaryota > Metazoa > Arthropoda > Insecta > Trichoptera > Rhyacophilidae > Himalopsyche > Himalopsyche kuldschensis. Next base: position 2,962,870 of record JAHFWI010000016.1, on the reverse strand, counting down.
GGCTCCTGGCTAACTCAGTGGCTAGTGTGAGTACTAAGGACTCCAATTACTCCACATCTCAACTACTCGAGTATCGAGTAGTAAAATTTAAAAATACTCGAGTATACTCAAGTAGTTTCAGATGTACCAAAATATATTTTATTATTAAAAATTTGTGTATATAAAAAGATGATAAATAAATAAATATGCTTATTTTATTTCACTAATACATATATTTCAAAAATAATAGAGAATTAAACGTCTCAAATTTTAATTCGGTTCGAAGTTTTGTTTTTTTATTCCAGCAGTAGAAAAAACTCTCTGTTGCCGTGGACCTCGATTTAAAAGTTAACAATCAATTAAATTGTGCTATCTAGTTTTTCTGTCCAATATTTAAAACAAAATAAAATTTGGAAATAAATCTTCATTTATAGACTACGAGTATTACTCGAGTATTTTTCAAATTACTCGAGTATTGAGTACTTGAAAAATGGACGAGTATACTCGAGTATCGAGTACTAAATACTCGAATTGGATTCTCTAGTGAGTACTAATAGTGAGTAAGTATAACCGAATCTAAGGTCTTTGTATTTTGGTAGTTTTTTTTTTTAAATATAGAAGTACCGGGCTAGAAAATTATGACATTACAACGCTTATAAAAATGTATGTTACATTACAAAAATCACATATTATAAGTATTTTACTTTTGCAACTTTAATTGGTCAGTCGTATTCGATTTGCACTTGCATTAAAATTAGATATGTACCAAAAAGGTGTCCTATGTTTACAAAATTAGTTTTCCGGCTAATTATTTTATGCAGAGCTTCGCAAGGTTTTTGTCAGCATCCCTTGCACACTTCATGAGCATCCACTTAATTATTTTGAGGCTGTAAATAAGGGATCATATTTATGATCGTATGAATACAATAATTATACTTTCGAAGCAGCCTTTATTCTAATGAAAGCAAGCTTATGATATTTACTAATTATATAATGTACATATTTAAAGATGTTTGGAATCGTAATAACTAAAATCAGAGATGTATATTTTTACTGCACTATTTTTGCAAACGCGAAAAAGTGTAATTATGAAACCACAACGAAAACATGTTTAAAGATTTCGACTGAGAGTGCTTGATGGAATTTCAATATCAAATTTTATACTTTTCCATGAGTTTTGTCGCTTACTACCCGGGTTACGTCTTTCAGCATCTTCAGACATTTCAAGTGCACGGATGTACTTTCAGTTCTAGTACATCCGTGCACTTGTAATGCCTCAAGGTGCCGAAAGGCGAAACCCGGGTCGTTGGCGACAAAGCTCATGGAAAAGTACAAAATTCAAGCAATTCAAAAAACATGTTTGTAATTATTCCACCATAAATTTATTAAGATCAGAACTAGTTTCGCTCATCGCGCGAATTTTCAACTGATCATTATTTTCAACGAAACTAATTCTGGTTTTGATAAATTAACTACAAAACTAAGAGTAATTACAAAACATGTTATATTATCTTTTAGTATAATGTCTTTTCGCCAAGTGTTTCGACAGTGAACACCTTGAAAGAGATCTAAGAAACCATATTTGAAATAAAGTTTTCATAAAAAAAATGATAAAAATTTCGACAAACTCATTCAAGATAAATTTTAAATAATCATACCACATTCATCAAAGAGGCACTCTTAATCAATAGCTTCCAATAATGAATGAAAAATAACAGTCAACAACCGCAGTCAGTAAGTTTGAGGGTTTTTCTTTATTGTTATCCTTAGTAGTAGCTTAAATAAGAATTCATTCGAAAAAGAAATATTTAAACAATCTTATCACAGACTTATCTTAGAAATAAAAAAACTAAGAAGCTGTCCCATCGCTTTATCATTTTTTTTTAATTCATACTTTTTGACTAATTCTGTACAAAGTAAAGTACATAATATGCTCGATAAAAATTATTGTATTGAATTCTTCATGTGAGAACTTTTAATGCTTTAAAAGCAGCGAGTAATCGATATCCTTAGTCACGGAGTATAGAATATCATCATTTATAGACCGAAGGAAAACCGCAGGATATAAAACTCTATTAAAGATTTATTATGGGTATCAATTGCAATAAAATAATACACGCTTTTGTGAAATGAAATCTATTCGACCGCATTCTCGATAATTTTATTTTTACATTTAGCATTTAATGACGAATACAATTGTTCAATGGTATTCATTAGTAATCAGGGGTAAGCAACCTTTTTGTACCTTAGAGCACATTTTTAAATATCGGTAGGGCGGTGGGAAAAATTGGTAGTAAATAATACACAAAAAAATATTTTTTAAATTATTGTTTATATTCTATTATATAAAATAAATATAAGTCAGTGTGATCTTTGGCATTGCATTTTATTGGCCAGTGCCTCATAATTAGGGGAGTATGATGACGTTCCTGTTAACAAGCTTAAAGTTGTTCATCGGTGAGTCGAGATCTATATTTTGATTTTATTAAATTCATTCTTGAAAATAATGATCACAAAGGTATGTGGAACCAAAAAATGATTTAATCTTATATATCGCTTTTTTTAAAAATGGAAACTTTTTTTCGTCCACTGTATTCCAGAAGTCCTCATCTGATATTAAGGATTTTAACATAATATCACTCTGAAGGTCCAAAATCTCTAACTCCAGTTCTTCTGCCTTTACTTGAACAAGCTCTGCAATATATGCAGCTATTTCCATTATATTCATTTGGCAAGTAAAAGGATTGATAAAAAAGGACACCATTGGCTCGATGATAGTAAACTGCTGAAATCTCTTTTTAAACTGTTCTTGAAGCAATTGAAGGTGCTTAATAAATAATGACACGTTTAATTCAGTGTAACCTGCCCTACTCTACTACTGGGTTACTCTAGCAGTGATCTATATCGATTTATGCAGACAAATGAGTTCGAATTACGTAATTATTTAATTATTTTCGAAAATATTCTATTTAATAATTTAAGAAACTTATTCAAACATAATAAAATATATGAAAATTGAAATGAAAAATTGTTGTCGCGGTCGAATGGGAGTGGGCGCACACAAATCGGGTTGGTAACCCCCGCATTAGCTCATTGTTTTATTTTCAATTATGTATATAGAAGTGCAATAAATCCAATATGACATCTCTCTGACAGTTTTTTTAAACTATTTTATACAAATAACATATTCTATTTACAAAGATTTTAATTAATTTGTTGTTTCCAGTTGTAATCTCAATTTTGCACGACTTTAGCTCAAAAAAGCTTCATGCATAAAATTTTAAATGGACAGTCAACTCGTAACAATAGAATGATAAATAATCAGTAAAAAAATATTTTGTCAATTTAATTTTTGCACTCCACTATATTTATGACAATATTTTTCTTACAAAAAAAGATATCAATCAATTTTAAGGATTTCACTGTCAATACTTGGTGGAGTGGCATTATAATAAAAAATAATTAAACATTTTTGGTACTTTTTCCACATTATATTTATTTATCAGTCGATAATGCTTCGCTATGAGCGAAACCGGTTCTGATCTAATAAATTTAATGTGGAATAAGAATTTAAAATGTTCTATTATTTTTATTAATGAGAACAATAAATGACTCACTTGCCTTGAGATATATACTGTCATGATTACATTATTTTGGATTTGAAATCTATATTAAGTATTCCAATCAAACATTCTGGCAATAATCATCAAGTTAAGGCTTATAGCAATCAAGAATTTGTCAATTTATTTACGAAATTCTTAATTCTAAATGTGTAAACTTGTATAACAGATTATCAAAGTAAACAAATCCCATGCTGGAATTGTTTCTTATGGGTCGCTGTAATGAAGCAAAATTTTGCTTAATCTGCAAATTACACACTTCTGATTTCCACAAAACACTACAATAATTAAGGAAAGTGTTTCTTGTTAATCAAGTTATCAAGTTCCGGACGAAGGGCCGACCAATTGGACACGAAATGTTAAAGGCAAAAAGCCACGCATCGTCAGAGCGGCTTATGCCAAATAAAACATGTTTTTTCACGGACCTAACTCAAGTAAATGGGCTGTAATACGTTTTCTTGTATGGACATTGAGTTGAACTATATCTTGTGCAAATTATACTACCCTGTCAAAAAAGTCTATCTTCTTCATTATGGTATCTTCCTACCCAACTTTTACGATAAGAAATGAGAAAAGAAGTCTACTTCATTACTCGTTAAATATATTTGAGCAACTTTAGCGATGAAATATATAACATATTCGTTACGGAATTGCTTTTTTATGCTTTGACTATTTAACTTAATTAGATTGTTTTTAAAGTAAATATAAAATTTACTTAGTTCACAAGTATTAAAGAACTAATACTTAATCTTGACAAAAAACACACGTCAAAACATTTTTTTTTTATGTAAATAGCTATTAATACGGAAAGAAAAATAACAATGTATTTTAATTCTACATAGATTTATGTAGAATTAAAATACATTGTTATTTTTCTTTCCGTATTATAATGGAGTTCTACCAAGTAAATGCCTACTCAATCAATAAATAGCTATTGTTGATTTTTCATTTATTTAGAGATCATAGAAAGTTGTGAAAATCATTTGTTTTAATCATAAATTTAATATATAACAATCAATATTTGTTTGTTTGTCTGCGGTGTCATACGGTTCATCTGATTGCAATTAATCTTTGGTGATTTGGTGTGTAGACGCCCGGGAAAGTTCTTGCGTTTCCAAATCGTTCATCTGATTGCGATAAAGCTTTGCTAATTTATTGTGTGGACGTCCAACATTTTTTTGTCAATTACCTGTATATACTAAAATGAATGTTTTTTTGTCTCGTATGCGATCATATACCGCTCATCCGATTGCGATAAAACTTTAGCGATTTGTTGTGTGGACACCAACGAAGATTTCTCAATCATCTATCTATGTATCTATACATATTGAAATGAATGATTCTTTGCGTTATTATATTGTTCGTCTGATTGCGACACAACTTTGATGATTTTTGGTGTGGAAACCTTGAAAAGTTTTTGAATCAGTACAGCCCTTTTATAATGAGAAAGTTCGCCTAAGAAAGCGATCTGAAAAGTTAACTGTATGCTCCTTAGATAAAAATGTTGTATATCTAAAAGCACTTCAAGAAACACATTTAAAACACAAACACTTTATTTCTTTGAGTGGCATGGAAACGCTTGCCGGGTACCGGCTAGTAAGAAATAAACTGAGAGTTCTTTTTAAGTGTGTAATGTGCTGAATGTCTAACATTAAGATTACGAATAAATTTAAAAAACAATTTGACGATTGGGATAAACGTAATTACATCAAAATTATTCTTGTATTAAAAAGTGTTGTTGTTTTAATTGAGACGTATTTCAAAGTAATTTATTCTCCCTTTGTTATTCAGATGTAGATATAATATAAGCACGGTAAATGCAGACACGTCCCAAACTCGGCATATCGCGAGTCGAAAGGGTAATGTCGGAAAAACAAAGTCAGTGCGAGGAATGTACCCGCGTCTGCGATCGACCTCCTCTCAGTTTTCCCCTTCATCGTCTGTGCTTTTACCCAGCGGTGCCCAAACTGTTGGATCGAAAATTCAAATGACAATAGTTCGAAATATTAGCTTTAAGTGACGAGCAAAATTGTATTTAAATTAACATAGTAACATATTTTGTACTTATTCCACGGTAAATGTAATTAAATCAGGAAATCAGGATACGATAATAAATACAACTTTTATACAGTTCTCATCAGATATCTTATTAGTTACAAATGAACACGATAAGCGATACCGGTCCTGATCCTAATAAATTAATTGTGGAATAAGTACAGATACTGTTTGATATTTTTTTTAATAAAATGAATTTCGACTAAGTATTGACAGTGAATACGCAAAAACTAAACAATATAATGATAACAGTAAAATTGTTGAACAGATCGTAGTTACAGCAAAAACTAACTCACGCGGATACTGTCAACATTCAAAAGCCAAAATCGTTGACAATTTGTAAAGCTCTTCTTTGAAACGTTACTACACTCTGGCTTCTTTAACAGTTCACTCGAGTTTGCGGCAGCCGTTGAAACTAAATAAATTTTCTCCCCTCTGACATCAGAATCCACCTACCGCACTGAGCCCACGCGTCCAATCTATATCAAATTAAGGAATTAAAAATTTTCGAACTCCGGCAATCTTTTTTTTAGTGGGCGTCATTCGTGACATTCTCACAGTGCCACCCTTTCGAGTGCATTTGTAGCGTGGTCAGTCTGTACTGGCTAGCTACGCTTCGTAAGAAGAAAAAATCAAAAGAGCATCAAGTTTTACCGAATTCTCACAATGTCCTCATATGAACCGAAAGAAATATTGTTTTAAATTAACCATGAATATAAATAATAGCAAAGAACGCATTTAAATAAATCACGCGTGTTCCTTCTGTGGCTTAAATATTCTTTGAAAAACTGCGTTAGTAATTATATTTATTTCTTTCCCATGATCTCACCTATTTTTTTAGCAATATTTCCTGTGTTCTATGGTTTCTTAAGTACTTTATTTGTACACAACGGTCAACGTGTTTTTATACATGCATATTAGAGGTCTGCACGGGCTCGGTTAAGCTCACGGGCCCGAGCCCAGCCCGTGGGTCTGGTCGGGCCGGGTAAGGAAGATTTAGATTCGGTCCCGGGCCGGGCTGAGCCTACACAAAAAATAAAACATAAATCCGACTATTTCGGATGTATTCGCATTATTGTATATCAAAATTAGATACATATTATAATTTGACGAGTTAATATTAAATTATTTTAAGCCCGAGCCTCGGATCCGGGTCGGGCTGGGTAGAATTTTTTAATTTCGGCCCGTGCAGACCTCTATTGCATATATTACAATATTGTGCGTCAGATGGATGTGAACTTTTTGCCTTACAATTTTACCACGTTTCAAATAGTAACCATATATTCATGTGTTATATTTTTTTATCAAGAGATTGCGATTACTTTAAAGAATTCTTCTCTTCTCTTTTCTCTTAACTTACTTTGTGCTCAGCTTTTGTCATGTTGTCAGACTGCTCTATTGGATACTTTGAGAAGCATCGCTTCAACCTATGCTAGTAGTTCTTCACTCCCGTTCTCCATTCCCATCTCTCGCTTCTCGTCTACCGGCTCATGTGACACGTAACAGGCATTAATACCTACCCGATGTATTATGTATCGCGCAGGCAAACGCAAACTGCCTCGGACGGGCTTTTAGTCGATTGTTTCATTTTTAATTGAATCGTTCGAGCGCCCATCGACTGCGGGCGGCCCTGCTCCGGCCCGGCATTTTTCACATTGAAAAGACGGTGATTGAATTTAAATGAAATTTCATGGCGCGAAATGGCGCTAGCGATGATCGATTTTAATTTTAGAATATTGTAAACGGGGCGAGGGTGGTTGGCTGCATTTTTTATTTCATAATATTTTTGAATGTAGAAAAGCTTCGGCAAAGCTTTGGTGCGGATTTTCACACTGTTAGATTGAATTCAAACAAACTCCTGTACAACAAATGAACATCATTTTTTTTTTTAAATGTATATTTACGTATATAAATCCTCTCCAATTTTTACATTACATGGCTCATCCGCGGCCAATTTTTTTACAAACTAAGTGACAGAAACTGGAGATATGTTGTTAGTCCAAATATTTGAATAGTATATCGAGAACTGTAAATATGCGTATCTGGTTGTCGGCGGTCCGCGAAATATTTTTCCAATTCTCACCGGTCCGCGGATATAAAAAGGTTGAACATCACTGATTTATATAATTCATCAAAAGCATTTTAAGATAAACTTAGCCCTCTTAAAATTTGAGTAATTTATCAATAAAATCCTTTGTGATAAATATCAAAATATTAATTTCACTAAACCATTTTTTCAAATAAGCAATTAACAATTTAATTTCTAAGTAAGTACTTTGATGCAGATTTTTAGGCAGCCGATGGTCTCCATTTATTAATCATTTTCTTTATTTTTGTCAAAATGGTTTACATTTTTCCACATAATAATTATCTTTGTATCATAATATAATATACTAAAGCCTCCATTCTTAAAAGCTAAAATTTCTATATCCAGCTTTATACTTCATACATTAAGAACTATCATTTTTTACCAACAAAATTCTGTCAGTGTAGTAGCGATGTTATAATAATAGAGAAATAAATTGTTTTTGCGTACTTTTCACATTTTCCCGTGTGGCGCTTTGTTTTATTTACACATTTTTTAACGCTTTGAAAACTCTCGAGCATTCATTTTAGTGATTTTCTGTCAATATTGGGACTCGGGTGAGATTTTCGCGAACTGAAAGCATGCTTACATGTTCAAATACTTAAAAAGGTATGGCGTGAGTCAATTTGGATCTACATTGTACACTTCCGAATTGCGTCAGCCGTCTGACGGCATTCCATGAAAAATGAAAAATTATTAAGCGGGAAAATGTGCCTCGAAACAACTGTCTATAAAAATGTATGCTGATATTGAATGTTTATACTGTTTGAAATATTGAATTGCGCTCAACAATTTTCCTACCAATGCAACAGTGACAAAATGACAATAATCTTATATATAAAACCGAAACGGCGTATGTATGTATATGGGTCTGTAATTTCCTTTTGCATTGTTGGTCATTAAGTTGCCATAAAAACGAATATGAAAGAAAATATGTTTGAATTTTTATCGGCGAAGACATTTAGTCAAAATGTAATAAATTAGTCTTCTACCAACTTTTTCCCGGCTTTCATTAATATAATAATGTTTATTATTTATGTGAAGGTATTATTTGACATTTTTTGACAGCAAATTAGATTTTTTCCTTGAATTTGGACATTTTAATGGGCGAGAATGGGACTGTCATCAAATTAAATAAAGTTAACTGGTGCGGACTTGTCTGCCGATTTAAAAAGGTATAACCTCTCAATCATAAAAATAATTTAGCGAATTAAATGTGCTATTGTTTAATCCGCTTTTTAAGAGATAACACTTTAAAAAATATTGCAACGTGCGGTCACGACACAATACCTGTGACTTGCGCCTCTCAGTGTTTGCCAAACCAAACTCGCGGCCGGATCAAACAATCGCAATAAATAATTCAGATGTACAGCATCGGCCACTTAGAGGACGATTAAAATGTATGCGGGGGAGGCCAGGAGCCAGACTGCAGCCCATCCCACTCACTGGATGACTTTTACCGTATTAGAAACGCCGGTACTGTAAATCTATGATATTTGAACTTTTATTTCATGTCAAGTCGGTCAATATTGCCATGTCGTAACAACTTGTGCATTCGTGGGGGGTTTGAGTACGCCGACAGACATTTGCATTCATTGACTATGAAACAATTGTTAAGTTATGAGGTTTTTTTATTAATTTATTTTACTATAGATCCCTGTTAAATGATTTGCTCGTCTGAAAACAGGTGCAATTATTTTAGTCAAGTTAACAGTTAAAAGTTACACTAATTATCGTACAATGAATAGAGATTATGGTAGTTACATATCGTCGCATTGTAAACCGAGAAATTCAAGTTTGTGTATATTTCATTTCTAAAAATTTTCAATAAATAGAAGTTTGATTATAGAAACACTCAACTCGTACTATTTTACTATATTTTTATATAAATCATTTGTTCTCTCAAATTTCCAAAGACCGTTATACGACATATTTTTATTTGATGTGCGGTGTTCAACGATTTTCTATATCTCATTCTCTCTCACTAACTTTATTGAGAAATGTTCAAACAAGTAAACAATAGTCAGTCGATAGCCAAAGGGCGAGCGCTTGAGATTGCCACCGCCAAATTGAAAACACTTATCTTAGCGTTATTGTAACTGCAGGATTGATCCTGATATTTAAAAAAAATATTTTTGATTTTTTTAATTTGATAACATTATTCCCTTTGTTACGTACCACAATGTCGGTTTCTATCATCTATCTTTGTATACAAAATTTTACTCGGTATTTAGTGTAACCGTGTAAAAAAAGAAGTTTTAGTGTATGTAAATATGTACATATAAATATGTGTATGAACTAGATGCTACGTCTTTGCAACCTTATTCTTTTATGAGAAATGTCTACGAAGCAGTCTTGATTTAAATCTTACTATTGAAGAGACACACCACGGTGTACTCTGATGAGACATTGTAACCGTTATGTTAATAATCAATAATAACTAAGGTAAATGTACCAGTAGCTGACCGTTTAAGAGAAAATTTCAACAAAAATAACGTTTAGCATTGTACCGAATAAAGGCAAAGCAAGTATACTCATATTGGATCATATGTCTTAATTAATATTATTTAATAAAAATTAAGAAATGGCCTGCTTAAAAAAAGTTGTGTTAAATTATTTGAAGTCATGTTTTTGTTTCAGTAGTTGACCATGTCTAATCAGGGGGCTTTATAGTGAACTTTCTATCAGAGTTGCCTCAAGACTTTCTGTCACACCACTCTTGGTTGAATCAAGTAGCAATGGATGGTTCAGGAACAAGGTAAACACCGTTACTAGATTGATCACCAAAGAAATTTGAAATAATGCACTTTCCTCACTAGGTGTTGTTTTCAAATAGCCTTGCTGGCACTCCATTGGCTATATGGTGATGTGTTAGTGGTTCATTCCGACCACAGATGCCTTAAATTGTCTTAACTTTACAATTTAGAGCAATCCCGCATCTGCATTTATTATTTTGGGCCATTTTATTCTCAAAAAGTCAACTACTGGTACATGGTCAACGACTGGTACATTTACCTTACATGTTGTTTTCGACATTTATAAATTAATTTGTAGATTATTAAACGAACCAAAAAGAGACAAAAAAGATACACGTAAGTGACTTCCGTAAACCAATCATTTATTAATGAAAAATCTATAAAACATTAATCAATTTTCTGACCATCAATTTTATATCATAAAAAACGTCGTTTATTCTTAGATTGCAGTAATCTATTTAGGACTAGGAATTAATCAGGAATTAATTAATTCGCGGACTCCACATATATTTTAGTAGCAAAGTAAAGGTAAAAAAGGAGCATTTTTTTAGTATCATGTTCCATTTTTAAGTAAAATAATAAGTTATTATTTTATAACTACATATGTCTATCTTGTAATTCGTTTAAAAAAAACTTGAAGCTGAAATTTTTAGAAAAAGATTTAACTGAAAAGAAAAAATACTAAAGAAAATTTCCAGAGAAGTAGACGTCTACATAATAAATATAACAGAGCGAAAGATTAAGCTTACATGTTATGAACTTTCGGATTTTTTGTGGCTTCGCATACGTAGCGAATTCCATTACGACTGGAAAACTTAATGGAATTGTATGAAAGTGATTTTCATGGCTTTGCGCGTTTTGTTGTGTGTATGAAAAAAATGTATACAACGTACCGTGAGATAACAGCGGAAAAGTAACAACTCGACAAATCGAGTTTGAGATGATTAAATTTGAAGATTTTGAAGTTTAAATTTAGCAGTTCCTTTGTGGAAATTCATACATATTGTGTGTTTTTCGCATGATATACTGCGCGTGCCACGTGGATCTTCATACAATTTTTCAACCTCTAACATAAGCTTTCAAATATTTTTTTATAAAAATATCTATTGAAAAGTTAGTTGAAATAAAAAGGATTATGCTTCGGACAACTTTTATGTGAAGTAAATAATATTATTTGTTGAATTGTAATTTACTTGGTAGAACTCCATTGTAGCACGGTGAAAAAATAACAATGTGTTTAAATTCTACTAAAATTATACGATATGTATTTGATAGCTATTTCGGCTTACGCCCTCGTCAGAACTATGCTTAAACATATATTTATTTATTTATATTATCTACTGGGGTAGGAAAGGTACGCAATACATCACTTTTTCTGTCCCATTGTCATAATTTTATATTGTAATAATAATTGTATTGAATGTGACAAATAATTTTTATATATTTCTTGGAATGAAAGCTAATATGGACTTATTAGTTTTTTTAAGTAAATAATATCTTTTTGTTTGTTATCGTTATTTAAGTATTTCATTTGTTGTTTCCTATTCTATCCAAATAGAGGAGTTGAACAATTGATTTGTATATATTTCTTTTGAAAACGATTTATGTTTAAATCCTTTTTTAAGAGTCCACCCCCTTAATATCAGAAACTAACTTAGTTTGAAAATATAATATTTTTTATATACATATTTGAAGTTGGAATTTTTTTTTTGGTAAAACATAAAATATTAGTAAACAAAATCTTTTGTTAGAAAACTGAAAGGATACGGAAATCCGTTCAATGTTGGGATTAAAAGGTTGCTATCCGGTGCATGTTTTCATGGAAATATAGGCCTTCGCTCTTGTGTGACCGTGTTATTAGTGCCATACAGAAGCTCCTGTTCAAATTGTTAATAAACCAATATGCGCAGGAGAACGCTTTCAGGAAAAACACTCCCTGAAAGCTTCCTTAATTGAACAGGTTCGTTTTAACGATAAATTAATAAAGTGCTTTGCACTTTAGACTTTAAAAGCTTAATTCTGTTGCAATACAAAATCGATTCTCTAAACGTAGGGTAGGCTGTATATCAAGTCACTATGAACAGCGTTGTATTGAACCTACAAAACATTTTAACTAATTACGGACTTTGGCTTTTGAAGTAGACCACATTAATAATAGATGATAAATAACAAGGGTATTTCCAATAACATTTAATTCAACAACATAAACTTTTAAGGGGTGCCGAATATAGCAGCGTGATTAATTTCATATCTTAATATACATTTTGAAGTTTTGTGAGCTTTTAATTATTTATTATTAATGTTCCTTTATTTTATCATTCTCAATGTTAGTTAACTTTTATTTTCACTTATTCTAATGAATGCGAAAATATTTTTCTGGAAAAATACTGTGCAAAGATAAGTGTTAGCGCCCCAAGTTCCGAACCCGAATCCTGATCATTTTCAAATAATCTGTTACATACGATGAATACATAGTTTTCATCAACTCAAAAATGAAAGGAAAGTGCATTAATTTTAAGACAATGGTTTCCCATTTTCAAGGCTGAATGGGCTGAATTTGCAAAGAGGAGGGTAGCGAAAAAAATATTTTCATATCTTGTCTAAATACCATTTGAAATATAAGCATTTTTCGAATTTTTTACAGTGTTTGTTAAATGTCTTGAACTAATACAAAAAAAAACTATTTACATTTCCATACAATTTTATCTTAATAAAAATATGTTTTTTTAATAAATTATAATTCCGATACCCGTGTATACAGGGCTCGCGTGTTATTTTGAAAAGTTTTCATAGCAAAATGAAAGAGAAAGAACCGTTCAAAACAAATGATTCCCACATTTGCCAGATATAGAAAAACTGCTTCATATGCGTTTTAGCAAACTTTAATTACTTGTAATAAATAAACAGAATTGTTTACGACGTTGTTAGATAGATACCCATAGTTAATATTTCTCATGCCAGTCGTCATTATATATTACGAATAATTTCAATTTACAATTAGCTTTTAACGTTCTCGTTGACACGAAGTAAAACCATTAATTCAAAAGCACATATCTAACGAAAGCTTGCAGAGGAGCTTTTAAGTTGTGAATACCCAATCACATATTATGTGGTCTCTCTCCACCGTGAGCTTCGGAACATTCAAAACATCACAACCTTTGAAAGCTCGTTTGTCTTGGAGAGTAAGTTGGTAGTTAGTTATTTAGTCCCAAAATAATCTCCAATGTACGGCCAAATAAACTTCAATAGGTACATTGGTGTCGCGTCTAACATCTAACCACCAATGTACCTATGTAGATGTAGATTCTACAGTGTCGCAAGAATCTCCAATAGAACTATTATATATTATAAGAACTCTACGCCAATGTTTATACGCATAAACCGATACTATACACGTATCATTCGCTAGAATATCATAAGTTAATATCACAAGAAACCAGTTTTTACAAACATGAATAAAATTGACGTAACAACACAATGAAATTTATGTTTTGAAAATGAATTCCCACCAAGTCCATTTTTACTATGACTTCGATTACTTAATTATTAGAATGCCTTAAAACAAATCACTGAATCATGTCTTAGCTTTTTATGTTTAGTATATTTATTCTTGAAATAGATAAATTAAATAAATGAATAATTTACTTTAAGACTTTTAAAAGTGAATAACGATTGCTAAGAATCCTTGGTAGAAATACGTAATAATAGTATCCCCATTTATGGCATACGAAAACGGATTTTCTTCTCTCACCTATGAGCATCTATAGTATTTTTTTAAATTTTATAAAAAATATTCTACCATATGGACAAGTTTTATAATTACCCATAACCCAATATTTATATAAAATATATTTCATATAATTTCTTAAAAAATAACATGTCAAGCTTTGGAGTATCCTTAATTGACAACAATGAACTTTTAGAATGGAAAAAATAATATCACTTAATGTGTGCTTCGTTTTTATGGATCCTCGGGCATTTCAAGTGCATGGATGAACTTCAATAAAACATTTAAACGATTTAGATTTGAGGTTGAAAAATCATCGAGCATGTGGTTCAATCGGAATTCTAATTAGAAAAATACCGGTTAATTATTTTGTAATGCTTGAAAACTTATGCATAATTTACAGCTTGATTTAATTAATTCAAATGGCTCAACTAAGAATCGATTCTGCGTGGCTTAACAATTATTAAAATATACATTATTTAACAAAATACTATTTTGAATTAATTCAGCACGTACTTTAATACATTAGAATTGAATATTAATACTTATTCAGCAGTTATAAAATTTGTAAATGTCTGACATTTTAAACGCATGGCACTGTACTTGTGTTATTCAATTGAAGTAAAACATTGTCTATTTTGACGGCACTGCGAAGCTGTATGCATATTATATAATACATTTGCTATACGTCACAAAGACAAGACAGACTGTGTACACGCAACACAGACTTCACAGCCGCAGACTTTGAAACTTTTCTGCCCAGAGAGACTCGGCGAAGTTTAGTCGAAAGTTTGTGTGACTCGACCAAAGCTGGTTTTTGACGAACACTCCACTTTCCTGCATGACAATTAGAAAAAGCTTTTTTAATACTACAGTCAGCGGTTTCCTTTTGCGTTTACAACGTGCAATATGGACTGAGCTTTTATGATTTATGGGACAGTTTTTATTCATTATTTCGGTTTGATAATTGAGTAACTTTGGGTTCTAATTTACATTTTTGCCCATATGACTTTTTAGTCGGAAAAGCTTGCATTTACCAAATTATATTATATATATTAATTTTAGAATTATCTATGGTTCAATAACTGAGTTAGCAGAATTCCAGGGTTGCATTGCATCTGCATATTTTTTTACTAAATTTATTTGACAAAGTTCTAAGATTGTCATCAAAATTTCCATCATTAGATCATTATTTCTCAGCAATAGTTATGAAAAAATATGCTTAGAAAAAGTAATTTGAAACATTTTTACTTGCTCATTGTTGTAAGTGAATTTTAATCAATCGAAACTTCAAGCGCCCATATCTCAAAACAGTCTCAAAAACCTTTTCAAAGTAAGGTGACGAATTGTCAACGTCGATGGCTTTAGTTGTGGTGGTCATTGGCACAAATCGTATAACGCACAGTTGATTATAACAACAATTTATTGATTTGTGCTCGAAAACATGAATGCTTGGCGTAGTAAATTTCTTTTCGCACATTTAATCGTGAAAACAATGCGTGACGAATGCAATAAGCTTACCACTGAACATTTACTTATGCTTAGTTATAAAAAAACAAATCTGAGCAATTATGTTACAAACGGTTTTTATTTAAAAGCTTTTATTTTATATGGATGAATCAATGAATCATGACATAGAGTCAAAGATTTTACAGCATTTGTTTCCTTAACCTAGCCATCCCGAACAGTATAGATTTTGTCCCAACAGCTGCTTTACCTTAAATATCTATCTTAATACTAGTGATACGATGTCTAAACTTTTAGTATTTTTAAATCATAGATTTTTACACCTTTTGCAGAAAAAAATATGATATTTATTGGCTAGTTGCGTCGTAATCGATTAAGAATGAAAAAAGTCGGAATTTTTCACTCTAATTGTCAAAGTAAGCTGGGAAGCGCTAACATAAAATTTCACGCCCATAAGCGATAAGAGAACGTAACCATAGTGAGTCATAGATAACATGGACGGAGTGTTTCTTATCTGGCAACAATAAAAGGCGTTAAGCGATAAGATAAGAGATAAGGTGACTTCGTGCACCGTTTTTGGATTGTTAGTCCGCCATAGCCGTTGGAGTGAAAACGTCGTCGTTTCCATGCGCGACTTAAATATGAATAATTTTAGGAAAAATAGGGATTTTTATATGATTTTTTTTTTTCAGAAAGATATACAGAAAGATATAAAAATACGTCAAAGCATAATAAATCATTATTTTATTGCAGTCTATGCCAATAAGGCCAAAACATGGGGTCTTTTTATACCCCCCTTCGGCCAGAGAGTCATTTTTCAAGGATAGTCCTACGAAGGTTAATTTAAAATTAATATTCGGTTTAGCGATGATGAATTAATTCAATATTAAAAATATTTTCTTAATGTTCAAGCATGCTACTAGCTCTGTATCCATCATATAAAGAATAAGGTTAAGATAACAATACTGTATGGTATATTAATACAATAGTAAAGAATGGCTTATCAACTTAAAAGTTTGTAAGTTCACAAATGTTTGTAAAACAATCATTAAAAGAATTTTTGTTAGTTAGATTGCACTGTAACAGAATGAGATTATTTACACTCACCCCACAGTATGGTTGTTATTGCTTTTAAAAAAGGAATGGTGGATTACCTATGCTGCTACACATTCATGTAATAAATAAAAATTCTCTCGATTATAATAAAAATCTGTTGAATTTTGTCCGATTTAGTAACAACCAAACAGAAAGATGTCTAAGTCATGTAACACTAGAGCTGAATTCTCGAATCGGCCGACAAAATAACTTTCTGTGCAATCGACAGTCGATACCATATTGAATAAGTTGTCACGTCAGATCACCTGCTGTATGACTCCGGTTGGCTGACTTTTGTACGGCCAGGGTTATCAAAAACATTAAAGTCATATTTATAAATATGTCAAAGCTATTTTTAATAAGTCCGCCGCCAATAAGGCTGATTTATTTATACTCAATAAATATTTATGTATCTAAAAGGGTTTCCAAGTGACAGCTGAATTGCTGACATATTATAATAACATGCAGATTCAAAGCCTACATTGATTAAAATTATCATTAAATATTGGCCTGTTTTTCTTTAACCCTTTTACGGCAGCACTTTTTTCATTGGATAAGCCAAAATAACCGAGCCGTTTTCACCGTTTTGTATGTGTTTTACAAAAAAAAACATATGTTTTATTTGTAATTTTTTTTTTTACGCTTACACTTTTTACATAATTTACACACTCATAACAAGTCACTTTTTTCTATTTTTGATAACAAACCACCCGAAGCCCTGTGGTCGATTACATGAAGTGTTAGCGAAAAATCCTCGTGCGATCGTTTTGTCACAAGCACTGTGCGATGATGTTTCGCTTCGCAGTCGTAGATGAGTTAAGCGATAGATATGTAAGATTATATGAACTGATAATTGAGTCTTCCACTTTCAAACCAGCGTCATTTGACATCAAATAAATTGTAACACATGGTATATCTTCTCATGGATGCACCGCGCACAACCCAAAATATTATTTAGAGTCAATAATTGTTTTTGGTTAGTTACCAAACTACTTAATTAGTTAACTTAACTTTTCGTAGTCTCATTCTTGACACGCAAATTTCAGCCAACATTTTGGACATGGTAAATGAAAAATAAATTAAAGTAAAATGTTTAAGATATTATTAAGAAAAAATAATGCTGTGGCCACCCTACAGAAATACATAATTTTTTGCGTGAATCAAACGTCACGTATCTCTACTTATCACGACAATGCACTGGCTCAAAAAAAAGCATATTTCGATCACTTTAAAAGATATGTATCCGTATTCATACTAAACTTTTTTTGCTCGCTATATTAAACCATACCAAAGAATTTATACACATTAGTCTTGGACTGGATATGTTGTCCATGAAATTTGTCTTAGGAAAGAACAAAATCACGAGCAAAAAACTCACTGGATATAATATGAATTCATAAATTTTTCAATCGATTTGAGGTTAAGTATCTTAAAGCTCCTTCTTATTTCCCTTGTGTGACACCGAAAACAGCACGCTTAGACAGCAATACAAGCTACCAGTAGTTATCTTATATCATTTTTATAATCATCCTCTTTTGAAAAGTGGTTTTTAATCAATCTTACAAAAGGTTACTTTTAAGTGACTTAAGTTAATAGCAATATTTAATTATTTGTAATTTTGGCTTCCAAGTGCCAATTGTTTAACCCGTGCATACTGACTGTGCTGCTTTACTGTTGTGAGTTATGAAACATTACAAAAGCGCAGGAGAAACGTATACTTTGCTTTGAAAATAGATGCTTGCGGTGAACATTAGAACGGTGGTTTGACCTTGTGAGGAACACGGAGGTAAGAGAATGAACCAGCCCCATATTTCGTACAAAATAAAAAGGCAACGATATACATGGCTTGGAAATGTGCTGCGCTTAAATCCTGTCAGTCTCTTATATCAACCAGATGGGTTCCGTAACCTTGGAAAGCCACTGATGAGAAACTATAGGATGTATTCAGAAGAACTACGAGAATGCCGGAATGACCTGGGAGGAAACAAGAAAGTTGGTGAGCGACAGAGAATCTAGAGAAGCAACAGAGAATCAGAGAAGAGAAGGCAACGTGTGGTGACTATATGCTCCGAATAGGGAGCGGATATGGAAACAGAATGTGGTTCATCTTGAGATTATGATGATATGAAGATTATAATCAAGATATAAGCTTTATCATTGTACGACAAATACTATATTTTATGAATAAAAGTTGATTTTGTCGGAACTCACTCGGTTGACTTCTTTGAAAATGTCTAATGTGATTTTCTTATTTTTTCTCTCTATTCTTATGACTATAGTTTGTGATTTTTATTATGTATATACAGGTTTATATGTTACAGTGATACTGTATTCTCAGTGAAAATATATCCTTCTCCAAGCTGTCATTGGAAATAAATTTGACCGCCCTATATTCACCCCTATTTTTGTCTGTGTTTTAACTTCGGTTCTCTTTTTATCAAAGGGACTACTTACTGATTTTGTTTCATTGAAGAAAGCCAAAATTTTAGGCCGGCAAATCATCGACTTGGGCCAATAATTTCAATGATCGTGACCAGTGAAATATGTTGTCACAAATCTATTACTTGATACATTTTCACTGGGAATAGAGTTTCACTGCAACATATATAAATAAATGTATTGGCGCATTGGCGTCAGCTGTAATGTCATGGTTTGTTTTTTTGAATAAATAAATAAAAAACGAAAGTTGAATCAATAAGATCTCCCCTTAACTAAAGTGACAATTATTACATCATTAAGTGTGGTATTTTCCTCGTATGTTATGTATTTAAGTCCAGCAAAGTCGACTATTTAAAATTCGAATTAATTTATAATGGAAAAATAATTAATTTATGATCGCCTCAAGATGTAAGCTATGTTACTATTTTGGAGTGGTGCCAAAAATCGAAACTCGGAAACTATTCTAGTGGGTTTCGGCTCTGGCTATTATTTCGCACGCGTTTAAATTTATCGGTCACTGCACTACGGGGTCAAATGATCTTACCAATAAATCAACGTGACAGTATTGCCAGAATACTGTGTTTTAAGTCATTCGTGTCTAGAGACTCCAATTACTCTACATCTCAACTACTCGAGTATCGAGTAGTAAAATTCAAAAATACTCGAATACACGAGTATACTCGAGTAGTTTCAGATGTACTAAAATATATATTATTAATTCAAATTTGTGTATATAAATAGATGATAAATAAAAAAAATAAGCTTATTTTATTTAATCAATACTTTTATTTCAATTTATGAAACATAAATTTACACAATAATAGAGAATTAAATGTCTCAAATTTTAATTTGGTTCGAAGTTTTGTTTTTTAATCCCGCCTTAGATCAAAATCTCTCTGTTGCTATGGACGTCGGTTTAAAAGTAAACAATTAATTAAATAGTGCTTTCAAATTTTTCTGCCCGCTGTTAAAAAGAAAATTGGAAATAATTCTTTATTTTTAAATAACGAGTATTAGTCGAGTATTTTTCAAATTACTCGAGTATCGAGTACTCAATACTCGAATTGGAGTCTTTATTCGTGTCCAGTATGAACCATATTGGATATTTATATCGGTAAAAATTCTCAAACACAGCATATCTCAATAATAATAGTAAACATTTTTAGTAATTATTCCACAGAAAACATATCATATTTTGGATCGGGACCGGTTTCGCTCACGGCGAGCATTATCAACTGATACAGCGTAATTTGATGTTTGTACTAAAGATAAGCAAGAATTATAAGGTATGACAATTGGTATTACAACTAGGCAAATAAATTGAAGCAAAATAAAAGCAAAAAAAAACCACAATTAAAATGTTGAAGACCTTTAAGCAATGCAAGCTATTACATCTTATATTTTGATTATTTGATCTATTGATTTTTGATGTAAAAGCTAAATTTGAATTTTTTGAAATTTGTACTTTTCCATGAGTTTTCCAAGAAAAAGTCCATCACACACGCACAGTCGAAATACTTAATTTAGTAATAGCTAAAATCAATAGTTTTATTATTTTTATTATAATGCCATTCCACCAAGCATTGACAGTGAACACCTTAAAAGTGAACAGCATATCTTATTTGACTCCATTGAATTTTGTATTTTTTCATAAGTTATGTTATAAACAACTGGGTTTCACTTTCCGGTCTCGACGTGCATTAGAAATGGACGAACGAGCTGAACTGACTCGTCAGATCAAAATCTGTACATATTTTATAATCTATGATAGTTGATGTTTTTTACTATTTCCGCTCCCAACTTGGAGCATATGGACTCCTCACGGAGTTTATCTCAGCATGTGTTTTAAGCATTATCATGTGTTTTTTTTCAATGAAAACTGCTTGTTACTCAGTTGCTCAGCCTCTCTTTTTCGAAGAGAGTAGATATGGAAAGAATACGAGGACTAGGACAGGGCTAGTGATTAGCTAATCGCTGTCACTATGCGTTACTCTTTGGGATCGGAAATGTGGGAAGGGATTAAACAACAAAAACACCCATTATACAAAAAGTCTTTTCACAACGGGAATCGAACCCGGGCGCTCCTACGCGGTAGCGAACGACGATGCACCACGAACCGGGCATTTGATATTTACTTTACATTAAATATTATCATTAATCAGTTTTTATAATTCATGTTGCACTTTAAATGCACCAGGATGCCAGAAGGCCAAACCCGGGTCTTAAAGAACAAAATTGATTTTTTTATTCAAATACCATCTAGCTTTTTAGTCGAAGTCCTCAATATTCATTTTAATATTCAACAACATATTCATTTATTAAAGTAAAACTTTGCGATAGTAGGTCCGAAGGTGCCCATGAAAGAGGCGAAACACGTATCACAGTTAGTAGCACAACGCGTGGAATAATCAAAGTTATTTTAAATTATATTAGATCTATCTAGATGTAGTTTTGACGAAGGCGTAAGCCGAAATGGCTATCAATTTTAAATTACATATTTTTTGTAGTACTTAAGTACATTGCTACTTTTCACCGTGTTATAATGGAGTTCTACCAAGCTAATGTCAATTCAAACAAAAAAAAAAAAATTAATCATATTGTGATATGTTTATTAGGTGGTTGTGATGTGAGAATTTAGTTTTAGCATGAAATAAAAATTGCTCACTCTGAGCAAGTAATTTTGAAATTTATATTAAAATTCACTTATTTGAAACTTATTTCACTAGTTTATAGTATGATCATATCAAATCAATTAATCAATGAACAGTTGAAAACCTTCGCGACGAGCAAAAACCAGCACTTAAAAATTTCTTAAAATTGTGACTAACGTAAAAAAATCTGTTTTAATTTTCATAAATATATTAACGTTTCACCAAAACTTTATAGCTAACCGCTAAAAAATTTACTTGAAAAATACAATCTTTTAGCTTGCTACGATTTATAGCCTTTAATATGCGTATCCCGTTTCATAACAATGCTAAGATTTGATTTCTAAACACACATGTGTGCTAAACTAAATGGTATTTTATTGTTCAGTACAAATCTACACGCTCTCAATATGACGTTGCCGACTCATCCAATACGATATAAGCGTCATATCTTGAATCGTTGGATCCTTATCAGCAACAGAAATTTAACATGGGATTATGATATAAATTATATCTTATTTTTTTAACAAAGTGTCGATAGAAAATGTTATACAAAATGTATCAAATTCATCTATAAAATGCGTAATTTTCCTGTTTTATGGTGGGGCAAAAAACACAAAGTCAACTGAAAACTTATTCCAAAATAAAATTTTCTTGCCTGATCGACAAAGATAAGTTAAGATCCCGTTTCAAAGGTTTTTTATGGGCACCTAATAAAACGATGAATAACGAAAAGTCTATTAAAACAACGATAGATCGTGGTTTCATTGTATTTTTTTATCTATTTATATCTAGTATCATACGCGATGATACAAAATGAAGTGCGTAATCTCATTTGTTAATAGAAAACGAGCAATCTCGAAGAACCTTAACTCGATAATACGTATTGATAACGATCGTACTTATCAAAGTTAAACGTTACCCCATGTAGCATACCTCTTAAGCCTTTCAACGGCAGTGACAGTGATATCACGCTGTCAGATTTTGACAGGTGGTAACATAAATTTGCAATTACTTCACATTGTGGAAAGTCTATTCAAAACGACGCATGCCTGGCTCCTTCAAATAATACTGGAGAGGTTTATTGTACTACAAACTCAAATACCTCAAATCAACGATGAAAGAGAAAATGACGAGTCTTGAATCGGTGGCATTAAAAGGGTTAAATCTACTGAGACAACAATAGTAAATTGATCATTCGGTTTTCTCAACAATTGTGCTCTATATTTTGATAGTGATAGTTTATCCGCCTTATGAAAAGCATGCTTCTGAGATGTGGTTAAAATCCCAGACCAAAAATTTACATACTCCTTTACTAATTTACATATCTTTCATATCGTCACGATACTGGCTGGCAGAAGTTAAGAAAATAAACAATAAATGAAAATTTGAGCTCTAGCATAAAGTCTCTTATAGTGTCAATATTTTTTGAATGAAGATAGTATTTATGGGTTTATACCAATCTGATACAAATATTGGACTGATAAACTGCTTCATTTTACGTATCAATAAAATAATATTTTAAGAAATGTACTTTCTTAGATATTCCAGGCATAAAATATTGATTTCTTCACATCTCATTTTGCAGATATTCATATTTTTAAAAAATTCTTACCAATTTCTTCCGGGACGGTGATAATCTAAGAAAATGGCGACATACAAACTATGTCATCTTTACGAAAAGAATTAATTTTATTTATGTAGCGTTTTTAAGTGGTTCAAAAAATATGTAATGCCAAAATAATAGTATGACATGTTAAATATTGGAGGTAAAGCAATAAATTTCTACGTCTATTGATTGGTCGGCTTATTTCGTTGATTGTTTAGACCTAAACTAGTTTATAACTTTAAAGCACTTTTTTATGAAAAAAAAGTAACGATCACTTTAAACTCCAAATTTAGAAGCTTTCAAAACGTGAGACGTTTGAGACAAATTGAATCTTCAAGTGGTTATAGGGCACATTTTATCTAAAACATAATTGAATTGCTATTACTTAAAACTATATTACAGATACTGAGAATTCGCTACGGTGTAAGACAAGCTTCATTGGAATAAGGATATTGAATACATAGGATAGTCAACAGGAAAATATGTTAGTAATATAATATTACATGAACCAATGCCGTTTCTGAATAATCGACTCGTTTTCCGAATAAACCGGGGAAAAGTGATCCCTTGACAGCATTCGGAAATGTCCTGTCTGGTCCTGAGACCTCATTTCCTGATTTCCTTTTGACCTGTCCCACAAAACCCAGTTTGATATCAAATGCTGCGGTTAGGCGCTCTTGAAATCGATATAAACACACGTTTATTATATTTATATATACATACGGTTTTACGGAATAGATAAACTTCGTGTCAAATGGTCCATTTTATTTTGACTGTTTGAGATATTAAATTCAGTACACGTGATTCTTTACATTGACGGAGTACCTAACATGATGATGCTCGCAATAAGCGAAATCGGTACTGATTCAATAAATTTTATGTGGAATAAGTACCAAAAACGTTTTATTAATTTATTATAAAGCCATCCTACCAATTATTTGCAGTGAACACTTTAAAAGTGATCTAACTGTTTTTTATGACACTGTCAATGTACACGATTTTGTATTTGAACTAATTGTAAGCAGGCTAAAAAATCCTTCGTTTATAAGCGAAAACTAAGTTACGAAAAACTAATTTAATTGACATCAAAAACCTTGTTTTTGCCATCCTCAACTTTTTTAATAGTCTTTTAACATAGTCTTTATAACATGGTGGTCCCTGTTAGTTCAACTCTGTAGCTTACGTTACGCAACAACCTTCAATTTATTCGAGTGAAGATGTACTTTTAAGTTTTCAAACTGGTATCCAAAGCTTGAATCATAATTTGGATGTGTTCGCAATTATATTGGCCTTTGGACAAACACAATATCTGAACAAACTTATATGCATTCCATGACCAATCAGTTTTAATCAAGACAAAAAGATCATTGGTCGTAGAGGAAATTTTTTATGAGCCGTTCAAAAAACCTAATCTATACAAGCCTATCTTCCGTGATTGAATATTAATGACGGCAATAATTTAATCTTAGATATAAAACCGAAACGGTGTATGTATGTATGTATGTAATTCCATTTTGCATTGTTGTTGCAAGTTGCAATATAATAATGTTTATTATTTACGTGAAGGTAGGTATTTACGTTTGACATTTCTTTGACAGCAAATTAGATTTTTTCCTTGAATTTGGACATTTTAATGGGCGAGAATGGGGCAGGGCTGTCATCAAATTAAATAAAGTTTGTGATTTTATTTTAACTCTATTTTGGATGTTAGATTTTGTGATATAATTATGTCGAATGATATAACATTAAATAATTATTGGTCGCTAAGTCCGAGCGACGTCGGGTAGCAATACTAGTAGCATATAAACATTCCTATACACTTCCTATTTCAATTCTTTCCTTGTGTTCGAAGACATGTTGTGTAACTGACTTATATTTACAATACATATTTCATTAATGTCATATACAATAAGAAATAATAAATAAAACATCGTAACATCAAATACATTCAACTAAAACAAGTATTTGTGAATTGCTTTTTATTTTTCCCAATTTAGTTAGCGAATAAAATATTTCAATTTATTCCAGTCTAGTGATTTTGAATGGATTCGTTACTGATACATCATGTTGATTTATAAATTTGTAGTTGGTAGTATTTATAACCAGGTTTCACTAGGAAATCTTTGTACTGCTTTATATTTTTGAATTCAGTGGTCTATACGTCGAAATATGAATACATTATTTATCAATATGATTTTAAAGCATGTATTCAATTTAATTAAAGCTTGAAAGTTATTTTATTGATTGAGTAGGCATTTACTTGGTAGAACTCCATTATAATATCCATTAACTATCAACAAATATATAAAATAATTTATGTAGAACTAAAATACATTGTTATTTTTCTTTCCGTATTGAAAGTTATTATTGCCAATTTGTGAGCTGTATTTTTACAACTTATTGAAATAATATGCAGTAATCGCTCACGTTTTATCTGTTCCACTGAAGCATATCAAAATAAGACAATTCGCTGTTCAGTATCTTATCGTCTCATTTTTTAACATTAGAGCAGTTAGTTATGCACACCATGCGACCCACAATGACATTTCATGCGATTCCAAATGACAAATATCAATAACTTTTTTGCTTTAGAACTTGTAATGAAAGAACAATATAAAATAATGAAGTTTTAATTTTTTTCTACAAAAAAGTATCGTTATGATAATCAATTTTACCCATATGGCTCTCAAACTATCTGAGAAATGATTATCTGGCCCTTCTCCCAAAAAGAATGCGCATCACTGCATTAGAGCGATGGTCTTAATTATAGCCACTTTTTTCATTTTTTTTTTACTCTCTTTGAAAGATAGGGAGAGCGTCTGAATAACTAACTACCAGTTCTCGGTAAACAACGCCGCTTAATATGATAGATTAGAAGTCAATATTATGCTACACATCAGGAATGCAATTAATTGAAAAAAGCAATCAGAACTTGGCGTTCATACATCAAAATAAACCATATTCGACGTCCACTTTTTTTACAATTTTATATTGAATGATATTGCTTATTCATAATTTAAATTACGTCTCATGGATCAGAGATTCGTTTTGACAGCTATACAGTATTTGTATACCAAAACTAGGCGATATAATATGCCAGACATTTATAATTCATGAAGACAAACAAATGTTCACTGACAATTTAGTAAGACAATAAATAATACAATCTATTAGTAGAGTTGTCAAGCAATGGCAGAGAGCTCGGCGTGCTTGATCTATAATAAAATTTCTTAAAATAGTCAGCTCCGTTAGCTATAAATATAATATAACCAAGAAAATTCCATGCTTGGAAAAACTCGATCGATAAGATGTTGCCGATTTATATGAAGTAAAAATAGAATTTTAGTTTTCAACTAGAAAAGCTAGACTGTAAATAGGTGTTTCAAGTTAATTTTTTTACGGCCCTGCATTAGTCTAAATATCGGTTGTATTTTATATTTCATTTTAAAGAGATGAAAAGTAAACAAAACATATTCTGCTGAGTGATTGTGGTATCAGATGCAGAAGTGGCAGAAATTTGGTTTGCTATTAGGACCGTCATTTTAAATTTTAAAAAAAGGTGTGATTAATAGTATTGGCAAATAGAAGAAACATATTTCGAAGAACAGTTAATTTTATTTTCTATTATGCCTTATGTAAACATTTTTTATATTCGCTTCTAAAATGGAGGATTAATTAATTTTCAATATACGATTATCTGGTTCGTGATGCAGTGGTCAACGACGTTAGCTTCCGTGACGGACCTCACGTGATAAGCTCCATGAACGAGAAGATTTTTTCAGTGGATTTACCGATCCTGTTCGAGGGCATGTGTGTTTGATTTCCCTTCCCTCCCTCCTGATACCATATGCGGCTAGAAGCGATTAACTAAACACAAGTCCTGTCCTTGTACTCGTATGCTTTCAATCCATGCTCTCTTCGAAAAAGAGATACTGAGAAAATAATTTACACACAGCTCTTGTAGAAAAAAAATGAGATAAATTCCGTGAGGAGTCCATTAGTTGCACATTGTGTGTGGACTCATGAGTAAGCGGAATATTTTTAATTTCCTTAAAAAAGAGTTGGTACTTGTTTTGGATAAAATCAGACAATCCATCAATTAATAAAAAGGACTCACGTGATTAAGTTTCTCAGACCAACAGTAAGAAATCAGACGAATCAGCTTCTGTAAAAAAACAAACACTCATCAATAAATACTCATAAAACATGTTATTTCCTATGAGGCCTAGCCAACAAACTACTCGAAGTCACATAAATTATTCAGCCTTGAAGCCGATTATCGGAAATACTCCGTTAATTCAAATCTCAGAAAAAAGACTATAAACTGTTTATTTCTTATTTTTTTAAATTTGATATCCAAACCATGAAACAGGGTTTCTCAAAATTTTCTGCAATGGAGAGTTTTGCAAACCCGGAAATTTAACAGAACACTCATATTATACAAAAAAAAATCAAAAAAGGTTGGGTAATTCAACCAGAAAATTTAAAAAAATGTGTTTAAAACACATTTTTAAATTTGGAAATTATTTTTAAATATAAACCCATTAAATATGTACAAATAAAGCACTGAGAATTTTGAGTCTTTGAAATGCATATCTTCTTGATATCAGACACAATATTGGTAAGTTGCATTTTAATATCTGTCGTCGAGACTGTTCCTGCACTTTGACTTTGTTGTAGCATGATACAAAAAAATCCCGCTTCGCATAAATTAGATTGTAGATAACGGAAATAAAACAATGATGGCTTCTTTGGAAAAAAAATATACTCTTCAGATAAACATGCCAAGAAATTCTAAAAATTTTTGCGGACCATAGTTTGGGAAACCCTGCCTAGAGGATTGATAAAGAGAGCGATTAACTAATAATTAGTATTTCCATACCTCTTTCGTTAACTACATTAAATAGTAAAAACTGCGATAAAAAAAGATCATACTGTCAGGCTACATAGGTCATCCTTACATACTTACTCAAAAATTTAAATTTACGATTCCTAATTTTCAATAACAGTCTTAATAATATGTCCACTCCAACGAACGTATAATAAAATAATTATTAGTATGGTTTAATACTGCATTTTTTATCTTCTTATTAGAGGCATCATAAATTTCACACACTGCTTTTGACTATCAGCTGTGGTGACACTCATAGACAAACTAAACAAAAAAGAAAGGTTTAATATATAAAGCGCATGTATCTTAAGGAATTGTGCGAAATATTATGACTGTATGTATGTTAGGTTATTTCAATAATATCGGTTATAATTCATAATACAAATTCAATTTGTATACGTAGCATGTTAATCATATGTATGTATATTTTAAATTTATTAAAACATTTTTATTAGGCCTATACTTTTTTAATAAAACTTATTATTGCTTATATGTATGTGTCCATTCACTACACGTAGAAAAACAATTTGATTTCATATATGTTACTATTAGTATCTGTCAATTTTCAATTAATCAATTGTTTATTATACATTATCTCGTCTTTCTCAATTTGATAAATGTAATTAACTCTGCTTGTATTTATATTTCATAAGTGGAAATTTATCGCAATAAGTGAAACCGGTCCTGATCTTTATAAAATGTTTGTTGAAAATTGCGTATTATTTATTCAAATATAATAATTCAGTATATTTCCACCAATAATTAACAATGAACACATTAAAAGAAATTCATAAAGCGTTCACAGTTTTGGGTATGTTTATACCAGGGCTGTGGAAACGGTCTAAAAAAGTCCGACTCCGACTCCAGCATTTACCAAAACCACGACTCCGACTCCGACATTGAACAAAATTACGACTCCGACTCAAAAAGGGTTAATATCGTCTTTTTTCCCTAATTTTCCTATTTATGTGTATTCAATTAAATATCAACCCTATCAATGCGGCCAAAAGTCAAATTTGACATATTAAATGCAAAAATAAAAAGTTCAAACTTTTCAAAATTTCCGACTCCGACTCCGACTCCACAGCCCTGGTTTATACATATCCGGATTTAAATCACCATCTTATTCTTAAGAATTGAACGTATTATATTTGATGTATGTACAAATCATATTTAGTTTATTGTGATATCTCCATCATATTTTAGCTTAGAATAGTTGTAAATCAAAAATTAAAAACAGAACAAAAGATATGTAACAATTCACTCCATTTGAAACATTATGCTTTCGTATAATTGAATTTTCGAATTTCGACTGAAGGTGCTTGATTGATTTTGTACTCTTGGTGAGTTTAAGTCAGTTCAAGTTCATTCGTGCACTTTAAATGCTTGAAGATGCCGAAAGGCGAAACCCGTATCATTAACGACAAAACTCATGAAAAAATTCAAAATTCAAACGATTTAAATTTAGTATACTTTTATTGAACCTTGTAAGACAAAGTCAAGAAACCGAATTATTATAATATTAGTCCGTTTTGAATAATCGAGTTATGGTGTACAGTCAATTTTTACAAATAACAGTTTCAATCGATGTGTCGATTTGTGTTTCAAAGCTTGTATGTTTCTGATCTTTTCATTCCCTATTACTCATCTGATCCCGAAAATGTAACGTATCGACAATTATTAAATCATAAGTCGTTCTCTAGCCCCATCGTTCTATACTAACCACCAGTATTTTAAATGTATACAAGTCATATTGAAACACTTCCAATTCGTTTTAAAATGACAGCAATTTATTTATTGAGCATTGAATGCTGCGAAAAAAGAACTTCTCGAAATTGACGATATCTACCGACACATTTCGAAATGAATGTAATCGTTTGCACGACGCTTTACGTGCGTGAGCTCAGACGACAGACTCAAAAAGAAAAAGAGTAATACATGATCACAAACAAAGCATCAAAAAACAGCCCCTGTGTATTTCTATAGATATATATGTAGCATGTGCTTCTTCACTTCCATATTGCGCTGCGAAATATTTAAATTCCACTCTAAGAATTTTACGTTCATCTCATGCGAATAATGAAAATATATTCATAAGAGCTTTGCGTCAAATTTTTTTAATAGTCCACATAAATAAAATGATCTGTAGACGGTTATCTACATTATGATTATTTAGTTCTTTTGTATCAGCTAAACGTTAAAAAGGGCATCCAAATTTATACAGCATTTATGTGAAAAATTCATGGTAAGACACGTGGTTATATCAGAATCACTTTGGCAAAATTATTGACAGCTACATTTATGTCAACATCTTAAAAATAAAAATTAATATTTTTTGTTTGTTCGTATTCTATGCCTTACCATACGGTTCATCCGATTGCAATGAAACGTTGGTGATCTGTTAAGTAGACGCCCGGGATGGTTATTGGGTCACCAAATCGTTCATCTGATTGTGACAAAGCTTTTGTGATCTGTTGTGTGAACACCCACAAAAGTTAACTATATATGTATATTAAAATGAATGTTTTTTTGTCCCGTATGCGATCCTGTATCGTGGCCTGCTCACGCGTCGGGAACCCTTCTGACTTATTCGCATACGCACCAAACAGAATATGAGTTTGAGAGGCATTACAACGCTTGCCAGGTACCGGCTAGTTTAAAATAAAAATTAACTTTTCAAGTATCAAATCGCCTGCGTGTACGCCTGTTTTTGTTAATCCGTAATCATAAATTAATAACAAACCTTTTATGTTACTTACATCTTAGCTCTACTTGGTCTAGTGCTTGGACCAATATATATGACGTAGTATCTTATCTTAGCTTACTAGGAAATGTTTTAGAGTATACTTAATTACAAATACATAATATACCCAAAGAATACGACTTATATGATAAGAATGAAAGTAAAACCTTGACTATATAAGTAATTTGGAAAAGTAGATATATATTGTACACCGATGAAGACCGGAGAAGAAGCTTGGAAAGAAACGGACAATGGAGGAACACAGCTTAGGGCAGTGTTTACCAACCCTTGTGTACAAGCGGACCGATAAAAATGTAACAGTCGGATTGGATTTTTGTATACCGACAGAAAATACCATCCAACGGCATTCGCTCAACAGGCCAAACTCTTACCTGAGTAGGTGGACTTATAATTTTTCTATATTTAGCTGTGATTATCTTTATTGATTGAATTAACATTTCAATAGGGTAAATACAGCAGTTTATTAAGTTTTTTATATTATCATTCCAAGGTCGGAATTATAAACGAAGTTTCGATGACTATTATTATACTGACATAGATAATAATATGTATCAATTTACTTACACTGTTTACAATTCAGCAGATGGCTTGATATCTTCTGAAATTTGTACAACTAAATAAACGTATTAATGTGTTTTCTTTTCATCTTTTCAATGTCTATTAACTATATAACTGCCAACGCATTGCAAATATAGCGCAGACATAGAATAATTTTGTTTTGCAAAGCGCTACATAAAATACATTGAACGCTTTCGTGCATTTTACAAGCTTGTTCTTTACAACGTTAAAAAGGCGCAAAAACAATGAATTCGTTGAGTTTTTTACAATTAAGCAAAAATAACTCCCATTCTTTTATTTGGATCATTAAAACGAAACAGAAATGACTTGTCGCTTTTTGTTTTGGCAGAACGTGTGTTTCATTACTTCTTGTTTCATTCCGCCTTTATGCACGTATATTAATAAAACTCAACATGCTTTTTTGTCGTTATTTGCATTGGGCAAATAAGCGTGTTTTTCTGACACTTTCCGTCTAAACAATAAATACACAAAAACTGTACATAAAATTCATCACGTTGGTTTTTTTTTGTATCCGGCTCTAACAAATTATTTCATTCGTTTCCAAAATGAACAGCAATGTTTTAAAAATAAACCGTTGTAAAATAATATTTTATTTAAAGTAAACATACGTACGTTATATTCTCTATAAATGACGTTTCGAAGCAAAAATACAAATCGATCGTATATTCTACTCTCTGTTTTAAGAAGACGGATTGTTAAAAATGAGCAAGGTACGCTTAAAGTGAACCGGTCTGTCCGGAAGTCCGTCAATTAACCTCCATGTTCATATAAAGTGAGTATATACATATTTATAAAAGAAAGTACCTACTATATCAGCCAATCAATGTACCCCACGATAATTTTAAGTGCTACTGAATAAGAAGACAACTCATTTGTT
Organism: Himalopsyche kuldschensis; assembly: GCA_028554975.1. Taxonomy (NCBI): domain Eukaryota; kingdom Metazoa; phylum Arthropoda; class Insecta; order Trichoptera; family Rhyacophilidae; genus Himalopsyche; species Himalopsyche kuldschensis. Next base: position 2,930,278 of record JAHFWI010000016.1, on the reverse strand, counting down.
TAAATATTAAAAAATCTTAGTTAACATAAAGTAGTAACAAAATATATAGCACCAAATCTTCTGCTGATTTTTTTCTCATCGAAGAAGATAATACGACTTATATAAAATGCTTTTTATTTATTTTATGCAGCTAACTTTTGTGGTTTAAGACTCTTTGACCCAATATTTGAAGGCTTTCAATATTTCAAATACTTGAAACGACATTGACAATCGATTGTTGAACGTGTATCCGAAGGCATTTATACTTGTGATATTTTTATCACCTCTACCCAATCCTCAAAATTGTTTACGAAAAGTAGGCTTACCTAACTCGTCCAATTAATTTTATTTTTTTTTTAACCATGTTCGCTCCCAACTTGGAGCATATGGACTCCTGACGGAGTTTATCTCAAATTATGTGTTTTCTACGAAAACCGCTTGTTACTCAGTTGCTCAACCTCTCTTTTTCGAAGAGAGTAGGGATGGAAAGAATAAGAGGACTAGGACAGGGCTAGTGATTAGCTAATCGCTTTCACTAGGCGTCGCTCTTTGGGATCGGAAAGGTGGGAAGGGATTTTCAACAACACAAACACACATGTCTTTGAACAAGATTTATCGACTGAAAAAAATCTGCTCGTACTGGGAATCGAACCCGGGCGGTTCGGCACGCAAGTCAACACCGTTGACACTGCGCTACGGACCGAACAAAATTTCATACTTTTGATAAATAGGTTTGATGATTCTAATAAAAAATATCATTTCATAAGAATTAGAAATAAGGGGTTTTCTGTCGCTGCAAAAATTAAATCATTCATTTATGAAATTATTACTAAAATTTGCATTCCTCAAATGAGCTTTTGTTTTTTTTTTTGGAATGAAAAAGTATTCACTCATTATGATAAAATATCTTATTTTCGCCAAGAAGCTGATTCAACAACATAAAAAAGTCCTCCAAAGGCTTCTTAAGATTTGCGTTAGGATTCATTAAAACGGGTCCCATAAATATTAATCATAGTCACTTTGATTAAATATGGGGAACACATAAAATACCAAGAGAAAAAATATGTTTGAATTTTCTCGTCGCATAGAATCTAGTTCAGGGTTAAGGAACCATTCTACATTCAACACCGCATCCATAAATATAATAGTTATAAAATTTACATGAGATGGATTCGGCGGTAGCTTTGTGGGAGTACATTTCAATGTAACATTAAAAATAACTTTGACTATTCCACGTATTGTGCTACTACTCGTGACACGTGTTCCACCTGTTTAAAGGGCATCTTCAGACTATTTTATTATCGCAAAAGTTGCCTGAGTAATTATTAAATATACTTTCGTAACTTTGTAGAAGCTCATTTTCATATAATATTTAAATAGCTTTTAATATTCCTTGTACGTGCTACTAATCGTGACGTGTTCGTCTCTTTCAGATGTATTTTTAGACTGTTCTACTATCGTAAAAGTACAAAATACATTGTATAACTTGTAGTAATTATTAAAGCAACATTTGCGATAATTGTATAGTCTAACGATGTGTCTGAACGATGTGAAACACATGTCACGATTATTATACGTGACAAAATCAAAGTGATTTTATTTGTTATAGAATTTCGTTAACAAACCTAGTGATTCGTCAAATACTCAACTTGGATACAAAGGAATTGGTACAAAAATAAGTTATATTACATTTTTTAATTGTATTTATTTTTAAATATCAATATATTTTTAACGGTGTACATAGTGTATTAAATGTAACAATATTAACATGCACACATTGCAACAAAACTTCAATTTTAATGTGGGCTATTGTATTAAAATTTGATCGTAAAAATATTTGAAATAAAAAACACGGCGGTCCTAGATGGTCTGAGCGTAATATCTATCAATCCAGCTTTATGGATTACTAATGTGCCGATTTTTTTCCTGAATTTAGAAAAAACAAGTTTTATTCTTTGGTAATTTGAATGCGTTCATTAAGAAAATGGATACGTAATTTCATTTGGTCACACTTAAGTACCGTGGTTTTAGATCCCTGATCTAGGGAGTGAGTTGTCTTTACTTCTATATGTATAAAAGATATAGCTCCCGCGTAGTACGAGCTAGTCTTTCCAAAGAAACAGCTCGCTTTGAGCAATCACAAAATGATGAAAGTCGTGAATTCATATCAAACATTATGATTTCAACGTAAACACGTACATCGACGTTGTCCAATAGTCTCGAAATTTTAACGTTTGATTGATTGATTGTACGAGACATCATGGAAAAAATGTAAAATTAATATTAACCAATTGAAACAAGTAAATAAATAAAAATTAAAATTACTAAAACACTTTTAATGTGTTAACAATTCTTGGTGGAAGGGCATTATTTTTAAATAAATAAATCGATTGTTTTACTAGATCGTTGCAGGTATCAAATATTTTTTGACATTTCGACACCTTACTTTCAAAAGGTTCTAACAGCTCTTGACACTGTTTTGAGATATGAGCGCTTGAAGTTTCGATTGATTGAAATTCACTTTCAACAATAAGCAAGTAAAAATGTTTAAAATTACATATTTTAAGTATATTCTTTCACAACTCTTGCCGAGAAATAATAATCTTAAAGATCTAATGGTGGAAAAAATGATTACAATCTTAGAACTCTGTCAAATAAATTTAGTAAAAATGTGTGTAGGTGCAGTGCAACTCCGGAGTTCTGCCAACTCCGTTATTCAACCATAGATTATTCTGAAATTCATATATGTACATATGTATGTATGTGATAGAATGCGGTAAATACAAACTTCTTTGGCTAAAAGGTCATTTTTGTCAAAAATGTCAATTAGTACCTTTTCAAAGTAAGGGAACGATTTGATACCTTCGGCTACCAATTTTGTTTTGGAAAAATCTAGCAATCTTTTTTTCTCATTAAATTTTAGGCACATACTTTACTTTTAAAATTCTTACAGATGGCATAAATTTTTATATGTACATATATTTGTACTGCAATCACACAGTGATGATATTTTATTCTTGGCTAGAAATCGAGTCACAGAAATAGTCATTATTATATTACGCCTGACCAAAAGGCCTCGATCGACAAAACATAATACAGCCGATATCTGGTGACAGATATTATATCTGGCCGGGAAATTTAATCTCTAGGTAATCGAACGTGACAGGTCGACGGGTGTAGCTATTTTCATCCCTTTAGCCTCAAATATAACCTGGAACATCCGTTCAAGCCTATGATTATATATTTTATTATTAAAAGATTTTCCAAATATAAAATGCCTTGTGACGATAAGGTGACTTACTATTTTAACAAAAAATTATAAATCTTAACTGTCTTTGGCACAAATTTGTCATGGAGTGAACCCTACCTAACTTTAATGTTAATTATGTTTCTAGAAACATCTCAATGAATGTGAATGTGTTATAGATATTTTGTATACATACTTACAAAGTAACAAAAAATCTTAAAGCTGCTTGATGACAACTCGTAATTTTGTATTATCGATAAGCTAATTTTATAATTATAATGCCTTCTTTATAATAATCAATATATGCCTTTTTAAGCAAGACAAAAGCAAAGCATTTGAATTGATTCAAATAATGAACAGTATTTGAAGTTTATAAATGAAACTAAAGCAATATAAAAGGCATTCACATAACGAAAGATGCAGTAAAATCGGTTTTTTAATATTCTGCTATTTTATTTATATAATATTAAGGTATTTTTTGATATTTATAAAACTCACAAATTTGATGTTCTATATGCCAGAACTTTTGTTCATAAATTGGTATATCAATAAAGTTTTTCTTTCTAAATTGTATTTTTCTTTTAAATGCGTACTTTAAAGTCTTTCTATTCACAAATAAAAGTTCATGTTGTAACAGTTCACTGGTGGCCAGGTTAAGAGATAACCAGGGCTGTGGAGTCGGTAAAAAAAAGTCCAGCATTTACCAAAACCACGACTCCGACTCCGACTCCAACATTGACCAAAAACACGACTCCGACTAAAAAAGTTGAATATCGTCACGTTTTTTTTGCCTAATTTTCCTATTTATGTGTATTCAATCAAATATAAACCCTACCAATCCGGCCAATGGCCAAATTTGACATATTATATGCAAAAATAAAAAGTTCAAACTTTCAAAATCTCCGACTCCGAGTACGACTCCGGCCAAATCGCCGCGACGACTCCGACTCCACAGCCCTGGAGATAACCAATCAAATATGATTTAAAGATTTCTAACTATGACTTTTTTAAATAGAAACTATTGCTTTTCATACATTAAACCATGGATATACTTTAATTTAGCATTAGATACCTTCTAACAAGTTTGATAACAGGCTTTTTACCATATGAAAGTTTATAGATATTTGATTAAATATCATGTAAAAAAAGGTTTCAAAAAATGCTGGTATCTAAACAACTATCTTCTATCGTTAATTCATTTATAAACTGTACTTTATGTATTATAGGATATATTTAAGGTTGTCACTTAAAAGGTGTGAAATGTAAATTCTTGGTCGAGAGGCATTGTCTTCAAATAAATAAAAGATTTTTTTTTTGTATTATTTCCACAACAGTTGAAAATCATCACGATGAGAAAAAATTGTAAAATATATAATGTTGAAGTAGATCAACACCAAAACAAAACAAAATAATTATTGATAACATTGATCAGTTGAAATGGTGGCCCTCTTTATTTCTCTGTGTTTTTGATAATATTATAAAATGTTGTAATATATTTCATCTCCATAAATACCAACAATGTAATGCATAGCTTATTACAATACAATTGTCAAAAGCTTCTTATGATTTACTACGTAGAGCTATAGTTTAATACAAATTTGTAGATTTGTTAAAATCAATCAACTTCGTTTTAGCATACGGAGTGTGTATCTTGTATGTCAACCAGTTGATAGTTTCTCATTTATAAAGTTCAATTTGGAACCGTTGAACTAAACAAGACCGCGATGCAATGGTTTGTTACTCTGGCGCAGACTGTAGACATTATAAGCAGTGTCTCTCAAACATTTAAATTTTACTAGAAAATATAATATGTAAGTGAATAACGATAATATCGATTTCTAAGAATTTATCTGAGAGAAATATTTACATTTAAGCATGCAAGTCATTTTAATTCGGTATGCCGAACTTTTATCAGCTAAACTTTTGATTTGATTGCTACTCAAAATTATTTTTATCTTTATATTCATTAAGTGACTCGAGTGTGGTTTGTAATAAAACTCAAACCATTTTGTATTTTTAAAGTGATCATTCGTATGCCATCGATTAAACTAAATTCAGCAAGAAAAGTTTGTGATTAAAAGTTTCTCGAAGGCTGTTAAAATCCAGCTGATTCTTTCAAAAGAAATTTTAGATTTCCAATTGTGAATTTTAAATTATTCGATAAAACTTCATTGTACACAAATAAATGAAACTGATTATAGTTAGCATAATTGCCTCTTGTAATATTTTGTTGCAGCAATTTTGCTAGCAATGTGTCGTAAAACAAGACATTGCTATTTATTAAATAAATCATTAAATCAAAGTATCTCCTTTGAAAATAATGAAAAAAATATATATCTATTAAAAAATAGGTAAAACTATAGGCCCGTGGCGCAGTTTCAACGTTGTTGGCTTGCATGCCAGACCACCCGGGTTCGATTCCCGGTACGAGCGGACTTTTTCAGTCGACAAATCTATTCAATGGCATGGGTGTTTGAGTTGTTCAAAATCCCTTTCCAACCTTCCCGCTTCCAAAGATAGCATAGTGAGAGCGATTCGCTTATCACTAGCCCTGTCCTAGCCCTCGTATCCTTTCCATCCGTACTCTCTTCGAAAAAGAGAGGTTGAGCAACTGAGTAACAATCAATTCTTGTAGAAAAACATATATTGAGTTTAACTCCGTGAAGAACCCAAAGTTGAGAGCGGACATGGTTTTAAAAAAAACTTATTACACTCTTATTAGCTCTCCTGAAAAGTAAATTAAAAATAAGTTAGGTTACTCTTTCTCTAAAAACCTGAACTGAATCGTTCCTATTTCAAAAATGAGTATGATAATCACTCAGTAAATAAATTCTCAATCCGTATCGAATTCTCTGACCTACGTCAAGGATATGAATAACCCGTTTGCATCCTAGTTTAAGAATCAGTGGCGCAGACGAGTTGCATAGTATGGGCCATGCAACATTCTCACGGTGTTCGGTATTCGCTCGTCGCCAATGAACGTGTAGATGAAAACAGAAACTGTGACACAAAGTAAACTGGATTCTGTAAACAAGCCAGAAACAACGAACGGGCGGCAGATAGCGGATGGAGGATGATGGATCAACAGAGCTGAATCGGATTAAACTAATATTATAATAATGTAGCAACACTGACAAACTGAAAGATTTTCATGTTCAGATTTTCACAGAAAACAGTTTTTGTTGAAACAATGTTGATACTATTAATAGTGGATACAACACGAACAGAATATTTACACTTGATATACAATTTCCGTTGTAAAAATGTTTTGAATTAAATTTCTGATTTGTTTTACACCGTTGATTTTGGATTGAATATAAAACCAAACATGCATAGAATGCATATGTCACGCAAGCAAAGCAAAGCTTTTAATAATATATAGAATTATTAGATACTGAAAATTGCTTTAGTCTGCACTTTTTAAAGCTATTACAAGAATAAATAATGGGTTTCATCATTTATCCAGTTTCAATGACTGATAATTAGCATTCCTAAATGAAAATAAACACGATATTCAAGACAAGTCTAGTTTATTCTACATTGTGTGATTCATAGTGATAAGTGTTTCACCTCTTTTGGAAGCATCATCATATCAACCATCACTTTTAAGGTGTTCACTGTGAAAACTTGGTGGTATTGTATTGTAATAAAATTAATAACGCATTTTTGGTACTTATTCCACATAAATTTTATTGAATCAGGACCGGTTTCGCTCATGGCGAGCATTGTCAACTGATCAGCACAGAACTGATTCAGTTGAAAATGCTCGCCATGAGCGAAACCGGTCCTGATCTATTGAATTTTTTGTGGAATAAGTACTAAAAAAGTTATGTTATTTTTATAATATCACCTATCGCACAGTTCCTTTAGTAACTAGTAGATTTATAAATAGTATCGTTCTATAACTAACTACTTTATACCAATACCCACTTTTAAGGTATTCACTTTCAATACAAGGGATTGTTTTAAAAAATTATAAGACATTTTTTGTACTCATTCCATAAATAATATATTCGGTCCTGATATTTAATAAACTATTTGTGAAATAAGTACACTTTTTTTTTGAGAAAAAAAATACCATTACGTTCCTGGCAGCGTAAACGGGTATCATTCTTATCAAGCCTGTCCAGGAGCTGAGGTCGTCCGGTCATTTGCTGGTATAATAATGTAGCATAACTCATTATAAGCAGTGCTGTATTCGTTAAATACTCACGGGGTATACGGGAACGCATTTTTATGCAATATGCCCTATATTTCATGACACCTTAATTTGTAACCAATAATATATTTCGGTATGGTACGTCACCATAACGATAAATATACACAAAGATTCGTCAAAATTAAATCTGTAAAAACAAATTGATTTTCTTACATATGACAAAAAAACGTTCCAAAGACACTGGCAAGATGAATCTTTCTCGCTTTATTCGGTTTTTTTTATATACTCTTGATTAAGTGTCAGTTGATGACTGATGATTTGTCAGTTCTTCCCTTGGTTCAAATTGTTATATTAGTGGTTTGTTGGCAATTATGAACATAAGATTCGAAACAATCTTAAACGCAAAAAGATGTTAGTATATCCGCGATCCAATATAATGATGATAAAATAGTTTGATTTTACTAAAGGGTATACGCTATTTTTAAAAATAATTCAATGGGTATACGTCGTAAATCTCCGTATAACCTCCACTACTGATCTGATAAGATACTTGATGTTGATAGATATATGAAATAGACCCAAATAAAACTGTATACTGATATCAAAATTAAATCTGAAATTTATTATAGCAGACAAATACAAAATTCTAGTTTACAATAAGCAACAATTTTAATGAACACTTATGATATGTTAAAATGATCATGTATTATTAATTGACAACGCTTACCAACGAGATCAACTTTAGTAGAAAAGACACCGTGTAGTACAATAGTGATTCTGACTTTACCAATGATTCTGACGATTTTGAATGTCTTTTCGGTCAATATTTCTTAGTAAGCAAATTTTTGATTTTTTTAAAGTGACGTAGCAACGAGTTTTTGAGATTTGTTTTTGTTTTTTTGGAACTGATATAATTTGTCATATATTTGTATGGAGACAGAAATTATACTTCTAATAAATGTGTTTTTTTATGAAGTGGTACAATAGAAATGAAAAAAATATATTAAATTTACTGTCAATAGCTCATATTAGATTAAAACTTTGACTTATTCCAAAGTACCAGAGTCAATTAAAATGTCCGCGTTAAATTAATTACGGGAATTGTGCTTTTACAGAAATCACAAAAATCCAATTACCAGAGAGTGGAATTCAAAATGAAAATAATAATTATTTGCAAATATGAAAAATCCAATAAAAATTTGAAACCCTGCAAATTTTTTATCTCGAATTTCCATCCCCCCGATTCATGCACACGGGAAAGTAAAAAACGAGCCTGAGAGTGAAAAAGCTTATTCCACATTGAAATACCACCGTAAAAATGCAAGGCAGCGTTTCCAAACATGTGGCTCGGCGGGGAGCGATAGCTGGAATACCGTAATCTCATCTAATCGATTAAGCCGCCTAGCTGAATAATCCGATTACTGTCTGCGAGTAATTTTCCAGCGGTTCATTATTATAACGTTCTAGTTTACGCATATGCTATGTATTAAAATATATTATGTCAATGACTAAAATATATTATTTAAAATTTATATCATTGCTTTTAATATTTTTTGTGCACATTTTAATAAGCTTATATTAAAATCCGGACACTTTCTTGTTCGGTAGGCCCTAAGCTAAATGCATTGGAACAATTAGAAATTAAAATGTATCATCAATCCAGTGACATTCTCAATGAACAAATTAATATCAATCAATCGCTACTTCTTAAGCCGTTACAAAGCGATAATGCAATTTTAAAAAAATCTACTTGATACAGTACTAATTTACGTTTATCCCCACTTAATAAAAACCCAGATTAATTTTCACTTGATACAGACATACATAAAATCAATGTGTCACAGTTAATAATTAATTATTAGCATACAAAAATTAGGATTATTGAACAGAAAAGAAAATGTATTGTGTACCCGTATTCAACAGTTTATATAAATGAATGCATGCTTAAACATAGTTCTGACGATGGCGTAAGCCGAAATAGCTATCAACAAATATATAAAATAATTTCTGTTGAACTAAAAAACATTGTTACAAGATATCATACGTATTTGTTGGATAAAAAGTATTGGAAGAAACAATTAAAAGGTTTTCTTATATTTTTTATTAAGTTATATAAGTATTTGAAAAAGCAGTAAATATTTTATATGAATTGTCAACCTTTCTGCTGCAGTCTTCGGGGAAATTATATTCTGAATGCTGTAGGATTGACTGTATTAAGTGTCATTTTACTAATTGTTAGCATTGCAAGAATAACCTAAAATCATAAAAAATCAAAATTTTTCAAATAGATACAAACACTTACTATGTTCAAGAATGCAATATAAAATACTTAACATTTTTTGGCAGACAGTCAAGAAATAGATGAATCATGTAGTGAAATATTTCGGATAAATTATGAAAGATCGTCCGTTTTTGTTCTTTCAACTAAATGAATAAAAATGTAATTACCTTTCAAATATAATAAATATATCATTAAAAAAGTTTTACGACACGTGGGAAGTTTTTACTTTATGGAAGAAATATTTTATTTTAAATGGAAGTTCCTCTTTTATAGAGTTGTCTCATTACCATATGATTTACATTTGTTATTTACGAGTCTTTTTCTTTAAATCTTTTTAAGTGAATAGGTGATATCTTTTTTTATGTTTTTTCAACTTGATAAAAAAGATATTTTCGAATATGATAAATATGATGTGTATCATTAAAGAGTTTTTTACATGTTACATTAAATGTACTAAAAAGTATTATATTAATCCGGCTTCATTCTTACAAAAATGGTTCTTAGAATTTTATTCGCACATTATAAATGAAATTTTGAGATAAGGCACATATGATTATTAAGTCCACAAAAAACTGACTAATTCATATCAATTATTATAATTCAGATTATCAATACTACCGATTATTAAAAATAATAATAATTGAATGAATTATCGCTTATGCCCAAATAGATATGGGTTACAAATTTGCAATTGGTCTTTAAAAGTTTTCATCATTATAAACTTTACTATAGTGATGTTGAAATACTCTTATTCAACACAGCATTAATAGCTATCAAAGATATCTTCTCTTGGGCGACAAGTTTAGTTCCAAATTCAACTAATGATAGCAAATCTATAGATTTGTGTTTTCAGCGTTACATCTCTTATTTGAAGCAAATTACACATTAAAACGTGTTCAGATATTTTTATAATCTGTTATTAAATCATCAATGGATTTGTGCTCAAAAATCATTGATCTATGTACTATATGTGATGTTAACGTTCCCTTTCACCCATTTAATCTTTATAACGGGATGAATGAAGAACTATTAGCTAACTAGTAGGCTTTCAAATTTGTAACGTTCTATATTTACTTTCTCAAATAATAAAAATCGACTGATTTAAAGATTCTGAACATCGTTTTAACAAACTTTTTAAAACCAGTGGCCAAATAATCAACATAAAGACATGTTGTCTATACTAAAAAAATACATTTAGTGTAGCAAGATTTTGCTATCCATTACATCTACGGAATTTCTAGTTTCATCACTTTTATAAGTCTTCTCGGAAAACCCCACCTGCAAAAAAGATTTTCTTAAATTTCACTACTCGCTGTTAAAAATAACGCAACTTTTTCACCTGCTACCGGAAAAGTTTAATCTTTAAGAATTACTAATTAATTTATTTTTTGGTTACTTAAGTACCCCTACCGCAAACCCGAAATTCTTAGGTTAAAGTGTGTTTTTAGATTGTTCTTTTCTACTATTTGTATATAAACATGTTTCTTGTTTAATTATTCTATGGCTCGGCAAAACCTTGAATATTTTTTTACATTTACTTTCATATTTGTTATATAAAACATAATTTGATTACGTTTAACTGTTTTGGACCTTAGATTTTTGAAATCAAAATTTATTGTTATAGTTGTATTCGTATAACAAAAATATATTATTTAAAAACAATCGCAATTCATCTGAGAAACTTCTCATGACATCATACAAACATTTCTGTATATTCAATAATTAAATCTAGTCAATGAAAATTAAATTATGTTAAAGGAACAATATTTAACGATACTATATCCAAGAAAATAGAATATTAGCAAGCTCCAACTATCACACTGCGGCTAAAATAATACAAAACATAGTGGATAGAGAATTTTAAGTAGTTATATCTTCTTCTTATCAGTTCTCCTTCAAAACTGATAAAGAAAATATCGGTAAATATACCAATTGATGGAAAATATAAATGGCTTAGTCAAAAAAGAAACCTGTTGTAGATGTAATACGGAAAGAAAAATAACAATGTATTTTAGTTCTACATAAATTATTTTATATATTTGTTGATAGCTATTTCGGCTTACGCCTTCGTCAGAACTAGATGTACTTCGAAATATTTTTAACTCATAACTTTAAATACAACTTATATGTGAGACCGTGGCTTGAAAGGTTTAAAGTAGTTTAATTAGTTTTAGTAGTAGTTAATGTGTTCCTTTATTTAAATACATTGTGATTTTAGCAGCAACTAGGTATTTTCCTGAATTCTGAGTTTTGTAATTCATTTTTCAAAAACCATTCGAACAAACGAACAAAAATGTGTCAACTAAATCGTCAATCTCACAACTTGGGCACGCGCTGCGGACCAGCCTATTTTTTCTAGTGGAAAATCTCTAGCCGGAAAACCGTTGAGCTTTACTCGTAATCACTTTTCAGGTATCAACTGTGTTTTTCTTGTAAGAAAGCATTATTATTATAAATATAAAATACATTTTTCCACAATTTTATAAAAAAGATGGTTAAAAATATTCGCGATTAGTAAATCCTGTCGCGACCATTTCGTACAATGTGTTGATTAATACTATGAATAGGTAGACGTTTTATTTTATTAATAATTTTATGGATGAATTCATGGCCTGGGTGGAGGTAGAACGATTGCCATATAAGTAACTACAATGTATTAGAAGAAGTCCACAGGTTTCCGTGTAAGTCGAGAAAACCTTAAAAGCAAGAATTTTATTGAATAATATTTTTGAGTTTCAAAGGAGAGGTAAAAGTAAAATCGATCTCTTCATACATACACTTAAGACGAGCATGACAGGTAACTAATATTGAAAAAGTACATGGTAAATTTTGCATATTCACTACACCAAAAAATATCTAAATATAAATACATACTTTTAAGGTGTTCACTGTCAATACTTGGTGGAAAGGCATTATAATAAAAATAATAATACATTTTTAGTACTTTTTCCACATAAAATTTATTTGATCAGGACCGGTTTCGCTCATGGCGATCATTGTCAACTGTCATCAGTTGACAATGCTCGCCATGAGCGAAACCGGCCCTGATCTAATTAATTTTATGTGGAAAAAGTACTAAAAATGTATTATTATTTTTATACATACCTACGTATATTTATGAATCGAAATATCACACAGGCATGTCACCAGTATTTTCAAAAGCTTTATAAATATTTTACTTTTTCCAAAATTGATTAAAGATTTTCCGCTATGTCTAATCAAAAGCTCTAACTTCTCGATTAAATTTATTTCGTATTTTATAATTGTTAAATGTTTGTCTTACACATTGATCCATTGGTTAAATAATAAATGTTGTTAAGGAGGAAGGAATATTATTTGTATAATAACATCAAAGTCGCAAGGTGGAGTCCGTGGCTTGCAGTTAATGTCTGACAATCAGCACAGCTTAATTTAAGAAAAAAAAAAATTTAATCGCGTAAGTCCGAAGTCAAAATCGCGTAAATCAAGGACTTACTGTACATGAAAAAATAATGCGTGAACAAAATTCTGCTGAAATAAGAGCTTATTTTGTTTTTGTACAGTAACAATTATTATAATTACCCAAAATAATATCTCACATGATAGTAATTGATTTGTTAAATAGTTTATTTATAATTCCTTCATAGCTTTTGTCAAATTCGAAATATATATCACCACAATCTACCCATTAATACAATCTACTCTACGTCTTGAAATAATACATCATTAGCTGTACAAATAGCACTTGCTTTATTGTATACTTTAATATATTATATTATTTTGCGTTCATACATTTCCATAAAAAGAAATTCTGGCTTAAGAAGAAGAAAAAATATTACTTTTTGCCGTATTACTGCGGGAATATAAAAATGTCTCTCGGTTTTCTATCCTAGATAAACAAAAAACAATGATGCCGGCTTGGCTTGCCCAAACATTTTTTACCATATAAATATTGTAACTTATACAAAGTAATCAATATTCATAGTATATGTATCATACTTTTCCTTTTCATGTTAGAAGATCACATTATATAGACTGTAACTCAATGAAATATCACTCAATATTTATAAATGTAGTATTTAAACCTCTTGGTACAAAAAGTGAGTGGTTAGAGTGAATTCGTCATTAATGTATAGATTAGATTCATGAAATATTAATAAAAATAATAATTGTTCATACGTAATACTTACATGAATGTGTAGTGAGTCTTAAGATGCTTCTCAGAAAGGCGGGTCACTTATTTTTACACAATCAATATGTATAGTAAAAAAGTTGTAAAATTCAATTTATATTAAAAATTAGCTTCGTCATCGAAATATTTTTTTCTTTAAATAACAAAATGGCTCTAAACTTTACCGAACGAAGCGTACACTTCAAGAATTACATAAAATATTCCACACAAAGCCTAACCTATAGTATTCGAGCGATGTGAAATAATATTCTCTAAGCTATGTATTCATAATATCACATAACATAAAAAGCACCTTAAAATTATGGAAAGCTACACGACGAAGCTCTTTTACGAAGCGTCGTAATGTAGTCAAGGCTTCATTGAGTTTTTCAAAAGAAAAGCTTTTTGGCAGGTATAAAATTTGAGAGCGAATCAATAAAGCGCGATAGCTTTAATTTTTAATACAATTTTAAATGTGGATTTGTCAAGATTTTATCGGTTCTATAGTCGTATGAAACTTTATTGTGTTTTGATAAAAAATACATTAAATTAGTTGATCATCCATTATATTTCTAGATTGTTTGATTTTTTAAACATTACTGTTTGCAACAATAAGAATTTAAGCTTTATTTTTATAGAATTTGCTTAAGGACATATGGTACACGATCTTTTCTTTCAGATAGTGTACGAATCGAAGAATTAGTAGTTGGTTAGGAATAAAAACAACACATACTTCATATCATTGAATAAATTCATTGAAACAATCATTCTATGTAAAAAATCCTGGAAAATGAGCCAAATGGTAATTGGTAAATAATTACAATCCTTTTCATTAAGTTTTTTAAGCTCTTCATTCGAGTTTCATTAATATCGTAATGCCTATCGAAAAGAGCAGATTATTTTTTCACTTATGTTATTGCAATATTTTCATATAAAAATTCACTACGTCATACACAATTTTATTTTTTTTATACTTTTTATACTGTGTAATAAAAATCAAACAAACGCAGTGACGTAAAAGGTTTGATAGGGGCGGCGGAAAGGGTGTGCAGAAACCGAGACACTCCAATTAGCGATCTTCTTATTCGACCCGCGAAGCAGTTTCAACACAAAAGATCATTTGTAGACACATATTAAAATAAGAGAGAGAAAGGCAGCCTGCGCCACTCGAGTTTCTCAAACTTTCTGTTTATATAAAGTTTGTGGAGCTTTCATAATTTCAGTTCTGTTTTAAATTATGACGGAATTCAAATGGCTCTCAAAACTTCGTTCTTTGCAATTTAAGATACCTTTTCTCGTGTCTTTCATTAGTTATTTCTGTATTAAATCTATTTTTATACAAAGAGGATTTAGTTTCTTTACTAATATTTAACAGATAATTAAATTTAAAAATAAAAAGTATTTTCTACCTCCCATTTAATAAAAGTAGTTTAATAGATTGATAATTTATGATACACTTGTAATATTAGTTCAAATATGAAATCTGTCATGACAATTCTGTAATAAACAAAATTATAAGAAACTGTACCATGCAAAAAACTAAGACATCTTTATTTGTTGAGTGGGTAAACTAGTGAGGGTTGAAAGCATATTTATGCAAAAACAGCTTTGATCTTCCCAAATTTCTTCCGTGCCAGAGTGTTCATCGTTTGACTCCACTAATAATTTATTCAATTACACTGGACTGAATCGATCAGAAGTTTTTCAGCAGAAAATAATAAAGATTTAGCTGTGAATTTTGTGATTCAGAAAAACAATTTATCAAAGATTCGATTAGCAAAAGATTGAAAACCTTGCATTGCTGTGAAAAACTAATAACACTATTAAGTTTTTAAGCTGTAAATTTTTAATGAATTTTATAATTATAATAAAAAGTATCGTGCTTTATAACTTTTTCAATATCAGAGCTATCCATATTTTATGTATGTTAACTAAATTTTAGTTGTAATATGCCATTCATTTTAACATACTTTCAATGTTTAGTGAAAATTCCGTGCTTTGCATCGACAACTATCATAGAATATAATAGTTTCAAAAGCAAATAACGGCTGCACGGTGTTTGCAAACATTCAGGAGCGATACGGCAACTGAATATTTCAAAAATATTTCCCATGAAAATGTTTCCTCTCAGGAAATGCGAGAGAGGGAAGAACACAACCTTCGTCGTCGCATTTCCCAGAGTCTTTCATAAGCGTTATTGAAATTTTTCTTCATTTATTCTTGTTTCATATGAACGATAACTGCTAGTGCCTGTATTTTCTTTTCAAAATTGAATTTCAATACATCGGTGGATTTTGTTACCGCTTGACATATGTTTCTCTATGTAAATATTTGAGTATTTTTCCAAGGGTTGGTTCCGGGAAAAAGAGTTCAAAAAATGAGTAGTGTACCAATATATGTAATGCCCCGACACACGTTGTTTTCGGATATTTTTTCTAATAAAAATGTAATATTTCAATACTGACTTTCAATCGCTTTATAAATATATATATATTCACACATTCATAATTCATACATATAATACATATATATGAATCAATTTTATTTCAAACGCGGAATTTGAAAGACTTCCAATAAAAAGTAATCCAATAAGTAATCTTCTTAATTTTTAGGTAACTTTTCCAATTTGAAGTAAGTGAGAACCATATATATGTAGCTTTCAAAAATATTAAGCAAATGGCATTCATAATTTTTGCGAGCAACTGTCTTCTTGCTCAGAACGGCAGTATACACAACGGATAGTTGTGGGAAAAACCAACATGTATATTATTTGATGTTCATAAACATTCTTACCGCTACAATCTATAAATATAGTATAAACATGAATGATTGTTTGTTTGTTCCGTATGCAACCCTACACCATTCATCCAATTGCGGTAAAGCTTTGGTTATTTGTTGTGTGGTCGCCCAGGTTTTTTAATTACCTATATTTACATGTATATTTAAATGAATATATTTTTTTCCAAGTGTGTGGACTAAATTTAGAAAATCCATACTATTCCATGGACAGCTGTATGTGGCCTGCTCATGCGTTGGAAAACCTTCTGATTTATTCGCATACGCACCAGACAGAAAAAGAATAAATATGTGTATCCAAAAGCACTTCAACAAACAAAATCAAGACACAAACATTTTCATTCTTTGAATGGCATTGCAACGCTTGCCGGATACCGGCTAGTTCAGAATAAAAAGAAACCTTTGTAACATTTTTCGTTGCAATCTAAATAATTAAAAAGTAAACCGATAAATAATGATAATCGTTTAAGTCATATTTTAAAAACGCACCGGGTAAAAAATGTTTTGTTCACAAAATTCAAAGCGCCTGTATTAAAGTGTATTTTTCCATAACGATGCCAATAAGAAATAAATTGTCGGACCCGAATCCTATTTCCCCATCAATTTTGCCCCCTCCTCCGAGTTGTGCTTATTAAAAATATCGCGGTTCCCTTTCCTTCTCCGTTCCCACCTGCAAATCTTCAACACTGATTAAAATACGCAGAATAATTTACTTTTTAATAAAATGGTTAGTACCTCTGCGTTCTTCCACTAGTTAACATTTTCCGCGGCAGTAGTCGAGAACTATCTCAAATTTTATGAATGTAAATTAAAATTTTATAATTAACTTATCACTCAATAAATATTTTGCTCTCTAAATAATCGCTAAAAACACGATACTGATTGTATATATTTTCACAACGATTTTTACAATATTTTAAAATACACTTAATTAAATTTTTAAGCAGCATCTCAAAAATTCTCGAAACAAACACCTAGTTTGGTGCTATGTTTATTAACTGATTATTTCGAGTCTGTAACAATGATCTGATAATGAAACAATCTAACTATAATAATATATGTTTAATTGTTTTTTTTTCTTAAGAATAAAAACACTTTATTTGGCATTACAGCTAATGCCAATGCGCCAAATATTTTTGTATATGAAATTCATGCGAGATAAACTCGATGATAAATTTTATAAATCAGTCTAAAATGACATACACCCATGTCCATTATCTCTTTTTCAATTAAATCTACAAACAATTCTGACCTTGCCTTGCCTTGAGTCTTGAACCCAGACTCACCTGATCGCTAGGGCAAAGCTCTTGCCACAAGACCACAGAGAACAACAAATAGTTATAGAAAAGCAATTGCAATCACATATTTCAAAGACATTAAAATACAATACAGTATACTTTTAAAAGAATGAATATTTACACTTTACTTAATCCACATCATTTATTTTTACACAGCACGTGGAATTAAAATGTATTATAGTACAATTGAAAATATTTTTCTGGAATCCTGTTCTGGAATAGTTTCCCAGTGAATTTAAGGCATAAAAATAAAAACATTCGATCGAGTGATCGTCGAGGGAAACTGAAACTGAAAAAATGAAAGATTCCTGACTGCTGGCAAACATTATAAGAACAGCTAAGTAACTCAGAAGCTGGCAGCTAAAATAAGTGCAAGGAATTTCATTAGAACACCCGATTAAGTAAATTAAATGGCCACATTAGACTTAAGTTTAAAAACGCCGTCGACTCCTTTCGTAATGCATGTTTACTCACAAATATACACAATACTTTAATCAACTTTTCATTAGCGCTGGATTAACTTCCGTTTTTGCTTGCTCAGCTTTTGCTTTAAATCCCTGCGGGAAATGTGCGCAATCGTTTGTATTTTCTTTTCATACTTGAGCTTTCTTATGTGTTCATTTATTAAGCACAATTGAAACTTAGCAAGACTTACTTGTGTGTAGTTTTTAGGTATAACTGGATCGTAAGATTGTTTTGCTTGCTTCCATTGTACTACATCACGTCTTCCGTAATTGTTGTATATTTATAGTATTTATGTAAATTCAAAGAAACAACATATTAAATTTCAACTGTCTAAAAGAGAATAATAAAATATATCATCTATCCTAATGTTGTTGGTGTTTGGTCGTAGCCTGATAACTGAGTTTTGAAAAGAAGTTTAGTGAATAGGTACATCAAGCTATAATTTTACTATTAATATTTAAACTCCTGAAAACTGATTTTATTCTGATGATTATTAGAATAATCTATATTATTAAAATAGTTTATTTCTTTCTTTCATAGTTTTAAATTTGTTTGAATATTCATTCTACAAATTCAATATTTTGCAGTTATAAGGTAATGCCCGAACAAAACCGTTTACATATATTTATATATATATTGAGACTACTTTGATTCGGCTCCCTCGTAAATCGAGAAAGAGCCTCCTATCCGTCACTCAGGAAGTGGAATTTAGGGATCGGAGTAGGAGAAACATGGTGCTCTTATAAACAAAAGACGATCTCAAAGCGTTATGTGGGTGCTGTTAGCACCCATTATTTAATTGTTACGAATTTTCACAGACTTAACACACGGATTTAACACAGATAGATTAACAATACACGTTAGGTTCTACAATACATAAAACACGACTATTATAATTGCAAAGGCGATATCAGGAATTTACTAGACTTTATCCTTAGTGAGAAGATTAGGCGCGTGCATTCTCAATGCTGTCCAATCACTCACTCCCAACTGTATGAAAGAAAGCGGTTCCATTAGGTACCAAAAGACCGTTACAAAAATACCGTTAAACGTCAGCCCGATAAGCCATTATTTATGGCCCATCGAACTTTGCATGAAATACCATGCACTCAGGGCGTGAAAGAGTCAAGAGACATTTGGAGCGAGACGTCCGTATAAATGTCTCTTTTACAAATATGAATCACTCTATATTGAATCGCTATAGATTTCAATATAGAGTATTATTAAAAATGAATTTATTTCCTGATATCGACTATAACTCATTGACTGAGGTGAATAATAGATCGTTCTAGAGAGTTCTGATGACCTACCACATCAGGCGGTGTCAATATATATATATTCTTTCTTATAACTCAGGAGCTTGTTTCAACATTTTCGTAGAAAACTGTTTTTTTCTCGGTTGTTCGACTTATTTTTAAAGGAATGAATGGAGATAGAGAAGATAGGACAGGAATAGTGTTTAGCCAATTGCTCTCGCTACGGAAATTTTAGGCAACACTGTCTCCGAGCAAATATCAATAATTCGATTGAGCCTATGAGCCTGCAATCGAGGCCGTTTAACTAGACTACAGCCTCGAAAAAGGGGTTGAAGTGTGTAGATTAAGCTTTACATTACAAACTGGTGTTTGTAAGCATAATTTATTATTGCGACGTTTCCTGAAACAGTTATGTCATTCATTTGAGATGTGCCGATATTTGCGAGTTGATAAGAAGCTCATTTTCCTCATTTTGATACCCTCTGACGACGCCTTATTCATTTGTAGTGTCAAAACACACGGTGATTTCAGATCTAAAATTATTCCAATTACCGGTACAAATAAACTAATAAATCATATCTATGTATTAAACTAACGGGAAATTGGACAATCCTAGACGCTGCTTTAATTTGCGAATTAAATTTCGATTCCAATAAATATTTTATTTTAATATTAAAAAACATTTAATACTACAAAAGGATTTTTTAGTTACCTTGAATGATCTTTTGGTAGATCATTATGGGCTCATATAATGGAAATTATGCGTACTAAATACAGTATACTAAGTAAAGAGAGCTAGCCTTCAATCATATCAATTTCAAGGAACTTCCCTTCATCAATAATAATTAAATTTCACCTGCAGATGGTTAAAGCAAATAGGCGAAGGGTATTTATTGATTATTTATTCAACCAATTTAAATGAATTTACCTTTTACTATTTGGTTAGTAAATTGGCATCAGCGGGAACACTGTGTAAAGATAATTGCTACAAAATACGGGTTACTATTCTGTAACCGCTTTCAAGACTTCAATCATAACCGAAACAAAGGCTTCCAACAATAGATAGACGGCAGTGTCTCTCCACTTGCGTAACAGAATATTTTGCATTGTACGTCAGTAAAATAAACCATTGTGTTAGCGATGATACATTATGAAAACTAAACCGATTTTTCAAAACGACGGTGTCAAGAATGTGAACTCCAATGAAGGATGATGACGTCAATTGACTTTTGTAACCGAGTTGTCGATAAATAATCTCGTATTCATATTATTCTATCGTCATCAGTTGTGTAACTAAAGCTGAATATCTCGAAATACAAACTTTTTTAAATTGAAATTTTCGTGATGTTTTCATGCCTTCCAGTATACTTATTTTCTGATAAAATATAAAAACAGATCGATTATGTATCTTGTCCTCTCTTAATCTTGTATTTCTTTCACACCCTCTCTAATAAGAAAGATTTAATGACAAGTATACATTTGCTGAGATGTTCCACATTATTATAAAACAGGTCTCTGTAAAAAATTATAAGTTTGAGATATTAAAATTAAAGCATAACTTTTGAGATTTTATAAATTTACTAGTATTGCTACCCGGCGTCGCTCGGACTAAGCGACCAATAATTATTTAATGTTATATCATTCGACATAATTATATCACAAAATCTAACATCCAAAATAGAGTTAAAATAAAATCACAAACTTTATTTAATTTGATGACAGCCCCGCCCCATTCTCGCCCATTAAAATGTCCAAATTCAAGGAAAAAATCTAATTTGCTGTCAAATAATACCTTCACGTAAATAATAAACATTATTATTAATAATAAAAGCCGGGAAAAGTTCAGTAGAAGACTAATTTAATACATTTTGACTAAATGTCTTCGCCGATAAAAATTCAAACATATTTTCTTTCATATTCGTTTTTATGGCAACTTAATGACCAACAATGCAAAAGGGAATTACAGACCCACAGACATACATACGCCGTTTCGGTTTTATATATAAGATTATTTATATTTTAAAAAAGTCATGTTTATTGTAAAATAAAGTCAATATTTTTAAGTATCTTTATTAGTACGAATATTAAAACGTAGCCAATAACTTAATTATATTATCAATAAAACTAAAGTTAATAAAACTGTTTTCTAGCCATCCTTCGTTTAATAAATTTTCAAATAAAAAATAACTTTTTGGGAAAGGGAAATATAACGCTTATAAATCACAGACTTCCATACTCTCATTTAAAATTTTATTTGCTTTATCGTTTCATTTCTTTCTACTCGCAAATAATTGACTTTTTCGTTAAATTGCAATTTTTATGTTTAATTTACCTCCATTTGTGACCTCTTATTCCAAGATAGTTGTAAAAAAAATGGGCCATGTGGAAAAAACAAAAAAAATACTTGAGATCAACTTGATAGGAAAATACTTAATCAACAATACCTCAAACTCCAAGGCCTGTTGATATTCACCTTGATGATACTTAAATAAGAAACTGAGAAAAAAATTACCTATATGCTTTATAATTTTATCATTCTAATAGCATATTTTATTGTTTATTGTTTCTTGTACAAATAAGAGAATTTCACCGTTATCCCTGAGTACAAATACACCTGTAAATTTTATATTGACTGAATTTACAATTATTTACAGTTATCGAATTCAAAATCAGTGAAGTAGCAAACGATTCAGTGCGCTACAGTAATTCGATCGATTGAAAATTGGTATGAGTAACTTTCAATTTTAAATCATCCGTAAATTTCACGTGAAATGCATATTCGAAGAGTTTAATAAAAATTTGAGCGATGAATATTAGTACCTTTGACCATCTTCAGAGATTTTACAATTGAATTATTATTTATGACTAGCTACAAAATAATTGAATTTCTCAGTAAAGAAACGAAACGTAGACGAGACAACTCAATAGAATGTGTATGACTCTTGATGTCCTGTTATCACTAGTTTGTTAATGAGTTATAATCAGGGCTGTGGAGTCGGAGTCGGAGTCGGAAATTTGGAAAAGTTTGAATTTTTTATTTTTGCTTATAATATGTCAAATTTGGCTTTTGGCCGGATTGGTAGGGTTGATATTTAATTGAATACACATTAATATTTAAATAAGGCAAAAAAAAGTGACGATATTAAAAAAAAATTGTCGGAGTCGGAGTCATTTTTTGGTAAATGTTGGAGTCGAAGTCATGGTTTTGGTAAATGCTGGAGTCGGAGTCGGAGTCGAACTTTTTTTCACCGACTCCACAGCCCTGGTTATAAGAGCAGGGTCCACTTACAATCGAAAGTTGAGTCATGAAACCGGACATTAAAATCGGATGCGAAAATGGCTAACCAGCTCTAAGATAAAAAATGTTTCTATATACTGCGTTAAAAAGGGGTTGGGTTTTTGTCAAGCCATGAACTTTTCAGAAAAAAATATTAAAATATTACGAGCTCGTGGTGCAATGGTCAACGTCGATGACTTCCGTGATGGACCACCCAGGTTCGAGTTCCGGTACGAGCAGATTTTTTCGGTCGATAAATCGATTCTGTTCGAAGGCAATAGGTGTTCGTGTTGTTAAAAATCTTTTCACACCTTGATCCCAAAAAGCGGCACCTAGTGAGAGCGATTAGCTAACCACTATTTATTCCTTAGTCTTCGTATCCTTTCAATCCATACTCTCTCCATACTAAAAGAGAGTAGGGTTACTGTAGAGTAGGGTGAGTAACTGAGTAACACGTAGTTTTGTTGCATAAAAATGTTGAGATAAACACCACCAGGTTTCCATATGCTATAAGTTATAAGTTGGGAGCGGACATGAAACTCAGATGTAGAAATGATGAAACTTATCTGACATTAGAAAACATTGCTTCCATTGCATAATATATTACAGTTCAGGTTATTGATAACTTTGTTCAATGTTTTTTATGTCTTCAGAATAAATAATTATTTTTGGAACCAATAAACATATAAAGTCGAAAATTATATTCAAAGAGGCTTTGATTTCAACGGTTATCACTAGAGACTCCAATTCGAGTATCGAGTACTCGATACTCGAATTGGACTACTCAAGTATTTTTAATTTTGTTACTGGATACTCGAGTAGTTTGAGATGTCGTGTAATTGGAGTCCCTTGTTATCACGTAAACAAAAGTGACCGAAATTTTGTTTTACATTCGCGGCTGTTTTTTGAAATGACCAAAGAAAATATTTTTAAAAAGCTATTTTTATCTAGCGGGTTCATATGATTTGATCGAAAGATATTTTGAAAAGACATATAAATATAAAGAAATATAGAAGTTTCCCGTCAATACCATTAACTAAGAGCTTTCGTCGATATGACACATTCACGAAGACGTATAAAGTGGGGTGTCTTTTACCGATCTCGAAAAATTTCTGTCGGATGACTTTTTGCTCCAGTGGTCGAAGATCATTGCAAAGAAAATCGGAACTCTCTTTCGTTAGCATTTTTACTATCAGAAAAGACAATTGAATTCATTCAAATATTCTATATTTAAAAAGACAAAACTATGATATTTTTTTAGTGACATTAAAAGAAAAAATTGAATATTATAGCTAGATTAAAGTGATGTGCTTTTCAAAATAAACACACATACCAATTTCAAATACTTGTTAACATAATAAATACTAACAGAAAATTTAAATTAAGATTGGAGTCTAGTAATAAAAACTTGCTTATTGTCCATTATAAACAAATTCCATTGTGTCATTTGCTAAATGCTTCAGTTTGGAACTACACAATTATTTTAACTGAATGTTAACTTCTGTTCAGAAAAGGAACAAATATAACTTTTTTATTTTTTGTCATGTTCAATAATTATTGAGCGCTTAAACATATACTAAATAAAAAATAAAATATGTATCATCTAATATAAAAACAACATCTGTAATAATCACTGCTACCATTTTATTGGCCGTATATAGTCAAAGTCAATCAAAAAAGGCTAAGAGATAGTAGGTCCGAAGATACCTTTAAAATTGGTGAGACACGTGTCACAAAACGTGAAATAATCAAAGTTATTTTAAATGTTATGAAATGTAGTTTATAAAACTAGATAATTGCGTTTATTTTAAAGTGTTAATACTATGTTTTTTGTAAAATGTTAATATAGTATCAAATGAAGCAGTAATTACATGCTCTCATTGAAGGGAACTCTGATGTGGCTATTGCATTTTAACTTTATATTATACTCTTAATTGTTCGTCAACCTAACCTAACCTAACTTAAAAGTACTATTCTAAAATTAAATATTGGCGATGGAGGTAAACTTTTTTTTCTGTTTTTCTATGAGAACTGCTTGTTACTCAGCTGCTCAACCTCTTTTTTTCGAAGAGAGTAGGGATGGAAAGGATACGAGGACTACGACAGGACTATGCGTCGCTCTTTGGGATCGGAAAGGTGGGAAGGGATGTTCAACAACACAAACACCCATGCCTTTGAACAGATCTATCGACCGAAAAAATCCGCTCGAACCGGTAATCGGGAGTCCGGCACGCAAGCCAACAAAAAACTTTTTAACTTGACAATAATAAGGAATAACGATACAAAATTGATTCTTTGGAATCACTTGTCTAATTGATTTATGTGATTTACTTTCCGACTGGACGACTTAAATAAAAAAATCCATGACAGAAATCAGTCAGCTTATAACGTATTCCGTTAATCAATCCAAAAGCTTGATACTCGAGCGGTACGATATATGATTAGTTATTCGTAAGCGGAGTATAAATATTACAAAACGAAAATGGGTTGTCAATTGCTGTCGCAAAGTTTGACCCTACTCGCCGGAGGGAGTCTTTCAAGTACATTTTGGGGCTTATTGATTTTTTTGTATTTATATACGACTTCTATACTGGATTCTTCGATTCACGTGCTTGTATCGGGTAATGAACGTTGACAGCGAAATGAAATGCAATACAATGTTAGTAATATTTTCTTCAAATTAATAAAACATGTTATATTTGTTTCAAAAATGTTCGTATTAAGTGGTGTTTTTCAACAAGTTGGTTTGCCCACCACAACCCGTTGTGTATATGCAGCCAATGTTTCATGGCTGGTTTTCACAACGCCATCGACCTAGAAAATGGAATAAACCACTCACATTAATGACCCGAGCAGATCTGCACGGGACTGATTTTGAACCATGCACTAATGTGCTTGAAAAAAGAAAGTAATATAATAAATAGGAGTGACTAGCTCAGCCACTGAAATCAGTTTGATACAGAGTATCCTGTGTATAATCCGTATACTGAGAGCCCGTCGTGTTAGACGAGTATATTGACTCTGGTGAAGAATCGAGATTATGTCTATCCCCGAATAAAATAGATTTTATTTATTTAATTGGTAGAACTCCATTAAAACACGGTGAAAAAATAGCAATGTTTTTCTGACGATGGCGTAAGCTGAAATAGCTATAAACCATTCATCATATAAATGTTGTAGAACTAAGATACAGTTCTATTTTTTCATCCTGCTTTAGATTTTTATTCTATGTATCTTATATATAAAACCGAAACGGCGTATGTATGTCTGTGGGTCTGTAATTCCCTTTTGCATTGTTGGTCATTAAGTTGCCATAAAAACGAATATGAAAGAAAATATGTTTGAATTTTTATCGGCGAAGACATTTTCCGGCTTTTATTATTAATAATAATGTTTATTATTTACGTGAAGGTATTATTTGACATTTCTTTGACAGCAAATTAGATTTTTTCCTTGAATTTGGACATTTTAATGGGCGAGAATGGGGCTGTCATCAAATTAAATAAAGTTTGTGATTTTATTTTAACTCTATTTTGGATGTTAGATTTAGTGATATAATTATGTCGAATGATATAACATTAAATAATTATTGGTCGCTTAGTCCGAGCGACGAGGGGTAGCAAAACTAGTAATATATAAAAACACAATCTTTTTGTACTGCTTTCATATATTGAAGGGTTTCGCTCATCGCGAGCCAGAATAAGTGCATACTTCATGTGTTTTATTTATTTAAGGATAGTTTTTCTTCAACAAAATGAGTTTGATGCTAAAATTTTCTTCCGCTCATACAATCCTAAAGATGTTATCAAAAAGAGAGCAATTAGCTGACTAAATTCGAATCGTTTGAATTTTTTTATACGATTTTTGTCGCTTACTACCCTGGTTTCGCTTTTCGGCTACTTCAATCATTTCAAATTCACGAATAAACGTGGAAAAATACAAAAATTGAAATGATTCAAATTTGGTACTTCCATCACGCACCTTCAGTCTAAATTCTTAATTAGATAATCTTATTCCTGTTTTAGCGTTATTCTTCCGAAAAACAGAGCTTGAGCATTTGTGTGAAGCAGTTTTCTATTTATCTAAGCAGTTACATCTATCCACACATCACTGGAAGTGGACATAGTATAGAAAATGAAAAATTTACGGAATAAAAACCGCCAACAAATCAACAATGCGGAAAAAATTCAAAAAATGTGTCGCGATGATTCAAAAGCACACTTAACAATAAACTATACCGGAATCTTTGTAACATGTTTTTCGAAATAGCGAACCCACAGTCCGGCGTGGCTATTTATGTATTTCACAAACGATTTTTTTGCCACAAAGATTTTGCGTGATAAATATTATTTTAATTTATAGACTGGCACGTGGCCAAAAGCTTTCTGGGCAATTGATATCACGACAAAAAGAGGGAATTAGCAGTGTGTATTTTATTTTAAAGTCACATGTTTTTTTATTTAAATAGGATTATAAAGACAAATAAATCAATCATGATATGCTATTTAAAATGCGGAAAACAACATGGGGATAATACTAAATCAAATCGAGCTTTACTAAACAATCTATAATTTATGATAAATGAGTGAAAGATATTTCGCAGTTTCTTACTATTTATATTAATTTGATACCGCTTATTTTCGCGATCATATAACTTTTCAACGGGATAGTTTTAATGTCACGTTGCTTATTGCCTCCTCCTATATTCCAAGGTCAAAAGGGGTTTTGTGATAAATCGCTACTATTCAGGGCAGCAATAAGAGTGAACAAATATTGTGTCAATTACAGCAACTATTAAAGTTTTTTTTAAAAACATTTTTTTGGTAGTCTGATCATATTTTTTTTGTGAACCTAACCTCATATTTGTCACGTAGGTTTTTTGAGTCGCCAGTCGCAAGAGCTATTTGGCTGATGAATGCACTGCCTGTTGATGTGGACATCTTCAGCAGTGAACTCGGTTCTTTTTTAGATCTTTTTTTAATGTTGTGTAATACATACACTATGTGATAATTTTATTAAATTTGTCAAATGCACGGCGCATTGGCGTCAGCTGTAATTCCATGTATTATATTTTATGTTGTCTAGTAAATATTAAACTCAGAATCACCAAAATGTTACGAATACCATTTCGACTTGGTAAGGTAGAAGATATTTTCTCATAATGCCTTAGTCATCGGTTTCTTAACATTATATTACTGCGTTCCACACTTAAATACAATCTTCAATACGTTTAACAGAGTATCTTTTGATATGGAAATTGAAAAAGATTACTTTCAAAGTACTAAAACTAAGGTTTAATATTGTGCCTATTTCTATATTTGTATTTGTTTTCAATGAGACTGTTTGTCTCCATGTTATCATTGAAAGTGCTACTTGAAGTTTATTTCATTGAGAGAGACATTTAAGGTTATTTTTTTTATGGTTGACCATTAATTGTTTCATCAAACCATATTAAGAACATTCAAATATTCTTCACAGCAAATAAAATTGTGCAAAGTTTATTTCAATTCAATTTAAAATATATTACCCAGTTAATTGACAAAACAAACAAACACAAACAGTTTTCAATTATCAGTCTTTCCCAAAGAACACCGTTGTATGTTTCGTATTTTCTGCCATAAAATACAGTATAATAATAAAACAAGATGTAAAGAAAACAATTACTTCGGTATTAAAGTCATCATTATAATAATTTATTTAGTAGCCGGATGAAAAGCTTTGGTGCTGTACGGATCGCGAACCTTTTACGCGAGAATATTTCCTCATCCGGAAAGTAGAAAGCTGGAAAAGCTTCTGTCGTACATCAGGAGATGGACTTTCCTGCGACTTTTCTACATCCTGTGCTGTCCACACGACATGAAACAGGCTCACTGTCCGCGTCAGCCATCAAATATATACAAGTAAGCTTTTTCTATGCAATGATTTCATTTGATACATGATAATTTCTCCATTCTTATTTTCAAGAATTGTAAAATTATATCACTTTTGAATATAGCACATCTTTAGATGTAAAGCCATTATTATTTTTAGCTTTTTGTGCCACAAACAAGCAATAGATTTCACCGTAAGTAATGCCTAATTAAGGATTTAAATGTTTACTTATTTCAATCAATGAATTGAAAATTTTAGTTGTTACAATTGAATTTGTAAAAATGTTTTAACTGACATCTTTATAAAATTATACTGGGAGAAGAGCGTTTATTCATTGAACATTTGTTTTAAGATGATTTTAAAATGATCCATATGTCTTATTTTTTCTGTCTTTGTAATTACATTGTATACTTATACACTCTAAATTTGTTTTGTTAATAGCTCGCGATAGATATTTTGTACCATTTTTTAAATATATTAATCATAAATGCGTCTTACAGGATAATACAAAATACATTCTTCTCTCACTTTAAGTCTGACATATAATAGAACTATTAAAAAGATAGTTTCCCGATATTCAGTAGCATATTTATAAATATTACATTAAGTTCATATGTACAGTTCAACAAATGACAGCTGACACGTCACTCACGATGTTTAGATAAACATGATGAATTGATACCGCCAAATGATCTGCTGACAATGTTGAGTGTATTCAAAAGCTTCAGAGTCGGTTTGTTCAAAAATAAATGATAAAAAAACATCCCGCCTCAGAAGAGTGACACTATTTTTAGTAATCGCTGAAACAAACATACAAATATCACTATATCACCCACGTTGTAGTTATCCGACATACATATATTGTTATATTTTATCAATATGCTTCTCCAATAATTTATGTACCGCTAATATTTCTCATAATTCATAAATGTGTGACATAAATGACAATCAAGACTGCAATCATTCCACGTGTTTTATAAATATGAAGACCGGATATGCTCACCGCGACCATTATCAACCGATAATGATTTTATCGATCGCTGGCATTTTTAAGAACAGTAGTTTAGTATCAAAGAAATGTCGTATTACCGGGAACACGGCTTCGGTAATTCCGACAATTCAAGCCCTAATCAAAGCTGAAGGAATTGCACTAAGCAAGTAATGTATCCGTATGAGTTTAATATGCTTTCAATTGCGATTAATCTATTCCAATCTGCTTCGAATCTCATTAATAAGTGCAAATTTAACAATTCTTACACATACATCTGCCATTTATTTCTTGGCTTGAACCATGTTCGCTTGCAATGAAGCATTCACTTTTTCATTACATTTTTTGAAACTATATTTTGCCTAGTCCTTTGATAAACATTGAAAGATAGCAGTTATTCCAAAATAGGTTTGACCACCAGGATAAAAAATCAAACTAATAAGCATACAATCAATCAATTAATAGAAATAAAAGTTTTTTGCCAAATTAACTAAATAATTAGTAAGTTACTTATTCAATTTTTGTGTGTGTACGTTCAGAACAGCAATTGGCCAAGTCCACTTTTTTAATATAATTTAATACTGTCCATTTACCTTCTAAAAAACTAAGTCGTTTATTAATTATTGAAACTCATCGTACTAAAATCGATGCAAATATTTTAATAAAATAAAAATATTGTAGAATTTAAAAAGCCGGTGGAACATTTTCACATATTTTGACAGTACATGGGACGACTCAATTAACTGTGAGTTTGACATAGACCTTATCATCATTTTAAAAAGATTTACTGAAAGTATACAGTTGATTGATGAGTTCTGGCTTTAACAACGATTAAAAATCTTCATTACTACTGTTTTGAAAGCCCCAACTCAACACATTAGTTTTAAAATTTTAAACTACTCTTGACCCTGTTTTGAGATATAAGAATTAGCATTAAAAGTTTGGATTGATATTATGTTATTCAAAAGACAAAACTCATTTCTAACAATAAGCAAGTAAATATGTTGTTTTAAGCATGCTTTTTCATAACTCAAACCATTCTATTTGGAAAAATGATCTTAATGCCGGAAATAGTGGTGATAATGTGAGAGCTTTATTAAATAAATCTTTGAAAAAAATGTACAGATAAAACTTTGGCATTTTGCTGACTCCATTATTCAACAACAGATGACTCTATAGTAAGCACACATGATAGAATGCAATTAATACAACCCTCTTTGACCAAAATGTCAGTAAACTGTGAAACTAGCAGAGAGAAATAAGAAGAACTGCGACTTCATACATGTTGATGTATTTTATCAATAATTTCGATCACTTTATACAATTAACCTGGGTAGCGAAGGGCAAAGTGTACGCAATGTTTCACGCAGTGTGAGTGGCTCGCGGCATAAAAGCATTTTCCATCGTTTGAGGCATTAGTCTCAAAGGGACGCCGTGAAATATTTCCGCCAGCGGGCGAGGTATAAAATATCCTCTCTTCTCAACGAATCGTTATTTATCCGCAAATTCTGTTATTTAAAACTTTGGCTATGTGTGTTTTTTCCATATTTTATCTGATTTATAGTCATTCCCTGCCCTTACCCGAGACGTTGGGCAATTCATCGAGATTATATAAAAAAATACCTTACCCGTCATAAAAATCATCCACTGTCAAAGTCAAATGCTTCTTTTACGAACGTGGTAATTTATTTTATTTTATAACTATGGCACCGTAGTTAAGTGGTCAACGCTTTTTTAACACATGGCAGTGGGCTACTTCTGTAACCCAACGATTTCTCGCTAACTGAATTTTGACGAGAATCTATTTAAGAATCGTTGACGACCCTCCATAGGTAAAAATAAAAAGTAAGCTGACCTCTTGAGCTGGCTTCGGTAGGAATTGCTCACCACTGCAGCGATCGTGCCCAATTGTCAGCAGCGATGGGAAGTGAATGCAACTTGAATATATACACTAAACTTAGAGATAAAGGAAACTGGAAGACTTTGACGCTAACGTGCCTTAGAACTTAAAAAGAAAAAAACTGTATAAAAAATAAATATGAATAAGAAGCGCTGTTGCAATGTTTATTAGCTTAATTTTCCACATATACCATTTTACTTATTGATTAAAGTGCTCAATTTATCGGTTTATGCTCAAAGGCATGAATTTCAATGAAAGTTAAGTCATTCTTAATAGTCACAACTTTCTATCTGTACACTCTCTAAAAAACTAAGTTTAGTGGCTGAAGAACAACCAGTTTAAATGTGCGATTGTATGTGTGTTCTACATTTCCTTTGAACCATCCGAAAGTCCTTTCAGTCCTATCATTCCAATCTTATCCACTGGTGAAGAGAGAACTTGAGTTCAATAACTATTTCCCCACAAAGATTATATCTGTTGAGATGATCCATCATGAAACAAGCTGTTCTTTAAATGCGAGTGAGCATGGTAAAAAACTTTTTAAGCAGTACACATACTGAATAATATTTATAAAAATCTGACAAACGTACCACACTTTCAATTGCGATTATTTAAAAATCAATAACGGAAACAGATTTAAGTACAAACATAAACAGACAATAACGTAACGTAGTGGAAAACAAAATTAATTTTGTTCGTGATTAAAATACATACAATAAAAAAATAGCAGTTTATTGGAATGGAAATTTTATTTTAATGTCATTGTTGGTTATTTGTTCTTTGGAAAAAATAGTTCTATTCGTAATCAAATGAAATACAAAATTATGTTGGCATTATTTAGTATTAATATGTTTATTATCTATATGTTTCTAACTATATTGTCATGCTCAACGTTAGCTTTAGACAAATCCGGAATTATCCATTCGTATATTTTGATTGTTAGATAAATAAGATAAGGAAATTATGATTTTCCATATTTCTATCTCTTCTTCTAATTCAATAAATATTGTGACAATATAAGAGAACTTGTGACTAAAATACGATATGTCTTAATCTTTCATTGCAATTGTTTTAATCAGAAATAGTTGCTAGATACGGATCCTTACTGCAAAATTTTAATAACTAAGATCTGTTGCTTTTCGTGGATTTGGATATTCCAGTCAGGTGACTGGAGGTAGATTCATATAAAGAAACTTACGAGATTCTTCATTTATATTTTAAGGTGTTCACAATACTTGGTGGAATGGCATTATAATAAAAATAATAAAACATTTTTAGTACTTTTTCAACATAAAATTTATTGGATCAGGACCGGTTTCGCTCATGTGCGAGCATTGTCAACTGATAAGAAATACAACAAAACAGTGATATGTATACAAAGTTTAAGTCATAATTACAAGGTATGACAAACAATTGGTATTATAACTAAGTAAATACCGGTGCTGATCCAATAAAGTTTATGTGGAAAAAGTACTAAAATTTTTATCATTTATATTTCTTGTATGCTTAAAGTTATTAAATGTTTCATTTGTGAGGTCATCATAACAACGCTATTATAAGTCCCATTGTTTTAGGCGTTCACATAGCAACCCAAAATATAGCAAGCAAAAATATCACAAATATTGAAATAACGTACCGAAATAATTGTATTATTAATCAAATATGACGTCAAATGATACGAAGGGAAAAATTGACGTTTACAGAGAAGCGTAAATATAGTTATATTATAACGATAAATAAAAAGATGTCGTTTAAAAGATTAGCATCACAATATTCCACAAGTATTTTTTATCAATTAAAGAACGGAGATTCTTTCTGATTGCGTAATAAGATTATAGCATGTATAGTGGAACCCCGATCCTACGTTCTCGCATTATACGTTTTCCCACATGGTGCGTTCATTTTCTATAGTCCCGGCATTAAGTTCATATATAAAACTTTCCCCCATTTAACGTTTGTTTTATACGGTCCCTTGCAAAACGTAGAATCGAGGTTTCACTGTAACTAGAAAGTATTTTATAATAATATTTTTCCACCAATGATAAAGATCAGCAATATAAAATATATATGTAAGATATATTCCATTACATAATTATGAAATTACATCAAATATTCGATGAATATATGAGGATTTCGTACTCTCTTCAAAAGCTCATAAGCTTTGACTTATTTTACAAATCTTATTTCAAAAGGAGCGGAGCTTTAGTACGTTTTGTATTTTCTTGCATATTATATTATTGAATTTGCAATCAAGCTTCATCAGGGCGGCCATTGAAACCGGAAACACATTTGGATGAATCTTATCTTAAGTCACACATCTGAACCTAAATAAATGTGTGTTCATAAACTGCGTGTCGAGTGCTGTGGTCTATTTTTTAGTCGTTGACACTCGAATTTGAACGGAAAGGCATTTATATCTATGATATTTTTAAAAGTAATAGTGCATTTTTCCCGCCAATTTATATCGTCAAATACAAACACTATATTTTGATTTTGCATTGGTTTTAGCATTTTGCGCTCTTTTCTTCTTAGTTTCTCAAATTATCTTTTTCTGAGAGAGATGAATAGAGAGGATAGGACTAGGACAAGAAAAGTAGTTAGATAAGTGTGGGAGTAAACTATAGACAGCACAGACATCTATGACTTTGAACAGAAATCAATAATTCGATTGATAAATGTAACTGCCCGGACATGGACTCGTGCCCGAGCTCTCTGCAACCGAGACCAACGACGCTTTCACAGCAATTATTCAAATGTCAATTATTTACCCATGTGAAGTCCACGCAATTTTTTTTTTCTTAATATTTCGATAAATAATTCAGAAAAATATCGCCCTGGTTTTGTTATGAATTTAAATTCTCGCGTCTTAGTTAAATTCTTTTCTGAAAGGTTCACCTAAATAAAGTTTTAAAAATTACTTCCGTATACATGTATTCGATAGTGTCTCGTTATTGGAAAGATAATAGTATTATTATTATGGCTGTGGAGTCGGAGTCGGAAATTTTGAAATGTTTGAACTATTTATTTTTGCATTTACATAATATGTCAAATTTGGCTTTTTTCCGCATTGATATGGTTGATATTTAATTGATACACATAAATAGAAAATTTAGGGAATAAAAGTGACGATAATAACCTTTTTACAGTCGGAGTCGGAGTCGTGGTTTTGGTAAATACTGGAGTTAGAGTCGGAGTCGGAGTCGGACTTTTTTTACCGACTCCCACAGCCCTGATTATTATATTTAAGGGACTCAATCCTGTGAACCCTACAATCGAAACTTAAGACGTCAACACTCGACCATGTATCCGTCTAAAGTCTAAAGGAAGTAATAACGAAAAAAAAACATTTACACTTTTCGTGATATGTGTTCGGGTACTAATGTTTTGTGCAAGAGTCACTTTACAAATTGCTCTGCCCGATATAGATGCTTTTCTATACAAAGAGTGCATAGATGTCTATATGAAAAAGCTCTTAGTGTGCCAGTGGGATCCAGCGTTCATCAAAATACTTTCATGGCAGACACTCTACGTCACAAATCACTGCTGGATTCATGTGTCATTTACAGTGTGCAGTCTAAAAAGTCAAGTACAGATCGTAACTTTAATGTTTTAACCTGACAGTTATTTAAAGATTGATGTTTTACAACTATAGTTTATCTAACGTATAGAAGTAAATCAAATTTGGAATAAAACTTTCCTTAAAGTTACAGTTTTATTAAAAATGTCGTTAATCGAGAATACTTAATTAAAAGATCGAAGCATAAATCTTAAATACGTGATAATTGACTGCCACCACAATTTTTTACATGAATAATGAGCAAAAAATCATTTTAATTCTATAAAAGTCAATGTTTTTTCTTTTATTTGGGAAACTATTCTTCTTTAAAAAGCTTTAGTTTAAATGGAACTAATACGGTGCTAAAAATAACAATTAATTTTAATTCTACAGAATTTATTTTATATATTTGTTGATAGCTATTTCGGCTTACGCCCTCGTCAGAACTAGAACTAGTTATTCACAAGACTGTTTTTGTGAGATTAAAAAATGATATAAGAAAACAACATTCAATTCAAAATGAAATATTTATGTGTCTCTACTTTATCTACATAATGAAATTCGTATACATTCGTTTCTCAAAAGTAATTTAATTGTATTTGTTTGATACATTCTCAAATAAACGTAACCATCGATTTTTCAAAACATGTATTTCCGCCTCTGTTTGTTTCCAGATGAACTGGAATAGGCTTTGCTCGTATAGCTTTATACTTTAGTAATATATTTATAATTCGATTGAAAGATTTTTTGTATTCTGTTTCGTTAAAGAGTCTCGCAATCTAAGCTTCTGAAAAGGAGATTTTTCTTAAATTTTGTTTGTAAGCGATAGATATTTTATTAACAGATTTTGCTGTCGAAAGTTTTTTAGTTTTATTTTTTTGTTGAGTGCATTTTAATATAGTCAGAACGAAGAAGTAATTTAGTTTTGCAATATCTTGATTGCTTTGGTTCATACATATTTGTTTGATATCGCAGAGAGGACGTTATTAATTTTGCGGCACTATCTATCTTTCACATTGAAACACTTTGAGTCTGCGGCAAAATCTTAAGGTGGCGCAACAAAAAGCAATTTGAGAAAGCTAAAACAGCTAAAAGCTCTGGTCTAGCGACGATGGTCTGAACAATTACAAAACTTGACGCGGTTTCTGAGAATGGCGACACCGCAACATTAGGTTCCTGCTAAGAACATGTTGTACTCAATATGTCGATCAAGCTTACGTTTGTTGTTCTTATCTTATCGTATGATATTCTTTTTTGTACATTATCAAAAAAAGATACATCTTATTACCAAAGCACTATGTATTTCAGATTTAAAGGTCTTAAATCACGGGTCTTTAACCTGTCCGTTCCGCCCACTTGTGGGCGAAAAAGGCGTGGTGGGCGGTGCGTGATTTTTACCAAAATAATAAAACGAAGAAGTTGTCTGAAAATCGCTGAAAGTAGCCCTCTTCGTTTGTTTTTAACGAAAATTGAACCAGACATAAAATATTTAGTCTCACAGCATCAGGATTAAGGTTCTCACGAATTATTGAATTTGATTTTTATTTATTTTTTGTCATATTATGTGTGCGTACTACGCTTTTTTGTGGCAATGAAATGTTGGTTAAAAAAACTGTTTTTTTTCGAATCTACTAAAATCCTTCTAGAAATGTTTTTATCCATATGCTGGTCTGAAATATAGCGATATTGGTGGGCGGTAAGGAAATTTTACTATGAAAAATAAGCAAAAGTGGGTGACAAGCATAAAAAGATTGACGAACCCTGTCTTAAATCATCCTGCACATTCAAGAACAAGATTTCAGTTTTATTATTATTAGTCTATTAAAAATGGTAAAGAGATTAAAATTAAACGTTCTAAAATATTTATTTAATTAAACGTCGAAAATATAGAAAAAAATATATAAATGGTTGTATATTTTATAACACTACCCTTACCCTCCCTTAGGCTGAAAACTTTTGGACCTTACTAGTAGATCTTAAATAATATATTAACAAGTGATAAAGTTCGGATCAACCCTTAGAAGTTTTTGATTATTTCAGTTTAATATTTGAGATCTCATCCATGGGTTTCTGTCGTGTCCCCTTTATGTAAGTCAGTTGTATAAAAATAAATGTCTGGCAAATTAACCTTTATTCATAATGCAATATATGTACATATTGTTTTGAGATAGGCTTAAGAAATACACAATTAAAATTACACGAAGAGAAAATGATTTAATTTATGGTATCAATAAGAGTTTGTTTGATAGAATTTCAATCGTTTCAATTGGTATATTCTCACGAGTTTTGTTAATAATGAAACAATTGTCGGCTTGCGGCATTTTTAAAAATTTAAAATTCTCGAATGATCTGTAAATGCCTAACTCAATGAAAGTATTTAAACGATTCAAATCATAAACAGTTAGGTCAATCTGTTTTGAAAACTTATGTATATATGAAGTTATATCTATACAACAATCTTGTATTTGGTTTGTGTGTAACAGATGGAATGTAATAAATACGTTTTACCACGTATTCGGTTAATACAAAGTTGAAATAAATTAAGGACTACAATCTTGATTACATGGAAATGTCATCTATAAGTGTTGTTTTAGCATCAAGCAGTAAGCTATATTAACGTTCCATCTTGAATTTACTTCCGTTAGGACATCAATACGCAACATTTTTGCGTTTTACAAAATATGTAGTGTACTTTTGTTTATTGTAGATAATCTCAATGTTGTGCGATTTTTCTCAGATTTCGAATGACAAACGGGTATTATTTTCTCGAAAGGGGCACTATTTTCAACGGTGTGAATAATCAAATTAAGCAAATTCAAAGATTACCATAAGCATATAGTAACACGCGTGTAAACATTTTTGCTATGACATTAAAAGTTGGGATAGTCTTTATTAAAGTATTTTTTAGTATTCGTGAAGATTTTGCGATAATTGTTTTAAAATCACGACAAATGTAAAGATCGTGTGGGA
The DNA here is from genome assembly GCA_028554975.1 of Himalopsyche kuldschensis. Classification (NCBI taxonomy): domain Eukaryota; kingdom Metazoa; phylum Arthropoda; class Insecta; order Trichoptera; family Rhyacophilidae; genus Himalopsyche; species Himalopsyche kuldschensis. The sequence goes on along the minus strand of JAHFWI010000016.1, from coordinate 2,892,085 downwards.
GAGAATTTTAGACAACACATCCATTCCAACTAATAGAAATTAATAATATGATTAATAACTGAATCTTTCCGGACTGGATTTTAGCCCGTTTGCTCCGCGTCTGAAGTGAGCGTCGATGACACTTGACTACGGACTTCACATTCACTCTTTTAACGGTATAATATCGTTGTTGATCATGTATGATATAAACTTCTCCCTATTATAATATAAATGATACTAGAAATTCATTTGAAAGCATCTAAATTTATAAATCTGTTGAAAACTAATGTTTTTTTTGCGATAAGATGAACGTCTGGCCCGCAGGCAGAAGGGTTAGTGCCACTGCGCTAGTGTAACAGAAACTGGAGTAATCTTTACGACCGTCACGTGACAGCGAAATTAACTTCCATAACTTTCATCCGAACAAGTCACGACTTAGGAAACTCGAATTTCAACAAAGTCTTCATTGCGTAGAAATAATAAAAAGCCTTTTAACGCGACAATTAAAATAAATTTATTCCGCTACTGTGACCCCCTGAATGGTTGCTAATTGCCATTCCTATGCGGCGCAGACTTGCTCAAGACCTGATGCCATTACAGGCGAACCTTTGCCAAAATTTTGTTTCGAACTCACTTTTACAGGACATAAATATTATTATTTATTTTGTACGCGACAAGGCTGCAGTTTTTGCAGGAGGATTAATTCAGCAATTAGCGGTGAGGTGAGTTAAATTAAAAGTAAACTCACTCGCTGTGGGATGTTTTCAATCGAAAAATAATATGGAGCCACATTTTTGGATATGAATTATGCACATTTTTCACACTAACCATATAATATAAATAAAACGGAGCTATGATTTAGATTCAGCTTCACACGGCTAACACAATTTTCATTTTTAGTTAGACATGATCATTTAAATTACGAGCTTAATGTCAATTTTACCTGCTTTTATAGATTCACAATCTTGATTGGTCGTATACCGTAGCATTGGAGCATTAAGCGTTTTCAAATGATTGCCTTGAGTGTCTGAACAGGTAGCTTAGATTTGGTTGCTATGCAAATAAAAACAGTATGTACTTGGACAGCTTCTGAAAGAATAAAAATTCACTTTCCATGTGATGCCACAAAATTTTATAATATTCTTTTAGGATATAATTTGATATGGTACGTTCTTGGTGTTAACAGGGTGACATTGCCAACCGATTCGTACCTTTTTTCAAAAAAGATTTTGAGAGCGAAATATTACACCTATTTTTAAATACTACACATTCTACAAATATTGGAACGAATCTTACTAGGGGCCATACGATGGCATCGCCAATATCTGCAACTTTCACCGATATTGTTAACCATCGTACCGTTCATTATAATCTTCGAATCGATAGTGATGAAAAAAAGGGACGAACACGTAAGCAACATTTATAGCAAAGTAAAACATGATGCATTAATAAAATAAAATAAACGTATTTTTACCATTTTTTAAATGCTCAACAGAATGTCCATCATATGAAAGAGATTTTCTCGTTTAGTACATTATCTACGTCTAGAGAAAATGTAATGGTCGCCAACTAGGATAATATTTGTAAAGACTCTGTTTTTGATTATTTCATTGAAATATTCATTATCAAAATTATACCTACTATTTTTTTTGCTTTTGCTAAAAAAACCAATATACCCTTACACCAGAAGTATAAAATATATACATACATTTGTTTGAAATAATATTTCAAATAAGGTTGTGTTTTTGAAGAAGGGTAGAAGATACAAACCAAATAATGGGTTCCAAGTGTCTTGCTTTGAGAATCAGTATGTTATTGAAATATTGACTATTGGGTAAATTTTCATTGGTAACCAATTAAAATCCTCATGGGTCTTCGTGTTTTTATTATATAACCAAAATAAATATAAAATAATCAAATCAATCACAATAAAGTTCTACCAATCAACAGCCTATTCAAATGTTTGATTGGTTATTGGACATTTTTTGAAATCTAAAGGGATTTTTTCATTTATGTGCATTCACCACTATTGCTTCACGTAAAAGATGACTGGGAAACCAACTTGTCATCTGAAAACACCAAAAACTTCTTGAATATTGTTTATATATGGATATGAATCAATCAATCAGTTTATTCCAGCGATTTCATATGTATTAAGACTCCACCTCAAGTCCTTCAAAGAGAAAGAGTGTAATATAAAAAAAAATTCAAGATTTTCAATTTGTCTTATTTGGTGATAAAAATAATAAAACATTTTTAGTACTTATTCCACATAAAATTCATTGAATCCGGACTGGTTTCAGTCATGGTGAGCATTGTCAACTGATCAGTTTTATTATTTTGAAAATGTTTTATATTTTTTTTATTATAATGCCATTCCACCAAGCAGTGGCGGCTGGTGACAGAGTATTAGGGAATACAAAAAAAGATTCAACTATTTTTGCAAGAGTTCTTTCCTATTCATTGGATTTTAAAACACTTCTATAACATGGACTTTCAATTCAGATGTTCGCAGTACCAACGGAGTGCCAGTCTTATTAATTTTTGGCTGTCCGTAGTACGGAAAAATAGTTGAATCTTTTTTTGTACTCCCTAATACTCTGTCGCCAGCCGCCAATGCCACCAAGTATTGATAGTGAACACCTTGAAAGTGGTTAATTGGTGATGTTTAATACCTGTAATAATTTGATAGTGTTGTGTCAAATTAATTGAGTATATAAGATAAATGGGTGATAATAGCTTTAATGTAAAATATTTTAATAAAAATCTGCTTTTTTGCCTTTTTGTATTCAACTAATTTTAATGAATTTCTCAATACACTTTGTGGCGTATACATATGTTTATGTTTTTAAATCGTAAAAAACAAAGTGAATCGAACTTGGCACTAAATTTCTTTATTATATTGAAATTGAATCTCTGCAAAGTTACTGTTAAATGTCTTTAAAAAAGCATTGAAAGTCTGATAAAAATAATACAACTTGTAAGTAATGATTTATAACGTGACTTTTTATAAATTATGCACATAAAAATACGATTTTTCGGTTTACTTTTAGAATAATTTGAATTTCCGGAAATTTGATAAATGATAATATAATATAATTTGGCTACCGCTGTAATCTCTTATAAATTGAAATACCGATCGTTCCAGTTTGAAGAGTGGAAAACTTTTTTCGTCGGCCTCTTAAAACACTTGTTGGATTCAAGAGCTGGAATCTGAAGTTTCTGATATTCATGAAAATCAACGGAATGGAGTTTTTCACGAAAGCCATTCAACCAAATAATTCTGTTCACTCTAAAATATTAAAAGATCGACGAGGAGGTTGAAAATCTCATCGCGAACCTTGTTCATATTTTATTTTATTAATATTTATTAAGTTCAAAAGGAAAATTTGATACCAGTATGATTTTCGTACACAAATAATACACGAAAAACTATAAAAAAATAATTCATATGATGAAAATTCTGAAATATTTTTCAAAACACATCTTCATTACATTACGCTTTGTTATTTTTTTAGTAAAATCAAAGGTTTAAAGTTTACTTCTGAACATGAACCAATCTTAAAGTAAGGAACCTGTGATAAGATCAAGATTTTGAAATCAACACTTGACCACAGCAAAATTGTTTAGATTGATTATAATCATAGTTACAGTTTCCATCAAATTATAAGTATACCATTAACCTACGTGTGCTTTTGTCATTTAAAAGTTAGAACGTTAATCCTCATTTGTAAACTCGGTTCAGAATTAACTATGCTATATATTCAACCCTGGCATAGTTATACGCAATACACCAAGTTACCTACGTTCGCCTTAACTGTATACACTTAGTACACGTCATTATTATATTACATTATTTTCTTCACATTAGCTTTAGCGTAGGTTGCTAGAAATTGCATTTCAGTCACTAAATAATGCATTAATGTAAAGGAGGTGGTATAATTTGAAAGCTCCCTCAGCTAAAAGCTACTCGTCTTCGACGACAACATCATTAATAAACAAATCTTTCGCTATGCAATTCACTTTAATATTTACTGAGCTACACAGGCATAATATGCTCCAATCATGAAACTATTGAAAACAACATAAATTAAACTGTTACTTTTTAATACGATACTAATTTTACCAATCACTGTCCAAGCACATTTTCCGTCTGAACTTTACATAATACCTACACACCCAATTCTTTGATGACTTCACTGAATATCATATCATAATCATCATAAATATACCAAAGAATGTATTTTTAACGTTTCCGCCCTCCATGTGGATCATATGGACTACTCATAATATTCATGCTACTGGAACAGGTTTTAATTCATCCTTGCGTTTAGATAGGGTTGAAAAATGGGAAAAAAGGAACGCAAACGTTACAGATATCCGTGCATTTTGGCATAAATTAATTGAATAATAAATGCGAAAAAGTTTCTGTTCAGGGATTTAAGCACGCTTAAACGTAATAGGAGAAACGAGCAAGGGCGTTAACCGCACGGCTACAGCGTTGGCGATCTTTCTCGTTCGCGTAACAAAAAATGACAGCTCATGTATTTAACGGTATCTAAATTGATTCATGATTGAAAAATTTAATTAAAGAAGTTTCATCAGCAAATCGTGAAACGTGTTAGGCTTAAATTATCACTACTGACAGTGATAACATATATGTGACAGGCTTTCTATGTTGGTAACATTAATTGTAATATTTTTTAAAGATAAAACAAATGAGAAGGAAATCTAAGCTTCGCTATACTTCGTGATATTTTATATTTTTTGACATAATACGCATGACGTACAAATATTAATATGGTGGCAAAAACTGTTTCATAGCCAATTTGACATCTGTGCAGTCCTGTGCAGTCCTGTGCAGCTTAAATCACTTGCCACATATCTGATGCTTAAAACAGGACTTGGAATGGAATGGTGGCTGAGTGACTTTGTAACGACCAGATTCACTGAAAACACATTTTGTTGAAATTGTCTATTAAGAGTTCATATCATGTTGTTCCATAAGAGCGGGACATTTGTAAACAAATAGTTGGCGATCTACTAATTGGAAGCCTGTGGCCTTAATAATACTAAACAAAAAATATTTTTCTAATATTTGCTGACAACGGTACAAAAATGTATAGGTTCACGGAGAAACTTTATCATTATAAACAAGATTGTTTCGATGAATAAAAGTAAAAAATAAAATCTCATGTTTTTATTCAAAAGTTTAATAGCATTATAAAAAAGAAGTAGATATTAATTGAAAGCTCTTTAATTCTCAAAACATTAATGGATAGATAATTAAAATGAAAATTCAGATAGAAATTCTTGTTTCCTGTCATAATTAATGAATGAAGAAGAACTTTAGAAGCTTAATTGAAAATAAGGATGTAAAACTTTAAAGTTTTATCTGTAAAATTACAAGACATCATACCTACTTACCTATAAGTTAGATTCTTCAAATAATAAACGATAAACTTCCTATGTTTTCCTAAAAAGACGAAGTAATATGCCGTTAGGAAATTCTACAGTAGCTTGTGTTGGAAAAACAAATAAATATTTTTCAATTGAAATTGTTTTACTCAGTCAGATGAAATGTATGTAGAAACAGAAACCCATCACACGTCAAGTAATCCCAGTATTAATCTCACTTTTACAGTGTTAAAGAGTATTAAAAATATGTTTATCAAAAAAAAAATAGAACATTTTTTAGAATCTGATCACCACTCATATTTCAATTTCAATGTCGAAATTCACATTCAATATAACAAAAGTATACTTATTGTTTATTGGAAACATGGTTATATCGAAAATGTGAAAGCGCTTACGTTAATTCAATAAGCATTTTTTTTAAATTAATGACATAAAAAATAGCTACACTTTACAATCAAGAAGACCTAATGTGGCCTTACTTGCAAAAGTTTCATGCTACTGGTATAAAATATATACATTAAGTTAAGCTCTGCCGTAAATTAACAAGCTTATTCGAAAGAAAGCCATTCTTGACTCAATTTTAAATATTGCCTACGTTTTTATTATGTCAGACGTGTCTTAAGACAGTTTTTTTATTCATAAAACCTTCGTTCAATCGCTGCTTTGCGCAGTCAAACAAAAGAAACAAAAAAATCGGTTCGACCTTTGAAAAAAATGAAAAAAAAGTATTCTAATGTTACTAAAAATATTTTGCTTTCGGTTACACCAAACGGAAATAGAAAGGATATCAAATCGAAACCGTCTTCGCCCTGCCTTTGCTTTATTATTTATGCCCCTGTCCGAAACATAAAACAAATAGCAACTAGATAAGTCACTTATTTATTTAGTTTTATGATTTACAAATGCCGGAACTGTGTTTGCTTGAAACTAAACGGAATCCAATACAATCCAAACAACATCAATGCGAAAAAACGTGTGTAACACTTTTCCAGCGATGGTGAACCCGGGATCTACATGATAGCATCGAGTATTTCACGACTTCACGTGAATGTGAAATAAATATGAGCTAGTTCAACTTAATATTAAGTTAATATAAAATTTAAAATAACCTTCATTATTCTACGTATTGTGTTACTAATTGTGGCACGTGTTTATTTATATTAAAATGAACTTCCACGAAGCAACCGCCGTATCCATGGAAAGTATTTAAATTAAGATAAATCAATATTGACTAACTTCTTTCACCAGGCACTATAAACAAGTGAGATACAGTATTATAATTATTTATTTTGTTGTATTTGTGTTCACATGCTCAAGCCCTCGAACATAACCTTTCACACGTTGACTATTTATTAACTACCAGTATTTTTATACCTCTAACTATTTATTGTTTTTATGTAACGAGATGAAATGACTGAGCAACAATTCATTCTTGTAAAAAAACTTCTGTTTAAATAAGAGGTTCCCAAAATTGTTCATTTCGGGGATCGAAAAAATTCGGGTCCACGTATTGGAGTCCGTTTAGACATACATAGGTACGCAGCGCAGTAAAGTTTGTCGAACGAGCCTACATCAGTCGTGTCCGCACAAGTTTTCAAGCCAGCAGCAATGCACCGCGCAGTGAATTAGGTACTCTTGTTTGGTATTCTTCCAAAGTTTTGCACAGACTTGTTTGATTCATGAGTATACATGTGAATTGTAAAGACAAACACTATCAAGTTTTGAGAAGAGAGCTGAATTGAACACTGCAACATCTAAGAATTGGATGTCATATTACAAGAATGAATGATTGAATTTAGCTAAAGCGAATAACTAAAATAGTGGTAGAGTAGCGTACAGCGCTTCCACTCAGCAGTTTTGACCAGATTGATGCTACTTACTCTGCATTATGAGCTAACGCAAAAAGGTTTTGACAGCATCTCCGTCTTCATACTTCGTGGAAAGAGGTTTTCAGTCCCTTAATTTTTTTTTCTTAAAGCATAAATTGGTTGCAAATCACTGAATGTGGAGATTGAAGACATGAGCCAAATATTGACATAATATTAATCGTTATAGGAGCAACAGGTCCATCTCTCTCGTCAACAGCACTTTTTTGGGTGTTCATTTTATATCAGAATTTTACTAGGTTTTGTTATTAAGTATTGACATAATTTTTTGTTTTAATAAACAAAAATATTTTTTCCTTTTAAATGGATGAAATAAAATTATACCTGTTTTCTTTTTTACAACTGTCTGCTGAAAGAATCACTACCAAGAAACTTATCACAGTGTGCAGCATTAGAAGTGAAACAGTATTAAGCAGGCTAGAGGGGGGTGTCATGGAAAATTAAAGTAATAGAAAAGGGGTCCACGGGAAGTTAGTTTGGGAAATTGTGGATTAAATTATCCATAATTCCATATGCGTCACATCATTTCCGCCATACGTTAAAGTGTTAAGCTTTAATTTGAATGCTGTTATGCTGATTGAATTCATTACTGTTATGCTGATGCGAAGAGATTAAAAAGATATTTAAAATGGTTTCTTTTTTGTTTCAAAAATACTTTACTTTAAACACCCGTCTAAAAAGCTTCACAACTGCTGCACCATGTTTTGTGAGGCCAAAACCAATGTTTTAAAAAGTCTTTGTTCTTAAATAAATTGACTAGTAAAGTGTGTAAATAATAAAGAATGCCCGTGAGTTATTTTGTTGAAGCCAATCCATTTCAAATGCTTTTTTTCTTCAAGTTTTTCAACCACGGTTAAGAAAAAGAATGTTTTCGTATTTTAAACAATATTTGAAAGAAATTCGCAGCTAGCGTCACTGAAGCAAATGGATTTCTAATTAATAATTTAAATTCTAAGGATTTAGCAAGGACTGTCAGTTGCTCAGCCTGTCATTTCAAATAGTCTAACGACAGAATGGTGAGGCTAAGCGTTGATTGTTTGTTGGCTCATTGCTCTTTACGCCTAGTTTAAAGGAATGGTGCTTTCCAATTACGTGATCATAGTTTCGAATTCCCAAATGGACAGTTTCATACACTATTTTTCATAATTTTACTGGTTTGTATCAAGAGGCATTTGTGTCATTGATATTTAACTTAAATTTATCATCTCATTAAAACAAGATAAAGAAGAAAAATTGGATTACAACTGGTATGTTACTTGTTAAATAACCATTCTTATCCTTTCCCGAAAAAAAAATTGAACCCAGTACTCGCGCAACAAATAATTGAGATGGTTGTTTAATATTCCACCATCTCTACATGAAGAAAACACTAAAAGTTTCACCTTCTATATTCGTATATCGAATTTTCCTTTTTGGTCGTTGGCTTTCGTGACGAATCTCACGTGTTCAATTCCAAGTACGAGCAGCATTTCTCCAGTCGATTTATCGGTTCTTTTCAAAGGCATGAGTTCAGTCCTGGCTAAATTTCTTCCCACCCATCATATTGTATAATATAAGTAAACACTTGTCCTGTTTTAGCCTTATCCTTTCTATCTCTACTCTATAAAATATGGATTGAAAAAAACTCATAAAACAGTGAAAGAGACAATCAACTATCGATCCTTTGTAGTATTATATCACCCTATGATATTTTCTTACTGTGCAGAAAGTTTAAAGTCAAACTCAAACTATGATATGATAATATATATGAGATGACTTGCGGTACATGTGATTTAGTATATGTCGGACAGACCGGTAGAGGATTTCCATTCGCGCAAGTGAACATGTTAGATCCTTTAACAACGGAAAAACTGGTTCACAATATGCAAATCACCTTATAGAATTATCACATAACCCGAATTCGGTCCCGATTCGTTTACATTCCTGTAGTAAAGGCCTAAAGCTAAATGCATTGGAACAGCTGGAAATTAATAGGTATAATCAGTCCAATGAAATTCTTAACAATCAGATTACAATTAACAGTTCACCTCTTTTAAAACCTTTTACAAACAATAAACTTAAAACAATTTAAAATAGATGCACTTAGACATTGCAGATTTTAAGTGGTTTCACACGATAAAATAACCCAAAAATACCCTAAATTATTGTTTCCCACCATTACTTTAGACCATTAAATCAAACTTATTTAAATTCTTTCGTGTGACGTAGGTATGGTTTCAACAGAAAGAGATGATGTACGGGGCACCCTGTCTAGCATGGGTATATAAGCTATCTCTAATACAGGTTTAAAAACATAGTTCTGACGAAGGCGTAAGCCGAAATAGCTATCAACAAATATATAAAATAATTTATGTAGAACTAAAATACATTGTTATTTTTCTTTCCGTATTAAAACTATGACATTTTGAAAACCCAAATTTATTTGCAGCGTTTGCGGTACATTTTATATACTTCACAGGTAGAAATTGTAACGTAAGGTCCTGGTTTGATATGAGTTGGCAGTTCCTGTCTAATAGTATATAAGTCATCGTTAAAAGTATCCCCATTGCCATTATTTTCTTGATGCAGTAGTGCAAGGGTGCACAATCTATGTCGATGTGAAACTAAAATTGCAAAACAGATATAAGAATCTAAAAAAAATGTGATAATATATAAGTAAATATTGAATATAAATAATCGTGATTAAACGAGTGGGCAGAAGATTTGTTTTTAATACTCGGTGTATATATTCAACTTCTCTTATAGCATTTAAAGATTTCGGTTTTAAATCGGTCAGATTAATAAATAATACATGTAAGGCTAAACAACTTTTTTGAAATTTCAAAATGAGAGTCAATAAATTTGAAAAATAACATCACAACAGTAAACTCAACGCCATTCGAATACGAAGCAAAATTTTTAGTAAACAATTTTTATAAACTTGCAAATATTGATGGCATCTGCCAAATTTTATTTTTAAAACCTATGTGTGACAGCAAACATTAAGAAAAAAGTGTGATCCAATTTTGATAAAAATATAAATATTTCAAATTTTACTTATAAAATCTTCACGCATGTCAAATTAAAGTTACATTTCGTACTTTTTAAAAATATAATAGATGTTTAACCTTCTCCACTCTGACTAAATTTTCTCATGTCTGGTAAGCTACTCTGACTTAAAAAAAAATGGTCAAGTGAATAGTGTTCAATTGGGTTGGATGACGTATATGATTAATTAAAAACTACAAAATTATTTTTTATTACTTATAAAATCTTCACGCATGTCAAATTAAAGTTACATTTCGTACTTTTTAAAAATATAATAGATGTTTAACCTTCTCCACTCTGACTAAATTTTCTCATGTCTGGTACTACTCTGACTTAAAAAAATGTTGAATTTACAAAAATAAAATGTATTGTCAAGGAGACGTATATGATTAAAAAAACTAAAAATTATTTTTTAAAAAGTAAAAATATATTTCCACCAAGTATTGACAGTGAACACCTTAAAAAGTGATATAAAATGTTGGTTAATCCAGCATGTTGCAATGTTTCACTGTTTTTATCGAAAATAAAATTTTGTAGAATTTACTTGCATGCATGAGAAATCTGTCAGTAAACTTATACCTACATGTTTAATGATGTGTTGGCCCACAGACATAGCTAACAGAATCTTCCCGGCCAGATGCATTGGCCTTAAGAGTGCTAAGCGTTAATAGATCAGTTAACTGTACTGTTAAAATATATATAAATTAACACATAACTCTTTTACAAATATATTAAATGTCGTTTCGAATTGTTTTCTCACACTACAATAAAATTGATTCTGTTAATTTAGGGTTTTCGTAATTTTCTTAATTTGGCTATTTACTTAAATATAGGAATATAAAAGCAATAAACATATGTATTCACGAGAAAACAGCAGTGATTTCTATGAACTTATTTCATTGTTAGCATTAAAATAATAATATAATTGTTTATATATATCAGAATCACCACAACGTTTTCGTTGTTTCCGGTTAAAGTGGCCTGTCATTAGCATTTTCTGCTTAATCTTTAAAAGCTGAAATGCAGGAGCTATTCAATTATTAATTAATTTCTTTCCAAGAGACGAAAGAGAACATAGATGACAAGTTGCCGTCCTTAATTTCAATTTGCCTTTAAAAGCTGTCATAAAAAATATCGATCAAGTTTACATCAGTCTGCCGCCTCGACGCGAGAGGGTAAGAGCTTTTTAAAAATATTATATTAAAATAAAAAGCTTGCTTTGATTGAAAAACATCTGAAAAAAGGGATCATGTTCTTCAGGGCTTACCTTTCTCGGTACTAGATATAGAGGGACTAAGCCCTTTCGGGAACACCGCATTATATGGACCCCTCTTTTTCAAAACACAACGAGAGGTATTTTATAGCAGGGTGAATAGAAAATCAATGTACAAATCAGTCATGAATATATTTAAAAAAGTATTATTTTGAGCACAGCTTTTATGTCAAACATAAATGAACGCATAGATCCAATTTCGTGATAAATCAATTCAAGATTCAAATAATAAATATGTGACAAAGGACCTCAAGTCTACTGTATGCCGAATAAAGGAACGTGATTAACCATGCTAAATCAAGTAATTATCATTTGCATACATACATATATGTACATTCAATCGGTAAACTCTACATTCATCAAATTTTTTCTAGTATGTCTATCCCAGGTAATAAATTGTGAAAAGATAGACGAAAACATTAACTATATCTGGCGAGACATATTTATTATGTCACAAGTTGTTAATAAACAAATATCAAAACCAAATCTTAAATCTTAGCAGTGAAATATAACAAACTTAATATATTGAATAAAAATAAAAATAAATTAATTTCTTTTTAATAACCCTATGGCATATACAAGGTTGCCGTTAGGTTTTATAGTAAATATCTATAACATAATATGGCCGTATATGATAGTAATTTTGCTCGGATTTTTTCCCTAATGCGTGCCTCAGGGATCATACATGCGTTGACACATACATCATTATCTGTATTGGAAGTGTTATCGCAAAAGACAGGGAAGTTCTAACATGTTCGAATATTTATATAAATATATATTTCAAAAATAGCAGGTATTTGGCATATCTTTGTTTTTATAGACAAAAATTTGTTCTTTTCAAAATTTTATCACAATGACCACTTAATGTGGATTAATGAATTTTTTAATATTTATCAGTACGATACCAATAAATTAAAACAAAGCATAGATATTTTTTTCCCTAATTGACAGTTAATGTCAGGTCCGTGGTCGAGTGTCAGCGTCGTAAACTTTGGTTGCGGATGGTACGTGTTCGAATTCCAGTCTGGGCAACTTTATTTTGTACGTATCATTGAATTCTTTACGGAGACCAGGATGTCTGATCCGATCCAAAAAATGGGACGTAGCGAGAGCGATTAGAAAACCACTAGTCCTGCCCTAGTCTTATCCTTATGATCCTTACTCTCTTCGAAAAAGAGAGGTTAAGCAACTGAGTACTAAGCAGTTCTCGTAGAAGAGCGTCTATCGGCATAAACTACATTGATATTCTATACGTTCAATATTGGAAATGGATATGGCTTTAAAAAAAATTATGATGGCCTTATTTTAACTCGATTGTGTAGTTAGGAGTTAGAATCCTCAAATAAACATGCATTTCTTTGAAAAGGCGAGGAAATCATCAATCAAAAGATCTTTACCATCTTTTAAAATGAGTGTATGACTTAGAACCTTTTTTTATCGATTAAATTCAAGCTCAAGTTTCAAATCATTGAAAAACACAATAATATCAATATTGAACCATAGACACTGTTGACATAATGCATGATTTTGTTTTATTTAATTAACAATTTGAACCGAAACGTTTCTGAAAAATCTCAAAATTTTTATTCTCGATCTTTTACCAATTTCATTCTTACCCGACACTCTCCTTTAAAACATTATTTTTTACTATTTATAAGAAATATTTACTTACAGAATGAAATACGAGTATGTCAGTCACGACATACCTCCTTCAAGAACGGAAGTTGATCTGGTCTATCGGGACTGCCTCAATAAGTGAATACATATTCATTCGGTAAAAGCCTTTGGAAGTATTCCTAATGGAAAGGAAAGGATCACTATAAATCCTAGAATCTCTTTAAACATTCAAAATTGTACCGATTCCGTTGAAAATTTTACTTAATAATATAATTAAATCATTCAGTGTTAATCCTTAGTTGAATAACCGCAAAAGAAATCAGCTAAAATCGTTTTGTAGATACCTATTTTTAAGCGTTTTTTCTTTTGTACGACTCTGTGGCTTTTTTACGCGATTTACTCGTTGTTGCGCGATTTTTCTTTGGAATTTTTATAACGAACGAATGCAATGCAAACCGAAAGTGACACCAGGGAATAACTCCTATGACGATTACAATTATGTGTATGTATATAAAAAATATTTATACATACATATTTTTGTATCTGTTTCTCGTTGTATTTTTACAATCAATAAACAAATTAAATTAAATTTTGTTATTTTTAAGTATTTTTGATACTTTTTTAGACTATGATTTGATTTTTGTAATCAATTTATCAAAGCATTTATATGAAAGCAAGGTTTTTTACTTGCCACATTCTGGAACCACTGCAACGCTTAAAAAAGGATTGGGTGTATTTCACAAATCAAATTGAGTATTTGTGCCTGAGGTGTTTTGCAGAGCCAAACAAATGATAAATATATGCATGTTTTTTTTATATAATGTTATAACCTTTAAAAATGTATTTGTACTGAAAATATACCAATTGAGATCTATAAAATAAATCAGTATATTTTCATTAAAAAATATTTTTTCAAAGAAGTTTCGGTAATGACTTTAAAGTAAATATCATAAAATTCTCCGTGTTATCCTTATTACAGGAGGCTTAAGTAGGTTTAAAGGAATATTTCGGAACAATTTTGCATAACTTATCATATAATTTTACTGCATTATTCATTGAAGCACACATGCTACCAAAAACCTGATGAGTAAGCGATCTTGATGGTGGTTAATTTGAATGTCCTATACAAACTCAACTTAGCTGCTATCGCATTATCTAAGGTACGGCGATAATGGTCTTAACCCATTACCGCCTCTTACTTACAAACTTAAAATATCATTTATCTCATTTTCTGCATTTTGCTTTCACCTATCTGCTATATCTATGCTGTGGGCAACAGTCATGATGTAGCTATTTGTCGGTATTTCGTTTAACCATGCTAATAAATACGCAAACCCTGTGATATCAATCAATTTCTCAAATCTATTGAGAAGTTGCTCGAAGGAAAAATAATATATAGAGAAGTTCAAAGAGTGCGAAAAATAATATATAACATTAGATTGATCCCAAGTTTTCATTATTTTACAAATCAAATCATGAATTTGCATTGGAATTGAACTCTATTATAACACGATGAAAAAATAGCAATATATTTTTGTTCTAGAACTTCTTTTTTTAGAATCTTTGTAGAACTAAAATACATTGCTATTTTTCACCGTCTTTTATCATATAATTAGGATTCCGACTGAAAGTCCTTGATAGAGATTCAATCAAATTTGAAATGTGTGAAAATGTCGGTCAAAAGTCTAAAGATGCAAATTTTCCTTTTTTTGTTAGATAATAATTATTTTTAATATATGAAACACATAAATTACAAATTGCACATATATTTTGATAAAATCAGAATAGATTTCGCTCATCGCAACCAATATCGATATAATAACGATAAATAACATAACACCCAGCCCAAGATCTTTTTTTTCAATTGAAAAAATCTAACCTTGCCGGGGATTGAACCCGGGCCCCCCGATTGCTAGGACAAAACTCTTGCCACTAGACCACAGGGACCGACGTTGTGCGAAATTGGTTTTCATCAGAATATATATAGAAGTAGTACAGCAAAACTTGTGTTATTTATTTAAATCAATGTGTTTCCACCAAGAATTGACTGTTTGCACCTTACTTATTATAATTATGATGATTTAAAAAAATAATAACTTATTTTTAGTACTTATTCCACATAATATGTACATTTATGTGGAATAGGTACTAAACATGCGTTATTGTGTATAATATTACAATGCCATTCCACCAAGTATTAACAGTGAACATCTTAATAGTGATATGATGATTCATTTGGAAATTATATCTAAATACGTTAAAATAATAAAAAAATAATGGCATAAAAAACACATGAGAAATATTCAATACCTCTTGTCACTTGTAGACTTTCAACATTTAACCGAAACATACAATTTTAGATTATATGCAAGAGCGAGGATGAATTGAAATGCACTGCCAAATAATGAGTAAGTTTTTCAAATTACACCTTAGGCGTAACAAGAAAATCCTCAAATATTTGAGACATTTTCCCACCATCTGTTGGGTTATTATAATCCCGAGTATTTCAATAAAAGGGAAACCTGCCAGGTCCCGGGATTGTTAAGCTTAATGACAGGATCATTATAAAATATCGTGCGGAAAATATGAAACTGTTAAGACATTCATATCACTGTATTTAAACAAAAAAAAATCCCACGGTTATAATAGAGTTCTACTAAGTAAATGCCAATTCAATCAATAAAATAAATTTTATCATTTCAGATTTATTTATGTAGATACTATTCAAAATATTAATATATTTAACAAGACGCGTTCGCGAAGAGACAACAGTCGCTATGATTATGAATTTATAAATATTTTTTTTACATTTTTTAAATACAATAATATTTTGGTAATAATAATAATTGCAAAATATCATAAAACAATATTGTGCATTAATTTATTCCACCTATTACCAGGATTTCTTTAACAAAAAATGATATAATTTTCGTAAAAGAATAATAAATAACAACTCTGCTCTTCTTTAACAACGATACTATTTATTCTAAAAATACAAATAACATAATACACATCTGTTTGGCCGAAAAAATAATAAATTGGAATCAGAATTATTACCGGAACAAGGAAAGGTGAGCTTTTCCGTGGCAGGCTAAATGTTGTAGAAGGCACTAGGCAACTTTTACGATCATTCAAAACAACCTTTTCCCAGTTTCATCTTTCTTATTACTTATTAAAAAGGGGTTTTGTTGTCATAAGAGACAGGTTCTGGGAATTTTTTTATGATTAGAGTTGTAGGGAAGCGAATGTTATCATTCTAGCGTGGTCTTAGGATTTCGAGAACACACCAATCCTTATTAATAAATAGCATAACATGATTTACAGTCTCCATTTACAACCAACACTCGTATTAGTTGGACACATACTTTGACTATAAAAATACACACATAGAACGACGAATAAGAAGCTCAAGATATTTTATATACATGTATTTCATATTGAGTAATTTAATACATACTAATAGTTCGACTAATATCGCCCACTATTTTTGAATTATATATTTATTGATTGAGTTGGCTATCAATTACTAAAAACATTGCTATTTTTTCACAATCGAATTATATATTGTCTCTTAAAAAGTTTTTTATCATTGAGATGAACAGGTCATAGTTCATCAAAGATGTTAAAGAGAAAATTTCATATTATTAGAACGAAATACTTATTAATTGTAAAGATATCATTTCCTTCCATCAATTCGTTTTTTTTTTATATTTTTCCTCAATTCAAAAGATTCTTAAACCTTGCATCTAAAGTATCATTGAGTTTTAGCTTTTTTTAACAAAACATTTGAAATATTAAACGAGAAAAATACACGTTGTCTAAGAAAACTTTTTCTCATGTCTATTTAAAATACATACATATATTTACTTAATATAAAATTTAAAATAACTTTGATTATTCCACGTATTGTGTAACTAACTGTGACACGTGTTTTGCCTCTTTCAGAGCATCTTCAGACTTACTATCGCAAAGTTTGCTTAAGTAATTACTACTAAAAGTATTAGGCGAAACACGTGTCACAGTTAGTTACACAATACGTGGAATAATCAAAGTTATTTTAAATTTTATATTAAAATGAACTTCCACAAAGTTACCGCCGAAACCATCGAAAATATATATTTACTTGTTCAAAACTTTTTATCTCTTGTATCAAAAATCACTTCAATTCTAGTGTAATAATGATTTGTAATCCTTCGCAAAGTTGTTATCATGTTGTTCTAATTCAATTTTTTTTTTAAATGAAATGATCACGAATGGCTTAGCTCATGGATAGTATTTTCAGCTGATGAGGAAATGGTACACTATTTAAAATAGTAAAAAAATCTATTTGATTAACTTTTCGGATACCAACATTCTTTGAATATTTTCTGTTTTTATGAAACATATTGACAATGGAGTGTGGGCATGAATTGTTTGCCACAAGTAGTTTACTTATGATATTTGTCATTTGAACAAAAACATGTTGGATTTTTCAACCCCTGGGAACTGAATCATAAACTCGATTCTTGGTGTACATACATTAATGTTTACACAAAATCTTGTCAGTAAATTATTAAGATACTATGAAAATATAAATAATTGAAATTGATAATCTCGCTTAAATCATGATAAGTACAAAAATACAAAAAAAATGTAACTTTTTTCTTAATGTACAATTATGAAGTACGTAGAAAAGCGGAACATTTCTCTACAAATAAAAAGATTCCATTGAGAAAATCGATAATCTAAAAACATAAATTAACATCACCTCATAAAAAATTAACAGCTTTTCACGGAATCAAAGAGTAATAAAAAAGAAAATCTCACCAATTCCTGTTGAAGGGGTCTCCCCGGGCGATTTTTCTTCCCGTTCCTTTTTCCTGCGGTGTGATTCTATTTTAATTGAAACTTAGCTTTCATTTAGTCTTTTATTCAAAATGTCTCTTTGCTTGATGCGAACAAAAAAATATTTCTGCTTGCGAGCTTTTTTTTGTTTTCACTTCTTTAGAAATGAGATGATTGCGCACAGCTAGATAAAGGCTTCTATTTTAAACTCTTTTGCCATAAAATATTACTTTAAAAGTCGTTTTAAGAGATTTTTCTATTCAACAAACCAACCAATTGCGCTCAGCAGAGTTCAACTAAATAACACAAAAACATTTTCAACATTTATTTAAAACCGTCATTTACTGAATATTCGAATGCAAACTTTTGCTTATTAAAATTTTCAGTGAAATAAAAAATCTATCAAAATACTCTCAAAATAAAGACTGACCATTTTTTAAATATGTTTAAAGATATTAGCGTGAATTTTTTGCTTAATAAAAATTACCAGTGCATGTACAATAATAGTATACATATGATATAGTCATTTATTAATTGTTAAATAAGACATTAAAATAAATTATCTTTTTTGTACCACATGTATTCAGTGACCTGTAGTGATCAAACCCGGTTTCCGATTCAATTAAAAAATCTCGCTTTAAACGAAACCGGTCCCAATCGTACAAAAATATATGTTGAAGGACAGTTAAAGTTTATTTTATTTATTCATAATATAATGCTTTGGAACTAAAAATTTTCACATTAAAAGTGATTTATTATGACAGCTATTGATCAAATATCGGATTTAATCCTAGCATTGTATTTTAACGTTATTGGTTTTTTTTTGTTTTACGACGCTTAAGCCCGGCTAAATACTTTTAAACAGTTACGAGCTTTTCAATGTTTATTTTAAGCTTTAATCCTTGAACTGTAATTTATCTCTATAATTCCAAACTCTATCCAGGTGCGCCGGGTACCTTTAATTTAATTAAAAGGGCCCAGGTCACGCTCACTAAATTTTTCACTAAGCACTGAGTTATTGTGTTACAACGTGACGGAACAGAGTGATGAATGCCGCCTATAAAAGAAAAGCTTACTACATCAATCTTTCCCGTCGATATAAATTTACTTGATAAAATGCCGGCAATTTGCAAATACCGTTGATATTATCGAGACACCGGGGTGTTTGCCACCACTGACTGCTTCTGCCAATTGAAATATGAGAAATAGCGGGAAAAACAAATTCAAGTAATTTAATATTGTCTTAGGAAAAATAAATAAATGTGTTTTTACGACATTGATTTTTTGAATAATTTTAATTAAATATAATTATATTGCCATGTTATTTTTATAATGTCAAGTATCCACGTGAAATTTATTAGAATAAAAAAATGTATTCATAATAAGGCGGCAAAAGTTTTGAGTTACTATTTCATAGACAAAATTTCATTTTTAAAACTTGTATCATTGAATAATTAACATTATAAAAGTTTGATAAAGGAAGAGTTAGTGAGAATATAGTTTGCGTATATTTAAAAGTTTATTATATATGATATGACAGCCTGAGTAAGTTTCATAGAAAAGTTTTATAAAAATAAATTACTTTGAAGCGGTCGCCGGAAAAGCGAGTGACAGGACGAGAGGCGGAAAAGCTTCGGGTCCGGGGTCTGTCGGACCGCGGGGGCTGGGAGGGCGAGAAGAGCGGGAAAAGGCGGTGACTAGAGCGGCTATCGGAGCGGCGACTCGAGAGGCGAAGAATCGTAGAGATAATTCAAACGAATAGCGCGGCGCAGCGGAGCACTCACTTCGAGGTGGCCCTACACGCGACTGAGCGATGCCGGCCGTGCTCCCGAACGATACCACCCCCCGCCCGGTGAGAAGGGGGACGCTCGAAAGAGTGCATCCCTAAACGCCGTAACATATCAACTGTAACTGTAGTCATTAGCACACCTTACATAAAGGTGATTATTCCGTACATTTCTGAGACAAGAGAAAACTCGCCGGGCGATTTCCCCCCTTAGGCGTTTTTTTGTTAAGATTGAAATTCGCACGGCGGCGCAGAGTGAGCGACTTCCGCTTTTCAATTCGCATCTCTCGCGCGAGGGAGACGGTGACGGCGTCGCGGCGCTCGGCAGAGGGAGACGCCTGGAGTCGATGAGGTGTTTACCTGTTTAAAATACAAGTCCGTGACGAACGACGTGGCGGAATTGAAGTTTGACGTTTCGGGAAGCGATCCTATGCGGCGATCTTCTGGCTCTCTCTAGCCCCCGCGGGACGACAATGCCGGCGGCGTTTCCCGACGAGCGTTTTCAGTCTGGTCTAACGAAAGCGCGTGCTAGTCAATAATAATGAGTCGCCTGCACATTTCGGTATAAAGATCGAACGTCATTCCACGGCTAAGAGTTGTTTCTATGCTATGCAAATGAAGAAGAGGCAGAGACTGGGACAGGGGTGGCGGACGGCGGTTTCAAGCGACTCCTGCATTCTGCGAACCATCACAAATAAAACCCTTTGTCAAGAATGAATAATGTAAAGCGGCTATCCTTTTGTTTATTTTCGCGCCAAATTATATAAAAGTAGAGCAGTTTCAAAAATAGAACAATATTATTTTTAAAAATTGGAAGAATTCTTAAACTCAATTGTTTTTAAAACTTTTAATATGCTATAAAGTAACTTAACTTACAATATTATAATTATTAATAGCTTTACTAACGGAAAACCTAGCGACGTATTTTTCATGTATTTTTGTTCATTTTAATTTACTATTTTTATAGGTATCATAAGAATAATGAGTAAAAGGAAAAAATATTATTCTCATAGTTGTGCATCTTCACTTTGATAAATTCCGCAAACCTATGCGATGCCAGGTCCATGGTCGAGTGTCAACGTTGCTGGCTTCGGTTGCAGAACTCACGGGATCAAATCTCAATAGGAGAAAGTTTCATTTTTCAATCTAATTATTGATTTTTGTTCGAAAAAATTAACGTGCTGTCATTCATTCCCATCCGAAACCACCCTATCATTAAGATAGAACGTAGTGAGAGCGATTAGCTAATCACTAGTCTTCTCCTTCTTATCCATTATCTTCGAGTAAGAAAGGTTGAGCAACTGTCTCGTAAGCAATTCTCGTATAAAAAAACGTATGTTTAGATAGCCCCCATTATAAGACCTTGTCCTCCACATAAATAATCATAAATACGTATCGGTTGACCATGCTCGCGATGGGTGAAACCAGTCGTGATCTTTATCAGAAAACAATATTTTGAATTAATACTATTTTATGTTTAAATAATTCCTTTCTACCGAGAAGTGACTGTTATCATCTTGAAAGTGTTGATTGAGTTGGTATTTACTTGGTAGAACTCCATTATAATACGGTGAAAAAAATAACAAAGTATTTTAATTCTACAGAAATTATTTTATATATTTGTTGATAGCTATTGCGTCTTACGCCATCGTCGATTTTTTTTCATAATGAAGAATATAAACATCTGCGTTACAAGGTCCACTCTTGGAATATGCGTTGTGGTATATCCGGTGGACCGTAATAAATCAGCTTTATTCACACTAATTAATATATTTCAATGCGGATACAGACTTTTTCTCATACCTAGAAATTTATCCTGCCGACCGATTCTTTTTTCAAGATAGCTGTAGCTAAAATGGATTTGTTTATTTGTTTATCTAGATAATTAAAAAGCGTACAAGTTTCGGTGCTGGTCTTTGTTCGAAAATTATAAGCAAAACTTTTATTTAGGCAATGCTTTTTATTTAAACACATAGGCTGACTTGTTTTAGAGATACATTTTTTTATAAGAGCTTTGGGTCGCTCTAATTTTTGCAAAAAATGATCGGGCATCTAAAAGATAAAATGATATATTTCATCGCCTTGTGTTTAGACCTTCTTCGTACACATTGTGATAAAAGATGATTTTTTACAATACAGTATAATTCTACACAGCATGCAACAGTCTTAGGGGAGTATTGTGGCTTGTTATGCAATACACAAAAGTACGGATATTATATTTAAAATTATTCTAAGCTTGCATTCAATACCCCTACAAAATGAGCACATATTTGTTTCTGCCGGCGGTCTACTTGACCACTGTTTTAAACGGTAATTCTGTGTCTGATTTGGATACCATTCTGAGTGAGAATACACTCTTGTATACGATAAAAATAAAATTATTTATTTATTATATCTTTGGTAACAGTAATTTAGCAAATCTTTAATTCATAGAGCAACATTCAACATATTTTTTTGCACTTCTTTCACACATTTTTTTGAGACCATCAAGATTGCGCTAGCAAAGTATATGTGGAAGCAGTACATCGACATTGTATTATATTTATTCAAATATAATGTCTTTTTACGAAGAACAGTTTACCTTAATGGTCATATAAATTATCCATCAATTCCATTATTTCAATCGATAAAAATGATGTTTTAAATTACCCACTTTGAATTTTCCTGACTGAGCATCCCTAAAATAGTAAAAAAAAATATTTTTCAGTCAGTGATGTATAAATTTTTCGGCAATAATAATTGTAAATTAGAAATATTCGAGGACTAATAGCTTATTACTTTACGGGCAATTCGTTTTTAGGACCAAATGGTTGGGAGAATATTTAAAAATTTTAATAACCTAATGTATTCCACCATATTGTGTGACTAATGACGACACGTGCTTCGTCTCTTCAAGAAGCGTCATCAGATCAACTATTGCACGGTAACTTAAGTAATAAGATCGATTCTAATATTCTTACATTATAAATTACAAAAAGGAGAATGGTATTTTTGCTTTTTACAGGACGCCAGCTCAATACAAACAAACAATAATACTACTAATGACATTAACATTAAAAATTTACAACTAATGAATTGCATTTATTTTGACAATCATATTTCCTATAGCTAACTTTATTTTCGTTCTCGAATGAAAGCCTGAGTGTTAAATCGACGATCTATGTATATGTTACGGTGAAACTGTATTCTCAGTGAAAATATATTCTTCTCCGAGCAGTCATTGAAAATAAATTTGACCGCCCTATCTTTAGCCCAATGTTTGTCTGTGTTTTTCTTCGGTTCTCTTTTTATGAAAGGGACTACATGCTGATTTTGTTTCATTGAAGCAAACCAAATTTACATTTTCACTGAGAATGCAGTTTCACTGTAACATATGTATATATACTATCGTAGTACGTTGGTTTGACTGTAAAAACTCTCAAACTCTACATAAACAAAATCCAATGCATTATTTAAATGTGTGAGTTTTTCATACGGCTTTACAGTACTGGTATAAGTTTGCAACAGTGTTCTCAAATAGTAATGTGAAGAGAGAGAAGTAGAGCGAGTTTAGTCTCGCCCATCCGATTCAATTAAGACGATGCTGCTAGATCTGCCAGGGCCGATGGTGAGTCAGTAATTCGAAACCTTTTTGAATACCTAAATATTTTTTTAATAGTTATTTGTTAAATACAGAGACCATAATAAAGAAAAGAAAAGAATGAACTATCTAATCATCCCAAATTTAACTATACTATGTGCTCCTATATCGTTGGTAAACTATATACAGTAATTATTAAGAAAAATATTTAAAGAGATCATAGTGTCAATGATAATGATTTTAATTGCATTACAGTTCTATGATAATAATAAAATCATATAATTATTTCTACAACACCAATGAAACCGGCTTTTCGTTATTTTAAACATTTCTTTCGTTGTATTTTTTATCATTGTGACATATAAATTATATATATAGTCGGTCCCTGTGGTCTAGTGGCAAGAGCTTTGTCCTAGTAATCGGGGGGCCCGGGTTCGATCCCCGGCAAGGTCAGATTTTTTCAATTGAAAAAAAAAACACCTTGGGCTGGGTGTATGTTATTTGTCGTTGATTTTGTGCACAACTGATACATTATTTACCATCGAGTTAATCTCGTATGACTTTCACAACTTATAGAATATTTGGCGCATTGGCGTAAGCTGTAATGCCAAATATTTTTTTATATATAAAAAAAAAAAATATAATAAAAATAATAACACATTTTTAGTACTTATTCCACATTAAATTTATTACGATCAGTACCGGTTTCGCTAATGGCGATCTATGATAATCAACAATAAATTTAATGTGGAATAAGTAGGTACTAAAAATGTGTTATTATTTTTATTATAATGCCATTTTACCAAAGTATCACAGTGAACACCTTAAAAGTGATATAAAGTATACACGGTCACATTCATAAAACAAACTATGTATTAAGCATATATATATATTTAAACATGGGCTATTTACATACAAAAAAAAATATTCAATGCCAAAACAGTGCACTTTTTGTTAAAATCCAGTCTAATTTAATGATTGACTGTAAAGGAATCGAAGAAGGCAACGTACACTCAAGTATAGTGTGCTATTTCTTTTTTCTAAAGTAAATAAAATTATATATGCCGTATGCAGCAACTAGTATTTTAATACGGTAAGAAAAATAACAATTTATTTTAGCTCTACATAAATTATTTAATATATTTGTTGATAGCTATTTCGGCTTACGCCTTCGTCAGAGCTATGTTTTAAACGTGTATTAGAGATAGCTTATATACCTAGGCTAGACAAGGCTCACCATCCATCCCCTCTATGCTCAACCATCCTAACCCCACATGGGAAAAAGTTTTCTTACCGTATTATAATAAAGTTCTACCAAGTAAATGCCTACTCAATCAATAACTAGAATTTAACCTAAAAACGATCCAAATCACTAAATACATAATTATATACGAAAAGGAAAAATACCCAAAAAAATTCGACAGATAAATTATATGTGCATGTTGTTTATACAAGTTCACGTAAGAAATCAAAAACTGAGCTACAAATAATGTGTAATGAGTACACACAAACTTTTTCCACCAAACATTTGAACGACTTAAAAGTTATCTTAGGCGACCCTTAAAAGGTAAGGTGACAGTAAGGATGTGCTAAAAATGATCATATATTATTGATGTGATGGTCTACTTACTCGACTTGACTTCGTGTAAAACTTTACAAAACCGGTAGTCATAAACAGTACAAACTTGTCGCATTATTTGACTTCCAAGAACCTTGCGTTGAAAACTTCTGACCTAGCCCAGAGTATCGTGGCCTGCAATACAATCTCGTTACGTCCGCATTCGCATGTTAACTCACTTTAATGGCCAGTCTTTATTCCTATTATGATCATCAATTTTATTCAACTACGTTTAACGTCTTTAAATTGTAGGTAAGGTAGTTAACACGTAGTTAGTTGGAGCTTCAACTGGGTTAAATGTGGAAGTTCAAAAGCTCGACTGTTTCTTAATACTGGAGAACGAACCGCATTTATAAGCCAGCCTAAGTGGACATTTAGAGAACTATTTTTGTTTTTATTTGATAAAACGTTGAGGGATAAAAAAACATACATGAGCGTGTACATTCGAATGAAATTTCAATTATATTTTCGTGCATGTCTGTCTGGATACGTTTCGATGACATGTTTATTTATTACATTAAAAAATATTAACATGTTTTTTGTAATTATTCTACATTTAATTTATTAGGAAGAGGGCTGGTTTGGCACATCGCTAGCATTATCAACTGATGATTATTATCACGAACAGTATGCGATTCGTAATATAATGCGATTCTTCCAATTTTTGACAGTAAAAACCTTTTAATTGATTATTTCTCACATTTTCTTCAATAAAAGGAAGTTTTTTTTATCGTCATGTAAAATAAATCTGATAGATTTTATAAACTGTGTATATAAAATCTAGATTCGATAACAGATGATAAATTCGACTAACATATTTTTACATTCATGGTGTTTTAAAAAAATTATAAACAACGTTAAAAGTATATTTATATGTACGATTTCAATAAAATCAAATTTTATACACCAGCTATTGGTTTTTAATACAAGACTTATATTACTTTGTTCACAGCTAAATAAAGTTTATATTTTAAGAAGCCATTTCTACAAACAAAGAAAACAGTTACCGTGAATTTTCAGTTCTCTGAATATTTTCAAGTTTTAACTCATAAGTCATAACAATCAAATAAATACATGCAATTGACTATTTAAACATTGCATCCAACCCTGTTCTAACATTTAATGTTACGCGATTTTTTAATAGGAAAATGTAATTTTAATTATCGCACATTATCAAGACTTCAACAATAATTATTAATTTCATGCTGTCAGCACTTCAGTTGCGAGTGTTTTATAAGCTTATATTAAGAAATCTTCAATTCAATTATTAAACAAATTGAAAGAAGAAAAGATTAATTAGGTCTCGAGGCAGCGTTCAACAGCTTCCTATTGTTACCTTTATAATATTGCAAACGCTTTCTTTTTAGTATACAATGAGATTTTCCAGCCAATTTAAAATTAGGTTTTTCACAGTAATTATATCATTTCTCAGCCAGACATTAACGTAATGGAAGTCAATTTAATTATTTAAATAGAATAATAATTAAATTATTATAATAGATATAAAATACAACTCCATTTTGATTCTATGTATGATTCATTCAATCCAATTCCAGATCGCTGAGACAATTGGTAATAGACAAAATCATTCTTTCCATGGATTCGGCTGTAACTTTGTGGAAGATCATTTTATTATAAAATTGAAAATATCTTTGACTATTCCACGTATTGTGCCAATAAAATAAAATCATTCGTTAATCATACTTACATATCATAAATTCGTTTCATTCTTTTTAATGGTTCAATGTTGAAGATGAATTTCCTCTGAGCCATAGTAACCTCAAACAGACTATCAAAAACCAAAAAAACTTCTAGCTTCAAGCTTCAAGAAAGTTCTTTATAAACTGATTATATAATGTATGTCGAACCAAAACAAAATAATCCGTTTTAATATATTGCTTTTCGACTAATAAATTGATTTTCAGCTAATTAACACCTTAAAAGTAAACAAAAATTATAATTTTGTTCTTGGCATGACAAAAGACTTGAATCTTCTGTTTTGGTATATGTATTGGAAATGTTTACTTTAAAATTAATTTTCAGTTTTCTAAATTTAAATCACTTATCGATGAGATGCGGTTTCGAAATATTTTTGTTTGATTCAATTTTATAAGTCCTATCGTTCGGTGGAATATATTCCCGATTTACGATGCTTTATTGGCAAATTGACAACCTGATAAATGCTACTGAGTGATGCGCGTTTGTGTGATGTAATTTCACGATTTGAAATGGATCCAGCAAACCCCATCAATCAATTTACTGGCGAACGTTCCGTCATCCGACGATATGCAGTTTGCGGCGTTTAGGTACTCATGTTTGACACTATTAAAGAAAAGACATCACAGACCGAAACAATATTGTGATGACTTTAAAACAACTTCAGTGGAAATTTTATGATCAACAGCGTGAGACTTTTAGGGTCAGCTTCAGATCCTATGAAAAAGACGTCTATTTATGACTAAAATAATCAACTTTTTTTTTATCACGTTTAAGGTTTTCACTGTCAATACTTGATGAAACGGCATTATAATAAAATAAGTAGAAAAAATGTTTTATTATTGTGCTTCGTAGAATTTCAATATCAAATTTGAATCGTTTGAATTTGGTACTTTTCCATAAGTTTTGATGCTAACGACCCGGGTTAAGACTTTCGGCATATTCAGGTGTTCCAAGTGCACGAATGAGCCCAGTTCAAGTTCATTCATGGAAAAGTACAAAATTCAAACGATTCAAATTTGATTTCAAATATACTTAGTTTCTTTAGTAAATAAACAGTATTTGTTGTAATATATTAATTACACCATCTTCTTTCGAAAACAAAAAGGTTTTTTTCTTTAGCTTTTTATGCTAGTTTTGTTTAAAAAACTATCTTCCATACAAGTTTTAAACATAGGACATTGAATTTATAAAAGTTTTGTTTAAATGTCAAAACAGTATGCTTTCTGTAAAAAACTAGTCTCGTAAAATGCTTGATTGTGAAGGAATCGCATTAATTAAAATATTAAAAATCTTTCAATTTTAATTTGCTATTGCTTTTTTCGGATGTAAATACATAACTATAA
Source organism: Himalopsyche kuldschensis (assembly GCA_028554975.1). Taxonomy (NCBI): domain Eukaryota; kingdom Metazoa; phylum Arthropoda; class Insecta; order Trichoptera; family Rhyacophilidae; genus Himalopsyche; species Himalopsyche kuldschensis. Next base: position 2,864,015 of record JAHFWI010000016.1, on the reverse strand, counting down.
TTTACCATTACACGAAATTTTGTCAAATGTCTTTAACTATCTATCTATCTATTTTTTAAAAATGTCTCAATTGATAGAATCAGTCTCAAAAAATCATTTGAAAATGATCGCGATGTCTAAACGGTTCATGATAAATTGAATGTAACGAAATCATAAAATTTATCCTTCGTATATTATTGCTCTCATTTGAACACGCCTTTACGTATTGGTCTTTCGAGTGACATAAGTATACTCCACATCGACCAAATGGAACTAAATTCCACTATTAATCATAACAAGTACATCGACGAATTATAAACTATCAAATTCAATTTGACAACATTGATTTGATATATTGACAGATCTGTTCATACATTTAATACGCTGCGTACAAATTATATAGTTAATTATATATTTATGTACGTATGAGGTTTACAAAATTGTATTACATGTATTAAGCAAATATGAATGCATTATTAATAAATGATGTTTCACTGTTTAATATTTATTCTTGTTGTAACTGGAGCTTAGAATTTTAGATTGAAAGCTTCCCAATGAGCAGTTAAGGACATCAAATTAAAATCAAAGGCTTTGCTGTTAGTTTATTTAAATGGCTAAAAGTAAAGCGAAAGCACATAAATTAAATGTCTACGGTTCTAAACACACATCAAGAAGAAAACGTGTATATTTCTTTTATCGTTACCTTACTTTGAAAAGGTTCTAACAGACACTTTGGCAAAATTTAATGAATTATGGAGTTTTTTTACTAAATTGATTTTATAAAGTTTTAAGATTGGCATATTAATTTCCATCATTAGATCATTTTGATCTTAATTTCTCAGTAGAATGGTTTGAGTTGTGAAACAATATGCCGAAAATAATTAATTTGAATCATCGTTACAAGTGAATTGTATCTTTTGAATTAAATAATATGATCAATCCAAACTTCAAACGCTCATTTCTCAAAATAGGGTCAAGAGCAGTTAGAAGATTTTCAAAGTATGGTGTCGATATTATAAATAAACATTTTTCTATAAGTTAATTTATTCATTTTTCAATAATAGAGCATACGACTCTTGGGATAAACAAATGCATACGTGAATGTTCAGCCTTATTCGATATAGATTAACTGCACGATCTTGTTACCACTATAAAATACAGTATTGGCTAGCATTGTATTATTAATAGTTGTACGACTTATTTTTAAAAGAATAACTGAAAACGTGCTTTTTCAGCTAGGTTGCCAGGGTCGGATTAGTTAGTATAACAAGTTTTCGTTCTGTGTGGCACGGTTGGCCAGTTATGCGGTTGTTTTCCGAAATAATTAATGCGTTCAACTACAGTGTGGAAAACTTGGAATTGGCATCCATGAATTAATTAGTGAATTGGTTGGCCACATATACAGTATGTGATGTTTTCATGATATTATATACATATATGTACATTTTTTTTTGAAAATTCGATAAATTTGGATTCATATTTTATCTTGCAATTGCAAAAGAAACAACTAGTTAAATAGATAATAGTTATGAACTCACTTCGATTTACTATTCTGATATTAAAAACAAGATAGAGAATTCCGATTATAATAAAGAATATATTAAAATATTCTTTACTTGAAACTTTATCCTATCTGATAATAAATAATACGGTGAAAAAAATAGCAATATATTTTAATTCTACGGAAATTTCTGTAGTATTAAAATACATTGTTATTTTTTTCACCGTATTTTAATGGAGATCTATCAAGTAAATGCCAACTCAATCAAAAATCTAATAATAAACTTAACTTTTAAACGTAGGATTATGTAATTAAGTATTTCGACTGAGGGTGCTTGATGGTCAGTTCAAGTACATCCGTGCACTTGGAATGCCTGAAGATGCCGAAAGGCGAAACCCGGGTCGTTAGTGACAAAACTCATGGAAAAGTACAAAATTCAAAAAATTCTAATTTAAGTAGGATTATGTACCAATCTCAACAAAAGTAAAAATGCCATATGTACAGTGAAAGTCAGCTTATACATTTACTCCAAGGCTATATGATTCCAAAATACAACTCAAGTTCTGTTTTAAAAAAATTGCAGTATTTAATCATGTGTACTCCAGGTGGCAGCGTGACTTTAAAAAAAATCGTTCATAACTCACGGTTTCAAAAAATCCTTACACACACTCTCTCTTTTTCTCTCTTTGCGCATGCTTATATAGAGACAGAGAAGAGTTTTGCGTGACAGGCATACGGAAAATGTATATTTATTAGCAGTTGTAACCAGATGACAGTGTCAAACAATTTTTCTACATATGTGCTGATGATATACAGAAAGGTAGGCGTAAACATTATAATAAACATTACATAAAAAAATATTATAATAATACAAAACTCAAGTCACTAAATTATTACTCATTTTATAAAGAAATAAGTCACCCACCATACATTTAAGTAGACTATTAATCCATTTGAGTTCCAATATATGTTTAAAAACTAATCAGCTACATGTATTTATTTCTACCTGTAATGGTTGATTATATTTATTGAAACATCTGCGGTTCTGACCGTAAAAATATTAACTGAAAGACAAAATAATTAAAACACCTCTTCGTAGTCTATAATATAATACAAACACAAACATCCGAACATAACAATTCTAAAATAAACAACAATACAAATTCAAATCACATATTATTATAATTACCAAAGGAATAAGGTAAATGTACCAGTCGTTGACCATGTACCATTAATTGAACTTTTGAGAATAAAACGGCCCAAAATAATAAATGCAGATGCGGGATTGGTCTAAAATGTAAAGTTAAGACAATTTAAGGCATCTGTGGTCGGAATGAGCCACTAACACATCACCATATAGCCAATGGAGTGCCAGGGTGGCCATATGAAAACAACACCTAGTGAGGAAAGTGTATTATTTCAAATTTTTTAAGTGATCATTCTAGAAACGGTGTGTACCTTGTTCCTGAACCACCCATTGCTACTTGATTCAACCAAGAGTGGTGTGACAGAAAGCCCTGAGGCAACTCTGACTGAAAGTTCACTATAAACCCCCCTGTGTAGACATGGTCAACTACTAGATTTTTAGATTTGTGAGATGGTCAACTACTGAAGCAAAAACAAAAAGACTACAAATAATTTAACACAACTTTGTTTTAACAGGCCCTTTCGTAATATTTGTTACATAATATTAATTAAGACATATGATCCAATATGAGTATACTTGCTTTGCCTTCATTCGGTACAATGCTAAGCCTTAATCGTTATTTTTGTTGAAATTTTCTCTTAAGCGGTCAGCTACTGGTACATTTACCTTATATAGGATAGTTTGTTGTTACGTCAAATTGATTTCAAACTAATGAGTCATTCTTATTTTTCGATCAATACAATATGAGAGCACGTCTATAATAATTCTCATTAACATGTTATTGAAATAGTATCGGTATGATATTTCAATTAAAAGTGTTCCTAATTCGAAACAATCGTTCGATAAATAGAATACATATTTCGAACCAAATATGTACTCGTTAAATTGTTGCAACAAAGGTTCATTATGCAACAAATCTAAATGAAATTGCAATTCTCGATAGCGTTGCTTGGAAACAGAATTTCACACACGCTGCCCACAATGCAAACATGATACCTTCCAGCAGAGATCCTCAAACTATGAAAACAGTTCAAACACATCCGGTTTAATGTGTCAACCTAACCGTATACAGCCACTTTAGGCAGGGTTGGCAATGCAGGCGGCTCTCGACTTACAGACGTAATTTGTTCCTGAAAATGTGTGCGAATATCGAATGTAATAGTAACTAACCGGTAGCCAGCAAGCGTTGCAATGCCACTCAAAGCAAGAAAGTGTTTGTGTTTAATGAAATGCTTTCGGGTGTAAAATATTTTAGATAAATAATCTCAATTTAATTTCACTAAAATTGATCGGTATCGATCACATTTGGCGTTTAACGTTTGCTGTTTATCTTTTGCCGATTGTCTTTGGTACGACACATTCGCCACCTACTTAAAGTCAATTGTACTATGCTTATAACCTTCGCGAAAGTGCAAGCAATAGGTTGACATAGTTTTATCGCAATCGGATGAACGGTATGGCAACGCCTAAAATACGAACAAAAAACATTGATTTTTATATATTTCATTACGCAGCAAATAGCATATTTTCTAATATGTATTTATCAATGAAAACAATAAAGCTTTAAGAATTTAAGAATCTTCTTTATGACGTTGTTATGGCATAGTTGAACCACCATGCATGTATTGGTATAACTAAAACACCGATAAATTTATGAAGATATAGTAGAACATCGATTATCCGGACAAATTTGGGATGATGGTAGTCTGGATAAGAAACAATTCGGATAATTTTAAAAATCGTAATTTACAGGGAAAGAATGAATATTTTTTGTTTGTTAAATTGACTGCACTGAACTGCAATATAAAATTGTTTTTTACCAAAAAAACATTTATTGGTTTTTGCTTAAAGCTAGCTGTTCTTATTGAAGCTGCCAAATGGCGAATACTTTTAAGCAGGGCTGTGGAGTCGGTAAAAAAAAGTCCGACTCTGACTCCAGCATTTACCAAAACCACGACTCCGACTCCGACTAAAAAAGGTTAATATCGTCACTTTTTCCCCCTAATTTTCCTATTTATGTGTATTCAATTAAATATCAACCCTATCAATGCGGCCAAAAGCCAAATTTGACATATTAAATGCAAAAATAAAAAGTTCAAACTTTTCAAAATTTCCGACTCCGAGTACGACTCCGGCCACAACGCCGCGCCGACTCCGACTCCGGCCAAAAAGCTCCGACTCCACGACTCCGACTCCGACTCCACAGCCCTGCTTTTAAGTCGTATAAGTTTTCCTGGCTTAAACTCTACTTGGCCAACAAACCATTTATGCTTATACACACTGAAAGGCTCATGGAAAAGTACAAAATTCAAGTGATTCAAATTAGAAATCGAAATTACATCAAACACCTTCTGAACTTTAACTAAACCTAAAACCTTTAAATTATTTACCTTCGTAAGTATCGAGTGAATACTGTAAAATTTATTTTAATAAAATAATGTCATTTAAAGTTTGAGGACATCTGGATTGTTTCAATGTATCCGCTTTGAGTAAAGAATAATATATGGAGAGGTACTGGTCAAAGCGGGAAGCGTAAGTGATGTGCCAGGGATCAAACAAATATTGGTCTGCAGGAGGTGAGGTGCGATCACTGGAATGTTAAATTAAAATATCGTTTACCGTCACTAACTCTCTGAATATGAAATTGAATTTTTACTTTATTAATACCAAATGGTCGAGAGGACGCAATGCAAAAATATTGTTTATCGGCCGAAAGCCTATTAGTATGAATGCATGTAAAACGATGTGGAACTTACAAAATTGGCTCTCAGTTTCCGGTTATCTTTTGTTTCCGGTAGTCTTACTCTTAACTCTGCTTGAACATTTATTACATATTACATGGATTTTTAGCTCACATTATCACTGAATAATACTGAAAACGGCGTGTTTTGAATTATTTAAGTCATGGATGCCCAACTGAAATCATTTGTTGGAACAAACAAAATAATTCATGTCTCTGGTGGGCCACACATAAATATTTTAAGGGTCAATAGTAATAAAATGTTTTTTGCCAACTAATCGGGATTCTTCAGGTATTTCAAGTGCACGAATAAACTTAAACTGACTGACTTTTTTTTTTTAAATCGATCGGTATTTTGAACGTTGCGCATCGCAGTAGATTTGCTAATTTTTCATCAGTCAACCTGTTTCGACACTTTAAAGACTTCCAACCAAGGCTGTGCGTCGCGGCGTTTTAGCCGGAGTCGTACTTGGAGTACTCTAGTTGGAAATTTTGAAAAGTTTGAGTTTTTTTAGTCGGGGCAAAGTCATTTTTTTAGTCAATGTTGGAGTCAGAGTCGGTTTTTTGGTCAATGCTGGAGCTAGAGTTGGAGTCGGAGTCGTGTTTTTTTTTAACGAATTCACAGCCCAGCTTTCAACTTTGAAAAAAATGACTCGCATCGATATGTGGTGCCAATTGCGACTATAATGTACATTTTTTAAAATGTATTTTACCAATAAAAAAATTCAAAATGTATTGAATGTTGAAAACCTTGAAAAGGCCTTTTCAAAACCTCAATTTGGGCCACACGTCGCATCCGGGCCAAGGTTTGGGCATGCCTGATTTAAACCAACTATATACAACACGCAGCTAAATTTAAAAAAAATGCAACCCAATTGAAACTTGCACAATTTATCTATATGCATTTATATCAGTGCACGTAAATTTGGAAAATTTGTAGTATAGTATTACAATTTTGTAGAACATGGAATGGTACGTGTTTAAATCTGTTGGATTTTCACCGCGATTGTTTACTCGAATCAGCCACCGTTAGTGATGTCTATGATACGAACGAGTTGCAACGTGTGAATTATATTTAGATACGCGTGCTTTTTAATTGAGATAAAATAAGGCCACTTAACATTCATTTTATCGTATCAATTATTTATTTTCAGCATGTCTAAAATAAGAATAAACATTTTAAAAAAGATGAAGGCGAGAACGGAAAGATCTAGAACAGTTTTCTGCAGCCAATTGTCGTAGGTATTGCCATTCCGCAAAAACTTTCATGTTTTGAAAATTTTAATTACAAAAAACAGCAATAGATGTCGCACTAACCAAAAATTCGAATTTTAAAATCAACATTGATTTGACGTTTCATTTGTCACTCTGAATTTATAATCCTAAAACAACATGTGAAGTCAATTCTCAGATTGTAACGGGTTAGATTCCGCAACAAATTCTTCAACTCGATATTTCAACTGATGTTTTTGTAGTGTTCAACCCACGTTTACATTTCACACTAGCTCTTGTTCAAAATCTGGTATTAAAGACACTGCTCAGTTTACTGTTTTCATTAGAGGTATCAACACAGTCAAATCAATGTGAAGGAAGGACTCATCGATCTTGTTAGCTTGAAAGATACAACCACCTAAATAAATGTGTATGAAGTTCATATCAATTTCAAAAATTTCATATAATATATGGACTCCGACTCTGACTCCGACTAAAGTAGTTGAATATCGTCATCTTTTTTTGCCTAATTATCAAATTGATGTGTATTCAATTAAATGTCAACCTTACCAATCCGGCCAAAAGCCTAATTTGACATACTATTTGCAAAAATAAAATGTTCAAACTTTTCAAAATTTCCGACTCCGAGTACGACTCCGGCCAAATCGCCGCGACGACTCCGACTCCGGCCAAAACGCCCCGACTCCACATCCCTGATAATAATAATAAAACATTACTGCACTCTAATATCATGGTCTGTTTTTTTTTAAATCCAATCTATAAAGTGCACTGCTAAATAATTATCTATTTCACTATATTATTGCATTTTATAAATACCTAGTTCTTTGTGAAAATATATTGTCGCATCGTAATTTTAAATTAATAAATAAAAACTGCTTTATTATAATCCTGATTCCTCCCTGTACATATTTTTTTCAATTTAGAATCAATATTGACCAAATTCTAAATATTTGATTTTCATACTTGCCCAAATCCAGTGGTTTCAAATTGAACAAAATCCATAATTTTTTTCATGATTTTGCTTAAATGGTAGCATATTAAGATTCTTTTAAAATAGAAAATGAATAAATGTGAATAAATACATCAAATTAAACAGTTACTTGAAAAATTTGTGACGGGGATAAGTTTTTATACGAAAAGTGTGTTTATCTCTGTTCAGGAAAAAGTGGATGTGGTCATTTTTGATCCCAAGCTCCTCATATATTATAATGCAACTATAGCCTCAGAAAAAGCACAAATAGTTTTGAAATTTTCGTTTTCCACGCGTTCTGTACATAGCAAACTTATTTGTACAAGTATTGAATATGTCGCGTATAATGTCAGTTGTTGTTACGGTAAATAGTTCATTTAATTTAAAATAATCGATTGAAATATCGTCAGTTTCACAAACATCTTTGCGGATTCGAATCCAAATACATACAGCAATCTACTTATTAATGCTTAAATTCTATGGCCGAATTTTGTTAATTTCTTATTAGGATTTTGGAAATTGAGAGAGGAGATTATGTTTTTTATGAACGAAAGAAGCAATAATATATTTTAATTTAACGATCGTCTATGGCTTCTAGATTTTTTTTTTTTTTTTAAATAAAACCATGAATTAATCGAATAAAATTGACGGCTTAAGGAGGGGAAAATAATTACTGAATTATATCAAGATATAAAAGCGTTCGCTACGAAACTCAGGCTTTATATAAAATAATGCCATTTATTTCCTACTATTTAATCAATCTACCAATGTGCAATACAATTACGTTTGTAATAAAATATTTGGTCATCTGTTTTATATACTTTGCTACCCATGAACACAAATAAAGGGCATTTCAATAGGGACGCTCAAAATATGTTACTGCGTCCTGCTGAGTAGATTATTCATTGCTTAGTGGCCAAATTTGAGTCAACCAGTTTGGTAAATAATCGGCCAACACCTACCTGTACCTCATCTAAATACAATATCTGGTGAAAATATTGCTGCTGTGTGTGAAAGTGTACAGGAAAACCTAAGGCAGCTTATTTCTCGTTGTTCACAAAAACTTGGCTTTTCTGCGACTTCAACTTGGCGAATTTTGAATCTGGCCTTATGTCTGCACCCGTATAAAATCCAACTAACCAAGGAACTTCAGGTAAACGACCACAGACAACGCCTGATTGGGTTCTGGAGCAGTTGGAAGTTTACCCAAATTTGTCAAAATAGTCAACTTTAGCGACATGGCCCATTTTATAATGAATGGATATTGGCAGACATTTGATGCTATATTCCATATTTAATGCCGTAAAATATACTTACAAATGAAATTAAAATTTAGTCGAAATTTCATAAACAACTTGTTTTATTTACATTTCAAAACTAAGCGTCCTTATAAAAAGACCCTTTATTTACTTACTTGTCAGTTCATGTTCATCCGTGCAATTGAATATCTGAGGATGCCGAAAGACGAAACCTGGGTCTAAACTGACAAGACACATGAAATTTCAAATGATTCATTTTTTGTTCTGATATATTGTTATTTTTCTGTGATATATGTATATAGAAATACCACTGTAGTGAAAGAAGAATATATATTATACCTAAAAATGTAATTTAGTAGAAAATGTTGTTTGTGCGTTAGGGATTCAATTTAGGTAAATTCCAGGACTCATATGCTTTATATTACATTCGAAGAGGGTCCTTAAATAAATCGGCGTTAAATCAAAAAAAGGATGCACAAGTGTCCTTCGAGTCTCAAAGGGAAAATTCTAGAGAGTAGGATAAATCTAAAAGAAAACACATTTTACAAGAAGAAATGTCACGGAAAATACGCACAAGCTTGAAAGAGAATGGATTAATAATGTTGGTATTAGTCTTTCAGCGAAATATATAAAGATTTGCAAATCTAAATATTTACAAAACAAACTCTTATAAACGAAATTATATTTGTATAAAGAATACTTTTATAGCGTTGTTGTGTATGGTCGGGCGACCAGCCAATAGCAATAGTTTAAACGAAGACGAAGTCAATTCAATTTTCAATTAAATAACTTCATTTAATCTGCTTAAGCCTCATTACTTTAGTGAACTGATTAGAGCTTATTGATATTTTCAAGACTACTAATTATTTGGTCAGTTTCTAATTCGATAAATGGTCAGTTAAAAATACTTAAAATGGTCAGTAATAAATATTTAAAACGGTCAGTTAAAAATAATAAATGGTCAGTTAAAATAATAAATGATCAGTTTACACTTATTAAAATAACAATATCTGCTTTCAAATACCTGAACTTAAGAAATAATTTCATTTCATGCGCTTATTTTTCATAGCAGATGTCATAAATTTGCCTCTTAAACAAAAATTTGATAAAATTCACAAGCTGTCAAAATAAAACTTATCATTATTTTCTTAGATTACTGACCATTTAAATTAAATACTGACCGTTTTATTTAATAACTGACCACATTCACACTGATACAATGACAACTGACCGTTTATAATATTAACTGACCATTTTGATTTTTAACTGACCATTTATTTATTTTACTGATCGAAACTTGAATTAGTTACTGACCCATTAAATACATGCCTATTTTCAATTCGTGCTGTTTCTCTTCTTCCAACAATAAATTACGATAAACATTATTATACGTAAGTGAATTACGCATGAACCTTTATGATGTCAATATTGTATTACTTTATAGGGAGAGTTTCAATTGATAAAAAATTTGATATTCTCTTTTTAACAATTTTCAAAAACAACATATTTTTTATATCTTAATTTCGTGTTGAAGCGGAGTGTAAGACAATCTTTCGCACCCAATTTTAATATATTTATATGGTTTAAAAATGCGAAAGCAATATCCAGCTTGGCGTATAAAAATTGATAAATATCGTATTGCTCTTTAAATCGATCGAATATGTATCAAATAACACGCAGTGGCTGACAATTTTTTTCTGGAGAATGGATATTAGAACATAAATGAATGTGTATTTTTTTATCACCTAATGTAGTCACGATTCCGAACATCTAGTGAGAGATTAAACTTCTTATATACGTTTGCATAAAATATAGGTATTAATCAAATCATTGATTAATTTTTCTTTCATCTTCGGGAACCTTCTTTTTTCAAGAAGGTTCTATTCAAAATTATTTAACTTAAATTCTCTATTGATGATTAGTACTAGAGCTAAAATATTATACAGAACAAATTGGTAGCTTTCAAATGCTTTCCTTAGCACAAAGCAAGGATTATAAAAATAATCAATCGTATGTTAGATATACAACAGTTATTATTTTTTGCTTTTTCGTCGTTACGTTATGATCGATGGGCAAGTATTGACCTCTCAATCAAATCACACTACCTATTCATACTCGATAAATCTTCAAGTTTTTGGTTCACAAAGCTATACCTAAGAGACTGTCATTTTGGAATGTTTGTACGAAATATAATGTACACGCTTAATATATTTATTGAACGGAAATTGTTACAAAGTATCTCTGAGCAAAATTTGTATTGCGTTGTCCTGCAGTGTCACACGTTGGGAAAAAGCTAGTAAGTGACGAAGTTAAGTTTAAGAAAAGGTATAATTCAGCAGAACGAATAGTCCGGGCAGCCCACGGTCAATACTCATGGGCTTTCGTCGTCCTTTTTTGCGCGGTCAAGGACTCGAATGCACAAAAAAAATCGTTCATACATTGCTTTTTTCAAATCGATTTAAAGATCTATTTCCGATCTTATCCTAGCGATTAGCTTTAACTCTTTAACTCCTCAATATTTTATTTTTATTTCTACCTTCTACCCACTTATCATTAGATTTGAGAAATTGATTAATATCACGTATTTGTTAGCATGGTAAAATAAAAAACCGAAAAATATACCACATTATGACATGTTACAAATTTTAACTAACGCACACAACCCAATGTATATGTTTTTGAAATGAGGATAATTTAAAATAAATCCAACCAAGATGTACAATGTCGAACAGGACTTGACATAAGATTTCTAGAGTAGAGATTTAAATATTTTCGTATTTAATTCATTTCCTTGTACGATTACTAAATCTTATTTCTTTGAATCAAATAGGTTATTTATCTAATAAAATTATACAGGGAAAATTTTCAAATGACTAAAGTCACTATCACCACCCCGTAGAATTTTATAAAGTATACTGAATCAATGGTAATATAATATATTCAATACTCCATAACGTAATATTCCAAGTAGATTCTGATATTTATTATTCATTAAAATTCTCTTTTATTCTAAGAAATAATAAGCTTGGGTTTTCACATCCGTAGCAAGTAACGACCCATCTAAGGGCTGCTCGTTCATAACTTTACCGTTTTTAATATCATAACTACCATATTCATGGGTGTTTCCTAGAAACTCGTTATTCCAACAAGTAAATTACCTATGCAAGGTAAGTATCATATTTTATAGTGTCATTTTATGAATATACGCGTATAAACTCTGCATCTTCCGTCGCTGTAAGAATCTAATAACTTAGAAATGAAATAACAAGCTGACAGTAAATTAATTATTCTACGCAAAGACAATATATTTTTGAAATCACCAGTAAAAATAATTAGCATATTAAAACAGTGTTTCTCAACCTTCCAATAATCGAATGGACATTTTCATACAAAAGGCACTCGATCAATTTGTATGTGATATTGTGATGTGTTGATTTTACATGTTTTTTACTTTAAGCAGAAATTTTTCTACAAGACCTGCTTGTTATTAAGTTGATCAACGTCTCTTTTTCTGAGAGTGCCCTACCGTTTCAATAAACTTGTGGGTTGGAATGAATTTAAAAGATTTCAGAAATCAAAAAAGCAATAAATGATATTCAAACAACAAAATTATTAGAAATATCATATAAACACTGTACAGAAACAAATAATAAACTCGTGAAAATAAAATATCAATTATATTATATAATATATGGTTGCTATTTTGGCTTCCGCCATCAATAGTTCTGACTGTGTTATGATGGAGTTCTACTAAGTAAATGCCAATTAAATCAATAAATAATAAACACGTTAGTTCTTTGCATAAATAATGAGATTAGGCTAAGTATTCAAAATAATAGAGATCACTAGAGTTAACAAGTTTAAATACAGTATTTGTTTTTTTATTAAAAAACAGATCGTGTTGAATTCTTGTTGTTTAAATTTTTTGATGAGTAAATTAACATTACATTTACTTTCAAATGTGTTACAGAAGGAAGCTGCAAAAGAATCGGTTACCTGTTACTACATTATGGTAGTGAAAGGTTAACCAACTTTTCGTATAAGCCCAATTATAACGGGACCTATAAATTTATTCAGAGCACCATTGAAATTAAAAATTAAACTACAAAATAAAAAGTTCTTGTTACTTCGAAGTTCATATCGTGCCCAAACACGCTAGACTAGTATTGATAAATATAGAGAAGGACATGTTTTTTTTTGATAATTACGTAAAATAAAATGTTTTTGATACGTATAATTTATAGTGCCTATAAATCTTGATTATTTTTAGTTTCGTTGATTCATCGTTATGTATTAGTGGGTATAAGGATACAAATTTAAGTTGAAGAGTGTTTACTAGTTATCCATTCTCTGATGTTCCTATTGTAACTAATTGGATAAAATTAGAAATATTGAAATACATTAAGTAACCATGTCGTCAGAAACCAATTTATATCATTGAGATTGAGAAACAAAACAATGCTTCAGAATAGCAATAAAACAACAAACAATAAAAATCATATTTTGAGATTAATGGACTCAAATTTGAAAGCGTATTATTTATCCATTCAGTAGTTTAAGATATCGATTTAGTATTTTAAGATAAAGATAGTGATTTGAAAAAAAATGTACACTTTTATGAGCTTTGTCTCGAACGACTCGGTTTTCTCAATTTAATATTCAATTGCACGAATGACTGAAGTCGACGTTAACTATCAAGAAAAGAAAAAATATAAAAATGAATAGTTAAACTAAAGAAAAGTCTTCAATATGAATTGTAATTACTGTTCGTTTATTATTTAAAGTGAGTTATTATATTATTATACTGTGAAGCACACATATGTACATATATCAGTTACCTATCTTATACCTTGTTTCATCTGAGTGTGGTGAATATGGACTTCTTACGAAGAATATGTCGACAGCAGTTGTAAAACTATAACGTCTTGTGACTCAGTCTATATGCTCCGTTTTTTAGTATCGGATAGGTTGGAAGACATGAGATATGCATGCATTGTATACTGAAATGTATATTATACTGTTTGAAACATTTTTTTGTAACTGTTCGTACTCGAGGTCGAGCCTGCAAGCTCGGTAATGAAATATAACGACGTTGAGCACCTGGATACTGGCCCTCTCAAAATACAATATAGCACAATAAACATTACTTTTTTTTTAACCGAGTCCGCTCCCAACTTGGAGCATATGAACTCCTCACGGAGTTTATCTCAACACAGGTTTTTCTACGAGAACTGATTGTTACTCAGTAGCTCAACCTCTCTTTTTCAAAGAGAGTAGGGATGGAAAGGATATGAGGACCAGGACAGTTCTAGTTCATTAGCTAATCGCTGTCACTACGCGTCGCTCTTTGGGATCGGAGAGGTGGGAACGGATTTTCAACAACACAAACACCTATGCCTTTGAATAGATTTATCTACTGAAAAAATCCGCTCGTACCGGGAATCGAACCCAGGCGGTCCGGCGCGCAAGCCAACAACGTTGACACTGCGCCAAGGAACGGACACGGAACTTTGCTACTGTTAAAAAAAAATCACGAAATTTGAATCATTTTCTGTCAAGAACATTTGTACTGGTATGTACCCTTTAATACCGTGTGTGTACATTGCAAATCCATAATCTGTTCGCATACGTAATATTATGTAACACGAGAAGTAATGGTGAACCGCAGAACGTATGAGACGGTATCGGGTCACGGTGCCCTCTGGAGAGCCCTCCTTTTAGTCCCGGCCACAAGTCAGCAGCTGCCTCCACCCGTAGAGCACCCACAGTACTTCCACCGCTCCTCCCCCGGAGGGGTATTAACATTTCACGGCAAGGCCAGGGGTCCAAAGCGTAATTGTATAGGCTCATTGACTCACAGAATTAAAGGACCTAAAACTCCAAACAAAGTTATTTCCATATCATATTTTAATGAAAATTACAAAACCTTAAATAATATATAATATAAATGAGAGATAATACACACAAACATGCTCGTATGTACTAAAAGCTCTGCTAGTGCTATTTCTAGACGTTCGGGATTGTGCTTTACACTTAAATTTTGCTAAACAATCAATAACCAAATTTATAAGTTATTGATTGAGTAGGCATTTACTTTTTAGAACTCCATTATAATACGGTAAGAAAAATAACAATGTATTTTAATTCTACAGAAATTATTTTATATATTTGTTGATAGCTATTTCAGCTTACGCCCTCGTCAGAACTATGTTTTAAGCCTGCATTAGAACAAGCATATATAGCCCGCATAGACAGGGTACACAATACATCTTCTTCTCTGTCCCACCATCTTAATTTATATGGAAATAATAAGTTGATTTATTTAAAATTGCATTAATGTTTATTAACGGTTTAAGAAGTGGTGATGCCAAATTTATAAGCCCGAATAACAAACCCACATTTAATATATTTTTTTTATTTATCCTTTGAACCGTCTTAAATATTTAATCTTATTGGAACGATATTAAATACAGTGTTATCCCGATCCATCGTCGTCTAATTCCGCGTTTTTTAAGAGAGACCATTAAAAATGAATTGGATCTCTACTGGATTTACTTTAAACAACACAATATCATTCGTAGTGATTCACTATTTTACGCCATGGTCAAAACCAGTTCTGCTCAACCAAGTATTCAGAGCCAAATAATTAGTTAGTAATCAGCTGATTTATTATTCTATGAAACTATGGATACACCGAAAATCGAGGTATACGTGCACAGTGCATGAATATATTTCTCGATGCTAAATTTAATAAACCATTAAAATTATAACTTAATATTTTTATGAATAAATAAATAACAAATTCAATTTAAGGGTATTTTATCTTTTTTAACACATGGTAGTCTTTGGAAGATATCTCCCGTTCAAAAAGAGGATCGGGTGTAATTTGAAATGGTTACTGACCGTAAATACGTTTATTTCCAATATTCATCTCTTAACTATGTAAACGAGATAATATAACTTTTAGAAAAAATTTAGCAATTACTAAAAAAGAGTGTATAGTTATGTTCTCAAATATGTTTTTTTAATGATGTAAAAATTCGCGTTACGACCGTAGTCCTGAATTCTATGAATAAATAAGTAATAATGACGTCACAATTATAACTTCGATACCCCGTCCGCCTATTTCGCAGTCATTCTGCGGGACCCTTCTTCACGTCATAAACATGTAGTGTTCCTTTTCACCGGGAGTTTTGTGTTTTGAAGTAACATAACGAAATTATTCATCACGATTATTTTTAAATTCCGTATTATGTTTGTTCGAGTGACGGAAGGGTAGTTTCGCTTTTTTGTGTTTGTCCGATAATAAATTCTGTAACGACCAATTCAAACGTTTAAATAATTCGGCGTTCCTCCGTATTTCTGTGGATTATAACAAAACAGAGACGATATGAGAATATTTCAGTAAAAGGCGGTCATTTAAAATGTATGAACTTTGCGTCCCCGAAGAGTCTACCGCTTTTGAAAGGTTGAGTAGTATTGATATAGTGAAATACTCTCGTTTATAAAAATACTGGATCGTGATTTTTGAAAATTAAAATACAATTTATAATAATGGCAATACTCTTTAACCCGTCAACTATTATTTTTTCATCTAGTTTATCATTTAAAAATTCAAAAATACTTTTTATTATTTTTTGAAATGGTTATCATCAAGCTTAAAGAAGGCAAAATTTAAATAGAATAGTTTTTCCAAATTTAAAAAAAAACTTAGTTTTATAAAAAAAATTATATCAAGCCACAAAAGCACTTCGAATCGAATAATAAGCCTTTTTTATGAATTACAAATTTCAGGACTGGTCCGTGGTGCAGTGGTCAACGTTATTGTTTTCTGTGACGTTTGCGAGCAGATTTTTTCAGTCGATTTATCGATTCTGTTAAAAAATCCCTTCCCACCTTTCCTATCCCAAAAGCATCGCCTACCGAGAGCGATTAACTTACCACTTGTCATGTTCTAGTTCTCGTATGCTTTCAATCTTTACTCTCTTCGAAAAAAGAAGTTGAGCAACTGAGTAACAAGTAGTTTTTGTGGAAAAAAAACGTTTATTAAGATAAACTCCGTGAGGGCTCAATATGCTTCAGGCTAGGAGCGGACGTGGATAAAAAAACATTTCTTACGATGCGGTAAAATTTACTTGTATCAAATCATTGAGGAAACAACCTGCCGCTCAAAATGACATTTCATGCGGACCAATATAACAAACATCAATCACCTTTTTTCCTCACAACTTTTTATAGACAATGGAAAAGTAATATAAAATAATAAAATTTAATATGCACTAAAAATATCGATAGTTTAATCACTTTTACCCATGCGGCCCATGAATAATCTGAGAATCAATTATCTGGCCCTTCTTCCAAAAAGGTTGTGCATCACTGTACTAAATGAAGCATTTCATGTTTCATAAAAAATCTAATAACATTGAAAATTGCATTTGAATCATATGTCTTTCCGGTGTTTTTTTTATAATGATGTCATACCTGGACGCTTTACCTTAAATAATGGCTTAAAATACCTCCCATATTTCCTGGAAGCGCCTTAAATAGTCAAGTAAAACTTTATTAATAAAATATGAAAAGTGACAGGTCCACATTTTGCCAAACTTAGCGAGACGGCCGAGTCCCCCGAGATGGAAACCGGCTTTAGAGACACCCTTGGGGGAAGTAAATTGATTATATAAATAAATTCAACACTCATTAATTGAAATTCTTCACAACGAGTGTATAAGGCTAAAGATTTCATATCGATGGCCTTGGGGCGTGAAGGGAGTATTCTAAATATAGCTCGAACAGAGGACTGAATAATTACTGACGGAAAATGTATGTATTATTCGAGAGAGATTTTCATTTGAGTGTCTTAACTAAATCGATAAAATAAGATTTTCTATAAGTCGGTTCTTAACTTTTTAACTGCCAGCATGTGCATGTTTGGCGGTACCTCGTACGTCACGAATTGTATAGTAAAAATAAAACGTTCTAAATTTATATTTTTTAAATGTTTATTTGTAAAAACTTACCAAATAAATGAAAACAGCGCCGATTACGATGCGATTGTGCCGTCATTTATCCATAATGACAAAATTTTGATATTTATGACTCATCAGTTACAATTGACTTTGGTTTATAAAATCCCGCTTCAATCGAGCGTCCAATGACGTCATTTTTTGTATGATTGGCGTGTTGTTTGCGGAAAAGTTCGCGTCTTTAGACGTTTGTGGCAGCCATCCGGTTAACATATAACCATGCGCACTTACAGCGTAAAAAAACATAGTGTTTTTGTTAAGTACTTTTTTCTTTTTCGAAGAAAAGTTTGATAATTGTTTTTTTTTAACAGTAAAGATTTTTTAATTAATTTCCGCTCTCAAAGTGGTGCAGATGGTTTCGCAGTGGAGAAAATAAATCGATTTGCTTTGGTGTACTCGAGAAATTTGTAAAAATTCGATATCAATTTTTGGGGGGAGGGGGGTTGTTTGGCGGGGTGGGGTTTGGGGAGCGTATGGGGGGGGTATGCCAGTAACCTTCGAAGAAGTGAACTCGAAAAATTCTTAAAGTTTAAAAAAGAAAATTGGGGGGTGGTTGGGGGGTGGTTGGGGGGAGGGGCTGGTAGGCCAGAAACCATCGCGGGGGTGCACTCAATAAATTTGTAAAGTTTCACATCGATCGGTCGAGCGGTTTAGTAGTCCATAGCGGACATACATACAGACATTCATTTTTATATATGTATATAGATAGATAGATATATAGATTATGACATGTTTGACAAACTTTAAACTAAGGCACACAATTCAATAAATGTGGTTTTTGAAATAAGGATAATTAAAAATACTTTTACAATATCGATCAAGACTTGACATTGGATTTGTATGAGTTAAATTAACAGTCACCAAACTACGGCCCGCCAAAGATTTTCATCCGGCCCTCCAAAAATTCTCGATTTTTGAAAATAAATCATTGAATAATATTTTTTTTATGATTTAGTTGTGATTTGGTACCTATAAGATACGACAACGTATGAACCCATAAAATATAATACATATTTTCTCTTATAAATTTCAATAGAAATTACATTTGTTTACATCATATAATTATATTAGAACATATAAATTAATATGCTTATTGGATTCCAACATGAATTTATTTGTTATCCAGTCCACCAATTTTTTAAAAATTCGGCCAGATTCTCAAAACGACTGATGACCCTTGAGTTAAATGATTGAATTGAAAAAAAAAGATTTCCCGTGATATTTTGCGATTCGCATTATAAGTAAGTATCTTTAACATTATAAGTATATTTCCAACCTGATCAGTGGTGATAGAACTGTATGGCTTATTGTTCATTAAACTTTATTCACGGATAACTTTCATCAATGCAATTATTGTCACTGAGGTGCAGCTGCACTTGTGGAAGAGGCGCCGCGACGCTCGCTAGGTGACGCCGACGCCGTATCATTTGAATGCGCACTCCGCCGCCGAAACCAGATCAAAACCACACATAACAAGATCCACCTTTTGTTGTATTATTACATACTAACTTTTAATTGGCTTTTCCCTCTCTAGTTGCTTTCCAGGACGCAACCGTAAGTGCATGAGGGGTGTGCCTGCGCCGGTGCTAACGCTTCTCTATATCAGTGTTTCCAAACCATTTTTTAGACAGGCCTCTAACATAGTCTACAATATTGTATAAGTCGACCGTCTTTGATCAAAAATCAACGGTACTACTTGACCAAAGATCGAAATGAAACATTCTTTAAGAGTACTGGCGTTATTATTATGACAATTCATTAATGGAATATTATCCAACCAAGTTTCTTTTAGGAATGCTGTCATTTCACTCTCTTGAAGCTCGAAAATTAATTTTAATATTGAAACATTTTTCTCTTCTTCTTCGGGGCCAAGTTGATAACCCTGACATCCTTGAAAATTTAAGTTTGCATGCTCCCAGCTTTTACCTACATGGTCGTAACAAAGACAAATCAATTTTCTTTGTCAAAACTTGTTTGTCACGTAGGTCTTTTGAATCTCCAGTTGCAAGGGCTATTCGGTTGATAAATGCGCTGCCTGTTGATGTGGACATCTTCGGCAGTGATCTTGATGCTTTGTTAAAAATTTTTGTCTTATTATGTAAATAATATGTTTCTGTTCTATTTCTTATTTTTGTATAATATGTAATGTAATTTTTATTATGTTATGTAATATTAATTTGTCAAATGCATGGCGCATTGGCGCTTGATGTAATGCCATGTATTTTATATAGTTTTTTTTGCCAATAAAAATTATGCGAAACATAATTTTACGTAATATAAAATTTTAAATAATGATTGATTATTCGACGTATTGTGTTACTAACTGTGATACGCGTTGCTCCTCTTTCAGAGGCATATTCGGACTTTCTATCGCAAAGTTTGCTTAAGTAATGAAACAAAACTAAATCTAACATTTTAAAATGATAAAATTACAAAATGGAGTATGGTAAGCAAGGAGAAGGTTATAGAATCGAAACAAAGCAAACAAATAATTATACTACTAATGACGTTAACATTACAAACTATAAAACTAATGAACTGCAATCAATCAGATAGGTTAGCGATTACTCTATTAATTGGAAATAATGTAAGCAGTGGCGAGCAACCTGTCCTATTACGAATATTATTTAATGATACTTATTTTTACTTATTTAAGAGTTAAGAGCTTAAGAGTTTTATTTATTTCTATTAAATTCTAAACTATTCATCTTTAAACCCTTTTTATTTACTCGGTGGAGTATTTCTACATTACTACTCTGATTAAAATTATGATAAATTTCTATTAAATGATTGGCAAACTCAGAAAAATTGTTAGTTTTTAGACATCTTATATGTTCTTTATTTCTAATATTAAATTATTACCTGTAATATTAAATTTCTACCTGTCTGTCCAACATAAGAAGCTTGACAGTCTCCACAAGAGAGTAGATTGATACCACTCTGTGACGATGAATCTACGCGATCTTTACTGTTCAATAAAATTTTACCTAAATTACTTACTGTATAAAACGCGGGATCTATATTGTCTGGAAAAAATTTAGCTATCTTTGACGTAATGTCTCCTAAATAAATAATCTACGCCAGTTTTTAATATTATCGTTTGCTTTCTTTTCAGGGTTTGGGGTCAAGTTTTGGCACGGTCAAAAACAGAATTAGATGTCATCCTATTGACTGTATTGGAATTTCTTCGGTAGACTTCATTAAACCACGTATCATTTCTGTACATTTGACATCCTCCATTTAACGTTTGCAATCATTTCCCACTCGAGTTGATCTCTAGCGTCATTGAAAATTCTCAAATTGATATTTCTTGAAAATCATTTTCAACAGCTATATTTGCATATTTAGGAACAATATCCATATATTTATAGTGTATTTTTTTACATTATTTAACCATACATAAAACACATTTTATGTTAAATTTGAATCGTTTTGTTGCCAACGACCCGGGTTTTGCCTTTCGGCATCTTCAGGCATTTTAAGTGCACGGATGTACTTGAACTGATATGTTATGTTACTTCTTCCACATACATTCTGACTAAATTCAAAAACCAGTTTCACTCAGCGCTAGCATTATCAATAAATTGACTACAAAGAAAATGATATAATAATATATGTGGATGTATAAACTGTGTTTTCTTTATTATAGTTAACACCTTAAAGTCATTATATAACCCTTATAATAAAATTGATTCATACGAAAACTCATAATAGCTTTAAAAACAAGGGATGGAAACACAAATTTGCTATCTAAAGTTATAAAAATAGGATTATAGTTATAGATAAATCACACAAAATGTATTATCAGCTTCGATACAAATATACTTTGACAAGCATTTTAAAAAAATTTTGCTGACATTTTATTCCGGTCAATCTAAAAGTCTTTCCAGTCCACCTACCATCATCTACAGTAGACAGCAAGACAGAAGCGTACCTGTGGTATATGAATTTGAAATACGTCAAATAATATCTTTTATCGTTTTTAATATTATTTGATAAATTTTCGATGAACAACTGCTGTGTGAGTTTTCACTGAAAGCTGATAAAATTCCAACATGACCGTGAATGATTTTTTTAAGATAATTATTTTGATTAATGATGATGTGACTCAGAAGAAATGAATTGGTTAAAATTTTACATCATAACACGGGTGATCATAAATTATTTTACCAAGAAATACTTGAAATGAATAGAGCAAGTATGTGAGAGTATATGGGCTGAGAATCAAACCATAACAATATCACATTGAGCATACCTGAAAACTTAAGTTACAAATACAATTACTTATCCAATATTCTGAACCTATTTAACATCAAAACATTCGCTAATTCATCCATATTGGGATAATAACAGTTAACAGTTAGTGGCTTACTTTTATTCTTATATATAAGCGATATAAATTATTTACTACGCGTCAGTTCAAGATTATTCGGGCCCTTGAAATGCTTAAAGATGAAACCCGGGTTGTCAGCAATAAAGCTCATGGAAATTCACTCATTTGTATTATTTTGCAGACACCCATAGTCTAAATTTAGACTTCGAACATTATTGAGTTCATATGTGGGCATGTGGTTCTTTCCGTGGATTGATTCGTCGGATCGGATAGAAATAGATTGTTTCGCTCAAAATTAAATGGCATCAGATGTGTTTTCAAATATCAACCCTTTTCCCTTAAATTGTTTGTTCGTTTGGAACAAATAATATTGTGTGGAAAACAATATTGTGACTGTCAACAACCGCTGAGAGATATATCTTGTATTCATTTGTATAGGGAAAAAATAATGATTTTTCAATAAAAATAAAATAAGAGAGTGGCAATATATAATACACGACAGGTTTGGTACATATATCGACTGTGCGGCGATAGCGCTCAAAGGGTTATAGCTTACGCTATTTTGCCGTATTAAAATTATTAAAAATTACCAGGCTATTTAAGGAATTATATTATTTCTATTCCTTTTAAAATTAAGACTGAGTGACGAAAATTTCTCAGAGAAAAACTTCTGACGAGTTGAGATAAAATTCATTAGAAGACCACATGATTAGCAATTAACGAGGATATCATTGAAAATATATTTATACATCAGGAAGAAGGGCTATATATCAACATCCACTTAACAAACACAAACATACCTATAAGTTATATACGCATCGTGCGCAATCGCACTGCTTTCCTGAAAAGACATAAAATATTATAGCAATAATGCTGCACATATTTTTAATAATTCGCAATCATTTAAAGTGCGATGTCGTGGATTTATTTTAGTTTAATTCCCTTTTTTTAATTCAGTCATAAAAAAATTTAAAAACGTTTGTATCAAAATACAATATATCAATAAAGGAAGTTAGTGAGCATCTTCAAATAATAATCAATGGTGAGCAAAATCGCTTCATATTTTGATAAAAAAATACGGATTTTTAAGCCACGACCACTTTCAGCGTAGAGTTCATGAGTTCATCAGAAGTTATTCTACGATAACCGCTTGTCATTCGGTGATTCAGCTTCATTTTTTTTCTACACTCTATTCATTCAGAATTTGACTGCTAGCCCAGCCATAGAATATTCAAGAAACAAAAAATTATTATTGTGCTAATAATAAGGTATGTGCACAGAGCATTACTTAAAATACTTTCCATAGCAAATAAAGGTATTCAAAAAACAAAAATTGAATATCGTTGTGAAAACCAGCAGTTAAACCGAATCGAAAACAACATTTCAATGCTAATTATAAATTCTTTGGCTTAAAAAAATGCACTAAATTAAATATTACTTTGTGTACTGTGAGTAACGTTTATTTGTGTTTTTACGTACTGACGCAAAAGCTTCTGCAGTAAAAGCTCTACCAACTACGGATGGACAATGTACATTGGGCTAACGACTTTTGACAAACACGCGGGACGTAGCGTGGCATCCGGAATAGCACTTTTCCACGAACACCTACAATTAGATGTTTCATAACATATCAGGCTTGTGGTAGGTCGATTTGGTGGATGTAAATGTTTGATGCTATGAATTTTATATGGCGTACTGGCTCAGCATTTTTTGACAGTTTTGCATATTTGACGCTGAATAATCTCTGCTCACAGCAGCAAAAATACAATATGCAAATTAAAATGGTGAAATATGGTTTTTTTACATATATGAAATATTTTTACCTCTGTTATTTGAATCCGATTTAGTTGCGCAGCTATTATTAAATTTATCACATTTCAAAATAATATGTAATAAAAAAATTCAAATGAAATATCATAATAATCAGTGGCGGCTCATAGATTAGATATCTGGGGGTGCTGCGATTTATTAAAAATAAAAAAATAATTATTTGATTATCAATGCGGAAAGTCTGGGACTCACGACTGTACTCGGTCAGAACCAAGTGCCACTTATTCAACGCATGCATACTGACTATGCTGCTTTGCGGTTCGAGTCATGGCAATCAAAAATTCAAATGAAATATCAAAACAGATCATAATCAGTGGTTTGACTTTGTCTCAATAGGATAAGATATGTCTAAAATTAAAAGGCGACGATGGACCTGGCTTGACATATATGCCCCAAAATCCTGCCTGCCTCTTTTATCAACCTGATGGATCCCGACGCCGCGGTAGGCCTCTTTTGACCATCCTCTTTTACTATAGACATCAACAGAGAATTTGGAGGGCATCTAAATAAACA
Source organism: Himalopsyche kuldschensis (assembly GCA_028554975.1). Classification (NCBI taxonomy): domain Eukaryota; kingdom Metazoa; phylum Arthropoda; class Insecta; order Trichoptera; family Rhyacophilidae; genus Himalopsyche; species Himalopsyche kuldschensis. The sequence goes on along the minus strand of JAHFWI010000016.1, from coordinate 2,839,487 downwards.
TATAAAAAAAATTGATTATCTTTTACCATAGACATCAAAGTTACTAAAATAAACTTTAAATGCATTTCTATTTATTAAATTAATTCTTCTTATTTTTTTTCTTAGAAAAAGGTCTATCACTTTTTCGTTGAATTATTTTATAGTATAATTCGTAATACAATTAACTGGTATTCATAAGCAATCGAATTTTGTTACATAGTGTAATATGTATAGATTTTATAATAAACCTAAATTCAGTTAACTAAAAATTTGAGGCTTTTTGCGATATTGTGTAGTGAAGCATTACATAAAAATAGTAGGTCAACCTCCGCTTGAGTTAAACTTTGTGAAAAACCAGAAGACTAGAAGAAGTTAAGTAAATTTGTTTTTTAAATACTATTTCTAACTTTTTGAATAAAATAGTCAGTTTTCCGTTATTATTTCGAGCATTTTTCAATGATTTGTCTTTAGTACCTAGTTGAAGATTCTAATTCAACCATGCAAGTTGACAGTCTGAAGAATTGTTTATTATTATTTTTGCTATAGTACAATATCTTGAATAAAATTGACAGTACATAAAAAAAACATTTTATACAGCATTCGTGTACAACCGACCGATGTTTACACACAAAGGAATATTATCCGATTTCAGAAAACTGTTTGAAGTCATCATATAGAGTATTTTATTTATAAACACAAAAGCGATGTGTTGAGATAAAACCAAACTTTAAATCTTGCTCCGCTTAAACTGGAAAAAACATTACCAACTACTAACACTTTACTGCTTAAATCTATTTATATCAGTATTATTTTTTTAGCAAACGAGCTTTAGTTTTTATGTATCCAATAGTTTTTTTATTGATACATAATCATCATTATAATATGAAACGATTAAAAATCAAACTAGACCAAATGAATGAAAGAATTATGACATGGCATGGTCAGTATTCCCTTGTAAGCCACGCACGCGTGCGGCCGCGCAGCCGTTAGAAAACCCCCGAGCATTTGTCCCAGGCGGCGCGCATGCTGACAGTTGATGAATTAAGCGACTTCGTTTATAAATGTTGCCGAAATTATCTAAAAGATCCACAGCACAGAGGAGCATAAACTAGTTCTTAACATTTATTTTTTCATCCATGTCCGCTCGCAATGTATGGTCTCATAATGAAGCATTTCATTAGAATCTCCGAGGAATTATACCGCGCATTTGTTGGATTCGCCTAGTTAGTCTTTGAATTTCCGCACAGCTAGCCTCACAGCTAAGAGGGAACATTGGACATGGTTGTTGACTTTAACAATGCACCCATCGTTTGATGTATAACTTATAATTTTTTAAATTGCTTTTTTTGCAATTTGAATTTGAAAGTGTCACTGATTTTCAATATAAAACATTTCAATTAGTTTATCATTTAAAGGGGAAGTTGGAGCAATGATAAATAATGCGAATACTGATTCTAATAGTCACAAGTGATGGATAAAAGTTGAAAACAACTGTGACACTCTAAGCATATCCACCTCTGATCCGGTTCAAACGTTGTTACTGAGATTTTAACGATTTATCTCAACAGTCAATTGTATCGACTACCAGATGCTAGCAGTATATTTTCTTTTTCAAGTATTTTATATTTTCTTTCTTTAAATTTAACAAAAGCATCTCGTGTCTGCCTCAAGAAATAATATCCCTCCTTGTGAATCACGACAATGGTTTTATTTATAAGTTTGAGTCTTTACAAGCTTAACTCAGTACTTGTATAGTGTTGTTTCATTTTTCCAAATATGGCAACAAAAAAAATTAAAAAAATATTAGTGCTCTACTACTTTTTCTCTTATGATGACTGTAATAACACTATTGTTAAATAATAAATTGAAGCATATATCAGTTGTGGTCACGGTACACGACAAGACTGTATATTTACTGGCGACCCACTACTTGCAAACTTTCTACTTAGCCACCATTTTCTATTCGGCAATTTTTTTTTATTTTTATACTTTACTTCAGCAACTATAACCAGGGCTGTGGAGTCGGAGTCGGAGTCGTGGAGTCGGGGCTTTTTGGCCGGAGTCGGAATCATCGCGGCGTTTTGGCTAGAGTCGTACTCGGAGTCGGAAATTGTGAAAAGGGAAAATAGTGACAATCAGTGGCGGCTGGCGACAGAGTATTAGGGAGTACAAAAAAAGGTTCAACTATTTTTCCGTACTACGGACAGCCAAAAATTCATAAGACTGGCACTCCGTTGGTATTGCGAACATCTGAATTGTAAGTCTATGTTATATAAGTGTTTTAAAATCCAATGAATAGGAAAGAACTCTAGCAAAAATAGTTGAATCTTTTTTTGTACTCCCTAATACTCTGTCACCAGCCGCCACTGGTCCCAATATTGACTTTTCATAGTAAAATGTACCGTTAATTCGAAATATCGCTTAATTCGTAATTCGTAATGTTTTTCGTCAAAATGTAGATACGATTTCTTGTAATTCGAAATTTTGACAGTTTTGACAATTTCGTGAGTTTGTTAGGTTAAAAGTTAGTCGACACATTGTTTTGAATAGTAAAGCTTATGTAAACCATTAGTGTAAGTGAGACAGCTGGAGTTGGAGTCGGAGTCGAACTATTTTTACCGACTCCACAGCCTTGACTATAACAAATGAAACAATGAAACGAATATCTGATTGGCTCTTAGAACTTCTGTATCAAGTATAGTTCGACATCGTATAAGTAATGCGCAACTCTTATGTCAATCTTGCTCGACATTGTACGACTTAATTAATTTTAAATTATCCTTATTTCAATATATAATTGAATTGTGTGCCTTAGCTAAATTTCGTAACATGTCATAATGTGGTATATTTTTTTTTTGTAATTAATTTTTCCATTCGAATAAATACGAACACCCTGTGATATGAATCATTTCTCAAATCTATTGAGGAGTTGCTGTGAGGAAAAACTAATATATTGAAGAGTGCAAAAGGTTAAGTTTCGCTCAGAATATTTGTCAAATTAACACTTAATTGAACAACAAAAGTTAAATATAAGGCGCTTCAGTTTAAGTTCGGTGCACTTCAAATTCTTGAAATTTCCGAAATAATAAGCCCTGGTCGTTGGCGACAAAGGTCATCGAAGTTAAAAAATCAAACTTCCACATTTGATATTGAAATTTTATCAAGCACCTCCAGTCAGTCAAAAAGTTTTTATAAGTTTCATCAGAAATGCATTTACCTCACATGAAAATCGGACATAGTTTTAAAAAAATACAACATTTAATCATTTTTTCTTATCATAATTGAATCAAACTACTTTGAAACTCATCTTAAATGTTTTTTAAAATTGGAAAAAAAGAACTCTGACCTTATAATAAAAACAACGTGACAAAGCATATAAAACAAAAACAATGTAACATATCTATATGATAGGACACTATATACTGTTTACGACAGGGTTTCTTAACCCTGTGCCCGCGGGCCCAATTGCGCCCGCGGAGCCATTATCGTGCGCCCTCTCCAAAGTATCGAATTACGAAAATACCCTAATTTTATCAGCATTATATTTTATCTATTGAAATTGTTTATCGAAGAAGGTTTCACAAAAATGTAACTAGTATTTTTATAATTTAAGGTAAATTAAAAAATATTAAAATGAATGTAACACATTTGTAAAGCTTCTCAGGAAACAATGTTAAATATATAAAAATAATAAATATTTACTTGGTACATACTTCGGATTCGTTTTTTAAAAAATCTGGCCTGTGCCCGTCACTATTTTCCTCTACCTCAAATGCGCCCGGAGTCGCAATAAGGTTAAGAACCCCTGGTTTACGATATATATTATATAAAAACCGAATCTACCAGTAGACGTAAAACATATCACTTTTGTTACTACATCCATCAGGATCTTAGCAATTTTTGCTGTTGAAAATTTCTCAGTGATAAAAAATAGATTGTATTCAAGTTTATTATACTGCCAGACGTTCCGTAGCACCTTACTGAAATATTTCACCAGAAGAATGCTTTACATTGGAAACGGACATGGTAACCAAAAGATAATCTAGTTAAAAAGGGTATGTGGAGTATCAAAAAATTCCCTGACTGCGATCAATTTATTCCGTTCCCAATTAGTCCTTGATAATTCTGTTAGTTGTCTAACATATGCGAGTTTCAGGCGGTCGGTGTGAATTTTCTCTCGGCACATATGAATTTCAAAGTTTCCGCTTAATTCTTGATGACGCCTTTCGTGTTAATGCTCCTCCTAACACTCCCATTATATTAATCTACTTAATGTCGCTTCGCAAGTGTAAAATATTTTACAATTAAGTTAAAAGACCTGCACGTTCAACGGAAAATTTCGCCATATTTAATGCGTACTGTGATATACCGTAAAACGAATAGAGACAAAAACAAGGATTGAACTTTACTAAGTATCCAATTTATTTTTTACTATTTTATACAATTCTTTACAATGACTATAATACTATCTCTCGAATGACAAAACCAAACCAACTAAATGATTGGCCAAAATTAAAACAAACGTGTTTAAGTTCAATGCTGGTGTATCCCTTAAAAAACATCTCTTTTATTGCACGAAAATTAAAATCAAACATGTTTTTTTGGTCAATAAGTACCGTAAAACGGAATGAATAGAGACTCGTATAGAATAGAGGTTCATATATTCCAATCATTACAATCTGTATTTTTGTCTGTATTCATCTGCTAAGTCATCTATGTAACCTCTCTTGTCTCTATTCACCCCGGTTCAATGTGAATAGAAACATCAAACAAAATTGACTGTGTCTTAATAACGATTGTGAATATTTGAAAAATATTGTCATGAATGTGTAGTAGGACCATAGAAACAAATTGCAATCCATTCATATGTATTTGAATTATGTGGCGCAGGTATGAAAAAACATAGTTGTGAAGGGTAAAGAGTGACTCTATTCACCCCGTTTTACGGTACAATGAACTGTCAACGCTTTTTTAAATATTCATTCAACCGTTTAAAACTCGTAATTTTATTTCTGCTAATAAACTTCTTGTATCTTCAAAACAATGTTTTGACAACAACAACGATAAATTTAATTCATTTCGAAACAATATTGTAGCAGTAGCTTTTAGAAACATTGTTATGTTAGAGTCTGAACTATCGACCAGTTGAAATTAAGTTCATGTGAAGCGCAATTTCTATCGTAATTCACAGTAGTGTGAAGATAGCAACGGTATTCATGTTCCACTAAGGGGCAACGATATTACCTTCATATTGTATAACCACGGAATATCTTTATTATCTGAACAATGTTGAAATATTTTTCGTTTGATAATTGATGTTACACTTTTTTACAACAACAAAAAAAACGATATTCTCCCCGTAATTCCAGCAGTTTTTATCAAATGTAGAAAAGTTATATTTGGAAAGAAACGCCAATTCATCAAGCAGTAGGAAAAACGATGGCAAGGGTGGGAAACAAAGTGGCTCAATTTCGAAGGAGCTCTATTGCGTCTAGATTATATAAATTAAGATACAATACAAACATATACATATGTTTTTACCTAGTTTTCCGACTTTCAATATCAAATTTGAATCGTTTGAACATGAAATGCCTGAAGATGCCAAAAGGTGAAACCCGGGACGTAAGGGAAATTATGGAAAATTACAAAATTCAAAAAATTCATATTCGAAATTATTTGTTAAAATCTGACATTTGTATAAGGAATGTAATTTAACATTAAGAGTAAACTATTTTCATTTTTATTGAAGACTTACTATGATACAATATGAATATCATACTAAAAGCATAATAATTATGCTCAAAAGGTATTTAACGTACCGTGTTCCTTTCACCATTTCAGAAATAAAATTAAAAAAACACTGCTAAAAGGTTTGGACTTGTTCGAAATTCTAAAATGTTTTCACGCTGAATCTTACCGTACGATTCAAAAAATCTTTTCCCGCCAAAATACACATCTTTTTCTGCCCATTTAACAGTCGCGTTCCAAATTCAAATACATTTGCCCGGCCAATTTAACGGACGTTTTCGAAATTCAAAAATTTACTTCCTCCAAATCTAGTCATTTTTCAAATTAAAAAATCTCTTCCCATCAAAATAGACGGTCACGTTTGAAATTATTTATAAGCCTTTTCTCGCCAATTTAACGGCCGTGTTCCAAATTTAAAACTTTTTCTGCCAGTAAAATGGTACATGTTCGAAGTTTAAAAAATGTATGACATATTCTCAGATGAACAATTGAATTCGCAGTGCTGTAATGTGTTCCGCTAAAATTGTTAATTCAATATGCGATTTTCTGCAATATGCATCGAGAAGAAAACTCGACAGTAAAATGCTTACAGCGTGACACGTAATAGAATAATAATATAATCAAATCCGCGCGACATAAATCCTTTTAGAATTTCTCATCCTTTGTCGCTCGTGGATTATTTTACACCAGTAATAAAGTATCAATATGAACTCGCAAAAGGTAGAAAATATACAGTACCAAAAGATTTTGTACATTTGCTTTTATTTTTTTATTTATTTTCTTACGTACTCAAAAAATAGCGAGAAACAATATGTATAAATATATAATATTTTTTCCTTATATTCGCTGCATTAGTTCATTGTAAAGAAAACTAAAACAAAGTTTAAAAAAGTAAAACGATTGATTCTCCAATTATTCTATATATGGCTTATTCGTTTGTAGGGTAAACTTTTTGACTACTTAGCAATTATGAATATAGCACTCGTTATATTTTATACGTGCTAACATTTTATAATTTGAGTTACAGACTATGACTGTATTGTGCACTTATACAATGATTCTTTCGGCGTTTGCTATACCAAAATGAGAATTCTGAAATTTTCAAAAATTTCAAACTTCATATTACTTACACAGTCAACCCTCTTATAGCGCTAAGATGAAGACCGTGTTATAATAACCAAATAAATTGTGGGGCTAAGTGTTTAATATGCATTTCCTAAATTGCGAGAATCAATTAATGTATGTATGTGTGAAATATATCCCCATTTTTATACAACCCATTTTAACGTACTTTTATACATAACTGTTTGACTAACCGCTACTAACAAATATTTTGCCAATACATATTTATTATTCATGTATAATATTACATATTTACAAAATATTTGAAAATTGAGCGTTGTATAAAAAAGGACTCTGAGGGGGGGGGGTTCTAAACAAATAAATAGTAAATATTTGCTTATTTGCTTCAATTTATTTGCTTAGTTGTTTTACCAATTGTTTGTTATACCTTGTTTGTCTTACTTGACTTCTGTATAAATATCACTGTTTTATTGTATTTCTTATCAGTTGACAATGCTCGCCATGAGCGAAACCGGTCCTGATCAAATAAATTTTATCTGTAAAAAGTACTAAAAATGTATTATTATTTTTATTATAATGCCTTTCCACCAAGTATTGACAGTGAACACCTTAAAAGTGATCAATAAATATTTGTTTCTAATTTGAAATGAATCAATCAACAAAGTAAAGGAATTTCAGGTTTGCGGTTTCAGGTACGTTTAATTAACTTTTCAATAATCATTCTTTGAAAATCATAATACGCTTATTTAATTGGTACAAATCTATTTCGTTATATTTTTATAATTGTTTTATTGCTGCAGCGATAACTAGTCAAGAGAATTGTATATTAAAATCTAGTATAATTTACGAAATACTTAAATAATAAATTATTTCAAAAATATTATTTGGTTGTGTTCAAATGATTAATAATTACAATTATCCCTTAAACCGTTGTATTTATAATATAGTTGAAGTTTTTTGAATGGCTTCGCCTGGAGAGGTTAAATACTTGGCAAGGAAATTAGATCGTTATTCTTGAACGAATTTCCTGATTACAAATAGATCCATTGATCTTTATTATATGGTGTGCCTAGTGTAAAGGCCTAAGGCCCGGGGCATTGTGTGACTATGAGTTGAACTGAAAACTATGCTTTAACTTCGGCACATAACATAGAGAATGTACCTACTATCTGTACGTCAGCTAAATGGTCGGAGTAAACTTTCGGATTCCACATTTCGCTATCATCATGTAGACATCGGAACTTTAAATTGGTTTCAGCGAATAAAAACATCTTTATTTGCTTTATTTCATGCATTTTAATACATTATGAATAATTTTAAAATAACTCGCGTAAGCGCATAGCCAATTTATTCAAAAAAAATATATCGTGTTATGTTATCGAAGAATATCGAAAAACTAAACCAATCCCGTAGGGCGTAGACCACTTTAAATGCCGTTTGGGATTCTTTCGACGTGGTTGCTGGGTTGTTAGTTCAAATCTCCGAATAGAAGTTTTCAATTTCATTTGTACTCAAATTTGTTTGTGTTGTTTCGTTGATTATTGTGGAATGATAATTAGAGATCCAAATTTTATTTCATATGACCATGCGGAGTTTGTTTAATTAATTTTATTATACTTACAGATATTCACTGTCTTAGTGAAATGGCATTATAATACAAATATGATAAATCATCCAAATAAATTTATGGTCGGTGTAAATACAAAAAATGTTTTAATATTTATTAATGTAACTTTACAGATATGTTATGTTAATAGACTTTTTTACAGGAAAAACTAATTTCAATTTCAAAAACCAAGTAATTTTCTAAGATCCGAAAGGTACTTAGGTGAATTGTTTAATTATATTGAAGTTCAATTTCATGACCTCGGGGTGTTTGGATTAGTATAATATAAAACTATTTATATCTTTGTTATACATATGTCAAAAACTGTCATGAGAAATGAAAATGTTTTTTCTACCTTTTCAAGTGATTATAAACTATATTTTGGAACTATATTTCAAACTGTGATAATCTGCATATCCTTAGAAATGGATTCTATAATTATACTAAATAATTAGCAATAGATTAAAATAAATATTTTTTTTCTCTGCATGCCAGTAATACAGCTCCACACGTTACAGAAAATAAGTGCGAGTGTCTACATCTTTGGGCTAATGCATTTTACGAATCATTGGGTTTTACTTGAGAAGAATAAAGAAAGAAAAAATAAATAAATCGGAAAAGTTTCAGCAAATTTTAACTGCAGTTTAACTTTCTGCTAACTTTCTTCGGAAAGTTGTATATCTTTGAAAAAGAAAAGAATATTACTAAGATCAATATGAGTTAAGTAAAGATGTTATCGTTTTTGAGTTCATTTTTGTAGACATTTCCTATCATACTTATAATTATATTGATGTATTTAAGAAGTACGTGTGCTTTACTGATCTTTTAAAACCCAGCTACCGTACGTTTTAACATGTTCAGAAAAAGCGAGAAAAATTTACCAAATATTTTAATACATTTTGGACGTTCAACCCTGGTTAATATTTATTTTATATATGCATGATAGACATTACATATATAAAAAATATCATTGAAGGCATCGCAACTTTACATTATGAGCCATTTTATAATTCGTATAAGAACTTGAATGTGGACTGTTTCTTACAACTTTCCTCGGGAAACAACTCTGTTTTAAATTAGGAAGAAAAATATCATTGGTAAAGATGTCTTCATCGTTCATAAGACCATTTTTATATTTTATTGAATAAACTGAAAATTAATGAATTTAAATATTTTTTTTTAAGCAGGGTAGATAAATATAATAATAAATATAAATTCATTATATTTATATATTCTTCTGAACTGTTTTGCAATAAAAATGTACTTGCAAGTAAATAAAAGAAAATAAACCTCTTGAACCTATTCAGAAACAAAGTGTGTTTACTTTCAATGGATTCGACGGTTACTTTGTGGAAGTTCATTTTAGTATAAAATAAATTTGATCAACCCACGTATTGTGTTACTTATTGTGACACATGATTCGCCTCTTTCCGCCATCTTGGGTCATACTTAGAGACTCCAATTCGAGTATCGAGTATTCGATACTCGAGTATACTTTTCCATTTTTCTAGTACTCGATACTCGAGTATTTAGAAATATACTCGAGTAATACTCGTAATTTATAAATGAAGATTTTTTTCCAATATTTTATTTTTTTATTTAAAAAAAAATATTGGAGTCTTACGCGTGAATTTTACTGTCAGGTAATATATATCTTTGAATGGTTTTCCGTTGACTATGTATGCTATGCGAAAATTTCTTTTATAACTCCTGATATATTCCTTCCCAAATTAATAATTGAATAGCTCCTGCATTTCAGCTTTTAAAGATTTAGCAGAAAATGCTAATGACAGGCCACTTTAACCGGAAACAACGAAAACTGATCATTTAAGAGAGCGTTGTAGTGATTCTGATACATATAAACAATTATATTATTATTTTAATGCTAACAATGAAATAAGTTCATAGAAATCACTGCTATTTTCTCGTGAATACGTATGTTTATTGCTTTTATATTCCTATATTTAATTAAATGGCCAGATTAAAAATACGTTCAATGGTTTCGGCGGTAACTTTGTGGAAGTTCATTTTAATATAAAATTTAAAATAGCTTTGATTATTCCATGTATTGTGCTACTAACTGTGACAAGTGTTTCGCATTTTTCAGAGGCATCTTAGGACTTACTATCGCAAAGTTTGCTTAAGTAATTAATATTGTTTTAAATTGTATATTAATGAAACAGAACTATTTCTATAATATTTCACACAAGCTAGATGGAGTCATAAAATTTATTTGATTGAAAAATACTTTTAAGTGATATATCAACGCCAGTCTCAATATAAATGATTCACTTATACAGACTTGTACATATATGGTAAAATGAAAGTTTAATTCAAAGCGCCCCACAAGACTTGATTCCTTTTACCAGAACGTGACAAATTATTAAGAGCGTCAAACATTAAAGCACTTCTGTTACCCTTAGACTTTGAAGTTTACAGTGAAATATAAGCTTTATTTAAACATACATTATTTAACTTACATCGTTAAGATACATCACAGTGATCTAATAAATTAAGGTATTAAGAGATAATCAAAAGTCTTATTTCATAATTGTTTATATTATATAAGCTTAATGGGACAAATTTTAATAATAATTGTTTGTCCGCAAATAGTGTGTAATTTTCCAGCAAACAGCTGCTGAACTATAAATTAAAAAAAATGGCGTTTTCATTTGCTTTGGGAATAAAAAAAAATAATAGTATTGATTCGTTCTCTATGCATTTCTGGTTTCGCTCTAACGCTCGATTTTCAGCTAAGGCTTTGAACTAGAGACTCCGATTCAAGTATGGAATACTCGATCTATTAAAAATTATTTAAAACTATTTCTATAAGGTTTAAACGTCGCGTTTAACTGAGTCTCAACGTGTATCTTACAATCAAATAAAAAAAAAAATGCCGTTGAATGATGAATTTCTTTTGTTACTTTTGCTTTGCGTCCTGCTGACTTATCTTATCAGTGAAAAGTTTATGATGACGAGAGCTTATGATGACAAAAAACAATTTATTTATCATCTATTTACATACACAAATTTTAATTGGTAGTAATATATATTGGTACATCTGAAGCTATTCGAGTATTTTAAAAGAAACGATTGAGATGTCGAGTAATTGGTGTCTCTAGTTTGAACCTCCAAACAGCTATTTACGTGCAATGGTTGTTCAAGCGATTTCATGATTGACTGTGACGATTTCGTTATAATACTAAAATATTCATTATTACACTAATATCGAATACTAAAACATCGTCAAACGCTTATGCGAAATGTTTCTTTAAGAGTATTTATGCGGATGGCTATTATCACAGTCCGAAAATAACGTATATTTAAGAAAAGTCACTCGGATTTGTTCAAGTTTATTTGTATTCAGTCCAGTCGGAAAATTAGCTTAAAATATTTGATGGGTAAAAATACATTGAAAAAAATATTCGCTTTTTTCATAAACAAAAAATATGTTGTAATACCTTCATAAGGAGTTCATGGATTTATTATATTTATTTAATACTTGCATAAGTTATACTTTCCCTTACACTAATTTGAAGACGTAATATTCCAGACAACATATTTTGTAGCGGACAGAAGTTTTTAAAAATAAATTATTTTTAAATCAATCTTCCTGGATAAAGCCCCTCTTTAATAAGAAGATCGATAAAACAGGAAATTTGTCACTGTCAAAATTTATAAGTTTACTTTGTGTCATTTTCGTAGCTTTTGGTTGAGTAATTATTACAACACACCAATTAGTAAGATTATCGTATGTACACGGTATTAAAAAACGTATATTACGCTTTTTATAAAAAATATATTTACCTATCATAATTAAAAACCTTATAAAAACAGCGATATAGAAATACAGGTAAATTTGTGTATTCACACGCATCTGAGTTTGCTTTACGATACCTGTAATAGTGTCTTACTAAAAGGGATTGATTTTATCACATTGATAAATACGGTTAAATTATAGATTTGTAAATTTCGCGTATCGTATAATCTATCTTTAATAAAAGCCCCCAAAATCATTCATTACATTATTCTGATCATTTTACTTGAATTTTATAAACAATGTTCATATTAAACCCAAACCGTTTAAGATAAAAAATAAAATAATACAATACATGCGTGGTCAACGTAAAGATTTTATGAAATCGATGGTAAAAATTCAGCACTGAAACACCTAGGGTTATAGCCACAGTGGAAAGCGTAATTGTTGACGTAGCGTGGCGAGACTTGCTTCATAATGTTGGTCCCTGTGGTCTAGTGACAAGAGCTTTTTCCTTGCGATCAGGGGACCCGAGTTCAATTCCCGGCAAGGTCAAATTTTTTCAATTGAAAAAAAGAGATCTTGGGCTGGGTGTATGTTATTTATCGTTGAGTTTGTGCACAACTGATACATTATTTATCATCGAGTTAATCTCGTATGACTTTCATAATTAAGAATAATTGGCGCATTGGCGAAAGCTGTAATGCTATTTACATTTTTTTTTTTTTTAATAAAAAATCTTTAAATATTTAATATAATCAAAGGTTGTCACAATGGATTTTACGATGGCGCCATCTGAGAAGCTGAATCGCAGCGTCACAGCGTAAACAATTTGTTTCTCTCGCCACACTACTCCAAAATTTACGCTCGTCACTGTGCAATTTTGTATTTCGTCAAAAACGGAGAGCTTCGTCTCTTTCTATATTTTTTTAGTTATTTGCTGATCTTAATTAAATTCAAATATAAAATACTATACGATGTCATTAACTGCTAATTTATGCAAAGAAAATCTTTGGTTGTTACCGTTCCAGAAGACTTAATGATACTTGATTTTTTTATATTGATATAATTTGTCGCTTTTTTTTCAGACATATAAAATTCAGTATGAATTTTTATTCGTATGTGACAAGATATCAGATAATTGGAACAATTTTACATGCAAACTATGACAATGGTGCTTCTATTAATAATATATGAAAATAATAACTGTACTAATGAATGTTTTTTCGACGTACATATGAACGTCATAAATATACATTAATTCAATCAGTCATGGCGTGTTGACTTTCCAGCTCTAATTATATAAAGGAGCGGCACTGGCCCAATAAATTGAAGCAAAACACGATACCGGTTCTATAGAAGGGTATTCCCATATTATATTTAAGCGCCTTGCCTAAAACTGAGTTTTCCGGGTTTGTAGGTGTAATATGTATCGGTTCAGGAAAGGCATCAAAAGCGCTACTGTATTTGGTATACATACATTGAAATTTCATATACAATAAAGGTGCACGCACAGTTACCCTCCATTAGGAGTGGACAGTGGCGGATTAAGCAGGAGGCCCCAGGCACAATATACTTTTGTCACAATTTCCTTATATAAGGGTCCTCGTGGTTGGTTGTTAAGTGCTCACTCTCGGTTAAAAAACACCCTTCCAGAGCACATCTTTCACGAAATATTTTAAAAAAATTCACATGGTACTTTTTACACAGTCTACTCTACGCGATTTTTTCTATTTGGTAAGTTTTCTCCTGAAAACTGCTTCAATTTGGGGTTTAATCGCGATTCACGCTTTCTTGCGGCTGTCCATAATTTCATCAGTGATTACGTTAACAAAGTCTGGCTCAATACTGTTGAAGCTTTCATATCTCGTTCGTTCTTCAAAATATGGATGCTAATTTTGTTTACAATTGAAAGAAAAAAAATGAAAATCGATAAAGATTTCGAGGAAATATTTTCAAATGAATGAAATTGAATTGAGATTATTTACAAAAGAAACGATAAAATTTGATTTAACACATTGTTGTCGGGACACGCCATTTACCGTATTTTTCGGACTGTCGGTTGAATGCGGAACACGGTAAATGCCGTATTTGAACAGGTCAGCACAGAATTGTTTGCCGGCGTTTCATTTCACGCCGCAACTAATTACAACTAGTTCTACTTCTTTGCCAGATTATAAGGGTCGAAGTTTGAGCGAATTAAACAAAAAAAATAAACAGTCTTATAGATTTATTTTGCGATCCCCTTTGCTTGTTCAGTTTGAGTCCTGACACATGTTGGAATATTTTTCATTCCGCTCGCGTTGCTTTGTTCACCGTTTCGTATTTTGTTATTTGAATTTATATAAACATTGCATAAGAAGTTATCCTTTCAGAAAATAATAATAGTGGCGGTGAAGTGTATGCCGATAATTTATCAGACTTCATGGAATAATGATTTGGAAGAGTTCGGATCGGGAATCGGAATCGGCTTAGAAATATTGCAATTATGATGTAAAAAGCGTGTTTTATTTTCAATGAATAAATATCATTTATGATTTCTTTGAAAATTTCAATCTAAAATATCGTTTAGTTTAGAAGTTGTGTTGATTTTAAGAAAGTAACATATTTTTGCGCTTATCGTTAAAAAAACGCCCGCTACAGGCTTGAGTCTAGTGTTCGAGGTGCCCGACAACATAGTGATTTTTTGAGCAGTTGTTAAACGACACCGATCAATAGTATAATCATGAATTAAAAAATACAGTGCAAGACCAGATTTTAATCGCTAATATAATAAGCATCCACCGAATACAAATGTGTTAAAAATCTTCGGGCATATGGGTAAGAGATGTCTTTTTAACTCCCTTTATGAGCATCGTCTACAGATTCAGCTCTCGGTATTGTGTTATGTAGCGATACGGTAATGCCAGGCAAATATTAGACATTAGAGGGTTCAAAGTCATACACTAACTGTGTTTTGGATTAGACCTGTCTCCTTCAAACATACAATAGACGTTTAACATTCAATTAATGGTATCAGCCATGTCAGCGCTCTGCGATATAATGCTTTGTAAACAAAAACATGATTATGAACAATACAAAGAGATCAGAAAAACAACTTATTCCACTGAGAAAAATACTTAAAAAAGTCTTGAAAACAAATCAAATATTTATGAGAATCCATATATGTACATTTTGACAAAACAATGCTGAAGACATGATATAGAAATGGAGTCTAAAAGGTTTAACTGTCAAATAAAAGGACATTAAAATAATGAATACACAGTATAATGATAAAATTTAAGTTATGTATTTACATTCAAGAATAATAATAACACATTATAATTGAACGTACATTTTTTAAACATATTATTAATGCGATTCCTTTACAATCAAGCAATTTATGATTTGACATGAGCTTTGACATTTAACAATAATTTAATATTTATTATTTTAAAAAAGGTAGATAGTTTTTTAAGCAAATCTCGCATAAAACGCTAAAAAGCCTTTTTGTTTTCGAAAGAATATAGTGTAATATATTTTTTTTTACCATTTCCGCTCCCAACTTGGAGCATATAAACTCCTCTCGGAGTTTATATCAACGTGCTTTTTTTCTGCCTGAACTGCTTGTTGCGCAACCTCTCTTTTTCGAAGAGAGTAGGGATTGAAAAGATACGAGGACGAGGAAAGGACCAGTGGTTAGTTAATCGCTCTCGCTACGTACCCCGCTTTTTTGGGATCGGGAAGGTGGGAAGGGAATTTTAACAAGACAAACACCCATTGCCTTGGAACAGTATCGATTTATCAACAGTAATAATCTGCTCGTACCGGAAATCGATCTCTGGTGGTCCTTGACGGAAGCCAACGATGTTGACCACTTCACCGTGTACCGGGAAAAGTGTAGTTACTGTTATTATAATCGTGACATTTTTTTTCCTGCTAAGATTAAAAATAGTAAAGAATTAATTTTTACCGGTATATAATCAAATCCAAATTTGAATTGTTTGAAATTTGTACCTTTCCATGAATTTTGACTCTAATGAACTGGGTTTCTCTTTTCGGCACCATCAACGAAAGTTTGGTGTCAAAAAGGCATTCAAGTAAATTCCAATTTAATCGATACTATTTGAGATACTTGACGCAAGCGATAAATTCCGTTTTGAGATATTTGTTAAAACTGGTCATCATTAAACGGTTTAAGACATTTCAAAACTTTCACAGAACAGAATATTTGTTATCCTGATTTCTGTAATCGTAAAATAACTTGATGTTTTCGATTTATTTAACTCTAGCATAATCCGATGACAAATGGAAATTTATTCCAAAGGAAAATTTCAATTTATCATCTAGTTTTAATGAATTTATCATTGAGGAACTATCAATTGTAAAATATAGTACTTTTTCCTATCCGACGAAAAGGCCAATTTTATTCGTTAAAATTTATTTATGAAGGGTGCTCAGTTGATTCAAATTCATTCGCCAATATGAGAAAATTAAAAGGCAATACACCTCACGTCGCCTTTTTCGTATGGTAACGAATTCAATGAAATAATAAATAAAAATTGCAATGGAAGTTACAGATAATTGGTGAAAAAATCAGTGCGCAATAATTGGAAAGATATTTTTTTTATTACTTCCACTATTAATATAATTTTATAAAGATCAGGACCGGTTTCGCACATCGCGGTCATTTTTCAATTCACGTAAAACAAATAAAGCTTAAATTCTCTATTAGAGATTTAAATTCTTTTCATTGGGCATAGACATGTTACTCCGATCGAATAAAGTATAGATAGAAAGAATTGGACTAGGAAAAGACTAGCGGTTAGCTATTCGCTATACTCGCTACGTCCCATTTTAAGTATCGTTTGGGTTTGAGAGAGAATTTAAGACATCACTATTTCTCCGAACAGAAATCGATAATTCAGTTGTAGAATGAAATTGCTGCTACTAAAATTTGAAGCGGTGTGATCAGCAACCGCAGCGAACGATGTTGACACTCGACCACGGACTAGAGACTCCAATTCGAGTATCTAATATTCGATTCTCGAGAATACTCGTCCATTTTTCAAGTACTCGATACTCGTAAATTATAAACGAAGGTTTATTTCCAAATTTTATCAACTTATTCAAAAAATGTTTTAACGTTGCGTTTAACTGAGTCTTATGCGTAGATTTTACTGCTGTTAAAATGGTTTTACCGTTAACTTTACTATGCGAGAATTTCTTTTGTTACTTTTGCTTTGGGTCCTGCTCAATGAAAAGTTTATGATGACGAGAGTCTATGATGACAAGAGACAATTTATTTATCATCTATTTAATACACAAATTTGAATTAATAACATATATTTTCGGTACATCTGAAACCACTCGAGTATTTGAGTAGTTGACTTTACCAACTTTATACAAATATATTCATAACATACAAAAGAGTAGGCTAAAGTAAAAAATTACATTCCTATCATTTTTACAATACCTGACAGATTTAAAAATACTTTTGCTAGACGCAAAGGAATTTTGTAGTTCATAAAAATAATACACAAGCCTTTTCACAACCACGTGACAGAAACACAATGGTCCTGCGATCAATTTCTGTGGAAAAAAATGTGAAAATCCTCTCAAATCCTGACCTGTCATCATTCCTATATCCTTCTCACTAATAATACCCCTAGGGCTATACTCAGTACCGTCACATGAACTCAGTGCTGAAAATTTAAAATACTTATTTGATACGGTGAAAAAAATAAAATTGTTTTTTAATTCTAAAGAAATTATTTATATAATTGTTGATAGCTATTTTGGCTTACGCCATCGTCAGAAATATGTTTTAAGCCTGCATTAACTCATCCTTATACACAGCTGTTGACAGGGTACACAATACATCTTCTTCTCTCTTCCACCATCCTGGTTTTATATGGTAATAATAAGTTATTAAATGTGTCAAATTGATTTGATGCATTTCTCGAAGTGAAAGCTTATCTGGGTTTTTACAAAGTGGTTATAAACTTACGTTACGTAAGATGTATTGTGTACCCTGTGTACAACTGTATGTAATGATGAGTAAATGCAGGCTTAAAACATAGTTCTGACGATGGCGTAAGCCGAAAGAGCTATCAACAAATATATAAAATAATTTCTGTAGAATTAAAAAACATTGTTATTTTTTTCATCGTATTATAATGGAGTTCTACCAAGTAAATGCCAACTCAATCAATAATTATTTGATATCTGATATAATTTTGTTTTTGTGCAAAATAAAAATATGCAGATTTATTTGATGTTTTTTTTTTAAATAAGGCAATTATATAACTGTGATACATTATGAATCATAGTAGGCTAAGGTGTGATTATAGGGGTTACGATATAGTCAATATAAGCTCTTTACAAAATAGATTTCGCTTAAGCCTCTCGCGTAATATATGTACAACATTATTAATCGGCCCCTTAGGATAAAAGAAACGTATCTCAATTTTTTTCCGGCTTTGAGCAATGAATGCCTTAGATACAAAATAACAATTTACGTTATATGTCAAAGAGTCATAACCATAGGAAAAGGGAAACAAATTATTTTATTGAAGTGGAAAAACAATATTTCAATGCGTATAAACGTCACTTTCTTGTTCATAGCTCAACTAAACCTTAAAACAACACATTAGAATAAATTATCAAATGCCTGAAATTGAGCTATGAATGCCATTTGTTTAATATTTTTATTATGTTTCTCACTTCGATAGCAGTATAATAACTTAAATAATACTTGGTAAAAAAATGGACATTTGTTAAAAGTATAAAAATTTCTCAGCAAAAAAGCAGTGAATGTAATTTTCTTAGCAAAAAGGCAGTTAATGCAACTACTGACTGCTTGTTTACAAATAAATTAGTTAATTTTTGCAAGAACCACTATATAAATTATAAATACTGAAACTTCAAAAAAAATTATGTCATTTTTCTCAGTCACTCACTGCCTTCTTGCTTGAAACGGCCGTATATACCACATGTTTTCATGTGTAATGTTGAGTTTAAATTGCACTATCTTTTTCGCCAAAAGCTCTTTTATTTCCTTACGATGGTGGAGTATTGTTAAGCTCCGTCCTCTTTACACGCTACTGTACTGGTAGTGCTTTCTGGTAAAATAATGCCGGTAAAAATTTGAAAGCTACATGACATTGCCATTGTGCGGACAATTTATGTATTTCAAATTGTAACCTTTCACATTCCGCACAAAAGATATACGTAAAAAATATATTTTACTCATTCATATTCATTATTTCATAATATGTATATACCTCATACTCATTTTAATATCGCACAACATAATAAAGCACCTTACCAGAATGTATTGCTTAAAAAAAGCATTTGAATTTTTCATAGTATTTTTTTCTGTTTTAGTGTCACATAACGGGACATGTCAAATTTAGAATTTAAAAATATATTTTCATGACACAGAAGTAGAAATTTTTGACAACCCATGCCACCAAACTGAATCGATAATTCAACTGAACAAATGAGGCTTGTACTGGCATTTGGACCGGTGAGGTCCATTCTAGAATCCAACAACGTTAACTTTTCCTTTAAGATCCCAAAAAAAAACATCCGATCTGGTTATGTTTAGTCACTACACTTCCTGCAAAGATGGTGTTTTTATAACTTTTTTTTTAATGTAAAGGAAATATTAATCACTGCACCACCTTAATATTAATACTTACACGAATACTTAAATGGCTGAAATTATAAAAATATTTAGCCATGCAAAAAAAACATAGTCACATTGAATTGTTATTCAAATATCATTTATAGTTTATATGAGAAGTAAAAAAGAGTTATACTTCATTTAACATTAATTATATTGTGGCTATGCAATGTTGTGCTTAAAAATGATCGATTCGTTGAGTGATTTAATCAAAATATTGCTTCGCATTGAAATAATAATGGTTTCCACACCAACTAATCATGTTATCAATTAATGTATACTTATATATATATATCAGTGGTAGTTAAACCGTTCATCACCGGTAGTTTTCGATAAAATATGCAGCAGTCCTTGTAAGAAAAACATTATCATCATTCTGTTGAAAATAACTTTTCGTTTATTTTTTGAAGTTATACTTCTTTAGGCGCGCTATGAAAATTTATGAGAGTGAATTTTTAAGATGCGCGCGCATCACCGACAGCCGAAATTCACGGTATCGGCTACGCATGTGCTACGCGTGTGCTACGCGTGCACTACGCGTGCGCTACGTAAAATGCCGATGATGACGGCAACGAGCGTCATCACGGGCGAGTGAAAGTTCGAGTTATGTATATATGTGCTAATAAATTATATTCAGTAGTGATTGAAATAGAATATTTTGATTAATAATATTTACTATTCGTAGTGATTAATATTATTTACAACTAGTGAAAAAAATTGTGCCTATATAATTTGTGAAGTGCATCAATATAATTGAGGTTAACTATCCGTATGTATTATTTATTGATATAAATTAAAATATGATTATATATTGGTAATGGTGTAAGCCATGTACCCAAGTAACAGCTCAAATACAAAATGGAATACATCGTCAGTGTTACCAGTTTATTAATACTCCCATTGATGAACAAATTGATATAGATTTAGATACATCTTTGCCGTATAGTAATTTCCGACGATTAGAAAGAGCTCATCAGGAATTTAAAAAAAAGTTTCTTGACAATCCTTTTGGATATCCATGTTCAGTATGTGACAGGTTGTGGTTTCAAGATGATTTGAAAAGGCCGTCTCCTGAACATAAGGAAATGCTAACAAATATTATACCTAATATACCAGGAAAAATACGAAGCTTTGCAACACATGCGTGCAAGCGTTAAACAAGAAGAATATTCCTTTAATGTCTACATTCAATGGTTTTAAATATCCAGATATACCTCAATATCTACCACCTTTAGATCTTGTTTCTGAAAGACTGATTTCACCTCGTATTCCTTTCATGCAAATCAGAAGATTGAGGCATGTTAATGGTCAGTACGGTATTTTCGGTCAAATAATTAATGTTCCTGTTTCAGTTAAGAATATGGTTAAATCTTTTCCAAGGAATATAGATGATGCTTATTGTATAAATGTACATATCAAACGTAAGAAAATTCATCGATCTAGCTACTTACAAAGTACTGTTAATAAGCGTACCATTAAATGTTGGCTGCGATTTTTAATTCCATCACCATTGTATACTATGTACGATATTAAAGTTGATGAGTCATTCTTTAATGATAATCAAATGCACGATGAAATTCAGCAAGATGATTTCAGAGAACATATTCCAATAGGAGAAAGTTTTACAGCTCAACAGCAGACATTATTGTGGAATGAAGAACAATACTAACGTATTGCACCTGGTGAAGACAATGTACCTGAAAGTTTATTATTTGATGAACATGCAGAGGAACTTTCCTCTCCCGCAATTTACTTGGGTCAGTTCCGTAATTTTAGGGATGGTGTTTAAGTAACTCCTTTCATGATGGCTTCTAGCGAGCTAAGACGATCTGATCGTCGTGCAGTTACACCGTATCATTTATTATATATGGCAATGAAGATTATGAGGATGCGAGTTCGTGATTCTCTCACAATTGCGTTCAAACACGTTGGTAAAGATACCAAAATTACTCGGAAACAAATAGAAGATGATCAGTACGTTCATAATTGCATTGAAACCAATCTTGCATTTCTAAGAGCAATTCCAAATTCAACATGGTATTGGATGGATCGCAAAAAAGATCTTTTCGCTATGATCAGACAGTTTGGAAAACCGACTATATTTCTTACTGTCAGTGCTAATGAAATTGGATGGAACGATCTGCTCCAAAAGCTTTACAAATTCAAACACAACGGTGAAACTATTTCAGAAGAAATCGCCGAGCATCTCCATTATCTTGAAAAAACAACTCTTATCAATGAGGATGCAGCTACGTGTGCTATATATTTTAACAAATTGGTCAATGTATTAATGAATCTTTTGCAATCACCAAAATTCAGTCCGTTTGGGAAATATTATGTTTTTCATTATTTTAAACGTATTGAGTTCCAGCATCGTGGTAGTCCACATGCACATATACTATTGTGGCTAGCTAATGCTCCAATGGATGCACTTGATAAAAATAGGTTGGATTCTATCGCATTGATTGATTACTTGATATCTGTTTCATCTCGAGACGCATCAGGTAACATTAAATTACAAAGACATAAACATACATTCACATGCTATGAGAAAATAGTGGCGAATCAACCTCAGCATTGCAGATTTGAAGCACCTTTTATGCCTTGCCGATCTACTACAATTTTATTACCTATGCAGAAAGAGGAGCCTGGTTTCAAGAATTATGCTAAGCGTTACAAAGATATCCGGACTAATTTGGAAAATAATGATTATTATGATATTGATTCTTTTTATAAGAGTAACAATATATATTCAGATGATGATTATCACAATATACTTCGAGCTGGAATTAAAAGGCCACGAGTTTTTGTCAAGCGTCAACCATGTGAAAAATGGCATAATCCGTTTAACCCGTTTATATTTAACATTGTTAAATCCAATATGGATATCCAATTCATTACCGAAGAATATTCATGTGCTAGTTATGTCGCTGAGTATGTCAATAAAACTAACAGAGGCATTAGTCATCTTCAGCGATTGATTATTGAAACTATGAATGAACATCCAGAGTTTGATGTTGTTGAAATAACAAGGAAAATAGGTGTAAATATGCTGAATAGTGTTGAGATAACAAGTCAAGAGGCGGCTTGGTATCTCTTGCGAGAACCGATGTCAAAGTGTTCTACTGTTGTCACCACTATTCCCACCATGTGGCCATGTGATCGTCAACGTATAAGAAAAACACTAAAAGAATTAGACGCGATAGGCGTAGGAGAAGATTCATCTAATATTTGGAAAGAAAATTGGTTTGACAAATACGAACGCCGACACGAAGATTTGGACAATATTACCCTTGATCAGTTTGTTGCTAATTACACAATTAAAGCAGATGGGACTTATACAAAAAGAAAAGTTCCACGTGTTATCCGATACAGAAATTTTGATATGGGACAAGATCTTAATGAATATAAACGTGAAATGGTTACGTTACATATTTCTTTCCGAAATGAAGATGCAGAAATACTCGCTGAAATGAAATTTATCGATATATATAATAGGAATGAAAATGAAATTTTAAATAATCGAAAAGAATTTGAATCTAATTTGGATATCCAGAAAGTAATTGAAATTTCTCGAAATTTATGCCGAGAAGACGGTTTTAATGATGAAACTGAAGTACAAGATGTGGCTAACATCGCATCTGAACCAAATCCATTTCAAAATTTATATAACAATCCTCTTTCCGATATGAATAGTGATCTTCGTCTAGCTGTACTTAATAAACTTGGACCTATCGCTAAAAAACGAGAAAATTTAATGCCAAATATAGAGTTTTACGAATTGATGAGAATGGCAAATGATAAGCAAAGAGAGCTCTTGCTACATGTCATTTCAAATCTATTAACTCCAAACCGTAGTCCATTTCAAATATTTTTTACGGGTCCAGCTGGATGTGGTAAGACTTTCGTCATAAAACTTATCATGGAAATTTATAATCGATATAATGAGAATGATGGATGCTGTAACTCGTACATCGCCTGTGCTTCAACAGGCAAAGCTGCTGTTGCCATTGATGGAACTACCGTACATACTGCCCTAAAAATATCTTTGTCGCGATTACTTCCACTAAGCACTGAAGTAGCACATCAATATAGAGCATTATTCAAATACGTCAAAGTGTTAATCATCGATGAAATAAGTATGATTGGTGCTGAATTACTTCTTCAGATTGACTCAAGATTGAAGCAAATTACTGGAGATTTCACAACTAATTTTGGTGGTTTAGATATTATTATGATTGGAAATCTACGCCAGTTACCACCAGTACGAGCTACTCCAATTTACAAACAGCAGAAGCAAAAAATTGTTGGATCTATTTTATGGCGTGGATTCAAATTTTATGAATTGGATCAAGTTATGCGACAGGCAAACCAAGAGTTTTCTTCAATATTGACAACAATTGGGAATGGTCAACAACTCGACGATCGCGCATTAATTCTATTGGAATCGCGATTTGTAACAACTCAAGAAGCCGAAGTACAATGTCCACATGGAATCAGATTATTCAATACAAACGAGGCTGTAACAAGGTATAATAACCGAATTTTAAGTGCTGCTAAAAATAAAACTACTTCAATTGCTAAAGACATATTTGTTGGTTGTACTTCAGCAGAACAAACAGTTTTTGTACGTCAAAAATTATATAAAATGTCGCTCATTGATACGGGAGGATTGCCTTATGAAACCGTATTTGTACCGAATGTGTTTTATATGATTACAACAAACATAGATGTGTCAGATGGCTTGGCAAATGGAGCTGTTGGAAAATTAGTTCATCTTGAATTTAATGATGAAGGAGATGTGAATGTTGTATGGCTTGATTTCCCAAACTCACCAAAAATTGGTCAAAAAATAAAGAAAAAAAGTTGCTGGAAATGTAGCTTTTCATCAAATTAGTACAACTGCTGTACCGATAGCAAGAAGATCTGCAACTATTCCACTTAATAACAACAAAACGATAAATGTTAAGCGATCGCATCTACCTTTAGTTTGCGCTTGTGCAACTACGATTCATAAATCTCAGGGAAGTACATACCCAGAAATTGTTTATGAATATGATAAAAGACATCAACTATCATTAGTGTATGTTGCATTGACGCGGGTGACTAGTCTTCAAGGTTTGTACATTACAACAGCAAAAGACAATGATAAAACTTTCTATCATGGCTGAAGAGCATCCACAGCTATAAATAGTCTTCAGGAAGAGTTCCGTAGACTCTCGCTTAATCGCTTACAAACTATCACCAATGATCTGTTAGATTGTATTATTAATCAAAAGAGAGGGTTGACAATATATACTTTTAACTGTCAAAGTCTTCGTGCTCATTCCATTCATCTCATTGATCCAATTATGAAAAAATCGAATGTTTTACTTTTAAATGAAACCTGGTTAGCCAATGAAGAGTTGATTAGTATACCAAATTTCAATTGCATAATACAATATAAGCGATCGAACGTTCGAGCTGGAGGAGTTGCCATTTATCAGAATATGCACGACACTACCAATATCATTACTCCAAACATTGATATGACTGTGGGACAGGCGGAATTGGAAAGTACAACAGTGACATCAGTTGGTGAGTTTTGTGTAGCTGAATGCAAAATGAAAGATGGTAACAAAATTGTTTTGATGGTAATTTACATTTCTCCAAATCAAAAATGAACGACATCATTCATTTCCTGAAAAGAATATTATTGCCATATACAACAGCTGGAGGAAAATATTTTGGTAGAGGAGAAGACAAGTTACCGGTAATTTTAAGTGGAGACTTCAACGTCAATTTTTCCCGTGAAGATGCTTGTCCACTTATTGATTTCCTCCAACATGATTTGAATCTAGCCATGAATAATAATCCTCTGATTTCGACAACACGACATGGCACTACCATAGATGCTGTATTTACACGATATCTCGACGCTGTTAATACAAAACTTTTCATATCATATTTTAGTTATCATAAGCCACTGATAACTGAAGTTCCGATTCAATCATTACCGGAAGATGCTATGGCAGTAAACATAATTTAAAAATAACTCTCGCATAATGAGAGAATTTATGTTACACTTAATGTAAGAAAATATATTTATTTATTTAATTTTTCAAATTTATACTGAGTTTTATTGACTGTGTTGACTATCCTTCTCCAGTCCTTTTATTATTTTATTGTAATTATTTGCATCCAATTAAAAATTGTTTTTTCAAAGAAGTATAACTTCTGACGCGCGTACATAAGTACACGCACCCATTTTTTATATACGTAAATGCCAAGTCGGACAAAAAATAAGAGTAAATGTTTATTTTGCGACATGAAATAAAAATATCTACATGCTGTGTATTTAACTGTGTTACATGTATCGCATATTTGTAAATGGGTTTTGAAATTTTTTAACTCTAATTATTCTACTTCTTCTCTGGCGCTACAGTTCACGTTGAATCTGTGCCTCCTAATTTGGTCTCGTCCTATACCAAGTAATTTATTATTCTAAATAATATCATAATAAAATAGGTATGAGAGCATGTGATTTTACTTCTTCCTCGTAGGTACATAAGGTACAAACAATAGCTGCAATTATCACTTTCTTTAAGAGATGCAATTATGATTTTATTTAAATCTTATATATAAAACCGAAACGGGGGAAGTATGTCTGTAATTCTCTTTTGCATTGCTGTTGCAAGTTCAAACAAACGAATTGATTTCGCACGCGAAAGTTTCGACGGTAAATTTGTTTCGTTATCAATGTGTGTGTAGAGACTCCAATTACTCGAGTATCGAGTAGTACATATATAAAACCGAAACGGCGTATGTATGTCTGTGGGTCTGTAATTCCCTTTTGCATTGTTGGTCATTAAGTTGCCATAAAAACGAATATGAAAGAAAATATGTTTGATTTTTTTATCGGCGAAGACATTTAGTCAAAATGTAATAAATTAGTCTTCTACTGAACTTTTCCCGGCTTTTATTAATATAATAATGTCTATTATTTACGTGAAGGTATTATTTGACATTTCTTTGAAAGCAAATTAGATTTTTTCCTTGAATTTGGATATTTTAATGGGCGAGAATAGGGCTGTCAATATATGAAAGGGGCTGTGAAATGTCAATGCCAGTCAGAAATGTTCATTTTAATTCCATTTTAATTGACCTAGACTTTTGAATTTTGAAAAAAGTTGTTTCAACTTGGCCCATCTGAATATACGCGCCGAGGTGAACATAACCCAGAACTGGTCCGAGCGAAGCCGAGTTCGAACACTAGTATGTAATAAAATACACATCTTATTTTGAAACAGTAACATGGTATACAAATCTATGTGCGAATGCAAAAAATATCAAAATAAACGTATTGTTTCCCTAAAGTTGACTCATCGTGCACCTAAAGTTGGTAGTATTGCAGTAAGCTTACTGAAACTTTCATAAAAAAAACGAGTGTGTTAGGTTAAGCGAGCCAATGAAAAACCATCATAAAATATCTCTTGTGTGCCAAAGGAGTAGCATTAGTCTATGGTTGTGAATTGCCATAGAAACCAAAGTATTGTAACCTAAAAATAGATGTAAATAATGTTGCTATGTTTGTAACATAAACATGGTATACTTTTCACCTCTATTTCAATGACCTAACTGATTATCACTACCGCACTACTTATTTAGTAATAATTTACGTACCCGAATTCGCAGTCATCTTTCAACCATTTATCTAACACTGGCGGATGTATGAATTAATACAATAGTGAATTCTGAAAAATAATTATTGATTTATAATAGGTAAATTCAGTACTTATTCAATTTGGAGACTCCTGGCGTATATGGACATGTATTGTGTATAATTATGTATGTTCATAAATGTACTTGAACATTTCCCCTAGCCACTCAACGTTTGACATTAGCACCCTTGATAATGGACTTTGGGAGTATATTCATTAGGTCGATCGATAAAACGTATGTTCCAAAGTGCGGGAAGCAAATTCAATTATATCTGATAGATTCTAGAAGCCTCGACCTCTTCCATCTCTACGAACTCACTTTTAATGACTTCAAATTTTAATGTTAGTGCCCTGAAATTTCTCCAATGAAACACTTAAAAGTTTCTATTACGTCGCAAATTGATTTTCATTTGTCTTTTTCAAATATTCAATAGTATACTAGTACTACTTACATTTCTTAAATGCATATTTTAAATTTGAATTGTTTGAATTTTGTACTTTTCCATGAGTTTGGTCGTAACGACCAGGGTTTCGCCATTCGACATCTTCAGGCATTTTAAGTGCACGGATGTACTTGAACTGACGCGTAGTAAACAGTTTGTATCGTTTATATACAAAAATAGCAGTAGATCACTAAGTTAAATGGCTATTCAAATGTAAATTAGCGAAAATTGAATGTACACAAGTTTCATTTTTGTTTATAAACGATACAACCCGTTTTCTACGCGTCAGTTCAAGTGCATCCGTGCACTTGAAATGCCTGAAGATGCCGAAAGGCAAAACCTGGGTCGTTAGCGACAAAACTCATGGAAAAGTACAAAATTCAAACAATTCAAATTTGATATTGAAATTCCATCAAGTACCCTCAGTCGAAATCTTTAATTAAGCATATTTTAAATAACCGTGCATTTTTTTAGAATCATATTCCGCAATAGAAACGTATTATTACTAGGAAAAGTTGTATACTACAAATCTTTTTCAAATTTCTCTTTGAAATTATTTTAATTATTATTTTCGTCTACCTGATATAAAAAAATATTCTTTATTTAAGCACACAGTAGTTCAATGCAGTTGTTAAAGAGAAAAATGTCACAAAACATTTTTTTTAAATATACATAACAAAATGTGTTGAGGAAACTGTAGAATCTTAAAAAAATAATTCGATATCAACAGTAAATAAACTTTTAATTTATTTTCACAATTACATATACTACCTATTATTTATTCATGTTTCAATCTACACCCAAGTTAGACGTGTGAAAAGCGACAATGCTACCGACTGTCGTTGATCCGATATTCACGGCTCTTTTAGTATCCCTTTAAGATTTGGTCTTGGAAACCCATAGCTGTAAATTCGCTAATGTATATTACATTTAGAGGTTTCCCATTTGCTTACAAATGCTTTGGAAAAAGGCATTGAAAGCTTACTCCTTGGTTCACTGTAAATCACGTAAACTAAATATAATATAACGAATATTTGACTGCCGGTAATTAACAGATCAGCTCCTTAGAAGCAGAGCAACCAGACTCATTTTACTCCACTTTTCGGAATAGTCAAAAAACCAGTTTCACCAATAATTAATTTTACCTATTTTTAAAGAATACCATTTTTTCATCAATTTTATATGAGATGGTTTAACTTATTGATTTATTTGTTAAATATAAAATGTATTGTAATGTGTTGTTTTAAGGTTAAGTGGACTTATGAATAATAAAGCGTTTTTAATACGCTTTGAAATATCTTCGTTTATACTTCTTCTATTGATTAATTCTCTTTGTCACATCATGTACTTTTTTTTTTATCGTTTCATTCATCATAAGGGGCCGAGATAAGGATAACGGTGCTCAATAATAATCAATTGTATTTTTTACAGAATCATTATCGACAAATTATAAAAATACTATTCAATATTATGTAGTTGTTTATTATCGTCACTTCATTAGAAACACTGATCTCTTTAATTTACTTTTCAACCAAAAAATCACATAGTCCAACTTCGCTCATCGCGAACCCTCCAGAATATAAATCCACAAATAATCAATTTATGAAATAGTCGACATTGGGATTCGAGCTCATAAACGCTGCAACTGAATAGAATAAACACGTAATACCAGGAAGTTGACAGCACTATAAAATGTGTCTTGTTTATTTAAAATAATGCCTTTTCACCAAGAAGTTGACGGTCAACACTATAAAAGTCTTAACTTTACCTTAAAAGAATTTGCTTTATGGAACCACGTAAATTTATAGCTGTTTATATTTGAACTGTATTTTATCAAGTATCAATTTTATAGCCTGATGATCAGATAATGCTCGTGAATCAAAAATGTAATATTCTAAGCAAGCTAAACACATCTTTCTGTGATAAATATGATTTTGTAAAATGAAACACTTTACGATAAACAGTTTTTATCGTTTTTTTGCAGTTTTCGAAACATATAATAATGACAACTAAAAACTTCACTATCTGGAAAGTTTTATTATTGCTTAATACAGACTGAAAATATATTATATATTACTCAAAAAACAGTTTCTTAACGCAATAATTGTAGATTCAATATCTGCATTGTAACTATTTATTTTTTTAGTAAAAAACCTTTACTTTCTTTGGAATCATATTTCATTTTAACATTGGGAATATTTTCCGATGATAATTGAAAATTTCCGTGAGTTTTGATTTTCCCGCTCCATGATGCAGTGGTCAACGTCTTTGGCTTCCGTGACGGACCGTCCGCGTTCGAGTCCCAATACGAACAGATTATTTAGTCGATAAATTGGTTCTGCCTCAGAGCATGGGTGTTTGTTTGTTGTCGAAAATCCCTACCCACCTCTCCGATCCCAAAAATCGGCACGTTACGAGAGCGCTTAGCTAACCACTTGTCAAGTCCAAATCTTTTTATCATTTCTATCCTTTTCTCTTCTAAAAAGAGAGGTTTAGCAACTGACCGTCAAGCAATTCTCGAAGGAAGAAAACACATTAAGGTAAACTCCGGAGTTGAAAGCGGGCATGATGAAAAAATGTTTTGGTAGTGGATTATCTTTCATTGCCATCACTATGCCAAGCGTTCAACTTCCATAAAATTCGGTTTGACAATAGTTAACTTCAATGTACCAAAAAATATATATTTGTTTAAATGCCCTGAATGTGTTTTTATACCTGCGCACTCATCCATAATATGTATGTATATAACATTTGATTTAATATTGTACATCAACTAGGTAGGTCAAATAATAAATTTCAGCTACTCAAATCCGCATGATCAATAAATACCTTTTTATAGCCAGAGCTGAAAGTGCCAGTAAATGTATATCAGCATTTATACACCCGTCAGTGAATGAAGCTTTTTTATTATCATATCTCACCATTCCGCGCCACTGGTGCTTTGAAACTGCACAAGTTTACTGCACAGTTCACTAACCATACTTGAACAGAAAATTTTAAATTGTGTCGTTTATACTTTATAGTAGTGACAAAAAACAGCGGATTTAACCCTCCCCATACTGTGCTAAAAACTTCCGCGAGCTCCGGTGATATGTATTTACTACACCATATGAAAAAGTTATTTAAAAACCGGAAAAATGTGAATATTTCTAGACATTGCTTTGATTGACTATGGTTGAAGTTGAAATATAACAATTTTTGTAATCTAAGTGTCTGAAAAGAAGAAAAAAAACATCGCAATTAGCTGCCGCTCCGACGTCTTCACCCGTCGGCAGTCGAATTCGTAATGACGAAATGAATGGCTAGTTCGAAGTCGATCACTTCTACGCATGCGCTTTCGCGCCGGAGCTGAACACGTGCATGAGTACGCTCGCACTCGCGCTTACACACGCGCATAAATTGGAATACGTTTGTGTGTATGGGTGATTCTTTGCCCGATTCTTCCACTAATTATTTATTTCCATCGCTGCAAATGAATAACCATACATAACTGTAATTTTATTTAATACGTAATAACATTACTGAGGAAAACAAAAATTCTCAGATCAGTATCTATTATATTTAATAGAAATATTCTCATTATTAGAGTCGAGTTGTAGTAAATACATATCACCGTGCAGCGAAGGTTAAACAACCGTATTATAGAATAACAACATAAGGTGTAGTTTACAACTATTAAGCAAAGGTTTATTGTTCCCGATGACAAACATTTAATAATCGTTTTAGTTTTAAAAAATCAATAATTATTTAATTTGAATAGTTTTAATATTCGAAAACGAAATTCCATCATTCCGTCATGACCTTCAGTCAAAACTATCAATAATTATTAGTGAATGAAAACCTCTAGCATCACGCATTTTTTTACTTCAGTCCGGAAGGGTAAGTATGTCAGGGTATTATGTTGCTTATTGGAACAAAATACAATACACGACATTACAGCTGACGCTAATGCGCCATAAATTTGACAAATACAATAAAAATATAACAAAACTTAAGCAAACTAGAATATGGATCTATTATTTGGGGTCCATATGAATATAAATTTAAGTCGCAACTGGAGTGAGTTCATAAAAAAATTCTGCGTTGTTATTATTTCAAAAAATTCAACTATTTTCCATATGACAATTCATTTATGGAATATTATCAAACCAAGTTTCTTTTAGGAATGCTGTCATTTCACTCTCTTGAAGCTCGAAAATTAATTTTATTATTGAAACATTTTTCACTTCTTCTTCGGGGCCAAGTTGATAACCCTGATATCCTTGAAAATTTAAATTTTCACGCTCGCAGCTTTTACTTACGTGCTCGTAACAAAGACAAATCAATTTTCTTTGTCCACACTTGTTTGTCATGTAGGTCTTTTGAATCTCCAGTTGCAAGGGCTATTCGGCTGATAAATGCGATGCCTGTTGATGTGGACATCTTCGGCAGTGAACTTGATGCTTTGTTAAAAAAAATTGTCTTCCTATGTAAATAATATGTTTCTGTTCTGTTTCTTATTTTTGTGTAATATTTTATGTAATTTTTATTAATTTGTCAAATGCATGGCGCATTGGCGCTTGCTGTAATGCCTTGTATTTTATATAGTTTTTTGCCAATAAATAAATAAAACATAAAAAAAATATTATACAGAGAAAAGCTTAAAAACACTACATATTTTTAACATACAAATAAAACACTGCTGAAAATGTAACCTTAATAGGCAGTGCATTGACCAGCCCATCAGTCCTTGTGACTGTTGACTCAAATGACCTACGCGACCATCAAGCGCTGATAAAAACGATGGCTTCACTATGAATTTATCACCTTCACAGCGATCGCGCTTTTCTGTCAGCAACAGTTGGAGAGGAATTGTAATAAAAATTTAGCATTGAACAAATAGATTAAAGAAACACGAATAACTTGAATGCGTGCGCGCCATATGACGTGATTTAAATAATAGTCGTTAAAGTGATAGTTTAAACCAGTGATGCACAACGTTTTTAGGACAAGGGCCATTTAATCAATTCTCAAATAGTTTGAAGATCACAAGGGTAAAAGTGATTAAATTGCCGATATGTTCAGTGTATATAAAACTCAACATAGTGTATGTATTTATATAAAATAGAAAAATTTATGCTGTTCTTCTATCGTCCGAAAAAACTTCTGAAGAAAAGGGTGATTAATTAATTAATATTATTTTTTCGTGAGCATGAGTTGTTTGTTCTTCCAAGGGGTAGAATCAGTCTGCCAATGGGAATGCCTCTGGGAAGAGCTTTAACAATTTTAAACGGCATTGCTTCGGATGTCGACATATTTCATATTGACGTGAGTGAGTTCAGACGAATACTATATTTTATGAATAAAAGTTGATTTTGTCAGAACTCACTCGGTTGACATCTTTGAAAATTTCTAATATGATTTTATAAATTTTTTTCTCTCTGATTTTATAAAATTTTTTCATCTTGTTTTTTAATTCATTAGTGATTAATATTATGTATTTACATGTATGTATATATATAAATACATACACGTATTTATATTTGTCAAATACATGGCGCATTGGCATCAGCTGTAATGCCATGATTTGCTTTTTTTTAAATAATTAAATAAATAATATTTGTGTTATTTGGCCGCTCGAAATGTCATTGCGGGCCGCAGGTTGTGCATCCCTAGCTCAAACCTTCTCATAGTTCACAGTAGTCATTTTTAAACAGTGATTTAACTGAAATACACATCTCAGATACGGCCAATGCAACGTTATAACAATAATACCGTTTTCAATTATTTAATTTTACTAAGTATAATGAGCGATGCCTTTTATTTCGAACTTTTCATGTCGAGTTTGCTCCATAGAAATATCATCGGGTATCACTTTTAATGCTTTGTCGCTACTTGACAATATTTTATAAAAAAAAATATTTCCAGTTACATGAAATATATTTTGTTGAAGGTTATTTCAATGATAAATATCGAAATAACGTTTGTACTTTTATTAGACTCTAAACAACATGTTTGTCTTTTGAAGTGGTTTTAGCGATATCATAATTATGAAAACCAAATTGTTATTTTCTGAGTAGAATTTTACGGTAAATATTTATCTTAGCATATTATACCAGCGTAACGGACGAGACAATTTAAATTGATAATAGCTTTGTATAATTTATGATACACATAAACACTAACCTAACCTTACCCCACCTAACCAAACCTTTCCTAACTTAGCCAACAAACAAACATACATGCTAAGGCTGTGAATTAAAATGATTTACTTAAAATACTGCATTCAACGTAGAAATTCTCCCCCCCCCCTCCTCGCAACCTTCCGATCCTTAAAACAGGACTCAGCGAGAACGATTAGCCAACCCTTGAGTAATATCATTCTGTTCTTGTTCTCGTTGAAAGAACTACTTTTTAGATAATTTCCTTTTATGAGTACAAATGCTGTTCATTGTGAGCAAACATGGCTTAAAGAAACGAACGTTGCTAACGACCCGGGTTTCGCCTTTCGGCATCTTCACGCATTTAAAAAGCACGATTGAACTTGAACTGACGCGCAGTAAATAGGTGTGATCACTTTTGTATATATGAGTAAAAGTAAACCACTAAAGTTCAATTGCTTTCAGTGCAATCTGGTCTTCAATAACATGCTAATTACCAAATTTATTAAAAAGCCCCGATAAAAAAAGTGTTAAATGTGAAATCGCGTGGAAAAGTGTATTTGTTCAAAAACTGTTTCTTTCGTGACTATAATTCGAATCTTTATGAGACTCTTTCTAAGCAGAGAATAATTTAAAAACATATTTTCACCTTGTCATCCCATAAACAACGCCTCCCTCGAAAGCTCGCACAATGCGCTATGCTGGTGAGAGAGTCGCGATTGTGTCTGTCGCATCCGTCGCGAATGCAGCTATGCAGGCAGCTATCTTGGACGCAGCCTGAATAGGACCACTCTACGTAGCAGAGCTTTTGTATTGTGATTGCAGTAATGTGTACGTCTAAACATTTCACGTAACTGTCATACGACACGTGCTTGTGTTTGCAACTCCGAAGTTCTAGTACCTTCTGAATGTTGATCATTCACTTTGCCAACATCGGGTATCTAATCAGTGGAAGCCTTCAAACGTAATTTTGTTATAGCCCAGAGCTCAACAATAATCAACATTCATTGTTTAGCAACCACAATATATTTCCAACTTGTGTCGTCCGTATCTTATTATATAATGCATTTATACATTAATATCTTTAATCTCTTTGTATTTCTAAGTGCAATTTTGAGTCAAATAAACAAGTTTCATAAACAATATGCCAGACCTACAATATATAATATTAGTTTTTATGATCTTTTAACCTCTGAAAGAGTATGGACGTACTTTCCGATTCAAACAGTAACATGAATTAAACTCAATTTAAAATAACTTCGATTATTCCACGTATTGTGACATGTGTTTCGCCTCTTTCAGAGGCTTCTTCAGACTTACTATCGCAAAGTGTAATTAGTAGTAAATCAAGATTATGTTGAATAACATTCAGTATAGATTTAAAGGTTAAAAACAATGTCATGTTTTTTAGTCAGTTAACATAGCAGTTTCATATTTAAGTGAAATTTTTTACCCTATAAAAACAAATATATTTTCATGCAATATCATATCAATATATATTAAATGAAATAAGTTAGGTTTTCCCACCACCAAAGTTGCCAATGTTTCATGGCCGCCTTTCACAACGCTATCGACATAGAAAAGGGAATTTTCCCCTCACATTACGTTGTGAGGTTACGATATGTTCACGTGATAAAGTTGACAATGCTTGCGATGAGCGAAAGCGGTCCTGATCTTTATCAGAATACATGTGAAAATAGTACTATATAATGTATTTTATTCATTAAAAAAATGCAAACACTTTTTTAGTGAAGTGTCTTATACATTAAAAATCTAACTTTATTTCTAAAAATTGAAGACGTCCATCGGAAAAGCAAAAATTAGTCTATTATTGATTTGTAATCAACCATGTGGCATCAAAAACAGTTTCATTTTTAAATAAATTTCCCGAATGGTCTAACAGTCCCTAAATTAAAATATATTTATAAAGTACACATTTTTGTTGACTAGATAATCGGCAAGCAAACTCTTTGGGTTGTGTGTGAATTCCAATCCAGTAAGTTTTCAACAAACTCATCAATTCATAAGCCTCCATTGAAAAGCTTCGCTCTAAAAATTAAGTAAAAAATTCCTAAAGCTTTTGTGGCCGAAAATAAATTTAAAGTGCGCATGTCGATGGAACGAGAGCAAAATATATGAAATTATTACGACTCGCCGTTGAATAGAATGATAATAATAACAATATACGAATTAAATGGTAAAAATATGTTCAGATGAAATTCTACAATATTTTTGAAAAAGTTTTACCTTTTGTATCGTGTGTTATGATCACAGTTTGGGAAACCATTGTCTTTGATTAAAATATTTTAAATTAAAGCTAAGTAGTTTGGTGATCATTGTGGTCAATTCACGCATGTAAAAATCGTTCACCGAACTTGAATCATGATTAACTTATTTGATAAAAAATTATCTTTAATTAAACCTATTGATTGAATTGGCATTTGCTTGGTAGAACTCCATTAAAACGCGCTGAAAAAAAAACAATGTATTCTAGTTCAACGCAAATTATATAAAAATAATTGGCTGAGTAAACATATCGGTTAGTTTCAATTTAGTGTTTGATAATGGAGTTCTACTAAGTAAATGCCAATCCAGTCAATAAATAGAATGTAGCCAATATGGCTATACAGACAATTCTTTTTCTATATATTTTTTGAAGAACTAAAATATACTGTTGTTTTTGTTCAATAAACCTTTTTGTTTTTAACTGTATACAATTTAATTAAATGCAGTTTTAAGTATCCACTAGAAAGAAACAAGTTCTGATTTAAATAATGAATAATTTGTCAAGTATATCCGATAAATATTTGTTTTGTTATATCTTATTAAAGATAAGCAAAAATAATGTTGAGTTGAGTTTTAAAGAAAGGATCATTAAAATATTGGTTTCGGTATAATTACGCTGTTAATTGACGGTAATATAATTCTGATTTCACGTGAATTGTTTTATAATATAAAAGGCAAAGCGTAATTTACTTATGAGGCTAATGGGTCTGGATTTGGGACAGCAACATCGATCGATAAATGAGAAAAAATATTGCTGAAAACCCTTAATCGATATTCTCGCAATTTTTTCTTCATTCAAAACCTTTTGTTTATAGAATACTAGAATTGCTACCCGGCGTCGCTCGGAATAAGCGACTAATAATTATTTAATGTTATATCATTCGACATAATTATATCACAAAATCTAACATCCAAAATAGAGTTAAAATAAAATCACAAACTTTATTTAATTTGATGACAGCCCCATTTTCGCCCATTAAAATGTACAAATTCAAGGAAAAAATCTAATTTCCTGTCAAATAATAATACCTTCACGTAAATAATAAACATTATTATATTGCAACTTGCAACAACAATGCAAAAGGGAATTACAGACCCACATACATACATACGCCGTTTCGGTTTTATATACAAGATTTACTACCGCATTGCATGGTGAGTATATGTATGTGTGGGAAATTACTATAGAAACATTGTATACCTATCTTAGAAACCAATTATACAGAAAATTAAGATCTCGCTTGTTGTAATTCACATACTAAAATTAATATTTGCTAATTATATCCGGCTTGACAATGTATATTTTTTTGACAAAAGTTAACAATATATTGTCAGTTAACCTCTGACAGTTGACATATCAGTCTCAATACAAATTTTGCTAACCTATTTAAGCGTATAATCATTATTTTATTTTCATTTACATGTACAACGATTTTGACATCAAAATTAATTGGATTTTATACAACATGTTTTATTATCTGTAATTAATAATTATTATTAAAACCGTATAGCTGAATTGGACAGTCAAAATAATTAGTTTTTATTCATTAGCTTGGTCATAAATTGAAAAGGTATACTTCTTTATAATTGAAATGAAATTATTTATCAGATTGAAAAAACTAATCTCTTTTTTGAATGCCATTGAAAAATACGCCGAGGCAAAAGGGGTACTGTTTTTCAAGTTTAAAAATGTTATGATAGTAAAATAAACCCGATTCTTCAAGTTCAAAGAAAATTTAAATCTCAATATTTTACCGATCTTTTTCTTACCGTGTTTTATTTTTATATTTAACTAGTATTGCTACCCGGCGTCGTTCGGACTAAGCGACCAATAATTATTTAATGTTACATCATTCGACATAATTATATCACAAAATCTAACATCCAAAATAGAGTTAAAATAAAATCACAAACTTTATTTAATTTGATGACAGCCCCATTCTCGCCCATTAAAATGTCCAAATTCAAGGAAAAAATCTAATTTGCTGTCAAAGAAATGTCAAATAATACCTTCACGTAAATAATAAACATT
Source organism: Himalopsyche kuldschensis (assembly GCA_028554975.1). Taxonomy (NCBI): domain Eukaryota; kingdom Metazoa; phylum Arthropoda; class Insecta; order Trichoptera; family Rhyacophilidae; genus Himalopsyche; species Himalopsyche kuldschensis. The sequence continues at coordinate 2,801,044 of JAHFWI010000016.1, read as the reverse complement.
ATTATATTAATAAAAGCCGGGACAAGTTCAGTTGAAGACTAATTTATTAAGTTTTGACTAAATGTCTTCGCCGATAAAAATTCAAACATATTTTCTTTCATATTCGTTCTTATGGCAATTTAATGACCAACAATGCAAAAGGGAATTACAGACCCACAGACATACATAGGCCTTTTCGGTTTTATATATAAGATTCTTTAACTGTGTTTTTTTGGGTTGAAATGTTAATTTAATTTCAAATTATTTATCGATAAAGTGAGGGTTATTAATGGCTGGAGACATCAGTCATTATTACCGTAATTATATCAAAATCCTTTTATTTATGCAATGATTGATCAACTACACTATAATAATGATGCAAACAGAACACCCTGGATTCAAGCACTGTATTTGCAAACACGATTATGTATTACTAATACTGTTATTAACTTTGACTGTTAAAAAATTAAAAAAATAAAGACTTAACTGACACCGCTCTGCGTCAGCAATGGAATAAATATGATTTATTAAGTTTCATGGTTACATAATTGGAACAAAAATTATTAATTTTACCCTGGTAAATTTTATTATGGAAACATAATCTGGAAGATGGACAATATTTGATTATAATTAATACAGTAACGGACATAAATGAACAGGATAGCCGTTTGTATTCGAACGTTTATTTTATTTTGTATAGCTTAAATTATTTAAAATTTTCCCCAATACCAAAACATATAAAAATCTGATATTATGAAACCGCACTGTGGTATGTTTGTAGAGAATATCAAGCAACACTTGCCTTTAACATTAATTTCAATTCAATTTGTGATGACACATCGTTTCCGTTTTGGCAAAAATGATTTTTTAAAAAAAGATTATTTTTGTGTTAACTCTTTGAATTCCTTGTAGTCTGTCCTGACTGACATGGCAGAAAGATCCGTCAAATTTAGGGTTTCCAATCCCGGGCTAAAATTTTAATCCCGTGATTTCGGGTTTGCATAAGTATTTGCATAATTGAGAACACTGAAAATTTAACAAAATTAACATTCAACATTGTACTTACATTCATAGACACAATTGATAGAAAAAATATGTTGAATACAGTGCACGAAGTAATTTCAAAGCATCAAGCGTTTCACCGTTTAGTCAGATCTTATCTTGTTTCCTAAACAGCCTTTTGAAGGTATTGTCTTTCGATATTTATATGCCATTTCGAAGTGATTTTAAAATTTGATGTATTTGGCACTCACTAAAACATTATTTATCACCATAGATGAGCTCTAGTTTTGTGATGTAACATTTTTCTTCCGATAATTCATTTCAAAACAATGATATTTGTATTCGATGCTGTCTTAAATACGTAACACAGCAGATAATTTATTACCCACGAACATCCGGTTTTTCAAAAATGAAACGTGTTAGTAAACGAAATATTACGATGTGGTCAATAATAATTCGTTTGTAGATTAGGGATTATGTTTTCTAGTCCCGGGGCGCATCATCTATTGAAAACCGTCTGGGATCCCGGGATATTGGAAACCCACGTCGCCTAGATCAGGGGTTGGCAGTTTGTCAACTGAGAAGAGCCAAATTGTCATGGAAGCAGGATAACAAAGGTACCAAAGAGCCGAATATATGTCATATATGTACATACTTTTGTATAGGATATGGATTTTTAAGGGGGAAATGTTCGAGATGTAATCTTGAAAAAATTAATTAGAACGGTGTCCATGCATCGCTTTACTATATCTGGCAAATAGATAGTTATTTTTCATCCCTTATTCTGCTTCTAAGTTTATTTTTTATTTGGTTCATAGTTGAGAATGTTTGTTCCCATATATATTTAAAGCCAAAAATTTTGAGAATACCGGAAGCTAGTTTTCTGCTAGTTTGTGAACCCCAAACGTGTATGCAAAAAGCCGTTCTTGCCGACCCCTGATCTAGATCATCATAGACACATATCACATTAACATGCTGGGCTATCTACTTACCGGTAACGGGTTAGTAATATGTATATATTTTTTTCGTTCATAACACACCACGATGATTAGCAGTGTGCGATGAGACGTGCCTTGTGGTACCGCACACCTGCGACCGGGCCCTTTAAAAACGATCCTCTCGTAAAAATGATACTAAATCCACGAATCTAACTTACTCTTTTATGCTGCAATGAAAATACCATGAACGCTTTGTTATTATATTTTCTTCTATTGAATATAAAATTCAAATTATTATTATACCATCCCAAGGTGTATGGAATATACCGGAGGCATTCTGTTGCTTCTGAGAGCCTCGTAAAAAGTGTCATTTAATAATGTACCAACAAAAGAAAACGAAGAATCTGTTAAGTTATTTTAAAGAGTGTCATTAAATAAAACAGATTTTACAATCAAAAATAATTAAGATCTTTTCGCTTAGTAGCAATAATTTTCCAAAATAAACCACACCAGTCTATGAATGGTGAGATAAATTGTTAAGGTTTCGAGCGATTTATAATGAGAAAAAATGTATGACTTTTTTTAAATAAACTAACTATAAAATCTTGTGAGTTCGAATTTCAACAATGACATCTTTTAGATTAATAAAACCGAAAATATATTCAAAACTTTAATTAAAATACTTCATTTCGATTTTTATCAAATGGTTAATAAGAATTTAATGAGACGTCTTTTCGGTTGTGCCTAAAATATTTTTCGACACAAATTTATTCCATTTTGGTTGAACTTGATTATTTTATTGTCACTGTTAGATTATTATCATGAAGCACGCCACTGGTGCCCCTATCCTCTCTACGCAGTAAAAGTATTATAGAAAAGTATCACAAAAAAAAAAAATTGAATCAACTACAACTGGAAAACGTATTTTACTCCTGTGAGAGATTGAATCGACTTTTTAAAATCTATATTTTATCAATTGGTCAAAATGTCATTGTATTCATACGTATACATTTATAACATTTTTAATATCTTTCTGTTTTCAATTTGGTGACATAAACACACATATACAAGTAAAGTAAATAATTTCATTCAAATAATTCAGTCCTTAACATTTCCGTCCCAGTGGGTAAGACAGTTTACCACCACTGCCACTTTATCTTAAATAGCTATCTTAATATAAGTGATACATTGTATACACTTTTAGTATTATTAAAAATATTATATAAAAATATGATTTTGATCGACTAATTTCGTCGCAATTAAATAAAAAAGAAAATAAGTCCGATTATTATTGACCGGAAACCATTGATACTGTCACTATCAACTGCCAGGATTAAAACTTCACTGCCCATACGTGATAAGATAACGTTATCTTATCTCAAACGTGCCTCGATCAAATGTACGTTTCAAATCAAATGGATGCTTTTTACATTAAAAGACGTAGATAAGCGCTCACGCAAACAACTTTGATAACGCCAGTCTGTCTTGAATATCAATACGATCTGCTTGTCCTTTTGCACGACTTAAAATATGAATAATTATAGGAAAACTTTCGATTTTTATGTATGTATATACTTTTTTATACCGATGTATAAAGATACGTTAAAGCATAATAAAACATTTTTTTATTGAAATCTATGCCAATAAAGCCACAACACTGGGGTATTTTTAGTCTCCCTCTTCGGATCACACTAGAGACTCCAATTACTCGACATCTCATCTACTCGAGTATCGAATATTAAAATTTGAAAATACTCGAGTACTCGAGTATACTCGAGTAGTTTCAGATATATCAAAATAAATATTATTAATTTTAATTTGTGTAATTAATTATTTATTTATTTATTTAAGAAAAAGCAAATCATGGCACAGCTAATGCCAATGCGCCATTTTATATATACATGTAAATACATAATTTTAATCATTAATTAATTAAAAACAAGATGAAAACATTGTAATCATAAAAACAGAGAGAAAAAATTTATAAAATCACATTAGAAATTTTCAAAGATGCCGTTTCTGTTTTTTATTCATAAAATATAGTATTCGCCTGAACTCACTCACGTCAATAATGTCGACATCCGAAGCAATGCCGTTTAAAATTGTTAAAGCTCTTCCCAGAGGCATTCCCATTGGCAGACTGGTTCTACCCCTTGGAAGAACAAACAACTCATGCTCACGATTCCTCAAAAAATTATCAGGAACATTCAATTTAACATTTTCAAGAATGGTAGAATATTAATAGAAGATAAACACGAAAAGAAGCTTATTTAATTTTATTTATCCAGTTATTTCAATTTATACAACATATATTTCAACAATAATAGAGAATTAAACGTCTCAAATATAAAATTGGTAATGTTTTGTTTTTATAATTCCCGCAGTAGAAAAAACTCTCGGCGATAATTACTAAAACGAGTATTAATCGAGTATTTTGAAAAATACTCGAGTATCGAGTTTGGACGAGTTTACGAGGGTTAATCACACAATATTTTTCAGGGATCGTCTTTCGAGGGTTAATGAGTTTTATGAAAGTTATATTTTGTTTTCTCAAAGTTTGTGGTCTAGTATCAAGTGGCAGTTACGATTATTGTATAATATTTGAAACAATATACATGTAAATATATCATCTTTCGCTTTCAGAAAATACCATGGCATATGCCGAATAATACAGCGTGTATTTCAATCAAAGTTAATAATTTAAAAGTCCTAAACTAAGTGAATTTCGAACCGGCGTTAACATATCAATTCTGAAACTTTATTGTTTGAATTTCCCCACGTTAAGCCAAGCGTATGAGTTCCTAGGGGCAATATATGTAGTTCATAAATTAAATACCTACTGGCCCAATTAGAGTTGAGCTTTCCAACTAAATGGTCAATTATACACACCTGTTCGACCTGGCATTTGAACCAATTACAAGGTAAAAGAATTATAGTGACAAATGATATCATTATTGGGTTTGCACGTATCCATAACGATGCAAACACCGAATAAAAATCACGACATTGTTTTTTTTTCAATTAACAATTAATTATTTTATTTTAATACCAGGTATGTAGTCGAGGGTCAGCGTTCTTTGCTTCGGCAAGGGAACTTAAGAGCTCAAATCTCATTACGGGATGTTTAATAATTTCATTTATTGATTTCCCTTCAATGACGTGGATGCTAAAACGGGGCGTGTGAGAAAACTACTACTGGGTCACTGGAGATACATATGCAGCCCCCAAAAGCCACAGCAATTTTTCGAACCTGAAAAATATAGTGGCACTGATAGCAGTGAAACTGTCACTTCATTTTCAATGCTTGATCGAGTTGTAATATTTATTTATATTATAATTATTGTCTATAAGGAAAGATATAACGTATTTCATAACAGCTGACGCCAACGCGCATGCATTTGACAAATATAATATAGACAGCACATGACTGACAACAAAACACAACAATCATTAAGCAGTATATAGGTAGGTATTAAAGACTCAATGTAGAAATGAAAAGAGCAAAAACAAAACACCGAGTTCATTGCTGAAAACGTTCACCTCAATAGGCAGCGCATTGATCAGCTGATCAGCCCTTGGGACTGGTGACACAAATGGCCTTGAGACAAACAAGTTCTGATAAAAAAATATTTGACTTTGGTTACGACCACGGAGGTAAAAACTGGGAGCACGCAATTGTATAGTCTTTAAATGTCAGGACTATCATCTCGGCCCCGAAGAAGAAGAAAAAAAGTTTTATATTACAGTAAATATCTTTTGTTTTCTTATTATTTTTCACGGCTAAAGAAAAGATGTTTGGAAACCCTACCGTTTTGAACTTGTCCAATACGACATTTCTGAATTTATCAGGTCGACCTAGGCACCAAAAAATAATTTAATCAGCCACGAATGCCTAAATTAATAAACGTTTCAATATAAAGGCGACCGCTATAAATCTCTTGCGGCATAATAGGACAGCGGAAAAGAAAAGCGATCAAACATTTTAAGCGGATAGGGGGGGTGCCATGGTGAAATTTCTCGTCGCTTTGTGGACGTCTCTACCTTGGCCGTACTTTCTGACGGGCGTCGACTGTCGAAGGCCTGCTCCAGACATCTCAATTACCGGCCCATGATCACAGGGCTTCATATGCCATCCCGCTTGTGCGACATCACCTTCGGTTGCCTGTCCAATAGCAAACTGCGCACTAATACACCTGGTAACGAATCAAAGGATATTTTTGATCGCAAACAATCGGCCATGTGTACCAGCCTTCAACTATATAATACTTCGATGTTCATAGCGTATTTACACGTTTCAATGTTTCTCAAACTCAAGGGCTGGGGACCAGTGGGTGTTCAGGGTAACAAAAAAACTTTGTGTTCCGCACACTTTCTCATATGTAACGTTTTTGAACAAAATGAGTTATTTACACCATTGGATTCGGATTTTTTTCACCACGTAACACAATATTTTTTATGAGAATATTTTATTCCGTTTTCTAAATAAACTGATTTCTAATTAATCCTATGTGCTGATGTTCATAAATGTGGAACACAAATAGCCTATGTGACAACAAACCATCTAGGATATTGTTTCCGACAACATTATTGGCTTTATTTATCTAGCACAATAAATTTTATATGCAAAATTAATTAAATCTTCATTTTTTTCACAAATAAGGCATTGAAAGTTACTCTAAAATTAATAAAAATAGAAAAAAATAATAATTAAAAACAATTTTTAACAGTTTTTATTGATATATGTGTGTGTATCAAGCACGTTTTTTCTCGCTTAGTCACACGTGAAGCGAAGAGCGGAAATAAGATGCAAAAGCATAATGGCTTTGGCATATCTAACTTACACAAGCACAAGTGAAGTTGTGTAAGAGAGATAATAAAATATCCACCGTACGCCCATGGTGTATATTGTATATGTATAATAATTTATTTATCGTATTCGATAAAAAAAAATGTATTATACCGTAAGTTATATGTTACCTTATATCTATCTCTTCAATGAACATTTTGGGTACAAACTAAGTAGTATAAACAATATTCAATTAACAATAAGAGAATAAATTAAGTCTAAAACAGCTAAAATATCGTTAAATCTCTAAAATGCTACAGCAGGACAATCGACTAAAACGTGTTTTGAGCTATGAATTTAATTTCAGAATAATAGAATGTTGAATCCAGTGTAACGGTCAGTTATATACTGTTACTTAAACACTTATTCTTTAACTTAAATAATGTATTATCAATATTGTATCTTTGTCTCAGAAAAAAATATGAGAATACCAGTTAGGTATTAAGAGTATTCTTCGAAACCTGTATGTAACTATCTTTATAAAGGGTATTTCAATAGGGACGCTCAAAATATGTTACTTTGTCCTCCTGAGTAGATTATTCATTGTTTAGTGGCCAAATTTGAGTCAACCAGTTTGGTAAATAATCGGCCAACACCTACCTGTACGTCATCAAAATACAATATCTGGTGAAAACATTGCTGCTGTGTGTGAAAGTGTACAGGAAAACCCAAGGCAGCTTATTTCTCGTTGTTCACAAGAACTTGGCTTTTCTGCGACTTCAACTTGGCGAATTTTGAATCGGGCCTTATGTCTGCACCCGTATAAAATCCAACTAACCAAGGAACTTCAGGTAAACGACCACAGACAACGCCTGATTGGGTTCTGGAGCAGTTGGAAGTTTACCCAAATTTGTCAAAAAAGTCAACTTTAGCGACATGGCCCATTTTATAATGAATGGATATTGGCAGACATTTGATGCTATATTCCATATTTAATGCCGTAAAATATACTTACAAATGAAATTAAAATTTAGTCGAAATCTCACAAACAACTTGTTTTATTTACATTTCAAAACTAAGCGTCTTTATAAAAAGACCCTTTACATATAAGATTATGCAAAACACTTGAAACTAAGATATTCAAATTGTCCTAGTGTTGCATTTATCAAGCGATATATACAAAATCGCAAAATGATTCTTTCTCCAAAAGAGGCCGAAAACTTTTTTAGTTGTAAAAACTTTTCTGGAGACGAAACTAGATATTTATAAAAATTTTGTTAGGGAATTTTTTTTCGGGACGATGGCTCATTTTTTAGGATTATTTTGAGAAGCATTTTTTTGATAGCGTGATTAATACTCATGTAAATATGTCACACAAAATGCCAGAACGAATAATAAATGCAAAAGATACTGAGAAAAAAGACGGTCTCTTTTTTCTCTAGAAATGGAAAGTTGATAAAACTCCCGATTAACCTAAACGGTCCTGGTCTTCATAAAATCAATACAAAAACTTTGACTCTTTGATGAATTGTCGCCAGTCTGATTATATCTGTAATTAACCGTGTAATTGATTTCAAAATTATATTGTAACATAACGACTTATGCAGACCCTAAAAGACGTCTTATTACGCCACTGGAACTAATACCGTAGGTCTCGCTCTTTAAAGCTATTTATTCTCTTTCTCAGATTATACACCATTAAAACCATATTAATTCCAAGCCAAATCACTCGATCATAAATTCATTTCAAGTTTATGATTAAATGATTTACTTTGGAAATAAAACTTGTATTTTAAATTGAATCGTAAGACGAGAAGGAATACTCCAGAGATAGAATTTATTTCATCAGCGATAAAATAAAGCTTCGAAATTAAGTTGTGATTATCGATTGATTGGATATACAAAACTTAATGAATCTCCGACTTCAAACACTCAAATAAATTTGATAAAGTCGTGAAAATAAGTAAGTAGGTCGTGATCCTAAAGTGGATCTTTTATTAAAATCCTCCATCGATCCATTACTATTATGTCAGTAGTAGAGACTCCAATTACAAGACATCAAAACGAGTATCGAGTAGTAATTTTTTCAAATACTCGAGTACTCGAGTAGTTTCAGATGTACCAAAATATATATTATTAATTCAAATTTGTGTATATACATAAATACATGATTAATAAATCAATAAGCTCATTTTATTTAATTAATACATTCATTTCAATGTATGACATATGTATCTATTTCAAAAATAATAGAAAATTAAACGTCTCGAATTTTAATTTGGTTCAAAGTTTTTTTTTTATATTCCCGCAGTAGAAAAACTTTCTCTGTTGCTGTGGACGTCGGCTTAAAATTTAGCGATGAAATAAATAGTGCTATGTAGTTTTTCTGTACGCTGTTTAAAAAAAGTAAAATTGGAAATAAATCTTCATTTATAAATTACGAGTATTTATCAAAATACTTTTGTATCGAGTACTTGAACAATGGACGTTTTCACAAGTATCGAGTATTCGTACTTGTACGAGTACTTGAATTGGAGTCTCTAGTCAGTAGGTACTCAGATTTTTATTTTGTAAAGGTATAATGTAATGAAATAAAACCATCATCAGCCAGCAAACCTTTTGTAAGAATATTCTAAGATCGATATCTGTACAAACTGTAAAATTATTTTTAAGCGCAATAAAGGAACACGAGAAAAAATAGCAATATAGTTCTGCAAACATAACTAGCTCTGACGAGAACTTTATTTTATATAACTTTTGTAGAACTTCAATAAAAAAAAACATTGCTACTTTTCACCATGTTATAATGAATGTAGTTATACCAAATAATGTCTTTTAAATCAACAAATTAAGCAATACCCGTATATGTGTTATTACAGCTTTTTAGTGATTTAAACATTATCGAATATCTTAGGTATAACAATATAGTATTCAAATACAGGTGAAATAGTTATAATATGGATCAAAATCGCGACAGCTAATTCTAGAATGTCAACGGATATGAACATAATATATATTATCAGTAGAAAACGTTCATTACATGGACAAAGCTGAGCTTAAAATAAAATTAGTGCTATATACAGAATACATTTGTTTAATTGTTTAGCGTTAATGTATTGATATTGCTGTCAGAATCCATACAGATACATAATCTAAATATTCCATGCTCATTAGATTCCCTCCGTTTGTATATTTCGAGAAATAAAGCATGCATACCGAAATCAAAAAATCTTTTCATAGGAATTCTCATTTTTGCAGTAAGAAAATCTCGGCTACATTTACTGTATTTTTAGCGGCCATGGCAACAGAAAGGTGAAAGCTTATAAGCTCCTTTTTGCGGGAAAGTATTTTCACGGAGCAGAGCTTTAACGCGTCTGCGTGTTTGCCGCAGAGAGTGTATAACTCATATCCTTGTGTAATAAGCAGAACCCTTAAAACTGTCCGCTGAAAATGTTTGCTACCAATGTGGAACGTAAAGAACTTACACTTTTAAAAATGTAGATGTAAATACCAGGTGTATTTTGACAAGACTTGATTTTTAATCTCAGCAACATGGAATAGTAAAAGATTTAGTATATTTATAATCGAGTCGTATAGTATCAAAATTAGAACTATCCACTTTTCGACTTTACGAGAAAAATACGAAAAACGGTTTGAGTTTAATTAAAAATTTTCAATTTTAAAAACAGCCCATGAAAGCCTGAAACTTTAAATTTGTGTGAGCGGCCACATTGCAACATCACTTAGGATAAATCTATGATTGACCAAAACATTATACATTTGTTTCCAAAGTCGTGTAAAGTTCTGATTTTGATACCAATCATCATTTTCTTTTACGTTTTTATACCACATGTACATGATTTTTATACAAAATATTTTATGGCTTGCCATACACTATGACAAGAAGAATAATGGGCCATCATTAGTTCAGTTTCGAAAAATATTGGATAGTTCTACATTTGATAGTATACGACAATCAATTTCAATACATGAAATGTATTGAAATACTTTGAATTTAAATAGTTGGATTCCATTACGAGTATACATTGAGAGCGGCAATGGCTTAAAAAATATATTTCACGAGAATTATGCTTCGGAAACGTTGATTTAAATGTAACCAATTATCAGACGTCAAACTAGAAGAATAAATTTAAAATAACTTTGATTATTCCACGTATTGTGTTTCTAATTAACAAGCAAACTTTGCGATGTTAAGTCCGAAGATGACTCTAAAAAATAAAAAATAAACTTACCGCCGAATCCATCGAAAGTATTAGAAGCTAGAAGCTTAAATAAGTATTAAATTCTACTATAATTATAAGATGCACAGAAATAACTATGTTTTAATTCTTGTCGGTCAAAATGCTTTGCCATTTAAGCTATTTATTTATTTGTTGAGTTTTTCACTGCAGTATTATTCGCTTTACTTGAGAAGGAGGGTTTTTTTATATGTACCATTACATGGATATATGGTAGAGTTTTTCTACCCCCACTATGAAGTAAGACTATCTCACAGTTTCCTCATAAAACATTCACAAATGCATAAAGCGGCGGCTCAGGACTCTATCGACGTCCAACTTTTGTGTTTTTCTTCAATACACCTGAACAGAAAATGACGCTTGGTATAACACCATAACAATCATCGACTCCAAGAGACCCTTGAATATTCTTCTTTTAATTGTTTTCATATATTGGAGTACACTTGGGCCTCGTATAGCACGGTTATATAGTTCCACAAAAACGTCGTGTAATACAAAGTTTGCGTTCCAAAAAAAAAGATTTTTATTTTTCTAATTTTTATTTTTTTAAATAAATAAATGTACATTTAAATGTGTATTGAAAGAAACTTATAATGGCATAATAAACCATTCATTCATTATCGCTATCACTTAGAATTCTACATGTTTTACTCTTTTTCGAGATCGGTTATGAGTTTGGCTAGAGGAATTTTTGTGGTTTTAGTCTACAAAAATTCGGTAATAAGCGATTGTCTGCTTTTAGCGTACAGCTTTTTCAAGCAAGAATTAAAATTGGATTGCTTTATTTCTTTAGCAGATGCAGAAACAATATTGACACAATTTCTAACAAGCTTGTGGAAGTGTAAAATTTTCATCTTAATCGATGTCTTCTATTATTTTTTTAAATGTTCGACGAATATAATATGCTTTGAATGTTCAAATTATAATTTGGTCTTAGGGCTGGTTTATAGACGTATTGTTTGGTGGTAAAAATCAAATATGTTGATTTTTTTTCCTTAGACCGTGTTTTATACAAATATGTCACAATGTGTACATCCGTGTTGTATAAAACCGTATTATACGAGGCCCAAGTGTATTGAAGTAATAAAATTTCAATTTCAAATGAAATATCGTCCGTGATAGCTTATAATTTAATATCAAATGCAACAATTAACTATTATTAGTTGAGTAACTCAGTTCAAGTACATCCGTGCACTTGGAATTCCTGAAGATGCCGAAAGGCGAAACCCGGGTCGTTAGCGACAAAACTCATGGAAAAGTACAAAATTCAAACAATTCAAATTTGATATTGAAATTCCATCAAGCACCCTCAGTCGAAATACTTAATTATATTATTAGTTGATTGACCATCTGAGTAAAACTAATTAACCATTAAATAATAAAGTTGCATGATCACATTTTGAATCGATAGAAATTACATAATGTAATAATAGCTAAAGCATTTTTATGACCAAGTCGATATTTTTTTTTACTTTGGGTATACCTAGTTTATTTGAATACATGATAAAAATACAGTCATATCGCAAAATTTGCAGTTAGCAAACTGATGAAAATTTTTGCCACACGCTTACATGTCCTCGGTAGTATAGTGGTAAGTATCCCCGCCTGTCACGCGGGAGACCGGGGTTCGATTCCCCGCCGGGGAGACTTTTTTATACCATATTTCTATCTTTCTTTTAACTAGTTACACTTCTGCTTAATATATAAACGACCAATCTAAAGTTATAATTTAATATTTATTGGTTTAGATTCATTTGGATATCTTAAAAGTAAAAAAATCTGTTTTAAAACATTGCTATAGTGACATCTTTTCGTTAGAATGATGAACTGGTATTTTTCTCAGACGATTATGTTAATATAAATGTGTCCCAGCCAAACAAAAATGTGAAAATTCGAAAAATCTTAAAAATTGATTGTATATTTTTTTACTCATATCGAATGTTTGTATCAAAACAGTCGTTCAATTAACTACTATAAGTTAAAATAAAACAGTTCAGGACCGTTTTCGCTCGCCGCAAGTATTTCCATCAGTTGATATTCGAATGATGAACATCAGTTGAAAATACTTACCATGAACGAAACAGATCTTAACCAAATATATGTGGTTGTAGTACAAAAAGTAATGTATTTATTCAATTAAAAATAGTCCCTTTCCAACAATAAATGCCTTTTACCCTTGAAAGGGATATAAAGTAAAGATTTTATTTTACGGAATTACATCTGATAAAAAAAAAACTGGCACATAACTAGTAATTGTTAACCTTCCAACGTTTCGGTATATTTTTTTTTAATAACTGACAAATATTTTTTTGTTAGATTTTCAATACTAACGTGCATAGAAAACCATATTCATTTAAAACCCATCCGGTTTGCAAATGAAAGTAAATTTAAATTTCCTGTTTAGACAATATCATTCCTGTTGGCCTATCGGAAATGTGAAAGAGTAATTCTAAAATGAACGAGACTACGTTTATCGCTTTATCGTTAAGTAATTTTTATATTTTAAATCTATAGCTTTTATAGCATATGTCTTAAAAAAAATGGTTTTCAATTGTATTTATTCATACATTTCTTTTTTTCAAAATATTTCCCAATACTCATTTCTTTCAAAATATTTTATTTTATTACGCTTCACAAGAGGCTTATAAAAATAATATTTACGGCAAATTGCAAATTCTATAAGAGGTTACAATACAATCGAATTGTACAAAAAGATTACTTTCATATATTGAAAATATCTCAAGGTCGTTTTATAAATTAATATCGAAAATATTCAGCATTAATTTATTGTAGTATTGTACGTTTTTATCACTTAATTTTAATTCAAATTACACCCTGTTCACAAAGAATATATATATATTTTACATCCATTACAATCAACTATCGCTTTTGCATAGTTCTTTTGTTACTGAATGTTTTAATCTTCTTGAATATTGTTATATCAGTATACTGCGTTGCAAAATTAATTGTTTTGATTAAAAATTAATTAAAAATCAATTTTATAAATATTCATTATTTTGTTCAAATGTTGATGTTCTGCAAAACATTTTTTGATTTATTTGTGGTCCGCGAATGTAAAGGTTGAGAATCATAGGACTAGTGGATAGTAATTTTACAAGAGTCGTCAATGGTCTAGGTTCGATCACCGGAATGGATATTCTCATACAACCAAAAACTTATTTCATTTAATCGTGCTTTTTTTACAAAATAATTCCTTTGTTATAAATATAATACTTTTCCGTCAAGAATTGGAAGTTAGCGCTTAAAAGTATTTTGTAGACCAATAAATTTTCCCCGCCTACTTTATCCGACCCTGAAATCGTATTGCAGAGAGAGTAATCAGCTAACTACCAATCCTTCCCTTATCAATATAAAACAGTGGTCCAGATGTTCTCAATGTATGATCCGCGAAGACTTAATATTTGGTAGGTAAACCAGACAATAAAAGTTTGGGAACCACTCATATAAAATATCAAAACTATATAAGGTACTACACAATATTCTTTATTTTGTAAAATAATGAGCATCGTTCATTTCCAAATGCATTTATTAAGTATAAGAAGTGTATACAATTAATATTTTACTATAATTATCCACTCCACATGTTTCATAATATATTTAGATTATCACCAATAATATTAACTATGCAAAAAATCTTATAAGATCTGTTTGCAAAATTTAATTTGTATTCAATTCAACTTCAATATCAAAATTTTCTTTAGTAGCTATTGTTATATTTATTAACACTAAAAAATCCAGACAAATAATAAAACTTTAATTTGAAACCTCAATTAGCATGAAATTTGATGCAAATAAAATTTTGAATTGTTATTTTTTTTTGTGATAGACTCAAAATAGACATATTAAAATCTGTCAAATAAATGTCACAGTTAGCCAATAAAGTGAATAAAAGCACTTCAATAGCGAAAGCACGACAAATTGATTGTATTGCTTTTAAATTTATTAAACGTCAAAACCATTACAAAGAATTCGATTCAAACATGTATTTGTCGTATTTTATTGGATTGTGTCCGGAGAGTTGTATTTTGTTTGTACGAATGCTCTGTATTTTTTGGTAAAAGGTTTCAATAGAATTTACACTAAGCACTTTAATTTTGGGTAAGGTTTATAATGTAATACCCTATCACAGATATCAAAATCCGATTAGATGTCGGTATTTGTTAAACGAATTACATAAAGATATCCTTTTGTTTTGCCACTGCTTACATTATTTCCAATAAACGGGCTTAACCCAACCCTACTTGATTGATTGCATCTCATTAGTTAATATTTTGTAACGTCATTAGTAGTATAATTATTTGTTTGCATTGTTTTGATTCTATAACCCCTTCCTTGATCTCGTAAAAAGGAAAAATCCCAAACTCCATTTTGTAATTTTATCATTTTAAATATTAGAATCAATCTTGCTTCAATGCTTAAGCAAACTTTGCGATAGTAAGTCCGAAAATGCCTCTGAAAGAGGCGAAACATGTGCCACAATACGTGGAATAATCAAAGTTATTTCATTTTATATCGTATTGTTTTCAATTGAAAAAATAGTCAAAAATTTCCATTGCTATTTGAATGTAAGTAACTTGGCTAAAAATCAGTTAGCATAATCTTATATATAAAACCGAAACGGCGTATGTATGTATGTGGGTCTGTAATTCCCTTTTGCATTGTTGTTGCAAGTTGCCATAAAAACGAATATGAAAGAAAATATGTTTGAATTTTTATCGGCGGAGACATTTAGACAAAATGTAATAAATTAGTCTTCTACCAACTTTTTCCCGGCTTTTATTGATATAATAATGTTTATTATTTACGTGAAGGTATTATTTGACATTTCTTTGATAGAAAATTAGATGTTTTCCTTGAATTTGGACATTTTAATGGGCGAGAATGGGGCTGTCATCAAATTAAATAAAGTTTGTGATTTTATTTTAGTTCTATTTTGGATGTTAGATTTTGTGATATAATTATGTCGAATGATATAACATTAAATAATTATTGGTCGCTTAGTCCGAGCGACGCCGGGTAGCAATACTAGTAGTGTATATTCTTACTAACTTTCACTGTGAATATATCAAAATAGTTGCATAATATTGAAGCTCTTTCAAGTAGCATCACAATTGGCAAACTGGATCTACAATGTTGGAGAAGAAGCATTGTTTTACAAAACAATATTTTCGTTAATATTTAATTTATTATTAACATTTGAGTCCACGTATGAGGAGAAAATAAGAACTCATATCTCAATGGAAGCTCTATGTTGTAAATTATTTTTTGCACTCTCAATTTCATGACATCAAGTCTAAGGCAGCTGCTCTTAAAATACTTCCAGCAAAGGAAAAAATACAAAGTATTAATTTTAATTGACTGTCAGCTAAGACTCACTCTTTGTGAAAATGTAAAAAAAGTTATATCTTCTGCCTATAGCACGCATTATATTATTACGGTGCGATGTTTTTTTATCAATTTTCTTGGCACCTTTATGGATCGCACACTCTCACCGTAAGAAAAAATAATAAACAAGAAGTTGTTTCTTTGAGGAAACATTATTTATATGGCTTTAATCGTTAAAATAACCATTATCGGTTGATAATGGTTATTCATTTTATAATAATTCCATCATTGCAATAATCTGATCAATACCTTATTATACTGTCTCTAACAAACCACACAACCATTCACCATTCGTTTGATTTTTGGATTTTTCCTTCTAATGCATAAACCCTTTTGAAATTGTTCTCGACGTCCGCCCATATGTTGTAAGGGTGGCCGAAGGGTCGAATGCCCGCCCTATTCCTTTCGTGAACCCTGTATAGAGCTTTTGTTCAATCTAAATAAAAATATATAAATTTGAGTATATATAACATAGAACAGACACTGAATAATGTTATATTAACATTTATATCAATAATTCGGTTTGTATAATTGCTAAGCACAAACAAATTGCATTATAAATACGTGATAAACTCTCTTATATTATAGGGAATATCATACAACAGTTTGTCAACCTCGAGTGTCACATGGTAGATGATATGACAGGCAAAACCGTAGAATATTGACCCGCTGCGGTCCTTTAGTATTATCGGCAATTCCATCAGCTTATTGTTATGACACGTAATATGATTATAGCCCATGCAACGGCCAGACCATGGAGAGCTCAAATTAATTAGTTTTCGATAAAACCAGCTCCTGGGATTAGTAAATATCTATATGAACATTGATCATCTTTTCAATAGGCATATTAATCAACATGTGGATAAAAGTTTAAGTTTCAGAGTCAAACATACAAACCGAATAAAAGTATTTCTTTGCTAAGGCTAAATACTTTTTAACTGACCGGTAATTCAAGCAAATTAACCCGATACAATCGATATCAAACATCATTAATGTAAGAGATAAAAAAAATATATTAATATTTCATGAAAATACTTCTTGGGCTATTTTTTCATTTGAGATCATTATTGTGTGTGCCAGCTATCTCTCTTGGGGGAAATATTCATGGTTCATCTAGGCATATATGTTTTTTTTAAATCACAATAAATTAATTCTTTTTCTTACAATTCGATTGAAATAAACCACAGCTTGGTGGTTTTATTCAATATATTTTAATAATTTTACATACATTATAGTAAAGAGTGCAATTTTGAAATAATTTATTATTCGAATCATCGATGTTTCAAAGGTTAATAATGGTGATTTAAGTGTTCTTTTAAAATAATTAAAGACACAAATAATCTATTAATCACTTTTACGAGCTAGTTTCACCGTCTTCTTCTTCTGGAAAAGGCCTAATTTTAATAAATAAACAAATTGTATAGTACTTATTAAATATATATTCTGATAAGCATCAGGACCGGTTTCGCTCATTCCGAGAATTGCAAAATGATAATCAGTCGAAAATAAAATACATACTCCAAAAATTGTTTTATTCAAGGCTGTTGAGTCTTTAATAATTACGACCCCGACTCCGACATATACCAAAAACACGAATCCGACTCCGACTAAAAAAAAGTTTAATTTCGCCACGTTTTTTTCCTACCATTCCTATTTAAGTGTGTTCAATTATATATCAACGAACCAATCCGGCCAATAGCCAAATTTGACATATAATATACAAAAAAACCCGACTCCGCGACTCCGACTCCGACCCCACAGCACTGGTTTTATTTTAATAATTTAGAATATCATATCTACCTATCGATATGTATGTGAATTTTTAAATGCTATTCGGCACTAGGCATCGCATCTTGATATATTAACAAAGCTTCCATTAATGAGGCGGCTTAATTGTGCATTTCATAAATATGTTTGTTAAAAGCATTACTCCGGTGAAACTCTTCCAGATTCGGAACTGTGGTTAAGGCTACAAATAAAATAAACCTCCAGACAAAGCGGTTGCTACAATTATAATCAAAATTGAAGCTTTAACGCTCTTTGGAAACTAACAATGCTGCAAACATTTACCATTATCGTTATTACTTAAATAAAGATGGATCATTTTAAAGTCTCTAACTATTTATTTTCATTTAAAACACAGTCTTGATTTTTGATGACAAATACTGTGTCAAAAATACATTAATACTGAATAAATAAATACTATTATAATTATGATATAAACGTTCCCATTTTCAACAAGCTTTTGTCATTCATGTAAGTGTATATTAGAACAATAATCTTATTACTCATAGCAATATAATATAGAATTTTGAAGAAATGATAATTAAATCGTTATCAGGTTAAGTTTTTAACCATTTGAATCGTTTGAATTGTGTACATTCCCATGATTTTTGTCGTTAACGACCCGGGTTTCGCCTTTTGGCATCTTCATACATTTCAATCGTGCACTTGAATTCAATGCCTGAATATGCCAAAAGGCGAAACCCGTGTCGTCAGCGACAAAGCTCATGGACAAGTACAAAATTCAAACGATGCAAATTTCATATTGAAATTTTATCAAGCACCTTCAGACGAAATCCTAAATTTAATTTGTAATTGGATATATTGTAATTATATTATATATTATTAATAGGTTTATAATTATTTTTTAAAATATATTTTAATCAGGGCTGTGGAGTCGCTGAAAAAAATTCCGACTCCGACATTGACCATAAACACGACTCCGACTCCGACTCCGACCAAAAAAGTTCATTATCGTCACTTTTTTCCCCTAATTTTCCTATTTATTTGTATTCAATTAAATATTAACCCTATCAATGCGACCAAAAGCCAAAGTTGACATATAAAATGCAAAAATAAAAAGTTCAAACTTTTCAAAGTTTCCGACTCCGAGTACGACTCCGGCCAAATCGCCGCGCCGACTCTAACTTCGGCCAAAAAGCTCCGACTCCACGACTCCGACTCCACAGCCCTGATTTTAATATATATATAATTATATATGTATAAAATATAATTAATTATATATTGTAACCCATGTAATTGGATATATTGTAATTTTCAACAACAAATTACATCTTACAACATCCGACATTCTATAGTCTATACTTTTAAATCACTAGTAAAAATATTTTTGCTGGATTTAAAAATGACTTATTTTAAATTGATAATAATGGTGAAGTATGTCAAACCGTTATTAGATGCACTATTCTCCACACGAGAAATTAAAAAAAATAAGAAAAAAAAATTATGCAAATAAAACTAACATGCGTACATCTTAATCAAGCAGAAAAGTTTGAGAGCCACTGGCCAGATTGCAATGCTAAGTAGATTTAACCATGAGATGATATTGACCTGGAGCTGTGGTCATATTTTTTTTTCTAAATGACGAAGGATATTTAATTGCCTGCCTAGTTTCTGCCATCCGGGAGTCAACTTTATAGCGGTCATTTTATTTTTCATTAACCCCTTTACTCCATCGGCGGTGTAATATTTTCTGTTTTTAACAGGTTTAAAAGTTTTTTTTTTAGAAGAATAAAGGTATTTAATCAGTAAAACCAGAACATAAAGATGGCTCTAGCACAGTGGTTCTCATGTGCGGCCACCAGAAGATTATGCTGCGGCCACCAACAGCTTGATAGTTAATATTGATATTTAATAAAAATGTGTTTTTACAAGCTTATTTTTGAACAATGACACTGAAAATTTAATATTTTGGATACATTGTATTGTGCATCAAGAATTGCCAGTACGCAAAAACTCAAATACATGCACGTTTAGATATTTTTGGCAAAAAAGAAACTTGGTGCGGCCACCAGACATTTTCGTAAGACCGCTGATGTTTCTAATGCGGCCACAGGTAAATTTTACGTGAGAACCACTGCTCTAGCCTCCTTACTACCTTAACTGTATTAATACATTGAAAGAAAAGAATACAAACTAATCTAGTGTACCTAATAATCAAGTGATTTTACTCCATGATTGTTTTGTAAGTCAATATTTACTTTTTTCGCTGGCTTGAGCATTGTATTTATTAGTTTGCGAAGCCCTGTATATTAGTAAATATACAAATAATAACGAATAAACATTCATTTCGAAAATTTTCTTATTATATTATTATTCCTCAACTTCTCTTTATCGAATAGAGTAGAAATAAAGATAAAAGGACTAGTAGTTAGTTAGCTGTTCTCGCTACGACCCATTTTTAGGCTCGGATGGGTATGGGCGGCAATTTTAAACAGCACAGATATTTATGTCTCCGAACAAAAATCAATAATTTGATTGAAAAATGAAACTACCTGGACTGGGATTCGAGCCCAAGCGCTTCGCAACCAATGCCATTGACGTTTACAATAGACCGCGATACGAACAATTTAAAAAAAATGTGGTTTCTTATCACAGGAACATTATTTTGGAAAGACACCGTGTTATGAGTATTATCAGTGAATGAAACCTTTAATGGCTTCGAAACATCGCATGGTTAACCAATGTGGTTTCACCTCAAAACATATTGTTTCGGCTTAAAATATATTTTGATATACATTATATATATGCTGCAAAGGGTCAACCCCGCTTAAAAGCAGCTTTGAGTGTTTCTGAACAGCCTACAACAACTTTACCAAGGTACTCTGCCACTCGAAGAGATATCTGCACGTATCGATTTCATTTAATGAAGTTATATGTTTTCATAGCCATATTTTTATCTCGCAGACATGTAAACAGAAACCTTACAAAATATAAAAATACCTCACATGATTATATTATAAGCAAAGTAAAATACTTATTTCTTATAAACATGAAGATTCCTAAACAACTCCTTAAGAATCTACATCAGGAGTGGCTAAACTTTTAGCCAATACGGGCGACCTGCTTTTGAAATTATTGGCGGTGGTCTACTTACATTAAAAGTGGTAATTTAATGCCAAAAATATAATCGCTAATATTCCTTAATTGAAAATAACCATAGATAATATCAATGATGACTTCACACAGGCATACAAATAGTTAGTAAAATAAACATAATGTTCTTTTATTTTACTTGAAGTATTGTCAGGTGGGCGACAAGAAATAGTTACGCGGTCGACGCTTTGGCCACCCCTGATCGTCATGCTAACCCCGTGTCTTAGGTAAGCGACGCGAACCGGCAAGAGAATTTAGGCGAATCCAGTCAATTTAAAACGTAGTTGATCAAAGGTCTTATGTGCCATCGCTCGGCCAGACGCAATTAACGCTCTGGTGAGCTTGGACCGTTTCATATTTTCAAGCGATTCGCGTGCGCCATGAGTGCGCACTTGAGGCGACTTGCAACATATGCCGTCCTGACCGGATCGCTTCGCCTACATATGACACTTGCATGGGCGAGGACCGTTTGATATTTTAAAACTCTGCCGCTTTCAAAGCTGCGCCGGATCGCCTCGCCCAGATTCGCCCAGCTAAGACGACCCGTAAGAAGCAAAACGGGCCAGGCATCTTCAAGCCGTAATTCACGTTAAAACTACATTGATTTTTTATTCCTTGGATTACTAGGTGTGAATATGTATTGTAATACCGGGATTACCGAAACCTCGATCACGGTATATTGGATTTTAAAACCAATCACGGTACCAGTTTTGTTTAATGCAAAAATTCCGGTATTTTGTAATCAAGCCCCAAGTATAAATAAACCATAATTCAACTGTTGTCAATGAAGTAAGATTATTTTAGTCAAATATTTTAATTCAATAAACACACAGTTATTAATATAAAGTCAGCCTTTTATTCTTATTGAATGTATTTTTTTTTGAAACTTCTACAATTATAAAAAGAGTCCTAACCTAACCTAATCTTCTAACTAAAAAAAAATTAATGCCATAGTATTTTAGCAGGAATGCGAATAAGATTTTTCAAAAAAATGGGTACAATATCTTTATGACGATTCTCACTTATAGAATGAACCATCTTAAAAACAAAGCAAAATGCCCTAATTTTACTAGACATCGAGGTTATCCGATTCTACCAAAAGTTAATAAACACTTTTTTTATTTTGTCTTTTATTTGACACTTTAAAAGAATCAAACTATCTACTATATAATAGATTGAATATGATTGGAATATCTTTCTAGCTTTAGACGAGTTGATGCAAAGCCTTGACGGTATTCCGCAGGATATAAAAAATGTATTTTCGATTTTGTTCAAAAAGCGTAATCTTGTATTACTTACCTTCTTACCTGCCTTAGTTTTTTTTTATTTATTTTGTTGACACCCGACCTTTTACCGTTGATTTATCCAGCACTGAATAATGTATCTTTTTTTTTCTCAGCTCTGCTGATAAAAGCTTCTAAAAGCCCTCTGTAAAAGCAATTAATTGTATTTTGCTAACTTCATTTCACGACACTTTGCTGTTCGCAAAAAAGTGAAGTACGCATGTTTTAAACGCTAAAAAGTGGAACAGTGAGCTATTTTTCACGATAACAATTGGTCAGACTGAATCCTATTTTATACAATCCGAATGAAGTAAGATTTTCAAATGACTTTGATAATTTTGGTGAATAGATCAAGCTTATCGATTATATAATAATACATAGGGATCTTATGACAAGGATTTGCTACCAATGGACGAATGTCACGATTTTAACCTAGGTACCAGATGAGGAAAATGAAACAATTTACTTTCGTTGCTTGTACCTCTATAAAATAATACATACTTAACTATTTTGGGATGTTACTCTTTATTGAAAATATGCACCACGTTCTATAATATTACAAACATCAAATTTTGTATTACAATCATTTACGTCCTTTTGACTTTTTCAAAAAATATATTAAACATACTTACTACTTAGTCATAATTTTTACAGGTGAGTGAATTTTTAACGAACAGTTGACATAATCTCTCTCTCTCTCGTATGAAGCGTATCGAGCTAATGCTGTAAAGTGGTTCTGAATTTCAGTAAAACATTTCAATCTACGATATTAGATATCTTTAAAAAAAAAACAATATATTTTTCCCGCTAAAATGATAGATAGTTCATGGTATTCGCAGATTCGAGTAGAAGAGAATACCAACATCTTCGTGAGGCTTTTAAAAATCTACTTAAAAGAATTAACGGCGTAAACATGTACTAAAATTTCATATTATTCGTTTACATTTCCAAGCTTTCTCGTCGCGTCTTAGCTTAGTTGCCTCATGATGGCTTGAATTTTATGACCGTAACTGGAAGATTTCATAGACAATTAACAAAATCGCAAAAACTATAAACTGTCATACTCAATCATATTTTCTTCAATTACCTACTTCTATTATAGGTCAAATTGTTTGTACTTATTTGAAATATTTCATAAACATTAAAACTTATCCGGTTCTGATGAGTAAAAAAAGTCTTATTTATTTAAGTAATATTTTATGTCCATCAAGAATATTATAGTTTTCACCATTAAACAAATCCAACATAATAAGTTTAAGTTTAACAAATTATGACAAAATAGGATTTTAAAATAATGTAGAATAGTGCACCGTCATTTACAAATGTTGGTACCATGCGTTTGTACGTTCTACAAATATTTAATAAATATTATGTGTCTTGTTATTATGAACTATTTGTAATACATATATTATTGTGTTCTTCCACTAAAATGTTACACAATCACAATAATATTATTATTTGCTTCGTCATGGTCATATATTTCTACTGAATAATATTAATCGTTTATTTAACTCGTCATCATATGAAAACATAACATTAAAATAATTAATAACTGTGTATAATCTTTATTATCTTATCGTTGTTCTGTGTAATCGCACAACCGGTACAGTAGTGTTCATATATGATTATTAATTCAATAGGCCTTTTTTTGCCACTACAACGAGAAGTTTGATGTTTTCCTGTCAACTGTCAGTCGACTGTCAAAAAGTTTTCAAAATGAATAAGTTTGATAGTAATTTGTCAGAGACTGAATTAAATAGAATAGTAGACGAGTTCAGCCGATTGAAAGGTACGTCAAAAGATTTTCTGTTCAGGTGGACTCATTTTTCATTGTTTGGAGAATATTATATTTGTTAACTTTTAAAATTATATATAGGTATCGCAAATTTTCATCTAAATATTCGTTTATGCGATTACACGCTTCGACCATGTATAGTTTATATTTTTTATTGTACAATAAACCAAATGTGGGCAATGCTTATATTTAAGGCTTTCACCCACTACTTTTCAAACTATTTGTTGATTTGTATCTAAGATCACCAATGTCACTTATGTTTTTAATCCACACAATTGGGCGTCTAGGCTCTAAAAAGCGAGGTACTACTTAGGAGTAAAATCTACCTTTATATTTTAAATGATGCATGCACTCTACTGATATTTATTCATTTGTTTTAAACGCATAGCAAAAAACTGTTTATTATA
This sequence comes from Himalopsyche kuldschensis, assembly GCA_028554975.1. Classification (NCBI taxonomy): domain Eukaryota; kingdom Metazoa; phylum Arthropoda; class Insecta; order Trichoptera; family Rhyacophilidae; genus Himalopsyche; species Himalopsyche kuldschensis. Next base: position 2,776,290 of record JAHFWI010000016.1, on the reverse strand, counting down.
AAAACTAAGTTGAAATGTTCCATAATGAGTCCAAATCCTCCACATTGGGAGTGGAGATTATTTAAAAAGAGATCCCTTGTGCAGAGATGATTAATTTATTTATTCATAAAAAAATACAAATCATGGCATTACAGCTTACGCCAATACGCCATGTATTTACATATACATACACACTTGTATACACATAATAAAAATTGTTATTATAAGAACAGAGAGAAAAAAAATTATATAATCACATTAGAAATTTTAAAGATGTCAACCGAGTGAGTTCCGACAAAATCAAATTTTATTCAGAAAATATAGTATTCGTCTGAACTCACTCACGTCAATATGAAATATGTCGACATCCGAAGCAATTCCGTTTAAAATTGTTAAAGCTCTTCCCAGAGGCATTCCCATTGGCAGACTGGTTCTACCCCTTGGAAGAACAAACAACTCATGCTCACGATTCCTCAAAAAATTATCAGGAACATTCAATTTAACATTTTCAAGAATGGTGGAATTCTCATTTTGGCCTCGGATAAGCCGAAAGAAATATAATGCCAAGTACATTTCTCTTCGAGCATTCAAAATATTGAAAGTGAGCATCACTAAGAGAAAGTCTGTTGGATAAAGCCATGGGTATTATCCATATGTCCTCAAATAGAGAATTCTCAAAAATTTCTTCTGAACCCTCTCCACCATAAAATCACATTTCGCACCCCTCGGTGCCCAAACAATCGATCCACTCTCAAGTCAGCTTCGAACCAAAGAATTATACATTAGTATCAAAAATATTGTATATAGTGTGGTTTTCATAAAGTGGCTGATGTGTTAAAACATTCAAGTCAGTGTTTCGAATTCGTGAGCTCTGTAACTGAAGCTGACGTCATTGAAACTCGACCACGAACCCAGATTTTACCACATTTCAATATTTTTACAATTTTGTTCACCTTTCTTTATTTCAGTAATTATTGTTATTTCTTTTCAGCTGTCGCATTCACTATTACTTATTTCAATGAATATATAAAATTTTATGAAATGAGTCGCATGCTTTATTTTTAGGAAACACCTATCTTGATCATGCTGGGGCTTCTCTATACGCAGATAGCCAGATGAAAAATGTAATCAAAGATTTAACGGAAAATTTATATCTTAACCCTCATACAAGTAAACAGACAACAGATTGTTTAGACCAAGTCCGATATCAGGTATTAAACCACTTCAATACCAATTCTAAAGAATATTCAATAATATTTACGTCAGGTTCAACAGCTGCATTAAAACTTGTTGCTGAAAGCTTCAATTATTGTGTGAAAAATGAAAAAAAATATGAAAAGCAATGCGATAAACTGAATTCTGGTGCTTTTGTTTATCTCCAAGAAAACCACACATCAGTTCTGGGTATGCGTAATATTGCTGTATCAAAAAAGGCTGATATTGTGTGTATCCCTCGAGATGACTTGTGTAAATGTATGGCAGAAGAAAATATTGACGTTAAACACAATACCACGCAAACATCGGGACGTGCACTATTCGTATACCCTGCCCAATGCAATTTCAGCGGCTGCAAGTATCCACTTAAATGGTGTGAATTGATAAACAATGGCATTCTTAATAAATACACAAGTACACGATCGAGAAAATCATTTACAGAATGGGCTGTGTTGTTAGATGCAGCAGCTTTTGTATCAACTAATAAATTAGACTTATCCCGCCATAAACCAGATTTTGTCTGTTTGTCATTCTACAAAATATTTGGCTACCCTACTGGATTGGGAGCTTTGCTTGTAAAGAATACAAGTTTGAATCTATTGAATGAAAAAGAATACTATGGAGGTGGTACTGTAGAAATATCTTTGAGCGGAGTCAATTTTCATATTAAAAGAGCTTCTGTTAGTGAGAGGTAAATATTATACATTTGGTTTTAAAATTTTATTGTCTTACTAATATTTTTCTTAAGAATATCATGATTATGATATATCTTTAATTAATTTTAATAAAGCTGATGTCATATAATAAGTGTATTTACTACCTTTTCCAGATTTGAAGACGGCACTATTTCATTTCTTTCAATATTGGCATTAAAACACGGATTTGAGACACTAAATAGTCTTATTCCCAAACAAATACACCAATGCACCATGGAAAGAATTTCATGTCACACATTCGCTTTGTCTCAAAATTTATATCGTCAACTGACATCTCTACGACATTTCAATAACAAACCTTTGGCTACAATTTACGCAGACTCTTTATATGATGATATCGTTTCTCAAGGTGGTATTGTTAATTTCAATCTACTTAGATCCAATGGTAGCTTTGTGGGCTATTCTGAAGTAAGCATACAAAAACTTTTAATTGATAAATTTTCTCTCCATAATATTAAATTAATACAACGAAATCAACTGTACAGTTCATATTCCATTTTCGTATTACAAAAACGTCAGTTCACTAAGTAAGTTTCCAGCATTATTAAAATCAGAGCATTTACAATTAACATTACAAAGTTGTTTTCCATGTATACATATATTGTTTATTGACATTTTATTCTTAGAAATTTTGTTTATTTTGTAAAACTTCTCCCAAGTTTAAACTTCCCTTGGGTGTGATATCATGCATAGACAATTTTAAATGTCTTTCCACAAACAATCAAGAGTGAAATAGTGTAAATTAAATATACCTATCTGTTCATAGTTTATAATTATGTATGTATTCACCCTATTTAAGGTCTCTCATATGGCAGAGCTTTTTAATATACATCTAAGAACAGGATGTTTCTGCAATCCTGGAGCTTGCCAACGACATCTGAAGTTATCTGATGAAGATTTACTGAAACACCACAATGCCGGACATATATGCGGAGATAACCATGATCTTGTTGATGGAGTGCCAACTGGTTCTATTCGAGTGTCTTTCGGATACATGTCCACCACTAAAGATATTGACTCACTTATAAGTATGGTGAAAAAATGTTTCCTCGATGAAGAGAAAATCTCATCAAAAACTTCAGATAAAGGAATATCTCGGGAATATTTAAGTGAACATGTGATTGATGGGAAGATTGAAACTCTGTCTCACTACGCTGATGATGCATGGTTAGCAAGAGGAATTTTGAAAGAAATCTGTATATATCCTTTGAAATCTTGTGCAGCTTATAGAGTTTACAACTCATGGGAAATAGGTTCCAAAGGTTTGAAATATGACAGAGAATGGATGATAGTAACAGAGGCCGGAGTGGCATTAACACAAAAACAAGACACCAGAATGAGTCTTATTCAACCATCGATTGATCTGGATAATAATCGCATGGTCTTATCTTTTCCAGGTTAATATTGTTGTTCATGAGGTTTATTTAAATTAATTTTGAAGGGGAAATTACCTAGGACACAGGAAGGCCACATTCATTTTGTTAGTCATCTGCAATGATTAAGCCACATTCAAGAAACTTTAATTATACATATTATATGTGTACTCAAAATGTATGTACATTGTTAACAAGAGTAACAAAATTTTGATTCAGTCTGTAACTTGAGGTCCTATAAAGCCACAGGCTTTCCACCTCATGTCTAAGGATTTTATCCTAAGTATATTTTCATATTAATAGGTTCAAATCCCTGAATGGAGAATTCCATAAATTTATTATCAATTGGTTTTTATTCATCCCCATATAATATAATCTGGAAAAATCAGTGATTATCCCATTGTTTACCTCAGTGCACAAATTTGTGCATAACTATCATAGTATATTTATTGATTGAGTAGGCATTTACTTGGTAGAACTCCATTATAATATGGAAAGAAAAATAACAATGTATTTTAGATCTACATAAATTATTTTATATATTTGTTGATAGCTATTTCGGCTTACGCCTTCGTCAGAACTATGTTTTTAAACCTGTATTAGAGATAGCTTATATACCCATGCTAGACAGGGTGCCCCGTACATCATCTCTTTCTGTTGAAATCATACCTACGTCACATGAAAGAATTTAAATAAGTTTGATTTATTGGTCTAAAGTAATGGTGGGAAACAATAATTTGGGTATTTTTGGGTTATTTTATCGTGTGAAACCACTTAAAATCTGCAATGTCTAAGTGCATCTATTTTAAATTGTTTTAAGTTTATTGTTTGTTAAAGGTTTCAAAAGAGGTGAACTGTTAATTGTAATCTGATCGTTAAGAATTTCATTGGACTGATTATACCTATTAATTTCCAGCTGTTCCAATGCATTTAGCTTTAGGCCTTTATTACAGGAATGTAAACGACCGAATTCGGATTATATGATAATTCTATAAGGTGATTTGCATATTGTGATCAGTTTTTCCATTGTTAAAGGATCTAACATGTTCACTTGCGCGAATGGAAATCCTTCTACCGGTCTGTCCGACATATACTAAATCACATGTACCGCAAGTCATCTTATATATGCCGCTACTATCAAGTTTATTAATCCTGTCTTTACTATTTTTAAGATGTGTGCCTAAATTATTATTAACTTTAAATGCTACATTTACTGAATTTTTAATCTCGTGGTGAATTTTTTCACTAATACTCCCTAAGTAGTTAATTGATTTAAAGAAGCGGTTATCTTGTATTAAGTTAGGGTAAATAAGTTCAACAGAAAGAGATGATGTACGGGGCACCCTGTCTAGCATGGGTATATAAGCTATCTCTAATACAGGTTTAAAAACATAGTTCTGACGAAGGCGTAAGCCGAAATGGCTATCAACTAATATATAAAATAATTTATGTAGAACTAAAATACATTGTTATTTTTCTTTCCGTAATTATCATAGTAATTAAAAACCCGTAAACAAAATGTTAACCAAAAATTTTACCTCTCATAAACTCTTGTTTTACAGTTTTACTTTAGAAACACATTTCAACTATTATTCTACTTTGTTGTATCTAATGTTTTTTGTTTTTCATTTGATTTTTCATTTATTTTAGGTGTGAAGAGCATCACAATGTCTTTGGATGTTGAAAGTAATTCAATTTTTTCTGAAAATTCAATTTGCAATTCGAAAGTATGCGGTGATAGCATAAATGGTTTTGACTGTGGAGATGATATCGCCAATTGGCTCTTGGAAGTATTGGGATTACCCGGACTGAGACTGATTCGTCAAAATGATGCGCGCTCGTATCAAAAGAGAGGAAAAAGTCTACTCGATAATGAAAAACCAAAACTTGTATCCCTTTCGAATAAAGCTCAATACCTTCTGCTAAATATTGCTAGCGTCAAATGGCTGGAAAGTAAAGTTTTGACAGGGGAATTCAATGGACGAATAGATAACTTGATCAAGCGTTTTAGGGGAAATTTAATAATTGAATCAAAAACTGAATTTGAAGAATTTTCATGGCAAACAATAAAAATTGGCAACCTATTTTTTCATGTGAGTAACTTAAATGGTATTAAAACTTTAATTGGTCACCACAAATTTCAGACAACAATCCAGTTAGTAGAGTTAAACCCATAGAGTGATCAGATAACTATAAGCACTTTCTTAATGCAGTCTTTCTATTCCTTCTCCTCCTTTTCTTTTCTCTCCAAAAAAGAGAGGTAAACAACCGAATATGTTTTCCTAAAACCAAATTCTTCCAAGATGGATTTTGAGATGAGAGCAGAACTGATTATAAATCAATTAGTATGTCTCATTAAACTTATACTTCAGGAAGATTCAATGTAACTTTGCAGCTATGATTGGTGATAAATATTTTTTTAATAATTACTTTAGGTGGACGGACCATGCCAGCGGTGTCAGATGGTGTGCATTGATCAAGAAAGTGGTGAAAAAACTGTGGAGCCTCTTCGCACCATTTCCAAAGAATTTCAAGGAAAGATAAATTTTGGCGCATATCTTTCTCATGAAGAGTTGACTGAAAATGCAAATATTTTGCAATGTGGCGACATTGTTTATATCGAAAAAAAGAATAGTGATAAAATTGTGATTTAAATATATAAGTATTTACATATTTTCCATTAGGTTTACTATAATTTTAAAAATTTAAGTGAAGATGATCACGTGCTGCAAATGACCCCGGGGAACTTGAATTCTGTGTCTTCTTTCTTCCCAAAAGCTGCTAATGGTCATGCATATAATGTATTTGGCGGTACTACGGGACACTAGGATGACGGGAGGTAGCAAAAAGACTGGTGAAGGACATAAATTAAGTGACACTGTGTATTGACAATATACTCTGAATACAGAGTCAAAATTTTTAAAAGAAGTTATAATATACAAGACAAGTTTAGTATAACTATGCATACAAATAAAACACATTACTTTTATTAAATCTTTATTAGTCAAATAAATATTTCAATGTGCACAAAACTCATGAGTAAAAAGCAGGTAACTCAACAATTGTGTAATAGATAAATTGAAAAATATACATCATACATCAACCATTAAAAAGCAAATTATTTTTTGACCCCAGTATTACTTCAGTATAAATTTATCAATATTACTATGAATAGTGAAAAGTGTATTAAAACAGGCCAATTTTTAATATTTAACAGCTTAAATTAGGCAATTGTTTTGTCAAAACATTTGGCAACAGATACTTATACCAAAAATTAATACATAATATTCCTGATTCATTTGATATTGATGTTTTCAATAAAGCAATATAAGATCGTCGCTTTCATTGCCAAATGGCACATCTGCAAAAACCAAAAATTTTCATGGAAGCATGGAAACAGATAAGAAAATAACTTTTTCGTAATGAAACAAGAATAAAAAATATACACCCATCCCTCGCTTAACACGGTTTCGCTTTAACACGGTTTCAGTTTCAGTCGAAAAATAATTGTTTTCAACGTTTTTGGGTAATAATGATATTGGATCAAGATAACCTATACACATGGAAATTATTAATATCGCTCGTGCAATAGGAGGTGGGGGATTGGAGGATTTAGCAATCAATGAAATTGATGAATTGCTTGAAGAGCAAGAGTTAAATGAAGAAGAATTAATTGATATGACTACAAGTGTTCCTCCTGAAATCAGAAGCGATACCGAAAGCGACACCGAAAGTTCTGGTCCAATTACGATGATTACTGCTCAAACAATAAAAGATGGGTTGCAAATGGCAAGAAATATAGAAATTCATTTCCTAAATAATGATCCAGATATGGATTGTGCTTTGAAATTTCAACGAGACATTAAACAATGCGTTGCCAGATATGAAGAGATTTACAATATCAAAATAGATGAACAATCACAAATTACCGTATTTTTTAAACGATGACGGAACATAACAGAAAATGTAATTGAATGTTGTAGTGATGATGACATTCAGCCAATAAAAAGAAAGCTAATTCCTATAATAATATCTTCTAGTCATAGTTACATTGAATAATATATTATATCCGTGTTAGTAATATTTCAATAAATTTTCAGAAGTTCTACATATCTATTTTTTTCTTAATATTTCTAATAAGAACCAATCCTCTCTTTTTCATACGTTTGTTAGACTCGCTTAGCACGGTTTCGCTTAACACCGTCATCTAGCAGAACCTACCTTCCGTGTTAAGCGAGTGATGGGTGTATGTATTTAATTAATATATATTACCTTTACCATTACTTCTGTTTGTTTTGTGTGTAAAGTAGGCATATGGGAGATTTTGTCAAGAGTTATTAATACAAAGAAGTCGAAAACGCATATTTTGAAATGAAAACGACGATATCTTCAATCAAGGGCAATGATCTTGTGTTTATAAACAAAAACATTTACCCATATAACTGCTCATTGTTGTTACATCAAAATGCCAACACCTAAAAAGCTGATGGTGGTTCGCAATGATGATTTATGGAAAGAGTAATGAGATTTTTTGTCCTGTATTACCTAAGTATTTTATTGCATCACACAGTTTATTGGTTGACTAGTAATTATAGGAGTAATCGGACCACCCTCGGATACTTTTTGGACTGTAGATACAACTTCGTCAAAGTCCGGGAGGGCCATAGTTTGTAGTTTAGAATAAACCACGACTTCGTTTATAATAACTTCAAATGAACCTACAATCAAAAAAATATCCATTGAGTTGGCTTCCTCATTTAAAATATAGAACAAACTTGTCTAGTAGGTTGACATTATACCTTGTCTGCCTCGATTACATACAACATCTACAATAGGTGAACTCTCTTTTAATTTTCTAGCTAAATTTAAGCAATGACCTCCATAGTCGCAAACTCCACTGTAATGAAAATATAATAAAATACGTTTCAGTTTTATGCAACAGGTGAAAATAAAATGTTTTGTGATTTTTAAGGTTAAGAAAAGGTACATTTACCAAAACTCAATTTTGACAGATACGGGGATAGCCTTTTTCAGAGCATTTTCCGCCATTTTTACGACATTAACTATTCAATTGTATGTATGATTAATTATCATTGTTCGCTTAATGTCAAACTAGCAATCAATTCAAAATATTGACAACTATTATGAAACCGTGTTCATAGACAACACGTGACCAGAGACAACTGGAAATATCTGAGATGGATTTTAATAAACACAAATTAGGCTAAGGCCCGAAAGTAGGAATAGACAACAAAATACAGTCGCGGCAAAAGAAATCCGCCCACCTTCGCAATTCCATTTAAATTTCGCGTAGAGTAGACTGTGATGAAAGAACTGATTTTTTTAAAATATTTTGTGAAACTGGTGCTGCTGAGCTTGAACCGGCAGGCAGCGCTTAACAACCGACCGTAAAATGGGCCTACTTTGCCTTCCGATGAGTGTTTTTCTTTAGTCCATTTTTTTTTATAAAATATAAAAATTTTTATGTTTGCATGACATAAGGGCTGTGTTGGGAGCATTTAATATAACAAACTGTTCCAACGTCACTTCAATTCCGAGCCAATTAAGTGAACTTAGTAATTTCAGAGCCAACTAATTTCTTAAAACTTTACTGTGTATCCAAAAATCGATATAAGGTACTTTCTAATACTTCATCAAGCTTCTTATTGTCTTGGGAATAATTTCAGCATTGGTTTAGTTCAATTTGGTCAGTTTTGATAGTACCCAAGTCCCAGCAATGTAGTCGATAAAATTGAATGTTTGGGGTGACTGCCTGCTCCAAAGTTCAAGCAAATTGTAAGTTATTTGAAACAGCATTACATTCCTCAGTGAATGAACAGACCTCATAATTATCACCCCATTTTAAACTTGTTGTAAATAGCGCTTTAATAAAAGCAGTCAATTCAAATACAGATATGGATTAAAACAAAAGAAAAAGGCAGTTTATTACACAAATAATTTATTGAACGGCTTCTCTATCACAAAAGTAACGAAGTAACATACACATTTATTGTAAAACATTCACAACTATCATTATTATTTAATTTAAGTGCCCTGTAGACTCCTTAGGAAGTCTTTGTTGAAACATGACAGTATATACTTCCAGGATAAAAAAAAGAACATGTAGCTTAATCATCCATTTCTTTTTTTATATTATGATTCTGTGAGCCGCATGAATTATCTTTCTTCTCGTTTTCTCTTTTTGTAGTTTCATCACTGCTCCACCTACAAAAGGTTGAAAATAATTACGGGTGACCCAAAAGAGATACATAATAATTTCAGCAATGCATAATTTGGAGATACTTTCTTTAAGTATTAGCGCAGTATTACCTAGAACTAGACTCCTGTTTAATTGTTTTCGAGACGTCGTCGTCAGGAGTTGAAGCTATTTGAGTCACAAGTCCTATTTTTGTTTCAATTTCTTTTAGAGTCGTGTGATATAATTTAGAGCTCACCTAAAAAGTATAGTTTAAATATAAATCAATATGTAAAAATAATACCAATATCATCGATTACTGCTGAAAGTTTTGACTTGAATTGTAGTGTGGGTACAGGGAAGATTGATTTATCAGACAAGAGTGCCTCAAAAAAAAATGATGAATGCGAAATTATACAAATACTGACATTATAAAGTTGTTAGTTTTAAGGTCATGGTAGTTACCTGATGATATTATATTTTATCGGTATTTATTAAAAAATTACAAAAGTAATTTGTATTCATAATTTTTAAAGTGGTACTAACTTAAACTATCATTTTCTACACAAAATGTAATGATTTTAATAACATAATGAGGTTTGAAATTTTAATTTAACTTAAGCGACAACGATCATTTTTAATATTTAACATCCTATGTCATACTATTGCAATAACAGTTAAACTCACGGTTATTTTTGATAGTAGACTCTGGGTGTCAGTCAATTTCTTCTTACTGTCTTGCAAATCGGCAGTCAGAGTGTTAAGTGTACACGCCGACTTGCTCTGCCGCTCTTGCAAGGAATTGTTTTCCGCTTTCAGTTCTACAAGTCTAGTTTCAGTATCGAGACGGGCTTGTTCACTGCGAGTTAGTTGATTTAGAAGTTTTTCAATATCTAAAAGTCCGCCTTTGTATGTGACAAAACCTATAATTCATAAAAGTCATATGTTGATTTCAAATATGTACAATAAAACTTTTTCGCATGTTGAAAAATCTATTCACATCGCAGTGTGTACATTTATAGATAATCGTGCCAATAATTAGACAACATGTATTTACTGTTTGCATCATATCTTATATTTTCACCTACGATGACCAACTAGTTTATCAGTAAATTCATTTAGTCAGCAATTCATTATCAATCTTCTGTTATATTTATTTCAATAGAACAACAATTTAGAATGTTAAGCAAGCCTTGAATGCATTGAGTTTATAAATTTGAATTTAATCATAGTTATTATAAGTTGAGCATTTGATATTGATATTGTCAATATCTCAGATTTGTCAACATACCTTCGGCCTCTTTTGGTTCCATTTTAATTCTTTTGTTTGGTAATTCCGATGTATCAGATTGTGGAACATCGCATTTAAAAACGGGCAAAAGCCTTTTGTTACCGGCTGCCAATTCTGACAAGTCCATCTCCTTCATAGCTGGTTTTGAATCGTCTTGCGCAGCGCTTCCGTCTGCAGGTGCTTTTTCAGTATCTTCATCTTTAGGTTTGTCAGTTAATTGCCTTAAATAATAACCAAGCTTCATTTATACACATACAAAAGAAGGTCATACTTAAGAGAAGATCATAAACAGAGTTTTTGGTTGTCACCCGCAGAGTAACATTTTTATTCAGATTTTTATTTAAATTTCAATTATTTTTATACTTGAGAAAAAATGATATTTTAAAACTGCTACTGCTACAGTTGAACCTTGGATTAGTCACTTGGTTTGTGAATTTGACTTGCTAAACAAGTAACACATTTTACAATATGAGTGCATAGTTCTAATACATGTAGGTAAATGCATTATCAACTGACAGAAAACGTAAGTGTCATTGGATAGATTCCATGTAAGTTGTTGAAAAAAAAAATTCCAGTAAGCCAAGCAGCGATTTCTTTACTCGATATTTATAAGTAAAAAATTCTGAAAATCAATTACCGGTATAGGAAGGAATCTCTGGTGACAACTTTAGCGACTAGTTTTCTAACTTGTGCTCTGGAAAGGTTTAAGCCGAGGGTATAAAGCAGCTCCTCGACATCCTTTTCGAAAATGTATCCACAATGCGAAGTATCAAAGTAAACAAAAGAAAGTAGAAGGTGAGGATCTTTGGTGACCAGTTTTTGTCTATCTCGTCTGTCTTTGTCCTTTCTATCTCCTGATGTGGATTTTTTATCGCTGCTGTTTTCTTCATCGCCGATAAGGATTGGATCGTCCTGCCAAAATATAATATAATATTTATAACAAACTATAAATAAAAGCAAAATGCACACCATAATATAGATTAAAAAAATATTAAATTATAGATGAAATTTAAAACGTACCCTTTTATCATCTCTTTTTGATCTGTCATCTTTTTTAGAATCAGATTTTCGGGATTCGCTGTCTTTTCTGTCTTTTTCAGAAGAATCGGATTTTTTTTCTTTGTCATTGCTGCCGTTCTTGTCTTTGTCCTCTTCAGATCTTTTGTCTTTCGAATCCGACGATTTTTTAGAGTCGGAATCTTTCTTTCGGTCCTCTTTCTCTTCTTTAGGTTTATCGGGTAGTACATAAAGCGCTTTATAGATATTAAAACCGAAGTCTCTCATTAGCATTTCATTGAATAATTCGGCAAACAGAGATACCTAAAGTAATAAAATCAAATTAGATAAAATTAGATTTTGGGTTAGATGAGTCTTAACACTCAAGCAACCAGCATTTTCACGGAAAAGTAACAGATAAACCTGCACATTCCCTCTTTTAATTTAAAAAAAAACATAAGAGATAATAATGTTTCTCACCTCAAATGAATGTTCCTTGGAATCTTCCGGTCTATAGTCCAGGAGGAGCGATAATGTCATTACAGTACAATCAAATTTCCCTGATTTTGCAGTGCGAGAGGGGTGAACGATAAGGTGAGGATTTTCCGGTAGCGCATGCCTAGTCTTCCACAGAGACTTCTCCTTCTCAACTACCTTTAGTGTCTCTTCATCCTAAAAGATGCACATTATATTAATGAAATCTATGATAATTGCTAAGAAAAAAAATGACATGCAAACTGTTTTTTAGAATAAATTCCCAAACTTATAAAAAGAACTATTTTTAACAAAGGGATGATTATAATTATTATACATCATTCCCGTCCATTTTAATCCCTTGCTTCGTGGCTTCCAATTAGAGGTTATGATGGTTGCGATTTGGGCAGTCCTAGGAAGGGTATTATTTTTGGTAATCTACAAGATGTTGGGTTCAATCAAAAGTTTTGCATTTGACACATAATCCAAGATGGCTGCTGACACAGTGTTCCCTATTAATTAATTGCTGATGTATATTTCTACGTGTTGGAACAAGTAATATTTAATTTTTCTGAAACATAATAATGAATTGATTTATTATTATTTATTAAAATTAGGTTAGGTAAGGTGTCGGCAGACGCCTTGGATTATGTGTCAAATGCAAAAATTTCGATTGAACCCCTCATCTTGTTGATAACCTTATTTTTTTAGAAAAATACTTTTAGAAAAAAATATTTTGTAACAAAAAATTTTAAAACTTGTGACCACTTTATCCTCAATTAATTATGTTCATTCATAGCAGAAAACTAAATGGGAAATCTTTATATAATAATTAAAAGTAGGCAATTTGAATATAATATATACTACTCACCTCTTTCGACTGATCATCAGGCGTCGGGTCTTCGATTGTGATGACTGCATTCGGAGAAGTATCAGCTTGCTCAGGCTCTACTTCACACTCTTCAATCTCCATTTCGGCATCACCAGGATGATCCTTTGCGGATTCCTGTTTTAACACTTTTGCCAGACGAGCAATCAATTGGGACTTCAAGCCTAAAATTATTAAAATATGCTTATTGCCAAAGTTTAAATTCGATGGATTCGGCGGAAACTTGGTGGAAGTTCATTTTAATATAAAATAACTTCGGACTTACTATCGCAAAGTTTGCTTAACCCTTTTAATACCCTAGAGCCGATATATCGGCTTTCATATAATCGCCAAAAATACCCTGTGCCGATATATCGGCTTTCTAAATATGTATGTGTTTCAAATGTTTTCGCCACCCGAGTACATACTATGTAAATTAGTCCCAATGTTTTTTTATTATAGACCACCCATCGATGATATTTTGAGTTACTCGTCACTCGGGTGCGAAATTTTGTTGCGGTTTGTCGTGGTGCAGTCTGCTATTGTTTTTGTGACTGTGTTTTTAATTTGCCCTTTATTCAATTATGCCTTCAAATAAAGATCGTGAAGAAAATTCCACAAATAAGAAAATGAGCCGATATCAATTTACTATTGATATAGTTGAAAAACTAAGTGAAGACTGGATAAAGGCCAAACAACAGAGTACGACTTCCAATCATTCTCCAATACGACAAGTCCAAAAACTACTTGATAAAAAAGAAAAAAACTTTGTCATTAGTAGTTCGAAAAATCGAAGAAGAAGAACAAGGACTGTTTGCTCAAAGTGTAATATAGGTGTTCATGGTACATGCTATCAAAAACATGTTTGTTGAAAAAAAAAAAAAAAAAAAAAAAATTAAAAATTTAATTTTATATAAATAAAATAAGAAAAACCCACTTTTTATTTTTTTTTGTTGTCTTATATCTATTCTTATGTGTTTACTTTTGTATGTGAAATGAAGTGTAAAACATTTATAAATTTCTAAGATATGCAAATATTATTTTGAAAATGTTTATTATTTTTATTATTTTTATTTTCTCTGTGAGTTCTTTTTATTTCATTTCTTTTTCGTTTTAGCAAAAAAATGTTAACATATAATAACTCTGTAATGTTATTTCTCCATAAAATATTTTACCAAAATGTCTTTGTTTTTAATACTTTTTCAAGAATTTACGAAAACACTTAAAAAACAGATATTTCCCAGGGTATTTTTGGAGAACCTATGAAAAAATATAGGGTATTAAAAGGGTTAAGTAATAAAGCAAGTTGATTCTAATATTTTAAAATGATAAAATAACAAAATGGAGTTTGGGATTTTTCCTTTTTACGGGAAGCAAGGAGAGGGTTATAGAATCAAAACAAAGCAAACAAATAATTATACTACTAATAACGTTTCAAAATATTAACTAATGAGGTGCAATCAATTAGGAATGGTTAATCCTATAATTGGAAATAATGTAAGCAGTGAGCAACCTGTTCTATGTAGGATATTATTTAATAATACTTCATTACTGTCAATACTTGTTTGTTTCAAAAAATTCTAAACTATTCATTTTTAAAACCATTTTATTTACTCGGTGGAGTATTTCTTCATTACTACTCTGATTAAAATTATGATCGTATTCTCGCCAAGCCTTGTCAACTTTCAGCAATTCAATGTGAAAAATATCAGGTAAAAGAGTCACAGATTGATGGTATGCTTGGTATTCTATTTATCTTGTGCAGTGATGCAAAAACTGTAGCACGAAATAAAAAAAAAAATTTCAGAACTTTTTACGAACGATGGAAGAACAATTATCAATTTATATACATTAAAAATTTCAGTTTTACCCATGCGGCTCTCGAACTATCTGATAATTGATTATCTAGCCCTTCTCCTAAAAAGGTTCCGCATCACTGATCTAGTGTTACTTATAAAATCTCAGTACAGTAAAAGTCCTTTAATTCGAACAACGATAATTCGTAATTCGAAATTTTCTTAATTTGCTCGGCCCAATCAGTGGCGGCTAGCGACAGAGTATTAGGGAGTACAAAATAAGATTCAACTATTTTTCCGTACTACAGACAGCCAAAAATTCAAAAGACTGGCACTCCGTTGGTATTGCGAACATCTGAATTGAAAGTCCATGTTAAAGAAGTGTTTTAAAATCCAATGAATAGGAAAGAACTCTTGCAAAAATAGTTGAATCTTTTTTTGTACTCCCTAATACTCTGTCACCAGCCGCCACTGGTCCCAATATTGACTTTTCATAGTAAAATGTACCGTTAATTCGAAATATCGCTTAATTCGTAATGTTTTTCGTCAAAATGTAGACACGATTTCTTGTAATTCGAAATTTTGACAGTTTTGACAATTTCGTGAGTTTGTTAGGTTAAAAGTTAGTCGACACATTGTTTTGAAGAGTAAAGCTTATGTAAACCATTAGTGTAAGTGAGACATCTATATAAAGTGAAGTATCGTATGTCAAAATCGAATTCGAGCATTTATAACATTAGTGCAAGCGAGATATCTATTTTTTTGATTTTTTTGATCTATAAAATTCGAAAAAATGCCCGCGATGTTCAAAGCCGTCGACAATTGCCGCGAAAATTTCTTTTTTTTTAGTGATTGCGTAATTTGAATTGTTTTGGTCCATAAAAAATCGAAAAAATGGCCGCGATATTCCAAGCCGTCGACAATTGCCGCGAAAATTCAATTTTTCATACTGATCCCGTAATTCGATTTTTTTTTTTTTCGAATTTCGAATTAACGGACTTTTACTGTATTGCCTAAGGAGATATAAAAAGTATTCTCATGCACAAAGTTCATGATAAGTTCAAGTGATAATTTATATACCTTTATTAGTGAGATTCCTGGCCCACAGTTCCTTTCGTAAGCTAGCCACAGCCATCGTTTTCGGATCCAATTCAGAAAAATGCGTAGGCTCTTTCTTTTCCGAGTCCACTGGGACTGTTTTTTCACCCTGCAAAGATATTTGAAATTACAATTGGATCGTGAGAGTGAAAACTCTTTCGGCAACGAGTATAATGAAACAGGCAAATAAAAATACTTCATTTGTTAAAAAAAAAAATTACAGCAATCAGACAACATTGATATGAAATGCGGGCGCGCAAGGCGCGATGGCGGTCAATCACAACGGCCGATGACATTGCAATATATGAAACATAAGATAACATATAGATGTCACCGCGGTCCGCGATCCTTGGGCCCCTAACTAAAAATTATTAAAATAGTAAAAAAAAAAAAAATTGGACAACAGCAGTTCGGTTTCCTTCGGGTGTCCGATCCATGAGCCGGCGGCCCGCCTCTGCGAGAGGGACGGCAGACAGAACAGAACAAATATATTATAGGTTAAAGAAAATGGACCGCCTCCGCTCCGCATTTCACGCCGCCAAACGGACGGGTGGTCGGTGTCCGGGATCGCGCGAAGCGGGGCGGTCGAGATTGAACACATTCCGCCGGTCGACTAGCGAGCGAAGTGAAGAAGATGCAAGGGAAGGGCAGTGCCTGATCAGCGTCGGAAGAGAGGGCCTCCGGTCCGGCGGGTTCGCCCTCGGCCCTCCGCCTGTAGCGCGTTCCCAAGGATTCCCACTCCAAGCGAGTGGGCAGACAGCTCCACACGTCGGGCACAAAAATGACGACAGTCTCTACTCGCTCTCCGACCTGCTTGCCTCGGTGCACGCTCTCCGCCCGCCTGTAGTACAGCTCCACGAAACGGTACCTGTTGTGTTAAGAGACACACTTGTAGTCAACTCTATCCCTCCTCTACAGTCTATTGGCCATCCGGTTCGAGTGTTCACCTATCATGACACCGGACAAAACATGACCTACCCCATCATACTGATAAAATATGTTTTTAATTATGACAAGAACTTGTGAATTTGTCAGTTTCTCAAAGTAGGATTACTTAATTTATATAGTAAATGTTAAAGCTAAGCTGTATCTGTATGCATGTATAGTATAACGAATCTACTAAATAATAACATAAGTGTTAATTTTTTGCACAAACATATAATTTCAGTCATGCTCTGTCTGGCTATCCATTCTAATACGAGAGGTGAAGCACATTGTATAAAAACGATTTGGGAAATGTATAAAATTTCAGCACCCTTGAGTATATTTTTTTTAAAGAATAATGTCTGCGATGTCAGCTTGAAATAATGTAAAATTAGTCAAAACATTGGAACATTCGGATGATAAATGAAGCAGTGGATCTGAGGTATCCCGGTTCTAAAACATTCATCACAATATTATAATGTTTTAAAATTTTGCATTTCATGTTGATTAGGCAAAAATTTTCACAACAAATGAATGTCCTGCTTGAAATAATGTAAAAATGGTAACCTTCTATTGAACTGACTTGTCTCATCCCTGTTAATTAAGTAATTCTGTAAACAAAAAAAGCTAGATTTTTTGGATATGAATCATAATTTTAAGTAATAATTAAAAACAATTACACAAAACATTTGGACAATTAATCTGTCATATTGTAAAAATACACTGGTTTAAATTATGGCTTGGGATTCGTGTATGTTTTACAGTTTATGAATTTTTAATTGAATGAAACAAAATAATACCATATTGATCCAAAAACAAGGTGAGCCGTACGAATCTTTCTATGAATTACAAAAATCAATGGATATTGGAAATTTTAGAACATTGTTATTTAACTCTCATTATAAGATGCCAACATTGTAAAGCAATTTTTGGTGTAGTCATTATTTATGAGTTGTCTTATTTTCACTTTACCAACAGTGAAATATTTGCGATTTGAATAAAAGAATTCATCAAAAAATACCCTTTTATTGCTGTGCCAATCCATCAATATTTATTAAGACCTATAAAGTAAGGTTTTTGTTTCAGTGGGATCTGTAATAATATACGTTCGGTAAAAAGAATAGGTGTCAGTTGAATCTTTATCGTGAGCATCATATCTCGTTCAATTATATTGAATACATACAAAATGAGTTGAGTTCAGAAGTCAATTGGGATAGTGTCATTTATTTTTACTAAGCGGTGTAACATAAATAATGATGACTTTATTTTCAGATTAATATGGTAAATATTGAAACATAAATAATTATGGATTGTTGAAAAAAATAATAATTACCATTGAGTACACTGAGAAAGATCAATGCCTGTATGGGCTTTGCATGTCCTGATGGCAGTTTTGATAAGCACAGATGGATCTTTGTCAGGATTGAGTCCATCGAGTGACGGGCTCCACGGACCGCCAATGGCCATAGTTTCATTTTTGCCTCTGAGACCGACCAGAAAGTTTATCAGTCGGGTTGGGTGAATGAAATCTCGCTCCTCGGATTCTCTATCTCTTTTGTCTTTGTCATCAGTGGTCAATGCGCAACACTTGCGATACAGTTCCTCCAACGTAGGCATGCTCAGTAACATGACCTAAAAATTCACAATCAAAGTATTTCAATAACAAAGTTACCCAATGAAACCTAAACAGCATAAAATTTATTTATTTCCCTTTGGGATTAATTCCCAAATTAATGCAACTTATTAATTAGTAATTTGTAGTGTTAGTATAACTCGTACTAGTGTTTCTTTCTTTTTTAGTGTTATCTCCATGCCTCCCGTAAAAGGGAAAAATCTGAACCTACATACTGTTTTTTATAATGTAAGAATATTAGAATCAATCTTAACCTTATTACTAAAGACACCTTTCAATAGTGATTCTGAAGATGTTTCTTAAAGAGGCGAAAGACGTGTCACTATTTGATACACGAAACGTGGAACATAAAAAGTTATTTTAATTTTATATTAGTCTCAAGAAGTTATATTTCATTGACGATTATGCGTCACTGTACTAATTTCAACCCTCGCAAGTACAGGTAGTCCTTGACTTACGACCCAAAAAAAATTGCATTTTTTATTAAATTGCCTTTTTAAGTTACCACTGTATTACGGCTCAAACAAAAATGGGTGGATGACACAATTTATTTTTGAAGATTGGTTTTTGAATTTATTTATTCCAGAAGTAAAACAATATTAGAAAGGAATTCCATTCAATATACTTTTAATTCTAGACAATGCACCAGGACATCCACCACATATCATAAATTTACATCCTATCGTTAAAATCGTGTATTTACCCCCTAATACCACCAGTATTTTGCAACCCATGGACCAGGGAGCTATTGCCAAATTTAAAGCCTATTATTTTAAAACTACTTTTGCCCAAGCAATATTAGTTTTAAATAGTCGATCTTGCTTGCTACAAAGAAATATACAGGGAAAAAAACAACAAACAACTCAACTAAAATTGGATGTTTTTTAAAAAGACTACTACTGCCTCTTCTTCCACTAATGATGATGAGCCAATGTATTGTACTCATATCAGTACAGATGACGAAAGATTTTAAATATTAATGAAGAAAATATTTTATTTTTTATTAATAAATAAGTATAAAATTAACAATAAAAAAATATAAATAAATACACGTGTTTTATTTTAATATGTAAGTACATACATATTTTGTATGAAATTCGACTTACGACCAATTCAACATCTCGGTCGTAAGTCGAGGACAACCTGTACACAGCGAAAGTATTCAATTCAGCTTCTGTGACGTTTATTAGAGAATTTTGGATATTATGTTTACCTTAGCAGAGAATAAATAATCAACATCAGGGGGCTCAAGAACCGCATCATTGGTGATCGGGTTGTCGATATCCTTGTGCATGATGTGGAAAACGCACGGCTTATTCATTATGAACGGAGCATTTGGTGGAAAAGCGTCAATCCAACGAAACTGCGTATTGAAAAAGTCTGATGGTATGTACATATTTGTATAGCGACGCCGTATTTCAAGCACGTCTGCTTCCGGTCTGAAATTAAAGAACCAATATTATACCTTTTTATTTTATATTCGTTCCAGTTGACAAACTGCCATTACATTTTACTTCCAGGATTAGCAATCATCCATCAATCACTAAGCTGCAAATTATTGCGAACTCTAGAATGTTACTGGTGGAAAAAAAGGTAGACAGGGTTAATGACGCTCTATCTCCCTTGTGATAGCTTCATTACATGAGTAAAGGATAATTTAAGTGCTTCAAAGTTTTTATAATTACCCACATATGCTCTGGTCAGTCAACTTACTGATTTTTGGTTATGTATGTTGTTATCAGAGCAGTGAGATTGTCAGAAAAAAGGACTTTCAGCTCCTTTTTGAAGGGTTAGATGGGTTATGCTTGATGCTAATTCACAATAAGTCTGAATTGACACCATCAGACTGATAAAGGAATAATAGCACAACCATTAGACATGTGTACAGTCTCATGATTGGTCTGCTATGTACCTTCTTTTAAAACACATAGCTGGTCTTGTCTGAATCCCTTATAGCTACATGTATATATAGGTGTGATCTACTAGACAGAGGCTAGTGAGGAAGTAAAGATATTGTCGTAAAGCAGTATGTGCAGTTTCCCCAGTGGACTTAAATTCATCCCACTAAGCTGATCCAGTTAGTGTGTAATGACTATGTGTTTATTTATCACCCCAAATCATCAATTATTAATATTAATTCAGTGTTATCACTTTAAAGGTAAACTGAAATTTTTGATGGGCATTATTGGGCATTACAGGCATTTTAAACTCATCAATTGAAAATAGTGCTTAAAAAAGTGAGATATAATTGAAATCTAACACGTTTTGTTTCATCTTTTAAAGCATTAATGTGATTTACAAAAAGATTTAAACTTACATGTCAAGTGCAATCTTAGGAATCTGAACTAAGTAGCGGGCAACAAGACGAGGGCGTCTCCGAGACTTACTCGACAGCCTCACAGGACTGCGGGCTTTTTCTTTTTCATCATTTGGTTTCTCCTGTGCTCTTTCTTTTTCTCTCTCTTGCCGTTTGCGTTTTCTATCATTTTCTTCTGACTAAAAAATCATAACAAGATGTTCAATAGAAATTCGAATACTTGCATTCATTGAATACGACAAACAAAAAGAAGGAGCTCGCATTTTTTTTAGATAAGAGGAAGATGAGGTAATGTGTTATTACAATTAGAATTTTCAAACGAATGAATTCATGCAATGAGTGTGTTTCGTTTATTTATCTGTTGAATGAATTTTTTTTTTGAAAATAGTGGTCTAAATTTTAAATGATCGATACATGTTAATAATTAAATTGAGCATGTGGTTCATTTACTGTAATTGAAAAATTTGTAAGAAGGTGAAGTTTTAAATTATTTCTGTTAAAATATGTTTTCACTGTGACCTGTCTGCTGGGCAAGCTGTCTCTCTGACGGGGTCTCTCTTCTCTTCTGACAGGAAGGGACTTTCTATCCCTGGGCTGTCGGTTGCTTTGATTGTTACCAAAGTTTCCGTTTTGAGTGTCTACGGGTGGTGGCACAGCATTGTAACCACCACCAGTGTTTCCGCTGCTACCTCCTCCGCCAGAACCGAAGCTTTTGTTCTTTGGCATCTCCCGCCGTGTAGGCGTAGACTTGTTAGTAGGCAAAACTTGAATCCGAGTTCCGTACCATTTGAAGGGCATGTTAGGATTGTATGACGCTTCAACCAGCACTCTGTCTCCGACAACAGGATTAGACCCTTTGACGCAAGCACTTATCTGGTAGAAGACATCTTCATCTACAAAGCCAAAATCATTATGTGCTTTGGTGACAGTGCCAGTAAACACTCTTTGCTTAGCCGATGGATTACCCTGTCCCTGTTGTCCGTGGCCCATAGGCTGGGCGTTAGTGAATGCATTAGGGTTGAGGGCACGCGGAGCAGGATACTGCACCACTCCCGCCTGAGGAAACATTTGACCCTGGTTCAACTGGTTCGCTAGGCCTTGGGCAATGCCCGCGTTACTCTGTTGCATCTGAGAAAGGGCCATGTTGGTCTGCTGCTGCATGATATTGCTCTGAAATACGGGCTGGGCCTGCTGGTATTGGACAATTCCCTGCTGGGCCATCCCGCTCATGCTATTTTGGCCGAGTAGTGTTTGCTGCATACCGGGTATCGCTTGCGCCGTTGCCGTCCGGGCCCACGGCGGATTTTTAGCGGCGCCGTACTGTTGCATGTTACTCATTTCGGTGACGTTCGGTGGATGCTTGTTTTACTTCCCGATTAATATTCGCGAAGCTCGTTATTCACCGTAACACATGCGTCTAAAGGTTACCTAACAATAGTAATAATATAAAACACTTCAACTGGTTCCGAATCTTTGTTATTCCTGCGATTGCCTACAATGGCCGCTGTAAATTTCAATATGATTTCCAATGATTTCAATAGAGTTGCCTGTCTCTAGCTATAATCATAAACAAAATTTCGTATTCTGTCAAATCTCAGCTCTAAATTGAAAAAATCAAATGAAATAATAATAGAGTTTTATCTTATTCAAGCCGTTCAAATAGTAGAAGGAACTAAAAATAAATATTTTTTTATAATATTGAACTTAAGCTTAAGCTTTTAATTTAATTCTATTCAATTATCAGTGGTCTTAGATAAAAGTTTTTTTGGAAAAGCAAAATATTTATTATAAACAATATTTTCTTTGAATGCTTTCACATAATTGTTTTGTGATGAATACAACTATTATTGATCAGGATATTCAGAGAAAAGAAAAATATAAAAAAAATTAAAAATATTATGTGTATATAAGTACAAAAATATTTGATCATTAAGCAAGATATTATATTTTAGCATGATCATCCAACCGATAGAAACTATTTTCATCTACAAAATGTCACAAGCCAAATCTTCTTAACATTTTTTTTATTAATAACATCTTAAAAAAATAATAATAAATATTAGGCTTGTGTAAAGTGATATTGATAACAATGATTATTTTTAATCGAAAATTTATACGTATTTAGCAGCTGCTTCGAATAGTTTGATCATTGATCATGATCATGAAAGAATTACAAATAAATTCTTTAAGTAAAAATATTCACAAAAAAGATTTTGAATTTAGCATAGTCATACTGTTTGAAAATTTATTTCTGTTTAAATTAAATTTGTTTCATTTTATAGTTAATGATCAAATAGACTTAGCTCAATTAAAATTAATACAAATAATGAAATAAAGTTAAATATATATTACAACCCACAGTTACGTAACTATATAAAATATTTTTGAAATGTAACTTGCTTGAATAGTGTAGTATCGTCACTTCCTGTGTAATGGCTCTCGCCTTCGTTTTTCGACAAGCGCGGTTCGTCGCTACCCAGCAGAGCTCTTTCGCCATTGGTGTTGGGAGCTGGTATTCGTGCGGTGTCACTTCAATACGCGAATTTACTAGTAAAATGGCTTTACCTCGTGTATTTTTTGATATGACAGCGGACGGAGCGCCAGTCGGAAGAATAGTCATGGAGGTAATTCAACAATATCTATTAAGTTATTTAGTGGTTAACTAATATACACCTCGCCCGCCTTGCCGGCCACGCTTCTCACGGAAGCCGGTTTGAATATTCTACTTGTCATTGTGTTCTATAATTAATTATGAATGCACGCAATTTATTGGGCATTTCATGTGAAGTGTTATTTCAGGAATCTACAGTGAAAACGCCAATTGTTTCGGTTACGGCTTATAAATTATTCGGCGTCTATCCCAGGCGAAGTTTCAACTTATCACAATATTTAACGTTTCTCTTTCTCCATTTTTAGCTTCGGTCTGACGTCGTGCCGAAGACCGCTGAAAACTTCCGCGCCCTCTGTACCGGCGAGAAAGGTTTCGGATACAAGGGATCAACCTTCCACAGGGTCATCCCCAACTTCATGTGCCAAGGAGGAGATTTCACCAACCACAACGGTACCGGAGGAAAGTCCATATACGGAAATAAGTTCGAAGACGAAAACTTCCGTCTTAAGCACACCGGACCCGGAATCATGTCGATGGCCAACGCTGGCCCTAACACCAATGGATCCCAATTCTTCATCACCACCGCCAAGACAACCTGGTTGGACAAGAAGCACGTCGTTTTCGGCGAAGTCGTCGAAGGGATGGATATCGTTAAAGAGCTCGAAGGGTATGGTTCTCAACCCGGCAAGACGTCGAAAAAGATTGTTGTTGCCGACAGTGGCCAAATGTAATTTTCTGTTTAATAATAATATTATATACAAATTAACCACTACGTTGAACACTCCCCATCCCGACTTTTTTTCTCGATCTGTCGTGGTTGATTTTTTTATCTTACATCCGATGATCTGAAATATATTTGCATTTATTTAGTTTAGACAGTGCCCTATGATGTCATTCCATTCGTTAGTAGAGAGGTACTTGTCGTTTTGTATAAGAAAATAATCGTTATAGTTTCCAAATAACTATATTTTCAACTGTAATACTTCCTGAACAATAAAGATATGAATCGAGATTCTCGTGTTGTTATTTTTTAACCGTTACTCCCGTGTCCGCATTTCATTGAAAAAATATTGCAGCTTGCTCAGTTTGTGTAGGTGTGTAGAAAAAATCACAATTCGTCATTTGTGTGAGTGTAGGTGTAGTTATAAGAGAGAATTGTCCAGTTCAAGCGAATATAGACGTTAGGTGGTATGGGTTATAAAGCACACTTTCGATATGACACTTGCTCATGGAAATTTCCAGTCGAGGTGTGGTGTTCCGATATTGAGATAGGCCTGCCTACTTATAGCCGGTGCTTGTTCAGTATATGTATTGTCGGTAAAACAGTTCGCGTAATTAAAAAAAATCAACAAATATTTGAAATTACCATCAGACTAAATTATTCATCAATTTCGGCGCCATACATGGTTTATTATGTGTCACTAAAAATTAACAAGAACCGATCTAGATTTGTTATTAGGTAGGTAGGTAGGTGGAAAAATGTTTCAAGGTTTCTAAGCGTTATATAGTTTTTGGTTTTTAAATGATTGTATATAATTTAAACAATAAATTAAGAATGCTTTTTATTTGTGTGGGAAATTGGTGGCACTATTTCATAATAAATCTTGTGTCAATGTCAACTGAAATTAAATCACTCATCTGGCTGAAAAGTATAAAAAAGATCAGAAACAAAATACACTGACTATAATTATAATAGTTACTGTGATAGATATTGAATATTTTCTATTTAATGTGGAAATAACGAGAAGCATATCATATTTGAATTCATATGCAATTAATACTGTCATTACTGTTTGTGTCTGAGAATGTTCTAGATTCTAAAATCTAGAACATACATGAACAACCTTTTTAGCAGCCGAGCCAGATTTTGGAAATGAGTTTTCTTGCCGGACTACAATCTTCACAATATTTTTTTATAAATACGCCAAACAAACAAAAAAATATCATTTTTATAGTGGCAAAAGACAAAGAAATTTTAATGCTTTGATTTAGTAATGTCGACAGATAGGATGTACTGTCCTCTATTGGAATTGACCTGGAATTATTTATTTTGATTGTTTCTTAACGAGAAATACATATTGTCTATGTGTTTTGATTTCCCCTGTAGCCAATGTGTTAGCATAAATTTTCATGAAAGCTGAGATACTTTCAAAAATAATAATTAACCACTTCATACTAGAATTATTTTTCAAAATTTACTTATCCATAAGGATATACGTATCGAGTGTGTTCAAAGTCCACACAGATCGTGACAGATAGTGTAATTGCGCCAGATTAACGCGACCTGTGAAAATGCCGCACGGCGCCCGGCTTTAAGCGGCTAAGCAATATGAAAATCTTTTGAGTTGCATAAAATATAAACTAGAAGTTTAAGAAAAGATGTTAAACTTCCCGAGCCACACATGGCCCACTGGCCACTTGTTGGCCATCTAAGTACTAGCATGGTGATACACAACAGTTTTTAATAATAATTGAAAATATTTTTTTCTTTATTTATTTTCTTGACTGACATTTGCAAAAAAAAATTATTGTAGGTTTTTGCGAATTCTATTGGGGCTGGATTGTGTTTTGTAGCGAACTTGGAAATCTTATTTAATATGAGATGTGGAAGATTTTTGTACTGATTCGCTTTATGAAAGATGTTTGGTAGCTTTTTACACTGAAAAATTATATTTAATCTTTTGGCAAGACGACGCTGATTGTTCCAAGATGAACTTATGTCCTCACAGCTGTATAGAAAAAAAAAATATACTTTATGATTATGGCAATTACGCCACAACATGTAAAAAAAAACTACAATTTCAACATCAAGTAAAGTGATTTTTATTACAATTTAAAATATTACAATGACCAGCATTACTAAGTCGTATATTTCAGATCACATGAATACAATTCATTTGATAAATCTTTATTATTGAGTTCTCTTATGTCGACATTTTAAGCGTATAGGCTCCCACATATTGTTTCATATTTTATAGAGAACAATGTAACACTGATATAATATATGGGGAATACAAAATACACCATCAAATGCAAAAGAAGATTTTTTATCATCAATACAAAAATTATATACCAACAATAAAAAACTATGGATGTTCAACTCTTATCGAAGACTGCAGAAATATAATACTAATGAGTTGGAAATAGTTTTTTTAACAATGTCTTTTTGGTAACTAAAGTTTTACAACATTGAATTATGATTTCAATAAAAAAAATATTTGCATATTAATATTTTATTATAGTACAACGTGATGTCATGTCAAGTAATCTCAACTGATATCTGGCAAATATTGAAGATAACAGAATTTTATTTTGGTTATATTATAATTCAATAATCATTATTTACAATACCAATAATTTGGTACTAGCAGAAGCATAAAATCAATATTAAAATATGTGCTGAGCTATTTTATAATCAAGATTGATGTGTTAAAGTTTTCAAATCATTTTCAGTGGATTTAAGTTTTTTTTTGATGTTGTACAACTTTATTTCATTGTGCCATCATAGATGTCTCAGCAGTGAAAATTTAGACATTTTTGTAGGTATAATTGGTTTTATTTAATGAGTCCTAGAAATTATTATTTGATCTTATTTCCATTTCAGAATTTACTTACATTCTTGTTTTTTATTGCAAGGAAGTTTTTTTTAATTCAAATGGTAATCAAAAAGTGAGTTACAACTGCATGATTTTATTCTAAGAAATTAAATTTCACGACCAGTGGTGTAATAGTTGATATAGTGAAAAAAATATTCTGCATTGCCTGAAAAAAGGAATAAAGTATATTGGATAATTCAATAATATTTTAAAAATTTTCTGACCAAAATTATATCTTACTTTATTTAACTGAATATGGTTTAAAGCAAATGCATTATTTATGGTCTGTTCTTGAGATGTCATTTATGTAGCATGAGAAAATTTTACATTTTCTATGACTATCTATTATTCAAATACTTAATGCTAGACTAGATCATAATCCATATTAAGAGTCAATTTTACAAGCTGTTAGAAGTCACAGCAAATACCTAAATCTTCACATGACTTTGATGTCCAGATATTCAAAAATTGCCTAATATTCGAATATGGTGAATATTTTTTTATATTTTATAAGTTTTTAACCTTTTCATCATAAATCAAAATTTAATTTTTGTATAGCATCAGGTGTGGTTTTGATTCCCAACCATTTTGAGTTGTTCAGTTGTTAAAGTAGTGATTATCCCATTTAGCATTATATTTCTTCGCAGTTTTTATCCATATTGATATATATGGGTATGGATATATTCAAATTGAAAAAATTTACATTCCTATATATTGCCTTTATTTATTGAATAGTTGAGGCAAATAGTGTTCATGAACTTGACATAATAATATTTGTTTCTGCATACACGGAAGGCCTTCGTTATCCAAGGTTTTGGTATAAAAAATACATCTTAACACATTCAATGCTGAACCTGTTTTTTAGTATGCAGTTGAACACGCTAGGCGTATTCTCAGCATCCAATGTGTTAAAGGGAATCCCATAAAAAATGAAGGCCAATAAAGGAGTGAGAGATGATAATGGATGTATGGAGAGCATAAGGGTAAGTAAAATAGGATTACATAACGCTATGAGCGAGGATATGTGGGATTCAAAGACATTATTTTGCAACTCTATTATTGCGGGCCAGTGAGTAATAATAACTTGGACAGCAAGGACCCTCGTATTATCATCAAATATGAAACATGAAGAATATACTAGTTAACATTGATAGAATATATTTTTGATTTGGGTCGACAAAAAATATGTAAAAATTCACTAGAATATATATTTTATTTCACGTCTACAATAGTAAATGTAAGCTATGCAACATCTTTGGGGCCCTACAAAAAAAAATATGAAACGATTAATCTTATATATGTAAATATCTACATAAAAATGTGAAAATAAAATTTTAATTTACATGTATAGGTGAAGTATATACAACCATGTATCTTTCTTCCATTTGAACCAATGTTCCCTCGTAAGTTCTTTCTGCTCTGAAAATTCAAAGGTTGACCAGGCCAAACCAACAAATTTGCGGGATAATTTAAACTTTTTTGTAAACATCAATACATAGTTTTTTGTGTTGTTGTTTACACAATTGAAATTATTATTTATTCATTCATATTATTAATTATAATAAATCAATAAATATTCGATATAAGCAGTATTATATTTGTCACTACTATTTTTTTTTGTTAAAATATTATCCTCTTCAATTTATAATGTCTTAATAATTCAAGAACATTATTCTATTTTATTTAAACTAATTTTATTTTGAATATGTATAGTTTTTCAATTTGGAGAGTGGGCTTTTAAATTTGCTGTGTTGCCATTCTCGCTTGCTGCTTAGAGGGAACACTGATATAAACTCTAAAGTAGTAATAGATAATATTTTCATGATATTGAAGATTTAATTTAGAACACCGAGTATTTAAAATAGTTAATCAAATTGTGTTTAACATTTTACATTGCATATTGAAATAACTAACTAACAATTTATTTTAAAAGTACACATCCACTAAGAAAAAATAAATATTACACATATTCTATCTAATATTCAATATTAGAGAATAATTTTCCAACATAGTATGAATATTTGCTGGATGAATTTACAAACATCAATAGGTATGTATTATAAGTTTTAAAAAGTATTTTTTACATTATAATGATTATCAAAGACATTACAAAATCCCTTAAAAGTTATTGATATTTGTTAAATGCTGAAATGATTTAAATTACAACAGTTTTCTAATTTTACAGAAATTAATCAAAGCTTAAATATTCAGAATAAAAAAATATTCAAGGAATATATTTCAGTTGGCATTGTTACTAATAAAGTTTCATTGACAACATTCCAATCAAATATATCCATCCCCGAGAAATGTTAAAAGTAACATTGCCAAATAAATGTTTTTGTATTCCAAAATACAATAAATTTATTGGTGTGGTACTTATTTGATTTACAAAAAGTATAGCATTTGGTGTAATTATATTTTGACACACATAAGAAACAACACTGTTTAATAAAATGATGATATTAGGATCAATGGCTGACATTGAATACCAGGTATGTTTTAGACTAATATAAAATTGAAAATAACTTTTATTATTCAACAATCTGTGGAATAATCAAAGTAATTTAAAATTTTATATTAAAATGAACTTCCACAAAATTACCGCCGAATCCATCGAAAGTATGTACTTGAAATAATCAACAACACTTGTTATACCTCATACACAGGAAACATCCAAACCTAAAATAAATTGATAACTTAATATGGAATTGAATAAATTTCAGAATATACTTTTCCCATTTTTACAATATACTGTAAATGTAATAACCGTTGAGTACATTTAATATTTTATTAATACTAATTAATGAGCACCAATTTAAAAAAACTGCCAGCCCATGATACTTTTATTTTCTGAAGGGGCATATTGCAATGATGCAATCCATTAGCTCTTAAACTTTGTGATATAAACACATTCATTTGTTTTGTTTCATCGTATCCGAGTAAATATGCATTTGTCTATGGTTCTAATAATGTGTAACATTCATCAAAAACAAAACTCTACTCTTTCGTTTAAAATTAAATTAATGTCATGATACCACTTTGTAAATCGTTTATTGAAATAAAATGTATTATATTTGCATTTACACATGAAAATCCATTGCCTTAAAAACACGTAAATAATAATTTCATTTATATGTTTGGGTTATTGCATAGTTTTTCTGTGGTAAAGAAGTGCCTTAATAAGTTTAAGAGATACATACTATGTTGAATAATAGACAACCAATGTTTTTAGGCATATTATTAATATAGCAAAGTAATTTAATTTGGACATTTGGAACATTGATCTTTTTAGTACCATAACATATAATTTACTCTTTTATTGAAATGAGGTTGATAAAATATGTAATCTTAAGTTTATCTCTCTTAGTTTTCAGTACCAGCTGAATATCTTAACGATAACTTTAATTATTTAAATTATTCAATTAATATATATATGTTATATAAATACTATATTATGTAAATACTTTTAGAAAGAAGTAATATTTAAGGGATTTGTAATGTTTCTTATACTCGTTGTGGTTACAAAGATAACAATTTATAACCACGGTCGGTCGGAAACCAGTTCCGCATGACTTGATTAAAGAGATTAAATTAATAACAAATACTATTTTTACATATTTACATTACTCTCAAAACTTGAACTAAAAATATATGGATACAAAAATTTAATATAATTTCAAAGTTTACTTTAAAAATAAACTTTTGATTACCTTCTACAAAGTTTTAGATGAGAATAATTGTTTTACCGAAAATAAGCCATGTAAATTGCTTTTACTGCTTATAGAAAAATAATTATATTTAATCGAATTAAATTAAAATACATAAATATAAATCTTGAAAAAGGAGAAAAGATATGTTTTTATAAAAATAAATCAATTTAATTGGTTATAATAGTATTGGTTTTGGTAAATGTTTGAAAAAATAAATTATAATATTTATTTCAACGAGTAAAAGCTACTTCAATTTCAAAAATATTTAATATACATAATAAACAATTTTTGTATATAAATAATGTTAGCACATTATCTGTGTGCTAATGGTGTGATGGTAATGATATAAATACATTATGAAATTCACATTCCAAGAATTTGCTAAAAATTTTTACATTAAATCTCTTGATGAATAAATTCTTTCAGTTTTCAGTTTCACTTCAGAGCACATGGACACCACAGCTGAATAAAACAAACGACCAAGAAACTTGACTACTTATGATAAGATCAGCTCTTTGCTGAACCACCAAGCAATTAACTTGTTGTTTTTCTTTGCATATGGAAACAACATATAATTAACACATAATTTTTTTCAACTTCAAAGTATGTAAATTCTTCATTCTTTCTGGTTTTAATCGATTAGATGTTCTGTTTTTATTATGTTCATTTTATACGCACATCTTATTTTGCAATTATATAGTAAATTTTTTAATGAACCAAAACTATATCTCTCTCCACAAAAAAAAATATCATTATTTACACTAGTTAGTATTAGTTTCTGAATGATATAAAATATGTACAATAAAAAATATAAATAATATTATCTCTACTATGGTAGGTATTTTTGCAATTGTTTTAAATTGTATGTGTATGTTATAATTTATTTTATAGCATATGGTGTATAAAAATCGAGGTTGAATAGCTGATAGGAAGTTGTTGTCTCATTTATTGAATTGCCATTTTTCTTGGTAGTCACCATTATAATAAAGTCATGTTTAAAATAACATGTTTAAAATAACATTCGTAGAACTAAAATTCTTAGTAGTTTTTCACCTTATTGTTTAATCTCGTTTGTCATCAATTAAATAAATACTGAACCATTTATGTAAAATGAAGATTCAGTGTTTCTTTTTATATAATTTTAAGTGCTGTCTGTTATAGCTGATTGTTAGATAATTCATATTTCAAATCAACCACAACTTTTTAGTTGCATCATTTGAAAAAAAAATAAAATTCACCGGCTTCATTTCATACCCACCCCATATTGAACCCATGCAATGCACAAGAACTCGCCGAGAAAGGGGGCCCAATTTATTATTCCTCATTTCCGAATTCCTCAACATAAAAATATCTAAATTATATAAAATTACAACATTCTTTTATTTTGATTATTTATAAATAAATATTTTTAATTTTTATTATTTTCATTGAGCCTTATTATAAAATATTTAAAAAAACCTCCGGTAAATATTGTACAATATCGTGTTATGAAATGATTTATTCATTTGAACCTTATAATATAATCCTCACAGAGAATAATGAAGTGTACAACATAATATTTTTTAATATATCAGTCAAATTAAATCTTTAGCCTGACGATGTAAATGATAATTTAAATATTTACACATTTATAGAAATTGAATATATAATTTGAAACAATGCTTTACCCAAATTGAAATGAATTAAATGTATGTACTACCAATTTTGCTGTCGAATAGTTATTTTGACAGCAAAAAAATTGATTGATTTATTTCAATAGCAACATCACACTTTACTATTCTAAATTTAAAAATGGAATATCGTAGCGATACAATGATTATTGTTAAAAGAATTTGGTTTCATAATCTTTTGGAATGTAATTATTACTATACTTTAAGTTATTATTTATTTTTCTATAAGATTAGTAAAGATGTGTTTTTGATTTGAAGGCTTTAACGAGAAATTTGTGTAGAAATCAAAATACAAATATCAAAGATATCTTATCCAAACCTCCTAAAAACGTAAATCAAAATATTGAGGAATTGTGGATTTTTTTGAGAGACTAGGACGTATCACCCATTAGTTTAAATAGACACGTAAGTATTTTGAAATGGTTGCTTCGTCTTTTTTTACTCCAATCAAAAATATATTTAAATCTTTAATATTATTTATCTACCTATCTATATACAATATGTTGCAATAAATTTGCTGCCTCAATGACATTGTTATTGTTCAAATGATTATCGACGGGTTTTTAAATATTTTTAGAACATGGTTGTTGAAACATATAATTCTTAACTAAGTATGTGATATTATTTACAAATGGTGTCATAAAAATTTTATTGTAATATCCATAAAATAAAGTTTCTATTCATAATCTATATTCATGGATTTAAAAAGTTAAATTAAACTGTTCATTCTGCCCATAAATAAATTTAATTGACGAAATGAATATAAATTAACGAAATAATAATTTATACACTTTTGAATATTGTAATAATGAATGAAAACTGAAGGTGTATAGGAATTTATTTTAATATCGCATTCTAAAAAATTAAATGAAATAAAATTATCTAATATTTATATATTCACAATATTTTATCCTTCTGTGAGGATATTCGGCATACCCCAAGTCTTTCAAATGTATTTATTTGACAAAGAGATCTTTCAGCGTCGAACAGAGAGAAGTGTCGCAAGTCTCGGTGGAATCTTCCTCGTCAGATTTGGCAGAGTACCAAGCCCCACCAGACGGTTGCCCCTTGAGAGGTCCTCCCGGCGGAGACTTGCCTCTGCCGGAGATGGAAGGCGACCGGGCGCTGACGTCACGGTCAGGAAGAGATGGCTTGGCTGGAGTGAAGGACAGTGATGGCGCTGGAGGCTGATGAGTCGTGGGCGGAGAGTCACCGCCTCCCGTCTGCCTTAAAAACACTTCGATGGCACTCCCTAGAATTTGGGCGTCCACCACCGAACCGGTCGGCTTATCCCAGACGACTCTGGGAATGGAAGCACCCGGTTTCTCGACCGAAACTGTCGGTGGAGTACAGAAATCTGTTCGGACAAAGGAAACTCCCGGCTTTGGGATGGAGGCCTGTCTTTTATCGGCCATGGTCTGGTGGCGCTTGACGAACCACCCCGAAGGAGCGACCTCTCCGCCGTCTGTCCCTCCAGCATCGCTCCTGTCGATCCCATGTAATACGGACACGTCAAAGCTGTTAGATCGGCTACTTTTCATCCTGCTTCGCCTGGTTTCGGCATCGGGCCGTTTTGGAACTTCCACTTTCGGCGGAGGAGATGGACGATCGCCGCAGCGGTTAATCTCGGTCGCCGAAGATGCGAGACTGGAAACAATGGAAATAAGATCGACGTCTGAACAGACGATACCCTGAGGTGGACAGATACGAGCCGGAGGCTGCTCGGAAGCGCGACGCCTGCCTGATGGAATTACCGGTAGCGTGCAGCCGACGAAATCAGAATAACGTCTGGCGCCGTGCGTGTAGCGCTGCGGAGTTCTCGCCGGTTCGGCTTCGTCGAGAGGTTGCACCTCGCATACGCGCTCGCTGGAAGTGTTCCACATCTTCATTCGCACCTTTCGCGCCGTCACTATATCATCCATGATGTCTAACTGTAAGTTGTGCGAGCTGCCTCTTCTGTCAGTAGCCGGGGGGCCCCGGTTCATCGCTGGTAGTGCCGCCACCGATTCGCGTCTGTTGCGACCGAAAAGAGCGGGTGGCACCCTAGATATTGTAACGACTGAATGTCTACGGCCACCAGGCTGCGGAGCCGGGGCCGTGCTGAGGGTGGCGAGGAAGGCAGCCTCTCTCGGCGATGGTCCTGAGCCTTCTCCGCCTCTTTCGGAGAGCCTGCGGACCTGGCTGGCGGTGATGCCCGAGGTGCATGATGGCGTAGGTAAGGAATGTTTGCGGGTCTCTCTCGGATCCCGCCAGGGAGACAGTAAGTATGGATTTTGAGGAGAATCGATATCGAGACTGCGACGGGGCGACGCACTATCAGTCCGCGGCTCTTCTTCTTCGAGACATCCGGACTCTTCGACAACGATGAGCGGCTCCTGTCCACTGAGGCTCAAAGCGGGAGTCAACGATGCTCGCCGCATCTTTTCTGAAACAGTTATCATCTTAAATTAGTCCCTATTCCAAGAGTTTTTTTTTAAAAAAAACAATTGTGTTATCATTGACTAGAATATGATAATGGGTTTATATTTGAAAGACCAGGATTTTATATACATACATATAAATTTATTGTGTGAAACAATTGTATACGTAAATTTTAACACAGTAACAAATAAACTTCAAATAATTTAATACAGCTAATTGGACCAGCCAACATCAGAATTATTTTGGTGAACCTTGGTTTTTGAATATTCATATATGTACCTAGCCTAAACAAGCCTTTCCCTTAATTACAATTGCAAGCAATTATTTCACTAAAACACGTCTGTGTCCATCCAGATTTGCCTTTTTGATTGCCAACTGTTTCCTTTTATAACAGTCCTTTGTATCAAATGCGACTCTCTAAATTAAGAAGAATGGGATATTGTGAGAATAATAGCAAACGCTGATATATTAACTAAATTTATTAATATTTTATGAGTAAAATGTTTAGTGGAGAATAAAAAATTCTCAGATTGAAAAATCGATTAAATTTCATGGTTGGATAAAGTTTTTGCTGTATTTAATATTAAAACACCTCAGTAAAGTAAGATTTATTTTATAAATAAACATGCATTAGTTGTGTTAAAATATTTACAAGCCCTGCCCTAAGTAAATATCGATACTTTTATCCATCTTTTAAAGATATTATTATTGCAAGAATGTTGAAAGGAGATACTTTTTCCTTGGCGAATTATTATTTGTTGGTGGGCTTCAGTCGAAATCTGTTTGATCTCGGGAGCATAATTGCTTTTAAAGTAAAAGGCGAGCCGGTCGATTTTCGGTTTCCACACGATCAAACTAAGACTCTTCGTTTCTCGCATCCTTACACCAGATGAAAGACTTTTGCGCACGTCCCATTGATTGAATCTGCCTTCAAGGACGTTAACTTCCATACTAAAACGTACAATAAGCCCAAAGAGAGTGGAGTGGAGGAATGGTAAGAACGTCGACCGCGATCTACCGGTCACACGCGGAGTCATTTATTTCCAAATAAAAATAGTGAAAATATTGCACGACAAAATAATAAATTTAGACCACAAGACAACGTTGACAGTAAACTTTATTCTCAGTGTTGTATTTTTTTTTTTATTACCGTGACCGCTCCAAGTTTATTTCAATATGTTTTTTCTGCGAGATCTCCTTGTTACTCAATTGCTCAACCTCTCTTTTTCGAAAAGAGTAGGGATTGAAAGGATATGAAGAGTGATACAGAACTAGTGGCGAATTAATCGCTCCCGCTACAAGCCGCTTTTTTGGATAGGAGGAGTGGGAAGGGATTTGAGGACATATTATACTTGGGGACGCATAATATTATGTCAATTTAATAGTAATAAAAATTCGAACTGACTTAATTTTAACAAATATAAAAATAGCGTTTTTCAATTGATTATTATTTGATAACAAAATCACGTAACCTGTCTCCAATGACTAATTTTCTTCGAAAGAGCTAAATGTACAAGTAATCCCAACGCTAATAATATGATTATGAAAGTATGCAATTATACAAAGAATATTGGAAAGAATATAAAAGTTCGTGGATTTTGTAATTTACTTCCTTCAAAAGATTTGCAAAGGGGTGATATTTCAAGCATTTTATTTAATTAAAAAATCCCCGCTAAAGTTTGCGGTCGCCAGTGTTTTACTGTCTCGTTCGTCATAACTCTGAATAAATATTTGTACTTGAAAAAGCAGTTTGCACTCAAATTTTTTTACCCCCTCAGGGTGCTTTCATATACAATTCCCTTAGAGGCGATGTTGAGTAATTAAAACACTTAGACATTCTATAGGAGGTTTGAATCTGCAGGTTTGCAAACAAGGGAAATTAAAGAAAAAGATTTTGTCATGGACCTTATAATAAGAAATAAAAAGTGTTGTCGTTGAAAAATATCAATGAAGATATTTTCCAATTATTAATCCCAGTTTCTGTGGAGCCTTAGGCGAAATAAGATATTGTAATTATTTTGCATATTTTAAAGAAATAAATAAGCTGTCTTTTTTCTTTTATAAATCTACAGATATACAATTAACGGGAAAACCAAAATACACATATTATACCCGAGTACTTCGTGTGTGTTTTTCTTTTCATATAATAGAAACATAAAATCAAAAATATTTTATACAATCAGGACCGAAAAACATTTTTATATCTAATTGGCATAGCATTGAATTATGATCATTGAATAAAATTTTTGCATTATTTTTTCTTTTCTCAGCATGCCCCGTTTTTTAACCACATACCATAGAAAATAATATATATATGGACACTTGGTTCAAGTTATCTGATCAATTTTGTTTTACGAAAACCATCCAAAGAAGATAATAAATGAAATATATTTAGAAGACTAAAATATGAAAAACAAATTAATATACTAGCGTCCTGCAGAAAGGATAAATCCCAACCTCCATTTTCTTTTTAATAATGTAAGAATATTAAAATCAATCTTAACGATACTACTAATGCAACATTGAGATAGTGGGTCGGATGATGCATTTTAAAGAGACGAAACAAGTGCCACTATTAGTAACGCAAAACGTCGAATAAACAAAGCTATTTTTTTCATCAGCAGCATATATAAAATGATGCTTTCAGCGTCTTCAGGCATTTCAAGTGCACAAGTGAACATGAACCGAAGAAGCTATTTTTAATTATTATACTTAACTAAACATCCATTAAGCTAGCGCCGATTTCATTGAACAGTATTTCAAAATCGATGCGAAGAATACCGAGTCGTGTAGGTATTACAATGTAATACAGAAACCTATAACTACCAAAAATAAAGATTGTTTTTGCTTGAAGCGTTTCGAGTATTATTCTTTCAAAATCAACGTGCAATCCGAATGTTCTAGTCCTAGGCTCAAAAGCTTGCCGGCTCGACAAAATCCATCACGTAAAACTATTTGCCTTCGCCGGCTACGCTTTTAACTCCGGACTTGCATAAAAGCTCACGTTGCTTACACATGTATATTATTCTAAACTAACTGAAAGCCTGTATTTTACTAACTGTGCATTATTTACAGAATGCGCGGTATTCTGTAAACGTTTTGTTTTTCATTTGTCAATCTAAGAGTGACCATTGAAATATAAGAAATTCAAATCATTTATTATATTTGATCATTTGATCATTTTGTTGATTCATAATCATTGCTTTGAGTGTTAGCATCTAGATCAAATAAATACATTCTGTCATAACTGACAAACAAAATAATAATATTATTAAAACATGTTGGAACATTTTATCTAAAATTTTACGGGTAAACTGTGAATGTACGAATCCTAGAGTAGACGACGGAGTATGGATAGTTTCCCTAATACTGAAAAAGTTTTTTTATTTAATGTCTTAGTGTATGTAGTAGATCCTTGAAAGTAATTACACTAGCATGGTAACCTTTTGAGAATGAACAACATCATTTCTCTACGATAACTAACAGCGTCTCAGCTATCACGTGATTAACCAAAAACAGTTGGATTACAGCTGATATTACAGCTGACGCCAATGTCCCATGCATTTGACAAGTATAATACATATTTAACACAACATTAAAAAGATTATGAAACAGAAACATATAAATTATATAAAAATAAATTTTAAAACAAAGTGCCAAGTTCGCTGCTGAAGATGTCCACCTTAACAGGCAGTGCATTCATTAGTCCAACAGCCATTGCGACTGGCGACTCAAAAGACCTACTCGACAAATTAGTTTTGACAAAAGAATTATATATGGACCAGCAGCAGATTAATGGAGAGTAAAGATTACATAGTTTAAATCGTATTTGAACTTTCAAACGCGTTTTTCTCAAAACTGTGTTTTCCTAATTGGCCTCCACAACATCTCAAGAACGGGTAAACCGATTGCTTTGAAATTTTAATGGTAGATTAAAAACATGTTTTTTCATCGTTTGAACTAGGATAGTGAAAAAATTCCCAGCCGTTTTGTTTGTTACGTAACCAAATAGTCGAAAAAATCATGAAATTTGAACATTTTTTTTTAAAAACTTGTCAATTGTTCAATTTTCCACATTTTCAAAAGATCCTAGTTCAAACGATTTTTACAGTTTTATAAATTAAAACGTCGTTAGATTTTTTGATTTCCAATAAGCCAATCAGCCGATCGGATGGAGGCCGTTTACCACCTTTTTTTCTACATGGGTGCGTTTGGAGTGGTGCACCACACATTGTGATTAAGATTTTAGTCTGAAAATATTTTGACGTACTGTTAAAATGTCAATGAACTTATGGTAAAATTTTCAAATTTCTACATTAATAAGGTTCGTCAAAAAAAATCCCAAAAAAAGCTAAAATAACTGACCATCACATGGGGGGACCCCCTTAAGGATGTCAGGGTTATCGACTCGGCCCCGAAGAAGAAGAGAAAAATTGAAATCGATCTTCGAGCTTCAAGAGTGTTAAACGAAAGCATTCATAAAAGAAACTTGGTTGGAAAACACTCTATTGAAGAATTGCCATAAGGAAAATACATACAACATAATGTCGCTCCAACTGTCACTTAAAGATAATTTTATATGGACCCCAAATAATAGATCCATATTCAAGCTTATAAACCTCAAGCGAGTTGGTTTGTAAAAAATGTTCAATGCACGTGCAAATGTTATCGCCGGATGCTCGAACCCTGCTCTATTATTATATTAATCTAATAATTGTTTTATTTGTAAGATCATTCCGAACAGAATCAGGTATTTATAATAGATGCTGATAAAAGACTTAAAAGTTATAACACACTATTCAGCAAAGTTTAACACACATTGGCTTTTAGTATCCGTATTATTTTACATCTGTGTAATCTCGTTGATTCTTTTATCATTTATCCAACATAAATCCGACAGAACTGTGCCAGTGAAATTGCGTAACTTTAGAACATTAATTTGTTTAATTGTACAGAAAGTTGTGACAGGTCAGGGCTAAATGAGACAAAAGAAAACCAAAACAATGAAGACACAAAGGACAATGTTTGCCCCAGATGACTTTCGCATTATTCAACATCATAATTTAATTTAATCACCCATGTCATGAGTCAGTCGTCTTATGAATTCCATTGTTATGCTTTCTTTATTTGTCGGTTAAGATATTAATTAGCGATAATTACCACTTTATTTTCAAAAATCCAATTAAAAAATAACTAGACAGCATTCAGCTAAACTTTATTGTTTGACGCTTCCGAGCTTAACAATAATAATACGTAATCAAACTTGATAATATATCTCTAGTAATTCGGCGGTAACTTTTTGGAAAGATATTTATAATATTGGATAAAAATTTATAGCGTTGCAATTCGTAACACAACCAGTGGAATAAAAAAGTTATCAATCTTAACTTGATATCCGACTTAAGTTAAAAATTAAAGCTCCGATTTTTAAGACACGAAGTGCATTTTTTAAATAAAGTTATTAAATTTTCTTAACTATTCAACTAGGGCAGAGCTGTTCTTTATAACTGGAATATTATCGAAGTCTACATTTTTTTAAATATAAAAATAATTAAATCATTGTTCTCAATTCATTATCAGCATGATGTTACAGCCGATTTTTAACTTTGAAAATATCACAATGTCAAATTAGTCGAATATCTATGTTTGGCTTTTAAAGCAAAGTCTAAAAAAACTATAAATATACTATCACAATATTTTATTCGTGATAA
The DNA here is from genome assembly GCA_028554975.1 of Himalopsyche kuldschensis. NCBI lineage: Eukaryota > Metazoa > Arthropoda > Insecta > Trichoptera > Rhyacophilidae > Himalopsyche > Himalopsyche kuldschensis. Next base: position 2,735,695 of record JAHFWI010000016.1, on the reverse strand, counting down.
TTAATTTTATTATATCTATTTCTTTGGAAAAACTAGTTTCATATTCCAAAACGGTTTCAAAATTGTGGAAGATGAATTATAATTTTCATCTTATAGGGGAATAAAAAAATAGACCATACTGTTTCCATCAGTGTTAAATTATTTGTGCAACCATTCTATTTGCATTTTATTTTTAGCGACAGCGGGGCAAGTCTCGACCGTTCCATTTTTAAATTATGCAGTATTTGTATGTGAACGTCGCTGGTACAGCAGCAAATATATGAACATGCATTTAATTTTATGGTTCAGAATAAATATGGCTAAATTTACAGGAAGAAAACAATGATAATCATTTTAAAATTACCGTTTGTAATTAAGTAAATGCGAAATCTTATGCTTTAATAAGTTAGCTTTTACGTCAATAAATGACAAGTGAATTGTATTAAGGGTTCTTTTTTGAGAGGAATTTTTACATGCTAAAAATACCAATGTATTGAATCATAATATAATAATTACCTTATATAGCGTGATGCCGAATAATAATCAACAATAATTGGTTAAAATTGAGAGCCGATCTTTGATAAATTGTCTAGAGCTAATGTAGCATGGAATGAAAATTTGAATTGTTTACTACAAAAATAGTTGTGATATTATTGGTTGAAACAATATCTGTAGTTATACATTTTAACTGACTTCATATTATTTCATATGGGTATACAATTTCAAATATAGCTCCATCACTCAATTCACGAGAAAAGCATATGTTCGAAAATGCACTCGGAAAAGCGCTATCGGCGAAGATCATGAAACAACGGCCATACGTGACATTATGAATAAACCAGACATTACAAAACTGCGTCAAAATCAAAATGGAAGTTCTCATGCAAATATTGCAGAGGCATGCAAGTCATAATTCATCAAGTAGATACACGAGATAGGTACGCTATTTTTTTAACGATTATTCGCTGTGACAGCATGAACAGAGAATATCGTATGGTCCGATTTACGTTTATCGATCATGAAATGAAAATAATGACCATAATGTAGTATAAAGTTACATGATAATAAAAGTGTGCAACATAAACAATAATATATATATTTACAATTCATACACCTAGCGATGATTATGTATCTTATGAGCTATATTTTTGACGTTAAAATATTTTATTTCTATCGTGTTATAATACTCGTTGCTCAATAAATCTATGAACCTCTTACTGAATATTTAATATGAAAAAGCAATAATTATGAATCTTGAAAATAGTAACAGCTTGCTTGCATGGTTTTTAATACTACGCATAGAAAAGTCTTATTACCTATTATATATGTATATTGGTTTTAATTTAATAATTATTTTATAGAATGATTTTTTATAACGGCATTCAATAGACTATTAGATACCAGATTAAATTATTGCCTAACAAAATTTCCATAATTTTTCATTTGCCCGTTTCCTTTGCTACACATAAATAAAGTGTGAAGTATAATGTTAACACCGATTTTAATTCTGAAATTTAAGAAAAAGATTAATTATATCGTTCTTATTATACAAACAGCGATGTAGAAAATACAAAAAACCGTTTGAAAGAAGGAAAAGACGAAGATAAATTATTTTGAAAAATGTACAAAACGAAAGTTACTCAGAATAACTTGTTTTTATTTTCCTCGAATTGGTAATAAGATGACATTTTTTTTGCGGGATACAAAATGAGAACTTCTTGCGATGGAAACAAAATTAATACGAGGTTTATAGATGTCAAAATCTTCATTCAGGAGTAATGTCTCCATCAATTGTTTTTTATAGACTTATTTGGGAAATCTCTTAGACCAGCGATGCACAAAGTTTTGACGTTAGTTTCAAAATGGCGGCGGTGTGGCCAGTGCACGAAATTGTTATTCCCTATATTTTATGAGCGGCTAAAGCGTCGATAGCGTAGTCCTAGTCGCTCAACTATTTGATATTGACACATCTCTGATGCCTCTTTTATTATTGAAGATTTAAAGATATGTAAGAAATAGAGGATATACATAATATTATCGTCATGTCATTCCCATTCAATGACGAAATAAACATAGACGAATAATCAAATATCCCACTGTGGTTAAATTCACGCCAATTCGGCACAACTCACGATCTATTCATATTCTACTTGGATAAATTTGAATTTTGGAATTCTTATGGCTCCTGTTCTGGCAATGTTTTTGTGAGACATCTACGATGCTTAAGTGTAATTAAAAAATAATGAAAAATCATCCAAGTTACTTCTGCGTTTTTTTGTGCTGGTATCACTAACACGGCGGCCATGTTGAAGGAAATTTCATTTTTTTTGCATCGCTAGTCTAGGAGATTATACTTTTTTTCCACGGAGAGTCGTTAGAAAATGCGCTCAAAAATTGAACGAAAAACTTGACGGTTGAAAATGTCCACGCTCTTTGGATCATTGTACGAAAGGTTTGCAGTTTGTTTTAGTTTTCCACATTTACTCTCGCACGACTGAATCTCGCCCGATGAAGTTTCATCGGCGTCAAACGTTTCCTGGTTTTGCAAATAAGTTCCTGAATAGCGCAACCTACTTCCTGAATTTCACGGTAGCTTCACGCAATAAGAAGTCTTTCATAGAAAACTAGCAGCGCGGACATATGAGAATTTTATTCACTTGCTAAACATAGTTCATATCAAAGTGTACCCACTATTCGCGTGTTCTTTCGAGAAACATCTAAAAAGTTTTTCAATTTTCAATTGGAGGTATACGCACTAAACATATTGATAGTTTAATTAGTGTTACCCATGCGTTACTCGATCTATGTATCTGAGAATTGATTCACATTTAATCCTTTTTGGCAATTTTGGAAAAAACACTTTCCAAAATTAATAAACCTACTTAAAACAAGACAAGTTGATAAAAATAATGCGCTCTGTCAGCTAATATAAAAAAGTTATATTATTTGAGAGAACAGGGAATCAAGTATTTAATCCTTTGATAAATATTTGAAATTAATGTACCTACGCGGCAGTTGAAGTACTTGACATACAATTCAACAGAACGACATGGCCGCCCACTGTTTCGGCATTTAAATTTCATAATTAGATCAGTGATAGAATTTGCATTGATGAGCGCTTGCAACGGCGCGTCAAAAAGATTAATTTCCTTGTTTGGGGTCGTCATAGACATGGTGGTAGCTATTACGTATTGTGATTATTGATTAGTGTTGCCAGAAATCACGAAAGAGGTTCTATTTTTGAATGTGATTTGGTTTGATATGACGTTTGCCAACTTCACGTAGTTTCAATATAAATCTGCGTATTAAAATGAGTTCCGTTTTGTACTTAGATTTATTGCAAAAGAAGCAAATAAATTTCACCGTACGACAAATATTTGTAAATCTTAATTATTATCGCAGAACAATCAAGTGCCTTTTTCATTCGATTCACATTTAATAAATTGTATGTGCGAATTCTTTGATTGATATTAATGGTTTTTAAATTCTCCTCATCCCCCGTTTTACGCAGTTTCATATAAACGCGGTCAGGAAAAATAAAACAATAAAACTACATGGATATTTATTTCCACTAATTTTACGAGTGGATTGGCATTTACTTAAAAATTTAAAATTGTTAAAATATAAAAATACACTAACAAAAACGATGATGTATAAATTAAAATTTTTAGGTGAAATTTTTTAAATCGTGTTTATAGCAAAATTATTATTGCAAAAACGATAGATTGGGTTCCATCAGTGTAATAGGTATCACAATTTGAAAAAATCTTTATAATTATTGAAAAATTTTCAAGACCTGTTTCGCTCATTGCCAACATCTTTTGAAAATGCTCCTTGAAAAATAGTCTTACAACACCATAATCTTACTTTGGTTACTGTTCTAGTTTTTTTTTATAATAATGCAAAACTTTAATATGTGTGTTTAATGTTTTCTCTATTACAGCATCAATATAATGAAGTGGTAAATTTCCGAGAAGATCCAACTTGATTTGTTTATATACACTCTTGTTGACTGATGATATAAGGACAGCGAATGGAAAGCTCGCATCTAGCTGTTTGGTTAACTCACATATTATTTTTTTAATATTTAAAAAGATTTGTATGTCAAAAAAAATAATTAGTATTCCTCATGATATTAATTATAATTCCGATATTTTTAGCTGGAGAACTGATCGTTGGCTTACTTAGATAACTTTATTACGTTCATATTGCAAGAACTGAACATACATATCGCTTTAGATTTAAAAATCAGGTAATGGGCCCCTCTGAACGGCCGCTGAAAACACGCCATAATGGTCGCGAATTTTTTTACTTTATCGAATTAATGTCGGCGGTAAAAAACAGCGCGCGCTCGTAAATATTGCAACATGTGTGTAAAGATTGCAATTGTGGTAAGTGGTACAAATGATTTAAAAAAAATGAGATTTAGTACGTGTGGTGTTGTTCACGTTATTTTATTTCTCGAGTATATAATATATTATACTATGTCGTCAAAGATTTACCATTGTTGTACCAAGTAGCTATTTGTTTTCAATATCCGATCCATATGGTAGCCACACGGTGCCTCAAAAAATTAGCCGCCAACTTCCTCGCTTCTTTCGAGGTTATTCCTGCGTCCCGTAGGTCCGCTGTGTACATCTTATAGAAAGTCATCAGCGACAGGATCCATCAGGTTAAAAGAAGAGACAGACAGGACCCAGGCTCCTCTAGGGCATTCGCAGCACATGTCCAAGCCAGGTCCATTTTTTTTTTCTTTCCTACCTTTACTTTCCTGCTGAAACTATATGTGGGGTCCGCTAGGCGGGCTCCTAGTTTCCTGGCATTTTTATTGCTAGGGTGGATACAGACTAAGTCTTTGTATCCCTTTCCCGCATATAAGCTAGCTAAGTATTGAAGGTCCATCGTCGCCTTTTTATTTTTGATGTAAGGGGCTGGTTTGTCCGCTCCCTTAGCTCCGTGTTCCTGACAAAGTCAAACCACCACACTCCTAATATTCGCCGCAAGCATCTGTTTTGGAAGCGCAGCATACGTTTACACTGTGCTTTGTAATGTACTATGACTCGTAACCGTAAAGCAGCACAGTCAGTATGTGTACGTTGACCAAGTGGCACTTAGTTCAGACCGATTTTTTTCAATAAATGCTTAAAAACGTATTTGACACGAGAGACGGGATAAAATTATATTTTATTGAGTTTGTATTACATGGCAAGGAATGGGTTTCTCAATAAAAGACAGATTCTTTTTTAACATTATATAACATTTATTGAATTTAGGTAAAAATATATTTTGATATGAAAACTTGATTGGCCGTTGAACGATAAAATTTATAATTGAAATGATTTGTGATTTTGCCGCTTTTCGTGAACTAAAAATATAAAAAAAAATATTTTACGCTTCAATTATAAAATAGATTAATCCACGCCTCATTAAATATGATACAGTTATAGGACCTGGAAACCCGCCGTTTGAAGTCTATATCGACATTTCCCATTCCGTTAAAACGAAATTCTATTTAAAAAAAAATCCTTTTAATCCTGACTTTGTCACTAGAGTTTTCGTAATTACGTCGTATATTATGCGTTTTTTCACGAAAAGAGAGTGATTGACACCAAAAAAACATGGAAACTGATTGGCTACTAGTTTCGTGTTTTTTCCAATACTCAAAGTATGCATGATTTCTATGGGTTTTTTTTTTAATTTCTCAGTTTGTAAGTAAGCGCTGAACTTCTTTTTTTTTAAGTCGTTTGTAATGAAATAAATCGCATTTGTTTTTTCTTTAGCTTGAGGGTGTTCAAAATAAAAAGCTCACTGATTGATTTTCAGATACACAACGAACCTATAAAATAAACATTCTATATATTATACATATAAGTGGCTATGTTTTTTACGAATCCAATATAGTCTTTTAAATTTTCCCGTTGTCAATCATTCGACAAATTAAATTGCCACGAATAATTTCATTATTATAAACATCCTCTCCATGATATGTAGAAAACAAAAATATCATATTTTGTACAACAGGAGTACTTCTCACCAAGCTGATAAGTCATATGATATTTTAATCTGCTTAACCAGCATCCAGCCCATTATTCTAAGCCTCTTATCTCGTATCAGTGTCTAACTATGTGCAATTGCTTCTCCATCGCTTAATATTATTTTGTATGCTTCTTTTATTTAAATAATCATTTTTAAAAAACCTTAAACCGCATCAATGGGAGTCAATTCATTTCATTTTATTTTGTTTTAAAATAATGAAGACTGAAGTTTCTCGGTAGCTTTTATTAGATGTTTTTAAACGTCGCTCAATTCTGAGAATGGTAATAAGTTAAATAGATTTAAGGGACTGTGTGACTACTTTTTAATTCTATTGGTAAAAAGGAAATAAGCCTTTAAAATTATGACGCATCTGCGGAAAAATCAGATTACGAATTGCAGGTTGTATTTATCTATGAAAAAATATTCAAATTGGGTTAATTATTCTGCTTCACTCAAACATCATAGTTTTGGATAATCATGGATTGAATTTATTAAGTCGTTTCCATCGCAAAATTGTATGCGTTTTTGATTTGAATTTATTAATAACGCTGTGAAATTGCCGTTACGCCTATTGTTGTGTATGAACACACAACTAACAAAAGTTATGGGAAAAGTAATATAAAACAATTAGTTACGTGTATTTTATATTCTGGTTTCAATACGATAAAATTATTTTTTTAGCTGTTATTATGCTTTCATGAACAGTTTTATTTTTGCAGAAATATTATTTTGGAATGGAAACGACGATATATTATAGTATTAAATATTTTCATTTGAAGAAAGAGGGACAAAGCTTAAAAATCTTTCGATGGATTCGGCTGTAAACTTGTGGAAGTTCATTTGAATATAGAATAACATAGACTAATCCAAGTATTGTGCTACTATTCGTGACACGTGTTTCACTTATTTCAGATACACCTGTGTGGAAGTGTGAGTGATTCTAATATTATAACATGTAAAATAGTCTGCAGATGCCTCTGAAATAAGCAAAACACGTCTCACGAATAGTAGCACAATACGTGAAATAATCATAGCTATTCAAAATTTTGTATTAGTTTTAAACACTTAACTTCTCAATATGACAGAATAGGTAAAGACAAAATGTTTGAATGCGAGACTGTAAAAACCGTTATACGAGGACATGTTAAGAATATTTTATCATGATGTTATATTGTAGTTCAGCGTCGATATAAGCTACAGCGTTGATATGCGATTTTTTTTATTTCTCGTGGTGATATTTCCCCGAATCGAAATTATTTGCTAAGTATAATATTACGGTTCAGAAAACGTCAAAATCCAATATCAAATGCCATTTTCGCGTTACGAAGCCGCGAAAATGTGTGGTGCAGCTTGTGAGGATAGATCCGGCGTCTATCTCAATATATTATACATATCATCGCATCGCAAAATTGTGTTTCACGATTACGGAAACTTCCATTTGCGTTGGTATTGAAGTGTATACCGTAAAACAGGGTGAATATAGATACTTTTTACCCTTCATAGCTATTTATATTCATACCTGCACAACATAATTCAAATATTAATGGCTTGAAACTTGTTTCTATGGTCCTACTATAAATTGATGACAATATTTTTCAAATATTCACTATCGTTATTAAGACACAGTCGATTTTGTCCGATGTCTCTATTCACATTGAATCGGGGTGAATAGAGACGAGAGAGGTTATATCGAGACTTGGCAGGTGAATAGAGACAAAAATACAGATTGTATTGATTGGAATATATGAACCTATATTCTATACGAGTCACTATTCATTCCGTTTTACGGTACTAATTCAATGTTGGCCAATCATTTAGTTGGTTTGGTTTTGTCATTCGAGAGGTAGTATTATAGTGATTGTAAAGAATTATATATTAATAGTAAAAAATACATTGGATACTTAGGAAAGTTGTGCTAAAGTTCAATCCTTGTGTTGGTCTCTATTCACCTGCCAGTCTCTATTCACCCCGTTTTACGGTAGTGTTTATTTGATATCATATAGAATAAGCTTTGAGGCATCACCCCGATAATATTTTTTACTTTCAGCTAAATAACCGCCATTGCATTTAGCCTATACGATGTATTAATTGTTATAAATATATGAGTGTGATGCAGCATTTGAAGTATAAATTTTCTTTCTATTTTTGAAAAAAACATTATCATTTATTTGCATTGAATTTTACAAAGTGAAATGTTGCCAATATATAAAATGAAGATGAATTTATTATTAAAAAAGAATAAAGAAAACAAAAATTATAATTTATAGTACGTATTGTTAGTTTTATATTTAGTCTATATTATTTAATTGTCTATCATTGATACAATGGGATTACATAATTGAACAATAATTTTATTTTTATACCATGCCCACTTTCAAAGTGACACATCTCAAAATTGTTTCACTAGAACTGGTTGTGAGTCATTTGTTGAAACACTTTATTTTGACCGCTTTTAAGGTGATCGCTGCCAATACTTATATATTGGCAAAAAACTATTAAAAATACATGGCATTACAGCAAGCGCCAATGCGCCATGCATTTGAGAAATTAATAAAGATTACATAAAATATTACACAAAAATAAAAAACAGAACAGAAACATATTATTTACATAAGAAAACATAATTTTTAAACAAAGCATCAAGTTCACTGCCGAAGATGTCAACATCAATAGGCAGCGCATTTATCAGCCGAATAGCCCTTGCAACTGGAGATTCAAAAGACCTACGTGACAAACAAGTTTTGACAAAGAAAATTGATTTGTCTTTGTTACGACCACGTAGGTAAAAGCTGGGAGCATGCAAATTTAAATTTTCAAGGATGTCAGGGTTATCAACTTGGCCCCGAAGAAGAAGAGAAAAATGTTTTAATATTGCAATTAGTCTTCGAGCTTCAAGTGAGTGAAATGACAGCATTCCTAAAAAGAAACTTGGTTGGATAATATTCCATTAATGAATTGTCATACGGAAAATAGTTGAATTTTTTGAAATAATAATAACGCAGAAATTTTTTATGAACTCGCTCCAGTTGCGACTTAAATTTAAATTCATATGGACCCCAAATAATAGATCCATATTCTAGTTTGCTTAAAACTAAAGAAACATAAAGAGTACGAAACACAGTAGGGTTTTCAAATGGCTTACTTTGCCGAACTATGAATCCAAGAAGTTTACTAGCCTGCAGGGTAATTGAAGAAATGTGGGAATGAAACGTGAAAGAAGAGTCAAATGTTATACCAAGATCAACAACTTCAGACAAACGCTGTAAAGTCATATTCGATATCTCATATTTATATTTGATAGGAAATTTTGAACGAGAGAATGAAATGCAGAAACATTTCGAAATGTTGAAGTCAAGTTTGTTTAATAAGGACCAATTTACAATTGAGTTTATATTATGCTGTAGAATAGTACAATCCGACTCATTCCTGATGGTTGAAAACAGTTTTAAATCATCAGCAAAGAGCAGATACTTTATTCCACTCATACTTAGCACAATGTCATTTATAAAAATGAGAAATAAAATAGGACCAAGGTTTGATCCTGTGGCACTCCAGAATATGTTGGAAAAATTTGTGATACGCACCCAGCATATTCAACATATTGGCGTCTATTTGACAAATAAGAATGAAAAAATTGATAACCTTGTTCGAGCTTCCTATTGCTTTTAATTTATTTATTAGAATAACATGATCAACCCGGTCAAATGCTTTGGAAATATCCGTATAAATGGCGTCAACTTGACAATGAGAATCAAGAGAATGCAAAATATACTCACTATACACCATAAGATTGGTTACAGTAGATCGCTTTGATCTAAAACCATGCTGGGCATTAGTTAGCTGACAATCAACATGCATATAGATATATCTATGCAAAAGTGATTCAAAAGCTTGGCTGGTGCTGATAAAATAGCTACAGGCCGAAAGTTTGTTATCTCAGACAAAGAGCCTTTTTTTATGAACCGGTCTTATACGGGTCAAACTCCAACATTCAGGAAAAGTGAAGGTACTTAAACTTAAATTGAACAAATACAATAGTGGGGTAGTTAAAATTTCCCTGCAGCCTTTAAGTAACCATGGTGGAATACCATCAGGGCCCACTGAAGATTTTGGGTAGAGACGAGAAAAAGCATATTTCATATCGGACTCGTCGAAATTGTTGATATTTAGTGTTGGCCAGTTAGAATGCACATACTCGGATTTAGAGTGGGTGAAGTTTGGAGGAGTTTTTGAGTAAACCGACCTGAAGTGATTAGCAAATCCTTCAGCAATAGACTGGTGACCATTCAACACACTACCATTAAGAGACATAGATGAGAGCTGAGCAGAAGAGTCACGAATATGGCGGACATACGACCAGAAAGTTTTCGGATCAGAATTGATATTTCGACCAATCTGACTGATGTATGATTTGTAGCTACACGAAATTAGTTCATGAACTCTTCTACGCTTCTCAGAAAAAATATATAATCACTATGACAGTTGGACCGTTTCCATTTCTTATGGCATTCATATTTTAATCTTATAGAATTCAATATTTCAGATGTAAACCATTTTGGATATCCACGTTTCACGCCAATACTAGTGGAATGGCATTATAATAAAAATAATAAATCATTTTTGGCACTTATTCCACATTAAATTTATTAGATCAGGACCGGATTCGCTCATGGCGAGCATTATCAAATAATCATGCTCAGTTCATAATGCTCACCATAAGAGAAACCGGTCCTGAACTAATAAATTTTATGTGAAATAAGTGTTAAAAATATTTTCTTAATTTTACTTTATTTTGATATAACATCACAGATTTTTTGCACTGATTCAAGAGAAAAGATTCTAAGTCACCATTAAATTATTCATTTATATATTCCTAACTGTTGGAGCAGACATAAGTAAAAAAAATGATGAAAATGAATTTAATATTAAGTTCTCGTTGCTCAAATAAGACAAAAGATACTCTGAAGCTCAGCGTCTTTTCTCTCATAGTGCTTCTAATTAATAAGATTAGTTGAAGTGATTTCGCACGATGAAGTAGTCGAGACATTTAAAATATGTTAAAATATCGATTTTTTTTATGGCGAGATAAAAAAAAGTACAAGTGACGCAGGACTCTTTTAATCTAATATAATGGCGCCTAAGCGTGCTTTTCTTATGATCATTTATATGTTTTTCTTTTGGTTGTGTAAAAAGAAAACGTGTTCTGTTACGTTCAATTTCACGATAGGCTGTGCAGTATATTGTACCTCTTGCATGGGCTTAACCTGGTGAAGTTCATTTTATAAAAGTAATTTGTTTGGCCTGATACAATAGTGTTGATATTCTAAACCTGTCACATGGTAAAAAATTTATGATTTTTTTGAAATTTATGGCGTAAATTTTATAACAAATGAATGCAAACGTTTATTGCACTTGCGCGTCTAAAGTAAACGTGATAATAGGACAAAAAAGACTGTGAATAAAGAGATGTACCCACGTAAGTAAAAAGCTAAAATGAATGATTGAATATCAAGCATACAAGTACTAGTTATTCTTATTAACCAAGAGCGTGGTATAACATTTTCTACTACTATAGTGATATACAGGTTGTCCTCGACTTACGACCGAGATACGTTCCTGGACTTTAGTCGTAAGTCGAAAGTCATACAAAATATGTATGTATGTACTAGTTATTTAATACAAAATACAAACTATGACCACCAAAATTGTATCGTAGTTTTTTTCAAGAAAATATAGTACATTCACAGTTGATACTTGCATAATATAGTGAAAACATTATGCACACTTATAGTTCAATAAAAAAAATGATATTTTTGAAATTAACTTCTGCTAAAAAGTATTATCATAGGATAATAACAAAAATCTAATGCCGTGGTAAGTGAAAGTAATAGCATAGATGAATACTGTGTTAAATTCTCGTCCGCCCTTCTAAATATTCTTAAAATGGGGCGTAACGAGTTAAATTAGCCAACCGTTAGTCCTTTGTTAGCCATACTTTTCTATTCACTCTCTCTCGAAAATGAGAGTTTGAGCAATTGAGTTTTCTCAGGCATACTTTTATCTAGATTGTATATGTATTTATTCTGGTGATCTTCGATTGTCTGATGTACATATCGATGGCTAAAGAGATAATTTGCTATCTCCGTTTTTGTCTATTGTTCAGAAGAGGGTAAAAACTGATTATTTTGGGAATGTATTTTTTTTGTATCACCGCTGAAAAACAGCGAATAAATGACAGGTGACAATACAAAATGGCGGAGTTGGATAATTAGTATGTAGGTTTTAGAACGACAATGGAGATATAAAATTTTCTTTTCGTTTTTCCGATACACCTAAATAAGTTTTCGTTATAAAAATTTAACGAGATGCACATTGCATGATGCAACAAGATAGCATTATTAAGTCATTTTCAGCCAAAAGTGGAGTTAACAAAATTAATCTTTAAGCCATCGATATTTCTCTTGTTAATTAATTCATTTGAGATACGTGTTTGAAAATAGATATATGCATGCCAATCAGACGGACTGTCTGCGACATTCTCATAAATGTATTTTTATCCAGTCTACGGCAGTTACCACAAGACAATGAACTTCTACCATTGCTTTATTTACATTCTAGCTACGGTGAGTTATAGATGGGTAATAATGGATTTATCTAGGCACTAAAAGTGACAAAGTGGGTGAACAAAATGTCATATATAAAAATCGTGAGAATTATTTCCTGATATAATATATATATTTACTGATGGATAATTTTCCACTTCATCAGTAGAGGAGAGAAGCGTTTTAGTTTTAATGCACACATGAGAACAAAATATGCTATATTAGCATGAATTTTTATTATATACGTCCTAATTTTTTGATTACTAAGCAACTTCAACATTTTTTTAGTTGTTATGACAACACCACAGATATTGTATTTGATGTTATTGTATTTCAGCCATCTGAATCTGACTGACTTCCAGTTCAGTTCAATACGTAATAGGTTCCATAATTTCCCAGTTTGACTGTGATTAGAGAAAAAAAAACATATCCATTTCTGTTGGATGTATTTAGAATAGTAATAAGTATTTAGAATACCATTATTCATGAAGAATTATCTATCACACATTTTGAGGAGTAAGTATTGACACCGCCCTATATGGTAGGTCATCAGAACTCTTTCGAATGATCTATTTTACACCTCAGTCTATGAGTTTAAGTCGATATCAGGAAATAAATTCATTCTAATAATACTCTATATTGAAATCTACTGCGATTCAATATAGAGTAATTTCAAATTTGTAAAAGAGACATTTATGCGGACGTCTCGCTCTAAATGTCTCTTGACTCTTTCACGCCCTGAGTGCATGAGAGTGCATGGTAATTCATGCAAAGTTCGATGGGCCATAAATAATGGCTTATCGGACGCACGTGTTAACGATTTTTTTGTAACGGTTTGCTACCTAATGGAACCGCTTTCTTTCATACAGTCGCAGTGAGAGATTGAACAGCATTGAGAATGCACGCGCTTGCCAGATAAGTCTTACAGTCGTGGTTGAGGAGATTCTCCCAACTGTATGCCCTGGAAGTAGCTTGCAAGCTCCTAATCCTCTCGCTAAGGATAAAGTCTAGTAAATTCCTGATATCGCCTATGCAATTATAATAGTTTGTGTTATGTATTGTAGAACGTAACGTGTATTGTTAATCTATCTGTGTTAAATCCGTTTACATAACGCTTTGAGATCGTCTTTTGTTTATAAGAGCACCATGTTCTCCTACTCCGTTCCCAAAATTTCTCTTCCTGAGTTTCGGATAGGAGGCTCCTACTCGATTTACGAGGTAGCCGAATCAAGGTCTTCTCAGTATGAAGACTTGTTTTATTCAAACACACGGTGGAGGTAGGATGATTTTTGCGTCGGATATTGACAGTAAAGTAGAAAGACAACATATTCAATTCCTTTACCTAAATGCCAAAGTAATTCTGTGACAGTTTTTATAAGCGTTTCCTATTTCATTAAATTCAAGCATTTTCAGTAAATGATTTGTGTCTTTTATTTATATAAAAATAATGTTATATCGCTAAGTTATTAAATATGTGTCAGCTTAAGTTCATACTTGCACTTGAAATGCCCGAAGATGCCGAAAGTCAAAGCCTGAGTCATTTGTTACGAATGTCATGGATAAGTAAAAAATTCTAACGATTCTAATTTGATATCAAGAGTCGGTAAGCTGTAGAAAAAAATACGAGAATAATCTCAACCTAAAAGTATGAATTCAAACACACATAAAAAGTTTGAAATGTTGGGGATTTAAAAAGATAGTAATATTATGAAAACGTAGTCCCGTTTATGGCGTGAAGCGATATTCTCGAAAAGAAAATCTCGCCAAAAATCATAAACTTGACATTTAAGAATTCTCTATAATGGCCCTATTTATTTTTCAATTCACTTTGTAACGATCGACCGAACTTTCAATTTTAGGCAGTAAAGTTGAAAGCAACAATAAAGCTAAGACGTAAGTCTTATCGAGATGATTGTGCATTGTATTTTGTTTCGAGTTAAGGATTCATTAGGCAGGCAAGTGCCTGAGAAGTGAAATTTCAATTATAAATTACTTTCCATTAAAACAGAAACGACGGAATAATGACAATTTAATTTAACTGTATTTAATTTTTATCGAGACTCGCCTAATAATTATTTATCATTATTAACTTCTGACTGATTTTCTCCCTTTGTCCTTTTATATTTCGATTATTAGCTTTATGAAAAAACGATTTTTATTTGAAGAATAATTTTTTGTTAATTCAATATCCTAAAAAGAAGACAAACATAAAATTACGTAGACAAAACAAAGAGACTTAATTTGATGGCACTGTATTTCAACGCAACTCATGACAAAAGTCCTGGATTTAATTCTTACCATGTCCGCTCCAAATTTTAAACAAATAGAACTGCTAGATAACTCAACATGTATTTTTCCAAAAGATAATGAATACACAATACAGGTATAAGACATTACTATTTGTTTCACTAGTTGTTCTCGTTACGTCCCGATTTGTGTGGCTGTGAATTTGAGAAAATGCAGGCATAGACGGCTCCAAACACATACAAACAAAAAATTGAAACCATAGTCCATGACACTTGACCACGGACCCGTCATAGATAATAATTATTGGTTCTACCTGTAGCTATTTATAGATCAAATTGTGTATTTTTTCAATTAAGGTTCAAAAAGTTAACTCAAGATAGATTAAAATATAAGAAGATAGTCAAATAATCTGCATTTGAGAAAACAAAAATGATAAGACCACAATGCAAACAACTTAAAGGTCACAACAGTAAAAGAAGTGCCTTAGATTCATTTCATTGTGTGTTGAATTTCTAATAATTTTCTTCAACCATTAATTCAAGTATTTTTAAATGACAGCATGACGTGCAAAAAATCGATGAAGTAAATTTAAATCACACGCACTTTGACCTAGTCATAAACTGAATATGATATTCATACATTGTCAAACATAAATTTGTGACCTTTTAATTTCCGGGTTGGAAATGAATAATTGAGTATGCAAACGTCTTTCACGAATAGAATGCTAGGAACAATCGAGAATTTTGCACGACAAAATACATATTACTGATAAATAGGGTTAGGTGAAGTTTGGAAGGACGCATATTGTATCTAGAGATAGCCATAGAATTGATGCTTAATATACTAAATATTGTCAAAGTTTTTGTTATAAAGGTGCAACAATTAAATTAAATTTAACAGAAGAGGAGGAATTACAAAAGGTTAATTTTATTTCTATAAAAAAAAACATATATATATTTTCCTTTGTTTGTTTTAAATTTGTAAGAATTGATATGGCTTCTATTCTGTTTACAGGAAACAATTTCGTTGGCTCATTTGAAATAATTACCGGGATTTCCATCTAATTATGGTTGACAGACATGCAGATTTATTTTTATTAAATGTACTTATTTTTGTGCTTTTACTTTGTTAATGATAAGTCATATTTAATTGATTTATTATGTATTAGTTTCCATTGCTAAGAGGACTTCAACCATTTATTTTTAGTCTATTTTTCTTGTTATTTGCTTAGTTTTTCTACCAATTGTAGTCATACCTTACTTAACTTTTGTATAAATATCACTGTTGTATTGTATTTCTTATCAGTTGAAAATGCTCGCCATGAGCGAAACCGGTCCTGATCAAATATTTTTTTATGTGGAAAAAGTACTAACAATGTATTATTATTTTTTATAATGCCTTTCCACCAAGTATTGACAGTGAACACCTTAAAAGTGATATGCAATCCTATTGATAATAATAATACCATACATTATATTTATACTGTCGTTGTATTTCTTATCTGTTGATAATGTCCGCCATGATCGAAACCGGTTCTGATCTAATAAATTTTATGTGGAATAAGTACTAAGAATGTGTTATTATTATAATTTGAATACCAAACATATT
The DNA here is from genome assembly GCA_028554975.1 of Himalopsyche kuldschensis. Taxonomy (NCBI): domain Eukaryota; kingdom Metazoa; phylum Arthropoda; class Insecta; order Trichoptera; family Rhyacophilidae; genus Himalopsyche; species Himalopsyche kuldschensis. The sequence continues at coordinate 2,719,223 of JAHFWI010000016.1, read as the reverse complement.
GAGTGACACAAAAGTTATTGATTAAATTGACATTTACTTGGTGGAACTCCATTATAACACGGTTAAAAAATAACAATGTAACATAGTTCTAGAGAAATTTCTGTAGAACTAAAATACATTGCTATTTTTTAACCGCGTTAGCACACAATTTGTTTCAATACCTAGATCACAAAACCTTAAAACGTCAGATGCTTGTAAATTGATCATCGTCACATTGTTGTTTATGGTGCAGAAGTACTTCTATGCATTATAGACAAACTTACTATTCATTAGAAAAAGTTGTTCGAAGTCTTTCTTACCGAAGAACAAATTACAATTGTGAGTAGAGATAGCTTAGTGTTGACGTTTTTAGCGAAAAAATAAGTGAATTATTTTAATAAATAAACACATAGAAGCAGTATAAAAGTGACTTATTTAAAAAAAATGGGAACAATCAACGGCAACATTTACAATGCAACAGAAACAGAAAATATCACTCCGGACTAGGGTTTCCAATCCCGGGATCACGAGGATATTCAATACCTGATGAATCCTGAGATAAGAATACATAATCCCGAAATTTTCGGGATTGATTTTTATTGTCAACAATAAAAGCGTTATTTATTTCCATTTATTTGTCTACATTTTAACAATTTGAAATTTGTATAACCAGAAATATTTTGTATTTCAATTAGTTATCATTCGAACGAACCAGATACTCGAATATTGTCACTCTTCATTAATGAATAAACAACCGAAATATAATATTCATAGAAAGATATTGACATCAATTATACCTAACTATTTTTAATGATACATAAACATGGCTAATATTGGATAAACATGAAAATTATCGACCATTAAAAAAATATTGTAAATCCCGGGACCACTCACGGGATTCCGGGATTGTAATAAATCGATCCCGAGATCAAAATTTTGACCCGCGATTTGAAATCCTACTTCGGACTGTAAATAGAATGATGATTTCTAGTTGATACTGAATAATTATTGCTCAAATTGTTATTGTGTATTTAATTGCCATGAATGTTGTTATACCGACATGTGTAATAATAAAGAAATATCGCTATGAAAACGTTACGCTTCATCTTGATTGAACTATACATTATATAAAATAATAATAAATTTTTTCTCGTTTGAGATTATAACAATTTTCAAACAAAATATTTGCCAAATTAAGATTCTGCTAATTACATCCTGTCACACGAAATCAATAGCAGCCCCTCAAGCAACGTTTCCCACTCGTTCGTCCTCGCTTTAAATATTTTCAAACAATTTTACTGATATATTCTATGTACTTTGTTTGAAAAAATCGGGCTTAATATTTTTTGTTCCTTTCAATATTCCGAAGTTTTATTTTTACCAATTTTCTTTTTGTAGACTTTTCGGGCATGTTTTCTTTTTATATATTTTCTTTGTTACGATCAATATTAAAATAAGTTAAAAAAGAAATTTAACCATCTTTTTAGTATTATTACAAACCATACATTAAAGACAAAACATCTTAAGACAAACCGATGTCAAACTTGTTTTAAAATAGTTTATTGTTTCTTGAGTATCACTAACGAATAAGTTTAATTAGTTATCTTCTGTAAATTGTTGAGTTAATAAAATATTAACGAAAATTAACGGGACGTAAATGGTGATCTATCAAATGTGGAATACTTAAATTTGTTTTGATGTGGAACCAATTCTATGAAATTGTTTAGTCTTAAATTAAGATCGAATGAAATTTGTAAACATTGCAAGAAAGTTGTAAGGCGCAACTTAAATATATAACGGTAAATTAACTTTCCGGGCATAATAATCTTTTACCGCTTTTCAGAAGCGAAGTTTCCGATTTTAATTTAAGGATGGAAATAATCTGACATTCTTTAAAGCTTTATTTACTAGAACGCTGCAAAAATGTATGTGGGTCAATTTAAAAAAAAATATTAGAATATCATTAAATTAACTTTGATTCATTTCACATTGGCAGAAGAGGATTCAATCAACCATTTCCTACATTAAAATCTCATCTGGCAATGGTGTATATTGGAGAAATTAGAATCGAATGACATAATTTTGTAATAATATGTTTTGAATCACTTTTTGCCACATTTTCATGATTGTGTTGGGGATAGATTTTTTAAAAACAATTGATTTAAAAAAAGGTATTTACATACTGTTGAACATTGAAAACTTAACGATGACTATTCTTTCTCGATTGAAGCATAACTATATTTAAAAAAATCTTTTGTTTAGATCTAAAAATTACAAAAAATTGTATTGTATTGGATAAACTCATAGTTGAATTTTAGGAATATCAATAAGTGATGTTTGATAAAAATGTAACTACGAAAATTAGCCATGATTTTTTGTGGAAGTGAAAGATATTATTTTTATAAATATATTCAGAATAAATTGTATTTTTGTTACCATCTCCGTTTCCAGTGGGGAAGTTTATCGACACTTAATATAATTTTCGAGATAAGCTCATTACGTTGCATTTTTAATATCCAATACATATATAGAAAGTATGAACTTCTTTTATGGGTAGGAAAGAATGGAAATAAGATATTTATAACTTCAAACTGTGGCTCCATCCGCGGATACCGTAACCAAAGATAACGACATTAACCACTCGGCTACAGCATCAGCTAGTGTTTTAGTTTTAATTTAGATATAATTGCATTTTTAAATGTATACAAATTGAGACGCCGAGAACTCCTCTAAGTAATGAAGAGATTCTTGGATCAAGTCTAGACATGGAACATATAACCCTCTTTAATATGTCATATTTGATGTATACGGTGTGAGTTTTTGCGATATTTTTTAGTGATTTTTCAAAATTATCTATGAATTTAACTACATTTTTTTTTGATTTACCCGACGCATCGACATTAAATTGATTATAAGAAAACGATTAAAATGTTTTTCATGTGAAGATGATTACTTTTAAAAAGTGTATCCCTTTCAGTTAATGGTTTCAGTATAAACCTTTCCAATAACGTATCAAACACATTCATTTCTGACAGACATTTTAGATTTGCGGTGAGAAGCATGGTTGCTTGTGCAATGGTGTTTGAGTTTCCATTATGTACCGAAACGGAAATGTTATCTACGCTACAAAAAAACATGCTTCACCCTACGGGCAAAGAATCCATGTTATTAAATTCCGCGAATCTTGCGGCGGTGGAATTTTTTCGTGACTCTCGAAACGATAACGAAACATAAATTGCTGTTTTTTTTTCAGCGGGAAACACACGATATTCCACAAAGAGCCGCGGAGCATGTAGAAGAATAATCATTAATGTCGCTTCTTTTTCATCATATCGGGATTTTATTCTCATACGAAAAACACGCATTTGACTTATAACCAGGGCTGTGAAGTCGGGGCTTTTTGGTCGGAATCGGAGTCGTCGCGGCGATTTGGCCGGAGTCGAACTCGGAAGTTTGAACCTTTTATTTTCGGATATAATATGTCAAATTTGGCTATTGGCCGGATTGGATACACATCAATAGGAAAATAAGAAAAAAAAGGTCGGAGTCGTGGTTTTGGTAAATGCTGAAGTGACTCCACAGCCCTGCTTATAACTAAACTACCAGTAACAGCACCTCACAGCGGAATAAAATAAAAGCTTGATAGCTTTGCAATCCAAATGTAAACTGTTCCATTTTTAAAAAAATATTTCAGTTTATTATCAGACCTCAAGGACCCACTCAACTTACAATTTTGGATCACAGGGACAACTAACATGAATTAATAAAAAAATAGTTGAAATGGCGAAATGCCATGGCTAAATATGCCTTAACTATACTATAATATACATTACGTATTTTTGTTATGTATTTTTTTTGGAAACTAAATATTTTTTTTTCTTTTTTATCCAATTCTAAATAATTTTCATAACTGTACCCGCCGCTTGTAGTTCCACAAAAATTGGAATTTTAAAACTCCACAAACTACCAAAATTCGACGATGTCTTCCAGAATGAAAATGAATGCATGCCAGCTGCCCAATCTCGCCCTCTCATATCACATTTTTCAATAATTTTATCTAAATAAACTTTTCAGTCAACTAAATGTGAAGTTATATGATTGTTTTTTGATCCATATACTTTTCAATATATATTCATTTGACGATTAAAAATAATATTGAGTATTGTTTTTTAATATTTAATGATAATGCTAAAATATTTTCGTATTTAATTTAACTTTGATTAAATCATGTTTTTTTCTGATAGTATAATTTTGCTCATTTTTAATTCATAAGTTTACTTGTAAAATGTACATACAATATTGATCAGACAATAAAATCCAATTAAATGCAATATAATAATATATTAATTTTATTAAATAAAGGAAACCATATATTCTGTTCCCAAAAATGAATATTTTTAACAGGTGAAATAATAGCATTTTTTTTAGTCAAATTATAAGGTGCCTATATAGTTTATAGTTATTTAGGAACTTTGCTTAAACAAACATTTTCTTATCTATCTTCATACACACATTTTCTCTTCTGTTCTAACATACTAATTTTATATTGTAATAATTAAGAATTAAATGTCACAAATTGACTTTATATATTTTTGAAGTAAATGCCAGCACCGTGTTTTGATAGAGTTCTACTAAGTAAATGCCCATTAAATCAATTAATGAATATTTTTTATTTTCTTGCATAAAAGACTCATATTTAGTTCCTTTATTGCGTGTATCAAATAAAAATACGAAGTCTTGTTATTTCTGTATACGTGCATTTTTATATATAAATATATACTGGTGTGCCGCGAAAATTTGAAAAACACGTTGGTGTGCCGCGGAAGAAAAAAGGTTGCGGAGCACTGCACTAGACTACAGTGAGCGACATTTTAGGGTTATAGCGCAAACTTATTAAAAGCAAATTATATACTATAACTTCCACATACATATATTCCGATTAAGGTCAGATCGAGTTCCACTCACCACGAGCATCAATTGACAACGGTCCTAATTTGTATCAGAATACATATGGAAGCAGTACTATAAAATGCGTTTTATTTTTATGTTATTTGTAATAAGTGACAGTTAACAGCATAAAAGTGGATACTTAAAAATTGAAATATTATTAAGTGAGAGAAAATGACCATTTTTTATTTCTTTCCTTCTAGTTAACAGACTCGTATATAAGTTTTTAGCAAATCGAATTTAGATATTTCTAGCTCGCTATAAAAGAATCGACCAATCTATTGCTCAAATACCATAAATAAAATAACAGTTGAGCAATAATTTCGTGGGAATCTTGTTTTGCGATAACACAATAGGGGTACATATTCTTTTGAACGGAAAAAATCATAAATATAAAAGCACTCGAATGTAACCGGCATCTTTGCCTTCTTCGAAAATCACAAATAACAATGTTTGCATTGTTCGAATACTGTAAAAATAATAACCATTGAGCAATTGATGTGTGAAAGTCGTTTGTAAAATATACAGAAAACACAGTATTTCATTTTGCTAAAAATATTTTTACTATTTACGGCCGGTCTCGTAGTTGAGTGACATTGAACGTTTTATCCAAATGGACGTTATATAGAATTTCGATTTATGAATTTGTATGTAAAGATATTGATATATCTTATATGTTTAATGCTTTTCTATACACCTCCTATTCAATCCTTCCTTCAAAGACTGCTAAACGAGGTCTAATAAAACAACTATGACTGCAACTGATGTTTCAAGCACTACAGTGCAAACAAAGATAAGGCGCCTATTCAAAAATAGTAGGTACTGGGTAGGTTATATTACTTAATATCAACTGAAAATACGTAACTCTTTTTAATTTTTTTTGTTACTTATAAGCTACACTAAGATTTTTACATAGTCTTCGATTTGAATTAAATTTCATGTAGAAAAACATATTCATTCACTGTCGCATCTGGCAAAGGGTGATTTTACATGTGTATCTTTTACGCTACGTAATTATGAATATATATGTATAGATAAAGGTGATTGTGAAACGCATTCTTCTTCTTTTTAAATTCGTAGTCACGTCAAATCATTGTTAAAAATAGCAAAAACGGCGCCAATAGAGAAACAGTGATAGCTTATCACTAAATCGAAGTTCCGATTAAAAGGATTCGAAGACATCCATGATTTCAAACTGTATTGAAGCACGAGAACACTGCAACCGAAGCCAATCTCATTTACCGCTCGAATACAGACCCAGTTGAATCTAAATTCAGAATTTTAACGCGTTCATAAATAACTGTCGATTTTGGAAACAGTGTCTTTATTATATGAAAACAAATCGCTTGGTTTTCCACTCAGTGGAAAACATGTTGATTTAAGCCTGCAAATATTTGTTGTAGCTGGGAAATATGTATATAGGAAATTTTAGAAATCCGGTACGAACAAAATATGGGAAAAGTCAGGAAATTTTTTATTTGCATAAAAAAGTATCTAAATATATCAAAAAAGATGTTTTTGTCACTTTTATTTCGAATTGTAAACAAGTTAAATTAACGTGAATTATTTGTATTTCTATTAGGTTTTTACGAAGAATAAAGCGAAATTGAAATGTATAATATTGAGTGGAAATTTGTTCTTACAATATTCTTGAATTTAATTGGATGTTTTCCGTGAATTTGATTTCAAATTGTTGGTGTTATTTTTGACCTTTATCACTAGCTAACAAACACCTGTGACATGGGAGGAGCGGTTTACAGCTGTCACTTTTCGGGCAACTGTCAATCAAGCTACACTGTGACGCCACACCTAGTCAAAATTATAATTACACCTTTCACCGTACAACATCAATTTGCAATATTAAATCATCAGTATACTGGCAGAAGGATTTAAGTTAAAATTGATAGATGTTAACACGCTCTATCGACAGAAAATACAAACTCCCCTTTATTTAGTTTTTCATCCTTTTCCAAAAGGAGAAAACGTTTTTTCGTTGAGAAAAATTGTTGCTATTAACTAAAATATTTATGAAATTAACAATTTAGCAGGCTCATTAATAGAGGCATTGATGCAATATTAAGTTGTGATACTTAGCGTCCAAAAATATTTAAATATTTAGAGATTTATTGCTAACTGAATCGGATAGTAAAAAACAGTCAAAACAAAACGTGAATTATCGGAAGAATTAATCTATTGCAATTTGAATGACTGAAGGAGAACAAAAACAATGAATTGGGCATAATTATACTCTAATTGAATTCTTAAATGATTAAATAATGTCATAAACTGGTATGTTCAACAATTCTACAGAACATTGATGTATATAAGAATATGATTAGATAAACTTCAGCTAGTGCTGCAGTCACTGACAATTATTTCAGAAGTTGTATTTTAAATATACAGTTTTAGTTGCAAGGCAGCAATTAGTTAGCTACTTATCCGTTCCAAGCTCAATCCTATCTGTAAACTCTCCGATAAAGAAATTTTAAGCAACTGAATAAAAAATCTCAAAAAATGTGCCCTATGGTTGAAAATGTCCCCTATTGTTTCTCATTAAAAGAATAAGAAAGTTTAATGAAAAAAACTGCATGGTATGGCTGAAAAAAGTTTAAATATACCTAGAAAAAGTTTCATTTAAAGCTCGTTTTAATTTCATGTATTGTGATTTGATATTCAAGTTTAATTCAGATGTTTTTTTGAGAAAGTTAAATTAAATGACTCCTCCATATTCAGATGTAGTAAATTGACTTGTGGCATTTCCCCTCTGTCAACATTAGCTCAATGCTATTTTCGATGGTTTCGGCGGTAACTTTGTGGGATTTTAATATAAAATTTAAAATGCTTTGATTATTCCACGTATTGTGTAACTATTGCACGTGTTTCGCCTCTTTCAGAGGCATCTTCAGAAAACCCGTAATCCATTTTGTAATTTCATAATTTAAAATGTTAGAATTTATCTTGCTTCATTACTTAAGCAAACTTTGCGATAGTAAGTCTGAAGATGCCTCTGAAAGAGGCGAAACACGTGTCACAATTAGTTACACAATACGTGGAATAATCAAAGTTATTTTAAATTTTATATTTTAGCTCAATGCGTTTATCGCGCTTGATGTGCACGATGCGCAGACAGAGAGATTCTAGTATTAGATAATAAATATACACCTGAAAAAATCAATCTTTTAATCTGTCAGTGTATGTGGGGTGAGTGTGTGCGTGTTGAGTTACAGATACTAGATAAATCAAAGAAATATAATATATCAATTTATTATCATATAAAGTTATCAAAGATAATACTTCCCTTTCACCCAAAACAAATATTTGGGAGATGATATACTTTATATTTAGACGTAATATAGGTCAAGTATGTTGGTCGCTATCATTAGAAAAACCTTGTAATAATTTGCCTTACTTGGGTCATTGATAAAAAATATTAAAAGGTAGTTCTTGATCTGGAAGATATTATAATGGATTCATGTTTTTTACGAGTGTCGTATACCCTTGTGGAATTAAATGTTCATTTAATTTATTATATCCCAGATTCCCCATGGTTGCGATGTCAAGGATGCTATTTGAAAAGCTTCCACGGCAGTAATAAAATCAGTGGTGCTTTCATATATAGAATATGTGGGTCAAATCACTCCTGAAAGATATTTTCGTATTACAATATTGGAATAAATCATAAATACGGTATCAATATTGGATAATGCTTCTGAAGTTAAGCTATATCATGTATTACTAACGAATTTTTATATGCATATGAGAAATTCAATGTAGATATATTTTAATACGGTAAGAAAAATAACAATGTATTTTAGTTCAACATAAATTATTTTATATATTTGTTGATAGCTATTTCGGCTAACGCCTTCGTCAGAACTATGTTTTAAACGTGTATTAGAGATTATCAGAGATTAGAGCGTGTATTAGAGAGCTTATATACCTATGCTAGACAGGGTGCCCCGTACATCATCTCTTTCTGTTGAAACCATACCAACGTTACATGGAAGAATTTAAATAGTTTTTTTTTACTATTCACGTCAAATCTGGTTAAGTCTAGAAAATTAATGCAGTGGTCTACCTCTATCTATCATAGTTCTGACGAAGGCGTAAGCCGAAATAGCTGTCAACAAATATATAAAATAATTTATGTAGAACTTAAATACTGTTATTTTTCTTACCGTATTATAATGGAGTTCTACTAAGTAAATGCTTACTCAATCAATCAATAGATATATTTTATTACGTTATCTAAAAAACTTATTAAATTATTAAAAATATACTAAGAATCAATTCGATACTGGCAGTAATTTAAAAGACCACATTTCAGTATATACACAGCTCAATGTCTTTCCTATTGATTGGTTTACTTATTATAATAAATAACATTTTTCTGTGCCCCGTAACCACTCTTATTTTAATGTTAGTCTTTTTTGTATTCTCGAAACATGACATTTTTGTAAAAAAATCCATAATTCCAGGTAATAATCTTTACTTGCAAGGAAGATGGGTATATACTTAAAACGGAGCTTCATTCCAAATCAAACTCTTTAAGCTGCGAAGAGCAATTGGCACCAAATTAAATCCGATAATTTATATAGATTATCAAAACGAGTCGATCAAAATTTGAATTGTGTAATACATATTCTTAAATACATGAACTGTTCATTTTTTTAATAGTAACCGCTGCTTTTAAATTGAGCAAATTTATGAGATTTTGTCTTATTCTATAAAGGCAATTAATTGATATGCATCGTGATGAAACTCCAGTCAAAGAACGCCACTGAGGAGGGATATATAACGAACTTTACAAGTAGCCTATTTTCGACGTCAGAGAATGCAAGCACTCTCATTTTATGCGGGAGGGGGGCTGCGGGTTGGGTACCTTTGTAACAGTTCTGACAACGCAAACTTATAAAGGTCCCCTTTATAAAGGCGATTTAGCTGGAACAATTCGGAACTGAGAGAGGCTAGTAATTTCGAGAGATAAGATACTGCTCCAGGCCAATTGCGTAAAATCACTTAGCCCTTTCCAAACAGATTACGATTTTTTTCATGCCGAAATAAAATAACGCTTAGGCCCTTTCAAACAAACTTCTCTTAAAAAATCGAAATGTTAATCCAAACGAAACAGTTGTTAAAACTGTTATCGATGTAATATTGTTTTTTTTATACTATGACTGCATTCCGTATTTTTATTCGCAATAAAATAGGCATGTTTTATCCAAATTAAGATAAAAACTTTTGATTTTTACGTTCATTTTCAAACGTGGGAAAGGCCAACCAAGCAGCATGTAAAATAAGATTACAAAGCACCCAATTGAGTGAAGCAAGTGAACATTATCTTTAAATGAAAATTATTTTACGATTTCTAGTAATATTAGACTCTAGGTAGTTGTTAACAATAAATCTAGCAGCCCGGTCTCTTTGAATTGCTTAAATTATTGTAGGCCTTCGATATAAACACATTAAAAACACATTTTTTGTGCTTATTCCGCGATTAAATTATTAAGATCAGAACCAGTTTCGTTTATCACGAGCATTTTCAACTTATAAGAATATACATCAGCACAGAGTTATTTATACAAACTTAAGCAACACATATCTTTTAATATTATTGTTAGTAAACGTTCTTTCTTAATTGTATTTTAATGTGATTATAATTCAGTCACTTTTATTTGTAAGAGGTGTTTATCATTGTCATTATATTCAATTAAGCAAGACTTATAAGGGTGTAATAAACAATTGGTAACAGAAGTACGAATTTAATTTATAGATGAAACAGCATATGAATAAATGACATTTAATCGGCCATAGTTTAAAAGTTGAAGACTCGTGTCGTAAATGCTGATTGCTCAATAACTTTCACATACAAAGCTTTCATGTTCATTAAAAAATGTCTTAATTGATAAAAAAAATAAAAAAAAATGATCTATAAATATAAAGTGTGACACATTTTGAGCAGGGATCGAGAAAGAATGGTAAATAATCGTGAAGCGTTCTTTTAAAACAACACTGATTTCGCATATACATATAGTATTTGAGTGTATTTTTTTTCTAGAATTTTAACATACATTCAAAATTGCTAAAAGCGTATTATTTTCAGTATATCAACTAAGTATTGATTAATCATTAAAATTGTTAACTCAAACTTTGTCTTCAGGGTCATAGTTGAATCGATCGAACAAACTCGTTAATACCTTTTAATGAAAACAAAATGTGACCTGACAGTCCACCCACTCAATCTTTGCTTTCTCTAGCGTTTCGCTTCCGCATTTTTCATAATTCCATTTACCTATTTTCTTTCCATTTTCTTACTGCGCGCTGATAGACCTTCCTGTGAATTTGATTCAACGTTTTTCACGAAAGAAGATATCGATGTTTTTATAGCCTGTGTTTGGTTAACAGTCATGGAATTGATTTTCGCCTAATAGATGTCAGCAGGTATTCATATAGCCGTGTCCAGAGAGCCGCAAATTTTAATGGACATGAGTACTCAAAGGTAATATTTTTATATGATAAAGATTTACCAATCAATATAAGCGGGGTATAATCTGCGCCACAAATAGTTTGATTTACATGATGTGAACGTGATTATATGATTCTAGATGTTAGCCTAATATTAAAATAACATAAAACGATGGAAGTGTATTCATGGATATTAAAAATCTCCGTTCACTTATATATTGACACCGCCTTATGTGGTAGGTCATCAGAACTCTCTCGAACGATCTATTGTTCACCTCAGTCGATGAGTCAGTCGATATCAGAAAATAAATTCATTCTTATAATAATCTATATTGCAATCTATGTGTAGAGTTATTTCAATTTCTCTTATCTCTTGACGCCCGACAATGCATGTGCTTCATAAAAAGTTCATAAGGCGATAAATCATCCCTTATCAGCGGGCGCATGTGTTAACGATTTTTGAAACGGCCATTGTTTTTCTTTCTAAAGTAACCGTTTGTTTTCATACTGAGAATGCACGCACCTAATCCTCTCCCTCAGAATTTAATTCGCGTCAAATTCCTGATATCTTCTTCGCTATCGTAATATTTGTGTGTTGTATAACGTCTGTGTAAATCCTTGACGATTAAATAATGGGTGCGAATGAGCGCACTCACATAACGCTTTGAGATCGTGTTTTGTTTTAAAGAGTACCATGTTTCTCCTACCCGTCCCCAAAAATCCCTCTTCCTGAGTGTTAAGGAGGCTCTTCTCGATTTACGAGGGAGCCGGAATAAAGGTCTTCTCAATATGTACATCGAGTGAACGTTGGTTCCGGAATATTAAAAAAAATGTTTAACAAAATCAATATAATGGTTTTGATTATAATTATTGGAGGCTTAGGTATTATTTTTTTAATAAATATATCCCTAAAAACAAATGCAGCTAAGTGAGACGTAAGAGTAAATTTACCAGCTATTCAAGAAAAAAAATTAAAATTTAAATACCTAAAGTAATGAATGTTTATTTTCTATCTAACATAGTTAAAAAATACTGGTTTGAGAAAATTGTGGTTGAATGGCTGACCCCCAAGATAAACAAATCTTCATTTTGAAGAGGGTTTGTTTTTAAACGCTAGCCGAAAAAATACTCGCTATTGAAACATTCCATAAAGTTCCATTAGTCAGAACGACCGTGCTAGTACGAAAATTGCTCACAAGCTAAGTCGCTCCGAAATTATTTGGAGAATTCTATTATTCAAACCACCTGAATTTCGATTGTTGTCTATGCCGAAGGTTTTTATTGGATAATGGATGAATCGTTTGTTGTTATGTAGACAGTCCTTAAATATAAACATTCCAAATGTGTCGTTTGATTGTATATATATTATATTCAGTGGCAGCTCGTCCATACGCACTGCGGAACTGCAGCACATCCAAGCAAATTGAGAACTTTTTAAAATTATAATATACATAAATGTGTGTTAAGCTCGCCCGCAACCAATGCATCCAAAAATTATCGCACACCACGGTACAAATATATATTATGCAGTAAAGTTTGCGATGGAATATACTGGTGGAGGCGAAAGAAGTGCGCGGGGAGGGGAGTTACAAATACAACCTTGCTTTCGCACTGTCTCTCTCACAGTGTACAGTACTCTCTCCGTACGGCTGCGAGCTTTATTTCATCTAATTTGTTTCTCATTTGAAAGTGTTTCACTCAAGGGAAGAAATGCATAGTTGAAATGATTAATGAAATGCACGTCATTTTTAATTTAAATAATTTTATTGGTAATAGGAAAATATTATAAAATAAAAATAAATATTTTTATTTTTTTTATCAACCGCAGCACCCTCAGCTATCTTATCCACGAGCCACCACTGATTTTATCCCCATAATTCTATGCTGTTTACAAGATGTATTAGGAATTAATGATATTAAAGTACCGTGGGCGTTTTCTGCAAATCAAAGATTAATCAGGCGATTAGTGAATTTTTTCGTAACTTAGAGACATTTTTGTTTTAAAACAGCTTGGTTGGTTTATGGAAGAGAAAGAACCAATATGTATGATTTTACTTTTAAGTTGTTAACTATCAACTATTGGTAGAATGGCATTAAGTTAATATCTATAGAAAACAATCGAACCCAGGGGTTTTTTATACAAGATCTTTCAAAAGGGACGCTCAAATTTTTTTGGTTGCCATGCCATGCTTTTAAATTGACATCGTCAAATTTGTTGTCAATTGTAAAGTGGTTTACAGCGAATCACCATGGAAGGTTATAGCGTTGAAAAACGTGTGAAAATAATCAAAGTCACTACTCCGTTTGAGAAAAGTTTGTCGCTAAAGTCGTGAACATGGAAAATTGTCGGATTCGGAGCGATTAAAATCGATACGAGATAAATCAGTACCAAATGCATTCCAAAAAAGTCACTGCTTGGTGCGAATTTCGGTATGGTGCAATCATCGGTCCGTCCTTCTTCCAAAACGAGACTGGCATTGCCATAACAGTCAACGGTGAGCTACATATCGATAATAAGCAACTTCCTGTGGCCTTAACTGGAGAATATGAATATCGATAATATTGGTTCCAAAAAGACGGCACTAAGTGTTACACAGCACATGCCACTATGGAAATTCTACATGAGCGAGCGTTCTTGTTTAAAGACCCTATATGTATACGAAAAATTGCAATGTGATCGCGATACTGGTCATTATTCTAACAAAACGTAAGTAAAAGTAATGAGAAAGATTGTCAAATTTTTCTACAAGTTTTGTCGCTAGAAAACCCAGGCTTCACCTGGAAAAGTACACATTTCAAAGGAATCATATGAAATTGAAACTTCGTCAAGCACATTCGGTCGAAATTCTAGAGAAAGATTGTGTTTTATTTATTTATATGTTACATTGTATCAAGTACCATATAACTGCACTCGATTGAAATTAAGTTAACTGCGTTTTAAAAGGCACGCAGTTTCTAAAAGATGAGAGGCAAATTACTAAAATAATTTGACTATCCTGCGATTCCGTACTAAATTGCATCGTTAGAATGTTAAGTTCAGCTACTATCAATAAATTTATTTAAGTAATGAATATGAATAAACCCTATTTAAATTACGTAACTTTACATTCATAATCGCTTATGAAGATATTAATTGTCATATTAGCGGTAAACTAACTTTGCAGACTTCGCTTGGAGTTTATACCTATGAGCATCCAGATATTTTGAATAGCATGCTAAGTTTTAGGCAAGATGCTGCTATGTTGAAAATAGTAATGCTGTTATGATTATATCATTTAACACTTAATCACTTAAAATTATTAGAACGTTGTTTTGTTAGAAGCTATGTTACTATTACGCCAGAGATCTAAAAATACTTCAAACTATAATTATAAACATAGTTCGTGAAAATTTCATATTTGGAAGAAGCTTCATTTGTAAATTGAGAAGAATAAAATATGGCGTGTATTTAAGGGGTTAGTATCTAATTAAAGTTTTGGCCGGTACATAAAATAAATGGTCAGCAAATATTATAAGCGGTTAGTATCCACTGAATCAGTATGTTTGTGGTCAGCTATATAGTAAATGAAAAGCTTAGTAATTTTTTTTAAGCTGTTATTATTTGAATGCAATGGTCAGTCATTTTAAATAAATGGCAAGTTTAAGATTGAAAGCTTGTGAAATTGATCAAATATGGTCGTAAGAAGACAATTTAGGACCAAGTCTAAGGTTGACAATTATTTTTAAATGTTTGATTATTACATATTCCAAACTTAACCTAACCAAATCGTCCTACAACACTAACTATATACTGTTTACAGATATCTACTGTTACAAAAAATGACTAACCATTTTCCAATAATATACTGACCAATATTAATTATTTACTGTCCCTTTTATGTATCTATTGGTGACCATTTATTTAATATTTATTGACCGTATATCGACTTAGATACTGAACAAATAATTAGTTGCCATAATATAAACATAAAAATGAAACAGAATAAGAATAAAAGAATCTCATTTCTTTTGTGAATGTTTGACGGGAATGTAATCTTTAAAAGATCCAAAATAAAGACATGTCTTTGCGTCAACTTAAATTGGAATAGTAAAAAAAATAGAGAATAAAACAGAATATTTCTGAAGTTTAAGTTTAAGAAGTATAAACTTAACAGAAACAATATATATGAAAGAAGAACATGTTTTTTATAATACAAAGACAAAAAGCTGTGTTTCATTTACTTTTTTATTTCAAACTGTTGTGCAAAAGAAAACTTCTTACATCTTTTGTAATTGGTTTTATGAACATCTAAATAAATAAATTTGATATTTTTACAACTTACCCTCAGTGAAAGGAAGCACATAAATTCTTAAGATATCTATCATACATAATCTTCAATGTTTATTTTTGGAATAAGTCTAAAATATTAAAATACTTCGTTTTCTACATCGTTTTCAGATGTTTATTTTTTGAATACAAAATAACTTTGTTTATTCTTTTTTTTAAATATTTTATTATATACTAGCCGTGGACAAAGTTTTATCGCAATCGGATGAACGGTATGGCAAAAATACGAACAAACTAACAAACATTGATTTTTATATATCAGGTTATATTATAAATTATATTCAGTTTATTTTGTTTCATAGGGCAAATACAAGTAGAAAAAAAAAGATTTCGTTCGCCATCTCGAAAATATGCGAAGCATACTTTGGTTCCATTCTCTTTTGGTTTTACCATATATGTATATTCTTACTTAGATAATGAGAACGATGAAGTCATTTCGTAATAACAAATGGAATAGCCGACAGCTGATAGAGGCTGAATATAATTTCATCCTTGGTATTTTCGTATTGAAAAACAAAACATCGCAAGACGACCTTATACACCTTTTCTCGGAACAGAAATCATTGAATTTCTCACGGAAAGCACTCTGCCAACAATAATATTACTACAATTTATCAGAGACGAGTGATTCTTTCCGAAGAATAATTATTATCACTGAAATGATAATATTTTATAAACGATCATAACAGTTGTATTGATTGAATAATTAAATTGACTGTTTCTAAGCTGTTAATGGTTGAATGAAAATAAACTGGGTGTAAATAAAACAAGTTATATTCTTCACTGTGACTTCAGTTCTTGCTGCATGAAGTGGTCAAAATCAACTGATTAGTGGTGGTAGAAACTAATAAGTAACCATTAAATGAGGTTGAGGTTTTTGCCCAATGTCGTGGTAGTCTGAAATGATTTAAAACTTCCCCACCTACCGTCTATCAGATTTTCAAACGTAGCTTAGAGAGGGTGACAAGTTTACTGCTTACTCTTTTCTAACTCCATATTTTTTTCATTTTTCTCTCTTTGTAGAGTTGAAATTATTTTATCGTCGTCATAGAAGACACCACGTGCTTACAAAATCATTACATTGGTGTCACTTTCAAGAAATCGATATGATTTGATGATTCAAAACGAAAAGGCCGCGGTGAGAAGTATAAATGATTTATTATGAATTAATCCGAAAAAGCAAGGTGACTGAATAAAAATCAGCTGGTATTTGAAAAAAATCTACAAAGATGCGCCAACGGGCATGGTTGAAAATATTTTAGAACAATCATTGACTGAATTGAAATTTACTTGGTAGAACTCCATTATAACACGGTGAAAAAATAACAGTTTATTTTAGTTCTACATAAATTATTTTTTATTTCGGTCAATACTAATTTACGTTTATCCCCACTTAATAAAAACCCAGATTAGCTTTCGCCTCGAGAAAAACATAAAATCAATGTGTCAGTTTATTTTAGTTCTAACAAAGAGAAGACTTATTATATTTTAGGTCAATAAATTTATGTTTAAACATATGTAGTTGAATAAAAACCGAAATAGCTTTCAACAACATAAAAAATAATATGTGTAGAACTAAAATAAATTGTAATTTTTTTTTGTGTTGAATCATCTTAAATATAGTAATGTTATACTGTCTACAACAGTATATATAATTGTTGAAAAGTCTCATGTTTAAACATTTTTATTTGACAGTGTCGATTGAATCAAGCCAGATGTAAAATATAAGTGCTCTCAGTTCTTATTGAAACTAAAATATTCCGTGGAATAAAACATTTCTTAGAATCGAAGGCGATATTTCGCTTTCGAAGAAATCGTTAGTATATTATTATGTTTCATATAAGAGGCAAGTTTTCAATATAACTAAAAGCCTCTTGTTGAGCTTTCATCTCGATATAAGCTCGTCGATCTGTAAAGTAAATATAAAACTGCATTTATGAAGAAGTTAAAAGGCCATACGTTGATATATTCAAATACATTTTTTGTTTAAAAACGACTGAGACGTAACATTACTCCATACAGAAGGAGTCGCATTTCATTTTTTGGAAGTATTCAATTAGTTTTAATTGTTATCAAAGCTTTGTGTTTCCCCTTTCCTTGCTGGTTATTTTTTTGCAAAAAAAACATGAAATCATCCTATTGTGAAACAAATATACTCCAAATGGAGCTTAGCTCAACGGATTATTTTAAGCTAGAACTGCTTGTTACTCACCCACTTGCCTTTATTAACCACCCTTACTTTTCACGTATAAATAGTTTTCTTTTCTTATCTGAGAGTGTCTTAAATGTGTAGTAAATAAGACTATTAGATAAACGCAGCCAGGAAACTAGGAGCCCGCCTAGCGGACTCCACAAATAGTTTAAGCAGAAAATAAAGGTAAGAAAAAAAATGAATTTATGAACGGTTTTGAAACGTCATGATAATGCATGCCTTCAAACAGAAATCAATAAATAGACTGGAAAATCAATTTATGACATCGCCCATACAATGAACCGATCTTGGAAGGGAAACTAAGGACGTTGACACTTGACCATGGTCCCGGAAAATAATCCTTATGCAATGAATTATTGTGAAGATTTCTTTGAAGGTTTTGAACGTGTTCTATAATTGAAAAAAAAAAGAAAATATTCACAGTTTGTAACTAGAGATTTAAACTATTCAAACGTTACATTCGAATATATTGCATGAACCTTTTGTTAAATATTTTTTTCTAACTGACGACGTCAAAATAAAAAGTGCATAAAAAAGGTCTAAAAACACACAAATATTATGTATGTTTCATAAGTTTTTCTCATTATAAGTATGTGCAGTATATAATATGGGTAATATATTATTTCTTCGATTTCTGAAATAAGTTTTCATTGAATGCTTGTTTTACATGAACATTTTTCAAATATTTGCTTTTTTCCTGTAATTGAAATTCTGAGAATCATTTAACATGTATGTTCAGCATATTTCATCATCGTTGAAATATTTAAAAATATATTCCGTAAAAATAGTATTCCACATATTTTACTATCGAATATTTCGAATTTTCGAATACATGTGAAGAATATATTCGAACACCGAACAATCGCATAATTGGACAGGTTTTTGTAAATAATATTTTTTAATAAAATCAGAACGAATCACAGCATGCATAGCAGAGAGCCGACAATTAAAACAAATGTTTGATCGAGATTCAAATTGAAATTAATACGAAAATGTGACGTTTATAAAAAATATAAATGGTTGTATGATATTCTTCAAGTTACTCTTTTTAACCGGTTGTATGCCAGAAACGTATATATACAGTCTACAATTCCGAGAGCACAGTGCTGGCTATAGAAAATGCGCGTATTAATACGGTCCACTTTACACCTACTAAAACTGGACAAGGTCGAAGATTTTATACACATAGCGACATCTCTAAGAATCACAGTCCTATATGTACAGTTGACATATATTGTATTATAATCAATATTATATCGATTTTAAAAACAGCTTCCTTGTGTTACCGAGATCCGTCAAAGAAAATCGGTGTACGACGGTTCTTATACCTACCGGCATATAATGGGTTAAAGACAGTACACAAGAAGACCGAATTAATTAATTTGGTAAAAACAGTTCAACATTTGGCTATTTTAAGTTTCATTTAATTATTCGATTGTTTTTTAAGTTTTATCGTTAGAATTATAATAAATTTATACGCAATGTCCGGTCCGTGGCGCAGTGTCAATGTTGCTGGCTTGCGTGCCGGATCACCCCGGGTTCGAATGCCAGTATGAGCTGAAAATCCCTTCCCATCTTTCCGATCCCAAAGAGCGACGCAAAGTGACAGCGATTAGCTAATCACTAGTCCTGCCCTAGTTCTCGTTTCCTTTCCATCCCTACTTTCTTCGGAAAAGAGGGGTTGAGCAAATGAGTAACAAGCAGTTCTCGTAGAAAAAAATATTTTGAGATAAACTCCTTGAGGAATCCATATGCTCAAAGTTGGGAGCGGACATGGTTAAAAGAAATTACGCAAAAAATGCCCATACATTATTTAAACGTAACATTTGACTTTACTCTGCCCTTTTCAAATGTGAGGAATGGATCATAAACGTTTTCTGTTGGCCGGTCTTTTTTCAACATTCAGAGAGTGAGAATATGTTAAAAAATGAATTACTTTATAGATTTAACAATGCCCCGTTTTTAGTATTAGATGAATCATAGAAAAAAACGTGATTATTTTCGATTTGATGATGAAAATTTAGATTTCAATAAAATGAATACTATAAGAATACTTCATCAATATTAAATTAATGAAAACAAATATATAAAGTAAATAATATGTTCAGTAGGTTGGGAATAATACATTTATTTCCTATTGGATTTTTTCCCTAAAAATGTAATAAGTCATGAAATGTCTAAAATGAAAAAGGAACCAAAAAATAATAAAATCAAAGCGGTAAAATAAATAACTAAGCTTTAAACAAAACTCTAGCGGTTGAGTGTTTCCAAATATGCTTTTCGAAAAAGCGAAACCCGTGTCACACTGAGTAGCACAATTCATTCAAATAACAAAGTTTTTTTTTTTAAATAAGTACATATTGTTCAACGCGAAGCTAACAGTGCCTGTATTTATGTAAATTCTTTTTTTAATGTTTATTAAACGTTATGTTAAAGAATCGGCACAATTAAAATTCGTCGACATATTTTTAAATGTTCTGTTTTTCCGCTAGTGAAAATTTGCGACCTGAACCTTATTTTTCTTTTGAAATGAACATCTGGAAGCTGTAAAATACATAGTACTTTGTGAATATTATGTGAGTGAAAAGATTTTTGCGAGTCAGCTGTCTTTGTCCAAACAGGGAGGTTTTTCAAATATCAGCTTAAAAACTGGAGATAAACTAATTAGGTTTAAGGGGAAAAATCACACGTATAAATGATATTTTAATTAAAAAAGTTGTTTCGCTTTGAAGGGAATATAAAAATAGATTTGAATATTTTTTATTTTGTGATTTTCGTCTACAGCAAGGGTTCCCAAAGTGGTCCGTACGGACCCCCAGGGGTCCGCGAGGGACTGACAGGGGGTCCCTGTCAGGAAGAAAAAATAAAGGGGGTCCACGAGATGTAAATGGGGGTCCACGGATTTATTTGACAAAATAAATTTGAAAATATTTGCATTTTACACAGTCACATAAAATCAAAACAAACATCTGTATATTCAGGTAAAGATTTGCAATCGCTTGCCTGCTACACTGAACAAAAAAAAAACTCCAGCAATTGAATAAATCTCGTCGACTTTGTCAAATAGGCAAGATAAAAAACCCAAAGGGTTTTCTCGGATTGGGTCGTTTATACTTAATTTTACAACTCCATTCCATAGAATTAGGAGATAAAAATACTTGGCTAAAAGCATGCTAAAAGCCTCCTCAATAGTAATCCAAAACATATGTTTAAAATTTAAACTTGGTTCTTATTTTTGGGAACACTCTTCACAATCATTCTGTTCTAAACCTTCGAGGAGTCAAGTTCTACTGTGGACTGTGTGTTTCTGGGCTGTGATATTGGGATTGACATCTTGTTCGTCAATCGATATTTTCATCAAATCAACATCATAATTCAGAGTGAGTTATATTTCAACAATTAAATTATAAATCGGGCTTAAAGTAAATAATTATATAATTATTTATAAGAATAACTAAAACTGCATGCTTTCAAATTGTTATGTTCATGAAAAATAACCATTATTGATACGCCGAAAAAGATTCTTATAAAATCGTGAGACTATTTTATTGATAAATTGATTTTCTCGAAGAACTGATTTTTCAGTATCTTTAAAAAGGGGGCGGCCAATCTATGTTTACATGCGGGCGGCTAAACTCTTAGGCGCGTTCCTGAACAATGTTCATTTGTTTTTTTTGAGATTGGAGAGGAAGGGGATTGAAAATAAAATAAAAATTTAAAGTGATTAAAATCGAAATCATCGTGAGTGGATATGAAAGAAAGTACAAAATTCCATGCAACATTTATTAGAAATAGTTCTCTAAGTCATTTTTGTGGACATTTATTTTGAAAATATGTTCAGTCTAAACCGGTTTTAGAAATTAATTTTGACTTGTTTTTTTATATAATAAATATAATTGTTTATTGAATTGCTTCATTTTTATCGACAGATAATTTCTACCCAGAATGTCGCAAACTAAAAGGAAATGTAGGCAGTATAACGTTGAGTATTTAAAGTTCGGCCATTCCATCCCTGT
The DNA here is from genome assembly GCA_028554975.1 of Himalopsyche kuldschensis. Lineage (NCBI taxonomy): Eukaryota > Metazoa > Arthropoda > Insecta > Trichoptera > Rhyacophilidae > Himalopsyche > Himalopsyche kuldschensis. The sequence goes on along the minus strand of JAHFWI010000016.1, from coordinate 2,697,277 downwards.
CGGACAAACATCTCCCCATGTGTCTTTTGTGCACCAGAATTTTAAATGACTCTATGAAACCATCCAAGCTAAATGATCATCTGAAAAAGTGTCACCCTGATAAAAAAGATAGAGATTTGACATACTTTGAATCACTAAAACAACACCTGAACAGAACCACATTGAATAATATGTTCGCTTCAACAATAAAAGAGACGATGATGGTCTGCGGGCATCTTACAATATCTCATGCCTCATAGCAAAATCGGGAACGCCTCATATTATCGGGGAACAGCTGCTTTTGCCAGTCATTGAAGAGGTTTTAAAAAATGTTTTATGTGCCTGCATATGATACACTCAAAAGAATTTCTTTGAGCAATAACACAGTTCAAAGCTGATGAAATGAGTCATTGTGTTGAAAGCTTTTTGTGTAATTATCTGCAAAAAATCATTTCTCAATTCAATTGGATGAGTCAACTTTACCTGGCAATGAAGCACTATTAATGGGATATGTTCGGTTTATTATGGATCAAAAAATTCACGAAGAACTGCTTTTTCGCGAGAACTTTGACAACAGACACTAAAGGCGAATCAATATTCAAGGTTTTGAAGGATTACTTCATTGAAAAATCGATCCCTTTATCAAATATAATGTCGGCAGCAACAGATGGAGCACCAGCCATGTTTGGACGTTATCGCGGTTTAATGGGCATTTTAAAACAAAATATACCCGGAGTGCTTGCAATTGCGTTATCCATCGGCAACATTTGGTAGCGAAAAATCTGAGTCCTAGATTGCATCAATCTCTTCAATTCGTCATAAAAGCGATAAACAAGATTCGTAGTAATCCGTTAAATTCCAGGATATTTGCGCAGTTGTGTGAAGAAAATGAAGAGGATTTTCGAAAATTACTTCTTCACACTGAAGTACGCTGGCTCTCAAAAAAGGTATATGTTTAACGAGGTTTTTTCCTTTTGAGCGTTTTTAAATTTCTGCACGCTAAAGATCAAGATTTGAAAGAAAACCTAATAAAATTCAAAGCAGACATTGCCTACCTGACAGACTTGTTTGCCAAATTTATTAAATTTAATAAAAACAAAATCCATAATCGCAAATTTTCATGGAAAAATAAATTTGATGAAACAAAACATTGGACGACGAGAATTTGTGAACACCTAAATGTCCTCCACGAAGACTTCAAAAGCAGGTTTGAAGACATTTTAATAATGAAAATACCTCCATGGATCATCAATCCATATATAGAAGAAATGGATACTGTACAAGACATATTACAGGAAGAGTTAATAGGACTTAGCACAGACGAAGAACTCAAGGTAGAATTTAGAAAGGGTTACCAGCAGTTTTGGCTGCAGAAAGATATCCCTGTGACTTATCCTGCGTTATGGGCCATCGTTAGAAAAATTTTAATATCTTTTCCTTCTACATACCTCGTGGAAAGAGGCTTCAGTGGTTACTAATTTTTCTTACGAAAAAAAGGAACAGGTTGCAAATTACAGAACGTGGTGATTTACGACTATACCTCACTAATTTAAAGCCAAATATTGACTTTCATCCGTCTCATTAATGAGAAGGATGACGCTCAAAGAATTCTTATTTAATATTATTTTAATAAAGAATTCTTATTTATTATAATATGTTTTGATATGTTTCAATTATTTTTTGTACGATTACTTGTTTATTTATTTATTTACTTACACTTCATTTTGATTAAATAAAAATTCAATAAAGAACTAATAAAAAACAACTTTTTTTTCACTGTCCACTATACAAAAACTTATCGAATTGTGTTCATATTTGTGTTTGAAAAGTTTAGAAAACTTCATTATTAGGGAACCGGGGGGGGGTCCACCAAAAATGAAATTCTGGTTTGGGGGTCCACGGGGGAAATAAGTTTGGGAATCTATGGTCTACAGCCTTCTAATATGCACATCATTATCAGCTGTTTATATTTAAACAATCCACGACAAGATATTACTTATTTTTTAAGTTGAAATGCTTTATTTAGAATATTTAAAATGAAATTTTATTACGTTTTTGCCGTTTTCGTACATTTATAAGTATTTATTTTTTTGATTTTTGTAGAATATTTCTAGAAACAGATTCATACCGCAAAACTTGTTTGTCCATAGACCTGCGATGCCTTACATAAATCATCAGGCGAGCCAATACAATATTGCTGGTACTTGGTGGGACGCAAAAACACAAGAAACAGCAAAACAGATTTATTGATAATTAACGTGACACTTGTTTTTAAAATATTAAAAAACATATAAAATGTCTAAATAAAAAGTATCTGGGTCCACGGTTGAGTGAAGAACATCGTTAGTTTTCTTGTTGATTACAATCCGTGTCCCAGTAGGGAAAGTTTAATTTTGATTTTTCAATCGATTTGTATTCGAACTCTAATGTTGTCTACCAGTAATGCAGGTAAAATGTAAATAGAATAAAGCTATTTCTACTATATTTGAATAGGTGGGAGGGGTTCAGCAATTGTGTAACAAAAAGTTCTCGTAGACACGTTAAGTTGAAGAAAAAAGTGTCAAATCTATTTTATTTAACTTATCAACTGCAGTGTGACAGTGGTTGGTTCTCTCGGGACGATCCTTTGTTTTATGGCTTTAAAAATTCAAAGTTTAGTTATTACTACGAATACTTCATATTGTTTGGTACGTGCATAGCTTATTTTTTTTTATCTCAACCCATTTAAAATAATCTTAGAAAAAAAATGTGTATTTTTGAATTATTTAGACTGGCAACTTTGATAAATAAGAAAACAGCTGTCAATAATTAATTACTTTTTTGTTATATCTGGGTATAATATTTACATATAAGGCAACAGTTCTGGTTTCAGTAAAGCGAGTCAATTTAAATGTAGATGCTGCTCGAGGCTATTTAATTTAAGATGTTTTTGGAGTATTATCATTCAGTTGTTTAATTATTCAAAGATTAAACGTTTGAATGGACCAATACTATTTTAAAAAAGTGTTCTTTTTGCAGACTGCCCTCTTTGGGCGAAATGGTAAAATTATAAAAAAAGGAAAGAAGTTCTTAAATTGTCACCGACTAGGCGGTAATTATCTGAAAGTGATTATCCAACGGTAAACGTCTAACGGATACATTCAAGAATTCGACGTCCTTAGTACGGTTGCAAAAATTAAATTACCCTCAAATTTCCTTTTTCATATCTTAGAAATGTGCCGAAGGACAAAATTACCGTTCGGCGAGGACGGGTAATTTAATTTTCTTTGTGAAAACGCCATTTTGGATTTTAGCGCCTCTGGCGGTGGCGTCTCACGTTCAGCTTATTAAATAATGTTGCTAAATATTCACGACGTACCTAATGGCTTAAGCGATGTGTTGCCATACCGAAAACATGACGTTTCGTGTGATTTTCCAGGAATTTAAATAATTTTTGAAATGCTTTGATTACCAGACTGCGTGCGTTATAATTATTCACATGAAAATACACTTGCATGTTCTAACAAAGTTAAATATTCCTACCGTATCTATTTGTATATTCATAATCAACCGAGAATATTTTTATTATACCTGGTACGTACACAAGCCTTCAACTGCAAAATCAAAACAATAATTTAGCTTTAAAGCTCTGTCATGGCTTTTCAATTAACATTAAAGATGAATGGGATATTTTATATTTTGTCATAACCTTTAACAACATAGGAGGCCAATCAAGATGCAGATCAAAAAATTTTAGATGCAATATTAACTTTGACAATTGTTTGATGATCATGGAAGAATGTCATCTCGAGTACATAACTTATTTATTATTAAGTAAAAATAAATTATATTACAAAATAATTAACAAAAAGTACAGGTCTTTGTTGAATCGATAGATATATCTCTAATTAAATAAAAACAACACTTATCACACAACGGTAATCGCAAGCATTTTCAACTGATTTAATTTTGAAATGCTCACGACGAGTGAAGCCAAAAATATATATGAAAGTATTGTAAAAGAGTGTTTTATTTATTTAAACATAATACCTTTCAACAAAGAATTGACAGGTAATATCCTAAAAAAGATACATCTCACACCCAAAATGATAAAAAAGCATCTTTGAAGAAAGGGATATAAAAATATGAAAAACACGCATCGAAAAGCAATGCTTAACAGAAACCTTCTGCCTATACTAGCCCCAGGTAAAACAATTCATTTTTTACGGAATATACATTTGACGTTCTGTTTTTATTTTGATAGATACGCCAATTCCCTTTTATTGTGATTTCTGCCAACTGGTTTGATGCGTGTCTTACATGTGCATTAAACATTAGCACTGATTTTTCAATTACTTTAGGTTACCTCCACCCAAAAAGTATGTGATATTTTTATCCACCATTTTACCTTTATAATAAATAAGTATCACGTCGAAGAAAATCGTTTCAGCACTTGCTTAGCCACGCATTAACACCAATCAATTTACCCATTGAAATGATTAAAGTAAAGAAGAAGACGATACTATGTTTAAGTTTAGCAACATATCAACGTTATTTACCATCACTATTGAGTCGTTCACTGTCAATACTTGGTGGAATGGCATTATAATAAAAATAATAACACATTTTCAGTACTTATTCCACATAAAATGTATTTATCAGGACCGGTTTCACTAATAGCGAGCATTATCAACTGATAAGAAATACAACGAAACAGTTATATTAATACAAAAGTTAAGCAAGAATTTGTATAAATATTACTGTTTCGTTGTATATCTTATCACTTGGTAATGCTCGCCATGAGCGAAACCGGTCTGGTCCTTTATTTTTAACCTTCTATATGCTTTAACAACAGTAGACTAATGTCACTGCACAGTTAAATAAGTTTTTTTAGGATGGCTCTGTACACAAAAAACATCAACGCTCTTTCCTTATCTATATATATATATATATATATCTATCTATATATATATAAAATGAATGTGTGTATGTATGTCCGCTATGGACTACTAAACCGCTCGACCGATCGATGTGAAACTTTACAAATTTATTGAGTGCACCCCCGCGATGGTTTCTGGCCTACCAACCCCTCCCCCCAACCACCCCCCAATTTTTCGAGTTCACTCCTTCGAAGGTTTCTGGCATACCCCCCCATACGCCCCCCAAACCCCACCCCGCCAAACAACCCCCCTCCCCCAAAAATTGATATCGAATTTTTACAAATTTCTCGAGTACGTTTTCCGCGAAACTTTCTGGCCTACACCCCCTCCCCACCACACCCCCCAATCCCCCCTACATTGCTGGCGTAGCAACGCGCGCAGGGTACAGCTAGTTATATATAAAAAGAAGTAGGTGGAATTTTTGATTCATAACCCGATTTCATTTCGTAATCCATTAAGAGATTGCTTGCATTGTGAGATAAAGTTGTTTAAAAAATGGTGAAATATAATCAGGAATGTTGTGAATAAAAAAAACACGTCACAGAAAAAAAAATATTTATTGAATAAAACAGGAATATTGACTCGAATAGCTTGGCGTGACAGATTACGAACGAGATTTAAAAAAAGCATAGTTTCATGACAGTTTGATGGCCGTAAAAAACCTAATACGGGTGTTTAACGTGACTGACATTGTCAATAAATTGTTGTTTTAAAATTCCCCGTATTGTAAAGCTGTCAGCAATCTGATATATTTTTTGCTCACGAACGGTTTTTAATCGTGTTTGAAGTCAGATTTTTTGCGATGTAATATATTACTTTTAAGGTGTTCACTGTCAATACTTGGTTGAATGGCATTATAATGAAAATATTAACACATTTTAGCACTTATTCCACATAAAATGTATTGGATCAGGACCGGTTTTGCTCATGACGAGCATTATCAACTGATAATAAATACAACGAAACGTTTAAATTATTTTTATTCTAGTATATTATTTATGATGTCTGTAATTTCTCCGCTACACTCATCTGATCCTTATACAATAAGGAGGAGATAGTTCGATTGACTAACTCGTAGTTCTGCCCTAGACCCATTTATACTCCCCATCAAGGAAAGGTTTGTCAACTGAATTGTTGTAATGAACTATAGATGTACCATTATAAATTGACCGCTTGTAAGGGCGCCACCATCGCGTAAAAACTGTGCAATACTCAATCGAATTTGTTTATTTACAAACACATTTTTATATGCAAGCTATAAATGAAACAAAATCGTCATGCTAATAGCTATTTCGGCTTACGCCTTCGTCAGAAATACGTAGTTCTGACGAAGGCGTAAGCCGAAATAGTTATCAACAAATATATAAAATAATTTATGTAGAACTAAAATACATTGTTATTTTTCTTACCGTATTATATTTTTATTCAAACAATATAACATCGAAGGCAAAATTTTTAGCTTTAAATGTATCTAAAATATGAGAACAATTTTAGTTCCGAATTTGAACGGCGTTCAAGTTATGATGAAACATCTATAGCAGTTCTATTACAACAATTTCTGTAAAGATAAACTAAATAATAAGTCAATATGCTACACATTTTGTGTAGAAATCTTATATAATTTTTATCTAGTACCATACGCTCTTTCAGTACGAATGAAAAATCCTACTCTTAACTGATGTCGTTTATAAAAATAAGAATCATTTTCTACGCAATAAATAACAATATTACATTTTTAAGATGGTTCTCAAAGAGAAAAAAACACGTGCCACAATAATAAGTAACACCCACCAAATGAAAAACAATGTAAGCAATTTCATATTTAATGAATTAAAAACTTCCGTTCGTGGAATGAAAAGCTGTTTTATAAATTATAATATTACGTATTAAGAAGTTGTTTTCATGATTTAAGCAAACATGTTGTTTCAGTAATACGTATATATATAATTTTACCAAATATTTAAAGTAACATAGTGAGATATTGAATTTTATTACATTTACCAAGCAATTAAGTAAAAAATAATATTATTATAATTTTATATATTATACTTACATTTTGTTTTTATTTTCTCTGACCACAAAACGATTTGCAGACAGCGTTTATAAGTCTGTCACCACCTGGAAAAGATAACAGTGTTATTTATGTTTAATCATTAACCATTTACATATAAAATAAACAAATACATAGATTAATAGCCATGAGGTAAGAAGTCCGATAATTGGTTCACCATATCTATACGGATTGTGGGCCACACAGGTTCAATCGAGCGACCAAATGGGAAAATAATCTATGTGGATGATGCTGTGCTCATAAAAGAACCACTGCTCAGCCACTGTTATTAAATCATTTATAATCATCTCACTGCATTGAGAATTCACAATGTTGTGAATCTTGATTAATAAAGAACATCTTTAAAAAAAAATTGAAAAACAGTTTGACAGTTTTGCTTGAGAATTAGGTATTCATCTAAAACCATTTTATTGACAGTGCATAAGTAACATATTGACAGTTAGATCGATAGCGTTTATACTGGATGACAATATACCGAAGAGAATAAAAGCGGGAGTTGAGATATTCTTAACAAGTGACAGTTTGTGATGGTGAAAGTTAGCATATATCAGGGATCGGCAACGCAGTGCCGACGTTATTATATTTAATATACAATTTGAATGAACGTAGATTATTCCACGTATTGTGCATCTTCAGACTATCTCACTATCGCAAAAGTTGCTTAAGTAATAGATTTTTGATAGTAATAAAGTTTGAAGATGAAGCGAAACACGTGTCCAGAATAGTAGCTAAAATACGTAGAATTCTAAAGATATTTCAAATTTGATATTGAAATGAACTTGCATAAAAGTACCGCTGAATCCATCGAAAGAGTTATTATGTGTATTAAGAAATACAATTTGAATTTAACTTGCACACATTTATACACAAAACAAAAATAAATGGCAATATTAATAAGAACGGCAACCGAATAAGTAAAAAACGAATTCTTATTGAAATCATACTTTTTTTGTCAATCAGGCAGAATATCCGAATCAATAACGTTGAAAATATTAAAGCTCTATCCAATGATATCGCCACTCACAGGCTGGTTCTAATCGTTGGAAAAACTAATAATGTATGTCCCCGAATTCTCAAAAAGTACTCAGCTATTCTCAATAATGACAGAATTCTCATTTTGGCCTAGCATACGCCGAAAAAATATGAAAATTTCTAGAATTGAGCCCTCGGAATGAGTGGCAATAAAAAGGACTTTTTGCTTAGTGATAGCAATTTTTTGTAGATAACGAGAAATATTATATGCAATAATTATCAGCTTTCATTAATAAATTACGTGAAAACTGTAACACGGCTTTCATTTTTAACTGTCGTTGAGTGATCAGCGGTATTTTAACGGTCAATGGCTTATTATATTGATTCTTTAATCGATTAATGGCTGTTTCTTTATTTATACTAACTTGATCCCAAAAAACAAGGCGTAGAGGAAGCGATGAGTTAACTCAGTGGTCGGCAAAGTTCGGCTCAGATATAAATAATAAAATAATTTAAAAAAATATATATGTATATACAAATAACCACTTAGGGCGCGCAAGTCCTGCCGAGGGTATCGACAGTTGGGTGATGACTGCAAGGTACGCATGTAAGGAAGACATGATAATTTTCAACGCCTGGAATAGTATTCCTGATTCTAATGATCAGCTGAAAAAACTCGCATTTGCTGTTCTTTCCTTTTACGGTTCTACGTATTCATGTGAACAATCTTTTTCAAGCATGAATTTTATCATGAGTACGCTCAAAAGTCGTCTTATTGATGAGAACCTGGAATCGTGCGTAAAATTAAAAACAACAACTCTACAAACCTGACTTACTCAAACTTTCCAAGGAGATGCATGGACATTGTTCGCATTAAGTGTTTGTCAGTTATTATTTTGTATAATTTAAATTTAATGATAGCTTACTTTCATATTATTTTTTTATAAATATTATATATAAATAAACAAAATATTTATTAAGTATAAAATCAAGTTTTATTCAGTGTACCCATTACTAAAGAAGGTCTAAAATTATAATTAACGTGTATTGAATTAATAGAGAGATTTGGCTCTCAATTTTATTCGTATTTTTAATCGTTGCAATGTTCATATTTGGCTCTTTGGCGAATAAGTTTGCCGACCACTGAGTTAGAACGAATACTATTTTGGAAACAGTATTCTTCTCAGACAAAATAACATTCATTTTTTGAAAATTAACGTTCATTGAGATGATCCAGATGATTCAAATTAAAAAAAGACATGGTTGAAATAAATATGGACACATTATACACCCTTGATGGTTTGTATCACAATATGGGGTAAATTATGGATATATGGTCACGAGACAGAATCCCAATCCTCTCGAGCTAAGCTCAAAAAAATTATTACTGGCGTATAATTTTATGTTTTGACTTTACTCTTTGAGTTCTTGTGGATTATTATAAAATGTGGAATCAAAATGATTAAATCTGAAGAATATTACTGATTATTGTATGAGTACTGAATTTATTTTTGGAATTTTAAAACGCAAAGTAAGGTGAAATATAAAAAAACAATAATTCTCGAAAACTTTCAAATAATTGTCACTACGCCTAAATCTTTAATGCATTCACATATGAATGTGTGGTCCTCTGAAAGAAGAATTTGTTTTTTAGTATTAGCCTATAATAAAATTATTTTTTTTATTTTAAATAAATAATAAACTAATGTGACTGTCTCTATCTGCATAATTTATTATTTGTGTAGTTTGTGGTTGCACTTTTGCTCCTGTAAATTAAAAAAACTCGATTTCATACTTATTGCGAAGTATTCTTTAGGATCCTCTATTATGACAACATTTCAAAAAATGTTATCTGCTTTCAAATACCTGAACATAAGAAATCATTTCATTTAATGTGCTAAATTTTCATAAATCTTTACAAAAATTCTGTCCCGTGACCATATATCCATAATTTACCCAATATGGTTGGCTACTCCAGGTACAGATGTTGGTAAGCAACTCACGAATAGCTTTCATGCTGCTTAGCATTGAGAAGCTATACCGGATGATATTTTTACAACTCAATTCAAAATCGGTTCAACATGGAGCCTATGAGACGTTAAGAATATAGGAAAAACTCGATTTCTTGCGCCTTTTTTCACACACTGGTTAGGCTGAAAGCACACCGAAGCTTTTGGAACTTTGGCGGAATTTTTTAGATGGAAGTTGGACGAATACATTTTGATGAAGTTCATTTTAATATAATATTTAAAATAACTTTGATTATTCCACGTATTGTGTTACTAACTGTGACACGTATTTTGACTCTTTCAGAGGCATATTCAGACTTACTATCGCAAAGTTTGCTTAAGTAATATAGCATGATTTTTTCTAATACTTTAAAATGATAAATTACAAAATGGAGTTCGGGATTTTTTCTTTTTTGGGAAGCAAGGAAGGCACAAAAAAACATATAATTATACTACTAATGCGTTAGCATTTTAAAATATTATCTAATGAGATGCAATCAATTGTGAAGGGTTAAACCAAATGGAAATAAATTTAACAGTGGCCTGCAACCTGCCCTGCCCTATTAAGGATATTATTTAATAAGAATTATTTAATGTTACAGTCAATTCGGGTAACTTTGGACAATTTTCAGTTGTTTTTTTGTGATATTTTTATTTTCAGATGTAGTAAGTTGCATTTTTTAGACTATTATGTGTTCTAACCGCTTCCTTTATATAATTTTGAATTCAAATGTTATAAAAATACAAGGAAAAATAACTAAAAACTGCTTTTACGGGCGGTCCAGTGCTAAATTTATAATTGAGTAACATTGGACACCACCACTTTCGATGAGCGAATTTTAGCTGAATCATCCAGCTTGATGATATTGAATTGAACTTTTTATAAAGAAGGATAGTCTGAAATTGGAAAATATTAAAAAAATTACAACTTTTTGCCCATTCCCTATCCGTAACACCTAGCTTAAGCGAAGCCACCTGTTTCGAAAAAATAAAAAAGTCATATATTTTCATAGTTTTTTGTTTTATTTCACAAAATATAACAAGATAAAAATAATTTGAGAGGTGAATGTGGCTCTTGTTTTTTTCGACCAAGTATAAGACAAAAGATCGATTTGTTATATTCATCAATCGCAAGAATGATCACGATTACTAGTCAGCAGAAAAATAAATAAACGTTACTTGCTCAAGTTTTGTCCAATGTTATATTGAAGTCCAAAGTTACCCGAATTGACTGTAATCCTTTTATTTATTTCTTAAAATTCTAACCTATTCATTTTTTAGCCATTTTTTTTTACTCGGTGGAGTATTTCTACATTACTACTCTGATTGATATTATAATTTTACTACTTTTTGCTGTTTGAAAACAGGTGAAAAAACAGGTTATTCAAAAAATAAATCAGTTGGGTAGTAACGATGTCACAATTATAATCAAAGCATAAAACAAATTATAATTAATATCGTATCGGAAAAATACAATTTTGGCATAGCGAATCCTTCGCAGGGAGTCCGTTCCGGTGAAATATAAATTACTTTTAAAAATATTCTAATGGGTTTACCGTGTATGGAATTCGAAATATTTGGATTCAAACCTAGATTTTTTAGTAACACTATAAAAATCGTCGGCTCGATTTTTAATTCATAAGCACTAGGACTGAAAACCGCTGAAGAATAATTATTTATGTATAATCTCTGTGGTATTTTTTATACACGTAAAGTTTTTACTTTCAAAAAATATGAAATGATTTTTATTTGATATAGTTGTTGCCTTCCTTTCCTAAAATAACTACCTAGTCGTAACCTTATTGCAGGGCTGCTCTGGTTTTGCCAAGTTGGTCAGTTTTGTCGGTTTTAATTTTGAATCTGTTTGGAACCTTTGAAAACCCGGAAATCTAGCTTGCATGTGTCGTGTATAATACTGTTCAGGTAGTCCTCAAATTACGACAATTCACACTTACGACGGAACTCAAATTAGCTTTTGTTAAAGCTTTTAATTGCATCTTCGAACTTGGACATTTATTTATACATGATATACGCACCCCAAACGCACCCGTGTCGGAAAACAGGTGGTAAACGGCCTCCATCTGACCGGCTGATTGGCTTATCGGAAATAAAAAAATTTAACGACGTTTTATCTATAAAACTTTAAAAATCGTTTATAGTAGGATCTTTTAAAAATGTGGAAAATTTAACAATTAGCTATATCTCTAGAAATACTTACAATTTACACGAAAATCTTATAAGGACATATTTTCAAAGATTTAAACATTGAAAATATCACTTCACCTGAATAAAATGATACTGCATCTAACTCATTTTTTCCAACAATGCCATTTGTCTCACTTCAGGTCATCTACCGTTGAGCAGTATTTTACGTATGTATTATACAAGGTCAAATTTTGATCTCATGGATGACATTGACGTCACAGTAATTATTACATATGACATACCAGAAATGCTGATGAAAAAATGCTAAGAATTATGAGCAAAAACACTTATTGAACATTAATTATCCAAAATTATATTACACATAAAAGATAATCTGTATTTTAATTTAATACCTTCTGAATTATGGCTTACTTTATCGCATAAAGTAGATATAATTTAATTATAAATGACAAAAAGTTTTCGAAACTAAAATAAAATAAATTTGGAATGCGTATTATTATGAGCAGAAAATTCCGTAACGATCAGATATAATTTTATCGTCTGTTCTAGACGGAGAGGAATAATAAAATTAATGGGAAAATGATTTGCTGGTTTTTATAGGTTGGTAGGTGTGAGATTCTATGAATGATATTCACTGTATATTCATGGAAAAGAGACATTATATTTAAACCAGTAATAAAACCCCATCCTTAAAGTTTATAGGATTTCACAGTCATTATGTAATATATGTTTAATTATAATTTTTCGAAGAAGCGTTTTGGTTCGTGGTAATTATCTGGAATGAATGATAATAGGATATTTTTATTTTTTGTCATACACGATTTTGAATCACCGAATGATAACCACCAACCAAAATACAGTAAAATTTTAATCGTTTGAATTTTGAGCTTTTCCACGAGTTTTGATGTTGACGACCCGGGTTTCGCCTTTCGGCATCTTCCGAAAGCCGAAAAAGTACAATATTCAAACGATTCAAATTTGATATTGAAATCCACATTTTTTTTTTAACCTTGTCCGCTCCCAGCTTGGAGCATATGGGCTCCTCACTGAGTTTATCTCAACATATGTTTTTTTCTACGATAACTGCTTGTTACTCAGTTGCTCAACCTCTTTTTTTACGAAAAGAGAGTAGGGATGGAAAAGATACGAGGACTAGGACAGGACTAGTGATTAGCTAATCGCTGTCACTACGCGTCGCTCTTTGGGATCGGAAAGATGGGAAGGGATTTTCAACAACGCAAACACCCTTTGAACAGATTTGTCGACTGAAAAAAATCCGCTCGTACCGGGAATCGAAACCGGGCGGTCCGCCAAGCAAGTCAACAACGTTGACACTGCGCCACGGATCAAACAAATCCACAATTAGTTTAATTTAACAAAGAACTTACTTTTTGGGTAAAAGTAGTGACACGTGTTTCGCCTGTTTGAGAAGCATCATAAGACTGAAAATGAAACAAAGCTTGCTTCTGAAAATGAATTCTTAATGCTACAACCTTTGGCGATGTTGAAAAAGTGCGTTAAAAAAATGTCTATAAATGTTTTAAGAATTTTTCAATTCCCATTGAAGCTTTTTTTATTACTTTCCGGTGTTTTTAAATCGATTCTCTTATTTTGTTTTATATCACAAAAGATAAAAATATAAGACAAAACTGTAATTTATGTCTCACCGTATATATTTTATATGATAATGTTGACTTCAAACGGTCCACTGGCTTTGTCTACAGCGTTGGCTTGACAGTAGGGACTCCAATTACTCGTCATCTCAACTACTCAAGTATCGAGTATTAAAATGTAAAAATACTCGAGTATTCGAGTATACTCGAGTAGTTTCAGATGTACCAAAATATATACTATTAATTCACATTTTTTTAAAATAAATAGGTGATAAATAAATAAATAAGCTTAATAATTTCATTGATGAATTAAATTCATTTTAATGCATTTAACACTTAACGTAACACATATTTTAAAAATAACAGAGAATTAAATGTTTCAAATTTAAGATTTGTTCGAATTTTAGTTTTGATTATTTCCGCAGTTGAATAAACTCGGAAGCAGAGGGCGTTGGTTTTATCATTAGAAATAAATTGAAGAGTGTATCTATTTTATATGTTATGTATAAAATATACGTAGTACAATAATTATTACTTTTTTATCAATTAGTTTTCAATAAGTTTACCTTATATTGATTATAAAAATCCAAGGAATCACAAAACACAGAACGGAACAGAAACTTTCAGTAATTGGGTTGTCAAATTAAATTTAAATAAAAAGAAAATTTTAAATTTGCGTTTTAAAATTCAACAAAAAATATCAGTATCTAAAATAATTAAAAATATTTGTCTTAGATTTACGGATAATAGAAAAAATATGTTTTTTTTGTACGCCATTAATGGTTTATTGAAGCTTATTGAAAAAATACTAATTTAATTCAAAATAACTCACCACTCAAAGGGTTAAAATTTGCATTGTGAATTTGTTTATCTAAGAGGTTAATATACACACACTGCTTCTTACATGCTTTGCTATTTATCCGTTTCACACCACCGTTTGCCGCGGTAGAATTACTGGATCGTTTTTTTTATTGACTATAATAATATTATTTTTGCATTTATCGGAATAAACTAATAATTTTAGACAATTAATATATTAATTAAAAATTAACCTTATCACCCCTCATACGTGTCTGTTATAAATTTTTAAGAAATATGAAATAACGAGTAAAGGTATGTAAATTTTTTGAATTTATTATGTTGTTTTATTTTGTTTTTGTCATCACAGACCTCGCCATCTGTTCGATCTTAATTTCCACCGACAGATTAGTAAAATCCATAAACAGGGCAACTAAAACTGTAACAGGGATGGCTTACTTTTTACAGCGAGTAGGTTATGATTACCAGTAAAGGCATGCAAAATTCTCCGAATTTATTTTGTCACACCTCCATCTGCTACAAAACGGAGAACCGTTAAAAAACATATCACCTGATCCACGTGTTCGGCAATGCAATGGTAAAATATTGTGTATATTTTTTTAAATAAGTAAATAAAATTTAGAAAGAGATGTCCATAAGCGACGAACGAGTATTACTCGAGTATTTTTAAAAATACTCCAGTATCGAGTACTTGAAAAATGGACGAGTATACTCGATACTCGAATTGGAGTCTCAAAACAGAGCAAAGACAGTGATCAAAATATTTTATCTTGTTCGCGTTTATATAGTTAGATTGGCGCCAGTGAAAACAGAAAAAGAGAATGTAAAATTCACGCATGGAGGAATGAAAATGACAATAAGAAATCAAATATCACTGAGGAAAAAATATTCGACAAATAATAAATACTCAGCGTTATATTTTTTCCATATGATATTTGAACATTGTTTTCAAAGTCGATGATCGGCATTAAAAAATATCGTGGTTTTGTTTAGAAGTGTACGATTCCTTTTGCGAACGCAATTATTTTTTGAATATTATACTTACAATAAATATTAGTTTATATTTGTTAGCTTATTTTAAAATGCAAAAATACACGGCAAAACAACTGTAACAAATAAAATATAGCATTTTCAAGCTGCGTTAAAGGGGTTTCAATTTTTAGTATATAAATTATGTTTTAAAGACGAACACGAAAGACATTAATTAAGTTTATCTCTAACAAATAATAAAACCTCTATTGTCGTATAAATACAAGTGTAAAAATAATAACACATTTTTAGTACTTATTCCACATTAAATTTATTGGATCAATACCGGTTTTGCTCTTGGCGAGAGTTATCAACTGATAAGAAATACAAAGATATTTTTGACGTGACAATGTCTTATAAATCGATGAACGCCCGCTGCACGCACGAAAAAACATGACTCATTGTCCCGTTTGTCGCGTTACGCCGAAGGCAAGCGTGCGAGCGAGAGCGCGGATAAGTGAGAGGCACGATCGGCCTACCGTTCGGATTGTGCCGCATCTATCTCTCTTCCACTCGATTGGTCGATGCGTCTGAGTAGAAAAAGAGACAGCGGCAGCACACAATATACACCTACAGTACCTACACGTGATCTGTTTACAACTGTTTATAAAGTGAAGTGAAATGTTAATGTGGTTTTCATTGTTTATATTACATAAACAATTGTGGCAATAAAGGTAATTAATTCTGATTAATTGTAATTAATTAAATGATTCCATTTTATTCATAAAAGTATGCAATCATTTCATCAATGTTTTCTTATGACGTTGTCATGTTAAACTATCGTCCGTGTACCGACTTTACAGACAACCATTTTTTTTATAAATAGATAATGCTCGGCGTGAGCAAATCTAAATCAGTAAACACCTTAAATGTGTACAACAAGTGTTTTTATTCTTATTTAAAATAATATCTTTCCGCGAAGTATTTACAGTGAATTATTTCTTTGTTGTAAAAAGAACAAGTTACGTTCGAAAATATTGCGAAAATCTGTGTTGGCTATTGGCTATTCTTTGATCGTTCTTTGATAATATACAACATATATAATGATTAAAATATTGAATCCAAAATATTTTTTGTTTGCTTTAAGACAGCGGTGTCCAACCTTTTGATCACTGGGAGCTACTTTTACATTTTAAATTTGTTTGCGATCGACTTCTAATAAAATTCTTAGAGACAATTTAATTGGTATTTTAAATAAGTCTTAAAAGTGTAACGATACACTTTGAAGGCGGAATATCGTTATATGTGTATAAAAAAATGATCCTGTATTATTATTTACTAGTATTGCTACACGGCGTCGCTCGGACTAAGCGACCAATAATTATTTAATGTTATATCATTCGACATAATTATATCACAAAATCTAACATCCAAAATATAGTTAAAATAAAATCACAAACTTTATTTAATTTGATGACAGCCCCATTCTCACCCATTAAAATGTCCAAATTCAAGGAAAAAATCTAATTTGTTGTCAAAGAAATGTCAAATAATACCTTCACGTAAAAAATAAACATTATTATTAATAATAAAAGCCGGGAAAAGTTCAGTAGTTCTAATTTATAACATTTTGACTAAATGTCTTCGCCGATAAAAATTCAAACATATTTTCTTTCATATTCGGTTTTATGGCAACTTAATGACCAACAATGCAAAAGGGAATTACAGACCCAGAGACATACATACACCGTTTCGGTTTTATATATAAGATTTCTTATAAAAATTTTATTTAACGTTTTATGAAGCAAATAAAAAAAATAAAAATTTTACAACTTTTTATTGTTTTACAATAATACAAAAATCAAATTTAATGAGATATTTGACATTGTTCATTTTTGACAATCTCCAAATAATTTGGCCGATAATTACTCGATGCAAATCGCATACAATCATCATCATGATTACCCGTCAAACGTGACCGATATTTAGATTTTTTGTAATTCATGTGAGCAAATGAGGCTTCACACAAATAAGTACTTCCGAAGCATGATGAAACCCGCAAATAAACGTCTATAAAATACGAATATTTAATCGGATTCAATACGTTCCATACATCAGTTTTGAAATTGACCAATGTAACATCGTTTATTAACTCAATTAGCTGTAACTCTACATCAGAGCTATCCATTGAAAATAAAATGGCTATATCCTTAGCAAGACCTTCTATTAAATTTTCATTTATATCCAGTGGGGAAGATATGAAGCTGCAAATTGTGTTAAAATTTTTAAAATCAGCAAATCTGTTGTCGAATTCTTCCGATATTCTCTTCAATACAACAGCATATTCCTCATAATCATATATATCCACATTTTCACCAATGATCCCGTACGGTCAATCAAACAAAAGATATGTATATAGATAAAAAAAATTGAAATACGGCAAGCTCCTTCAAAACAATGGACGCAGCTGTTACATTCCCATCAATACCCAGAATTACTTGAATTTGCTTTGATATTGTAATATTTGAGCTGTGCTATTACGATAAAATTAGAATACTGTCGAGCCAACTGGTTCGACTTTCGAGGTCCATTTTACTATTATATTAGAATTTAAAAAAAAATCTTCATCGTTTTCGGGATCGACTAAATTTTGACTCGCGATCGACCGGTTGGGCACCACTGCTTTAAGATATTAACTGCTGCATATTTTAACTCAAAATTATAAGCTTTGAATAATGCCAAACCCTCGCTTAAATAGTTTAAAATTTAAAATTTTATAAATCTTTCAATTAAAAATTTAAAAAAATATTGGCACTAAAGACTTATTTTTTAAGCTTGCAATTTAAGTTCTGCAGTTCATTGAAACTTTTTAAAATCTTTGTGTAATATAAGTCGTTTTTTTGTATTATGGATATAAAAGGAACGTCGAAAGTGGTAATATTTTGATACGGTAATAAAAATAACAATGTATAGCTCTACATAAACGAAGGGGCAGCATCAGAAGCCGTGACAGAAAATACCATCGAGTACGCACACACCGTCGACCAACCTTTCTATCAGCAGTCGAAAGAATACGAGATGTAACGGACATATTGTCAAATAATATCGTCAATGATAGTTATTTTTCTTACCGTATTATAATGGAGTTCTACCAAGTAAATGCCTACTCAATCAATAGGTAACATTTTGGTTTTATGTATATTTTAAAATAAGTTTAACCCATAACGTGACTTTAAAAATACAGAAGTATGACAAAAGAGAATTATTTTAAGAGTTCTGAACATCGATAACCGTATAAATAATAAAGAGAGAGCCTATTTGTTAAGATAAGTTAGTATCTTCACCATGCTGGATATGAAGTTGTTCGCTAAAGTTTTCTTATCAAAAATTTCCCCATCAAACTTGAAAATTTTCCTGGAGAAAATAGAAAAACGCAATGACGTCCGTTATTAAAGTTTTTTACTATTCCTCTAGGTGCACCTAGTAGCTAATTTAAGATTTTTTTTTTAACCATGTCCGCTACCAACTTGGAGCATATGGACTTCTCACGGAGTTTATCTCAACATATGTTTTTCTACGAGAACTGCTTGTTACTCAGTTACTCAACCACTCTTTTTCGACAAGAGTAGGGATAGAAAGGATACGAGGACTAGGACAGGACTAGTGATTAGCTAATGTCACTATGCGTCGCTCTTTGGGATCGGAAAGGTGGGAAGGGATTTTCAACAGTACCTAGTAGTTAATTTAAGAATACAGTTTGGTTAATTAGATCAAAATGATCGGGTGATATTAAAAGCCTAGTGATTGTCAAAAAAATGACCTCATTTAGTATTCCAAACAAGATTTTTTTTGGTATTTTCAGCTCAAATATTCGGTAGCTATTCCAAACTTAGTTTTAAGAGCTTAAAACGGAAAATTGTAGGTGATAAATAATATTACAATACTATCTGCCTGTTTTTTTCCCCACCTTGACATGACATTTTCCATCGCTAAACGTTGTATAGAAAATGATGGCAACCATTTTATATAATCATTATTAAAAAAACGTTTTACTCTTCAAAAAATATCATGACAAATGAGACGTGATGCTTCTTACTGTTTAAATTTAACTAGTGACATCTACGGAACTTTCTTGATAATGTTTGATGATTGTATTCATTTTTAATTAGATGAAAATTTAGTTAATAAGTTGCAAATAACACTTTTAATAGAAACGAAAAAGATATTATAAATTATTACTGCCTACATCCCTCTCATGAAAATTATTTAAGAATCCACTGCTTATAAAGGTGAAAAGGCTAGGAAGAGTGAGGTTATTATAAAAACCATTCCAAAGGAAAAAGTTTCTCGTTGATTACAAAATTTCTATTGACCGAGTTTGTAGCACGGTTAGTTAGATAAGCAAAGGGTTAAAAATATTTAGGAAAAAATCATTAGTTCAAACGCATCACAGGTAAATATTTTGAGCTTACTCATTTTATTTAAATAAGCAAACGAAAAAAACGATTCTTATCAATCAGTACGAATAAGTATAAATACAGAGTATAGACATCACCGTTTTTATTGATCTTTAATGGTTTCCTTCAGACTCAAAGTAAAAAAAGCTGTATCTAGAGATATGTCAACAAAGATATATGTTTAGGTTTGAAATAATACAAAAAATACTATATTGATTTCCATGAGGATAACACTTGAGATTGGGAATGGATAACGAGTGCATAAATTATTAGTAAAGATAATAATTACCATTGACATTTTTCTCAATTCTTGTATGAGTATTGATAATTTCCGTTCATTGATTTATTCATTGACCAAATAAAGCAAATACATTATAAAATACTTTTCCCACATATATTCTTATAAATATCAGGTCTTGATCTTTGTTAGACTATGTGCGGAAATAGTGCTATGTAATGTGTTTTATTTATTTAAATAACGTCCTTCCACCATGAAGTGACAGTTGATACATCAAAAGTATGTAAATACAGTGGTGCCTCGAGATACGAGATTAATTCGTTCCCTTAACTTCACCACTTGTATGTCAATTTGCTCGTACTCAAAAGAATTTTTCCAATTGAAAATTGTATGCACTATTTAGAAAATATTTAATACTGGCCATGTTTTTTATGCGAAAGTTTATTTAAGTAAATTTTTTTATGATTTAATTTGAAACGGGAAATGATTGATATATTGAAAAAAAACAACAATTTAACTTGATTCAAATCATAAATTTATTTAGTCTGTTATAGAAATTGACTATCCGATTGTATTATTGTATTTTTAAAAGAATAACAAATCAATTTTCAGTTATATTTGAACAAGAGTATAATATACGTAATCTACCCAATTCTCATTTTGCACGGAAAACACGCCACAGGGCCACTCCATAGATAAAACATGCCATAAAAAATTTAGTCAACATATTAAAATAAGCGAAAGGTTTCATCTCTTTCAAAAAAATATAAGATTAAACGTATTTTTAATGCGTAAAAAGATTTTCTGATATATAAAGTTAGTCCACTGGGCCGGATATATATCACGAGTGGATGAGCGTTAGCCTTTAAAACGCCTCAGATTTCAACCCCTCGTTGGGAGAACGCGACTTCCCTTGATGGGTGGGGTATCATAAAAATTTAAGAGTCCTGGAAAGAAGAAAATATGATGACAAGGTTTCAATTTTTAACAAACCTAGCAGAAAGGTAATCGGGTGTTTATGAGTACACTAGGACCCCTTATAACACGGTTGTATACAACACTGATGTATAAATTGTGACATATTTTTGTACAAAACACAGTTCAAGGAAAAAAATAAAATTACAATAAACATTTGTCGTGGTATTGGCGGAGAAGGTTTTTATGAGATGGATTCATGACATCCAAGAAATATTGGAGGATCATACGTTGAACGAAGAAGAATTAGTCGAAATGTTCGATGAACCTACTACAGTTAAAGACTCAGAAATAAGTTGCAGCGAATGAGCTACATGTTTCAAATTAAAAACAACAAATGACTTTATTTAATTGGCTATTAAATTAAAAAATATTGATAATGATCCTATAAAAGATACAAAATATTTTGGAAAATTATAAGGAAATTCGTAATTCGATATTTTTTTTGGAACGCAAATCCTAATTTTGTATAAACTTCAAACCTTGTATATCACGAATTTGTATTACACGACGTTTTTGTGGAGACATATAACCGTGCTAAACGAGGCCCAAGTGTATTGAATATAATTTTTATGGAATCATGCGGTGGATTATTCATTTAAGAATGCGATGATTAAATTAATTCGGCGAAAAAGATAACAATGTATTTTAATTGACATCAAGTCAGTGTGTCACATTTAATAACTTTTTATTTAAAAAACTATGGATGGTGGAACAGAAAAGAAGATGTATTGTGTACCCTGTCTACAACGGTATATAAAGATGAGTTAATGCAGGTTTAAACATAGTTCTGACGATGGCGAACAAGCCGAAATAGATATCAACAAATATATGAAATAATTTCTGTTGAATAAAAAAAAAAAAAGTTATTTTTTCACCGTATTACAATGAAGTTCTATCAAGTAAATGCCATCTCAATCAAATGATTGAATTACTCATTAAAAAATCGATGGTTGACTGGGAAATTTCGTGTTGCAAACTATTAAAGGAACTTGTTATAATTAACGACGGCACTGAAATGATTAAAATCGTCAAATCACAAACACACATGCGTTATAAATATTTCATAGAATTTATGTATATTTTTAAATATTAACGAATTAAAAATGTTTGGAAATCAATATTTTTATCATTGAACCGAACTCTTTCCTCCTTTAACTGAATGGACGAACACCCAAGAGTATTGAGCACTCAACTAGAAGACCGATAATAAATTGTTTTATAATGTATCAAAAAATAGTATTTTATTTAGCGCTCTGCCGTTCATTTCAGAAAAATAGTAATTCCGGCCATTAGTAAAAAACTATATCCAGGCCTGTTGTAGTGGTAAATTGTTTTTCCAACTGATTTATTCTGCAAAAAGACTTCTCGAGTATAAATTTTCTTTGGTCCATTTCAAGGAAAATGTATGTTCTCCGATTCTTTTTACGGAAAATAGTTTAGACGTACGGATTTAATTCTAAACTTGGCGTTTTAGGATGGATAAACATATGTAAAACTATTACAGTAGCTAGAACAACTGTATACGCATGCTTAAATTCGTTGTCTTCGATTGCGGTGGACACAGGTTCTTTAAACACCAGTGAGCCAAATCCTTCTGTTTCGAATCTCTCCGAAAACAGAGAGAACAATAATCTGAGTTACAGCTTCTTTTTAAGAAACGCCCTATGAGGATGCCATTTTTAACATGGGGAGCGGGCGCGAACGTTTAAAAACGCAAATATTGTATATTTCACGTATTGTGCTACTAACTGTGACACGTGTTATGCCTCTTTCGGATGCATCTTCAGACTTACTATTGCAAAGTTTGCTTAATTAATGAAGCAAGATTGATTCTAACATTTTAAATTATGAAATTACAAAATGGAAGAGGGTTTTTTTCCCTTTTAAAGAAAGTAGGGAGGGGGTGATAGAATCGAAACAAAGCAAACAAATAATGATACTAATAAGCTGCAATCAATCAGATTAGGATTTTTACCTTTTAAGGGAAGCAAGCGAGGAGGTTATAGAGTCGAAACAAAGCAAACAGATAATCATACTTCTAATGACGTTAAACATTACAAACTATTAAACTAAGGAGCTTAATAAATAATGTAAGTTTCAATTGATAGTGGAAATTGTGATTTATTGTTTTCGTTAGTGAAGTTATTCTCCGATAAAAAAGCTTATTTTACTTAAATTTGATTTTTTTTTTCATCCTCGCCTTTATTATATAAGTTACATTACACATATTTCAAGCTTAATATATATCGTTATTTATTTAAATTTATTTCTTTTGATTTTTGTGTTTCATTTTGTTTGTAAGAGTCGATATGGTCTCGTTAATCTATTTACAGATTATCTTACGATCGTTGGACTTGAGTATTCTTTCCGGCTTTGCTGACTGATTACAGATTACGGACATTACGATTTGTTACCTATTTTAAATGCACCTACTTGTGGTTTTTACATTATTAATTGATTTTTGATGTAATAGCTTGTATTGCTAAGAGGCCTACAATTTTTTTTAGTATAGTCTGTTTTATTTGTATTTTGCTTCAATTTATTTGCTTAGTTGTAATACCAATTGTATGTCATCCCTTGTAATTCTTGCTTAACGTTTGTATAAATATAACTGTATCGTTGTTTTTCTTATCAATTGATCGAAACCAGTCTTGATCCGATAAATTTAATGTGAAAAAGTACTAAAAATGTGCTATTATTTTTAGTATTCTCATGTGCTAGTTTCGCCATGTATTACGCAATTTATGTTTTTGCAGCAATATAAAGGAAAAACCAAAAGGTTTTAAATATGTATGAAAAACAATACGTTATGCTTAGGGCTAAATGCTTCAAATAGACATGCAAAAAAATTGATGTTATTATACAACGCACATAGAGTACGATTTCCTTTAATAATGACAGACACCCGGCGGCCGGAAAAGCTTTGACATTTTAACGGCCGGTTCGTATTTAGCTCACAGATATAATCTGCTATTTGTTGCCCGTTGACACGTGTGATCAAATGCCAGCTTCGGCTTTATTGATTTTCCCATTCCACTGAACAAGCGTCACCTTTTATTGTCACATTAAACAATTATATGGGACACGGCGGCGAGGAATCGCTGCATCGATATGAAGCGGCGTTAAAATGGTTAACGATTTCATCCCCTGATCTATTGATATTATACCTCAACGCTTATGGTAAAGCGGTAATAACATTTTAATGGCGAATGTTAGGACATGTATTCGTTTTGTAGGGATGAAAATATTCGCAGAAACCTTACCAGTATCATCTACGTAGTAGAGACTCCAATTCGAGTATCGAATACTCGATACTTGAGAATACTCGTCCATTTTTGAAGTACTCGATACTCTAGTATTTTGAAAAATGCTCGTGTAATACTCGTTGACTAAGCTGTGCGAGACTCTCTTTTGTTGTTTTTGCTTTTGGGTCTTGCTGACTTATTTTATCAATGACAAGTTTATGATGACAAGAGACTACTACAATTCTCTATTATTTTTGAATTATATGTTTAAACTTATTTATTTATTTATTTATTTATCATCTACTCAAATTTAAATTTATAGTAAATATTTTAGTACATCTGAAACTACTCGAGTATTTTAAAATTGTACTACTCAATACTCGAGCTGTCGAGTAATTGGAGTCTCTACTACTGAGTACAGGATCTTTGTCTTTGCAGCATAATTTATATGAAAGATTTCACTACATAAATCATCATTTTATTCTGTACGCCTGCCCACTTCAAGCCATCGTCACTCTTCATTTTGACGTTTGCTTCTTCATCGTCTGGACTTAATTGAATTCAAAGAGCTTGAGACCGCTTTATATGACTCGCAGTTTGAAGCCAACTAAAATATCGATGACATACAAGTAGCTCCTTAAAGTCAGATGTCAGTTTCAATTTCGGAACCATTTTTCTCCTGCTGTACCGCTCGCTTCTTTGAAAAACAAATATATTTGACTTCTTTAAATTTGTTTTTGAGTAACCATGCGTGTGTCTTGCGATTTGCCGAATATTAGCACATTATATAAGGTATGACTACTAATTTATTGACTAGTTCATTCTTAACAATGGTAAGTTTATTGCTAAGCTTTTCCAGCTTGTCCAAACGGTGGATCTTTCAAAGAGTGATTATGATAGTAAGATACAAGATGCTGTTGACATCAATGTCCTCAAGATGAAACCACTATTAATTCGAATGTGTTGACTACATCTGACGTGTTTGCATGGCTGTATCTAATAAAAATTGAAACACATTCAACACTAGTCAAAAAGCTCTTCCGTTTTGCAGTTCATATTGAGAATACCTTTATTCCGGCTCCCTCGTAAATCGAGAAGGAGCCTCCTATCTGACACTCAGGAAGAGGGATTTTGGGGACGGAGTAGGAGAAACATGGAACTCTTTAAAACAAAACACGATCTCAAAGCGTTATGTGGTTGCGGTTAGTATCCATTATTTAATTGTTTATAGTTTACACAGACGTTATACAACACGCAAATATTACGATAGCGAAGAAGATATCAGGAATTTGACTCGAATTTAATTCTTAGGGAGAGGATTAGGCGCGTGCATTCTCAATGCCGTCCAATCACTCACTGCCGTATGAAAACAAACGGTTACTTTAGAAAGAAAAAAACAATAAGGGATTATTTATCGCCTTACGAACTTTTTATGAAGCACATGCATTGTCGGGCGTCAAGAGATAAGCAATTTTATTTATGGGTTATTGCACTTAATATGAGATACCGTGCACTCGAAGTGACACAGCCAGAGACATTTGGGAGCGAGCCGCCCGTATTACAAGAATGAATTTATTTCCTGATATCTTAAACTCATTGACTGAGGCGAACAAAAGATCGTTCGAGAGAGTGCTGATGTCCTACCATACTAGGAGGTGTCAATATTTAAATCTGTACACATTCAAGTACACGTACATAATTAAGTTTGGAAGGTTCATATCGTGAATAGATAAAGTGGGAAACAGAATGATGATGATATCAAATATTATAAGGAATTGTTCCGATTGAACAGAAGAGTTGTCCAAGATGATACTACAACTACTAACTCCATCGGACGGGCTTATATGATTGTATCTAGTAGAAATTGAAATACATTCAATACTAGTTACATAAACTCTTCTATTGTTTAGTTCATTTTTCAATCTCTGCACACTACTGCGAAAATAAATAAATCTGGAAGAACATCGTTGCGCTGCCAAATTCACGAAGGTGTGAACGTGAGCTGGCTAGGTTAAGTCTGAGTTCCCATAAAGAATGGAGTAATACAAAGTATTGAATACAATCACTAACCTTACACTATTGTTTAGTGAATATAAAAGTATCGCTAGTGATCGGATAAGTTGCGCCGTATTTTATTAGCTGTATTGTCGAGGTCGTACAAACACTGTATGCTGAAATTTTGTACGGCAATTTATCTTGAAAGCAAAATGCTAAATGGGCAGATGCCAATATTAAATGTGAGGAATATAAAGTTCCCATAAGAAATATGAAAGAAATACAGCAGATAATCGCCTCGTAGAAGATCGGTTGACAGCATAAAGAAGGAAAAAATTGACAAGCAAACTACTGTCCCATTTATCACCATTATCTTGTATTTACCATAAAGATAATTCTTGGAAACAGCTTGAGCTGAATCTTTGATATATGCGAGAGTGTAAATTGACTGTCAATTTTTTTTTTCTGATAATTGATGAATGTCGTTAAAGTCGAATAAAATTTTGCGCGATATTGAAAAGACATAGATATTTAACTTATTTTTGTATCTTAAATTTGATGGTGAGAAATTATTTTTTAACGTATTGTTTTTTGGTGGTTACAAGTTTTCGCAGTAAGTTTTTTTTATTCGCGTGTCATTTTTATTGGATATGATTCTATCCAATAGTTTTGCTTATAATATGGCAGTCGATTAGTAAAAACACGTCCGTCAAAAGCGCAAATGAATGATTGCGATTTTATTATATCACGTGTTGGACTTGGCTCATTTATCCCCGCTACAGTAATCAGAGTGGCGCCCAGAGCCATCAAGGGACGTGACCTTAAGCAAAATGGCGTAATAATAATAACTATGCGTATTAATAGGGCTGTTATTAAGCCAGATGATAAAACCAAACACAGCTTTCTTCTGATAGGGGTTCGCTTTTACTGCAATCCGTTTTTGAATTTGAAATAAGAAAACATATTTTTCTTTTTACGAACCGTTATTTGAAAGTGATAACTGTTTTACCGATCGTAATTTCTCACGTTGAGTGTCATAAGTTATAATATTAACTACGAGTTTACAACCTTTTTATATTTATAGACCTGCCTATTTGCAATGGTCACGAGGGTATACCAAGTTGCGTGATAAATGATTCAAATCCTCAAAAAGAAACTTTAATGCAATTAAGAATTTCGACTGAAGGTGCTTGATGGAATTTTAAACATCAAATTTGAACCGTTTGAATTTTGTACTGTTCCATGAGTTTTGTCGCTAACGACTCGGGTTTTGCCTTTCGGCATCTTCAGGCATTTTAAGTGCACGGGTGTACTTGAACTGACGCGTAGTAAACAGTTTGTATCGTTTATAATCAAAGATTTTACCATTTCTTCTGTAAAAAATATATCGAAAAAAAATCACGTAACAACGAGTAAATCGCATAAAAAAGCGCGTAACGGTGCGATCCAAAAAATTCACGCATAATAAATCGCGTTAAAAGAGTACCGTAAAACGGGGTGAATATATACACTTTTTACCTCTCACGACTATGTATCTCCAGCGCCACATTATTTAAATATGAATTGCTTGAAACTTGTTTCTATTGTCCTACTACACATTCATGACAATATTTTTTTAAATATTCACTTTCGTTATTAAGACACAGTCAATTTTGTTCGATGTCTTTATTGACATTGAATCGGGGTGAATAGAGACGAGAGAGGGTACATCGAAACTTGGCAGGTGAATAGAGACAAAAATACAGATTGTAATGATTGGAATATATGAATCTCTATTCTATACGAGTCTCTATTTATTCCGTTTTACGGTACTTATTAACCGAAAAAAGCATGATTGATTTTAATTTTCGTACAATAAAAGAGAAGTTTATAAGGGGTCAAAAAGTAAGGTTTCACAGGCATCGAACTTGAACATGTTTGTTTCATTTTTGGCCAATGATTTAGTTGGTTTGGTTTTGTCATTCGAGAGATAGTATTATAGTCATTGTAAAGAATTATATATAAATAGTAAAAAATACATTGGATTTTTAGTAAAGTTGTGCTAAAGTTCAATCCTGGTATATTCACCACGTTTTACGGTTACGGTATTGGGTGTATATTTTTCATAGTAATTGATAAACCTACAGCGATCTTTCATATCTGTTAAGATATAACTAAAGCTTATTTTGTCATGAAATAAAGCTGCTTTAAAACATTAGCTAATCGTACATAAAATTACTTCATATTGTTCAGATGATGTTGAGGCTTGGTATAAATAGAGCCATACAATCAATACGCGTTGTAAATAAAGGTCACCGATGTTTGGGTTACGAGCAAATAATATGCCTAGGTAAGTGAGTGATATTTTAAGGCTAGGGCGGTCAATTATATCCACATCGTATCACACTACCTTCATTCGCTGCTAGGGGCGGATATGTCCGTCGGGATTCCAAGAATAGTCACGACAATCTGACAAATAATAAATACATTAAAAAATTTATCGACCAATGGGTTCAATATGCGAAATAAGTTTTTTTCTATTATTTATTTATTTATTTATTTATTTATTGGCAAAAAACTATTAAAAATACATGGCATTACAGCAAGCGCCAATGCGCCATGCATTTGAGAAATTAATAAAGATTACATAAAATATTACACAAAAATAAGAAACAGAACAGAAACATATTATTTACATAAGAAAACATAATTTTAAATAAAGCATCAAGTTCACTGCCGAAGATGTCAACATCAATAGGCAGCGCATTTATCAGCCGAATAGCCCTTGCAACTGGAGATTCAAAAGACCTACGTGACAAACAAGTTTTGACAAAGAAAATTGATTTGTCTTTGTTACGACCACGTAGGTAAAAGCTGAGAGCATGCAAATTTAAATTTTCAAGGATGTCAGGGTTATCAACTTGGCCCCGAAGAAGAAGAGAAAAATGTTTTAATATTGCAATTAGTCTTCGAGCTTCAAGTGAGTGAAATGACAGCATTCCTAAAAGAAACTTGGTTGGATAATATTCCATTAATGAATTGTCATACGGAAAATAGTTGAATTTTTGAAATAATAATAACGCAGAAATTTTTTTATGAACTCGCTCCAGTTGCGACTTAAATTTAAATTCATATGGACCCCAAATAATAGATCCATATTCTAGTTTGCTTAAAACTAAAGAAACATAAAGAGTACGAAACACAGTAGGGTTTTCAAATGGCTTACTTTGCCGAACTATGAATCCAAGAAGTTTACTAGCCTGCAGGGTAATTGAAGAAATGTGGGAATGAAACGTGAAAGAAGAGTCAAATGTTATACCAAGATCAACAACTTCAGACAAACGCTGTAAAGTCATATTCGATATCTCATATTTATATTTGATAGGAAATTTTGAACGAGAGAATGAAATGCAGAAACATTTCGAAATGTTGAAGTCAAGTTTGTTTAATAAGGACCAATTTACAATTGAGTTTATATTATGCTGTAGAATAGTAACCGACTCATTCCTGATGGTTGAAAACAGTTTTAAATCATCAGCAAAGAGCAGATACTTTATTCCACTCATACTTAGCACAATGTCATTTATAAAAATGAGAAATAAAATAGGACCAAGGTTTGATCCCTGTGGCACTCCAGAATATGTTGGAAAAATTTGTGATACGCACCCAGCATATTCAACATATTGGCGTCTATTTGACAAATAAGAATGAAAAAAATTGATAACCTTGTTCGAGCTTCCTATTGCTTTTAATTTATTTATTAGAATAACATGATCAACCAGGTCAAAATTATGGGACTGCACTTTTTTTTATTATGTTCGCTTCCAGCTTGGATCATATTAACTAATTTTTTATGTTTTTTCTATATATATATTTGCTATAACAACTGCGTGTTACTCAGTTGTTCAACCTTTCTTTTTTAAAGAGAGTAGGAGGATTGAAAGGAAACGACTAGGAAAGGACTAGTGGTTAGCTAATCGCTCTCGCTATACGCCGCTTATATTTTGGGATCGGAAAAGTGGGAATGGATTTTTAACAACACAGACACCCATTGCTTTCGAACAGAATCTATTTATCGATTGAAAAAATCTGTTCGCACCGGGACTCGAACCTGGGCGTCTCGACATGGAAGACAACGACGTTGACCACTGCACCATGGACTGGACTAATTATTATAAGCCAGTCTTAAGCAGCCAATAAAGCGGTTTTAGCTTTTTTTTATCAAGTCCGGTTTCAGTATCATCAAATTATTATTTTAAATATAAGGAAGTTGAAGCAAAAAGCTGTGTTTCACTTATTTAAAATAAATCTCTTTCTACCAATTGTGATTAACACCATTAAAATGATTCATACAACAAACCAGACCAGCTGAAAATGAAGTAGATTATTCACGGAAATTGTATGCGGCGTCAAAACACTAATTATATATTCAATGAGAAGAATTATGAAAGCTTAACTGTTTTTTATAGAACATTATAAATATTTCACTAGTCACTTTGCATCCCATTTAAAAATAATTTATTCATTGCTTTGATGAATTAAAATTCTACAGACGAGTAAATATATATGAATGAGGTACTCGGTACAGTCTTTTGTAAAGTATAACCCCACGAGTAGACTTCAAGTGTCCTTTTTATACACGTTCCTGTTTCCGAATATATTTTAAATATAAGTCGTAAAAAACAGATTGTATCATGTAGAATACACCTTCATTTTTTTCTTCTTCAGTTCTTTAATTTATATGAATAAATTATCGATATTCTGAACGTATTAACAGTAAGCAGCTTGTAAGTATGTTTTTCCTTCCTTGTTTTAAGTAAATTAATAGTATTTGTTGTTTTTGCTGTCTGTGATACTTTTTTTGGTAATTTATACTTCCACATATAATTGTATAGAGATCAGGACCGGTTTCATTGATAACGAAAGTTCTCGCGATGTACCAGTATGTACCAAAAAATAATGTTTTATATTCTAAATATATAAAAATGAATATTTGGTTGTCCCTTATGAATTCCTATACCGTTCATCCGAGCTTATTTGTTATTAGATAACTTGTGACGAGCAATAGATAATGTGTAATGAGTATCAATACCAGTTTGATGAGTTGTCTTTATTATACTTGAATGTTTCAAATATCATTCTTATTTGCAACATTATATTTATATTATTGACTGTGGATATGGCTTGCTCGCGGATCATTATTGATACACGGATCAACATTTGAATAGCACTGATTAAGAATAAGTGTCATAAATAGTTTCTAACCAATGAGCTACAGAACCATCTGCTTCAAGCACACGGCTTTATCACGGTTATCTTACGAAGCCTTCGTATTTCCACTCCATTTTCCATGCCATTTCAAGACGTTAAATAAAAACGATTTGGAAAAATCTCAATTTTACTTGGATCGGCAAATTTTTTTGTTTTTTAAAGTGTTTCTCAGGATACGTATTTTAGAATTTACTAGATAAAATCAGACAAAGGGGAAAAATAGATCTTATAGGTTTTTTTAAGGCTGGCTGATACACCGGATGCTAGACGGTATAAAAAGAAATATATTGAAAGGATAAAAAAATGGTGAACATCTGTTCGATACGTAGTTGACCGGAAATACGTAAATCTGCTGTATTGAACACGATACGTTGAAGATAAATTATTGCTTAAAAAAATTATTTGTTTTGTAATAACTACCGATACAAATATAATCAATATAAATATTTATTACATGACTATTTTTGTGGTAAATTATTTCGTTGACGATCACCATTGCCAAGCGTTATCGCTTTGTGGGTAACCTACCCTCTTTCACCAACCAATGCTTTCTAAAACGATCATTTTATACGGCAGTGACCGATGGCCTTGCTAACGGAAAGCATATCTGCGTTGGAAAACTGATAGTGTCGTTGGAGCATATAGCTTCAAATGTTATTAAAGCATTATAATTGGCTTTATTAGTCGGTGTGACCGGCTGTGCTGGCTGGACCGATAATTTAGAGCACGAAAAGTGTCACTCAGCTAGTGAGCATTTTAAACTGTAAGACAAATTATACCAAACATTATGAGCTCGATAAATCGTGAAACATATTGACACGATCAGAATCATAAGCTTGTATATTATAAGCCAACTCTAGCAAAAATTAAATATTAATTTGAAATTTCAATAGTGTCGCAATGTTATAGATTGTAATTTTTAACGGTGTCCACTTCCAGTGTAGGGCGTATTGACTCCTAATGTTGCATTTCAGCAGAACTCGTTTCTAAAAGAACTTTCTGTTATTCAGCCTTTACTTTTTTGTAGAAGATGCGAATTAGATAGCTCATTGTTTTTAGAACGTTTCCTTTGTTGAACTCTATGGGTGGAACGAAATTTTAACATCTAATACGTCCTTATCTTCGACCACAAATCTGTAAATCCGTAAATTGATGGTAAAAATAAATTAATGAAAGTGTCCGCCTAGCAATTCGACGAACGCGCAAAACCGTTGACCACTAGACTACAAGACTACATCTATTTTTTTTTGAAGAATGAAGAAACAAATAATCTCTTTGTGTATCTAATCTCAGATAAAATATTAGGTAAGAGATATGAGAGTTTCCCAATGAATGAGAGGTAGAGCTAAATGTTTATGTGGCTGACATTTTATGTGCTTGTGAGTTTATCTTCATATTTGAGTTGTTTTTATGATAAAGGTTTGACTGGGAAAAACTTGAAAGTAGTAGTCAATACTTTTCCCAAGTGAAGAGTCTGGATCGGAGTCCAGTGAGGTGATAAAGCAGTGAGTAGCGAGACGTTAAAGGCTAAAACTTGAGATAAAACGTTCGTTATCGAGGTCAATGTAAATCGATTGACCGTAGAGGGGCAGCCATTATCTGGTAGGGTGGAAGCTTTTATTGGGAAGCTGTCAGCTGGCTAGTAGAGCCTTGCTCAGTGGCGTATCAATACATATCAACTATTTGAAGTACAATTAATATTATTACACGAATACGGATTCATATTTTTTCCTCTTACTTTACATAAGTGATGCACAACTCCAGTATTCTTTTAAACCTTCGCGGTAAATAATTGAAAATAGTTTTGTCGTTAACGTCCCGAGTTTTAGCCTTTGACATCTTCAGGAATTTCAAGTGCACGAATGAAATTGTACTGTCGAATAGTAAATATTTTTTATTGTTTATATACAAAAATAAAAGAAGATTAATTGTTAATAACGTAATCTAGATGAATTGGCGAATGTTTTGATGTTAATGAGTTTCAATGAATAACGTAAATGCCATAAGGTGAAACTCGGGTCGTTAGCGACAAAACTCATAGAAAATTAAAACATTCAAACGATTCAAATTCCATCATGCATATTCAGTTGAAATCCAAAATTAAAGATACAGTATCTTTTTCGTGATAATATAGAATAGATGGACATTTAAAATTTAATTCTACTAGATCAGCTTTGTTGATGAACTGAATTCAAACTCCTCCAGGAATGATGCCGGGAATGTATTATTTATTGATTATGCTGCAAGTGTCGCACCTCAGTTCAGCCACCGATTTGTCGCTTTGAGATTACAATCGCGTAATAAGCCCAAAGCGGTTGCGGTTTACACATATGTACATACGATGCATTTGCAGCGGGAATAAATCCTAGAAGTTCGCATACTGGTTTCTAAAGCTGGTAAGAATAATAGAACACTATTTTAGTATTGAACAAAGCAGTGGTCTCATGGGTAAAACTATCAAGTTTTTGTGCCATTTGTGCATATTAAGCAAATCGTATATGAATAAGTAAGTATTTGAAAGCTTTTTTAAAAGTTTTTCCAAATGTACGTCGTAATAAAGACTGAAAAAAGCCTTGGAAACTGAAAGGCAATTATTAAAAAATAGCTGCTAAGCATGTTAACAGACGTGAATATTAAAATTAAAATTGCTCTAGGTGTAGCGTTAAAATATGTTTTGTTAACATGCAGGTACTCTCTCAATTCGGATAGATCAAATTATCTAAAAGCAGCTTGCATCTAATAAAGGTAAGAATTGCTTTGAAATATATTTTTACATCTATTGCAGTATTTTTTGACCTCATTTGAAAAATTCAATTTATTTTGAAAAACTGTTGTTTGAATTATAGTATACTAGTATTGCTACACGGCGTCGCTCATACTAAGCGACCAATAATTATTTAATGTTATATCATTCGACATAATTATATTACAAAATCTAACATCCAAAATAGAGTTAAAATAAAATCACAAACTTTATTTAATTTGATGACAGCCCCATTCTCGCCCATTAAAATGTCCAAATTCAAGGAAAAAATCTAATGTGCTGTCAAAGAAATGTCAAATAATACCTTCACGTAAATAATAAACATTATTATTAATAATAAAAGCCGGGAAAAGTTCAGTAGAAGACTAATTTATTACATTTTGACTAAATGTCTTCGCCGATAAAAAATCAAACATATTTTCTTTCATATTCGTTTTTATGGCAACTTAATGACCAACAATGCAAAATGGAATTACAGATCCACAGACATACATACGCCGTTTCGGTTTTATATATAAGATTTCTTCACCATATCCACTACAAATGTGTAGCATCTTGTAGATGAAGAATCTTGTTAGATATAATCTCATCATAAGATTTCTACGAGAACTGTTTCTTATTCAATTGGTCAACCTTTTCTCTTCCGATGAGAGTAGAAATGAAAAAAATATGGCTCGGACATGACTACTGGTTAGCGTATCGCTCTCGCTATGTCCCGTTTTCAGTATTGGACAGGTGTGGGAAAGTATTTTAGACGTCTTAATTGATTTTTCTAGAAATAATACCAGTTCAATACAATTTTGTTTACCAAAATTAAATGATTCTGTTTCAAAGATTTCCGGTGAAAAATACGTGTTTGTTTTGTTATATGCCCACAAGCTTATCTCATTGTTTCTTTCCCATTAACTTAAGTAAACAAAAAATACCAGCTAAATTCACATTACGAGCGTTGCATTTGAATTTATTTACGGTGCCACAATGACCTCTCTACACCCATTAAAAGCGACACAATGGATACATTAGCTACTGCTGCTACATACCATGCATAGTTTACTTCTTCGCTACCTGTATTTTGTTTATACAGGAATTTCGATTAGTTTTACAAATTAACAAAACAATATGAGGAACTCCATCGACACTTTATCGCTAAAATGATTTTTCTAGGCGGTTATATTGATGCTTTTGCAGTAAGTTTTATGCTCAGTGTTTTGGATCTCAAAACGAACATTTTCATAAGCTGATTTTTTTTAAAAATATATTTGAGAAAATAAATTTTTAAAAAATGTTTCAAGCGGAATAACAACTTTGCGTAAGTTCTGATATATCGGAGACAAAACTTAAATTAAATGCATTCTGTCACGATTGACTAATGATTTTTCTTACAAAAAAATTTCAGATGGCTTAATCTGTTCATACATCGCCCGATTCTTAATACTGGACTATACCCACTAAGAGCGGTTATTTAAGTTATTGATATCTCCTTATACTATTCTTATTCTGATTAAAATCGAAGAAATTTACACCGAATCGTAAACCCGTTTTTCAGTAAACATGCTTAAAAACATCAATAGAAAAATATATTTTCATCTCCAAATAAAACTCTTAATTTTATCGAAGAAAAATCAACAATCCTAATATTAATCTTATATATAAAACCGAAACAGCGTATGTATGTCTGTGGGTCTGTAATTCCTTTTTGCATTGTTGGTCATTAAGTTGCCATAAAAACGAATATGAAAGAAAATATGTTTGAATTTTTATCGGCGAAGTCATTTAGTCAAAATGTGATAAATTAGTCTTCTACTGAACTTTTCCCGGCTTTTATTATTAATAATAATGTTTATTATGTACGTGAAGGTATTATTTGACATTTCTTTGACAGCAAATTAGATTTTTTCCTTTAATTTGGACATTTTAATGGGCGAGAATGGGGCTGTCAATATATGAAAGGGGCTGTGAAATGTCAATGCCAGTCTGAAATAATCATTTTAATTCCATTTTAATTGACCTAGACTTTTGAATTTGGTTGTTTCAACTTGGCCCGTCTGAATTTACGCGCCGAGGTGAACATAGCCCCAAACTGGTCCGAGCGTAGCCGGGTAGCAATACTAGTATGTCATATAACGTATTCTATACAAAATATGAATGCCATGTTCTTGCTATGTTTGCATTGCCAGTTAGAACTATTTATACTAATCCTTCTTCCCTCTTTTGAAAATTCCAAAGGGTTCTTGAGCGAAAATTGAAAATAATAATTATCACGATAATTTTCTTTGTCAAAATGTATGGCTATAAATTTAAACAAACTTTATCAAACAATTTTGATACAAAGCTTTGCCTTCGTTCTATTTGCAACCCCCATGCTGTGGTCAGTAGTTAAGTATGCCTTTTAACCCCGAGATTTCTGCCATAATATGACTACACCTCTATCCATGCCGATAAGCAGACTAAGAGAATGATGTGATAAGACGAGGGCAGATTTCCGAGATAGAGATAATAATATATTAGCCTGTCTGCAACATACGGGTACACTTTGTATCCTTTCTGTATCCTTTTCAAACGGATGTAAGACTTCATTCATCGAGGATTTAAATTTTATTTGTTTAAATTCAGTGAAACTTTTCTATAATACACTGTTAGTATCAGTACAAATCTAGCTGTACCATTTTTCTAAAAATTGTATGCATAAAATTATCAATATAATTTGTATGTATTAAGGTAAATAAAACACATTCAATGATACTATTACTGATAAAGCTAAAGACCAGTTCGTTTCATCATGAGCATTTTCAACTGAATGTTAACTGTAAAACAAGTTTTGATTTTTTATTAGTATAAATGTTTATCGCTATAAAATATGTTTTGTTCATTTAAATATTGCTTCTTCACCAATAAGTGGCAGTCATCGCCTTAATAGTGAATAGGAATTACGCAAATAAACTGGTTTGAAAGTAGTTACTATAAATGAAGAAGATTTTTTATTTATAATTTTTAGCAGATACACAGTTTATCATTCATTGACTTGAGTAAACAAAAAACTTTAAACATAGATTATTGATGGCCTTTAATAAAAACAAATCGGATGGAAAGCCTTAGGAGTCGATCTGAACATGACACTTGATTGAGATATGGACTCCTCGCGAATTTACACGACGAAGAAGCTGATGCTAACAATATATTTTTACATGTGTCTAGCGGGAATTTCTAGCTCAATTTATTTCAGATGACGTGCCATAAATATGACAGATCCATCGACATCAGATGTATGAAAAACGTTGACTATGAATTTGTTGGTAACAATTTTGATGCCTGGGAACGATATTTTTTGGATATCAATTTGATAAAGCGTCAAGTTATAAGGGGTGTTAGCGTCAAATTCTTCCCGTCTCTTTCATCTATAAGTGTAGTTTTTTTATTCAAGTTAAATACATTACCTTCTCACCGCTGTTGACAGGAGAGTGTGATTGCTACAGTTCAAAAAAATTAGTTTGATTTTTATTTTTGGGGTAATCGAAAAGAATGACTCTCGGTCTATAACGATTCCCTGATGCCTTCTTGAAATAATTCTGCAGGCAAGAGATCTTTGGTTTACAATGACAGCTCACTTTATTGTGAAACTTTATAGAGGTTCCACGAAAGAATTTGCAAGAATAGTGGGTATACTTAAATCTGTGTAACATCGAATATATGTTTACCACAAAGACTTATTCTGAACAATCAGGAGAGCCTTAAATGTTATCGTTGAGAAAAAGCTCTGAGAACGATAATTTTTAGTAAAAAAGCACAATACCACAGCCAAAAATGCTACCCCTAATAATTGCTGTATCTTATTATGAGTGCTAATAATGTTTGAATGGGAAGATATAATATTTACCTGTTATAATAGAATTCTGCTATTCCGGTTTCATATGTAATGCAAATATCATTTTATATTTCAAATAATGTTGATGATGAATCAGGATTCTGTTAAATAGTCAAATTGTAATGCTTTGGTTTAGGATAGCACTGGGGGTTTATGCTAACGTAAGTAAAGTAAATTATATTCTCCGAGAAACTTAACTTATGTATATACATTATGATATATGTACATATATACGAGTAGAATGACGAAAGCTTTTAGCCGGAGATACGGCATTAAAGTATTAAGCATTACGTTTTATGGCAGGATTAGTGATACCTTATTTATTTAACTGTCATAAGACTAATAAGGATAATACAATTAGTCGGATTTATGAATCTTTAAAATGTTTATTTATAAAGATGCCGAAATTAAATATAAAATTAATATTGATAATTTTACGAGTGGCAGATTTTATATCACGTGATAATATAATATGACGTGTTTCATTTATTTTTCAACTGCCTTAAAATAAAATATATTGAGCAAGTTATATTTATTATTTCGGCAATTTATTTTAGCCGTGTCCGCTCTCCACTTATGCACTGTACATGCACTCCTCACAGTGTTTATCTCAACATATGTTTTTCTACTTGTAACATAGTTATTAGTTACTCAACCTCTCTTTTTCAAAGAGCGTAGGGATTGAAAGAATACGAGGACTAGTGGTTAAAAAATCGCTCTCGCTATGCGTTGCTTTTGGGATCGTAAAGCTGGGAAGGAATTTTTAACAACACAAACACCCATTGCTTTCGAACAGAAGTAATGTATAGCAGGGCTGTGGAGTCGGTGAAAAAAAGTCCTACTCCTACTCCGGCATTTACCAAAACCACGACTCCGACTCCGACTCTTACTCCAACATTGACCAAAAACACGACTCCGACACCGACCAAAAAAAGTTCAATATTGTCACTTTTTCCCCCTAATTTTCCTATTTATGTGTATTCAATTAAATATCAACCCAATCAATGCGACCAAAAGCCAAATTTAACATATAAAATGCAAAAATAAAAAGTTCAAATTTTTCGACTCCGATTACGACTCCGGCCAAATCACCGCGACGACTCCGACTCCGACCAAAAGGCTCCGACTCCACGACTCTGACTCTGACTCCACAGCCCTGATGTATAGACTGAAAAAATCTGCTCGCACCGGGAATCGAACCGGTCCGTCACGGAAGCCAACGGTGTTGATCACTGCACCGCGGACCGGGCAACTAACAATTTGTGTGGTGATGGAATATTAATACAGGTAATGCGAAGAAGTTACATTAGTTATTAATAGTTATTAATTCAGTAGGGAAAAGCGAGAGGTGACAGTTCCTATACTAAAACGACTATTGACGAGGTTTTAACTAAATTTAAATACGGTCTAAGCTCCTACAACTCCTTTGTCAAGTCTTGCTCGACATTGTAAAACTAGGTTGGAAAAATATTTTTTACGAATTTTCAATTATCCGTATTTAAAAAAAACTGTATATATTGGATTGTATGCGTTAGTTTGTAACATGTCATAATGTGGTATATTTTTTGGTGTTTCCTTCTACCATGCTAATATAAAGGGTCTTTTTATAAGGACGCTTAGTTTTGAAATGTAAATAAAACAAGTTGTTTGTAAGATTTCGACTAAATTTTAATTTCATTTGTAAGTATATTTTACGGCATTAAATATGGAATATAGCATCAAATGTCTGCCAATATCCATTCATTATAAAATGGGCCATGTCGCTAAAGTTGACTTTTTTCACAAATTTGGGTAAACTTCCAACTGCTCCAGAACCCAATCAGGCGTTGTCTGTGGTCCTTTACCTGAAGTTCCTTGGTTAGTTGGATTTTATACGGGTGCAGACATAAGGCCCGATTCAAAATTCGCCAAGTTGAAGTCGCAGAAAAGCCAAGTTCTTGTGAACAACGAGAAATAAGCTGCCTTGGGTTTTCCTGTACACTTTCACACACAGCAGCAATGTTTTCACCAGATATTGTATTTTGATGACGTACAGGTAGGTGTTGGCCGATTATTTACCAAACTGGTTGACTCAAATTTGGCCACTAAACAATGAATAATCTACTCAGCAGGACAAAGTAACATATTTTGAGCGTCCCTATTGAAATACCCATATATAAGTAAACCTTGTGATTCAATCACAGCAAACAATTCAGCTAACCAATTTCTCAAATCTATTGAGGAGTTGTTTGAAGGAAAAAAATAATTTATTGAGGAGTGCAAAAGGCCAAGATATGTTATCTTATTTTTTTTGATGCATTGGTTAGTAATTTAAATTTTATACATATTTAAGATAAAAGTGTTTTCGTTATACGTTATAGTTAATCAGTCTAAATAAGAAACTGTCAAACTGTGGGAGTTGTTGGTGTACGCAAAAGCTCACTTTTTGTTAGTACGCCAATGATGATGATGATTATTATTCAGTCTGATATTGCTTTTCCAAGATTCTTGGCACGTGTCTCATATATCGGGAGAAAAGGTGACCTTTACATTAAATAAATAAGTGAACAATTTAAGTTTTATATCGAAAGTGACTTACTTCAAAGAAATCGCAGAATTCTCCAGGAATATTAAATTGAAAAAAAAATTGTGATTTCGTTTTTTTTTGTAAGCTTTGATATATATTATTTAATAAATGTTGCAATGAAAAAGAATGTTCTCACTACAAATCATTTTATGATAAAGATGTTTATATTATTTTTCGTTTGTGGGAATACTTTGCAGGAAAGGAAACAATGATATGATCGTATGTTTGCTTTGTATTCAAGATTCATACTCTGTTGTACCTTTTGTTGTAAAAAAAATGAAGATATTCTGAGATGATATAATTTTTTTTGAAGGTAGCTGTCTCACTTCTTTTCAACTATCATTTTTTTCGTACATTATATGTCGTTAAAAGTGTTGTTGTCTTTACAGCTTTATTGTAACTGTGAGCATATCAGGAGCAATACACCGAAGTTGTGATCATTTAAACGGCCATTCTACACAATTATTCTTCGAAAATTCACTATACAAATATATTCTGGATTAGAATACTCTTCTTAATAAAAGTTTGCCATCCCTGTCAACAAGTCGTAAAAACTATATTGGTTTTATTCAGTTGTGCAGTCTGGTCTAGAAATACTCAAATAAACTGCAAAATATATATATTATTAAACCAATTGATGGTAGGTGTCAAAATAAAGTTCATGATATTTTCCTTCATTAGCTTTCATATAAAACCCGATCCAAAATACTGGGCATGGAGAGAGGGAGAAGATAACTACTTGTCCTTTCTTAACGAAATCCTTCTACCCCTATCCTCTGTAACGAGAAAGGTTAAAGAGCTGATGGAAATAAAATCCTTAACAGTAGTTATTCTCTACATTGCTATAATATATAAGTGATATAAAAAATAAACATGTCACTCTTTTAATTGAAAATTTTGTTAATATTGTAGATAAAAAATATGTTATCTGGTTGTCACTGATTTGTTGGAATATACTAATCGTGATCGTGAAATGTGACTTTATGTAACAAAGCAAATAGAACAGAAATAATAATTTCGAAGAATCAATATTTTCGGTTGTCCCGTCTCTATTAGTTAAGTTGTTATCGCTTGTAATATGTATTTAATGGATGACAAACATTATGATATCTCGGATATTATTTATCTCCACTGGCGTATATAACTAGTATTGCTACCCGGCGTCGCTCGGTCCTAGCGACCAATAATTATTTAATGTTATATCATTCGACATAATTATATCACAAAATCTAACATCCAAAATAGAGTTAAAATAAAATCA
Organism: Himalopsyche kuldschensis; assembly: GCA_028554975.1. Classification (NCBI taxonomy): domain Eukaryota; kingdom Metazoa; phylum Arthropoda; class Insecta; order Trichoptera; family Rhyacophilidae; genus Himalopsyche; species Himalopsyche kuldschensis. Next base: position 2,655,144 of record JAHFWI010000016.1, on the reverse strand, counting down.
CAAACTTTAGTTAATTTGATGACAGCCCCATTCTCGCCCATTAAAATGTCCAAATTCAAGGAAAAAATCTAATTTGCTGTCAAAGAAATGTCAAATAATACCTTCACGTAAATAATAAACATTATTATTAATAATAAAAGCCGGGAAAAGTTCAGTAGAAGACTAATTTATTACATTTTGACTAAATGTCTTCGCCGATAAAAATTCAAACATATTTTCTTTCATATTCGTTTTTATGGCCACTTAATGACTAACAATGCAAAAGGGAATTACAGACCCACAGACATACATACGCCGTTTAGGTTTTATATATAAGATATGTCAGATGGTGAATAAAAATAGGATTAACTAGAAATAATCATGAGGCGTGCCATTTGTAATTTTTCTCTTCTGCAGTAGAAACTAATTTTCTTTAAATTACGTAAATACTTTATTAATCAATGCTCAAATTCGATTTTACAATACAATATAATACACGAAAAATTTGGAATTCTATAATATTCTATTACTGTCACTTTGTCTGTACATAGTATATGTTTTAATTGAAATTTTAACACTCTCATAATGGAAAAAACATGAACCAGCTAAGAGTCATGATCATATTTAAAGATTGCACGGGTTTTCACAATAAACAATGTTAGCTTGTCTGGCATGACATCTTATTTCTTAAAATATTTGTATTTTTCCGCTCAAAATTTTACACCTATTAAAATATAAAAACCGTATGTTTAAACTACACTAAATCTATTCTCTGAAAAAGATATACATACACTATGATAATATGTGATACTTTTGGTGTTAACCAATAGTGTACACTTTACATCCTGCGTGTGAGTGGCCACGTCCAATAGAGCAATACATTATTTAGATAAAAAGAAGCACTTTGGTACCTTCAGTAGTGGGCTATTTTATAGTGAAGTCTGCATTTACTCGATATAAAAACAATATCGACTTTTGATGTTTTTGTTTAGCCATTATAGTTCCCCATTTTAAAAACGTGAAATCCTAAGAGATTTTGATGTCTACATAAGTAAATCTATAACAATGGTTGTTTCTCGTTTCTCAACTTAAGTTTTTCAAAGAGAGAAGAGACAGATTGGGCTAGCACAGTGGTTAGCGAATAGCTATCGATACGCCCCATTTTTAAGATTGGAAGGGAACTTCAGACAATAATAACTTTCGAATAGAAATGAATACACCAATTAAAGATTCAAAGTCCGAGCCCATGAGCTGAGCTGTCCAATAAAAATCAACAACAATAAAATTTGATCAATGGCGTTCTTATCAATCAATGGAAATGTATTTATTACACCTTTTGTAGTTTTTCTTTTGGATTCTAATAAAACCATCCCTGTAATTTACTAAAGTAGACACGTCCATATCTATGACTATTAAACTACATCCTTCTCTACCCAATTATTGTCTTCACCATCTGGCGCTGGATATAATGCTTTGACATGGCATTTACGACGGATATATTATATTATTTGGTCATGAAATGTGGTTAGCAAAGCGGTCAAAGGTTTCATGTAAATTCCTAATTAGTCTATTGCAGTCGGCTTATGTTTAATGCAAAACGTTTCACACGCATATCATTATTTAATATATGTATAATAATTGAACACCGAATTTTAATTGAAACATCGGGTAACGTGCTAATAATTTGTACAAGAAAATCATTATTAATAATATCAAATTTTCCTGAGTATAATTAATAGAATATATTTACGGCAAAGCTGCATAGAGGTCAAACTTTGTCAAATTAGAACGTGCCTGAGAACTTTATTCATAAACATACATGAAAGACTTTCTATGAGGAATGTTATGGCTATTTACTTTGGCGTCCACCAAAATAATTACCAGAAAAAAGTATAACTTATTGTAATCGACTCTTCATATTATTGAGGTACCTACTCAATCGTCACATCGGAATTTGTAGGATTTTTTTTTCCGCTTAATTAAAGTAATTCCCTGAAAGGCGTTCGGTGATAATTTTTTACTATAGTGACATGGATTTTGGCTAGAAACTATAGATATTTGTGTCATCTTAATTCCATCCTATCTTAAAAGCGAGCGTAGCCAGGGCGATAAGCAATATAACTGGTTCTGTTCTCGCCCTACCCGTATATCCTTACACTCTCCAAAAAGACAGATTGAGCGAGAAAGTAAAACGAAAATACCGTAGAAAAAAATCTGTTGGGAGCGAAATAGCTATACAATAATTAAACATTTTTGTCAAGTTGACTAGAAGATATGAATAGATTTGTTAGCATGGGAAAAAAATGGTAAATGATTTGATGCTTAATTACAAGAGGTATCTCCTAAACATGACTTATCCGATGGTCCAGAATGGTCTTTCAAACTCTGACATAACAATATGAAGTATGATGTATTTTTGATATATAATTAGAAGTATTGATTGAGTAGGCATTTACTTGGTAGAACTCCATTATAATACGGAAAGAAAAATAACAATGTATTTTAATTCTACATAAATTATTTTATATATTTGTTGATAGCTATTTCGGCTTACGCCTTCGTCAGAACTATGTTTAAAACGTGTATTAGAGATAGCTTATATACCCTTTGCTAGACAGAGTGCCTCCTACATAATCTCTTTCTGTTGAAACCATACCTACGTCACATGAAAGAATTTAAATAAGTTTGATTTATTGGTCTAAAGTAATGGTGGGAAACAATAATTTGGGTATTTTTGGGTTATTGGATCGTGTGAAACCACTTAAAATCTGCAATTTCTAACTGCATCTATTTTAAATAGTCTAGCAAAGGGTATATAAGCTATCTCTAATACACGTTTTAAACATAGTTGTGACGAAGGCGTAAGCCGAAATAGCTATCAACAAATATATAAAATAATTTATGTAGAATTAAAATACATTGTTATTTTTCTTTCCGTATTAATTAGAAGTAGATTAAGTATTCTCAGTAATTGTTTCCAGTGTACTTATAATGAGTTATTTTCTTGTCAAATATGAGTAATGATTCTAAAATATATCTTTACTGCTATGTTGTTTCACATGTATTGTATATGTATATCAGCCGTTCTAGCAAAAACGTTTCGACGGAAGTAAATCGATTTTGAATATTTGCTTGTCAGTCACAGACAATTGAACAACGAAAAACAAGCAATGTTAACAAGTAAATGTACAATGATTTGTTTATTTCATCAAAATAAGATCGACGTAGTATATTTTCGCACATATTTTTCATTTATAGCAGTTGTAATATTTCAGTACCTTGATGAAAAAATCTACGAGATTTTTTGTCACATACAATTTTTTTCAGTAAGCTCAAGAGACAGTCAATTCTTGGTATGAATTAAAAAAAGAAATAATGTTGTACATATATTCCCTTTTCCGTAACCTAATTTGTGTTGTACGTTGCCTTTTACGTGACATATAGAATATTTGTTTCCAAGAAATGTAGCTAAATTTCAAACTTATCGTCTTTTTTTACACACTAAAACTATGTAGCTCTTAGTTTATAGACTATTTTTATTGAAAATGCGGGTACATAGAGTGTCACTTGAAATTAAATAATGTAAAAACAAATGGGAAATGATGTAAAAGTTTACTTTACGGATTGTTTAAAGAACTATTTTTAATTAAGAATTTTTATTCTTTGGTTGACTAGTTGACTGGTTCTATTTCATTTCAAACAAAAAGTTATCCAACGTTTGACCGGAAAGAGTTATTCTGTTCTACTCTTCACCTCTTCACACGATGGATAGAATCATAAAATGAACCATGGAGCTTAGAAGTTATCGTAAGAAGGTGGAAGACTAAATGAAAAGGAGGAGGTGGATTGAAATGGCTGAGGTAGACCCCATATTCAATTCAAATAAAATCAGGCAATAAGTGGATACTGCAATACAGAAGCGCTTAAGTTTTCAGGAAAAAAAACGTAACTCTAAGCACAACCTTTGACAATGTGAGGTATAAAAAATTCATGAGGTGTAATGCAAACACATTACCAAGGAGGCCAAAAGCTTCTGGCACTATAAAGCAAACATTATGCTCCAAAGTTCCATACGTAAATATGGAGCGTAGACCACAGATCCCCAATCGTTTTAATACCACGACCCGCTTATAAAATTATCACCTCCACCATATGCTTTTTTTTTGAAGTGTGACGGAAACACAAACATAAAAATTGTAACTAAATACATACTGAGTACAAAGTTAGCAATAGTATCTGGGCAACCATCACTTCAATATTTACTGACAAGAATTCAAACTTTTCCTCAAGTTAATCACTTTTTTTATATATTATATGTCCGCCGCTCCCAATGTCGACCATAAAGACGCCTAATGGAGTTGGAAAAACACATTTTTTCTACGAGAACTGCTTGTTATCCAGTCGATCAACTTCCCTTTAGTTCGATGAGTAGTAATATACAAAATATGGCGAGGAAAAGACTTGTGGTTAGATAGTCGCTCTCGTTACGCCCCTGAAGGGTTGGATCAGATACCCATACCTTTAATAGAATTGATTAATCGACTGAAAAAAGTTTTGCTCGTACTATGCCTCAAAGCCGTGAGTTCCGTCACGGAAGCCAATGACCTTGAAAACGGCCTCACGGACCTGACATATTACAATTCATATAATTTCAATACGTCAGTTTCTATTTCGTATTTATCGATAAAGTAAAAAGCTGCGAATGCACCCTCCCAAAAAAATGTTGAAAAAAGCAAAAACAATTACGAAAGGAAAAGATAGATAAATTTTGATTTAACAAAACAGAGTTTGGCACAAATAAGTCATATGCTGATCTAGCTGTCTTTTCATATTCACTTTTGAGGAGTACAATGCCAATACTTTTTTAATAAAATTTTCTCATGTCTTTCTCAACCACACTTTCCGATGAAACAATTTACCTTTATTCCATGTCAGACTTTCAGTTTACGGCCCACTGGTTGGGAACCGGACCTTAGATGATGTTAGTCACATGTGCTACGCTACCCGCTTCGACTCTTCTGCTGTTCAAGCCATGCTACGCGCTACGACGGCGATTTTTGCTTATCATAAAAATGTTACATTTAAGCATTATATTTTAATGAAAGATTCCCTTCCCTCCAGTTCGAGTATTTTACCAAAATAAAGAATTCAATCCATTTTAAAAAAATATTGCGACATTGTTTAATCCAAAAATAAAATTTCAGCTCACATTGTAGCAAAAAATTACCTGTTGGTCAGAATAGTTTGTATTAACCGTATTCTAGCTTAAATGAAAACTTTAGAATCAAATATAATTAAATTACGGCGTTAGCAGCATTCCCGAGTTCCACTGCACACTTTTTTTACTAAATTTAGTTCTATGAATAGCATCATTATTTGCGTCATTTTTCTACTGCGGGAATAATAAAAACAAAACTTTGAAGCAATTTTAAATCATCTCTATTATCATTCAAATATATGTTGCATAAATTGAAATAAATAATTTAAAATGTGTGAAATTAAATGAGCGTCTTTATTTATTTATTAATATAGACAAATTCGATTTAATTGTATGTTTTGGTACATCTGAAACTACTCAAGTATTTAAAATTTTTACTAATGGATACTCGAGTAGTTGAGATGTCGAGCAATTGGATTCTCTAGTGCATACTAAATTCTTTATTAAGATTTTAAAACGGTCCTAAAATTCCGTCAAAACAATAAGTTATAATTATAATTTTCCACCGGACGCCTGAAATAGAAAGTTTCCACGACAGTTGTTGTGAATAACTTTTTGTTTATAACAAGTAGAATGTACACCTGTTCCACCACAAAGCTTTACACCTGTGAGCTGTGGAAATATTTGCTTTTCGTTATCTCTGAATCGCTTTACGGAAGAAACAAAAGACAATTTTTGCGCTGTAAAAGAAAGACAAAAGCTCATTTGTCAAGCACTTCAGACAATCCATGACATGTTTTTTTAACAGAATACAGCAACGCAAGAAGAATTTTCATAGGGTAAATGGAAAAAATACCAGTAAATATTTTTTCATATTATGAATGTGTCTAAATGAAATAAATAATGTTTCTAAATAAAATAAATAAACACAATGACGCAAATATGCTTGTTGTGAAATAATATTTTTTAAATATATCTCGTCTTTTTAATATTCCTCTATTTTTCTTCAAATTGAAGTCAGTGTTTCCCAAACATCATCTTACCGCGGCCCATCCATGAATTTAGATAAAATCTTGGCGTTTTTATGACACAGTTCTTACTTGAAAAAAAGCAGTTTAAATGTACATCTGATATGTAATTCTTACCCCTTTGGATCACAAACCATTTTCACAAGTGTCTGCAAAAAAAACGGTTGACTTTATTCTATTATTAACTTATCAGTGTTAATTTTTTGTAATGTCATTTTATAAAGGTTTGTAAAGGCAAATATGAAATCATAAACAAATGCAGTTAAAACGTCAAAAAAATAGGATTGTAAACTAGACCCCGTGGGGTTAAAAGGATTAATAAGGCGCATAGCCTTGTTTAGAAACGGCTAGGTTAAGCCTAGTTGGTAAGCATTTTCTCGCGATCAACTAGTTTTGGTGAGTAAGAATATGATTATTTATATGACATGACAGTACCTTTATAATGAGATGGCAAATTGATCAATGGATATTCAAAAAAGTTTACTATAAATAAAATATAATAAAGTTTGAGCGAGCTCTTAAAAATAAATGAATTGGTTATCTATGTATGGAAATAAAATGATTAATGTTCATGGTATTTTTGTTGGTTTGAATCTGTTTACTTCAGAACATTTATTATATGCTCATTAATGATATATTTTATGGAAAATGAATAATAATCATAATGACAGATCTATTTATTGTGTGCAAATTTCCTTTCCAAAAGTCGTCCAAAGTTAAATTATCTACGATAACTTTATATTTTGTCAATACGTTCGATGTCTTTAAAACTTGATTGAACTTCTCACCGACTCGGCGGATGATTTATTATAAATAAATACAAACTCAATATAAATTTTACCCAATTTGGCAATACAATTCTTCTAGTCTTCGGTGTATTTATTCACTTATCGAGCCAGGAAAAGTTTCACCGGTTGGACATAATAAAAAAGTTTCAAAGACATAAGAGTGAAGTGAGAGTTGTGATAACGACACTTTGCCCAAGTTTGTATTATTCAATAAACTGAAACTAAATAAAATTATCTCAATAGCGTGTAGGCCAAGAAAAGTTGAGATACGAGATTCAAGCCTCGTAAACGATACCTATAAATTGTATGTAATAAGATAAAAAAAGTAATAGCAATTATACGCTACAAATCTGAAAATTTGAAAACTTTGTATCATAAATTCAAGAATTTCCCAATTTAGTTAGAAGTTTATTGTTTGTGTTCAAAGATTTTTTGTCATTTTTTTTTGTTATTATTTAATAGATATTTTTAAAGTATTATCACTAAATGATAATTCAATTAGAAAAAAAGAGTGTCACTAAAAAGTCGATACTATTAAGCTCGTAACAAGTCGATACATTATGTATTAAAAAATCTACTCATTAATTCGAACATATCGGATCAAATGCATAATACAATAGATAGTGAGTTGAGCGGCTATAATTATTGGACACTTCAACATTAATCATTCACAAATTAATTAGAATTTTCGTTGGTGTTTCACAGTAGAAATATTTGTATGCATCTGGTGTTTTTTTTTTTGTTTTTTCATATCCGCTCCCTATTCGGAGCATATGGCCGCCATACGGTGCCTCAAAGATTTTCTGTCTCCCGTCAACTTCCTCGCATCTTCCCAGGTCATCCCGGCGTCCCTTAGTTCCTCTATAGTACATCCTATGGATGGTCATCAGAGGCCTTCCGCGGCGTCGGGATCCATCAGGTTGATAGAAGAGGCGGGCAGGATTCAGGCTCCCCTGGGGCATCCGCAGCACATGTCCAAGCCAAGTCCATCGTCGCCTTTTTATTTTGGACGTAATAAGGGGCTGGTTTGTCCGCTCTCTTACCTCCGTGTTCCTGACAAAGTCAAACCACTGTACTCCTAATATTCTGTTTTCGAAGCACAGTATACGGTTACCCTGTGCTTTTGTGATGTGCGATGTGATGTGTGATTTACCAACGGGAATTATAAGCAATTTTTATTTCGGATGGTTAAAGTTAAAGTGTTATAGAATTCACCCCAGTTTGAAATTTATCTTACTAACATTTTTTTTCTTCAGATATTATTTGTCTAAAGTTTTTTAATAAAGATAATCAATCTCAGAAGGTGATATCGGAAATCCATAAATTAGTAATAAAATCTGATGATGCAAGCTAACACGACACGCCAAGATTAATCTCCGAGCAGGAATTCGTTGGATTATTAACCCCAAGATGCCGTTAGCAGTCATAGATTTTACGAGTCGGAAATACTAGATATATAAAATATGGGTTTGGCATTAAGTCACGACGACTTGTTCGGATATGCGGAAATCGAAAAGCCGACGAGAAGTTCCGCTTGTCGCATTGGAGAGAGGATAAACATTTAAATAGTTTTCAAATGTTTAGTATAAAATTCTGCCGCATAAGTCGTAGTGATTTACTTCAGAGTTTTGCTTAAATCGTGGATTTTTTTTAAAAGTTTTTCTTTCCAGGGAATTTTGTGTTTGGGATTTTTCAAACCCTATTCTTACTTACATGCCTAATAGACTTCAATAAATTTATAGATTAATTAAGATCAGGATAAATAGATTTATTAAGATCAGGACCGGTTTCGCTCGTCATGAAAATTATCGACAGTGAAAGAATTAGCGTTGAAAATTTTATTGACCTTTTTATTATTGTTTATGCAAATAAAAATGTTTGTGTTGCTCTTGATGTGGAAATGTATTTCTAATGGAGCATCACAACATATATTATTTTACGAGAACTGGTTGGAACTCGTTTAATATAAATTAGTGGCTAAGTGAAGCGTGTGTGGGTGAGATAAGCTTTAATGTTCGATAAAGATCGACGGTTTCAGCATACCCTCCAACAATATGTTATTCAGCATAAAAGATTTCCCTTCAAGCGCGTCGTTTTTATGGATTCGCAAAAAGTCATACAAATTTTATTCGGAAAATATAACATACAAGATGTTATCAGTAACGTAGGCAACATTTTCCGTAACTAAACAATATACGAGGACCGTGAATCAGACCTTTAACAGAGTTAACAAAGGTCTCCCCTTTGACACCTTTAAAAAACGTCAAAAGTTGGCGTCAGGAATTTTAGATATGAAACGGAGAGAGTATTGGCCAGATATATGAGCTAGCCATGTATACATATATCAATTTACAATGCGGAACTCTAAATATTAAATATAAACGACATGATTAAGGTAAATGTACTATTAGTTGACCATGTACCAGTAGTTGACCTTTTGAGAATAAAATGGCCCAAAATAAGAAATGCAGATGCGGGATTGCTCTAAATTGTAAAGTTCAGACAAGTCAAGGCATCTGTGGTCGGAATGAGTCACAAACACATCACCATATAGCCAATGGAGTGCCAGGGTGGCCATTTGAAAACAACACCTAGTGAGGAAAGTGTATTATTTCAAATTTCTTAAGTGATCAATCTAGAAACGGTGTGTACCTTGGTCCAGAACCACCCATTGCTATTTGATTCAACCAAGAGTGGTGTGACAGAAAGTCCTGAGGCGACTCTGACAGAAAGTTCACTATAAGGCCCCCTGATTAGACATAGTCAACTACTGGATTTTTCAATATGTGAGATGATCAACTACTGAAACAGGAAAATGGCTTTAAATAATTAAACACAACTTTTTTTAAACAGGCCATTTCGTAATTTTTATCACATAACATTAATTATGACATATGATCCAATATGAGTATACTTGCTTTGCCATCATTCGGTACAATGCTAAACCTTAATCGTTAATTTTTTTGAAATTTTCTCTTAAATTACGAAATTACATTTAACTATTTTACCGTCTATTTTACCGTTTTAGCTTGCTACACTTTCCAAAAGCGGAAAAATATTCAGGAAAAAAGCATATTTACATGTGAAAAACAATAGTGAAAAAGATGTTGGTTTATCTACACAAACTCACACAAGACATTATGTTGGTCTCTGTGGTCGAGTGGCAAGAGCTTTACCCTAGTGATCAGGTAAGCCTTTCATTTCAAGTCATTTTTTTCAATTGAAATGGAGACCTTGCACATGGGTGTATGTCATTTTTCTTTGAGTTGTTGACGACTGATTCATAAAATTTCTCATCGAATTTATTTCGCATGACTTTCATGTTAAAACATATTTGGCCTATGCATTATCATTAAAATTCAATACGATATTTCAGATTCAGACAAGCTAAGGCCGAAAGCTTCAAATGCCTTCATGAACACATACTGGAAGATTATAGCAATTTAAAGCTTGCTATTCACTTAGGAAAAGCTGGAGCCATGTTCAATGTGAGCTGTATGGGACACGCAGTTGTACACGAATATAACAAAATGCTTTTTAACCAACACATGCATTATAACAGTACTGCTTTACGAAAGCGAATCATGACACTTGCTGAAAACAAACAAACCGTGTACTGAGCTTTTTCAATATGTGCGTCGTATAATGAGGTGAGATGGTTTAATTTCGTGAGGATTTCGAAGAAAAAGAATTTCAGCCCTGTCTGTCACTTTTTTTGAGCGATCGAGTCCATAGGTTATCTATATGTTGGTCGGCATGGGAATACTGGCATGATAGAAAGATGCTACAAAATCAAAGTCATAATCAATACAAAATCATTCTATATTTAATAAAAATAATAATACATTTTTAGTACTTTTTCCACATAAAATTTATACAACAGTGATATTTATACAAAAGTTAAGTAAGGTATGACAAACAATTGGTAGAAAAACTAAGCAAATAAATGAAGCAAATAACAAGAAAAATAGACTAAAAATAAAAGGTTGAAGACCTCTTAGCAATGCAAACTAATACATATTTATTATGTATTAGTTTGCATTGCTTAGTTTTTCTACCAATTGTTTTTCATACCTTACTTAACTTTTGTATAAATATCACTGTTGTATGGTATTTCTTATCAGTTGACAATGATCGCCATGAGCGAAACCGGTCCTGATCAAATAAATTTTATGTGGAAAAAGTACTAAAAATGTATTGTTATTTTTATTATAATGCTTTTCCACCAAGTATTGACAGTGAACACCTTAAAAGTGATTCTATATTTATATATATATTTTGAATTGCTTGCACATATTGTCAATTGAGAAAAAATACAATACATTCAATTACAGCTGACGCTTATACACCATGAAAAAGCTCTGCAATCATTCAACAGAGAATTGCATAAAAGACAACATACCATTCATATGTAAATTATAATAGAAAAAACAAATAACTGAGTTTACTGCTGAAAATTTCAACTTCCCGAGCAGTCTTTGTGACTGGTGAATCAAATGACCGACACTAAACAAAAGTTCTGATGAAAAAATGTTTTTGCGATAAAAAATTGGAGCATGCAAGCTGTGTTGAGTATGTCAGGGTTATCAACTTGGCCTGAAAGAAAAAGAGAAAAATGTTCTTGAAAAAAGCTTCAAGAGAAAGCTACGAAAGCTTACTAAAAGAATCTTGGTTTGATATTATTCATAAGGAATTATCATAGGTAAAATATTTACTGAAATAATAATATCGTAGAAATTTTCTATGTACTCGCTATAATTGCGAGTTGTAGATGTTTTCATACAGACTCCAATAATAGATCCATATTCAAACTTACTTAAAACTTAGGAAACGTAAACAGTACGAAACACAGTAGGGTTTTCAAATGGCTTATTTTGCCTTACTATAAATACAAGAGGTTTACTAGCACGCAGAGTAATTGAAGAAATATGCGAATGAAACGTGAAAGAAGAGTCAAATGTTATACCGAGATAAACAACTTCAAACAAACGCAAAACCTCACAATGATTTCATTACAGCAGCAAGTTTAAAATTATATCCATTACATATTTAAGATTTGTTCGTATTAATCAAAATGCTTTGCAAGCTTGAACTAACTTGAGATACATAGCTAAAATGGGGAGAAAGGCCAAAGATCAGCTGTAGACAAGGGTGAAAATGTAAAAGGCATGTTAACTTTTGCCAGCCTCAGGGTAAAACAGTCGACCACCACTGCTACTTAATCTTAAATATCTAACTTAATATTATTAAATCATTGTTTTTACATCTTTTGCAGTAAAAAATATGATTTTGATTGACTAGTTTCGTCGAAATTAAATAAAAGGAAATAAGTCGGATTATTATTGGCCGAAAACTTTATATTGTTGCTACCAAATGCCAGCATCCAAACTTCACTGCCTTTACGCGATAAGATAACGCTATCTTATCTCAAACGCGCCTCTTTCTACGTACATTCGAAGTCAAATGGATGCTTTTTACATTAAAAGGTGTAGATTAGAAGTCGCGTTCACAGTTTTGATATAGCCAGTCTGGAATAAGCATGAGCACGACCAGGTTGCCTCATTCATGCGTGACTTAAATTATGAATAATTATAGGAAAATTTTCGATTTTTAAATACATTTTTTTCAGAACGATGTATAAATATACGCTAAAGTATAATATGAAATATGTATTATTTTTAATGCAATCTATGCCAATAAAGCTAAAACACTGGGATATGTTTAGTCCCTCCCTCCGGATCACAAGTAATTTTTCAAATATCATTTTCGAGAGTTAAGCAAAGCTGTAAGGAAAATGTTTTTGAACGATGACAAGCTAATGCGCCAACGAAAGGATGTACAGTGTACACGAAACTTTGTAATTTATGCTAAAATAGCATATTTATTATTCAGAGCAACGTCTTTAGGAAGGAATCATAATATCAAAAGCTCCGCTGTGGAATGTTTTAACAGTGAGTACTTATTTTACGTTTTACAAAACCATGTATCCGAGGAATGTTAATGGTGAGTGGTGGTCAAAAATTACAAAGACTGTGAAGATTATACATAATACAAAAATGATAAAAGGCCTCATGTTTGTCAAAATCTGACAAAAAATACGTACGAACGAGTCTATAAAAAAATATATTTGCATAACTTGACGGTGATACTAACACGGCTGTTTATTTATACCATGTAAATAAATTAGATTGTAGTTTAATTTATCTTGAAATTTTAGGACTTATAACTCTTGAAAGCGAAGTTTAAAGATTAAAGTTTTTTTTATATCTATTTGATGGAGCTTCAAGTTCTAGGCGCGTTTGCATTCCCCTCCCATCGCTGCTGATAGGAGGGAGCGATCGCTACAGTTCAAGAGGTCCGCTTACATTTTTTTTTAAATATGGAGGGTCATCGAGAAGAATGGCTCTCGGTCTATAACGATTTTTTGATGCCTTCTCGTCAGTATTATGCATTCAAAAAGGTACAACAAACCACTTACAAATTATTTCAAATTAAAAAAATATTGCTTGTAAAAGTTAAATGTTTGTAGCAGAGAGGTCAACGCTGTAAGGATTTCGTTCCTGAATATATTTGCATCAATGAATGAATGTTCTTATTTTCATACGATCCAGAATACGGGAGATCTCTTCTGAGAAGTCTGAGCGACTAACTAAAAACTAGTTGTATAGAGAAAAAAAATAAGATTATCCACTATGAGTTGATATGCTCCAAATTGAGATTGAATAAAGTTTTAAAAACAATATGAATGCAACTTGCAATTGAAAATTGATTTGTTAACCGTCTTTTTAACAATTAACCTTTCCTTTACGGTCTCAAAAAATCACCGGTGATGGGTAGTCACTAAGCTTCATGCAAAGATGGATTTTTTGCATATCCAATAAATCATCATAAAAAGAAAAGGTTATCGAGCTAAGGCGTTTTCCCACATAGTCTTTTTACGACCAACACAAATAAGTTATTAAATGTAAGTTTCTAGTTTATCAACTGGTCTTTTGACAAAAAACCTTTGAAAAACAAGCAAAGTGTATAAAAAGTAATGTAGGAACAAACCTACTTCAAGTATCATATTGCTATAGTAAAAAAGTCACTAAAAAAGTTTTTGATCATGGTATGTGGTTAATGACCCACAATTTCATTAAACTATTATTTTACAGTTCATAAAACCGCAAACAATATTGAAATATTTCTGGTGAATTGATTTCCAAAATGTGTTCAAAGTAATTTTATTATAAATCGTACAACATTTTAATGAAATCAGTTTCGTGGAAAACTGATAAAATCGTAGTGGAAATGTTTCAGGTTATTAAAAATGGCGGTAAAACTATCGTGCGTGTTAAAATATGGATGAAACAAAACAGTAATTGACAGGCTTATTGGATTGGATTTATTGTATTGATATTAAATTCATACACTTTTTGTATACATTGTTGAACTACTTAACTTATTGAGATGAGCGGAATCGGCCCTGATCTTCATAAAATTATATGTGGAAGTAATAAAAAACATTCCATTTCCACTTGAAGCATGTTAAAAGTGATTAATATAATTACGTTACTTTGTCAAAACGAAGTGCTCAATCAAGGTGTTCATATTGTTTTGTCACGATGTATGTAGGTGAACACTTTGTAAATGAAGCTTATATAATCGATGATAGCAATCATGTAAAAATTAGAAAAGGACTTTAAATGCAGATAGGATAAGAACAGGTAATTGTGCACAATATTTAATATTTATATATAACTAGTATTCGAACCCGGCTTCGCTCGGACCAGTTTGGAGTTATGTTCACCTCGGCGCGTTAATTCAGACGGGCCAAGTTGAAACAACTTTTTTCAAAATTCAAAAGTCTAGGTCAATTAAAATGGAATTAAAATGAACATTTCAGACTGGCATTGACATTTCACAGCCCCTTTCATATATTGACAGCCCCATTCTCGCCCATTAAAATGTCCAAATTCAAGGAAAAAATCTAATTTGCTGTCAAAGAAATGTCAAATAATACCTTCACGCAAATAAAAACATTATTATATCAATAAAAGCCGGGAAAAGTTCAGTAGAAGACTAATTTATTACATTTTGACTAAATGTCTTCGCCGATAAAAATTCAAACATTTTTTCTTTCATATTCGTTTTTATGGCAACTTAATGACCAACAATGCAAAAGGGAATTACAGACCCACAGACATAAATACGCCGTTTCGGTTTTATATATGTACTACTCGATACTCGAGTAATTGGAGTCTCTACACACACATTGATAACGAAACAAATTTACCGTCGAAACTTTCGCGAGCGAAATCAATTCGATTGTTTGAACTTGCAACCACAATGCAAAAGTGAATTACAGACATACATACATACGCCGTTTCGGTTTTATATATAAGATGTTTGCGGTAAAAATATATTAAGCCAGATTTGTATACTTTGGTACAAAAATTTCATAAAATATTATTCACATACAAAAAAATCACGTTCCAAAATGGCCACTCAGTATATTTGACAGAAAATTTTCAAGTATTGTTTGTACGGAAAACAGCATTCTTAATAAATTGGGAGCAATTATTTTATTTATAATTTTAATATCTTGAAAAGTGTGAAAAGCAAATTGACTAGTTATATTTTTAAACCTGTCTCTAGATATTGAGGGAGGATGTGATCATTCAAACTTAATTGATTTTTAATGTAATGGCTTGTACTGCTACGAGGCCTTTTTATATTTTAATTAAAGTATATTTTGTTTGAATTTTGCTTCAATTTATTTTTTTAGTTGTATTACCAATTGCTTGGCATACCTTGTAATTCTTGCTTATCTTTTGTATACATATCGCTGTATCGTTGTATTTCTTATCAGTTGATAGTGCTCTCCATAAGCAAAACCGGTCCTGATTAAATAATTTTTATTTGGAATATGTCCTACAAATGTGTAATTATTTTTATCAACTGCAAAATTTTTTTGACTTATTTTCCATAATGAAAAAACCATTGTTTCCAAAACACACAAATGCCTCAGCGTTTCTGTGTTATCTCAATCAAATATTAAAATTTAAACGAGTAAAATGTTCACAATGAGCTTTTACAGGTTTTTTTTTTTTTTTGTAAAAAGCGATTCACAGCATATCATAAAGTTTTTTTATTGTATGTCACTACCACTCTTTTGGAGGAGAGTGCGCAAGCTTAAATAGCAGTGATTCCCAAGGTTTGAAGAAGACTCAAAGCCACCCCAAAACACATAAAAAAGCCATGATTCTCCTGCAGCCTCCATTGAAATAGATTTTATAATCACTCGAAGCGGGTTGTCGTAAACCGAAATGACGCTCTGCTGTAATAATGAGCGTGGCAAACGGCTCAACACAAAACGGTAAGCATGTAAATTGTCGGGTAACAAATCAATAAAATAACGAGATAACTGTACACAATTATAATAAAAGAGTCAGTTGTAGTGTTTAAGTACGTAACCGTAGACTGTGGAGTCAGAATAGTGATTTGTTGTATTTTACGTAAATTTGGAATCACCGGAAACTGGTCAATACTAGAGACGCCAATTCGAGTATCGAATACTCGATACTCTAGAACTCGTCCACTTTTAAAATATTCTATACTATATAAAGTATAAATATTCTATATTAATACTCGTAATTTATAAATGAAGTCTTATTTCCAAATATTATTTATGATTTTAAAAAGTTGGAATCATTTAAATAGCGGACAGAAAAACTAGATGCACTATTTAATTCATTATTTACTTTAATACCGACACCCGCACCAACAGAAAGAGTTTTTTTCTACTGCAGGAATTATAAAAACAAAACTTTAAATGACTTTTATTTTTCTATTATTTTTGAAATACATGTTTTATAAATTGAAATAAATTTTTTAATGAAATTAGATTAGCTTATTTATGTACGTGTCATATATTTTTCCACAAATTTGAATTAATAGTATATATTTTGGCACATCTGAACTACTCGAGTATACTCAAATATTCGATTATTTAAATAATTTACTACTAGATACTTGAGTAGTTGAGATGTCGAATAATTGTAGTCTCTATTCAATACATACTTTTTTGAATAAATGTTTGTTTTTCAATAACCTCTATTCCACTATCCCGATACATCAATTTATATGCAGTGCACATTTTGAGTGTAACCGTGTTGTAGCATTTTCCACATTCGTAATAATTCCTTAAAAATGATTCAGTTGTATTTTAGCTTTTTTTTAGCACTTTAAATGCAATTTGAGCTTAACGTACACCTTTTGGCAGATTTTATACGAACTTCTTAGCATTACCTCTATGCCACGGTGTTTGGACAAATATGCACATTGGATTTTTTTATTAAACATTGTTCGATTGGCCCCTTAGAATAAAAAAAAACGTATCTTAATCTTTGCTGGCATAGAATTATAAAAGCCACTAGATATACAATAATATGTTATGCGTCAAAGAGACATATCAATAAGTGGATACAAAGGTATTTCAATGTGTATTAAAATCACTAATTGTTCATAGCTCCACTTTACTTTAAAGCAACGCATTAGAATAGATTACGTTTTAATATTTAACAAAAAAATCATAAAGATACATAAAAAATAGGTAAAATTGATTACTGATGAAACCTCATTTTGGGTTTTCCTGAAAATTAGAGAAACATGAGTTACACTTCTTTGCTTCCAAGGGGCGAAGATGCCCTTAATGTACCTATATTATTTCATATCTCAAATTTCGTCAAATGATCAGTTGTTTAAGTGATTCAGTTATTGCGATTATTTTCAATTGATTAAAATTTCATTTGAAATTGTTTGCAATGTGTAAATGATAATTCGATGAAATTTATCGTTTCTACTAAGAGTTAACAGTCATCATAAGAAAAGTGATTATATCCATTATTTTACCACTATGCTAAATTAGAAAATTAGAAGGTTAAATGTTAAGAGAAAATACTTATCATTAACTCGCTTAAAAGCCTCTTATTTAAGCCCCATGCAAATTGTACTATCAGTTTTATCGCAATTCATAAAGAAGCAAACTGCGCGTGTGCCTTATACAGTTGAACGAAATTCCGGTGTCTATGATTTCCCACAGCTCAGGGAGCCAATTACCCGGATGTGAGTTAGGTCTGTATAGTTTTCTACAGTTAAGAGAGGCAATTACTCGGATGTTAGATAGGTCTGAATAGAATCCCCGGCGAGGAAATATGATGACCGCACTACATGTGATGTAAACTCTTCTTTATAACTTAAATTTGGTTAGTTAGTTCCGTTTCACCGTTACAAATTGCTGGCTCTGTGATATGTTAGATTAAATTATTCCACCAGTTTTCAGACGTTAGAGAAATCGCGCGCAAGTCCACAGAGGGATATAATCATTTCTGAGAATTGAGTTTCTTTAAAAATATTTTTTAGCTAACTTGATTTTTCCACATGGATATTTTCCACTTGGATATATTAACATATTAGAACATACTCCAATTCAAAGTATCGAATATTTTTCAAGTACTCGATATTCGAGTATTTTTGAAAAATACTCGAGTAATACTCGTAATTCATAAACAAAGGTTTATTTCCAAATTTTATTTACTTCCGTAGACTATGCTATGCGAGAGTTTCTTTTGTTAATTTTGCTTTGGGTTTTTCTGACTTATCTTTTCAATGACATGTTTATGATGACGAGAGTCTATAATGACAAGAGACAATGTATTTATATACACAAAATTGAATTAATAATATTTATTTTCGTACATCTGAAGCTACTCGAGTATTTTAAAAACTTACTACTCTATACTCAAGTTGTTGAGATGTCGAATAATTGGAGTCTCTAGAACATATGTGCTTACAATAAAGCCTGCCCACGAAGAAGGGTAAAAATTGAATACAAGACAATACAATATTAAGACTTACTATTGTTTTTTTTTTTAATGATACATACTATATTAAAAAATTATTATTAATTTGAAATATACGTAAGATAACTGGAATGATAATAAGCTTTAGTTTTTACCGCAATCATATTATTTTATTATTTTTAAATGAGACATTTTAATGCAATATCATATTACATACTACCGGTGGTCGTGTCCTGTTTTCACGCATGTCCGATGAGAGAAGGGTAGCAAAGACAAGGCAAGAATAGGACTTGTGGTTAGGTAGTCGCTATCACTAGGCCCTCTTATTGGGTGTGAACACAGGTTGTTTAGTCTCTGTTATATTCAAACAAGAACCCTTTGGTCAGATTAAAATACTTTACCGCCAGTCAAATAATTCAGATCATTTTGTTTTTATTTCTGATCTATGGTTAAAAAAATAATAGAGATGTGTGCTATACGATATGGGTGTAAATATTGGGATGTAAAAATCAACCTTATTTCAAAGAATTCTACCAAGTTAATGACAAGTCAATCTGTAAATATATATCTGCGATGTTCGTGAATCGAATTTTCACAAAATTAAACAAAATATGATTAGTATTGACCATTCGTATAAATATACATAAAATATCTATGAATAACATATCTAGTATAAATAAATATATGAATGTATATCGATTGGAAGATCTACAAGCAGATAATGCGTAATTACTCGTCCACTGCAATCTGTAACGCAGTATAAAGCAACAAACTGTAAATTAATTATTTCTTAAACAATGATCATGATCATAAAATTTTTCAATTAAATGTAGATCATAAATAACTTGCCTCTAAAAAACTGTATTATTTAGAATTGGTGACCGAATAATAATATAATTTACTATTTATCAAACAATAATACAAAAAACAAACTTTTTGTAACGTTTCTAAAATTTTAAATTCACTACAAAAGAGTACGAAAATTAAATAAAAAACAGTCTCTCCTTTCTCTTTTAGAAAGAGGGGAAACAAATTTATAAACTTTAAAGGTGGAAATATTTTTTTCGTGTTTTTTCCGACAAAGTGAAGGCCCGCGAGAATTCGATAATTTTATACATATTAAGTTAGACAACAGGCGATACCCTGATTTTGTAATATTCTTCTCGCGATCTCTATAATTCACAGCTTTTTTTTGATGAATTTTTAAAATGTTTTAAAAAGTTTTCGGCAAAACTTTCACTCGTCTGTTTTTATCGACAGAATTACTCAAGCTTGTCGAATATTGACGAAATTAACAATACAATGTTTTGTCGGAATATACCGAGACCTTTTTTAGTGCGTTAAATGCGTTCCGCGGAATATTGCACAATGACTTAATATGGGAACATAACATGTGCAAGCACGCACGTGTCAAGGTCACATTGTAATAAACATGTGAAACACTGGATTTTGCACGTACATTATGTGAACGACGCGCTGTTAATAACGTGATTAAATTAGACAAAAAAAGTCGCACAAAAAGAGGTTTGAGTGTTAAGTATTAAAGTGTTAGAGTACCCATTTACTTCTACGATTGTGTTATTCCGGAAAATAAATTATTATTTGGAAGAAGTATATATAACAAACAAATACAAGTCGAATAATCGTGGTGCGTATGTCAAAACACAATATTGGTACTATCGAAACAAATTGATTTTAAAGAGAAGCGTATTGGTATTTCGGTATTGCAAATATCACTTTATTATAAAAAAATAATCTGTGCAATGCTTTTGTGTCTCAAGAGACTTCTCCTCCTCCTTAAATATATTGACAAATATGTGTTTGAAATCTGCATTTGTCACGCGTTGGTTCTTGTAAAAGGTGCATCAATTATCTATTTCGCGATCACAGTTATAATTTAACTATTTATGAATTTCGTTTGTGACGCATATCTTACATAAGATGAATTTTTGAATATTTTAAATTTATTTCATAGAAAAAAAACAAATGTGAAGAATAATTGTATTTGGCTTTATTTCCAACGGTAATATTATCTTTAACTGACAGATATCCTTTCGTAGAGATGTTCTTCGTATAATGATCAATCATTGGCAATATTATTGAGATAAGATATTATAGATCCGGTAATACTAAAGCCGAATATATTGAACCGAACTTTATGAGCTGACAGACGACCACTTGCTGTCCTAGACTTTGTTGAAATCACGTGTAATATTTCATAAAGTATTGTTTTTTTTCATGCCAGGCGTTGGTCCTTGCAAAACTATCACCAATTATCGAATTCGCGATCATTGCACATTTATTGCGATCTCCATATAAAACACTAGTTGTAAATAATACTGCTTCTATTAACAAACAGTTCTATGAGAATAAAATCTTGAACCG
Source organism: Himalopsyche kuldschensis (assembly GCA_028554975.1). Classification (NCBI taxonomy): domain Eukaryota; kingdom Metazoa; phylum Arthropoda; class Insecta; order Trichoptera; family Rhyacophilidae; genus Himalopsyche; species Himalopsyche kuldschensis. The sequence continues at coordinate 2,633,963 of JAHFWI010000016.1, read as the reverse complement.
ATAAAAAGTATTAATGTTAACTACATTGTTTCTAATATAAAAAATAGAATATACGTTTTGTGCAGATGTTTTATTTATTATTTTCGGTATCTCGAAATTTCAAAAATTGGAACAGTGTTATTTTCACATAAAATATCAATATGATTTTATTTTGTATGACAGTGAAATCAAATTATCGTTATGACTTATAGATTTTGTGGAAAATATGCAGAAGAGATAAACGTAGAAAACAGAATAACGACTCTTTTTAATTCCGTATCTCTAACTTGCTTTGATGTACTTTTAATATCTTAATCCAAATTCTATAAACTGACGCTCATTCTGATTCCAGAAGTGATGACAAACGCTAATCTTTTGTTTATAAAATCATGAAAATATCTTTCACTACGAACATTTTTTGTTGCCTATTTGAAAATGAAATACTTTTTTCCTCAAATATACGATTCTTTATGCATTTTAAATTCTTACTCAAAAGGACTAATACATTTGGGAAGAAAATTAAATACAAATATTAAAATAAATGTTTGTTGTTCTTTGTTTGAAATAACATGTTAAATAATTCATTATTTTATATGTATTCCTAATATGTGTTTATAATACACATAAATTATTAATTTACGGTTAGAAATTATGTAGTATAAACAAATTCACGTAAGCTTTTAAAAGCACCCTTGTCAAATATGTTTATTTATTACGGGTAAAAATCACGATTTATATATTCCAACGAGATCAAATGGACTCGTTTGGATCATTTATGCCAATTTATGGCATTATTTACCATTGACACAAAACTTCAATGCGGTAAAAATATATATGCATTAAAAAAGTATTAGTAAGAAACCTATTCATTAAATCTATTCTACGCTGCAGTTGTATATACTAAATAGGATAGACGAAATTATCTGCAAGCTGCAGGTATCCTATAAAAGTAAGACTTGCTTAGAAATGCATTTCTAGATTTATTGCAGTATTTTTCAAACCCATTTGAATAAATCGATTGATTTTGAACAATTGTTGCTTTGATTATAATATATATCTTCACCAATTTCTCAACAACTCTTTTTAGAAGAGAAAAGATGTAAGGGAAAAAATGATAGCGTTCTTTGGAGGGAAGGAATTTGAGACAACACATAAATTCATGTCTTCCAACACAGATCATTTATTCGATTGAAAAATGAAATGTTCTGGACTGGGACTTGAATCTGTGAGCTACGCATTCAAACCCAACGATGTTGAAACTCGACTATGGATACGGTATTAAAATTTATTTATATTTGAAAACCCAATGATCGTGTATTCTTTAAAAACCCTGGTTTTTATTGACGGCGATTGATCAACCGCTTGACCTATCTATTTAAAATGGGGTGAAAATTATCACTATCTCTATACCAATTTTCCAGGTTTGGTGGGTGATAACGAATAAAAACATCAAAGACCTCAAACGCCTTTGAAAACATGTCAATGAATCAATATGTACGAGTAAATTTACGAAAGCTTCCATTCAGAGATTTGAGCTCTTGGTTGAGCATAACGAAAGCCCAAGATCATATACCACTTGGTTATGGGACTGAAAATGCCCAAAAAATGGTTATTAAAATTGTGCAGTTTTCTGTATTTAAATAATAAATCATAAGTGAGTTGTGTTGTATGTTATTAATTATTTTTGTTTACTTGCTTAATTGTTGGGTTTAATTGTTAAAACCACTATGAATTCTTGGAAAAGCTAGAAACCGTTGATATCTATCAACTTATGACTAAAACTTCATTAAGCGATGAAAGTTATCAAAAGCTTTTAGTGGACAATTAATCAAATTGTAAGATCATTAATCAAATTAATCAAATTGTAAGTCAACCATTAAACTTAACTGTTTCAGCAACGAAACTTAAACTGACAGAAATAAACATAGCTTAACATTTCAGCATTGATTTCAATACAAGAAAGTGTATTGTATTCTAAGTATTTTTCGCGTATGTAAATTCAATGTTTTCATGAATTTCTTTTATCAAATTCACAATAGAATCTGATTTATATTGCCGTATAAAATTAAGCCATTCTTCAAAATAACATAATAAGATGACGTACATGAAAGAAATTCCCCACGACGGTTTCCCCAGTGATATATGCTCGCATGTAAGTATATATAAGGTATATACGTGTAAAAAGGTGAGTGGTTTACAGATTGGACTTTGAAAACTTCAGAGTCACGTATATGTTGACATAGATCTTTTCAGTGAAAATAGCTGGTAGAAAATGTATTTGTAGGGAAATGTTTATTTTGCGATATCTTTTCGGGCCTCACAAGTTCATGGAAATGTTTTGTAGCTTTTCTAGAAGCAAATTCTTCGATGATACTTAATAATGACCACTTAAAAAAAAATATTCGAGTGATACTGACTCTGAAAAAACATTCACACTGATTGAGAAAACCATCTCGCATTTCAATAATGAAAATTGTCAAGATTGACATTATTTTCACGGATATAATTAAATATCGATCAATTTTAGCTATAATAATATTTTAGTTTGTTTATTGATCAATTGATCCAATTTTGAAAATATGCTTACCCATTTGAGGATAAGATTTGGAAATTATAAAGACTGAAAAGGCTGAAAAAATTAGTTTGTTATAATTTTTGCAGTAAAGTAGTCGCAGTTTTCAAGTCGCAGAGAAATTTTGAGATATCTATCTTAAAATATCTCTCAAAAAAGATCGAATAAAATATTTCAAACAAAAATAAAACTGACTATTTAATTCGTAATTAATAAAGAATGGTTAACTCATTTATAAATTTGAAAAGTTGTTTAACCTTTCTTTTACGGTCCCAAAAACACATCCGACCCTGTCATCCGATATTGTTTTTTATGGTGATTTATTACATCTATGATATATCCAATAAAACACCGATTTTTTTTTGCATGAGACGTATTGACTATACATGACCCGATGGGATGTGTGTTTTGGGGTCCGCATAGGAAAGTTTAAATATACATTTAGACTAGTAGAGATAAAAAATACTTTGCTAATGAAATTAATGAAATTTCAACTGCTAACTAAAGTTTAATTAAAACGTACGTCAATTAGTTCAAGCCATGTTTATACATATTCTATAATTTTGCGCACAAATTAAAACATTATGCAGATTGTGTTGCGTAATTACTGAAACATTTTAAATGTGCTGAATAGTTTGTCTAAATTATCCAGGGTTTCTTGTAACAGGTTTGCAATTTCTGCTGTAGCACCCGACACAGAGTTTCGGTTTAAACTGTTTCCCGAAAGCACATTTCACAGCTTTGTCTTTGGAAAGATAAATAAACGCCCGGCCGGGTATTAAGGCAGCATTTTGTAGGTGATTCAATTTACACAATGGTCCACGAATCCCCTAGGTGTAATCAGATTTGGATTTTATATTATTCGGTAACATTGCTTGGCGCCTTGTTTATTTGGGCCCGGCTACATACGTACATTCAAATTAACACATTTACGAATGAATTTCTACTCGTTTGCCCGCTATAGTTTCAAATATTGCTCACAGCCTTAAAACAAGACCTTCAAATTCTACCGTTTATTCAATAAAGAACATGGCGTCACAAATAAATAAACGTACTTCGCAAATATTCAGTAATATTGATCCGCTTCTTTTTTTTTAAATAATAACAAATCTTTTGAATATATTCCACAATGGATAATGGATGTTTTAAATAAGAGGTTAGAATCAATGAATAAAGAACTTTTTCAATATAATGTTTTTCCTCCGAGTTTTGACAGTGGATACCTTAAAAGTGACCATTTATTTTTGTTAATGTCTGCTCTATAGACGAGATGAATAAATAATAGGATAACGTTTATTTTCCATATAAAAGAGTAAGGACTCCCATACCAATTTTTTGTTAGCTAGATTTTATAAATCACAAGAATGTTTTTTAACATTTGCCAACGTAGAAAAATATTGTCCAAATCGAACTACGAATTTCAAGTTTTGTTGCTTGGACTTTCCCATTCACTCTTTATAAAAATTGATATACAGACATTTTTGCCAAGGTTCCATTCAAAACGGTCTCACAAGTTTTAAAACAAAATATGATCATATTCTTGACACATTGCATGCTTGTGTACAAAAATAGTACTAAAAATTACTCACATTTTTTTAAATTATAAAATATTTAAAAGGAATTAATTAAACTGTATCCTTCTTGAGGATTTTGACTGAAAGTGCTTGATGGAATTATTCTTCTTATTTTGTTCATCTAATTTCAGCTTACATAAATCTACGAGAATTTACTGCTTTAACTCCCAGAAAAATTTCTAAAAAAAAATAAAACCTCAATAACGCTGGCTTGTCGGTTCTGTGAAATGCTCCAATCACCATTGCCAAATATTCATTATCTTTTGATTTACAAGAACAAATAAAAAACACATATTTTCCAAGCAATTTCCGCAATTTCTTTGAACTCTTTTTAATTATGATGCTTAATTGATGACATAAACATAAACTTTTGAATACTGATTAATGACTAAAGTATTGAAAATCTACTCACCAACTATGTAAGAAACGAATGGAATTTTTGGGTTAAAATTGGCATTTTTATTAGGCAAAAAATAAATGATCAGAATTAAAATGATGTTTCGGTCACAATAAAAATGTTTTCCTTGGTCAGAATACAATTCAATATAAATGGTCAGAAAAGAAATAGTAACGGTCTGAATAAAATTAATGATTGTCAGAATAAAATTATTAAACGGTCGGAATAAAATTATTTAGCAGTCTGAATAAAATTATAAAATGATCAGAATTTGTAACAATTTTGGTTTGAAATGGTAAATAAAAACAAAAAGTCAGAATAAAATTCGGTAAAGGTTTGGGTTCATATATTTATAATCTCATAATTGTGTGTGTTCTCACCAGAGCACACAGCCATTCCCCTTGGATAGAACTGTATCCATATCCGTGGTTCCAAGAACAATAACGGGCATCCCTTCCCATACTAATTTATATATTGCGCAATATGTAAATTATTTCTGATTTTTGCATTTTTGAGAAGCCGATTTGTTGAAATTAAAATTCTGAATTTTCGGTGACTTTCATCATCAAAATTCTCCTCATTTTGATATTTAATTTTTAATATTTAGAGAAAACATCTATGTTGACAGCTGTCAAATTGACGTAAATACTAGTGATTTATTCAATGGCCGCGACGCTAGTAGTATCTACCGCCCATTGGACCATTTGTCGTATGACATCACTTTGCACCAATAGAAACGCTATTCGATCTCCAAAAAAAATTCTGACAGATGTCAAAATAAATATGTCCAAATAATATTAAATATTACCAATTTCGATTAAATTCTGCCCAATGATATTTAAATTCTGATCAATTTGTTTAAATACTGACCATTCATAATTTATTCTGCCCTCTGTATTCTAACCAATACATTATGACCATTTAATATAAATTCAGACCACTGTAATAAAGATTCTGACCATGTTATTATAAATTCAGACCACAACTGTATTACTATTATGACCGTTAAAATACGAGCCTTTTTATTATATACATATATCTAATTAATAAATATGATATGACTTTTAACCATTACAGATGTGATAAAATTACGATATTAAATAATTGATGGCAAATAAATTTTTGATCTATGCCTTTTAGCCCATGCTGATAGTCATGATTTGAAAGATAGATAACCTTTTACTATTTTAATATCCGACCTGATATCAATATGGAGAATTACGAAGATTGCTTTCAATTCAGTCTATGAGCCTCTCTTTTCATAGAAGGTAATATTAGAAAGAAAATGAGCATCTAATCGTTTTTCTTTTGGTAAAATTTTGTCCTGGATTGGGGATGAGTCGACAAGAGTGTTAATATAATAGAACATTATGATTTTGGACACGGTACATAAACCAATTCATTTCGGGTACTCAAGATAGAGGAACATTCAAGAAAGTTTTCTACCCAGCAACATGACCCATGACTTCTAGAGAATTATCACTTGAACAAAAAATTAGCACAGTTAAAATATTGCTATGTGCTGCAAATATTATAAACTCGCATAACATAACTTACTGTAAACTATTATACTAAAAATTAGTGACTTTTCAATTACAAGACAAAACATAGTTCTGTCAATTATTAACAAAATTCTTTTTTTTTTTCACCAAAAACTTTTCACTACCTCATTCTCTTGGGTGAATTGTTTGAACAGTTACGTAAATTTCATTTTGAACGTGATAGATGACGACAAAGTTCTTACAATAATTGTCCAAGTGACTAAGATAAAGTCCTGAAAGTTTTGTAATAGATGTTAGACCCAAAGGAATAGATAGGTATTTTATTTTTTTACTTTCGAATCTTTTGTACAAGACGAAGAATAACTTCAAAGATGCAATCAAGTTCATATTCCACATTTTTGAATTTAAAAAAAAAACATCAACGGTTCTTCCAGTGACCTGTCATAAAGATATCTTCAGTGAGCAATATTTAGTTGTATTAGCTATGCTGTCCGTTTTCTGATGTTTATTATTATGGAATGAATACTGTGCTAACATATTTTTAGTCATTTCTAAACTGAAAATAATTACTATAAATGTTATTCATTTTAATAAAAGTCTGAATATCTTTATATTATTCAACACGTGATAATTCTGTCGAACACTCACTCTTAGACAAAAATATATTCAATTGGAATGAAATTTTACTACATTTCAGCTGAACAAAGCGTAAACGTTGGCGTAGAGAAATTTGCTGCAAAATTGCAAACAAAAAAAACAATAATCAAAACTCTTGGTCTTTCAATCAGTTATTGCATTTGAATTAAAGTTTCCCATACTGCTTCAGGAATGAAGAATATCAGACATAATAATATAGAATTTAAAATAGTTATTTTTAATTTGATATTAAAATTAGCTTCCATGAAGTTACCGCTGATTCCGCCGAAAGTAATATCAGACATATTTATTATCAAAACAACAATTTTCAATCATTTTCAGACACAACAATTTTGCTTAAAACGTTAATGTACAGTCAATTCGGGTTGGACAACTTTGGACACTTTTTAGGTGTTTTTTTGTGATATTTTTATTTTAAGATATAGTAAGTTGCATTTTTTAGACTATTATGTGTTCTTACCACTTCCTTTACATAATTTTGAATTCAAATATTATGAAAATACAAGAAAAAATAACTTAAAACTGCTTTTACGGGCGGTCCAATGATAAATTTAACATTGGACACCATTACTTTCGATGAGCGAATTTTAGCTGAATCATCCAGCTTGGTGACATTGAATTGAACTTATAAAGAAGTATAGTCTGTCAATGGAAAATATTTTAAAAAAATACAACTTTTTGCCCATTCCCTATCCGTAACACCTGGCTTAAGCGAAGCCACCTTTTTGAAACAATAAAAAAGTCGTATATTTTCATAGTTTTTTTAGTTTATTTCACAAAATATCATAAAAAGTTCATAATAATTTGAGAGGTGAATGTGGTTTTTTTTGTTGACCAGGTAAAAAAAAAAAGATTGATTTGTTATATTCATCAATCGAAAGAATGATCACGATTACGAGTCTGCAGAAAAATAAATAAACGGTACTTGCTCAAGTTTGGCCAATGTTACCCGAATTGACTGTACTAAAATTGCTTAATATTATAGTAGGAGTTATACGATAGTGAATATATTATTTCATATCGTTTCAGTCGTATTTATAAATTATATGATAACGTTTCAACCGAAGCAGTAAAAACAACTAAATTTACTTTTATTTGACCTGCGGCTTAATGATAGCGGGTTCTAATTACCGAGGGTAGGGCAATTTAATTTGCAAAGGTCAAATGCTTTAAATTATATGTGAACTCTGGCGTTTTATTTACGTTTTGATTTGTAAATCCGATGTTAACGGAGAAAACAAAAAAATATCATCGTTTTCATAAATCATATCAAGTTACTATTTATTCATTCCGAGAGCCAATAATCATCGATATGTTTATTTATTAATTATTTAGTTTGTATATTTTAATCATTTTTTTTTAAAGCTGAATTCTTTCGATTAATTAAATGGTTTACATATCGAGTCTAAATATGTGGAATAAAACTCTTACGCGAAAATCATAAAAAAAATATTCATAATGAATACAGTTTGCATAGAGTGCAAAATTTATTTAATCCATTACAGTTTGCATTAGAATATACTAAATCTGTGGTCAAGTAGCCAAAGTCATTGGCTTTGGTTGCTCCCGGGTTCGAGTCTCAAAACGAACAGTTTCATCAGTTGATTTTTAATCAAATTATTGATTTCTGTTCATATTCATTAATTTGTGAAATGTCTAAAAAATCCGTCACACTCGTCCGACCCTAAAAATGGGATGAAGCGAAAGTAGGTAGCTAACTATTAGTCCTGCTATAGCCTTTTGTTTATATCACTATTCTCTTTGAAAAAAGTAATACTGGGCAAATGAGAGACACGCAGTTCTCGTAGACTACTTCTGTTGAGATCAGAAGTCCATATACTCTGTATAAGAAATGGATGCAATGATCATACATTATAGTAAAAACAAGAATTGTTCAAAAGCAATTGAGTTATTAGAATGAGGTTGAAAAATACTGCATTACATCTAGATTCTAGATTTAAATTTCAAATTGATTCCTGTTTTATTACGTATCTATTGATTTCAAATTAATTGTTCAATCTTGGCTGTAAAACAAATAGAACTAAAAGCAGTTTTGTAGATAAGAATCTGTCGAGAAAAGATCCATTAGGAGTCCACATTAAGCACACAAGTTAAAAAAAATAAAATTATATCTTTTCCTATATCTATGTAAAGCTTGCAGGACTCTTGTTCATCGTGAACCCTTTTGTTTTAATCCAATTCATAAAAAAGTCTCATTCAGTGCTTCGTATTGATTATCAAAGGAATTACGGGTTTCAATTAAGGACTGTTTTTCAATCATTTCAGGCCTTTTTGTGAACGGTTCCGTGATGAAGTAACGTATATAAAACTTAATACATTTATCGTCGGCTTAAAGTGAAAAGCTCATTACATGAAGCTTACGGAAAATATTAATGAAATGCCTCATTGAAACATATACATATTCTAAATATTGTTTTGTATGATAATTCAGAAAACCACAGTAATAAACCCTTCAAATACTATTTAGAATTCCTTTACTGTCTAATACAAATTTTCAGTTTATAGAGTCAACCGTTTAAAATTCGTAGCTTACAATACAATTTACAATGACAGATGATTAAAAAACACTTACTACCATTAATTGTAGAAATATGTATGTGTACTATTCGTAGTTGACGGAATTTAGACTTGAAAATATTCTCGTATAAATTAACAGTTATACTAACTACTGTTGTATTTTAATTCATTAGTCAGCACATATTTGGTTTTTCTAGTAAGATAAATAGTTATTATCAGGAAAAAGACTTACAATACAAAATGTTTCCACTTACAAAAACCTTATAATTATTTTTCTATAAAATTATCTTTATTATTTTAAATAGTTGTTATTGATAAGACAGTTATGAGAAAAGGTCTTGTTGGTCTGATCTACTTTTATTATCTCTTTTTACCTAATAAATTAAAAAAGCAAATTTTGAATTTATTTCAAATACTATGACTACTACAACTATGCAATTAAAGTTTTCATACTATTTTGTTTCATATACGAGCCCTGTCCAGTTTTTATCTCGTGTGTTTTACTTTCAAACATAAGTTGTGAGTTTGTTATCACTTGTACCATATGTTTGGACTTTTTTTCTAAAATTATAACTATATTTCTCTCAAATGAGTGGATTGTATTTTTTCATAGACCTTTCGGTATCAGCTGTTAGCCCAATAGCCCAGGGCTAGAGTCCATAATTCAATTTACTTAATTTTCAATTGGGTTCGGTTGCACATGCGGCTGTCTGTCACGTAAATATGTTAATCAGTAATACAACGGTAAAATTAATATCTACATACGTTGGACCCTAGGAGAGGATGAAAAGGGTTAGCCGCCATTTTCCAATATGGTGGAAATTTCCGCCACCGCGCCGGAGCTTACGTAGTTAAGGTTATTTATCTACCACATTTACGCTTGGATACAAATATCCCATATGAAACTTAACATTGTAGGATTATCCAACCTAACAGGAAACCCATCACACTAAATATCTTCGTAATAAAAACAATATATTCTTATTTATATATTGTTAAATTTTGTGTAAAGATAATGTGGTAAAATATGTGAGCAGTAAATGGTTCTTTAAGTAATCAGTGGGTCGTTGTTTCGATTTATAGCAAGGTGAAGCAACAAATTTGGACTGTTTTCGTAGCGAAAATATTAATTTAATTAGTAAGGATGTTTCAAATATCGTTTCTACTTGTGTGTTTGTTTCGAATCGTAGTTTCTAGTGATCGGCAATTAAATTTTATGCCAAACTAAATTAAACTATACACAACCATTAAAACGATATCGTGGAATTCAGTATTGCATTTAACACACAGTTAAATTTGTGAAACAATTTCAAGATGTAAACATCCATTTCTAGGAAGAAACGCATTATTTAAACAAATAAAAAAAAATATAATATGGTACTACTTCTCGCTGATCAGTTGAAAATGCACGTGACGAGCAAACCCGGTTCTGATTTATATCAGAATATATTGCGAAGTAGTACGATATAATGTGTTTTAGCAATTTTTTCAAAGTAAATAAATCGATAATGTTTTATATCGTCGGTTTATTGGTAGAGAGTCGTTTAGTCAAAAATTGGGTGTTTTGAGGTATGAATGCAGATCGATAGATGTCACCACCAATGCTTCCTTCAAGCTGCGTGCCCGTGCGGTCGCGCAACAATTCGGAAACCCCCGCGCACTCGTCCCAGGCTGACACGCACTCTAACAGGTGATGAATTCATCTACCTGATAAACAAATGGTGCTTAAAATATCTCAAAGATTCACAAAATAGAGAAGCATACATTAACTAAACATGTTATTAAAATTTATTTTACAAGCCATGCCCGCTCCCAATATCAAGCATATTGTCTCTTAATGAAGTATCTCAAAAGACGTTGCTCGATGGTTAAAATTGTGTCGCACATTTGTTGGATTGGCATGTCAGTCTGTCTGAGTCTTAAAATTTGCCGCGCAGTTAACATTTCAGCTAAAGTGAATATTGGTCACCACGTTTTATCAACTGAAAAAACATGCTCACCGTTATTCCATCTAGTGTGTTCGTATTTTAAAGTATTAGGCACAAAGTCAATTTCGTTGACAGTTTAATCTGGCAGAAGACTATTAATAACTTATCTTAATTACACTCTAATTGAATTTTTAAGTGATTTAATTAGGTCATAAGCGCTAAGTTTAATAATTAAAGGTTAATGTGTAAAAATAGAATGGTTTCAATTTCGTGATTTTAGAGAAAGTCGACTATCTCGAAACAAGGTTCTTGTACTTCTGCTAGTATACCGTATTATAATTCATGGTTTTTATTTCAAAATTTTCCATTACATTTTCAATAAAATTCTGTCTTCGATTGATACTCATATAAGTTGATATTATTTTCCATTGCAAAAAAGCTCAAAACATAATCCCAGTAAATATAAGTTGAACGAATTTACGAGTTAAAACGCTTTTTTAACGTTAAAAATATTTCAAATTGGTTGATATTTATTACAATGACAGGTCCCTTTGGAACCCTGCTCGGGAGCTTAATGTCCTACTCGGCCGGGAAAAGTGGGCCGTAAAAAGTTTTACCGACCCGGGAATGGCATCCGTCGCCGGGCCAGTTCTGTGAAAAGGTCCAAAATATTCAGGGAGCTGTGACCGTTGCGGCCATTTAAGCCGCATGGAAGCTTTTCACAGATATCTAACTATTTTCGCAATATAAACGCCTCTCGGGTGTTATCTACAGATCGTGAATAGAAATTTTAGATTCGATTCGAGTGCTCAGACCTTATCTGAAATTCAATTGTTGTCTTCTATATAATAACAAACGACAGAGAATATAAATACATGTTTGTATGACAAGAAATTATGGAACATGCATACAAATTTAAATACAGAATAGTTTTCGGATTATTGGGAATATAATTTTGAAAACAGAATTGTAATTCAAAATTTTCACTTAAGCTCAACTCCTTATACATTATACAGCTGTAGCAGAGATGTCTTAAGAATTAAATATTTTTTTATGATATGTCGTTACTTTTTTATGAAAAGATTCTAGCTGACATTTTGGCAGAAAATGACCTTTTGGTTGGAAAAATGTGTACTAACCGTATTCTAGCATGTATAATTGCTTCAGAATCGTATATAATTGAATCAGATATTTTACTGCTCATTGTTACAAGTGAATTTTATCTTTTGAATTGAATAGTATGATCAATCTAAATATCAAACACTCAAAACAAAGTCAAGAGCAGCTGGAACCTTTTCAAAGTAAGGTTTCGACTTGTTGGAAGGAGAATCACTTAAAAATTGTGCCGTGATATATTGATTTTAAAAAATCGCCCAAATTAAGATCATTATTTATCAGTCGAATTGTTTGAGTTGTAAAAAATATGTTTAAATTAGGTTATTTGAAACATTTTTACTTGCTCACTTTAACTAGTTAATTGTATCATTTGAATTAGATAGAATGATCAATTCAAACTTCGAACGCTTCATCTCGAAACATCAAGAGCAGTTAGAAATTTTTCATAGTAAGGTATCGATGAGAAAAAATACAATAAACAGGATTATGTGGCAAACATGGAAACAGGATAAACATATTGACAGTGCCTTGCCTTATATACAGATAACTAACTCGGAAGCTTTCGCACTAAGTAAAAATTCTCATACCTTGAAAATTGTGTTGTTATCAAATTACGTGATAACCAAGATATTAATTACAGCAGACCCCTTATGAAGCGAAGAGGCTCGTGTCGGCCCAACTCTGATATCAAATCAGTATTTAGTTACACAAATAAATAAACATAGACGGTAATAACTTATTTTTAATTTCATGTCTTCGTCCAGCGTGGCTTATGTAACTCTTCATAAATTACTTTAAGAGAATATAATCAACGCTTATCTTTTTGGATATGAGTTTAAAAAAGAAAGCATTCTGATTTTTTTACCTCGAAATTCTTCTCGATTTTTTAATGGAAGGAAAGAATCTTTACACTGTGTACTTGATTTCAGCTTAAAATTTTAAAAGCAGTGTATTAAATTTACTTAATTCCTTTGACTGTTTTTTGATGCTTTGATTATAAAATTAATAAAGCCATTCTTTTTTGTGTAATCTTTAAGCATTATCTGATACATATAAAATGCTTCATATATTTAAAGGATGGCGTAGAAATGTATAAGCAATACAATTTATGAGTTTAAGTATTTTTTTTAATATTATCTTGGAGTATTATGATTTTATTGATTAATTAGATACAATTTTAAGCAAGAGTCTTTTTTACGACTCAAATCCAGCCCCAATTATCCTGAGAAAACTTTGTTCTAAATATATCAAACAAACAATTCAATTATTGAAAATTGATTTTTTTATAATAGCGAGAGCGATCCCAAAATTCATTTTTTATATGATGATTTCTTGGTGTCAACTGGTTATAAGGTTTTATAAGAATCTACTTTCCGTAGATCAAGATCTGACGAACCACTGAAATGACAATTTTGATTCCCTAGACAACCAAGATTCAAAGCGTTATGGACATATAAAAACGGTATGAAACATAAAAAGTTTCAATTAAAATCAAGAATGGTATTAACGCTTGTTAAATTTAAACATATTGATCAATGTTTTATTTTTGGCTACATATTTTAAATAATTTTATGGATTCTTGGCTCCACCACTGATCTACATAAAAATGAATGATGATATTATACAACCGCCATCTAACGAGAATTGAAATAAAATTCATATATTCTCATGCGACAATAAGCTTAAATATAGCAGTTTAAAATGAAACTACTAGTATTGCTACCCGGCGTCGCTCGGACTAAGCGACCAATAATTATTTAATGTTATATCATTCGACATAATTATATCAAAAAATCTAACATCCAAAATAGAGTTAAAATAAAATCACAAACTTTATTTAATTTGATGACAGCCCCGCCCCATTCTCGCCTATTAAAATGTCCAAATTCAAGGAAAAAAATCTAATTTGCTGTCAAAGAAAAGTCAAATAATACCTTCACGTAAATAATAAACATTATTATATTAATAAAAGCCGGGAAAAGTTCAGTATAAGACTAATTTATTACATTTTGACTAAATGTCTTCGCCGATAAAAATTCAAACATACATATTTTCTTTCATATTCGTTTTTATGGCAACTCAATGACCAACAATGCAAAAAGGAATTACAGACCCACACACATACATACGTCGTTTCGGTTTTATATATAAGATTTCACAACGAATCAAAAGCAATGTATCAATGATATACCTAAATTGAGATTCCGGACGGATATATCAAAGCCAGTATTTACTATCGAATACCAGTATTGTTTAAAAAAAAATGGGCACGGGATCGCAATACATAAAGATTAAATCAAAACATCCTTTTCTGTTTTTCATTTTACAAACGAATGTAAAAAAAAATCTTTGGCACAAGCATAATATACTGATAGCTAGACATCGACTAGTTGCTGGAATCAATCTTAATCGGATAATCGTGCAAAAAGGCCTGACTGTAAAAAATTTCCCCGCCGGATCAACCTTTGCTGTCATTCAATATTAATGCTTCATATTGTAATACCAAATACGAAAAAAAATTGTACTTTTTAAGCTGGCATTTTGGTATTGAATATTCAGTTGAAATACCAAGATCTCTGATTCGATAATACTCGCATTGCAATCCTTACTCAATGCTATTTTAGAAACAACGGAGATTTCGTCGTGACGAAATTTTCGCACTCTCGAAATTAAGCCCAGAGAGGCTTCGAGGATAAATCTACACCAATTTACTGCTAACTTAATGAAAGAAGTTCTAGTTATTATCCACATTTTATAGTTTAATTGTGTCTTTTAAGTATTATTCTTAACCTATTTATTTTTCTGGGTGCGTAAAGACTATTTTCCAGGACTGTGGAGTCGTTGAAAAAAAACTCCAACATTGACCAAAAACGCAACTCTTTCTCCGACTAAAAAATGTTTATTTTGTCACGTTCTTTCCACACCTTTCTTATTTATGTGTACTAAATTAAATATCAACCAACAGATACGGCCAATATAATTTTTTTTACATGTTATATGAATACATAAGGTGTTTTAAAAGGTTTTAACGGCTCCGACTCCGGCTAAAATACCGCTGCGACTCCAACTTCAACTCCGACTCCACAGCCCTGCTATTTTCATTAATTTTCGATAGTGAACCATAGATTTAAAGATGTAACACGTTTTTGTTTTGTACTGATTTCACATCGCAAGTATGATCGGAAGATAAAAATAAATCTAACCAGGGTTATTTATGCAAAACACAGACTTGTGATACCATAAAAGAAAATAAAACTAGTGGAATCCGATATGAGTGGAGATGAACTGACCAAAATAAAGCAGAATGGCTTACAAAGGCTGCAAGAAAATAAAATAGTAACGAGATGGTCAAATTGTACGAATAAAAAGAATCGCTGCTCAAATGAGCTCAAGTCGGATTCGGTAGCTGCTGAATAGTCAAAAACTTTAAGAAGTGAGAATGATTTAACCCACACATAAATCCCGTGTCTTTACAAAGAACGAACCCTTTGTTTGTTTCAAAAATGTATTCATCTTTTGCTTTTTTGCCAAGATTAAATTGTACGTCCTGACACAAAAAACAAATAGTCCTGATACAAAAAGTGTTCAAACGGTTACACACTGGTCAGCCATATCGTTTTTTTGTGAAAAAAAAAACGTAACATTTATGTTATTTTGCCCGAGCTTTATCCCGCTATGGATATTTATTCTTAGAAAAAAGCTAGTAGAGTTGGCAATTCAGATTTGTGACGCTGTAAAAAAGCTCTCGCCTTTTTTGTTAGACGAAAATTAGACGCAAAGTAAAAAAAACATTTTTTTTCATTTCTTGAGTGCATAAAGGTAATTACATTGTATAAAATTATTTTGCTTAGTCGTAAACATACAGAATTTATGAGATGTATTACAGATGATATATTTTAAATATAAAAAATCACTTGCTTTATTGATCAATTGATATCCATAAATAATGCCGATGCAATGACCTGCAAAATTCTAAAATATTGTGTAAAAAATAAACTAAAATATTTTACTTTAACGTTTAAGACTTTAAACTTTCAACGCCATCCTTTATTAAGTACTTGAAAATCATCAAATCATATTAGACCCTTCTTAGTCCATGACGTAATATTTGGTCGTCCTCTCGTGACTTAAGCGGTAATAAAAGTATATAAGGTTCACAGTGTTTAACAATATGAGTTGATAAGTTTACTTTAAGCACTTACTTCTCCTCTGCTAAACTCATTTAAGAAACAAACATAACCTTTTAACCAACGTAATTACCAATTGGATACACCTACTGCTAAAGGTCTACAGATGTAGATGGTTGACCAAAGTATTAGACACTTGAACCCTTTGCTTTGACGTCATAATACAGTTATCTACAGTAAAATTGTACATTGCCTCTTTATTCGTTGATACTAGAATTTTGGTTGGTGATACTTATTATAAATCTAATATAATCAAACTGTAAACGATGTACATATAAAAAACTATGATTTGGTTAATGTTTTTACATATTTAGTTTATAAAAACGATACATCGCAAAACTAGTTTTAAATAAATTAAAATTGTGAGAAATTTATTTTAGCTATTTATATCGCTTAGATAATAACAGTGGATAAATGCACTGTACTTCCAAACAAGAAGACAGTAAGTGAAAAACATTTGGGAAATGTGATAAAACGTGTTTTTTGAAGTTTTAGTACTGAGAATTTATTAAAACCGTTGATATTTTTGTGTGTAGAAGAATAAAATACATTTGAAATAAACACAATCTCACGATCTCATTATATAAAATTTTATAAAATCTTGGAAACCTTTGTGTAGTAAATTATTTATTCTTGGTAACAATGCAATAACTACTTACTTCCTGCTGTTTTTCTAAGATTTCAACAAATTGCGCACTTTCCACATCACATCACATCGCCTCCAAATTGCTGCACAAGAATTTGTTAGAATTGACTGTCTCTTTGATAAGAAAACTAGAGTTGCTGCCGTTTTGGTAAGAAATGTGTAAACTTTTAGTAGATGTCCATTTTTTCACAAACGATTTTTAGAATGCTTTAGTATTATATTGCTATAAAAGTCAGAAACATACTGCTTTCTTTCTTGGAACGGCAGTATAGGTATAAGGCTTATATTAAGATTTATATTTCACTAAAAGTGTTTTAATTCAATTAACAGTTAATCAGTTTTTAAAACGACTAAGTTTGATTTTTTTAACTTATCTTCTAACTTTCCTTAAATCGGAAATGTGGTGGGCGAAAAGTAAAATAATATTTTTTCAACATAACTCTGCTCTCCTCATCTTATTCTTCGCAAAATAAATTCTGTTGAGATGCTTCGTTATGAGTCCATACGCAAATAAAATAAATACAAACAAAACTCATAATATTGCTGTTTAGAAGCTTTAACTCCATGATTCAACTTGAGAATGAAAGTTGAAAGAATGAATAAAACGCTCACTATTCCCTCAGTATTTGAATAAATAAAAAAGGTATTTTCCGGAAATTTTCGGAAGAATTTTCATTTTTGTTTCTTTTAAAACATTTTGAATTATAATATGGCGTTTTTTTACGTAACAATGTTTATTTGCAGAGCTATGTTGGTATGTGTGCAGCTTCGAACGACGTATTTACCAAAACCAGGTATGTTTCCAAAACAACAGAAAAACGTTTAAAATATGAGTTGGCATCAGCCTTGTTTACATATTTTTATGGAATCTCCGTATTTTAACATTACTAAATATTAACGTCTAAAAAAATCTTGTCTCGCTTTGCGCTTCATTTTAAAATCTCAAATAAATTAAAGCTCAGTTTAATAGGACTGGAACTTTTGTTAAAGAAAAATTAAATGTAAACAAAGTAAAAAAAGTGTAACTGATATTTTACTAGTTTTGTAATGTGCTACGTTTGTATTAATTTTCTTTTTTTATCATAATATAGAATGCCAATATAGAATAGAGACTTTACAACGTCAATGTTTTCCATATAAATACTTCATAGTTTCATAATCCCAAGATATTTAGTTAGTATCACAGCTGTATTCCCGTAAGAGAGTTAGTTATAGTAAAAAAACAAAGAAAAGTGATACAAATTATTCTCATGTTACTCAATGTAGCAAGTAAGAATGAAGTATGAACCCTGCAACGGGTTGGAATTTTTAAGTAATTAATTTCTGTATAACTAAAAAACATTGCAATTTTTCACCATTTTATAATGGAGTTCTACCAAGTAAATACCAATTCAATCAATAAATAAATGTAACATTATACAATAATAAAATATAGTGGGAGAAATCCGTAAATCGAATTTTGATTAGATCCAACTCTTTTTTTACACGGTAGACACGTTCCACAAAAACAGTATATACAAAAATACGTATCATAATCAAGAAAAGATAATACCATTCATTGCTCTTGATTATATAATTCCTGAGTCAAATCAAGGTCAGTGATAAATAACCTGCCTCACGCACGCGAGGCCAATTGTGGCTGTGACATGAAAAAGTTTGATCATTAACATGTTTTGTTTCTAGAAATTGTGTTAGAACAAATAATTTGTGGAAACATACAGTATTCACTTATTAGGTGTTCACTGTCAATACTTGGTGAAATGGCATTATAATAAAATATTTTTAGGTACTTATTCCATATAAATTTTGTTGGATAAGGACCGGTTTTGCACATGGCAAGCATTGTCAACTAATGACGGTAACTGGTAACTGATCAGTTGACAATGCTCACCATGAGCGAAACCGGCCATGATCCAATAAAATGTATGTAGAATAACTACCATTTTTTTCGTTCTTTTTATTGTTATTCAATCAAAGTGTATTTGAATAATTGATTTTCAATAAACGCCTTTTATAATTACTATCATAGTTTTATAAATATTATAAATTTATTAAAAAATTTATATGCGAATAACAACCCGCGATGTCTTTAAATACGTCTGAAAATTGTAATAGTGTCATACAATGTTTGCCATGTCGTATAGATCTTATCGAGAATATCGTCAACAAATGAATGCCACACAAAGCGTTGAAGTCGTATATTTTGATTGTCATATTTTGCTGCATATCCATTCCCGTGTTATTGACAGCTACATTTATATTGAAAGCCTTCTCTCGTTCAAGGTAGACTGCCAGGAAGTCAACCAACAGGTCTGACGTGCGCTGCGCTTCGACAAATAATGCGATGAGAAATCATCTCGGAAAAAGCACACCTAAAAGATTTACATTGTAAGTTGCCGCTAAATATCATTCAGAAATAATACAGTAAGAAAAAAAAGCAATGTATTTTAATTCTACAGAAATTATTTTATATATTTGTTGTTAGCTATTTCGGCTTACGCCCTCGTCAGAACTATGTTTTTAACGTGCATTAGAACAAGCATATATACCTCGCATAGACAGGGTACACAATACATCTTCTTCTCTGTTCCACCATCTTAATTTTATATGGAAGTTATTGAAATTTCAATATAAAATTAAGATGATAGCTTAAGAAGATATGTATATAATAAGAAGATAGCAAATTCCAAAGTAGTATTTCGACCAAATTATTTCAATGCAGATTGGTCGTTAGTCATTCTTTCAATATTTTGATTTGGGTAGGGTAAAAATAAAAAGATGGAATACAAAATCGGTAACTAGTAAGATGTTCAATTTCTCTGCGTGGAAAATTAGGAAGAATGAAAACATTAACATTACATAATCTACAAACGGATCAGTATCCGTTTGGGGATTCGATTGATCAACCGTATAAGAAATCGACAAAAACGAGATAGAAACCTTCGGAAATTTTATTTTTAGAAAGCCTGGAAATAAATTACCGCACTAATCTTAATTCCACAAGACAAATTGTCAGAAACATATGAAATGTCAAAGGTAATGTTTCCAGTTGTCCACTTCAGAGATACAAATATTTTCCAATCTTTGTTCTTTCTTTCTTGATTTACTCTGAGGCAATATTGAAATTCGCATTAACTGAGATTATCCTTATAAAGGTTCAAGATTTGAGACAACGGAATAAACATCTTACGGCCAGAGACAAGTGCGATTACACGTAAGCTTGATCAAGTGGAAATCATGTTTAAATAAAAAGTAATGAGTTTTGCGGGAATATGATCGATTGTATAACCGGCGAACGATCTCCCAAAAGGATCACTTTTCCATAAAGATTATCGTCGTAAGATTTCTTGGCGTTTTTCTCATTATACGAAAGCAATTGGAACGGTCGTTCAGCTCAACGATGTGGAAATAACGGTTCCATTTTTTGTTTATGTAAGATTATGGCCGCTGGAATATGAAATTGTAACGTGATTGGTTTTAAAGGATTCAAGAAATTCCAATCCGTTGTATAAAAACAACGACTCCAAAATTATATATGGTTATTATTGGAATAGAACTTTTTTTAAAACAAGATCTTTTGCTAAATTTTATTTTAGCGCTCTTTAGTTATTTTTATAATGATATCATATGCATACAACTAAACCCAACTTTTTCATGCAAAAACATTTTTAATCTAAAATAAAAAACCTCACCCCTCCTGAACAAAAAACATATTTTTTTCGACCCCCAGAGAAAGACTGTGGCCCCTAGCATAGGAATAACTGATCTAGAGAAATTTTATAAATAATATGAGTAGTTTATTAATACCACGAATAAATTTGAACGGGATCGAATTCCTCCATTCCACTCCATAAAATTACATGCAAATATAAAGAGAGTCTTCAGTTGATTAAGTTAAAAAATAATATTACATTTCATGTACTTATTCTATATTATATTCATCAAGGCCAGGACCAGTTTCACTCATTGCGAGTATTATCAACTGTTGATGAAACCGGTCCTGATCCTAATAAATCTAATGTGGAATAAGTGAAAAAATGTGTTATTATTTTTTAATATAATGCCATTTGACCAAGTATTGCCTGTGAACACATTAAAAGTGTATATGTCCGGTCTGTGTGGCAGTGGTCAACGTCATTGGCTTCCGTGTCAGACCACCCGGGTTCGATTCCCGGTACGAGCAGATTGTTTCAGTTGATAAATCGATTCTGTTCGAAGGCAATGGGTGACTGTGCTGTTAAAATCCCTTCCCACCTTTCCGATCCGAAAAAGCGACGCATAGCGAAAGCGATTAGTTTACCACCAGTTATGTCTTAGTCCTCGTATCCTTTCCATCCTTACTCTCAAAAAGAGAGGTTGAGCAACCTTGTAGCAGTAGAATAATGAATGTTGAGATAAACTCCGTGAGGAGTCTAATAGTTAAAAAAAGTCTATACAATATTTAGATACAGTAGCAGTTACTTCAAGTAACTATAAATTTAATAGATATATATACCGATATGAAAGTGAAATAAATGGCTCAATATAAAATTAAATAATCCTTTAACTCTTTACGAACGTAAGCTCTTTTATTGTGTAGTGAATAAGAACCACAGCGGGTAGTTTACTAAGGTTTATTTATGATGCTTAAGGGACATCGTTCTCTGGGACAATGTTTAATGGCTGGATCATGGCAGTACACGAAGAAGCATGGCAAAAACTTCGTAGATGTTTCTTACAGACCGCAATATTGTGAAATGTACATACTGTTACGCAGTCAAAAAGAGTTGTGGTTTATTGACTTCATATTTCGTTTGGGTTGTGAAGCTAACGGGCTAAACTCCCAGTCCGGGCAGCTTCATTTTTTAATCAGATTATTGATTTCTGCTCGAAAATATGGATATGTGTGTATTCAAAAAAATCCTCTCACTTCAATCCAATCTAAAAAGCTGGATGTAGCGAGAGCGATTTACCGTCGACTAACTCTGACCTAGCTCTGTCCTAGTTATAGCCTTTCTATTCTTGTCATGTTTCATATTGTGCACTGAGTGCCATGCTTAAAACGGTAATTTCTTTTCTTTTTTTGACACGTGTCTGAATTAAATCAATTAAAAATTATATTTTTTCCTCGTTAGTGGTGCAATGGTAAACGTCGATGTCTTCCGTGACGGACCTCACTGGTTAAAGTTCCCGTACAAACAGTTTTTTTTCAGTCT
This sequence comes from Himalopsyche kuldschensis, assembly GCA_028554975.1. NCBI lineage: Eukaryota > Metazoa > Arthropoda > Insecta > Trichoptera > Rhyacophilidae > Himalopsyche > Himalopsyche kuldschensis. Next base: position 2,611,672 of record JAHFWI010000016.1, on the reverse strand, counting down.
ATTCATCGATCTTGTTCGAAGGCGCAAGTGTTTGTTTTGTTAAAAATCTCTTCCCGCCCTATCGGTTTTAAAAGTGGTGACTAGCGAAAGTGATTTGATAACTACTAGTCTTAGTTGTCGTATCCTTTCACTCCCTACCTTCTTTGAAAGAAAGAGATTGAGCAAACTGAGTACCCAGTAGTCCTCATAGAAAAAAATATATAACGAGATAAACTCGTGAGATGTTTATATGCTCCACGTTGGGAGCGGACATGATTAAAAAATCATTTAGAATTAATTTGGAATCCAAAAAACAAATAAATATGCGAATTAAAAAGAAGCAATTTGCACAGAACAAAAGTTAAATTTTGATTTTTGGAAAAGAAAGCTTTTACAGAAACCTAGTGATAAAGAATAAACAAAAGTTTTAGCAAATTATGGACGTTAACATTTACGAAAAGGCTATATTTTTGAAAGCTCCTAAGATCTGAAATATATTTCGAAGACTCTGAAGAGTCTGTTGCCTTAAAATACTGAATGAGAAATTCAGAGATTTTTCATTTGGTTGGGCAATAAAATGTGCTCATTCCATTTTTTTCAATACCAATATTTTCCGACAGAATCCCCTCTAGACATTTTTTATTTTTAGAAACTTTCCCGCGTCAGAGGTTATCATTGGAGGTAATTTAAAGAAAAAATTTTCTTTGAAGGTAATAAAGGGTGAAAATTAAATATTTCATAATACAGAAAATTAAACATAAAAATTACACCATTTTTAGACACTTGTTTCGGACAACGTAATGATTCGCTCTTTTACCCGTATTGTCATCATAAAAATGTAGTTGGTCAACATACGGTAACATAAAATCGTTTTTAAAACCTTTCTTAGAAGCTATGTATATTACCACAGTGATACTTTGAAACAAAAATTCATCTTTATTTTAGTCATTTACAATTGAAAATGAGAAAAAAGATACAACTAACCGAAAAGGGGAGCACCACTGATTTAAGTTATGAAAGTGAAATACCGAAATCACTTAATAAATAATCATATTTAAAGAAATATTACTCATTGACTTTTAATTTTTGAACACATTAAATTTAACTTGACATTTTTACAGTGATTGTTTCAAACAATATTGTGTTTAATAGCACTTAACTTGTGTATATGTTAATTGATTATATAATAATCGTTAATTGACTTTTGAAATATAATTTAAATCATATTTAAAAATGATTGGAAGTAACTGTTTTTTCTGGCAGCATATTTTAAAAATTATAAAATTTATAGAGTGTGAAACGTTTGATTCTAAATTATTGAATATGAAAAAATGAATGTTTTTTTTGGTGTTTCAAGAATCCTTTTACTGAGTTTAAACGGCTGAAAGATTTATTACTCAAGTATTTAATGGAAAAGCACCCTTTAAACGTGTTTTACTATTTTTTCGCTTTCATAACGTTTTCCATGAAACCAGATAATGTAAACCTAAATAGTATAGGACTTTAATAGAGAAAATTTTTCGACTTTTTTTGAGCTTATTTAAACTAGAGTCAATCACCATTCAATCCGTGATCACATTTAATTATCGTTTGATTCTATATAAATAAATAATGTTTTTATAAACATACTAGTGTTCGAACCCGGCTTCGCTCAGATCAGTTTGGGGTTCAGCTCGGCGCGTAAATTCAGACGGGCCAAGTTGAAACAACTTTTTTCAAAATTCAAAAGTCTAAGTCAATTAAAATGGAATTAAAATGAACATTTCAGACTGGCATTGACATTTCACAGCCCCTTTCATATATTGACAGCCCCATTCTCGCCCATTAAAATGTCCAAATTCAAGGAAAAAATCTAATTTGCTGTCAAAGAAATGTCAAATAATACCTTCACGTAAATAAAAACATTATTATATTAATCAAAGCCGGGAAAAGTTCAGTAGAAGACTAATTTATTACATTTTGACTAAATGTCTTCGCCGATAAAAAAATCAAACATATTTTCTTTCATATTCGTTTTTATGGCAACTTAATGACCAACAATGCAAAAGGGAATTACAGACCCACAGACATACATACGCCGTTTCGGTTTTATATATGTACTACTCGATACTCGAGTAATTGGAGTCTCTACACACACATTGATAACGAAACAAATTTACCGTCGAAACTTTCGCGAGCGAAATCAATTCGTTTGTTTGAACTTGCAACAACAATGCAAAAGGGAATTACAGACATACATTCCCCGTTTCGGTTTTATATATAAGATTATCGTAATGAATGTTAAGTACCATGGTCTAGTAGTAAGAGTTTTACTCTAGCGATCAGATGGTCAGATCAGAACGACTTGTTAGATATTTAAAATTGCTGGGCATGTTTGCTGGACTTGATCTCGAGTGCCTTAGAATTTTCATTTGTTTTGGGCGTATTGACATTTTTTTTTATCATATCCGCTCCCAACATGGAACATATGGACTCCTCACGATGTTTATCTCAACATATGTTTTCCTACGAATACTGCTTGTTACTCAGTTGCTCTACCTCTCTTTTTCGAAGAGAGTAAGGATAGAAAGAATACGAGGACTAGGACAGGACTAGTGATTAGCTAATCGCTGTCACCATGCGTCGCTCTTTGGGGTCGGAAAGGTGGGAAGGGATTGTCAACAACACAAACACCCATGCCTTTGAACAGATTTATCAACTGAAAAAATCAACTCGTACCGGGAATCGAAACCGGGCGGTCCGGCACGCAAGTCAAAGCCGTTGCCACTGCGCCACGGACCGGACAGGTTGACATTAATGAGCTGTAATCACTGTTCCCTCTAAGCCGAGAGGTTGGTTTTCCATAAAATTCAAAAGCGTTGTAAGCCAAACCAAAAAATGAGCAGCCTAATTTTTACATCGAGCAACTTCTGTTAAAATTCTTTATTAGGAAGCCATTGGCTCCATATTGGGAGCGTATATGGGTTAAAAAATAAATTGTTTTATTAATTGATGCTTGTCTTTTTTGTGGTGCTTTTTGAGATATTTTTAACAATGTTATTTATTTATCAAGCCGTTGAATTTATCGACTAATAGAATGCGCGCTAACCCGGAACCAGTGCGCGGAGGTTTTCAAACGATTCATCTAGTGTTGGAGGTATATTATTAATTATAATGTGAAAAGACTAATATTTTATGAAACTTTAAGTATCGATTTTATTGAATTTTGACAAAACATGGCCTCATATATCGTCATATGCTATTAACACTAGAGACTCCAATTACTCGACATTTCAACTACTTGAGTTTCGAGTAGATTCAGATGCACCAAATTATGTATTATTAATTCAAATTTTTGTATATAAATAAATAAATAAACTAAGAAAGACTCTAGTCATCATATACTTGTCATTGATCATATAAAAAAAGAATCTCGCATAACAAAGTAAACAGTAAAACCATTTAAAAAAATAAGTATTCCCTTACAGTAAAATTCACGCGTATGAATCTGTTAAGCGCAACGGTTAAACATTATTTATAATATCATAGATATTTTTTAAATAAGTTTATAAATTTTGGGAATAAATCTTCATTTATACATTACCAATATTACTCGAGTATTTTTCAAATACTCGAGAATCGAGTATTTGAAAAATGGACGGGTATTCTCGAGTATCGAGTATTTTATACTCGAATTGGAGTTGGAATCTTATTGACACGTAATATATTGATGATTCGTGGTCAATTGTTCATAATCACGTTGTTCAAATAGTATATTTTAAGACAATGTCAGTATTTTCAATAAGACAATAACATTAAAAAATTTCAGTGATCAAACTTTTGAACTGCCACAAAATTATCCAAACAAAACATCAAAAATAGGTGTTAATGTATAATAATACTGAGATCTGAAAATAGATTGCGTAACCGAAATTCGACAATATTTTTCAAACAGGCGTCGAATATAAACATTCATCATTCCAACACAGGCTTATGCTAAGCACTCGATGAAAATTCGTCGGTAATTTTCTTCACAGGGTTTGTTGTCGGGGAGAGACCCTGCAAGATTTTTATCGAAAACGACGAATAAAATTAAAATAATTCGGGAAAAATTTTCACCGTTTGAACACTTTTTTGGCTTGAATATTTGTTTGCGGCCAAACAAAAGAATCCCGTTTAATCGACAAGTGGCTAAAAAAGGTCACTTTCTTTTTAGACGGCTTCTTATGCAATTGTTTGTGTTTTTAATTATTTATTTTTGTCTCAACAATATCTTAAAATAACGTAAAATGAAAATTTTATAAACTCGTGAAGTGTGTTTAAAAATAATTGTTTAATTATAAATTTAATTGCGTGGACACGTTAACGTGAATCATTCATTTCATTGCATTGTAAATAAATGTAAAATATAAAAATAATTACGAGTTATATAATATAATGATTAAATTCGTTTAATAGTTCCGTTAAAACAATTAAAATACCTGCTTACATCAACTGATTAGTCAATGGGTTCCATATTTTATTATTTCTAACGTCAAAATAATAAAACAAGTCGTTACCTTACTTTGAAATGGTTCTAATTGACATTTTTGCCTAAAATTAAATTTTTGGTCGGAAAAGTTTGTATTTACCACATTTTATCATATATATGTATGCATTTCTGAATTATCTATATGTAGTTGAATAATGGAGTTCAGAATTACAGAGTTGCACTGCATTCGCACACTTTTTTTACAAATTTATTAGACAAAGTTCTAAGATTGTCATCATTAGATCTTTAGTAATTATTTCTCAGCAAGAGTTGTGAAAAAGTGTGCTTAAAATAAGTAATTTAAATATTTTTACTTGCTCATTGTTACAAGTGAATTTTAATCAATCGAAACATCAAACGCTCATATCTCAAAACAGTGTCAAGAGCAGCGAAATATTAATGTGATCGAAATGAAAAGACTGGTTCGCTGAATCTGCAAGAAATTTGCACTTTAAAATGAATATTATATACCGTTTCTACGAACACAACTTTTCCTATGTTTGCTCCTAAGACAACTTTGATAGCAATTTAAAAGCGCTGCAAGCTTCTGTGAGCTTGTGAGTTCATCGAGCAGTTAAAGTGTTAAGTAGTGGGTAAAATGTTGATCGGCACTGGAAAACAAGTTAGCTTAAACATAGAGCTTAGCAAAAAATCTTTTCAATACAATACGAAAACAAACAAAACATTGTTTCCATTTTGATTGATGTTTGGTCCATGAATAAGTATTCTTTGATGCCGGGACGTCAATATGTTTCTTTTAGTTGTTTGACACATTTTACGGGTGTCTCCAAAATTTATCCACCCCACCAAAAAACAGAGAAATAAATCATTCACCGAAAGCCCTCACGGCATCAAAATGCAGCATTTATGTATTTATTCTCGACACACAGTCAACAAGTCGTGAAATAAAATAATATTTTTCACTTCCAAACTGGTTTTCAACTTCGCATTACAGAAACAGCAAAAGAAAATGTGGCGATTTTTAGAAAATAAAAACCAGAAAATTCGACAACAATTTGTCGCTATTTCAAAATCCATACTGTAAATTCGTGTTCAAAAGCCATTATATTAATACTTTTATAAAGAAAGCTTTTGCCATCATTCATTGAAATAACATTATTATCAACTGGACAAAAAGTAACCAATTAATTGATTAATCGAATTAAGATTTTTATATAATACAAAAAAAAAAATTCACGCTGTAAATCATTTAATGATTGTTTTGAATTTTCACTTCTAAGCCGGTAAAAATGAAGCATTTTGGAATTTTTGAGAAAAGAATGCCCCGTTTAAATATAAATATTTACAAATAATAGCTCTGAAGCCGTAAAGTTTGCTACATACTGAAAAAATAATTTGGTGGATTAAAGGTAATTTAGTATTTTATCTTTAAATATTAAGAACGTAATATGACTGACATAAAAGTACGAATAATGTGGAAAGTCTCCAATGATATTAATGGATTTTCAAAGCTTTCATGAAATCAAACGTACTTGAATCCACTTAAGCTAAATTAACTTTAAGCAAGAGGAAAACTGCATGTATAACAAAACAAAATAAGCTAAACTGAAAGCTCAGCCATTTTCTATTATACAAGTTACTGGTTGAAAACTTCACTTGAATAAATTTAAGTTTGCTGAAAGTTGCATGTATTAAACAGGATGATATATATACAAGATAGGTAAATTCATTTTTTTACCCTCTTAGTATTAGACAGGGTGTGTCTTAGTCACCAGTGTATGCATTTTTTCCTTGATATTATATTGATTAGATAAAAAGGCATCGGCGTCTGTGATGTTTTTACCCAATTGAAATTGACCATTTAAACTATCTAACTTTCACTAATCTCTCACATTTTATTTGGTATATTCTTATTATCATTATATTAGTGTTTTCGTGAATACATATACCAATGGATATATATCAGAAATCATAAATTACAAATCAATTCAAAAAGTGATATCATCTTATTAAGTTTTTATCTTATTAAGAGTGATATCAACTTTAAAATCTTACATGTTCTCAATAAATCTTTAAATCTCGATAAATTATAAATCCTTGAAATAAACCGACATAAATTTATTCCATCCTGCAATTTATTAAGCGATCAGTTAGTCTTCGTTTCTTCACCTTTGTTATATCCGATTCATTAATCTAAGCTTATTGTTTATCTTCTTTGTACACTTTTATTTGTATAAAAAAAATATTTTCCTTTGCTTGTTTTTAATTTGTAAGAATTGATATGGCTTTTATTCTGTTCACAGAAAACACAGGCTTGCTCAATTGAAATAATTACCGGGATTTCCATCTAATTATGGTTCACAGACATGCAGATTTATTTATTTTTATTAAATGCACTCATTATTGGGCTTTTACTTTGTTAATTATAATTCATATTTAATTGATTTTTGATGTATTAGTTTGCATTACTAAGAGGTTTTAAACATTTTATTTATAGTCTATTTTTCTTGTAATTTGCTTCAATTTATTTGCTTAGTCGTTTTACCAATTGTTTGTCATACCTTCTTTTTCATACTTAACTTTTGTATAAATATCACTGTTTTATTGTATTCCTTATCAGTTGACAATGTTCGCCATGAGCGAAACCGGTCCTGATCAAATAAATTTTATGTGGAAAAAGTACTAAAAATGTATTATTATTATAATGCCTTTCTACCAAGTATTGACAGTGAACACCTTAAAAGTGACATTAGAAGAAATGTTATTTATATCAACATAAAACCTTCCCACTTACAATTAACTGACAATTCTTCCACCCCAGAGATGTTTTGATAGTTATTTATTTATTTATTTATTCATAAAAAATACAAATCATTGCATTACAGCTTACGCCAATACGCCATGCATTTGACAAATGTATTTACATATACATACATACTTGTATACAAATAATAAAAATTAAAAATTACAAAAAGAGATTGACTTATAGCTTTCAACCTATTACGTGTCAGCAGTCGAACATTTTTGAAAAGTAAGTCAAAAATTAGATTTGTTTTTCAATACTTGGGTCTAGATATTTGTAATCTTGTATGTAACTTTAGAAGAATGTAGCATACATTATTAATATCAATTGCTTATTTTGAAATTAATAAAGTTTTCTTAAGACTGAGGAGTTTTCTTAAGATTAAGAATCTTCTTAGCACATTGTGTATAGCTTTTTGAAACCCCTTATGCTTTATCATTACCCAGCGGTTACGAGCTGAAAGCTTCTTCGGTAAGTACTCGAGGCAAAAAGTTGAATAATTTTGTTTTTTTTTATCCCGCCCGTGTTAACACTTAGCTCTCAAACTTAAATGTCGTTATCCGAACATAATGCGAAATAAAAATACTGTAAATTGTTTTTTCCTTCTTATTTTTTTTACCGTCAAGAATTAGTTAAGTCAATAAATGATAATTGTAAGTATTATTTGCAAATATCGTCCCTTTTCTGTTCGAAACAAAATTGTAACGTTACAGTTATTGTATGAAATATCGTCAAAGTATACATTCACTAGTCATTTTATACATCAATACTTTCATTGCAGCATACAAATGTGCAGTGGTTAACGTCGTTCGCTTGCGTGATAGACCGCCCGGAACGAGCAGATTTTTTCAGTCGATTAATCGATTCTGTTCGAAGGCAATGGGTGTTTGTATTGTTAAAAATCCCTTCCTACCTTTACGATCTCAAAAAGTGACGCATTGCGAGAGCGATTAGCTTATCACTAGTGTCCTGTCTTAGTCCTTTTATCCTTTGAATCTTTACTCTCTTGAGGTTGAGCAACTGAGTAAAAAGTTTTAGTAGAAAAATATATGTTGAGATAAACTCTGTGAAGAGTGCAGGTGCTCCAAGTTGGGAGCGGACATAGTTGATTAAATTATAGTGAATTAAAATGCTTATGGACGAATGTGGCTTAAAAAAACACGAAGAGAAAGATTGAGTGGAGTTAAATAGAAAATTCATTTAAAATGACACTTAAAAGTTAATAATGTAAAGTTTTTGGTATGACTACTAATATTTTGTCTACCCTAGAGCCAGACGAGAAATAATATATAAACAAAGAGTGTTGATGACAAACAAAATATAGACCCATAATCCCGGTGTATAACGGATTTTGTATTATATTATTCTAAACCCTTTCCGTTCTTGAAGAAAGCTCCTCGATGTTTTAATATAAGTTGATTAGTAGGCAATTAGCAAGGTGGAAGGATTTCATAATGTTTCATAAGTAAGGAACTTAATTGAATTATTATTATACTTCCTGGCAAATTGTTATCCGAAAAGTATTTTTTGAAACATCTCTGCAGTCTCATATTTAAAAAGTATTTAATTAAAAACAAAGACAACTCATTTGTCATTCATCAATCCTGTAGTCCAGTGGTCAACGCTCTTAAGTTTCTTATTCGGTTTACGGGTTCGGATCCCTATATGAAAAAATTCATAAATTGGTCCTTAATCGTTTAAATGAAAAGGCATAGATGTCTGTGACGTTTAATTTCACTTCCATCCATCTGGATAAAAAAATATAATACCCTTTTCAGTTAAAATCATGCCAGGCTCAATATCAGATATCGACCTTTTCAATTTTAAATCTGTGATTTTTTAAGTGAATGCTTGTAATGTACACATAAGAAATAGTATTTTATGCAAATCGGCTACGTAGCATTGGTAAGTTTGTACTTTTCCGGGTCCAAATGATAGTACACTCAGTCCTCTTGGACTGCACGAGTAACGCCTTTTACGCGATTTACTCGTTGTAACGCGATGTTTTTTTTTTCTTCAAACATATTTTTACAGTAGAGGTGGTGACCCTGAGTTACAAGAAGTGATGATCGTGCGCAAAATCATGTGATGTAATTGATGACTCTGCTCTGAAATTTGTTTAAGAACGATGCCAAATAAATGCACTCCAGACGCCAAATATTTTAAATGCAAAATAATAAATATGGACCAAAAATGGAAATATTATTTTTAAATTAAAAAACATTTATGTATATGGGAATGTTTGAGACAAAAAATAAAATGTATGCTTTTTTGCGAGAATTAATAGAGGGAATTTTGTTTTATCAAAACCATTATTTTGAAACTAATTTATCAATGAAAAATTTTTACGCGATATTTTTAAAAGCGCCACTTTCTGGAACCAATGTATCGCTTTAAAAAAGGTTACATATATATATTTGGATTTCATTTCAAATGTCTTTTTTATAAAGTCAGTTGTGTTTATCTCATATTACGAACAACGTCCACGATTACCTTCCGCACGGACGGGGCAGCGATTTTTTGTACAATATGCATACAATATTACACATTTTTTAATATAACATGAAGTAGAAAATACATTTTTTTATAGTGCGCGCATGATCTCTCTGCTAATCATAAAAGCTCCCGCGAGACTGCTTCGTTTAAATAATAAAACAAGGTAAAAAAATTGATGAGAAATTTTGCTTGACTGAAATATTGATACAGCGTAAAATTTATATTACCTGTCAGTACCTATATCGCGTGAACTTTACAAAAATAAAAAGCTTGCTGAAGCGAAAAAATCTTTAATCAATTTGATTAACTATTCAAATATTTCCACCGATCTTATAAATTAAATTCATGTTGTTATTTTATAAGATAAATTTTTATTTTTTCATTTTATTTAAATTGATAACAACACATATTTGAGAGTGCAATTAAACTGTATCAAATATCAATGTATATTAAATTGAATGCACGATAATTAAATCAATTTCATGGTTATTTGGTTTCAATTTCGGTAAATATCTTTGAAACAAATCACACAATTTTAATCACGGTATATACATACCTACATATGTGGTCGTAAAATAATGAATGACAATAAAAAATAGTAATAACGCAGTAATTTAAAACTAAAAAAAACGAACGACAAACGGTAGACTTTTGTGAAATTATGCATTGAGATGTGAGATTTAGTTGGTTGCTCCACAAACACCCGGTATGCGAATCGATCTACTTTTTCAGGACCTTATAACCCACAATAATAATCAAGAAAATAAACTAATTTACTCATAGTGATCTTGGGCCAAAACGAAGCTTCACAGGACCGATCATGTTTTATAAAAGTAAAGAAAAAAATATAACTTGCTAAGCAGAATTGCTGTTGTTCCATGTTACGTGGGTAATTCCCTGTTTCGCAGAGATTTAAGTGCATCCACTATTGGCGAATTTGTTAGTGAAACCTCTAAAAGGTTTCACAGGACAGTAGGCCATCACTGTAACCCAACGATCTCTTACCTGCAGAATTATACCGAGAAACCATTTGAGAATCTTTGTAAACTGACAACCATTCTTCTTGATGACCCTCCATAGATCAAAAGAAAAAGTAAGAAAACTTATTGAACTAGCTTCACTACTACAGCAATTGCGCCCTCCATCAGCAATGGGAATGGAATGCAACTTATTCAAGTAATATATATAATATTTATACATGTACATAAAAACTTAACTAAGAGACCAAGGAGACAAGAAGTACTTTGACACTAGCACGCCTTAGAACTTGATGCTCCATCAAATAGAAATATAAATGGAATAAAATCACACGCATTCGTTACGAAAAAGTTTTCGTTATCGTGTCACTTGAACAGGGTTTTGTATTCAAGTAATAAAAGGTCTTGAAATATCATCATTATCAGTTATAAGATCAAGGGCTCCAATCATCAAACAAAAACGTATAAGATTTGTAGACTTTTTCCAAAAGTTATTGGTACCTCTGATGTTTTCATAAATCCATATTAAATAAACTTTTTGATGTGCTAATTAGAGACAGGTAATACAAAGTATGAGCTAGCCAAATTATTTCTCTCGCTTTTCCTCAAGCGAAGGATCGGATAAGATCATTGCACTCCATTTATCTTTTTATGATGTTGTCCTTACAAAGATTTGCGACCAAATAGGACAAACGTCAACAAGCTTTGGTGACTCGTCGATAGATCTAGCGAAACTGAAAACAACGCTTTTAAAAAATTACACAAGGGTGACAACAATACATTCAATTTTGAGTCTAATTTTGTCAGAATTATGACTATACAACGTTTTCATTAGTTACAATATGATATTATTAAGTTTATAATACAATTAACACTTCAATATAATTCGTTAAGCAAAGCTATGTATTTACATCAAATACGGTGTAAATATTTAATGAATGTGTAAATAAACAATGCTTAATGTGTGTATTGGCTGTGTAAGATTTAACCTGTACGTAATCGACTCAATTACACGATAAATTCGTTTTATAATTTGCTAATGGTGAAATACTGCTTTATTTTCTATTCATTATAACTGTAATTTAAGAGTCTTAAAGTGTTTATTGATAAACCCCTATGTTTTGATGTTTAAATAAGAAGTAAGTTAAAATTTAAGTGATTTGATATAATTTCTTAGTATTTAATTGTAAATGCTATACTATGGTTTCTAAACAAATATATAATATTTATAAGCTTGAAATTTTATTGCGAAATTATTTAATTACTATTTGTTTTGTTTTACTTATACTTTTGATTATGAAACAGTGAGCAATTAAATAAATTGAAAAAAAAACCATTTTGTATGAAACTGCTTATATGTATACTTTTATCAGATTTTGAATTGTTAACAGAGCAATTGAGAAAAAAAAAATTAAATACCAACCGAAATTCCAGTTGCTTTTGTGTCCCACCATTCAATAGTTTATTGTCCGTGATTTCCTGTCTTACACGATTCGTATTTTAAATTAACTGACCTGGTGGGCGAAGATCAAGTTCTGTTTTAGTAAGAAATTTACTAATATTAAATCAGGAGATTGAAAAGCATGTCCATTAAAATACCCAGACTCAAAAGGTTGTTATTGTAAAGTAAGGATTCAATCATTGTTTTTTGGTTCTTAGAGATCTTTAGCATCCATGAATTTGTATATTTCATCCCAGTATTGGACTACCTAAAACAGTATCTTGATTTTTAGTATCTCTCCTAGATCTTAAGAGTTTTGTCTTATTAGTCATCGCTACTTTTTATTATTGATTTTCAATATGAATAAAGGTACCAAATTCGTATCCATTGATAGACTATTCAGAAGGTCCCTGTGTAGATAAGCAACTTTATGCCCAGTTTGTTCTAGATATTGAAGGTTTTGGCTAAAGTTAAAAACACTAAAATGTCTTCAAAGTTAGCACTGTTATTACTTTAAAATAAGTAAGATCCATTTAACTAAAGCGTTATGATATTTTTTTTACTACACGTTATGCAAGCATAACATGAATTTTATTTTTAATATATTATGAAAAAAATTCACAGCCAGCAGAAGTTCAGACTGTTTCTTTCTTAATGTGTAAATATATTGCAGTGTCAATTTGATGACAAATAACACAGAAAAAATAGGTGATTTGAAACTATTATATAGTTTTACCTTATGTCAGTCAAAATTTGTTAGCTTCTTATAAAAAAAAGAACCATTGTAATTTGAATGGATGAGCTATTTTATAAGAAACGAAATTATTTATCATTAAAAGTATTAGTTATAACTAGTAAAAAAATTACATGAGTTCTGAATTATGAAAATCAACCTAGTCAACAGTTATTAGAAACGTTAAGCTCGTCAGTACACACCTGTTTCAATTATTTTGAATGACCATTTTCTTGAATATTCTAGAAGCTTGCCTCTTAAGCCATTACCGCAAGTGAAGTATATCAAGCCCTAATGAGTAACTTGAACGGAATGTATTAATTATAGTTGTATGTTAATCGGTCTCTCGACATACCTTTTCAATGTAATGATTGGTTTGTAAGATGGCGCTAAGGATACGAATTCAAGATTAATTTGGTTATATTGGATTATATAAAAACACCACAAGCATTTAAAAAAAGGTAATATGGAATATATTCTACTATAAACGTTAAAATTATTAAAATGAAATATAATATCTACTTCATAAACCATTAAAACTATACATTTCTTTCGTTGAGTTAAACACTTCCTAATGAGAAACAAATTTGAAAAAAAAGCTCGCGCACGTACGGATAAAACACTGCTAGAAATACAGTACCAAAGCAAGCTTGTATCGATGAATTCCCCCCGCCTCCCCTTTACCAACTCGAAGATATTCCACGCAAATGGTACTGCTTATATATTAGTACCGAGGTGTGTGAATTTTTTTGCTGCAGTTCCGTAGTGCGTATGGACATGCCGCCACTGTATCTAAGTCACTCAAACTCAATTTTAAGATATGGTTAAATGGATTGATGGATACAGCTAAGCAAGGAAAAGTCATTAGATATTCGTCTTTATTATTTTTGCTACGAATCCATAATTGATTGAGAAGCCATAGCTGGCTATTATTTATTATTAAAAATGAAAACATATTGCGGCCTTAATACTTCTTGATGACTTGTCAGTAATCAGCATGTAAGTTCCTTTCGCAGATATATTCTTATGTTGTGAAATATTCTTTCCATTAAAGTACGGTGACTCGCCATAAAGTATTTTGGGTTGCAAATAGAAAATAAGCGTGTATTTGAAAGTGGTGTGAAATTGCGAATGACGGAAATCTTCGCATCCATATACATACATCGGATAAAGAGCGTTTACGCATTTTGAATTCAATTGAAATCGTTCAAATTTCAACGCGAGATATTTTTCACCGAATGTGATTGCACGTGAAATAGCCAGTTGGAGCGTTTTCGATTTAACCAATTAAAAATGAATACCCACCATTTTTAAGTACATATATTAATTTTTACTGACTCATAAAATTATTGGCTTTTTACACTTTCATATAACGTTTTTTATGAATTCATGAATATGTAATAAAAATCACAGCAATGTGTAATAAAACAATCTCTCTCTCACCTATCTGATCCTAAAACGGAGTGTATGAAGAGTTATTGACTTACTGCCTTTTCCTAGCACTATACAATTACTCATTCTAAAAGTATGAAAGTTTGAATTGTTTGAATTTTGTATTTTTCCATGAGTTTTGTCGCTAACGACCCGGGTTTCGCCTTTCGGCATCTTCAGGCATTTCAAGTGCACGAATGTACTTGAACTGACGCGTAGTTTGCAACAGTTTGTATCGTTTATATACAAAAATATAAGTAGATCACTAACTTAAATGGCTATTAAAATGTAAATTAGCGAGAAATGAATGTATACAAATTGTGTATGTACAATTAGAGACTCCAATTCGAGTATCGAGTACTCGATACTCGAGTATACTCGTCTATTTTTATGGTACTCGATACTCGAGTAATTTGAAAAATACTCGACTAATACTCGTTATTAATAAATAATGATTTTTCCAAGCAGAGGATAACGCATCTTGTTAGAACTATTGAATCCATTGTTAACTTTCAAGTCGACGTCCACAGTGTAGATAGAATTTTTTCTACTGCACGAATAAAAAAACAAAGCTTCGAACCAAAATAAAATTTGAGACGTTTAATTCTCTACTATTTTCGAAATATGTATATGTCTCATAAATTGAAATAAATGTAATGATGCAATTAAATTATCTTATTTATTTATCATCTATTTATATGCACAAATTTGAATTAATAATGTATATTTTGGTACATCTGAAACTACTCGAGTATTTTAGAATTTTACTACTCGATACTCGAGTAGTTAAGATGTCGAGTAATTGGAGTCCCTATGTACAATGTATACCTTTAGGTAAATTATTGATAAATAATAAAGATGTTATAGATTATAAAAACAAATCTGGGATTTATAGATTGCAGTGTAGTGATTGTCCCAGATTTTATATTGGTAAAACTGCTAGAACCTTAAATATAAGAGTGGCTGATCATTTAGCCGCTTTTCGCTTAAAAAAGATACCTCCTCCACCTTCGCCAACCATTTAATTCTTGAAAACCAAACGTTTAATTCTGACTCAGGCATTAATTTGTTACATACTAACAGGGGCGAGTTTAAATTATTTTACCAAGAAATCTTTAAGATTAGTCGAGCTTAGCTTAACAGTTTGCCAATTTTAAACGAGCAACTTTATTTACCAAATTCACCATTGTTGTACAATTTTAAATAATTGACATTTATTAATAATTCAAGCACTTGCTATCATTAAATATTAATTCAAAGACTTAAATCAATCAACTCATTAATAATTGGTCGGATAAAACCCTAGATTTATTTTAAATATTCCTATGTTATTATCTGGTCATTAATATTTACAAAAATCCTCATAATTACAACGAACCCACTTAATTCATTGAAACTTGTATACATTCAATTTTCGCTAATTAACATTTTAATAGCCATTTAACTTAGTGATCTACTTATATTTTTGTATATACATAAACGATATAAACTGTTTACTACGCGTCAGTTCAAGTACATCCGTGCACTTGAAATGCCCGAAGATGCCGAAAGGTGAAACCCGGGACGTTAGCGAAAAAACTCATGGAAAAGAAAAAAATTCAAACAATTCAAATTTGATATTGAAATTTCATCAAGCAGCCTCAGTCGAAATCCTTAATTGGAAGTAAGAGATTAAGCAACTGAAAAATAGTCACGTTTAAGTAAAAAAATCTATTGAAATACTCTGTGAATAGTCTACAAACTTCCCATTGAAGGCGGACGCAGTGAAAAATTAAGTTTAGCAGATTGGTAGAGAATCACAATAGCAGTATGTTTAATTTACGATCATAGTCATAAAGAACTGACTTTAATGCAGCAACTGTACTAACCGATCC
This sequence comes from Himalopsyche kuldschensis, assembly GCA_028554975.1. NCBI lineage: Eukaryota > Metazoa > Arthropoda > Insecta > Trichoptera > Rhyacophilidae > Himalopsyche > Himalopsyche kuldschensis. Next base: position 2,595,467 of record JAHFWI010000016.1, on the reverse strand, counting down.
TTTTGATATAATCATATTTACTGACGAAACATTTTTCTTCATGTTCTTAATTGTGTATGATTTTAGTGGTTCCACCCAGTTTTTCACGGTTATATTGTGTATCAATATAATCACAGCTATACGAAAATTTTTTTTTATTAAAATTAACTAGGAATTCAAAATAATTCTGTCCATAAAAAATAATCGTTTGTTTTTATTGAATACTTAAATTTCTTCGGATCGTTTGAAAAATGAATATTTAACTGCAGCCAATCAGAGACGAATCTGACGACATCCAATCAGAAACGAATCACATACATCCGTTACAGTTTTTTTTATAAATAAGAATTCCTTTTTTAAACACAATTTGTGTATATTTTATTAGAGTAATCCAAGTGTATCTTTTTACATTAATACATAATGAGAAAATAGGGATATAATAATTATAGGCAGGTGCTTATTATGTTATTTTAATTAGATTTCGCTATGGCATCCGATCGCTCTTCAAGCAGGTATCTTGCTTCGCAATTCAAGAGTTTATTCAATACACGTTTTACATTTTCTGCCGTCGGGAAACATTTCTTGTTTTTGAAAGAAATTTCGTCGCCATATTTAATAATATATAATACGTTTTTGGAGATAATTCTATTTATATTTTAATAATATTCTAAATATTGAAAAGGTTAATTATTAAATACATATTTTCAAAAGAAAAAAATGCCATTATTTAAGAAAGTATAATGTATCAGTGTATAATTATTTGTAGTGACATGGAATTGAATTCATAATGAAAATATGAAAATGATGACGTTGCTCCTTAGCCAAGGGCTCCAATCCCACCATTGAAACCTGTTCAATCAATATTTTGTTTTTTTTTTAATCCAAAATCACATTAGTATTATGATTCTAAAACAGTGATGCTCAACCTGCGGTCCACAATGACATTTCATTCGGCCTGTAATACCAAATATCAATCACTTTTTTTCCTAAGAAATTTTCCTGATGATGGAATATAAAATAAAATATTCAAATCTAGAAACACTAAATATATCGATTATTTGATCAATTTTACCCATTCAGCCCTCGAATTATCTGAGAATTCATCTAGCCCTTCTACCAAAAAGATTGTGCATCACAGTTCTAAAAAAATAATTAGAGATAAAGAGCATCGATTTATTGTTTAACGTCCCTAAAAAAGAAAATTGATAAAAAGCCTTGATGAAAGTCTACATAAGTATATATGTTATTTTTAACAGGATTAAATCTCCCGTTTTGAATAAAAAAATATATCTGAAATGTTTTAACAAAATCTATATGAATTATTAAGGTTAAACAAAACCGATATTTTAAAAATGGGCAAAAGACATAGATTTATGAAACCGGTATAGGTAATCTAATCTGTGTTTTAACCAAGAATCGATAATTAACACACGAAAAGCGCTTAGTAAAAATATGCTGTTATCAAATACAAATGCAAATATTTTTATGTTTTTAATGTAGTGTATATGATTCCTGATTAAAATACAATTTAAAGAACTTATTTCACATGTTTACTGCTTAAAATTAGGACCAGTTTCGTACAACGCGATCATTATCTTAAAATAATAATAGACTTTCCACCAAGAAGTGACAAATAAAATCTCAAAATGTATTTTAGATTTGATCTCTTTTATTCAATTTAATTTCTTATCAATATTTTACGCTAGATTGTTCTTTTTTTTTATCTTTTCACAGTTTTATATATACAATTGTTTAAATTGATATAAATACCCGCGTTTGTATTAAAATTTTATCGATTGAAAATCTTCGCGATGAGTAAAACAGCCCAAGTGAAAAAGCCCAGTATCCGTTTGTAATAGGAGAATTTTATTTGATGCGGAGTTTTGTGAATATAATATAAAAAAACAAAGAAAAAACAACCAGATCATTTGCGACGAAAATCTTCTTTATTTCTTAATTGAAGCGAATTTTTATTATTTTTCCAGTATTTGATTTCAACACTTTTAAAACGGACTTTAAAATTTTCTTAATTATACGCGATTTCTTCTTTATATTCTCCCGTAACGGCTTTCAGATGATAAAATCCATACTTTTAGCTATTTTCTCTTAGCTCTATTCAAGTTTCATTAATTAATACTACCTACCGTTCACAGTTGTTTTTGAAAAAACGTATAGACCGCGTCCAAATTTGACTTCAAATGGAATAAAAGAGACGCGAGTTAAAAATGGTTGAAACTTAAGCGAGAATAGGTATATTTCTTTTTGATACACATATGTAGCGGACGTGGCTTAATTGATGATTTGAAAAAAAAGGTGCCGGAACTCACTTCATGTCAAGCTTTTTACTAAATAAAATTTTATTCAAATATCATTTAAGTAAAATTTTATCTTATTGACTTTGAAATCTGTAAAAAGGATGCCCCAACGCCGTTCCACTGCGTTAAATGGGAAAAAAATCCCTGCTTATAATGAATGCCAAACTAATATAATACTTGTTTAATTGTTCACAACTTTCGCCACTTTTAAGGTTTTCACTATCAATACTTGGTGGAATGGCGCCATATTAAAAAAACGACTGGTTTTGCCCATCGCGAGCACTGTCTAAATATATTTTCTTTATTTTTTTATTGTATTGCTTGCGATGAGCGAAAACAGTCCCATTCTGAAAAAATGTAATGTGGAAAAGGTATGAAAAATGAGTTAATATTTTTGAATACAACTTTGGTCATAAATAACAATGATAGCATCGATTTTGTATCTAATCCATTTTAGAATCCATGTTTAATGATACAGGATAATATTTTGATTACATTATAAGTCCGGCGTTGGCTTGCGTGCAGGATCGCCCGGGTTCGATTCCCGGAACGAGCGAATTTTTTCAGTCGATAAATCTGTTCAATGGCACCTTTACGATCCCATAGAGTGACGCATAGTGACAGCGATTAACTTAACACTAGTCCTGCCCTAGTCCTCGTATCCGTTAAAAATAATAAAAAAAATATAATTTGATCTAAGTCAATGTTTCTCAAAAAGTGTTCAACAGAACATTACGGTTCAAAAAGAGGTTCCGTTAAAAATGGTTTTTTTTAGATTAGATGTACTATTTCTTTATGTGCTTTGATTCAAATATTAAAGCGTTCTATTCCCTTTTACAAAATACAAAATAGTTCGGTGACTAAATTGTATTTAGAAACACAGATCCAAATAATGACTCAATAAATAAAGGCTTAATCTTCTGGCATTTCTTTTATCGATACTTGGATTTGATTTTACCATTCCGAGCACTTTTTATTCTGGTTTATGCCATTATGTGAAAGTATTTGCGAAGAGGAAATCTCAAAAATGGCGGCTGTAATCCGTGAACGCTTTCGGTGCAACCGTGTGGAAAGATATTACAGAACCCTTGCGCTAAGACTCGCTTCTTTTAATCAATTATTTTATGCTTATATGTATATATATTGCGCTCAGCAACGAGCGTGAAATTTATTGGTTCCAGTTTTTGTTTTAAACATTGGAACTGTAATTTATTTTTACAATACATGTCGTTAAGTTACTGGGCTATCGAAAATGTGCGTACAATTATACAGTGGAACCCTTTCCTTACACCGGTTTCATTATTAAGTATTATGATCATCTCATACATTTTCTCTCGAGTGATTGTTTCTGTCAAATATTCGTCATCCCGATCAGAAGAAAATGCGATATAGCTAGCTTATTTACACAATAAAAGAGACTTTAAGTCAGAAAGAAATGTCTTGTTGCTAATATGCCTCCATGTTTCCGCTGTTGAATCACTCTATGAGAACTCTCATATCATTATGGGAGAAGAAAAGTGCGATTTTTTATTCAAATTTAAGACTCAAAAAACATTGGCTGTCAAAAATCTAGGTAAAAGCAATCCATAAACCAAGGTTCACAGTAAAAAAAAAGTTTTTGTCTGTTTGGTGGGACTGCAAGGGCATATTTTACACAGACACACCTAAACCTGGGCAAACAATATGGCCACAAGTTTGTTGTAATCAACGGCAACGTGCAGAAATAAAAGATGCAGAAATAAAAGAAGGATCTGCACCAGCTAAGTGTTTTGGCAGCAAGATAACGCACCACGGTACACGAATATAAACAAAACATATGGCTTTGTCTTTGAGCACAGGTTAGGTTAGGTTAGGTTAGTATACCGATTGATAAAATTGTAACTCGTAAACTATCGCACATAAAACTATTAGGAGTTATTGGAACATACAAGATGTAAATAAGTCGATTTAAACAAAGATGAAAGTATCCATAAATGTGTTTTATTATTAGAGGACTCGTAAAGATAATATATGCAATGGAATACGGGGATTGTGTTGTTTTATGACTAGAACAGAGATCGTAGAGCTAGAATCTAAAAAGAAAATTTAATTTTGATCTCGCTGGGCTTTTTATATTAAAATGAGTGAAATGTTGGGACGGAGTTTCCTTTGACTCAACAAAATAAGCCAAGGGCAGTTAGAAAACTTAAGTTTTTTTTTATCGAAGCTAGAAAGAAGACTAGAAAAAATATTATATTTGACGGTCATTAGGCGGTAATCTTTTATATAATTTCACAGCAGAAGAAAATTTTGTATTTAGAAATGATTGCACTATTACAATGTTCAAAGAACTGAATATTTTTATATATATATCTACCTATCTATTAACCTCGTAATTTTGTGGGACTGCGACTGTTTATGCGATGGGTAAAGTCTCCTACATATTCAAGCTGTCATTATCTTTGAATGTAGAAAAAAAAACGGTGCGCCCCTTACGAATACTGATTTAAGTGTATACCATAGTGATAGTTTTTATTGACGAGTGATAGGATTTGACTGATAAAAAAATAATACGCCTTTTAGCGACTTCAAGCTTTAAGTTAGACTGTAAAAACTGAGTAGACTGTCAAAATTGTGGATAGAACTGAAATTAAAAAATAACAAAATTAAAATATTTGACAATTAAAATTTCATGAAAATAAAAAATACATATTTTTTAAAATTAGTGTTACTTAATAAACAGAGCGTATTCCGAATTTAGTCAATTGAAAATAGAGCTTGTTTATTATCAGTCTAGGTTTATGTGTTTATCTTATTTGACATTGTAGTAAATTACTTTGCATAGCATCTAACAAATATTTGCGTATTATTTCTCAAACAGAATAAAATAAGTGTTTTATATCATATCTACAAAAATAATAGTTATAATAAAATTTCTACATAAAGTAAGCAGCAATTATAAATTATTCATTTATATTTTTTAGATCAATTTACCAATTAGTTTTTCTTTTGGCTTGGAACAGTTTATTTTTTTAATTGAATATTTGCCATGAAATACATTTCAACTCAAACTTTGAATTCTATAAAATTGTACGATTCCCAATGATCTACATCAGTGATGCACAATCTGCGGTCTACGGGCCACATGCGGCCCAAAATGTCATATCATGCCCAATATGACAAATATCAATCATCTTTTTTCTTCAAAACTTTTCACGGGCGACATAGAACAATGATATACCTAAAATAACGATAAATTTATCATTTTTACGCATTGGGCCTTCGAAAAATCTGAAAATTAATAAGGTGGCTCTTATGAAACAAAATTTGTGCATCATAAACATTACTGAAAAAAAAATGTTGATTGAGAAACATACCAAATTATTGGTAGTCAATTTGCGAAAAAATACTTCTCAGATTCAACACTTGTTAGAAGAACAATCATTAAATAACTGTGCCATGATATATTGGTATCAAAAACGCCAAAATACTAGTTTCACTATTACAATTTATTTATTTAATACCTTTATATATCACAAATTATAAGTTTATTAAATTGAATAAAAGAAAAAACTCATCGGAAACTCGCTTGAACTCACTCACGGCCGTGTGAAATATGTCGACATTCAGTGACGGCTGGTGACGGGGTGCTGGGGGGTGCAAAAGGAAGATTCAACTATTTTTCCGTACTACGGAAGAGAAACAGTTGGTATTGCGATCATCTGAATTGAAAGTCCATGCTATAGAAGTGTTTTAAAATCCAATGAATAGGAAAGAACTCTTGCAAAAATGGTTGAATCTTCCTTTGCACCCCCCAACACCCCGTCACCAGCCGTCACTGTCGACATTCAAAGCAAAACCTTTTAAAATCACTAAAGCTCTTTCTAGAGGCATTCACACAGGCAGGCTGGTTCTACTCCTTGGAAGAAACAAACAGCTCATATTCACGATTCCAATGAATGATTAAATAAATAAAAGGATAAAAAATAGTGTCGTTTAATATTCTGCTTTCCATTGAAACGAAACCTATCTATGATGTTGAAGATGCTAAGAGATATTTCTGAAAATTAATGCACTGCTTTAGATTTGATTAGTGCTTTGTCATTCAAATCTTCGAGCACGAACAATTCCCTCAAAAGATTATTCCGAGCCGGCGGGCGCGATGTAATTATTTTCCACGAAAAACCCCCGTACACCGAATGTGAAATTAACAAAACATTAATCAGGGCCGCGTTGCCTTTCAATAAATAATCGCAGGCATAATCTTCATTTAAGTCTCATGCCTAACCCTTCATCGCCTTTGCGCTTCCCGAATCAATAGAAATATATCCTTCTTCTTGATACTTACTCCCCTTCACTGAAATACGTCCGCAATTAAAATTAAACAGCTCGCAATAAACCGAAGTTCAGTGATGGAGAATTGCTTTTTGTTTTGATTAATTTACACAGTTTTAAACTAAACTCATGTCTTTTAAATGTGATACTAACATCGTCGTCCGCGTAGAACTAAATTCCAATAAGGTAAATTTACCAGTCGTTGACCATGTACCAGTAGTTGACATGTAGAGAATAAAATGGCCCAACATAAGAAATGCAGATTGCGTCACTAACACATCACCATATAGCCAATGGAGTGCCAGGGTGGCCATTTGAAAACAACACCTAGTGAGGAAAAGTGTATTATTTCAAATTTGGTGATCAATCTAGTAGCGGTGTGTACCTTGTTCCTGAACCACCCATTGCTACTTGATTCAACCACGAGTGGTGAGAAAGAAAGCCTTGAGGCAACCCTGAAAGAAAGTTCACTATAAAGCCCCCTGATTAGACATGGTCAACTAGTGAAACAAAAACATGACTTCAAATAATTTAACACAACTTTTTTAAAACAGGCCCTTTCGTAATTTTTGTTAAATAATATTAATTAAGACATATGATCCAATATGAGTATACTTGATTTGCCATCATTCACGGTACAATGCTAAACCTTTATCGTTATTTTTGTTTAAATTTTCTCTTAAACGGTCAACGAGTGGTACATTTACCTTATATATAATTTCACAATATTTCAAAAACATTTGTCAATAACTTTTTATTCTAGTTGTTGCGTGACATGATCATTAGTATGAAGACAAATATGTGAGGCTTTATCATTGTGTCTATGGTTAGTTGTCTTTGCTGTCAGTCGTCCTCTATTATTAATTTAATATCTGAAGGCATTAGTGTCTTCGATTTATTATTCTCACCCAAAAAGCAATTAGAAGAACTATCAATTTTCTTCTGAACTTATCCATTTTTGTTCACCTTTCTGAAGACACATAATATACAAATAACATAAAACGAATTATGTTCATCAAACACATTTTGTAAATATGGTATATCAAAATATGTACATGTTTGGTAAAAAAAGGTTCTGAAAAAAATATCTGTTATGTAAGTATTCATTACAGCAAATTAATTCATTGAATGAATGGCTAAGAGTTCTTACTGTTATCGCCCTTACATAATATACATCCCATTAAATGAAACATATTTATCCGTCGAAGAATCAATTTCTTATACATTAAAAATTAAGTGATTCGAACTTATTCTTCACTATAGGTATATTTTCTCCGATGATGTATTTTTGCAATAGAAAATTAATTAATTAACTTATTTGATCGGTTAAATATTTTCAATTATTAGTATCTCTACATTTTCAAGTTGAAATAAGATAGCGATATTAGACAACATACGTATACAGTGTTGTTATTACAAAACTTTGACATTTTATAACTTTAATAGAAATAAAAATGTCTTTCAATACCTGAAAGAAGTTTTCAACCGATATAACAATAAACGAATATTTTTTTTCTTGTTTCATTTACCGAAAGTTTTCTGATTAGAAAAAATAAAGCTTTCCACGTACACGAGAATCGAAATTTATCGACAATGTTATTTAAAAAAATGTGTCTTAAATAAACTTGGACCTTAATTTTAAAAAGGTTTTCTTCACAAACGCTGTATTGCTTACACACATGCGGACTGCCTCTGCGGTCAAGGGTCCGAATCCCGAAATGGTGGCTTTTATATATTGATTGACGGATCAGTATCCATAAGGGTGTATATTTATTATCGAAGCTATCTTGCATTCCAACCCTTTATCTACCCAATCTTGAAAAGGGTGTGTACAGAAAGAGACTGCTGACTTAAAAATTCTTCCTTTTAAAATATTTCTTTTAGCCAAAATTTATGTGTTAAATTTCACTTGATGGCTAATTTTAAATAGAGTACATTTTTTATGGTAGCAGAAGTAAAAAAATATCATAGATTTTGATAACAAATCTAAACACTTTCAATGCAAAAAAGCAATGCCGCAATGATTCAAAAGTTATAATATTTTGAGCAATAGGACTTAGCCATTAAAAGTACTATAAATTCTTAATAAAGTTTTTGTAATCCAAATTCGCTTCAATGTGGAGCATATGGTCTCCTAGAGGAGGTATCCAGATATTATTATTTTTTCTTTCCACGAGAACAGATTGTCACTCGTCCAATTGCACAAGATCTCTTTCAGTGCCTTGAGACTATGGAAAGAAAATGTAAGGCTAGGAAAGTAATAGTGGTAAGCTAGTCGCTATCGCTAGGCCCCGCTAATAGAATAGTATTGGGTGGGTGAAAAGGAATTAAACACCGATGCTTTTGAACAGAATCGATAAATCGACTGAGAATTTTCTGCTCGTTTTGTGACCAAAGCCCATGGATTCCTTCACGGTAGCCAACGACGTTGACCACTGCACCACGGAAACGATCATTGTTACTCATAGTACTTATTGGGGATGACAATCTCTAAATCGTGGAATCGAGATATATTTATATTTTTCAGGAAATGTTTATATTTAATTTTAAATTATGGCATACCAAGATAAAACAATTTATTAAAATGCTGAGAATTCCGTCAGTTGACAATCAATGCACGCTTGTCAAACTTAAGCGTTTTCGAAATAAACTGGTAATATAATATAATAGGGAAATTAATGTCGGTAACATTTGGAGCTTCGTTTTAACGTCCCTACGAGAGGCCGCCGAGTAAACAGAATACCGCTTCCCCTACACATTCTAGTTGATCGATTTAATATCTATAAACTAAATCTTTATTTTTCAATTTGTGCTACGAAAATGGCCAGTAAAAAACAAACAAAACGTAACGGTGGTAAGATATATATATGTATATATGTATGTTAAATCGGCATTTGATAGATACCATTTAAAATATATTATGAAACATATTTAATTTTATCGTTTTATGCACGGGTTCCGGGTTTTCTGTAGGGTCGCCAACTTATACAGTCAACTACAAAAAAAATATTCCCTATAATGCATTTTCGTTGTTTTTGTTAATAACCTTTTCACAATCGGGTCACATGGCTTTTATAAAAAGGGGTCACCACCCGAAAAACATTGGGAACCTATGTTCTAATTGAAACATTTAATTTTATTCATTATATTCATTTCCTGTTTTTTAATATCTTTGCATACATTTCAATAAGTATATATTTTATTTTAAGGTGTTAACTGCAAATTCTGGTGTATACTATTTTTTTACCATGTCCAATCCCAACTTGGCGCATATGGACTCCTCACGGAGTATACCTCAACATGTTTTAGAACTGCTTATTGCTGAGTTTCTCAACCTCTCTTTTTTGATAATTACAGAAATAGACTAGTTTCACAAGGTAAAAAAATACTGAAATTTACTGATTTCCATGAAAAGCTTTACGGTTGAGCAATATCTATTACGATGGTAATAATATATTTACAAATAAATGTAATCAATATCTCTCTCAAACAATTCAAATACTACTTGTGATATTAACATACAAATAATATTTGAATTTGGAATTGAATAAACTTGTTAAAATACAGAAACCAACACATAAAGCACCATAAAGTTCAGGCTTCCTTAAATACATAACAAAGGTAATAAATTGAAAAAAAAATCAATTAACTTTATCTGTGTTATACCTATCAAAACACGAGCCGAGGTACAAAACAATAGGGTGTCATTCGATTCAGCGCAGAAAATTATTTCGAGCTGGCTTTTTCAGCACCGAACTTTTTCAGTGACTGCGAATTGGTTCCATTTTTTTTTGTAAACATCTATCAAGATGATAATTAACATAAAACCGAGTAATGCAATAATTGTGATGGATATTTTGCTATTGGGAGACTTATAGTTTTTTATGCTAAAGAAAATATGTGAACAATATGTTTTTTGAACACGTCAAGGTGAAAATATTGTTCATTCATTTACATCAAAATCGCGGCAGCTGCGGATTAATCACTTGGGTAGCCACAGGCGCAATATAATTTTGGAGGCCCTATTTATTGCTTGATAAAAAGTCGTCGCAAAAATTATTCAATAATGACGATTTAATTTGTGGTCGTTTGTCCAAATTGTAATTTACTTTTTTTAGCATGTGTGATCGAGACGCTTGAAAAATGTACGGTAATTCCCGTAGTTCACTAGAAACAATTCGAAATATGTACTTAGCATACCCGCAGACCATACTTAAAAAATAAATGCATTTTTCGATGTGACATCAAAATATATTCTAAGCCAATTTCCGCTATTTTTTAGGCCCCCTAAACTTAAAGGCCCCAAGCGCGTGACTCTTGCGCTTATGGGTTAATCATCCACCGTATAACGAAACGTTTTTGAAAAAAGATATTTTATTTAAAAAGTATTTTACCAATTTTTAAAGAAGAAATATAAATTGATTGAGTAGGCATTTACTTGGTAGAACTCCATTATATAATAAGGTAAGAAAAATAACAATGTATTTTAATTCTACATAAATCTATGTAAAACATTTATGTAGAGTTAAAATGCATCGTTATTTTTCTTACCGTAAGAAATATTAAGCCTACTTAAAGTAGAAAAATGCCGTTTTTTGTCATTGAGTTTGAAGTAAACTGATTTACGAGTTAAACTTTTTATAGAGCTTATTACGAGTAACTTAAATTTCACGTCTTTATTTAAGAAAGAAGAATACTTTTTAGAAAGATCATTAGCTTGAATTATACAAATGTCAGTTTAATTTTATAAAATAATTTGTTACGGTTTTTTTTAAGCAGTAGTTATTTATAAAATTACTGGCGTTGAAAAAAGTGAATCTGAAACTGACTGGCGCAGAACTACCACCTGAATTAATAAAATGTTCATGAAAATGATATCTTTATTTGGCGTACGGAGAAAAAAAAATCATATTTCAATTTCGATTCACGGCACGCAAATTCAGAAAAGTTAGTGCTGGGAAATGATACGCCATATTTTCTCGTGCAGAAAAGTGTGTTTCTGGAAGCTGTATTTCATGTACATTTTTTTCAAATAGAGTCCGTAATTTTTTGCGAACAATATTAGAAACGTCTGATCAATCTATTAGTGGACGATTTCAAGATACCATAGACTATTTGATTGAGCATTTTGAAAAGGACACAAAAATATTAATATCTGGCAACGATTTGTAATATTCAACTTATTCATAAATCTTATGTTATTCGTTTTCAATGCGAAGTGTGTCGACTCATTATGATAGGTTTATTTCAATATCTAATAAGCAAGGCAACGTAAAAGACAATCTCTTAAAATATAGATACCGCAAATCATTGTTAGCTAGCTATAACATACTTTGATTTTAAGTTTGAAGAATCACTAGTATTGATAAATCATATAATTTATTAACAGATCATAGTAATAAAGAATTATAAATCGTGAACAAAAGTTAAGTTAGATAAAAATTTAAAATTTAATATCACATTACAAACGATTACTGACAAGAATAAATTATTTAAGACTTCTAGAGATCTAGAGAAGATACAATTTGCCAAAACACTGAGAGCCTGCTTCACGCCTTCCACATAGTTTTAGAAAATAAATAAATGCAAAGCAAGGACACAACGATATCGGTTGGCCGATGCGTTTTAAGTCATGTCACTCAATTGTTGATATTATTATATGGACACGATTATAAGTACTCTTAGTTGTAGCCACTACCTTCCGATTAGGTTTTATTCATGATGTACGGAGAAACAAAGCGCATTGAATATTTCATTCGAGAGCTATTATTAAAAAAAAAAACAACTTAAACAAGCCTTGATTGTTTTGCGCTGGAAAAAAGAATGTCTGCTAAAATTTTCGTGCCGTATTATGATTATTATATGAGACATGGTTTTTTTTGAAATATTTCACCACATTCATTCTATTAGGATTAGGACCGGTTTCGCTCATTGCAAGCTTGCGTTGATGCTTGCGGTTCTGATCCTAATTTTATGTGGAGAAGCACAACATATGTTCAATTATTTTTATATTATAATGCCATTATACTAAGTTTTGATAGTAGGAATCTCGAAAGTTATCTATTTCGTTTTTCCTCTAATCAAAATGCTTGCAATATACTTTCGAGACATAGATTTTGTTTGTCTTGTAAAATACTTAATAGAAAACAATGAATGAAATAATGATTAGTTTGAACCATTTGATGGCATGATAAAAAAATACATCGTGAAGTAAACAAAATTTATTTTTAAAAAAATGTAAAAAAAAACTCAAGAGCACTCAAGACATTAAGTTTTTTTTTAAATATTCATTTCAGTGTTTATTGGTTTAGCACATTTCCATGAAGTGAACATTTAAATCTGTAAAATCTTTCAAAGTATCATAATTAATTCAAATATATTTGATATCTGAAAACAGAGTCAAAATGATTTTCTTTTAAAGTCTACATAGCTTGAATATTCCAACTTATGTTCAAGTTTTTGAATCACTTAGCTTTGAAACTTTTTTTTGATATTATTTCAAGATAGTCCCTTAATTTACATTTGTTTAACGGAGATTTGCGACAGAAACGCGTCGAGTTGCAATTTTTTCTTTTCGCAAATTATATCGGCCAGGTTTGATGAAAAAATTAGAATTCTCAACATTTTTTTATCAGCAAACAGAAAGTTAATCAAACGAAAAGTTTTTCTCGTTTAATTACACTAAGGTAGAAAATTTTGACATTTTTTTTGTCTGCGAACTAAAATATCATCTTTTTACGTGAAATTTGTTTCTAGAAGATTCAATGACGTAGGTTTAAATAGTAAAGGTATAATTTCAGCTTGAAAGTGTATATTATAATCATATCATAGTGTAAATATATTTTTTTGATATCTATTTGATGGAACTTCAAGTTCTAAGGCGCATTTGCGTCAAAGCTCTTTCAGTCTCCTTCGCCTCTAAGCTTAATGTTTTTTTCAAGTTGGATTACCTTCCCATTGCATGACAGGAGGGCGCGATTGCTACAGTTCAAGGGGTTGGCTTAATTTTTCGTTTCTACCTATGAAGGGTCATCAAGAAGAATGGCTCTAGGTCGATAACGATTTTCTGCTGCCTTCTCGACATAATTCTGCAGCCAAGAGATCATTGGGTTACAGTGATAGCCCAAGTAAAACAGTAAAATTCATATTTTTGATTGATTCAGAAGTAGCTTTGTAGCTCAAACACATTTTTTTTCAAATATTACTAAAACTAAACTTGATAACATATTTATTTCACTGTGATTTTATTTCACGTGTTTCACGTCTTTAATAAGCAACTGTAGACAAAATGTTTCTTCGAAAAAAAAATTGAAATCATAAATTACGATACAGTGCTCAGAATATTCGATTTGACGTCGTCTGCATTATTTCTTACGACAGTAGAATTTTTTGACTTATAGAGCGACTTTCAACGGCTAATATAAAGAAGTTGGTTTTTCCCACCACCACCCGTTGTGTATATGCAGCCAATGTTTCATGGCCGCCTTTCACAACGCTATCGACTTGAACTTACCTCCCACATTTATGGCCCGAGCAGATCTGCACGGGACTGATTTTGAACCATGCACTAAAGTGCATTAAAATAGAAAATAATAATAAAATAAATTGGAGTGACTAGCTCAGCCACTGAAATCATTTTGATACAGAGTATCCGGTGTATAATCCGTATACTGAGAGTCCGTCGTGTTAGACGAGTATATTGATTCTAGTGAAGAATCGAGATGATGTCGATCCCCGAATAAATTTGCAAATTTTTCAAATGCAATGAAGTTAGCCTTAGTTGCGATCAAGTCAGCGTGGCCTATTAGGCCCGTGTGAGGACGGACCACAGAAAACAGTTCTGCTCGTTTGGAATTCATTTGGGGGCAGTCCCATAGGATGTGATTAGCGTCCTGGTGGGCGTGCCCACAAGTACAGCCCGGCCTTAAAACTAACTTGCCCAGCGCGAAGAGTTTTGCATTGAACTTGCCATGGCCGGTAAGAAACTGGCTAGTTCAATGGGACGGTGTTAGTGATTTAATTGCAAGCCTCCAGGACACATCTGGGAAAAATTGATACGTTTGACGCCCGTTGGAAGGTGCAGTCCATCTGGTCTGCCATGCTGTGACGACAATTGAGAGCACTAGCTTGCCAACGAATAAGCGGTAACTGTGGCCTTCAGGTATCTCCTGTGGGAGCGAGGAGGGACCACTATCCAGATGCCTTCTATAGATGTGTTAATTCCCTTCATTAAAAGGGTAATTGCTCCACGTAACTGTATGTGCAAATCTAGTGGGAGCACCCCAGCAAGGACTGGGAGCGCGTCCTTCGATGTCGTCCTGTAGGCTTTGGTTAGTGATATTAATGCAAGCCGTTGTCCACTTAGTAATGTTCTCCTAACGAAACTTATGTTGGTTCTACACAACAAACATTAAAAATTAATTAGATTATTCCATGCATTGTGTGGTAACTATTAGTGATTAAAATGAACTTCCACAAAGCTACCGCCGAATCCATAGATAGTAATATGAACACATTGTATACTTCATAATTTAATTTACTTAATATTCAATGTCTGCAATACGTACATGCCGATTTTATAATGTACTGTTGATGTGCTCGTGTTTGATGTACATAATAATATTACGTGGCTGCCAAATACACATTATATATGGCATTTTGTCTGATCAATGATTACATTATGTAGAATGTAATGTGGTGTCAATCAGCAAACGTGCTAAAGACATATTTTCCCGGTTAAAAGTTATTTCGAGGGTATACAGTGGTTGAGTGATCGTCAACCATTTCCTAATGTATGTTATTTGATACAAGTATAAGCACACTTGTTTTTTAGAAAGGGGTTTTTTGGTTTATATTTTATTATTACTCGATTAAATAAGTTATTTTATCGAGGTAAATGAAATGATTAGCTAATAACACTTCATTATCTTACATTGAAAAGGTTTTAATTAACAGTTTGGCTTAAAATTACTCTTTCGTTGGAAAAACTTGTATTTACCGTATACTATCATATATATTAATTTCAGAATTATCTATTGTAGAATAACGGAGTTCATTTTGTCAACAATGGTTTAAGTTGTGGAGAAATAGGTAATTTGAAACATTATCACTTGTTCATTGTAACAAGTGAATTTTATCTTTTGAATTAAATAGTATGATCAATCGAAACTTCAAAACATGGTCAAAAGCAGTAAGAACATTTTCAAAGTAAGGTGTCGTTTTTGTTGAAATCTCATCACTAAATAGAAACGATAAATATGTTCCTGAAACGCCGTAAAATAACGCATATACAGAAAAAAGAAATAAAATCTTTTTAAGTCGACACGTTTGTTTTGTATAAAATATGAGTTAGGTTTCGAACATTCTGTCGTTTCTGTAGTCAAAATTATGTTGTTTTTCTGTTAATAAGGTTCTTTAAAATCCTTGTCGATATTGGTGGGGATGATAATTAGGACAATGATGAAAAATGTAATCGCCAGCATCCGTGGCTAAGCAGCAAACGTTATTGACTTCGGGTAGCAGAGCTCACGGACTAGAATCATAATATGGACAGTTGTGCAAACGATGACGTGATTTATAATTTTTAGCTAGCTTATTATCTTGTTTTAGAAGGCATAGATGTTTGCAGCATTGAAAATTCACTGCCACGTATTATACTTATCCATCTATACCTACTATTTTCAGAAAATAAAGATTGAAATACTGAGTAAAAGGCAGTTTTAGAAAAATAATGTTGTTGCTTATGATAATACTCAGCCAATATAGTTATTTTTTGTATTGAATGCACACATATCAAATTTTCTTGTACTAGTGAAATCCGATGCGCATCTCAGGATACACTGTAAATGCGGTGTGAAGGGTGTGATTCAAGTGACAAATATTCTCTCCACAGTTCCGTTCAGCTCTGTCTGGTATGCCTACTCCCGAACAGAATAGCCTAAGAAAAGAAGATGACTTCACGACACTTAAAGATCTTCCTGAACGTCTGGAAGACTGAGGGTTGACCTCCTCCCTAAGGCAGGCATATAAATTTAAAAAAATAAATCCCTCGACGTTATTGCATCACAAATCAGTGTCACCACCACCAAAAGATTCTTCACCTCATCGCGATTATCATCACCATTTATCACCAGCTTCATCTGTACTTGTACTAATAAGCAAAACACTACCCGATATGAAAGGGAAATGAGGCTTTGACACCCTTTGGTCTCCCGCATAGCGAAGAGATAAATCATCAAATCATCTGAAAAATGTTAAATCGCAATAAGATTGTCGTTTGTGAAACCGTATACCATTAAATTTGAGAACTATGTGACAGTGAAACAAAGCAAACTTAGAGATAGTAAACTTATAAAATTGATTGATGCAGTGAATATCATGAAAAATATTCAACGTTTGCTAATTGAATCGCCAAGAAAAATAATCCGAATAATGCAACCTGTATTCGATGTCTAATATACACTCATCCCTCGATTAACGCGGTAGATACGTTCCTAGAGAAAGCGCGTAAATCTAAACCACGTAAATCAGAATTAAAGCTCATACAAAAACGGAAGATAGGTTCCAGAAAAAAAAAATCTTCAAAAAAGGCTCTTCTTCTCATCTTATTAAATAGTCCGTAACTAATTTTTGTGTTGTGTTTTTTTTAAAGTCTTTCAATTTCACCGTATTGCGCGCACATGCTTTTAAGGTCTCGCTAAAATTTAACAGCACGTTCAATAACCGGATCAGTAGCCAAAACTTTATTTTCTAAGTTATTGGCCAATTGTAAAATTTCAGAAATGTCTTTAGACGTAAATTTATTTGGTTTATTAGTAATGTCTTTATCACTATTATCGCAACTTTCAACATTTTCTTTTTCGTTTGTTCACACCGTATAAATCAATTCTTCTTCGTCTATTTCACTATTAAAAAACAATTCATCGATGTCACTGAATTCCAAATTCTCCAACCCTTGTCCCAACGCTTTTGTTATAGTTAAAATATTGTTAAATGTTTCATCTCTTGCTGGAATTATATGATCAGGTTCAACTACTTCTGGCCATACTGCTCTCCAACAAGCATTTAATGTTGACTTTTTAATTTCTTTATTTGCTAATCCTATATATTTCACAATTGTGTAACACGTGTCACAAAATATGTTTGATTTTTTTTTTTAAATGTGATTTTTTCCTTACCGTGTAAAAGTGAACTCGCGTAAAATGGACACCGCGTAAATCGAGGGATAAGTGTATTTTGAATTACTCCGGGTCATGTTTTGATATTATTATCCACGTATCTGCGAGAGCAAAAGGCTGACAGCAAAGATATAATAATTCACGTCCCGTACCCATGTCAACTTTGACAACTGGTTTCACTATTTGTATTTATTATATATCTGGCAGGCCAGGAGCTAGACGGATTATTTTATGTCATTGTTATTATGGACGTAAACACATATTATATTATGTTGTTTATTTATACCACAGCTCAACTCTAAAGAATGTAGATATCTGCCCCATATAAGCAAAGAAACCGAACTCATTTATCTCTACTTTTCAAGTGAGTCAAAAAACAGTTTTTATCAGCAATTAATTTCACCTATTTATTACAAACATAATATAAATTTCATTATCTTAACATGCGATGCTTTGGGTTTCTGATTTATTTGTTAAATATAAAATAGTAATATATTTTAATGTTTTGATTTAATGTTAAGTGGAGCTAGGAACAAGTAAGTGATTTGTTTACGCATTTAAATATCTTCGTATCCACTTCATTTATTGATATGAATTTTTCACACATAACTAAATATATTATTTTGTATATAATGGCATTCATAACTCAAAACCGACAAAAATCGTAATCTTTTTTTATTCTAAGGGGTCGATGTATGGGTGTTCTTTTTTGACAACGCTTACTTCACGCCTCACTACAATCACGCACACGGAATTAACTTATTTTAATACACATATTTTAATCGGTTCTAATTAAACGAATAAGGCATTTATGTTATAAAAACTTAACTTAAAGTAGCAAGTAATATAATAAAGTTTTTTTTTTAAATATAATATATTGACTCTCGCCACTGACTAAATTTTAATACATCATCTAAAATATAATCGAGATCATGTTTAATCATATTGCCGGCGAAGGTTATGGTTCGGTTAAGCGTAAAAGATGTCTTGATAATGGAGTCGGACAGTAACGGAGATAGCTCGCAACAAAATCCGTTGATCTCAACAGCCTTATGATTAAAGCTTGACTTATTACGCCATGACAAAGTCCATCAAAAGCTAAATTTGATACCACGAGTGTTTATAGTGTCTTTTGATATCGAATGATATCACAAATTACTATTGAATGTTTTGGAAAATTTATCACATAATTATTCAAAATGTGTATCGGAAATCGGTTGTAAGATAAATTTGTTTTTTCTTTCCATTATAAAACTCGAAATTTGAAATATTAGTTTTGAAAAAAAATAACAAAAGAAAATGAATTTGCCGTGTGTTATAACAGCTGAAAAGGCAAGTCAAATAAAAATATCAATTATAATAGAACAGAAGACTAAAATCAGTGTATAATCTGCCATTGGTATGTTACTTAATAGCCCACAAATCCTCGCAAAAGAAAAGAGAATTATTCCAGAATACAAAGAATTGAAGAGATTGGAACAGACTTGTTTACGAACGAATGACCGTTACTTTGTTATGAAATTGGATCGGCAAATGAGAGTTGTATCGAGATAAAATGCTGTTAGAGAATTCATATTACGGTAATTGAAAAATACCTATGTTCAGATTCGATATCAATATCGATACCAGTGTAAAAACTTCAATTTGATATTAAATTTTATACTTTTCCATCAAACGTTTATAACGTTTGAAAACATCAGAAACGTGAATTTAATTCACTTTGAATGTGTTCAATGAAACTGGAAAAGTATTTTATCAACACATAATAAAAACATTTGTTGTATATATTCCACAATTAATTTATGATTATCTATATTTTATTACGTCTACGTTTTTATTCATTCGTTTAAAATTTTCTCAGCTTTTTACATTTATAATTATAAGAAATTTTATGACAAAAAGCAAACATAAACAATTCCATAAAGCAAAATTTAAGATTCCATATAAATATTAAAGTGTCTTAGTAGGGATTCCTTTGGTAATAAATATTCAGTTTTTTATAACGTTCTAACCACAGTCAATATTGAATTTAACTGAACGTCTTTCTCATTGATAAATGGCTTAAAAACGTTTATGATGAGTCTGCAAAATATATATCGGATTTATTACTTTTCTTGTTTACGAACAAAAAATATGGACGAAAACAAGTTTTATTTTTCATACGTTGACAATTTTTTGCTTCTTGGTTACCCTATGATATCTACAAGAATTTAT
This sequence comes from Himalopsyche kuldschensis, assembly GCA_028554975.1. Lineage (NCBI taxonomy): Eukaryota > Metazoa > Arthropoda > Insecta > Trichoptera > Rhyacophilidae > Himalopsyche > Himalopsyche kuldschensis. The sequence continues at coordinate 2,575,468 of JAHFWI010000016.1, read as the reverse complement.
CCCTTTTTGGCATACGAGGAAAATTTATTGAAGTGGCAAGAAAACTTTGACAGTACTAAGTGATCTATAACATAATGTTCATGGTGTAAGTATTATGTTTACCCTAGTAATAAAAAACTAAATCGATTTACTTCAATTTATTTTATTAAATACACCTTCATCACACAAGTTATGTAATATAAAAAAATCAATGTTTGTTCGTATTTTATGCGTTGCCATACCGTTCATCCGATTGCGATAAAATTTTGTCAACTTATTGCTTGCACTTGTGCAAAGGTTTTAAGTATAGTAAAATCAACTAACAGTAGGTATTTTATACATTCATCAATATTTTTTCATATTTTATGCACTGCCATACCGTTAATTTTGACAAATTATTGTTGCACTTGCGCAAAGGTTATATACATAGTACAATTAAATTTCAGTAGGTGGCGCGTGTTTCGTACCATAGACAATTGGAAAAAGACAAACATCAAACGTCAAACTGCAAATGTTATATATACCGATCAATGTTAGTGAAATTGAATCAAAATTATTTATCTAAAATATTGTGCAATCCACCACAAACACTTTCTATTTTTGAGTGGCATTGCAATCGTTTGCCGGGTACCGGCTAGTAGACTATAAAATTAAGCTATCCATTTTTTACGTATTCCAGAAAGTTTTTCGACCTATAGTAAAATCACATCGATTAAATTTGAATGATTTCTCACAAAAATGTATCATTAAGTGGTGTAATTTCAAATGAAATTTTATAAAAACCACATTATCATAATCATTACAATGGTTTTTAACTTGAATGAGAATGAGATCTTGTGTGCTTTTTCAAGATAAAATGAAATCAGATCAATAACATTTTAATGTTTTCTCACCAGAACGTATCATTTGGTGTAGTTTCAATTGATATGTTTCAAAGGCCATATAATCACATTTGAGTGGATTTGCACTTGTACTTATTCAAGTTTACATATATTCATAGAAATATTTTCAGCTCGCTTGTAAATAAGTAAGGGTTTATTTTAATTAAATATTATTAATATTTGTTAAAGCCCGGTCTCCACTATTTAAGTTTTCTGTTACCATTCGTTCATTATGTTAATTTTGTGATTTCAACAATAATTCATGCGTTTGCTTTAACGAAATATTTTATTGAATTTGAATCGTGTGTATTTTGTACTTTTCATTTGAAATGCATGAAGATGCTGAAAGGTGAAAACCGGGTCGTTTGTGAAAAAGCTCGTGGATTTTTTTTTATATTCAATCGAATTACATTTGATATTGATATTGAAAAGGAGGAAGAGGAATTAAATAAAATGAATCGAGATCACTACGTGGAAAGAGATTACTTTAAATCATACCCAGGATCTCATATCAAAACAACACTTAATATCTGACCTTGCCACGAAATTAAACTGATTATTTCTGGAAATAAGTTAAGTGTTTACCACGAGGCTACAGACATCGATTCAATCAAGACATAACCTATGATTTTCGGAAAACTTAAAGGTAATTTAGCTGAGGCATTTTACATTTAATCACGCAACCCTGGTATATAAGTCTTCGCATTCGTGTAATTTGGATCTGTAAATAAAGATTTTAATTTTCTTTACTGTTTTAACACATAATTTTTCAGCGTTAATTGATTTTAAATATTTTTCGTCATAAATAATATCACAAAATAAATATTGAACCCGAAAAGACATGTCCTTAAATATTTGACTTATTTGTCGATTTGTTATTTTAGTTGGCTCTGAGAAAATTTCGTGTTCTTACCAAAACCAATACGTCACTAATTTAGTTCGATCTTCTTTATTTTATTTTTTATTAGACTTTTTTTTGTCTCACATAGCCACCTATAGGCGATTAAGCTGAGGCAGGAAGATAACCGTACCATTCTATTGTTTATCGCGTAATTGTATAACATTTTATTTCCTTGACTGTAATCTGGCTTGTTATTTGTTTGTTTTCGTTATGAAAATAAATTGTTTTCTAAATAACACGTAATACTATTTTCTTCCAGATATGAAGGCTATGCGAGCTTTGTCACATTCTATGGTTCGCCATTTTTATTTTCATAAAAACTTTTGAAGAAATGAAGCAAGTTGAATTACAATCTTTCTTTTTTTTATATTGATACGAATTTTCGTATATTTTTCAAAGTAAAGTTATGACGTTGACAAAACACACAAAAAACACAAAAAACATATTGAGCGAACTCAGGCTTTTTGAAAGTATAACATCGCAATTTTACATGAAAATGAAAAAGAATGTTGTAAAAATGATGACTGTTTAAATGAGAGTATTTTAAAATTTGGTTTTTTTTAATTCACTAATTTTTCCACGAAGAGAAGGCATATAAAAGTAAAGTATATGTGACCCATTTTGATCAATTCGGTAACACTATATTATTTGAGTTGACAGAATAGTCAGACGCAATATTGAAAAAGCACTGACAATAATAATAAAATAATTTTCTTAAATAAAAGAAACAAATTCTTTGGAACACATTTTCCACCCTTTCTCAAATCATTTATTTGAAGCAGAAGCGTTCAATCCGACTAAATAAAAAGTTCCTATTATAATGGATATCACTATCTCTGATGATATTTTTAAGGAAGAATATTTTTTTTTTGGTAAGCACTTAATATTTCGATGCCGTTAGAGTACAACGTTAGAATGATCATCACAATTCTTTCCAGAAATAAAAAAATAGTAGTTGAAATATCGTGAATTTATAATATAATAAGCAATTATTATTCCTTGTCTTCAAATAACGAAAGAAAATGTTTTTTAATGTCTCAGTTCCAAAGCGCTTGCTGTAAAAGAAATTTTAATAGAGTGACAGGTAATTATAATTGTTTCTAGTTTTTGTACTATAATTATTGTTCATGATTTTTTTAGAACGCTTTTCATACAACAACTTAGAGAAAAGACGGGAAAAAAATGTTAGAGAATATTTTTCATTGTATTCAATTTAGAATGTAGTAAATTTTGTCACTATCAATTGTAAAGAAATACCTTCAATACATTGTATCATATCATACATTTTAGATGTCTGTGGCTAAAATCACATTTTTTTTGATACTGGATAATGTATGCATCAGAATAGGATTAGATATAGCGGTACGTCTTTGATTAAGAGAAAATCGAGAATTACATACTTATTTTTGTAAAAATGGCAAATTATAAAAAATGGTAGCCTATTAGTAGATGTTATTACAAGTCATAAAGTCGCAAAATAACATTATTTTTATAGCTGTGTAATTATCCACTAATGCACTGTAAGAGTGTTCGATGACGTCATACAAATACAGGCCCGTCCAAAGGAATTATGATTGCCAGTCACGGACGTTTTACAAATCAAGATTCGTCCTTCTAATTTCGTAAAATGGTTTGCCGTGCATTAAAATTCAATCCATTAGGTGGCCCTTTACATTCACTGAAGCCACAGTCGAGATAAAATTCGAGCTTATCAATTAATATGACCAGAGAACGATGTTTACAAATAATTACAGCTGGAACCAACGTTAAATTAGTTCAACAGAGTCATTTTCTATTGATTGTTCCTCGAAAAGTTATCCTTTTTAAACTTACTTTATAAATTACGAAGAAGTGCCACACTTAAACAGTTACAACTCTCAGTCAGTCGATAAACCTATTCTTTTCCTTTTTTTAAAATCTATATTGTTTGAAAGATATATTGTTTCTTAAATAAAAACAGAAAAAGCGAAAGATGAAAGAGAAAATTGAATCCTACATATATGTATGTAGTTGGATTTACATGCATTAATCGCTTAACAGTCTTGCAGTATTAAATTATTAATAATCGAAATACAAACAATATTTTTAATTGATTTATACAAAACTAGTATTTGCCACATAAAGTTTTTGTAATGAAACATATTAGCAAAGACGGCAGTCATAACAATTCCTCTTTACTCAAAAAAATGACACAATTTTTAAACGAATTCCACATTTTTTTTCATTGCAAGTATTATCGATTGAAAAGGTACGGTGGAATATACTTCTGTTCATCAATTGAAAAGTTATGCATTCGTTTGCTTTGAAAGATATTTATCACTTTTAATGTGTTCGCTGTCAATGGTGGAATGGCATTATATTAAAAAATAATAACACATTTTTTAATATTTATTCCACATTAGACTACTTATGTAGTTTACGTGGCTTGTGTGTCTACCACTTATGTGATATAAGTACACTTATAATACCTATAATCGATTTATCAGCTTTAAAAATAATTGCTTTATAATAAATATTTGACGTCATGGTAAAAATATCACACAATAAACGGGATGATCTTAAACTTATACAATATTTTTATATTATTTCAATCTATCTAGCCTACCATAATATTATATTTTTATTAAATGTCCTCTGAAAAATAATTGAAAGTGACTGATATTATTCACTTCGTAATTTATTGACTATTTTAAAATAAACGAAATTGATAATGCAAACTTGTATATAATTTCTTTGAAAAATAATTAAAAGCCAGCTGAGATATAATTTAATTTTAGATAAAGCAACGCAATGATTCATTAAAACCCGTCACACTTTCATGGTTGTATTTATGTTTTCAGAAAACTGTGACATTTAATTAGAAATTGTGTTATTTGAAAATAAGGAGCAATTTTCTGTTGAAAGTCAGCATTAAATTAATGGAGCTTTATTCGAGAAAGATATATTTTTAACGCATAAATTATTTTAATTGCGTCTATCTGCATTCAGTGTATTAAATTAAAAAAGATACAAATCAGATACTCGATTTGAGAATGGCCTTTAATTGACATACTTTAGTTTATTAGCATGCAATTTATCATTAAACTTGGCTTGAAATATATGGTCCAATTTTTCGATCATCCAAAAGGTCGCATTTAATGTCACACAAGGTCACTGGTTTCGCAACCCCAGAATTTTAACAACAAAAATTTAGACAATTAAATTAGTCTATTTTCATAACACTCTCAAGTCTCTAACGAACCTTTTTTTATTTTAAATATTTCCATAAAATAGGACGGAAATTTTAGCATTTTGCCCAACGAGTGATTTCAGTCATAAGAAATTTAAATAAAAAAGACCTGTGCACGTTTGCAAAATAAATATTTCTTTGGTACATCTTTCAAAAATAGCATTCATTCCCTATAACTTCATTTTACTATGAATCTGTTTTTACCGTATATAGTTTCTGATATTCTGTCGTCTATTTTCTTGATCATAGATATCAAGAAAACATTTTTTTTACCAATTTAATACATCCACTCAAGGTTCTTTGGAATAGTGAGTACCTAAATATTGCTATTACTTTTTATGTCTCAAGCACATGATGGGAGCGTCTGATATAAATAAATAGTAAAAAAGGCGATGGATTTTCCTCCAAACCAAAAATACAAAATATTGGAATGTTCCCTATTTTACTTCAGTGGTCAACCATTGCATGTCTTATTCATGAAATATTGTAAGTTGCCCTGCCATCCTGTGTATTATAGGTTTATCAAATAGATGACGATATGTGAAAATAAATTTTAATTTTTGCACTCACCTAGAAGTCTATTAATTTTCTGCTTGAAGAAACGTCAGTAAGATTGATGTGATTTGAATCAACCTGTGAAAACCAAAATAAAATAATAAGGTACCCCCCAGAATGAATATTAACGAAAATATAGAAAGCTTACGTCGCAACTTTGAGGAAAAGCTGTAAGATAAAATTCGAGATGAAAGCTTTGCTTTTCAAATGGGACGGAATGCCAACTTGTTGCGCTAAGCATGAAAAGTGGATATAAAAGCTTATTGGTAATATTATACTCTCAGAAGTAATACAACCGGTAAGCTCTTGAAATAGGAAATGAAAGTGAAGTATTCTAATGAATTAATCATTTTTAATACCAGAGCAATTACTAATCAACTGAAATATTTTTTCTTTTACCCACTCGAACGAAGTGCATTTAATAACAATGTAAATAATAGTAAAACTAATTGAAAAAAGTTATACAGATTTTTGTATTCTTGATACTTGAATACTTTTTGACGGAATTAATGTCAATATTTACAAAAATATAACTAAATATGTTGTAGAATATAAAATGGGATATGTTAACATAGTGTATTTTTAGCATATAAAAATAAATTGAAATACTCTGTTCCTTGTTTAATAGGTAATGAAATACTTTAAAAAAATAAAACCGATTTATTTAATAAATCAAAACAAACCGATTTACTCAAAAGCACCTAATTTTTAAACAGTACAATTCGCGCCGAAAAATTTTAAACTTTTGATTGTGATATTTTACCAATCGTTTTTCTCACAGACCGCGACGGAGGGATGCGTCCCTCACGAGAGTCAGAGCGCTACTGGAGGCTGTGTCCCCCCTCTCTTCGACCTTCTTTACCCCCATAGCCAAAGCGATCCTCACCCGGAGCTATGAAACGATTCAATACAGCCCTCCGCTATATATCTAAACGTTTTCAACAAAAACAACGAAAATATTCCACTATAAATTCCGTATTTTATAAAACACCGCTTAACTATGTTGGACAGCAAAAATAAATAAGCGACAGTTATAATATTTGTTTATTTGATGTAGTGGTATTGATGATGGAAACAATGTGGCGCTCAAGCGATGAAAACCTTTTTATGTCAGGCCTGGGCTAGCCTCCCGACGCGTTGGGAAATTCATAGAGATGAAACTGAAGGCGTCGCACGATATTCCTGACGCCTGAATCCAGAGCTTGATACCACACGGACGTGACAATGCTAAATGACAGTTTTTAAGTGCACAATTTCACCGAGTTGTTTGTTTATAGACTGTTTATGATTTTAATTACGTAGTTTTATAGTTATACTTCTGGGGATTTTTGTATTATATTTAGCGCGTCTTAAAAATAATGTTCAGACATCAAACGTGGTTTTTAAATGAAATAAATTGGTTCTTTTATATACTGTTCAATTAAACTTTGATAAACAATCTCACCTTATTCTCTTTCTGCGCGTATTATTAATAGCGCTCTTTAAGAAAAATGGAAATTATTATCTTTTTAATGATCATATCGTGCTAAAGTAGGAAGACTTTTCTGTGCGGATTTTTTAGCAGAAAAATGTATCTTTCATTACGCACGTGTAATAAAAGTTGCATACAATCGATTTCTATTTTTGCTTTACGGCCAGATTTTTTTGCTGTCTAGAATTAGGTACTACATTACATGATGACCTATTTATTTTTTCTGTAACCTGTTTCGTTGTAGAAGTAACACGGTGAATAAATAGCAAAGCATTTTAGTTCTTCAAAAGTTATATTATACCTAACCTAACCTAACTAGGACTAAAATACATTTATATTTTTCCCGTATTGTATAAACTTCTACCAAATTAATGACAATTTATTCAATTCGTTGCAGAAATGTTCCTTGCTGCCGTATTATTAGGATACAATTGTATAATTATTTCAGATTTTGAGCGATAAGATTTCCTGATAATGACATATTATCCCGATAAAACTGGAAGTTTATTAACCACTTGGATGCCAACGTTTCATCGGTGAGCCGTATGTTTATTTACATCACACGCCAGGGTAACGCCGGTGAGCCGAGGTGTTTTTTGTTGAAAATATAGAATTTTTCAATTATGGTTTTTTTTTGCCATTAAAATATATTGTTCAGCCCACCTCAACTGTTGACTTATTTTTATTCTATGTACTGTATCTACACGTACTGTTTAGCGAAAGGCATTTTTTAAATATATCACATCATACACTAAGCATATTCAAAATAAAATAAAATGCATATTTAATTAACAAAAAAAATGCCTTGTCTGCAACACTGAACAAGACATGGGCTTAATTTATAAATGATCATGCTACACTAGCAACTAGATTATCTTATAAGCCTTTTTTATGCAATGTATATTGTTTCTAAATCCGCTGGGGTGAAACGCTAAATCAAAAATTTCGAGCTGGCAGTTGAAAGGTTTATAATATTCAACACGTTAAATAAAACTTCACAAAAATACACAGATTTACTTACAGTTAGTATAATTGACGTCAGCAAAAATAGTCACAAAATGACCACCAAATTGTTGACCTAAAATATTTGTGATAACCATGATAATTCATTTCCATTTTGTGGAGTATTAAAGAAAAGTACAAAAGTCTGTTTATATTTTTCATAAAACACACCGAACAACATTATACATTAATAAATTGCGGCTGTGGCATGGTTACTAAATCAGGCAGTGAGCCGTCGCGTTGATTTTAATAATGGACTCGAGTAGTAATATTTTGGATTTGGTTTGTCGAATTATTTATTATTAATTAAGCTATAATTCAATTATTAAGGATTTTGACTTAGGGTGCTTGTTTGAATTTCACTATCAAATTTAAATTGCTTAAATTTTGTACTTTTCCATGAGTTTCGTCGCAAATTTTACAAATTAATAAATCATTTTCGGAAGCTAATGACGTCGACCACTCGACAGATATGGAATGAGTGGTAATCTTTCAGATGAGGGGCTTAATTATTTATTTTGCATTTGACACATAATTCAAGATGGATGTCGACAGTGTTCCCTATTAATTAATTGCTGATGTATATTTCAACGTGTTGGAACAAGTAATATTTCTAGGTGTTAAAAAAAAACCTAAAAAAGCCTAACCTAACCTAACATAAACTTAACAAACCATACATAGCCCCAAACCTGACCAAAAACAAAATTAAAAATAGATAATAAATTAAATATATAATTTGTTTATTCTACACATCAGCAATTAATTAATAGGAGCATTGTCGACATTCATCTTGAATAATATGTCAAATGCAAAAAAAATGATTAAGCCCTACATCTGAAAGATTACCGATTGAGTAAGACACTGGGTAAACAAGTAACCTTAAATCCTTGAAAAATCCAAGCAAACAATATCGTGGCTGAATAAAATAGGGCTTGAAATATCAATTTATTGCGCGAATTGATAGAAAGTGCGAGACTTCCGCTCAGCAGATGTGAAAAATGGGTCATGCATATTTGTTCAAGGTATCCGACGCAAAATATATCCGTAAATGTAAGTTAACCCTGTGCGGGAAAGTAAACGCAAAAGCTATTAGGTTTTGTTGCTTTATTGTTTTTTTGATTGCTTCCAACTTCCAACCCAATAAAAATATGACGTTAGTTGTAATATAATGGGGGAGTATATAAAAAAATTCTAGAATAAAATATAACGATGGGTGTTTTTGATGTAAGTGCATTTCGTTACCTTATTTTGATAAGGTTCTAATTGACATTTATGCCTAAAATGACCTTTTGGTCGGAATAGTTTGTATTTACCGCATTCTATCATATATATCAGGGGGGGGCAAACTTTTCGGATGGAGGGCCAATTCCAAGAAATCAAAATGAGCAGCGGGCCGCAAGTAAAATACGATTTTTAGATATACACCCGATCATATTTTACGTGATATGATTTCAAAAAGTGGCACACCTAAAAAAATCGCGAATTTTTTTTTTCTGTAAAAAGATAAATCGCATACCTACGAATAAATCACAGTGCCGTCCAAAAAATCACGTAAAATCGAAATCACTAAAAAAATCGTTTAAAAGAGGACCGGGTGTACTCTAATTACATTTTTTTTAAATTCACGTGCTCATTTTGTAGTTGATATTTTTAAAACTGCTTGTGAATGGTCATAGAAAAAGATGGAATCAGAATTAAGTTGAGGTCCATGATCGAAAATGTCGGTTCACGTTTTTCGTGCAAAATATTTAAATTGGTCAAATTTGTCTGAATTAAGATCATTGTAAAATTTGCAGATTTCGTCACGACGGTGTAATTTTCTTAAATCAGTGTTACATTGCAGATCAACATTCTCAAGTTGTAGCTCTTTCAATACAGTTTTAATATCTATTGAAAATGGATCGCTTACTAGCGCCAAACTTGTCTCAATTTTACGGAAGTCACCAAATCTTTGTGAAAAATCGTCATTCAGAGCGTTCATAACATGGAGTTAATAGTATTCAAGTGTGGCACGATGTCTAGAGTAAATGCAAAATCACAAATCCCTAATCATCAGTATCGGGAAAGTCCGTAACATTCTTCAATCCCAATAATAAAATTATAATATTTTATATAACCCGAACTCTTCAAAGCACTTTTTCCAAGAAAAGCCATTGAATTTGACTGTGAAAAGAAATAACCGGTATACTCACTCAATATCTTGAAGATTTTTTATTTGATTTTCAATTTTTTTTTTTTAAATATTAAAAAAATATTCTTATATAGAATTAGGATTTATGATGGCGGGCCGCAGAAAACACTCGGCGGGCCGCAGTTTGCCCGTGCTTGATAAATGTGAATTTCAGAATTATCCATGGGTGAATATTCCAGAGTTGCACTAAATCTGCACAGATTTTTTACTAAATTTATTTGACAAAGTTCTAAAATTGCCATCATTATTTCCATCATTGGATCTTTAAGATTATTATTTCTTAGCAAGAGCTGTGAAAAAATATGCATAAAATATGTAATTTGAAACATTTTTACTTGCTCATTGTTACTAGTGAATTTTAATAAACCGAAACTTCAAACGCTTATATCTCAAATCAGTGTTAAGAGCAGTTAGAACCTTTTCAACGTAAGGTGTTGATTTGTCAAATTATTTGAAGTCTCACTTTTTCCTGTTTTTTAAAATTTACGAAAATAAATACATATCAATACTTTGGAAACAAAAGTATAACTGTTTGGTCAATCATACTTTCGACAATCATAGAGTTATCCTATGCGATGTTGAATTTGGTCGCTCTTACAAATTTTAAGTTACAGGCTTTAATTGGCTGTTTTTTAAATTGAAAAAAATAAATCAAACTCAGCAAAAGGTTGTTTGTATTTTACCCGTTAAGTCGTGGAAGTAAGTGGATAGTTCTACTTTTGATACTCAAATACTCGATTAATCATGTGTCATTACTGCAGTTTTCCTACACAAGTTAGCCTTAGTTAAAATCAAGATGTTTGATGTGATTATTTACTAAGGATATTTAACGAATAGTAATTGGAAAATGAGTCGAATTAATACTATTGAGTTCAAAGAAGTGATTCAAAGAAGTTAGTTTCTGGTCAAAAACACTCGAGACTTAGCACTGGCTTAATCAGGCAAATACTGTTATTTAACATTACATCTTTTCGACCTAAAGTTATACTTTAATTACTCTAATCAAGTATCCAAACCATGAACAGATTTTCCTTTGATTAAGCATTCATCATCTGCTGACATTGATTAGAAGTTGATAATGTTTGTTTTTGAAACCATCTTCCATTCGTAGATCAAGTGAAGTGGCAGTCTAGAGACTCCAATTCGATACTCGAGTATACTCGTCCATTTTTCAAGTACTCGATACTCGAGTAGTTTGAAAAATACTAGAGTAATACTCGTTATATATAAATGAAGATTTAATTCCAAATTTTATTTTGTTATAAGCGGCGGACAGAAAAAATAGATTGCAAAATTTAATTGATTGTTTACTTTTAAGCCAAAGTCCACAGCAAGAGTTTTTTCTACTGCTGGAATAAAAAAAACAAAACTTCGAAACGAGGAAATTAAAATTTGAGACGTTTAATTCTCTTTTATTTTTGAATCATCTGTTTCATAAATTGAAATAAATGTAATAATGAAATAAATCTAAGCTTATTTATTTTTTTATCATCTATTGATAGACACAAATTTGAAGAAATAATATATATTTTGGTACATCTGAAACTGAGTACTCGAATATTTTAAACTTTTACTACTCGATACTCGAGTAGTTGTGATGGCGAGTAATTGGAGTTCCTAAGTGGCACTGATTTTCCCACTCGAGCTGCGTTTGCAAATCTTGTCTTGTCCAGTATATATTATTATTTTATAATATTTCTGTTGCTGATATACTGTTTTTATTTAATTACACGATTTTTTTTGTCTTCGCGCTTTTAACATCTGACACGTTAGATGTCAACGGGTTAAATGAAAAATTAGCAGACGGTTTTTATTAAATAATTTCTCAAGCGTCTATATTTTATTTACTTATTGGAAGAAGATACATGTTTTTAAAAAAAGTTTTAAATGAAATTTATCTTTATGCCATTGAAGACGAAATTTTTTGTTCGTGTTCAATGAATCCTCTTAAAACACAATCGAAAAGAAAGAATTATTTATTTTTGCAAAAACAGCGATACAGTTTTCTGCAATATTTTAGAGGGATGCTTTAAATAAAAAAATAAACCCATTTGCGACATTGCCAATGGAGAGGATTTAAAAAATACGAATAAAATATAGCGCCGAGGAAATTGAATAAATGAAATATTGTTCTGTTATTTTCGCATGAAAAAGTTGGTTTCTCATTACCAATACAGACCTGAAAACTTGTCATGTTCAACGTTCGTCTCAAGTAAGTACTTTGAAAGATAACATTTTTGCTATTGGAAAACTAAATGTATTAGTTTTTTTTTGCCAGCCACAAGCGAATTGTACATGAAATTGTAGGTACTGGGAACATTGAACGTCTTGTTGACTATTTTGGGCAAGAATATGAAAATGATCATAAATAAAGAAGTATTGTGTCAGAGTACAAGAAATGTATGTAAGATGTTTTAAAAGTTTTAATATGCCAGATTTTCTTCATATTTCATACCCGACACTGGGGGTATAGCAGCAACGGTTTTATATTGAATATGGCCTTTCATATTTGTTGTTTTGTATATATCCACTCCCTATTCAGAGCATATAGCCGCCACACGATGCCTCCAATATTCACCCACCAACCTCTTTGCTCCCAGGTCATCCCAGCGTCCCGTAGCTCCACTGAGTACATCCCATGGATGGTTATCAGCGGCTTTCCGGTCCAACAAGATCCATCAGATTGATAGAAGAGACAGGTAGGATTCAGGGGATTCAATTCCTCAGGAGATTCAACTCCCATTTTCCCCTGGGGCATCCGCAGCAAATGTCCAAGCCAGGTCCATCGTTACCTTTTTATTTTGGAAGTAATAACGGGCTGGTTTGTTTGCGCTCTTTTACCTCCGTGGTCCTGACAAAGTCAAATCACCGCACTCCTAATATTCGCCGCAAGCATCTGTTTTCGGATAACAGTTACTCTGTGATTTTGTGATGTGTAATGACTCGCAACCATAAGCTACGAAGCTGATATGAAAAATTTATCATCTTATTTAGAATGGCTTCAAATGTTTTCAATAACCATATTAATGTCATTACTCATAGTCGTGTGATCGAATCAGATTTTTTAAGTATAATGTAAGAACATTACTTTTCACTTATCTTGATTGCATTTTTTTAATGATGGTAACTTCCATATTTGACAAAGTGAACAGCTCTTTCTTCGTCGTTACGTCATATTTCATTTTAATAAGAATTATAGCTACTCATTGCTAAAATCTGAGTTCACTGAGTCGAGTTTTCCATCTGTATTTATTCTTCTTGATAAAAACATACTTTATATTCATGTTAACACTGGGTTGAATATTATATTATATGTCAATAAGTTTGCTAAATTAAGCATGCCACGGCAAGGTAACGCGTTGAAATAAAATTTGCTTTACTACTACCGTATGTTAAATGCAAAGTTTATATGAGAGTAGATAATTATAATATTTCTGATTGTTTTGTATTTCCAGGAAAATGTTTGTTTAATTTGTCAATGATTTCCATGTAAATTTCCCCGAGTAATTAAATCAGCAACATGGAGGGTTGCCGTCGCGTCTGATTTCAATTAATATTTTATTTCGCTTTTATCTTTTAACCGTTTCTGTATGAGACTAAATGACAAATAAAAAGAGTGATTCACTCGCTCGTGATTCACGAGGCGGGACTTTCCATGAAAACACATTTTTAATTAAAAACAGTCGTTTGGATTGCTACCATTCACTTTATGAAAAGGTAAGGTCAAAAGAATGTAATTCTGGGAAATGTGTGCCTGATTTTAACCTGAAGCAATAAAACAACGAACCTGACAACGCTACATAATATGTATAGCTTTAAGATTATAATAAACTGTATACAAGAAATGGTATGAACAACGATTCACCTATTTTAAATTTGATTGAAAAAATGTAAATAGAGAAGAAACGTAAATCGTAATTCTATATAAATAAACACGCACTGATTATTACAAGAAATGATAACTATATTTGTTATTGAATCAATACACATTCAAATGATGGTAAATTATGGATATATGGTCACGGGACAGAATCCCAATCCTCTCGAGCTAAGCTCAAAAAATTTATACATTCTGGCCTATAATTTTATGTTTTGACTTTACTCTTTGAGTTCTTGTGGATTATTATAAAATGTGGAATCAAAATGATTAAATCTGAAGAATATTACTGATTATTGTATGAGTTCTGAAAGAAGAATTTGTTTTTTAATATTAGCCTATAATAAAATTATTCTTTTTATTTTAAACAAATAATAAACTTATGTGACTGTCTCTATCTGTATAATATTATTATTTGTGTAGTTTGTGGTTGCATTTTTGCTCCTGTAAATTAAAACAACTCGATTTCATATTGCAGTATAAGTATTCTTTAGGATCTTCTATTATAATAAATTTACAACTTAAGGACGAAAAATTTCACAAAAAACGTAAGCGCTACATTCATTTCAATTAATGTGCTTATTTTTCATAAATCTTTAGAAACATACTGTCCCGTGACCATAAATCCATAATTTACCCAAATGATTTTCATTGAGTACACTACATTTTTTACGTGTAAAGCTAAGCCAAAAATACCAAAGGCCTGAAATGTTGGAAGTTTTGGAATTGTAGAGTAAAGAGAAACGCCTTTTTGTCGTTTGCCTATCGATATGTGTTTATTATACAAATGCTGTGAACATCAATTCTTGTTGAAAGCGTGAAACCGACAGCCCGTTTGCTTAACATAAAAATTCTGAATAAAACCAAAAGTTATTTCAGGTTGTACATTGTTTTCAAGCGGAACCGGTCATGGTATCGAGGTTTATATTTATAGTACTTTATCATAGACATAAATGTCTGTGTTGTCTGAATATTCCTTCGCACTCACATTCGATCCTAAAAACGGGACGTAGCTAGAGCGATTAGCTACCCACTAGTATTTTTTTTATCTATTCTTTCAATCCTTAACCTCGAAAAGAGAGTTTGAGCAACTGAGCCACTTGTTGGTCTCGTAAAAACATCTGTTGAGATAAATTCCATTATATGTTGATATGCTCTATTCTGGGAGCCGACATGATTAAAAAAACATTAAGAAACAGTTCTATCTAGATAAAATAGTTTTTCGCAGATAAATAAAGAAGATTGTTTCCCAAATATTTTCGTTGGTGCGACACTTAAAAAATCTGCCCTAACAAATGTAAAATTGTATGAAATGTTTTAATCACTTTTAAGGTAAATAGTAAAACTTATTTCACATTTATTATTGTTGTATTTTTCTTAAGTAATTTAATGTGGAATAAGTAAAAACATGTCTTATTATTTTTGGATAAATGTTTTAATGTTTGTTATTTGAATTGTTTGAATATTTACGTGATAAAGATGCCACGCCCTTTCAAATAAATTATTGTCTTTAGATATATTATTTCTTATTATTTACTATTCACAAACAATGCAAGTAATCCTTTGAAAAATATTATGAGAAGAAGCACGAATACCCTGTTGGATGAAATAACCTTTTCTCAAATACCACTTAACGGAAGTGATTGGACATTGAATTATGCATTCTAGCCCGTTTTATCAATAAACATTAAGAGGTGTTTACTTTAATCAATAAAAGCAATCCCACATTAACATAATGGCTACCCAATGATAGGTATAGTAAAATAAAAAAAACATATACAATTAAATTGATTGCTTTGTTTATTCCACGTATTTTGTAACAAATAGTGGCACGTGTTTCCCCTCTTTGACAAGCATTTCAGATATCAGCTTATTATCGTAAGTATAAAAGATTTTGTTTTAATTTATCACTGTAGTATATTTTTTGTATTCTTGTCATAGTGCTTTCTCTGGCCCGGGCATGATTCCCGGAATGAATACATTTTATATTGATTTTTTTACGGGTGTTTTGTTTGTTATGTTTTCATCTATTCCCAACCACACTATCTACTTCAGTGGCTCACAATCTTTTTAAGCCTTATAGCACATTTTAAAATATCTGTAAGGTGGCAGGCAAAACCTTTTTCAAAGTAAATATATTAATAGACTTGTTCTCAAGATTAGCATTCTAGTGCTTTCATCATCGGTGCCACTCCAAGATCAGTATTCCAGACTAGGGCTTCTAATCCCGGGATTTTTTTTTGTTGATTTATTTCAGTCCGGAAATACCCTCCGCCATTTTGCGAAAAAAAAATTACTTCATTCTAGTATATACTGATTAAATATATATTTTTTATTTCATCTTACTAGAAGAGTTGGAATATTGGCGGGTTATCTTTTTGAGACCCCCCCCTACCTAACCAGTCTGTGACTTGGTTTGAATAATTTTTTGTTTATTCTTAAAATATTATCAAATATCTGGTAAAACATTACGGTAAATTGTTATTCCTTTTTATTGCTCTTGAAAAAACACATAAAATTTGAGTCTCTAGACCGGAATACCCCCTTAACAATAGAAAAACGTTCCAGCAATAACTGAATGACGGTAATGGTTTGATGAAAATTGCTACTGTATTTTGAGTAATAATTTAAAGTGGTGGTCTTAAATAAATATTAGGATAATATTTTTTACCGACCACGAACAATACCCTACTTACATGGTCACCACAATTATAATGAAGCGTAAAAAATCAAAGTACATCGTGCTTATTACTTTCAGGAAGCAATGTTTCTCAACAACAAGGTTTAACAAGGCAGTGAACACGCAGTGGCGTACAAGTGATATATCGTCGCTTTAACGACCTGTACTTTGTTTAGTTTATTAGTTCTGTCAAATAATATTTGTAAGTATTTCTTTCTACAAAGTTTTTTTTACGTGAATTTTTTTTCTGTTTATAACATTGCGATTTCGCAAATTCGATAAAAAAAGGATATTATAATTAAGCTTATTAAACAGCCTGCATTTATTATTTTATTAATTATAGTTTTACAAAATTTAAAGTGACAATTTAATAATTTGAATAATAGACACTGCTCAAACATTACCCCATCGCAAAATACAGTCGTAAGTCAAAAAATATGTTATGTTTAATTGCAATAAGAGTATGGGTGCACAAATAGTTGTTCAAATTTTCTTAAAAGTAAAAATATTTATATTTGTCAATTGTACCGTTTTTTTAATTGCTAAAAAGAATTCAGGGATTGCTATCAATTTTTAGGTGACATATATTTTTTATGTAGTAAAAAAACACGTGCACTATACCATAAAAAAGCAGAAAAAAATAAGAATTTTATACTTGTTTATTGTTGATGAAATATTGTAAACATTCTATCAGATCCCAAAATGTGGCGCAGTGAAAACAATTAGATTTTTTTTACGTGTTCGCTCCCACCATGGAGCACATAGACTCCTTACAGAGTTTATCTTGCTTGTCACTCATTTATTCGACCTCCTTTTTTCGAAAAGAGTAGGGATGGAAAGGATACGAGGACTAGGACAAGACTAGTGGTTAGCTTATTGCTGACGGTTAGATATGCGTTGCCCTTTAGAATTGGAAAAGTGAGAAAGGATTAAGAACACAAACACCTATTGCTTCTGAGCAGAATCGATTTATCGACTGAAAAATCTGAGAATCCAACCTGGGTGGTCTGACAATTTTGACCACTGCACCACGGACCGGTCTAAGAGATAAATATTTGTTCAGAATAAGTCGTTGAGGCAAGTATGTGATGCTCCATGGTTCGTGCGTGGATCGCCGTTACACAGAGATTTAAGTGTGCCCACTATTTGCGAATTCGTTTATGAAACCTCTAAAACATTTCTTGAAGCTGTGGGTCTTCACGATAACC
Source organism: Himalopsyche kuldschensis (assembly GCA_028554975.1). Taxonomy (NCBI): domain Eukaryota; kingdom Metazoa; phylum Arthropoda; class Insecta; order Trichoptera; family Rhyacophilidae; genus Himalopsyche; species Himalopsyche kuldschensis. The sequence goes on along the minus strand of JAHFWI010000016.1, from coordinate 2,557,494 downwards.
TAACAATCTCTTGCTTGCAGAATTATGACGAGAAGGCAACAGAGAATCGATATAAGCCGAGAGCTATTCTTCTCGATGACCCTCCCTAGGTAGAGACGCAATAGTAAACTGATTTCTTAACTGTAGCGATGGCGCCCTCCTGTCGGTAGCGATGGGAAGGGAATGTCAACAAATAAAATGCAAGAGTTTAAAAAATTTTGAGACAAAGGAGACTGTAAGTTTTTTGGCGCTAACACGCATTAGAACTTGATGCTCCGTCAAATTGATATCCAAAAATAAAAAATCGCTTAAAAAGTCTCCTTACTTTAATTTCTTCCCTTATTCTCCCAAGAAAAGACTTCTTAAACTGTTCTTCATGAAAGAAAAACTAGGAATTCTTTAAGTCATTTACATTCACCTCAGCGATCTAAAAAGAAGACGAAACCATTCCTTGTCCGGAATGATCAACTACGCCACTGTATGTAAAAAACTCTCCGTAGCTAATTCTTGAAAGAAAAACGAAAAGACGCGTATAGCTTAGCGTGCAAGACTTTTAAGACTTTTAATTAAAAAAAAGGTGGCAAGGAGTGGCGGACTTCTTCGCTGGTGTTCCAAGGAAATATCTCCTGATAAGTAAGTAGAGCATTAATGAGAAAAAACGGAGAGAAATATGGAGCGCCGTTTGTGTTTACACTCCATTGAGGCCGTCTGTCTCAATGTCTTCTCATTTTAGGGAGAGAAAGAAATAAATTTTTCAATGTGAAATGTTATACTCGTTGAATTTTACGATTTTTTTTATCAAAACACACATATCTTCTACGGATTTTGGATCAATATTCACACTTCATAAGATGCCAGAAAATTTCCTGTATATTATTCTGAGTAATGTATTCTTTTAAAATTGATTTTTTTGATTAAGATTAAAGCTTTAATGAGTTATTAAATTAATGTCATGGATCGATAATATATTGTTTTAACGTCGTTCGCTTCCGTGACGAACCTCACAGGTTCTATTCCCAGAAAGACAAACATTTTTTTTCAGTTGACTTATTGTTTCTGTTTGAAGGCATGGGTCCCATCTAAATGTTTTTCCTACCCATCCGATTCTATCGAGAACGTCAAGCTTACCACTAGTCCTCTCCTTTCAATTCCTTCTTCTATATAACTTAAAAGAGATTGAGTGACTGAGTAACAAGAATTTCTTATAGAAAAATACTTTCATTAAGAGGCCATAAGTTCTAAAAAAATATCTTGTTTAAAAATATATCCTTGTGTGATTTGCAACAAGTTTATAAACAGGCATCATTAAAAGAATGTTTTTCAAACTGATTCACAATATGCAAATCACCTTATAGAATTAGCACATAATCCGAATTCGGTCCCGATTCGTTTACATTCCTCTAATAAGGGCTTAAAGCTGAATGCATTGGAACAGCTGGAAATTAATAGGTATAATCAGTCCAATGAAATTCTTAACGATCAGATTACAATTAACAGTTCACCTCTGTTAAAACCTTTAACAAACAATAAACTTAAAACAATTTAAAATAGATGCACTTAGACATTGCAGATTTTAAGTGGTTTCACACGATCCAATAACCCAAAAATACCCAAATTATTGTTTCCCACCATTACTTTAGACCAATAAATCAAACTTATTTAAATTCTTTCTTGTGACGTAGGTATGGTTTCAACAGAAAGAGATTATGTAGGAGGCACCCTGTCTAGCAAAGGGTATATAAGCTATCTCTAATACACGTTTTAAACATAGTTCTGACGAAGGCGTAAGCCGAAATAGCTATCAACAAATATATAAAATAATTTATGTAGAATTAAAATACATTGTTATTTTTCTTTCCGTATTATAATGGAGTTCTACCAAGTAAATGCCTACTCAATCAATCAATAGAATGTTTTTGTTGAGAGAAAACAACACAGCTTTAAACGGTTGATTTTAGTTGATCTTGGTTGCGTTTTAATACTTTTTATCATAGATTCTTATTGGTGGGATAGCTTCAAGTATATTCAAAATAGTATGTACTGAATTCTTATTTTAAAAATAAACACCGAAACACTCGACATGTTCTATTTTTAAAAATGTTTTGAAGTCTGTTTATTTATAGCTTAAGAAGAAGAATACAAATTTATTTACGACTAATAATAGCACAGTATGTACGTATACGATATTTAGATGAAGCCAGATCGTAACGCTGCTGATGTTAGAGTGAATTTATTTGACATGCGTGTTAAACTGAAGGCGTCTAAACCGAGCAAGTAGAGGATTGAATACAAGTCAGATGAGGGCATTAAAGTGCCGAGCCAGCGGTGTCCAATATCAACAAATATAATAGTAAACTTCTTTCGATAAGTACGAGCAGCACTGAGCAATCGTAGCACTGTTTATTCAAATCCTTGGAAGTTCGATATCAAATATTGATTCTATCAATTTAAGATGTGACATCTTGCTTGTGGGCGTTTGTGATGTTGTTTCTCTTCGAGTTGATATTAACTATTTTATAACTATCTCTATAATATAAGCTCAAGAGAGTTTATGTAAAATAAATGCCAATAATCTCAAGCATTAATAAATAACAGTTCTAGCAAAGATACTTAGATATTCAATTGATCTGAAATTATTTTAGATATTTTTTTTTCAATCATAATATTCAAAAATTAGCTGATTTAAAGAAGTTTTTATTGTTAAGGACAACTTAAAAAATGAGAAAAAAGGATTTGATTGACAGCATTTGGTTTTCGTTTTTAATTATTGTATTTCATGAGTGGAAAAAATTCATTGCGTTGTAGTTCGTGAGGATTTATAATTTACGTGAAAATAAATATGGAACAAAGTTTGTTGAAAAATATGCATCTGGACCGGTTTCGCTCATAACGAACATTTTCAATTGATTGAATGAAACCAGTCCCAAACAAAATACATTTGATCTGGAATAAGTAAAAACAAAGTCTTATTGTTTTTTTAATATGATGCCATTCCACCAATTATTGACAGTTAACAGTTTAAAAGTGAATATAAGTTTCATATTTCAATAAAATCTTTTAAATGAAAAAAAATTAGGCTTGATTTAGGTTTTAATTTTCATTACATGAAATTCGTTTTCTATTGCTTAATAAATTTTGCTGTAATGTCATTTGTTTTCCGTGCTAGTGCGCCATTGGAATGAGCGAGAACGTTGAAAATGGTGTAAGGTGATGTGGTAATACAAAACTTTTGCAAATCTACCCTTAGCACGCCATTGGTTTATCTTTCAGGCTTTGGTAGAAGTGTAACCTTCGTTCGGATCTGTGCAATACGTACTACAAATTAATTTATGTTTGATTGCATATTCAAATACAGAAATACTTAATGAGAGGACTTTAATTACTATACCAAAACTTGCGGAAATCCTGGAAATCGATTATGGCAAAATTTTACAACATAAAAGCTTTAATTGATCCGAGTTAAAAAAAATAGAACTAACTGACGTTTTTTCGTATTTTGAGTTATGAATGACGACTAATGCAAAATATACCAAAGGTAAACTTGGTTTAGATATCATCCTGAAATTCGGCCCAGTTTTTTTTATATTTTTTGTTATGGATAAAGAACTACAAAGTATCTCTTAAACGTATCTGTATAAATGTTTGACTTTGGATAAATATATTTTAGAAGTAAAGAATATTTCAATAGGGACGCTCAAAATATGTTACTTTGTCCTGCTGAGTAGATTATTCATTGTTTAGTGGCCAAATTTGAGTCAACCAGTTTGGTAAATAATCGGCCAACACCTTACTTGTACGTCATCAAAATACAATATCTGTTGAAAACATTGCTGCTGTGTGTGAAAGTGTACAGGAAAACCCAAGGCAGCTTATTTCTAGTTGTTCACAAGAACTTAGCTTTTCTGCGACTTCAACTTGGCGAATTTTGAATCGGGCCTTATGTCTGCACCCGTATAAAATCCAACTAACCAAGGAACTTCAGGTAAACGACCACAGACAACACCTGATTGGGTTCTGGAGCAGTTGGAAGTTGCACTAAATTTGTCAAAAAATCAACTTTAGCGACATGGCCCATTTGTCATCCTGTAATTGGCCCACATTTTTGCTATATTCCATATTTAATGCCGTAAAATATACTTTAAAATAAATTTAGTCGAAATCTCACAAACAACTTGTTTTATTTACATTTCAAAACTAAGCGTCCTCATAAAAGACCCTTTATTTATATTATTTAATAGTTTTTAAATTCATAACATTTCCATAAAGTATCTAAGCCAGAGGGCTGTGGAGTCGTAGACGGAGTCGTGGAGTCACCGTTTTTCGGCCGGAGTCGTGAATTTTTGTTGTCTCGCTTAAACATTTTATTTATTCATTTAACATGTAAAATTTGGCTATTATTCGGATTGGTTGGTTTATATTTAGTTTAATACACATACATAGGAAATGTTGAAAAGAAGCATGACAATTTTTTTTTTTTAGTCGGAGTAGTGTTTTTTGGTCAATGTTGGAGTCGAAGTTGTTGTTTTGGTCAAAGCTGGAGTAAGAGTCGTGTTTTTTTTAACGACTTCGCAGCCCTGATCTAAACAAATGTTCAAATTTTAAAGTTCAATACCTACCTCTTTTCAGTAAATTTGCAGCTTGTTCCTTTTTGATTAGTTCAACTCAATTTAAGTGTCGTAGCACATTATTGTCAGTTCTTTTGTTGAAATATTTTTTCAAATTTATTACGCTTTCATTGGTTAGTAATTTAAACAGTCCGAATTCAGCAGAAATTGATTGAAATGGGATTTGAAATAAAACATAAAGTATTATTGTGAAAATTAATATAAACCTATCTTGTCTCTTTAATACACTTATGCTATGTCAGTTGGGTAAAAATAAATGAAAACAATCCAGCAAATTTTGATATTCTATGAAAGTCCCGATTTTGCAACGCGGAACATCGCTTTGCTTTCCGAGCCATCGTTGCTAGAGTGGTTCTGACGTGAATTTTCAAACTTTGATAGCTTAGTTATTCAAGCCGGAAAAGCTCCCGTTATGCATTTGATTTTTACACTGGCGTGTATTGAATATTTAAATATCAGACTACAAAAAATAAGGCTTGTGATTGAAACTTTGAACAATAGACACTGCAAACTTTGAAACAAATATCGAAAAAGAAAAACATTTATTTATCTACAGAATCTAAAAATTTTGTTAACGCTCTTATTTTTCCAATTAGAAAGTAAAATAACTTTTAAAATATAAGAAGTATTATTTTTAATTGAAAATTAATAATAATCCTCCTTTTCCGTTTCATAACACCGTTGTTAAAAGTTTATAATTTAAACATTAGAAGGAAACGAAAGTTTGATATGTCATCAATTTATTTTTTGTCTCAGTAATCAGTCTCAATTAATATTGATAAAAAATTATTAATCACCGGAAATATTTCTAGGTGTGACCTTTCTTTATTCTCGACAAGGAACATGTCCGAACTATGTCGTTGAGATTTCAACGTGTTCATATTCATCAGCTAAAATTATTTACAAGAGAATTTTTATATTCAATGGTAAAAAAATGTTTAACTATATCCAGCACGAATCAACGCTTGGTTTTATTTTTCATCTAATGTTTGTGAAAATTTCATTTCTCACTATCAAACCATAAAGTATAAATTATCACCACATGTTTGTTTTTTTGTGTTAAATCAAAAATTCAATAGGTTCTCTGTATGTAAACCTATTTTGTGGTTTGTTAAACAAAAAGATTTAAGAATCCCTCCACCATGAAGTAAGCGCTATTCGATATCTGTTAAACGACGTTGAGACATTTTTTTGATAGCGATAGCTCTTTGTTCCAAATATGAAACCAATAGATCATCAATTTCAGCATCAATTCTTGAAGCTCATTGTTCTGCTTCTCTGATTCTTCATGATGAACCATAGTTTACAACCATAAAGCATCACTGCTAAGAACACAATAGCATTTAGCTCTGTACATCTAGGGCTGATTTTCCTGGATAGTATCCATGTGAATATTGCTCCAGCTGTTCTCAAGCGAACAACAAGCTCCCTGCGTTGAGTTTTCCAAAATGAGTAGACAGAGATGAAATTGTCATTTTCATTTTTTGAGTGACAATGGAAATTAAACAAATCGACTAACTATGATACTAAACGATCGATTAAACAAAACGTCAAGAATTAGTAAACTGAAAAAGTGGCGGAACATCACGATGTCGCTAGACCGTAAAAAGTTTGAACACTCATAAAAAAATATTGCAGTTTGGCTGAGGTGTATAAGCACATTATTATTGATATTGACATATCTGAAACTATCAGAAAACATTTTTATTACTCTTTGCAAAACAGTTGGAACTTTCTGAGCGCTGTTTCATACATACAAAAAATGAGTGTAAATTTAAAACGTCGAAATGACAAGATTTTGATAGTAAATATACGGCTTACACCCTTGTCCAGGAATCATCATTGAAAACCAATTAGGTACTACTATTTGAAGTTAATCCTTTAAATTTATCATCACATCAAAAATAATATCTTACAAGCATAGAGCACTCAAAGCCACTAATTGTTTTCCTTATTAATTAAATGCTTAAAGATGACAGAATCTTTATTAAAACAGTCCTCAATGAGAATTAAATACGGCAAAAAAAATGCAAAATACTAGGTCTGTTTTTGGTCTAGGAATAAAAATATTCGATTAAACGTCACAAATAAGAAAATAAAGAAATCTGCAAAATGTCAGTATGACTTGGAATATGGTAAAAAGTAATCTAAAAAAGAAATACAATATTTTCTGTTTTCATAAAAATCACTTTTCATTTAATCGCACAAAGACTGGTGCCGTTTAGTTTGTACTTCAATATTTTTCTGTCTTTTATTTTTTGGCTGTCCCAAAAATATAATTTAAATAACATTCTATATCCAGTCTAAACATGTGGCAAAACATATTCTCACTTGGAATAGTGTAAGATAAGGACGAACCCTTCGATTTTTCTTCCCAATGTTGCCTTGGCGCGTTTTTATTCGCAATTTAGACATCCTTGAACGGGTCCCAGGGGTAAACATTACTGGCGGAGTTTGCCAAATCGACGAGATCAAGTGTTTTCTACAGCCAAATAGGAAATAATTAGAGTAGACTAACACGAGGAATGTGGAAAATATAATACCGGATACATTTTGTTTATATTAAAATGTTACTTAAGTAATCACTAAACTGTCACATATTGCTAGAAAAACTTTGTTTTAAATACATAAAACACATAATTCTACCAAGTAAAAGCCTAATCAATCAATACATGAAACACACTTTCTGAATTATTTGCACAAATATTATTTTAATAATTAAATGGTTTTTTGAATAATGCTTTATTCAGACGAAAAAAATATGTTTTTAGTTAAATCTTAAACGCCGCAAACGGTACTGCTTATAGATAAGTACAGCATGTGATAATTTTTGGATGCATCGGTGCCCGGGTGAGCTTAATACACGCTTAAATAATATTGATATTTTCAAATAACATACATAATTTTTTTTATATTTTAACTTTACGTTTGCTGGTGCTGCAGTTCCGCAGTGCGTATGGACGAGCCACCACTGCATACATGTATTTTATTTTACTGCAGTCCCAATGATTTTTTATTTACGAACAACAATACTTTGGGTCGATACTTTGTGTAAAAATAACTTATATAATATTCTGATTAAACTATGGAATGTTTATGGTACGTCAAATTTTACAAAAAGCTTCTCCTGAACTTAAGCTTCACGCTTCGAATAGATTTTACAAATCCCCCTTTTCTTTAAACTTTTTACAGATAAGTGTTTTAGCCGAAAAACATCTGCTTCTGAACGTATTTCATTTCGCTTATTCAATGATGCGTTCGGCCTAATACGGAACCATTTATTATATATATATGTAAGCGCAGGGATTTCCAACTACGTGCCCGCGAGACCATTTACATTCACAAAGCAGGTATTAACAAAAATGACTATTGAATGCAAACGTTTTGAGAATTTGTAACGGTTCAATAATAGAATAAATAATTTTACAAATTAGCAAATGGTGCATACAGCATTTTAAGCCCAGCTATTGTATCTGAAGCTACCAATGTAAATTTTTAAAAAGATTAAAATATTTTTTTGTATGTATGTATAGTTCTATTTAGTTATACTCTTACATTTTGTTTCGTTGAAAATGTCTCTAATTTGCCTTAACCAAAGTTGACAGATACCGGTGGACATAGCACGCGTAGAAGGCACACACCAAGTCGTTGTGTTACTATGTGTGTCACGTGTTTCACTGATTTTAAAATGATCTTTATATTTATTCAGAGTGAAGACATTGATTTCTTCCTAAAATTTCAAGTGCATGAAGATGTCCGACGGCGAGATCCGGGACACAACTTATAGAAATGTTAAAAATCAAAACGATTCAAATTAAATAAAGTTGTTATAAAAATAACAGTATTAATTTCAATCAATTTATATGTAATAAAAGTAATAAAACATTTTTAGTACTTAATCCTCATAAATTTTATTGACCGATAAGAAATACAACGAAACAGTGATATTTATACAAAAGTTAAGTAAGAAATATCACTGTTTTCTTTGTATTTCTTATCAGCTGACAATGCTCGTCATGAGTGAAACCGGTTCTGATCCAATAAAATTTATGTGGAATAAGTACTAAAAATGTTTTATTATTTTTATTATAAAGCCATTCTACTAAGTATTGACAGTGAACACCTTAAATACACATTTAAATGGTGAATCACGTGTCACATGTTCGTAAATTGGTCGCCCAATTCATTCAAAATATTTAATCAAGATTTTGAAGAATTCTCCTCAAATTGTTGTTTTCAGAAACAGGTGTCTTTGATTTGAGCATGTTTTTAGGAAAACGGTCGATTATGACGATTGAGCACAGTTGATATAATTAAGTATAAATCGAACACACGTACGAACAAATAATACACTTCATGCCAATAATATATCAATCGCTTTCTATCAAAAATGAACGAGAGTATTTCCAAAAGCATGGATGAAAGCAAAAGCGCTTAGGATAATTAAGCTCCACAGATGGTACTTACCAAAGCCAAAAACGTTCATCTTACAACATGCTTATGCACTTTCAAAACCCTATTTGATTAGATGATACTTACAAGAATTACCACAATAGTCGGTAAACTATTAATAGCACTCAGGACTTAGACCAGTGAGTAACTGTAACCATTTTCAAATTCTGAGTGTGTATGCAAAAAAAAATATCATGCAACTGGCATGTCATATGACCGACACGAATGTCGAGTCTTACTGTCAAGATAAGAAATAATTTTATGACGTTTAATAGCAGGAATATCTATTCTAAGGTCAATCGGTACCTGTCCTTTCATGGACTTTTTTTAAAAATAGAGATAATCAATTATTTTTCTATCACTAAATACATGAAGCAGAATATAAAAATTGTATGTAATCATAAAGATCGTTTGTTTTGGTTGATCTTCTTTCATAACTTTAATGAAAAAGATTTATACCAGGATATATTAAATATTTACTTAAAAACAAAAGAAAGCAAAGTTGGTTAGAAAAACTTAAAAAAAAAACTACTCAAAACTTATGTCAGCCAATCAGTTACTAACTAAGTATTACACATACACAGAATAAAAAAAAATAGACTTACACCCTTTAGTTTTCTCTTCATTTTTTATCAGAAAAAACCTAACTCTTTCATCCCCATTATCAAACTTTTCAAGAGTGACTGAAAAGCTTTTAGCATTTTGAATGCTATCGGCTTAAAAGTTTTTATCTTCATTGCTTGGAAATCCATTCGATTACTTTTTACTGACAAGTTTGCATCGAATGTTGCAAAATCAATTTCTGTGTCAAACTACATTAAATTTTAAAGCCCTACTTGCGAAGGAAGCTTCGAAAAGTACACTGAAGTCAAAGAATTTGGAAATATAAAATTTTGAATGAATGGTTTCCAAATACTATTCACCGCAATGAGAATCATTTTACGAGTATTGCATAATTGTATAACATATTAACCTTTAAACGCCCGTGCATTGTTTCGAAATATCCGCACGACCCGTAGCTATTATAAAAATAATTATATCTCCAAAACAAATCAGCCAATGTGGGTAAAATAAAAAGCATTAGCAAAATAAGCGATTGCTAATAATTTATGATAAAGGACCAACACCGCAACATGTGCGCTTTCTAATTCTCTAGGTAAGCAAATACACGAATCAATTTTAGCTACAGCTTTCTTGAAAAAGAATCGGTCACCCCCAGGATAAATTTCTAGGTATGGAAAAAAATCTGTATCCGCCTTGAAATATATTGTATGGTATGAATAAAGCTGATTTATTACGGTCCGCTGGATATAACAACGCATATCCCATAAGAAAACCTTGTAACGCAGATGTTTATATTCCTCATTATGACAAAAATATTTAACGAAACCGAAAATAAAATTATGGATCGGTATCGTAAAGACAATATTTATGGAAGCTAATATTCATATGTTGAAAACTACATATTATCATAAATCATTGCAAATCCGATAGCGAAATGCACTCACTGGTCCCATACGGGACCGTAGGGCTTTAAAAGGTTTAACTAGATACCATTATTCCTATATTAATACGAACCTGAAAACAAAACGTGAATGTGAACGTGAAGGTTAACCACTAGTAATTTGCCCAACCCATTTTGAATAAGAAGAGTTGAACAAAGCTTAAAAAATATGCTATCTTACGAGAATTTTTGAATTTAAAATTATGGTTTAAATAACGTACGTAATAGTATATAATATAATATTTTATTAAAATTATTTATTTAACTGGTATTTAGTTGATATCATAAAGATAGCCCTAAATGAGCTTTCAAAGTATAGCGTTGTATTAAATTCTTGGAAAAAATCACACACTATTATATAATATTCCAGCAATACATAGAATTTTACGACAGGCATTGAAAATGGCCAAGTGTTTTGGTGGAGACATGTGTCGGATTAACGCGTTATTTCTTAACTGGATTTGGGAACATTGTACAACATTCACAGGCTCGGTACAAAATAAAAAGAGTCAAAAAATAAGAGAAGAAAATAAAATACCATGAAGGGGATTTTTTCTACTGATATAAAAGTGGGTAATAGTTCGTGGTTATTGTAAAATAGCTTGACAATATAACTTTAATAACAATTGACTTTGTACAATATAAAACTTTAAAATTATATGGTAAAATTCAGCTTTTAAATGTTTTTTTATTTGCTTTAGTAATATTTGCACGTAAACATTACAAATGATTTTTAAATAAATAACTTAAACTGTTTTTGGCTTAGACGAATCCGTCAGTTGTTGCAATCAGCAATCGTTAATCAGTGATTTTCATTTAATACACTTTTAAGGTGTTCACTGTCAATACTTAGTGGAATGGTATTATAATAAAAATAGTAACGCCATTTTTGGACTTATTCCACATTGAGTTAATTGAAATCAGGACCGGTTTCACTCATCGCGAGCATTGTCATTTCTTTAATACTTTGACTATAATATGCTAGATTTATTATCAATCATGTTACTTCTTAAAAACGTCTACGCCCTTTAAATAACTTTCTAAGTATGCTCTCATTTTTTTGTACTTTTCTGTTTGTAACCAGAGATTGCATTTCCATTTCTTCACGAATGATCTTGCGAATGTAGAGCTCTTTCTCTGAATGAATACTTACACAAAAAACGATATCGGTTAAAATGGTTGAATTATTCATTACAGTACCTACAAAAGAACGGATTTTTTTCCTTTGAGAAATAAATATACGGTGTTCTTTTCCCGCAACCCGAGAGTTTCAATTCACTAAATCAGTGCAAATGGATTAAAATATACCCAAGATTCATCTTATTTGTTTCTGTTGTTTATTTGTCACCTAGTATCGTTCGAGAAATAAGTCATTTTTGGTTTAATCAATGGAAAATCCAATTTTTCTTTTAAAAAGATTAAGGTAAATGTACCAGTAGCTGACCGTTTAAGAGAAAATTTCAACAAAAATAACGATTAAGGTTTAGCATTGTACCGAATGAAGGCGTATACGACGAATGTGTTAAATTAATGAAGTCATGTTTTTGTTTCAGTAGTTGACTTTGTCACAAATTGAAAAGTCTAGGCGTTGACCATGTCTAATCAGAAGGCTTTATAGTGAACATTCTTTCAGGGTTGCCTCAAGACTTTCTGTCACACCTCTCTTGGTTGAATCAAGTAGCAATGGGTGGTTCAGGAACAAGGTACACACCGTTACTAGATTGATCACCTAAGAAATTTGAAATAATAAACTTTCCTCACTAGGTGTTGTTTTCAAATGGCCACCCTGGCACTCCATTTCCAATATGGTGATGTGTTAGTGGCTCATTCCTACCACAGATGCCTTGACTTGTCTGAACTTTACAATTTAGAGCAATCCCGCATCTGCATTTTTATTTTGTGCCATTTTATTCTCGAAAGGTCAACTACTGGTACATGGTCAACGACTGGTACATTAACCTTAACGCCAAATGCCGAGCATTATGATCGCTAATACAACATCTCACCGAAATAGGGATTGTAATGCCCGACGAATATGTCGGTATTTTCACATTGATATGTTTTGACGAACCTTATCAATGTGAAAATTTTACCATATGTTTATTGACATTTTATCAGTAAGCGAAAATATTTTTGTCACAATGTGTGGTGCACCACTCCAAACGCACCATGTCGAAAAAACGGCCTCCATCCGACCGGCTGATTGGCTTATCGGAAATGAAAAAATCTAACGGCGTGTTAATCTATAAAACTGTAAAAATCGTTTGACTTAGGATCTTTTGAAAATAGATTTTTGAAAAAAAAAAGTTCAAATTTCATGATTTATTTCGACTATTTGGTTACGTAAAAACAAAACGACTAGGAATTTTTTCATTCTCCTAGCTCAAACGATGAAAAAACATGTTTTTAATCTACCATTAAAATTTCAAAGCAACCGGTTACCCCGTTCTTGAGATATCGTGGAGGCCAGTTAGGAAAACACAGTTTTGAGAAAAACGCGTTTGAGAGTTCAACTACGATTTAAACTATGAAATCTTTACTCCCCATCAATCTGCTTTGCCTGGTCCATAGATAATTTCTTTCTTCTTCCTGTCTTAATACTTTAAACTGCTTGCTTTGCTCTTGCTTAAATTTTAGTTTGTTTCATGAATTGAAAGTTCTCATGTAACAAGCCGAAGCATCAAAATGTGACCGATGTCCCGCCTCGAAACAAGTGTAGTCTAACTGCAATAACTTTCCATCGACTTCAAATATTGTAAAATCACTTAACCAGCATATTCTACACGTGTTTAAGAATCATTCTATGCAAAAAAAAGATTGTCTCAAAATATCATATGGGGGTCACTGTCAATACTTGGTGGAATGGCATTAATAAAACATTTTTAGTACTTATTCCACATAAAATTTATTGGATCGGGACTTTTTACGCGCATGGTTCTGAACTCAGTTGATAATGCTCGCCATGAGTTAAACCGGTTCTGATCCAATAAATTTTATGTGGAATAAGAACTAAAAATGTATCATTTTTATTATAAGTATCGGTATTACTATAAGTATCGGTATCCGGTCCGTGGTGCACTGGCAACGGCTTTGAATTGCGTGCCGGACCGCCTGGGTTCGATTCCTGGTACGAGCGGATTTTTCTTAGTCGATAAATCTGTTCAAAGGCATGGATGTTTGTGTTGTTGAAAATCCCTTCCCACCTTTCCGATCCCAAAGAGCGACGCATAGTGACAGCGATTAGCTAATCACTAGTCCTGTCCTAGTCCTCATATGCTTTCCATCCTTACTCTCTTCGAAAAAGAGAGGTTGAGCAACTGAGTTCTTATAGAAGAACGTATGTTGAGATAAACTCCGTGAGGAGTCCATATGCTCCAAGTTGGGAGCGGACATGGTTAAAAAAAAATTACATATTGTTTTCAATAATGTTGCAACAACATTTTATAAAAATAAACAAAAATCATACTTATTGGAATATTCAATCATGAACGCTATTCCAGTAGAATATAAAATGCATTTGTTTGTAGAATTATACAGATAAAGTGAGCGGTAAAAACAAATTTTAATAAACGCAAGGCATCCACTATATTGAATTATAAAAGTAAAAATCCATTACGTTTGCATTTCGATTTAGCTAGCCAATATTTCAGCGACCGGTATTGCAAGCCCTGATCTGTCGATATTGTACCGGAAATGGGCGTTATACAGCTGTTAGTAAATGTTTAGTGTAGTAAATTTATTTTCCGGAAAAAAATGGGGATGCAACCAGTTTATTTAGATAATCTGTGTCACAGGGCTCCATTTAAAAGATAAGATAGGTGGAAAGAAATGTGAATATCCAAAACGTTTTTGGGAACAAATCATAAACTGGTTTATGGTATCGCCGAGTCTGTGGACAACGTAACCAAACAGGACGAACTGGCTATCCACTCGATTTCGAACCGTACTATTATATAAAATATAAGTAAATTGTCTTACCTATTTATTATTAAAATATAGTAAACAATTTTTTACGTATCGTCAAAACGATCCATTTTTGTATTTAAAAACAAACGATCTCCAACGAGTGTTTTATACCATACATAAAATAAACTATACAATTTACACATACATACACAAGGCGTTGTGGAATCACAATATTTTTGAAAAAATAATCGGTGCTCGAAATAGTGTCCGGGAAAAGTCAAAGAGGTAGAGTGAGATGGGGAATCTAAGAAAACACAGAACAACCGTAAAGAGGTGGTTTCGTATTTTCTTAGAACACAATTATTTTATAGCGGTTTTCTACAGCGTGTGCGGCAGTCTGTAACTATATCATAGTTCCTCTAAGCATAGCGCCGTTGTTCAAAAAGTGTTGGATTTTCAAAATCAAATTTCATATTTCGCTCACATGTAATATTATATACAAAACATATGTAACTAATGAAAAAAAAACAAGCATACGTGAAAAAGCTAAAAATAATCTGATTTGTTTTTCACCTTTACATTGAAACCATATGTGGAGTCTGCGAAGCGGGCTTCTACTTTCCTAGCTTTGTTTCTTGCTAGAGCAGGTATATAATAAGAATTTATTACCTTTTTCCGTAACTAAGCTTGCTTAGTATTGACTGACTATACAAGATTCTGTCAAGAAGGCTTTGTGTGGGGAAAATACTTCTTACGTGTCATGGAATCATTGACAAAAAGTTCAATTCTTACAAAGTATCGCTCGTAATTCAAAATAATTTTGTAAGGGTACCCAGTGTCTTATATGTGGAGGTTTATATAGCGTGGTCTTTATCTCGGTGTTATATGAAGGTTGAATTTAACCTATTTTTTGTGTGAGATAGTTAATTTTCTGAATTTGAAAAAAACTTTGTATATGGTATATTTTTCTTGTGACAAAACTTAATGTAAGTTATTTTTATTAAACACTTTTCTAAGATAAGAAAGTTCTTTCTTTTACATTTGATTTGGCAAAATAATATTTTTTACTGTAATTTGTACAATGTAATTTTCGCTATCTGTTGTATTCACAGCTCTTGTTATTTGTTAGTTTAGAAAGCAAGAGTCATAATTTTCAAATAAACGTGTTTTTGGCAAAACTTCATTGTCTCTGAAAATCGTGGTATTAGGAAATATGAAAACTTCATAGACTCAGCGTATTATATACTCAGTATGCTAGAAGCGACATCTTTGTGTTGCGGAGCTCTCATTTTCTTTTGCCCGAGACGTTTTCCTTCTGGATAAGGGTAGCATTTATTAGGGTACAGTATAAAATAAACAACCCGAGATCATTTTTACTATCCCTCGCTAATAAGTACGCGGGGATTGAAAATTTCTTCTCCGCTTTGACGACTTTACGATTTCTGGATACAGTCGTAAAGTTTGCTCCGAACAGATGCTGTTTTTGCTGATATTTTTTTTGTCTTCTTTATCTGAGGTGAATTCAGTTAAAATCCAGCCTATTATTAGAAATACTTGGTACATTTTAAAAACAAATTTTACGGCCACACTGTAAAACAGTAAACAACTTTCATTGAAATGAATATTGCGATACTAAAAGATGGCCTATAAAACATATTATTAATAACCTCGAAAAATGAGAGGCATGTTTTTAAGAGTATCTGGTGAAGTATTAGTTCAACGAAAGTCATCTTTGACCATTAAAGTATTCCTGGCATTGATTCAGCTCCAGTCTTCGGCTTGATGGTATCTCATCTCCAAGTGAGTGACACTGTCATCCAGCAAGCGACCACCGTCATCCATGAGTTAGAGGTTAGAGTAATTGATCTTTCAAAGAAAGAATATTATTAATAAAAATAGTACTCTATCGGAAACTATCCAAGTCTAATCGAACTCTATCACAGCTAATTTATTTAGATTATTTGACCACATATGGCTGTAACGTTCTTATGGCCGTAGCGCTATCAAAAACCAGAACATCTAAATAAAAATATTCACTGATCAAATTTGAATCGTTTGAATTTTGTACTTTTCCAAGAGTTTTGTCCCTTAACGTCTTGAGCTTCGCCTTTCGTCATCTTCGTCCATTGATATTGAAATTCCATCAATCACCTTCGGTTGAAATCTTAAATTATATTCACTGATGTTTTCCTTTACCATATCTTAAAACGAAAAATAGTGATTTATCTGATAGCATCTGGTCCTTCCTTTTCTTTACAAGTCTTTTTACCATTACGATAATTGTAGATTAACGGACGTATAAAAAATCATGTTAAAGCTTACACGGGTAAAATAATAAACTTGAATATTTTCAACGATTGTTTTGGATTTGGTTTGTATTACACTTGAGTTTTATTTTGACTATTACATAATGTTTATTTAATGAGATTGGGTGTGATTTAGCCATATGGGTATTTGGATGTAATAAGGAGGTTTCCATAATGCTTTCGTGAGATTAATTCCGTGACCAATTTCTTATCTAGCCCAACAATCGATTGTCATTATTTCTACATTGCTTCAAATATTAGTTCAGTTATCAGATTCTTTATCTCATTTTATACTACCATGAAATCGACACCCATTTAATTTCTCGGTACCTTAATACAAGGTATATTTAAAGGCTATCAAAAATAATACAAAAAGGAGTCAGCTTCATTACAATAAAATAAATAAATTACACTACTGTACTAAACAGAGGTTTAACATAAAAGGATTAAGAAAATTGTTTGGTTTTCCATGTAACGTATTTATTATAGAGCTTGCTATATGACACCTTTAAAATGTTCCAAGTAGTTTCTAAGTGCAAACATTGTTTCGAATTTTGAAACTGAATGCAAATTGCTTTGGTGAAAGCATGCATTTAGTAAGGAACTTAACTTTATAAGATTCAACTTTAATATATGAACAAATACAACTAACAAGAGTTTCGAAACTGTCTCACTCCTTCTAGCGAGTCAGAGAAATATTTATCGGAAGCAGTATCTCATCTATGGAGAGAATTGACGGTATTATTTTTGAAACATTATCATAAATTGCAATAATAATCACCCATTGACTAGGATTCAAAATTAATCGTTGATATACAGAAATTTGTGTGATGGTGGCATAAAATATTTTGCCTATTATAACTATAGACAATATTTTTTTTTTTTAGATGAAGGTAGAGGTTTTAATTGTAACAATACATAAAGAGTGATAGACAGTTTGTAGTGAACGGAGGCGATGAGAGTTAATCAATACGTAGACGTGAGTGAGTTTAGACGAGTATTTTTTTATGTAGTACAGTTGACACTGTTGGAACTCATTCGGTTGATTTCTTTGCCATTTTCCAATGTAACTTTGCTCTCTTTATATCTGTAAACCATAGGTTTTTTTCTACGAATGTTTTAATATTTTTTTCACATTGCAAAAGCAAAAGCAATAAAATATAAATTTTTGATTTTGGTAATGTAAGCATGTATGCATATATATAAATAAAATATAAATCAGTCAAATAGTAAAATAGACAGTTAACTTATTTCTGTAATATTAAAAATACATATTTCAATATTGAATGATTTCGTTTGTGATTATATTTTCATCTAATCATCCAAGAAAATAGAAAAGTAAAAAACTTACGTTTTAACAGTCGAATAATAAGAATATTACTTAAGTTTATAATTGCGAAATAATATATTTAAGAAGCCTTTTTATTGATTGAAAATTTTACAACGCATTAGGGATTATTTTTTATAATGTGTGATCGTCGTGTTTTTATTTTATAAAGACAGTTAGGTATTTGTTTATTCAATTTCCTTTTAGATTTTCCTTTACCTTGCACTTCAAAATTCTTATTATCTTTCTTTGTGAAAGCTTAGCAAAGATCTGTAAGGAATCTCACGTTTTTAGAAAGAAAGCTTTCATCGGTGTTCCAAGATATATTATACTCAACTTTTTTTCTCTTAATAGGGAGATATATATATAGCACACGTCAACAATGGTCATAATTGTGCATTGTTTTGGTTGATGTCTTTAAAAGTGTTTCATTTTTTGATTGCTTGTATACTTTAAAACATCAGTGAATCATTTTCAGCAAAAGTATCGTCGGCTACTGTCCATTGATAGAACGAAGGATGCTGGATGACATGGGAAGATGAAAAGCGATCAGCGGATGATAGGGATCATGGATCTACACATTGAACGAATATAGTTCAAGAAAAAATACTATAAAGTTTTATAACTGAAAACATATTGAGTCTGCAAAGTGGGCTCTCGGTTTCCTGGCTATTATTTACAGAATAAGTCTGAATATTTTTTTCTTACGCGTAGTTAAGCTCAGTTTTTTATGACTTAAAGTTTCGAATTGTGAGACGACCTAAGAAAAATGTCTTTTGACTACTTATTATGCGCGATTCAGAAAGAATTTTTAGTGAAGTTTTAAGATTAAATGGTTAACTTTTACTCTCTCAGTTTCTAATTGAATTCAAGTAGCGTTTTGGAAGTGGACATCAATAAAATTTATTCTGCTAGACGGCTGGGTGCACAATTTTTACAGTATCTCTAATTCATACAAAGTTATAAATGTATTTTTTTTGCCATATCCATGTGACGTCATTTATTTTAGGCGCCATGATAGAAGTGCTTTTAAAATGGGGCTAAATTGAATTTGTAGAAGATTTTAAGCAGAAGTAGACGAGTTAGTGGCGCGCTTAAATTAAAATGGCCGGAGGTAAAATACTATCTACTATATATTCTACCCACAATTATTTGGAAAACTTCTTGTTTAGTTAATTACACGTGGAATATAAACTATTTGTTTACGAAAACTTAACAACTGTTAAAACATAAACTGCAAATTAAGCGAGTGTAAACTATGTATTGTCAAATTATTCATGTAGAAATTTTAGTACCCGGTGTTGCCGAATTCAATTATATATATATATTTACATATATTTCGTAACTAGTATAAAAGAAGTAAAGTTTTGAAATGATATTTCTCCAAAAAAATAGTTTCTCATAACTTTGTAAACATCTCACTAAAAATATGTTTATTTTTCCAACTTAAAACTAATAAAGAAACACTAAAACATTTGATTGATTATTCATTATGTGGTATCGTCGAGAAGAACTTATGCGCGGCGTATTTAGGCCAGCAATCAATGTAGAAGTTTTCTTTCATGAAATTAAAATGTATTTAAGACAGTAATAAAATATCATTATCGTATTTTTATGTTAGTCTTACGACACATACATATAATATAATGCATTGTTCTACATTAAACACATAAAAATGACGACCTAATTGTATCACTGATACTTAATCACCTCAAACATGTCAATGGTAAGCCACATTAAGAAAAATCGACCACGTGAAAGAATAATGCATAGTATTAAGAGTCGATAGGTAAAGCTCGCGGGATAAAAATAGAGCTTTAATCACAATCTTACACGTAAATAAGCCACAAGAAAATACTTAAAAATATAAATCATTCTAACCAGGTGATTCTATGCCCGAAGTATTTACGGATGGGTCATTGAGTTTCACATTGAAAATTACGTTATTTATATCTGGCATATGGTTTTAACGAATGACTCGATTATATGTTGTATTCATCCGTTGTATTATCATGAATTAATACAGGATGGCATAAATACATTTCCAAATACGAAAGCATATTTATTGTTTTGATTTATTTACCAACATCAAAGAGAAGATTAAAACATTTGTCATAATTCAACTCTGACATTAATGAAGTCATTATGATGTATGTCAGGGAACAATAGTGTAGAATAAAACCAATTAAATGCAAGATAAGTGATTGGAAAATGGTATTTTCATAATTGCTGTTGTAGAAAGATACGATTTTAAATATCCTTTCATATAAAGAACGATTAAAAAAATAAATCCATTTAAATTAGTAATGATACACATTAATCAACGTATCATTTTCGATCCCTTAAATTGGCATGTTCTCTCTACACCACTGTACAGAGGCTGACGATATTAATTAAGGGAGCTTGTCACAAGATGTCTTCTAACATAGACATCTCGACATTATACCATTTCACCCCGGGGAAAAGAAGCTTTTAACCCATTCATGACAATCTTATCTCGGACATTGTTTTATATCGCGTAACACGACAACAGTACAGCTTATCTTTTTAATATTTTATTTTGTGAGATGTTTATCTTTTGCTTTCTCTTCCACTTGTACAAAATATCTCTGTCTTTGCTATACTTATTTAACATTTGAAAATAAGTTACAATTGAGTCGTATAGTATCAAAAGTAGAACTGTCCACTTTTCGACTTATCGAGACAAATACGAAAAACATTTGTTGGCTTTTTGAGATTGATATATATATTTTTCAATTTAAAAATGGAACAGGACCGGTTTCACTCATCGCAAACATTATCATTAGTTGATAGTGCACGCTATGAGCGAAACCAGTCCTGATCTATTAAATTTAATGTGGAATAATTACTAAAAATGTTTCATTATTTGTATTATTGAAGATTGGTGTTTTTGCTCTCTGATTGGCGCGGGGAAGGGGTTAGACATAAATAAATAATTGAAAAGAACTACTGATATAATAATAATGAAAACAGAGCGTTGAATAGTAAAATACATAATTCATCTGTGAAGTTACATATTGTCATTCTGCAGCGGCCATGACTCTTAACCTAACACGACATATTTTGTTAGCCGCTAGCGGGAAATGGAAAAACGTATGATCAAATATACCTCTATCCGCTACTCATGATCTGATCACTGATTGTTTTTACTCTGATACGGATGTATGAGATATTTTTTGGAAAAAAACATATTATCGACTTTTATATAGGATTTCTATTATATTAGACAAAGTTTTCGCTAGCCAGTAAAAATCTTAAAAAGAATTTTGTTATTTTCTGTATTAGCACCATTAAATATCAATTATTTTAGTTTGTTTATAATTATTAAACAGCATTGTTGTTATTTCAAAAATATTGCTGAAGCTTATGATTGGGTTTTAATTATGTATTTCATTTAAACTTTCCATGCAGTATTCAATAATAAAAGCAGAAGTTCGACTGAAAACAATGATGAAAGAATGAAATATAAAATAATGAATTATTGCTAAGAAATTAACAGATATGAAACGTCTGTGAATATATATATAGATTCATTATTTAAGATACATTTGGTTTATTTTTTTATATTATATTGCAATTAAAAAAGGTTCATCGCTCTAAAAACAACTACTGTCATGAGGAAGCCGTATAGTTTTTGCAAGCCTATTTCTCCCTTTTGAAAATGAAATTCATCTTATTGCAAATGAAGTAAACTCTTTTGCAAGTGCAATCCATATTTTTTAAAAATCGTATTAAAAAATAAAGAACTCGAATTAAGCAATATGTGCTTTCTATGTAGTGAATACATAATTCAGGAAATATGGTTATTACAAGTATTTTGGATATTCCAAGCGCGATGGCTTTTATGTACCTTCCTTTACAAAAAATATATATCTATTTAAGGATATACTAAAAAACCATATAGTTTAAGTAACATTATATAAAGTAACGATTTTAAAAAAGGATGAATTTCATTTGCAAAAGTGTGAAATAGACTTGCAAAAGAATGAATTTCATTTGTAAAACGGTGAAATAGGCTTGCAAAAACTGTCGTAATAAATGATACTATTTACTAATAACAATTGACGAGTAATAAATTCATGTGTAAAATGTATATTTTATTGTATAATAGAATACCAATTTTGTGTGTCTTTTCAACTTTTAAAAGATGCCACCACAAATATTTGTGTATATGTTACAGTGAAACTGTATTTATAGTGAAAATATATTGTCCTCCAAGCTGTCATTTAAATTTGACCACCCTATCTTCAGCCCTATGTTTGTCTGTGTTTTTCTTTGGTTCTCTTGTTATGAAAGGGACTACTTGCTGATTTTGTTTCATTGAAGCAAACCAAAATTTTAGGTCGGCAAATCATCGACTTGGGCCGATAATTACAATGATCGTGACCAGTGAAATCATGTTGTCATACAAATCTATAACTTGATACATTTTCACTGAGAATATAGTTTCACTGTAACATATACAAGTAGAAACATTATTTTGGCATCGAATAGATTATTCAAGAATCAAAGACAATGGTATATTAAATAGCAATGTATTATATCGTTCGAGTCTGGTAAATTTAAGCTGCCAGGTTTTTCCACCTGTTAGATACGTTTTGTACGTTGACCGAACCTTATTCAATTACAGGTAGGTATCTATGCGATTTGATCCTTTTTATGTTGGTGACTGGATTGGTACTACAATGCAATCTGCTGACTGAAGGTCCATACAAATCTAGAATCCGATTAGAGTTACCTTCGGCACTTGTCTTTTTCGTAAAGAATCTTACTATAGATTCTGATCATGTAATGAAGACACTTTCGTTTTTAATCATTATTAAATTTAACTGTTTTTAATATATTACTAGCCGGTACCCGGCAAGCGTTGCAATGCCACCCAAGTGTTTGTGTTTATTGAAGTGATTTCGGATGCAAAATATTTAAGATAAATAATTTCGATTTAAATTTCACTGACATTGATTGGTATCGATGACATTTGCCGTTTGAAGTTTGCTGTTTGTCTTTTGCCGATTTTATATGGTACAACACACGCGCCACCTACTGAAAATTAATTGTACTATGTCTATAACTTTTGCTCCAGTGCAACAATAAGTTGTCAAAATGAATGGTACGGCAGCGAATAAAGTTTGAAAAAACATTGATTTTTATAAAGAAGGCCTTATAGTAATAAGCTAATTTTACTTAAACCAAAAAGTGCAAGCAAAAATTTTGTCAAAGTTTCATTGCGATCGGATGAAGGGTATGGCAGGGCATAGAGTGCGAACAAACAAAAACGAACATACATTGATTTTTATGTATTAGATAAACGGATACCAACATCGTTCATAAAATGAAAATATTTATTAAGGAGTGTTTTAATAATAGATTAAACTTATTTCTAACAAAATAACGAGCCTTAACTTTAAACAATCCAACTGTCAAACATACAAGCAGGTAAATGACTTGTATGTACTATTTCTTTCATACTTGCCATATTTAGCTTTCAGTGACTATGGGTGCCTTTGATGCACTACTTAAAAATCGTATCGATTCTTGTAAATAAGACGTTTATTTCTCAATGAAAAAAAAGAATATTGACCAAATGGTCTATTGTGAGTCCACATGTTTTACATTGGAAGTGGAATTGGTTGGAATAAAATGACAAACCTACTTTAAGTTTAAAACAATCCAAGATTTTACTATTTTTAGTACTTATTCTACATTTAATTTATTGAGATCAGGACCAGTTTCACTCATCGCGAGCAATATCAACTGATAAGAAATAAAAAATACAGCGTTATTTATATTAACATTTTTACAAAAACCATGTATTTTTGTATTAATTATTAGTTGATAATGCTCGCGATGAGTGACATCGGTCCTGATCTCAATATATTCAATGTGGAACAAGTACTTATAGCTTAGTGCTCATTTTTATCATTATATTATTATATTTATCATAACAGTATTGGAAGTGAACCCCTTAAAAGTGATTTTTACTATTTATTTGGCTGTTCTTTGTTTATATGTCTCCAACTAACCATCCTTCCACGCCATCTGTTTATTTCGTTTATTCTCAGCTTGGCAAAGGATTTATGATTGTTAAGTATTCATGAACATTATAATACGATAGTTAGTACGTAGTTTTATTATTTTGTTTTCTGAAAATCGTAGTAGCGTAAGTAAAAAATATTCCTTTGATAAAATAACCCGAATTATAAAAAAAGGTTGAAATAATAATCCCGACTATTCGGTAAACTTTACAAAGAAAAAGAATGAAATAACACGCGCAGTCATTCAAGTCTGACAAAGAAATTTCTTTGACTGTCTTCTCAAAGATAGCTTTTGCTTCCCTTTAAATTTTCTCCTTGACATAAAAGTTTTGAAATGAGGAAGTCTTTTTGTTAAACTACGTGACTTGAGTGTATTTTCCGCTATTATAAATTATTATCTGCTTTAGTTTTTATTGTAAGGTTACCTGTAATTCTTACGAGATGCTAAGGGGTTATCCAACTGTTCATCTTTCTTACTAATTAAATATTTCAGTTTGAAAAATACTTGAAATAAAATTGCTTAAGTTTGCACTGAGGACCTTTTGCATAATTTTTGTAGGAGAAGCCAAAAACTTTGTTTTTTTATTCTTTCATCATCAATCAGGTCATCGAAACATGAAATTTATTGGCAACTCATTATTATATATTATGCATAAGCCGCCATATACCATTAATTATAGTAACGGCGTTTTAAAAACGTGTGTATTGTTTTTTTGTGTAGTTAGTAACATAAAAACATCGAGTTTACTTTTTATTATAAGTATATGATATTTTGTAATGTTGTCAAGGTTTATTCATGAGAAATATTATTATTTGGATTAAATAAGGCCATTTTTTGGTAGTAGGTCCTTTATTTATTGTAATATAATAAATTTAAGATGAGTTTTTATCTTATATACTTTTAGAGACGATGATAAAATCAATTAATTTGCTTATTTATTTAATATTTTAAAACCTATAGCGTTGACTGTCTGGCATATGCAAATTTATTACTGGGACTCTAACCTTGTGCTGTTAATATGTTAAAAACTAAACGGCATTAAATAGGAAAACATAGTATGGATTATCTTTTATGAGTATTTAAGCTTCCATTGTTTGTATACAAATATATAATATTTTTCTTTTTGATGGAATACTGTCTATAATTAGAAATATCAATTTATTACAACCAATTATTATAGCACATTGTTTGCTCAAATATTTGCACTAGGAAAAAACCTTTTTAATTAATTAACTATTTCTTCAGTCAATTATTTTTATATTTATTGATCATCTTCTTTCGACAATAACAATAGGACACTTCTATTGAATTGTTAATTAAATATAAAAATAGTATAATTAAGAAAGATCCAAATGAAACAATCAAATAAACATAGAAACTGAATTGAACTAAAAAATTAGAGTATTTATTCAATGAGAGGGATGTGTAGAGATTTACGGGGTGGCAGAGTAAAAGGAGGCTTCGGGCATTGTTTGTATTCCAGACTGTGGGTCTGTTTGGGAATTTAATTGCTTTCCCTCTGTTACCGTATTCATTAACACTTCAGGGCAGTTATTCTCAATTAATTTATGAACCAGATTACTGGACCTAACCAAAAAACCACAATGAAGAGCTTTTAAGAAGTGAAGATATTTTTCCCGTCTTAGAAATGTAAAAAGTCGCTGCGTCATTAATCCATTAACATTAACTAACGTAAAATAATCGGTCTCTATAAAAGGTTTTTTTTTGCAAAAAGCTGCTTGAATTAACTTCTCATAACTCTCAGTAACCTAATGTTTTTTCTGGTAATATACATAATTTAAAAGCTAAATGAAGACTTTTATAAAATTATATCCTACATCATTTGTTATTCACCAGACGTTGCCATATATTTAACCAGATGCTCTCTATTTAATCTAATCAACTGAATTTAGTTCTTGTCTGGTATCGTAAAGACAGAGTGTTTTTAAAATCCTGATAATTTATATGACACGCCAATCGTCTCCTGATACTTTCGAGTCATACACTTAAAAAACCGACGATTAATTAATTCAAGCACTGTAGCTTTAATTAATTGATCTTTTAAAAATCTTTCGTATCATACGAATGTGCTATTTTACTGTAAATAATTACCTACATAAATCTTCAATATAAAAAACTGAGATTAAACTAGGTTTCAAAATCAAAATCATCGTACGCTCTCTGAACACCAGTTGGCACAATAATGTAGTGTACTGGTTATAAATTTAATAAGCTACGCTTTTTGAGTCAAAACACTTCATCCATTGAAGCATCTTACAAATTTGTGCAATATACACATATTTTCAATAAAAAGTATAATCAATTTACAATACCTAACTAGCTAGTATCATCATAATATGTATTATTGTCTCGCACGCTGTTTTGTATTATGTATTAGATAAAATGAGAATATGCATATCAATCACATATTTTCTTTTGGAATACAATAAAAATTTTTTCTCTTTTGAGTTGATTTCCTTATATTTTTCAAAAACATACCTTGGGTTTGATTTATCAGTATGTAAGTGTACTCCTTTTACTGGAAAAAAAACGATAAATATATCAGATTTAAATTAATTACATATATTAAATTTTTTTTAAATTAAATTTTAAATTTTTTAAATTTTTTATATTAAAAAAAATATTTGGCGTTACAGCTTGCGCCAATGCGCCAAATATTCTGAGTTGTGAAAGTCACACGAGATTAACTCGATGGTAAATAATGTATCAGTTGTGCACAAAATCAACGATAAATAACATAACACCCAGCCCAAGATCTTTTTTTCAATTGAAAAAATCCCTAACCTTGCCGGGGATTGAACCCGGGCCCCCCGATTGCTAGGACAAAGCATTTGCCACTAGACCACAGGGACCGATATTGATTTCTTTGTATTATATATATAAGGCGCATTGACAACGGCTTTGACTTGCGTGCCGGACCGCCCGGGCTTGATTCTCGGGTTGGATTTTTTCAGTTGATAAATCTGTTCAAAAGCATGGGTGTTTGTGTTGTTGAAAATCCCTTCTCACCTTTCCGATCCCAAAAAGAGCGACGCATAGTGACAGCGATTAGCCAATCACTAGTCCTGTCCTAGTCCTCGTATCCTTTCCATCCCTACACTCTTCGAAAAAGAGAGGTTGAGCAACTGAGTAACAAGCAGTTCTCGTAGAAAAACATATGTTATGAGAAACTCCGTGAGGAGTGCATATGCTCCAAGTTGGGAGCGGACATGGTTTAATAAAAATAAATGACGTATTATTCTAAAGGAGGAAATTTTCCATGTTATATTGAAAATGAATTATAACTCTAGTGAATCCTCCAAAAAAATCTAAAAATTAAATGCAAGCTTGCTACGAAAAAGCTCTTTGTCGTTCACGATTCAACCGCGAGCTTTCGATACCGCTTCACTGCTCTAAACAAACGGCTTCAAGCTTTATCCTTTATTAGTTGTTCTACAGTATAAGTTCAATTACTAACCTCTATGTTGAAACAGAATGTTTACGAGTTATTGAGTTAGCATTATTTCATTGGTCAGGCTCGTTCGTTATATTGCACAACTGGTTAACATGTTTCATTAGATACTGGGAACGTTTTTGTACTTGTAGTTTTTGTTAAGCTTTTATTTTAGTGAATATAAATTGGGAAAATGTCTCTCTCTGGGTCGAATAAAGATAATATATTACATTTAATGAAAAGCATAGAGTATTCATCTTTCCTTGAAGAATAATTGTAGAATAATATATATTTTTTTAAACTTTGTTTGCTCTAAGCTTGTAGCGTATAGACTTCTCACAGAGCTTATTTAGACGTGTTTTTTTGCGAAAACTTTGTTGTTTAATCTCTCTTTTCTGAAGACAGTAGGGATTTAAAGGATATAAGGACTAGTAGTTATTGAATAATCCGCGCTGTTTTATGGAATTGGAAGGGTGGGATTTTAACATCACAACCACCTATTACTTTCAAGCATAATCTGAAAAATCTACTCGTACAGGGACTCGAACTGGGCGGTCCGTCACGTCAGCCAACGCTATTGAATACTGCACGGTCCGTTGTGCATGAAATTATTTAAGCAAAAAGGATATTCATAATTATAGTAATTGCTGGATTCAAACGTTTTCTTTACGTGT
Source organism: Himalopsyche kuldschensis (assembly GCA_028554975.1). NCBI lineage: Eukaryota > Metazoa > Arthropoda > Insecta > Trichoptera > Rhyacophilidae > Himalopsyche > Himalopsyche kuldschensis. The sequence continues at coordinate 2,529,210 of JAHFWI010000016.1, read as the reverse complement.
CATTTTTTATTCTTTAAAAAACTTATTTTTTCAATCACTTTCACTCAATTTAAAGTATACTTTTGTAGATCTGAAATATCTCTTTACCACTTGGGCACCCTTGGATCGTGACAATTATTTAAGAAATTCAGTCTACCTTTTTATATGAAAAGATTTGACTACCTTAATATTTCTGTTTTCTTATTAAATTATTTTGATTTCATACCTGCCTGCTATTTTCAACTGTAATTTTGAAATATTTAGTCGACTTTTAAAGTATCTATGGTGAATGCAAGTTGGCTTAAATTATGCATACAACTGAAGTTTTGCATTGGTGATATTTATTTATGAGAATAATTTGCAATTGAAATAAGCGTGAATGTAAGTGTGCCTTCTATAATATGTATATAACTATTTTTAACGTTTACATCGTCTCAGTTGATTTATGAATAACTTTACTGAATAAATTATGTTTTAATATTCCCTCTATAATACATGTCAAATAAACGTCTATGATGTAAGGGAAAAGTCTACACAGTTCAATGAAATGTTCAAATTAAGTTGTCAATAAATATTAATTATAAATTATGGAAGATGGTTGTGTTGCTGACAGTAAAATGCTTAAGTTATGAGTATAATTATAATGTAATTAAGGATCTTGACTGATTACAGATTCTTCCATGAGCTTTATCGCTAACGACACAGTTTTAGCATATCGGTATTTTCAGGTATTTCAACCGAGTACACAATAAAACGTGCGGTGTATTTATAATTAATAACGAGTTATTTCAAATGGTAAATTAAATATGCAAAATGTCCACGTTTTTTTGAAATATTATATTAAGACACGATAATGGTCAAACGATCAAAAATGCTTGTAGCTGTCACCAGTTAAAATACATGCTTTTCTTTATCTATTTAAATGCAACTCGTTAACAGTCTTGCTATTTCAACATACGCATACGCAGGGAGAGATGGTGTTGTGTGGGCGTTAGTATAAAATGAAATTGTTACGAACAATACACACACACTCTCATTCTATCTCTATCTTCGTATCGTATTTATTCCTAGAACTTCTATCGACATCGTTAATGCTTATTTCAAAAACCGTATTTATTGGTTTGTATATCTACGTTTATGTTTGTAACATTTGTCATAATGTTGTATATTTTTCGGTATTTTGATTTACTATGTTAACAAATACGCAAAACTTGTGATATCAATCAATTTCTCAAATTTATTGAGGAGTTGAAGGGGCCCTGCCACTTTGAGGTAAGGGATGGTGCTAGAAAAACCCTAATAATTATCAAATTACTTCAACATAATGATGTTGAGAAAAAATATCGTGATAATAAAACTATTCCATATTTAAATTTTGAAATTTTACTAAACATGCCGAGAAAAACAATTTATAAATTAATTGTCAAACCGAGCGTTGATTAATTTAAAAAGAAAATGGGTAAAGCAATGTTCCGATCGCACATAACGTGACGATAAATTTGATATTTGCTTAGTCATTATCACGTTAAAATGTGTAGATACAAAACGTTATTAGCGTTATGAACGGTCCATTAAATAAAACAGAGCACTGTAACTTCTTGCAAAATCATGTAACGTCGGAACGTGTATGCGAGCTCGTTCCACGAACGTAAATAAATGCGCTATGACCTAAAAATGAAAAATCGTTGGCTACGCTCTAGTTTGAAAAACAAAATACAATTGAAAGGGAAAATGGAAAATGGAAAAGGTAGATAATAAAAGTAATTTATTACGGCCGTAGAGAGAATCGTGAAAACGGTAGACATTATTACTCAATAAATGGGATACACACACACACACTGTGCTAATGTGGCGCCCAACGTGGGGCGGATTTAATTTAATCTCCGTTTATGTGTAAATAAAACAATGCAACATCGAGATAATAATAAATGATCACTGATGACACGTATAAAGAATTAAACAGATTAATTAGTTCAGTTGAAACATAAGCTTAAAAAATATGAGATAAGCACAAGTGATATTCATACAAAATTGAAATAATTAAAAAAATGTTTTTTTTTATTATTTTATAATATGATGCCTTTCCAACAAGTATGAACTGACAATGAACTGAGTGAACACCTTACAAGCTATTCTGCGATGTTGCTTAGGATATCGACATGTTTCGCGTGGATGCGAACGATTTTAATTGAATTCTGTTTCTTTCATACTACGTATATGAATTTCACCTTTAGACTCCCCTACCAATATATAGTAACAATGTATGTCATCAAAGACCATAGTAACATTTAAAATATCTTATTTATCGTAAATTTTTTATGTAAAATAAAAATGAATTAAGTATTATTACATAATATCCTAAATTGAACAGGTTGCTCGCCACTGCTTACAATATTTCCAATGATGGGATTAACCCTTTCTAATTGATTGCGTCTGATTAGTTAATATTTTGTAATGAGAAGTATAATTATTTGATTTGATTCGTTCCCCCTTCCTTGCTTCCCGTAAAAAAGAAAAATCATTATATCATTTTAAAATATTGGAATCAATCTTGCTTTATTAATTAAGAAAAATTTGCGATAGAAAGTTCAAAGATGCCTCTGAAAGAGGTGAAACACGTGTCACAATAAGTACAACACAATACGTGGAACAATCAAAGTTATTTTTCATTTTATATTAAAAATGAATTTGATTGAATTGTGAATGCTGTCGTTAAATTTTACATAAAAATATCATTTTTAAATTAAGACACTATTTCATGATTGTATCAAAGAAAAGTCATTTATTTTCACAATGTAATAATCATCTCAGTTATTTTACAACACTTTTTCATGACCATCAATATCACCAGAAATCGATCACATGAACGACAGCAGTATGGCAGCATTATCCGATTCCATATACGGTAAATAAATTCGCTACGAAGTTTTAATGATGCACCGGTAAAAATGAACATTGCTCTTGTTCAGTATTGTTCAGATTTTTAACTATGCAAAAGATTTCTTTTTATTTTTAGTATGAAACATAAAACAGCGGATGCGCTCTTGGAAAAATGTAAAAAGAGCATTACGTTTTTATGTAAAACATCTTGAAAGAAAAGTTGCGACATTCGAAAGCTCTACGGTTGTTTCATACACGAGAGCAAAAAACTGATAGACTATATTCAAGATTTAACAAATATTTGTTCAGATAAATTACTTATATTAAACTAGCCGGAATCCGCTGAAATGCCATAAAAAATAAATAAAGTGTTTGTGCTTTAATTTTGTATGGCTGTATTTAATGGCTGTACTCATTAAAAACCTTCGAAGGTATCCACACAACAAATCATCAAAGTTCTATCGCAATCGGATTAACGTTATAGGAACGCATACGGGACAAACAAAAAATCATTCATTTTTATATACATACTAGCTGCACCCTGCGCGCGTTGCTACGCCAGCAATTGTAAGGGGGATTGGGGGGTGGGGTGGGGAGGGGTGTACGCCAGAAAGTTTCGCGGAAGTGTACTCGAGAAATTAAAATTTGATATCAATTTTTTGGGTTGGAGGGGTTGTTTGGCTATGAAACCTTCGAAGGAGTGAACTCGAAAAATTCATAAAGTTTAAAAAAAAAAAATTGGGTGGAGGTGGTTGGGGGTGGTGGGGGGAGGGGTTGGTAGGCCAGAAACCATTGCGGGAGTGTAACAATAAATTTGTAAAGTTTAACATCGATCGTCACAGTCCATAGCGGACATACACAGACATTCATTTTTATATATATAGATAGATAGATATAGATAGGTAGATAATTAAAAAACCTTTGTTGGCATCTATACAAAAAATCACTAGAGTTTTAACGCAATCGGATAAACGGTATAGGATCGCACATGGGACAAAAACACATTCATTTCAATATAGGTAATCAAAAAACTGTTGTGGGTGTCCACACAACAATTCACCAATGCATTACCGCAATCGGATGAAGGATTTGGGAACGCAAGAACCTTCTCGGGCGTCTACACAAAAAACAAATCAGCAAAGTTTCATTGCATTCGGATGAACCGTATAGCAGCACATAGAGTGCGAACAAACAAATATTGATTTTTATATAAATAAGATACTGCCAAATGTATTTAAATAAAGTATTCTAAGGAAGCTCGATTTCGAAGTACATTTCATCAATTTATCATAAGATTATAATTTTAAGGGTTGTATATGATAACAATCAATTTGTCAAATCTATTAAAGAGTTGTTGGAAGGAAAAAAATAATATGTTGAGGTGTGATAATGGTTAGTTGCTATATTAAGACAAGCAAAATGAATTCGTATATGATTCTTCTATGTAGCAACCTGATGATAATTTATGAAATATGCAAAAAATAGAATGCCGAAACCAGGGATCGAACCAGGGACCTTTAGATCTTCAGTCTAACGCTCTCCCAACTGAGCTATTTCGGCGATGCGAACACAGCTTACAGTTTCAATTCTTGATGTATGAAAACTCGAGCGAAAACAAATTGACCAGGTACAAGTTTTCGAAATCCTGATAAAATTTTACGTCTAAAAATATATTTTTTATCTTAAAAGGCCATTTCTTATCACGCTCGAGTAGAGGCATTATCGCAATTTTATAAGATTCGGTGTAGTTGTTATTTTATAGAATTCATTACATAAATAGTCTTACTTTCAATAATAGGTAATAATCTTATATATAAAACCGAAACGGCGTATGTATGTCTGTAGGTCTGTAATTCCCTTTTGCATTGTTGGTCATTAAGTTGCCATTAAAACGAATATGTAAGAAAATATGTTTGAATTTTTATCGGCGAAGACATTTAGTCAAAATGTAATAAATTACTCTTCTACTGAACTTTTCCACGGCTTTTATTAATATAATAATGTTTATTATTTACGTGAAGGTTATTTGACAGCAAATTAGATTTTTTCCTTGACTTTGGACATTTTAATGGGCGAGAATGGGGCTGTCATAAAATTAAATAAAGTTTGTGATTTTATTTTAACTCTATTTTGGATGTTAGATTTTGTGATATAATTATGTCGAATGATATAACATTAAATAATTATTGGTCGCTTAGTCCGAGCGACGCCGGGTAGCAATACTAGTAGGTTATAAAACTAGACAGTAAATATCATTTTGATAAATCTATCTCACTATTTATTTGCTATTTGTAATTTTTAATGATCATTATAAAAGGTTTCATTCGGCGAGTGAGCACTTTAAAATGATCTGAATGAAAATCAAAGATAAAGAATGTTGAGGACAATATATTTTCACAATTCATTGTTGCTAGTAAAATCGATTTCCGGACAAAGCCTCTTCATATTAGATTAGTATTCATATCATAAGCTTTTAATTACGTATTTTTTTGTACAAACTATACTTAATTATAAATTAATGATATATTTTTGTACTGATTCCACAATTAATATCAGAACCAGTTTCGCGATCGCGAGAATTTTCAACTGATGAGAATATATATCATCAACACAGAGCTATTTATACAAAAATAATAAGCGTTTAATAGGTTAGTGCTTAGTTGTGTATAAAAAATTTATGTTTCTTCTTAAAGGTTGAAAATCAGCTTAACCGGTCCGTAAATATAAACAAGTTTTATTATTTTTTAACCGCTTCAGTACCGAACAAAATGTGCGCATTGATCACATTTACCGCCCGACTACTAAAACTTCTTTTTTCAACCATATTGACTAATGATAGAATAACCATGTTTTGACAGTGTTTTGAGTGTATAGAGAAATGAAAATATTAAAAGAATTCTTACTGAAAGATTTTGAAATATTTGCGAAAGAATTTGTGGCGGCCACCAGTGGTCATTCGGTACTGAAGTGGTTAGTATAATCAATTTACTTCAAGTATTTATTGACAGTGAACACGTTTAAAGTTAACTATGTTTTGTTGTTTTAATTGATTTTATGTAAATCATATAAGGTGCACAATGTTACCGATATTTACCAAGAAGTTACTCATATTCAAAAATAAAAGAAAATTGTATCTTTTACCGAGTATCCAAAAATAAAATGTATTTTTATATACTTCATTGAATCCAAAATAAGAATGTATGGCATTTGACTTCAAGAAGAATTGCTCTTCCAAAATGTCTCGACATTTTTGTCAACAATGCTATAAAAATGTAGCAAAATATAATATGTATTAACGTTTCTGTTTTCATTGTTGTCACATCTGACTTGTGTCAAAATCTTATACTAGTAAAAACATCGCGTTATGCTAACACAATCAATCAAAGTTTCTGTATTATTAAAAAAATCATTGTGATATTCAATATATTAATCCGATTTATGATACGAGAAATACTCATCGGGCGCATCGTGGAGATTTTGTCTAAATTCCAGCATAAATCCACAACAATACAATCAAACGCGTGCAAGTGTGTCGTATATTCATTTGCTAGCCGTATGTTTGAAAACATACGAATTTCAACGTGGTAGAAAGAGAGGCCCGTTCGCGTGTCATGCCGTGACAATGACACGCGCACACTCACTCTATGATGTGTGATATGCGCAGTTAAGGAACTCTCGTGCCATGTTTTCAGAATTTAAGCTGCAATTATAGTGCATTTCATGCCCAGCCCGTGGTGCAGTGGTCAACGTCGTTGGTTACCGTGTCGGACCACCCGGGTTTGATTCCCGGTACGAGCAGTTTTTATCAGACGATAAATCGATTCTGCTTAAAGGCAATTGGTGTTTGTGTTGTTAAAAATCCCTTCCCACCCTTCCTATCGCAAATAGCGACTCATAGTGACAGAGATTAGCTAACCACTAGTACTGTCCTATTCCTCGTATCTGTGAGGAGTCCATATGTTCCAAGTTGGGAGCGGACATGGCAAAAAAGTGCATTTCGATTTCAGCTTGAATTAAATGATAAGTGAGGGAATCACCTTTAAATTTGTATTTTAAATGAAAAAAAATAACGGCTTCATGAACTCACATGAAAGTCGACGAAAAAGTGTAAGACTTGACCTCACCAGACTGTGATTTAAGCACGCTTTCATAGTGATTAGTCAACTCGATTCGAGTTTCACTTGAACAATGAGGAATTTATATTACCTTTAAACCATTTATGCTCCCGGAAACAAACAATTTCAATCATTTTAGGATGATCTATCACAAAATGAAACATTATCATTTTGCAAGAGTTATATCCTTAATTATTAATCAATTAATATTTCTATGCAGCGTAATCTTTGCTATTAATTATTTTAAATGAATTAATTTCGAGATGACTTATTTGGGTTCTACTTGCCAGATAAATCTTCATAAGAATTTTTGAACTCTGCCAATTCTGACCCCAGAGTAAAAATAATAATACCAAACAAAATATAAAAATAATTATATCTATAGTAATACTAAGCAAAACAAACGTGTCAAGTAATACAGAGTAAAATAACTTTTTTTCATGTTCATATATACAATGTTTGTTTAGTTATTTAATTATGTTAAATAGTATTTTTATCAATTTGTTTTTCGCTTATCTTAACACAATAAACAATTTGAGAGAAATTAATATAATCTAAAATGCTTCGAAATAGTTTTGTTAAATCTACTGTAAGTTTTTTTTTAAATTTTAACGTAAAACATTTAATTTTTTACTTTTATTATAAAAGATAAATTAAGAGTGGGCTTTATACTTTGACTGCGTGCGCGTAGAGGGAAGAAACAAACAATAACAATACTAAATACTCGCGCTCGAAAAGATAATCCCATGGGAAATAAATTTAATAATGAAGCCACCCTTATTGCTAATGTTTTGATTTATGTACTATTAATTGGTATTTATTGAGGACCCTTATTAGTTTCTAAGAATCCTTTATAATTAATGTTCGTTGCTTTACTATTTACTCAATGAAGTTTCCCTTCAAATCACTAACAAGAAGACAATGGTCGAAGTGGAGAATCAGGTCAGGTGGAGACAATGCGACTGATTAAATCGAGAATGCCGATGAATTTCACATACTAGAGCTAATTGCAAACCAAAAGGTTATAATTATACTTCAAACTAAAGAATCATTTTTAAAATCTTACACATTCATTAAAGAATTTTCTGGTGCTTAATCTAACCACCTTACCACAATCGCACAATTTTTTAAACTAATAAAATTGATCTTATAAATGTTATGTAAGTTTATCATATAATATGTATATGTTTATAATTCACTCAAAACCCTGAAACCAGCGCAGCAAAGGGTTCTACGCTAATCATCAGTATGATAATGTTTCTTTGACAATTTTGACCTAAATTTGAGTGTTAATCCCAATAGAAGTTTATTTGATATGACCCAAGGACTACCTACATACATATGTATACATATATGTAAATTACTTTTCATCAAAATTCACTTGCAAACCTTAATTAATACTGAATAAGATTAAGTTTGATCCTGTCTCATATTTCTGACGCCCGAGAAAGTTTCGTGAAATTTATACACTCACAGCCGACAAATAGAAGCCCATAATTTATTTAATAAGAACAACTTACTTCCAGGCAAACTTATTCATTATTCAAAGCTGTGTAAATGATGAAAGTGCTTAATTCATTAGAAATAACTTAAACATACGCAATACTACTCATACATTACAAAACGAAATATATATTTATGAGATGTGTACTTTTTCTTTCTAAATAACTTTATTATGAATAAACCCATGGCTCTAGGAAAATTACTGAAAAACACTCACTATTTATCCATTTATGTCTTCAACTTTTTTCGCTCATGATCAATGCCAATTTGGAATATACGATTACCAATACCACAATAGGGCATCCTACCTTATATTATAAAATAAGGCGTATAAAAACCCATATGTCCACTTAGTAGTCTTCGTGGTAAAGAATCTGTGAAATGGTATCTAATAAATGATATGTTAGATTGACCTTGACCATTGAAAGGGTCGAGTTTATTAAAAAAAAAAATGTAGGTAGTACCAAATTGAAAGATATTTAAATTCACACGAACCCTGCCAGAAGAGAATTCGTTTGAAGATCCTAAATTATTAATTAAAATACATTATATAGGTATATATGCTATCAAACTAAAATAGGATTTTTCTATAGCCAGAAAGATAATTCTATGCGCGGTGTATTTGCAATATTTTTAGTGCCTGATAACGAACATAAAAGAACCGAAAAAGTCTCATACAAATTGAGTTGGGTTCTTTGAATGACTGGAACGTATGTTAATGCAATTTATTTTTGGCACAATATAGATAATAATTGATTTACTTACACAGGTGATTCAAATAATTAAGAAAAGACGATGTTGCGCAAAAGTTACCTATATGATTCACAAAATTATAAATGTTATCGTTGATATAATGTTTTATATTTTACTAAAAAACTTAAAAACACTCACTCACTTGGTCCCGACAAAGTACCAACGTGTTTTTTAAAAGAATGTATTGACCTCATCAAGAGTCCGTTGTGTTATATTTTTAATCTTGTAATGAAATCAGGAATTTTCCCAGAAAAATGGAAAATATCTAAGATAACTCCAATTTTTAAAAATGGTGCAGAATCATCAGTTGAAAATTATTAGATAAAGGCCTGCAAGTTGACTGTTCCTACAATGATTTCGCGAAGGCGTTTGACAGGGTCGATCATGACATCCTTTTGGAAAAACTCCAACTAATCAGTTTGTCTGACGGCTTCGTTAGGCTTTTTGCGAGCTATTTTCGGAACAGAAAACAATACGTAACGTATGGGCTTTTTGAATCACTACCGTTCTACACGTATTCTGGTGTACCACAGGGCTCGAATTTGGCGCCAATGCTATTCACTATATTTATAAATGATATTGTAAAAGTCATTAAAAATTCTAAGTTCCTATTATTTGCTAATGATTTTAAACTGTTTTTGAGGGTTGTCACCTTGGATGATTGTCACCGTCTCCAGTCCGATATAGATAATATAATAGAATGGGGAAGATGTAACAAACTTGATTTTAATGTTGATAAATGCAATCTTTTATCGTTTACGAGGAGCTCACGAGTGTTATTCTTTCAATATTCAATGAATGGGCGAATTCTCTCACGAATTTCATCAGTTAAAGATCTTGGCGTACAATTTGAATGCAAACTACCATTCAACAATCATATTAAGATTACTTGCAACAAAGCATTGCAAATGTTGCGTTTATCCTCCGCACTACCAGGGTCTTTCCAGGAGTAAAAAATTGATACTAATGTATAATTCTTTGGTTCGAAGTCGACTTGAGAGTGGATCGATTGTTTGGGCACCGAGGGGTGCGAAATGTGTTCTTATGGTGGAGATGGTTCAGAAGAAATTTTTGAGAATTCTCTATTTGAGGACATATGGGTACTACCCATGGCTTTATCCAACAGAATTTCTCTTAGGGATGCTCACTTTCAATAGTTTGAATGCTCGAAGAGAAATGTACTTGGCATCATATTTCTTTCGGCTTATCCGAGGCCAAAATGAGAATTCCACCATTCTTGAAAATGTTAAATTGAATGTTCCTGATAATTTTTTGAGGAATCGTGAGCATGAGTTGTTTGTTCTTCCAAGGGGTAGAACCAGTCTGCCAATGGGAATGCCTCTGGGAAGAGCTTTAACAATTTTAAGTGGCATTGCTTCGGATGTCGACATATTTCATATTGACTATATATTATGAATAAAGGTTGATTTTGTCAGAACTCACTCGGTTGACATCTTTGAAAATTTCTAATATGATTTTATAATTTTTTTCTCTCAGTTTTTATGACTACAATGTTTTCATCTTGTTTTTAATTAATTAGTGATTTTTATTATGTATTTTAATGTATGTATATATATAAATACATGTATTTATATTGTCAAATACATGGCGCAATGGCATCAGCTGTAATGCCATGGTTTGCTTTTTCTTAAATAAATAAATAAATAAAAATAAAAATAAAATATAATCAGTATTCATGTACGAAACGTCAGAAATATTTTTCTCACGGATTCGTTTTGTTCGAAAAAAAAATTATTCCAAATTTAAAATTGAAATAATATGAGTATGTAGTTGGACAAACATTAACTGAATTAAATGAGCTTTAGACACCATGCGGATATAAATCTCTTATTCATGGGACGCGATATTTTTTCACTTCCTACTCATTACACAATGGGGATACTTAGGTAATCTTAATGGAAATTACGCATTTTCCTTTATAATTATTTATCCGTAATTAACGTGTTTCTTGAAATGTATCGCTTAATCTTATCTTTTGTTATATACATCTAAACTTTCTTACTTCCATTTTGTTTTGTGCTGAAAGGCCGAAGCTAAAACAAACAACTTAGTGAAATTTTATTTTGAAAAGATTTTAACTTTTATCTTTTAAAAACTTGTTTTGTATCTCAGAGATAAAAGATTCATTTTAAAAAATCTTATAATTTCAAAAAGATTGCTGATAAAGAAATTCGCAATAATTGTGCTCTGTTTCAGAAGAGATAGTTTCATGAATTCTTTTTTATTGACCTCTAGATTACTGGCTGGATCAATAGGGTTAATAAACTGTCAGTAAACACATAGAATACATCTATCAACATTAAAATTGCATTTAAAAAACTATATTTTATAGGTTCGGTGGTTCAAAAAGTGTACCTATATTGATTTTTAAAAATATTTTTTTTAATGTTACGCTTGTTTTAGAACTGGGTACTAAACATGAATTTAATAAGCAGTCTAAAGATGATTCCGAAATTTATAAATAAAGTAAGTTTTTAAAACGTTTAAAATTATACATTTTATGAGTGTTGAATCTAATGATTATTTCCTATTTATATAATGTCACCAGCAAGAGAATTAAATAACAACATTCATTTAGGTATTGTAAAGCGAATAAAAATAGTAGCACATTTTTAGGATTAATTCCACATTAGATTTATAAAAGATTTGGACGGGTTTCGATTGTCGCGAGCATTATCAATTGAACTTGAATCAGTTGATAATGCTCGTGATGTGGAATTATAGCTCAAAATGTGTTAATATTTTTATTTTAATGTCATTTCACTAAGTATTGACAGTAAAAACCTTTAAAAGTGCTATTGTAAATCTATCCTCGTTTTAGCGCATCGGTTATTTATCCTTGACTGATGATTTCTTACGAGCTGAAGAAAACGTCTCTGTCTAAACTCACTCACGTCAATATGAAATATGTCGACATCCGAAGCAATCCCGTTTAATTGCTTAAGCTCTTCCCATTGCCAGACATGTTCTACCCATTGGAATAAAAAACAACTCATGCTCACGATTCATAAAAACTTCAATCAGAAAAATTCAATTTAACATTCTCAAGAAAGGTAGATTTGTCATTTTAGCCTCGGATAAGCCGAAAGAAATATATTGCCAAGTACATTTCAGATATCAGAGCTACCGCGCGACAGCGTCGCCAACCACTCGACTACTATAGCTTATTATTAAATTTACACTACAACCCACGTTTTATAAAATTTAATTCAAATGAACGTATCAAAAAGTTTTTCTATAAACAGGCTACATTTATTAAGCAATTAAATTATTCAATTAAGCAATGAATACCCACCATTATGTTGGAAACGTTAATAGCCATGTTATTGTTATCGAGAGTAAGGCAAACTTTCTTGAAATTGTTCAAGTTATCAATGTAGCACAGTTAAACAGTGACAACAGCAAAAAGTTAACCAGTTTTCCGCCAGCGTGCAAAGTTTGACAGAAGAAATGAGATAAAGATAAAAACATGCTGGAAATGATGGAGGTCTCTGTTCGTGACACAAAGTGAAGCCAAAGTGACTCCAGATGAGGTTTTCAAAAGAGGCACGTAGGGAAATCGCAAGCACTCTTCACCTCGCTCGAGAGCCCCAGTTTAGCGTTCAACTACGTGTTATGTTGTCAGTGATATTTTTTGAATAAACCCTTTTTAATGTGATGAGTTTAGCACATATGTACATAATTACGTACAGGAATGGTTGATTGAACAAAAATCTGCGATGGTTATATACTTATAGACTTAATAAAAAAATATGCACTGATTTTATACAATTTTTTTAGTTTTCAAGGTTAGTTTAGATTAGGTCCGGCTTTAAATTATTTATCTTGCGTATCTTTCTAACGTATTCATTATCGCATATCTCTATCGCATTCTAACATTGAAAGTCCGCTTAATCATTTGAAATGATATAAAATTAAGAATTTTGTGCAGAGAGCGTAATATTTTTGAACTTTTGATTTTTAAAACCCTTAACATATTTAATATTGTGTTGCTCGACATAACATAATACGAATAAAATGGATTTTTTTATCTTAAAATTCCTTCACCAATTTAAAGTTTGAAGCAAGACTGAACTTTGGTGATTGTTAGAAAAATTTTCTTGTTGAATATAGCGCGTTCTATACTTTTCTTCAATACTCTTCGGTTGTGCTGTTTACTTATTCTAATGATTTTTCAATCTATTTATGGACCAACGTTTAAACGTATTGCACGTTGATGCAGAGATTCTTAAAAATATTAAAACATTTTTGTACTTCCACAGTTAACTCACTAATAACTTTAATGCTCACGATAAAAGCGAATCCGGTTCGGATTTTGAAAGTAAAAGTACATTTTTTTTTATATAATGCCTTTCCGCAAAGTATTGATAGCGGCCACCAGTTATTGTTCGTTGAAAGAGTTCTGAAGAGGGCGTAGACCGAAATAGCTATCAACTACATATAATATAATTGTTGTTGATCCTAAATACATTAAAATTGTTTTACCGTGTAATAAAGCTGTTTTTCTCTTTCTCTTGAAGTATTTTGTGTTTAACTTTAAACTAGTGTTATAATACAGTAAATTCCAAATCAATCAATGTACAGAGCTAATGCGCTGAATGAAAAAATACGTTTAGAGATGATACTTCTACAGACAACCTTGCAGATAAAAAAAAACTTCTCCTGGCAAATAATAAGCCTTACGGGCCGCGTGTTGCGCATGATTGGTTTTGATATTTAATTACGGTTCTATCTTAATGTTTAATAAACCAATCAATAAATCATAATAAACGTAAAATTCTTTTGTTGTTCTACACTGGAAATGTCTAAAGATCAATTTCCCATCCTTTCGTAATATATAACTTATCCTTATAATCATTATTTTATTGACTTATACTTATTTTACTTGACAATATTTTGTTTTTGAAAACGTGACTTTAGGTTATGGTCTTAATATATTATTCCTTTCACAAATGTGACAGCATAAAATTGATTCAATAGTATGAAATATTATCTACTCATTTATCAAAGCGACAGACTTAGAAAAGAAAAATTAATTACCTCAATCAAATTTTCCCATCTGGTTCTATTGAAAAGTTTTACTCATACATGAATAGACAATTTTAGCAGTTCTACTGTCAAATGAAACGCGGCATACATGTAAAAGGAATACTACTATTTTTGCGTACGCACACAACTGATAAAAACGGTCAACATTGTTTGGCAATTGCGATATAGAAATACTGAGATTTTTCGATTTTTTAGACTGTGAAATAATATTTTCACGTATTACAGAGAGCATGTGCATATCTAGCAAGCATTTCATTGAAGGTGTTAAACGTAAACCATTCGTTATCATATAGCCACCCGCCATCAAAATTTCATTCTTAAGAGATTAACTATAGAAGGTAAGGCTTAAAAATATTTTAACACAAAGCTTACGAAGTGCACAAATAAGTACTATTGTTAATTGGCTGTCAAATACGAAATAACATGTCAATTACAAAAGTAATCAAAAAAGTCCATAAAAAAGTGTTAATAGTTATCTAATTGCAAGGTTTCGTGATTGATTTGTAAGTGGCGAGAATGATATAATTGGCTTTAAACAAAATTAGTAAAAACGTTATGTAAATGTTAATGACTTTTTTGAATACGAATTTAGGTAGTCAAATCCTGTATCCATACGGTGATTGAAAGTATAATTACAATTTATTTTTACACTTTTAAGTATATAAAGTCGAATGGAAATAATTCACAGTCGCCAACTATGCTTCATATTTGCGATATTGCGATAGTACGGAAGAGCGTTGAGAGTTGAGATGTTAGATGTTTTTAAAAATTCCAAAGGTGAATGTAATTAATAAATAAGCTTTTATCACCCTCGAAAGTTCGTTACGAACAGGACAAGTCAATGTTAACTCTTCACTTTCATAACTGATTGCAAAAATCTTATTAAAAAACATTGGCAATCAGTTTTAGTAAGAGGTTTTTCATGATCTTTTTACCGATATTAATCATTCATCTGAAAGATTTTTTTCAGTCAAACAATACTGCGCTAGTAAATCTGTCGGTCAGAGTGTGCAGCCTTAATAATGTGTCGGGACATTTACATATTCCAACTTTTGTGTTTATCCACTGTGTGTTTGTGCCGTGTCAACCATCTTTTTTATTACGCAAAATTGATCGGCTTAAATTCGCTAAAATGCACCGTTTGAAGACAAAAGATTTGAATTGCCTAAATAATAATACATAAATACACGAATTGTAATATTAGGAATTCCATCCAATAACATAGCACGGGAATCCATGGAAAATTTTCTGTTGATATTTCAGCTGCGCCAACTCAATCCATTGTTAAATTGAACAACAATAATTATCGTATATTTCCAATCTACCCGTAAAATTTACCAATTATTAATCTCTTTCAATACATTGTATTATTACTCAGCATAATATGCTTTTGTACTATCTTCTCGCGCTCGTAATTTATATACAACTAGTATTGTTACCCGGCTTCGCTCGGACCAGTTTGGGGTTATGTTCACCTCGGCGCGTAAATTCAGACGGGCCAAGTTGAAACAACTTTTTTCAAAATTCAAAAGTCTAGGTCAATTAAAATGGAATTAAAATGAACATTTCAGACTGGCATTGACATTTCACAGCCCCTTTCATATATTGACAGCCCCATTCTCGCCCATTAAAATGTCCAAATTCAAGGAAAAAATCTAATTTGCTGTCAAAAAAATGTCAAATAATACCTTCACGTAAATAAAAACATTATTATATTAATAAAAGCCGGGAAAAGTTCAGTAGAAGACTAATTTATTACATTTTGACTAAATGTCTTCGCCGATAAAAAAATCAAACATATTTTCTTTCATATTCGTTTTTATGGCAACTTAATGACCAACAATACAAAAGGGAATTACAGACCCACAGACATACATACGCCGTTTCGGTTTTATATATGTACTACTCGATACTCGAGTAATTGGATAACGAAACAAATTTACCGTCGAAACTTTCGCGAGCGAAATCAATTCGTTTGTTTGAACTTGCAACAACAATGCAAAAGGGAATTACAGACATCCATCCCCCGTTTCGGTTTTATATATAAGATTTAATCCACATACAAGTAACATGTAATAATTATATTGATAATTTATACTAAAACAACGAACTGTGAAACAAAACAATCATATAAATTTTCAGTCAAAACATAAATTAAAAAGCTTTAAAATTGTTACCATAAATTTTGTGTATGCTGTATATTTTACATAAAAGAATTTATCGTTATTAACGTTGAAAGGATAAATTCAATAAGGTTGATCAAATATTCCCTCATTATTTTTTTAATATGGTTTGTGCTTGCTCACGTAAGACATATTTTTCTGCTTCATCAATTAGTAACGATCGGATAAATTCATTGTACTATGAGAAAATATTATTAACTGCATAGCCGAGTAGTGTTTTTTTAATGTTCAATATTAATTTAATTTCAACAGCTAGACGTAAATTTTTTACCACGTACTTTTTTGATGTGCAGCATTTATGCTCACAATGGAGTAGCTTTTTATTCAGCCGTCCAATTTCTCTTTTTCAAAAAGGGGAAGGAATAGCAGTTGGTTAATACTTCGCTTAAAAGATGATATGGAAATTTTAAATCACAAAAATACACGAGTTTCCCTACAAAAACTCGAGCCCTTGGCCCCCGAAACCGAAGAGCGAAATGTGAGCGTCTTGTCTGCCCGTATAAGAAAGCAAAATTCAACCCTACTTCATTTCTTTGTTTTTAGAAATCAAATGAATATGTAAAAATAAATGTTTGTTGGTTAGTATTTTATGCGTTGCCATATTATTCATCCGATTGCGATAAAACTTTTTCAACTTATTGCTTGCACTTGCGCGAAGGCTATAAGCATAGTAAAAGCAACTAACAGTAGGTCTTTTATATAAAAATCTATGTTTTTTCATATTTTATGCGCAGCAATACCGTTCATTTTGACAACTTATTGTAGCACTTTCGCAAAGGTTGTAGGCATATTACAATTAACTTTCAGTAGGTGGCGCGTGTGTCGTACCATAGACAATCGGCAAAAGACAAAAAATCAAACGTCAAACGGTAAATGTCATATATACCGATCAATGTTGTGCAATCCACCACAAACACTTTCTATTTTTGAGTGGCATTGCAACGTTTTCCGGGTACCGGCTTGTTTAGTATATTTATCAATACGAATAAAAAAAATAACGTCAAAGCGACGTACAAAATATGAAAGCTCTTAGTGTGTTTTTTATGTTAAAAATGGATAAATAATTGAATAAATAACTTTAAAAAAAAAATCTTACGATACATAATAAATGTCGTCCTTATATTAAATTTTTTTAGAGAGCAATTCTAATCGAGTAATTTTTTCAATATAAAATACACTATCGTTATTATAAGTAATTTACTGCCAGTATTTTACGTTATATAATTTTTAAAGTGCCCTTTATTTGTCCTTGGTAAAAAGTCTAGAAAAGCAACTGAACATATTTTATTAATTCCTGTCCTTTATTGCTAGCGGAAAATATAATACAGGTTCGTTATTCCTACTATTATCGATATAATTTTTACTGCTTCCGCGTAATTGCTCTAGCATTAATTGAATTTCCCCAGGCAATAAGGGTCCATTATGAATGAAGCACCGCGAAAGGTTAGATGCACAGAAAAACAACGTGAAAAATGTTAATATGTAAGAATAAATTACGATTGGAGAAAATTTTCACTAAGAAAGAAAAAAGTAATTACATACAGTATTATGTCCCTGATATTATAATTAACTTATTTCCTGACACTGCTTATTACGGGATCGTGACATTCCTTCGTAAAACTGTTCAAACGATATTCCCAATCACAGCCCAACTGATAAGTGTAGCCTCTGGAACTGGACTGGATATCACTGTAAGAATAAAAAAAATAATATATTATAACTTTTTTTAAAGTCATTTCCACGCCCAGCGTGGAGCATATTGAGTTCATCACAATATTTATGTGTTTTTTACGAGAACTGTTTTTTTTTACTCAGTTGCTCAACCTCACTTTTTAGAAGAGAGTAAGGATTGAAAATATACGAAAACTTGGACAGGACTAGTGGTTAGATTGTCGCTCTTGCATCGCACCGCTTTTGGGATTGAAAGAGAGGGATATTATAATTCAAAAAATATATTTTATTTGAATTTTTGGACGGTTGGCTTGCTTGTTCACAAAGTAAACTTGAATAACTTTTCCATCGAATCATACGTTTGTTCGATACGAAATACCCCTTGATATGTATGTATATACTATAGTCTGAAAGCTACCCGAGAAGCCAGTAGCAAAGTAATCTCGTAAGATAATAATATAAGCCTAATACTCGACAAATATGGCTTGTATGATGGAAACAAAAAAAAGTCATGGAGTTACAGCAACCGCTACTGTGCAAGTTTTGCATGAATAACGACTGAATTTTCGTTTAAAACAATTAAAGCCAACAAAAAGTAGAATTGTACGTAGCTCCCACGCGTAAAAGATTGTTGACGGCTCGTGTCAATAACGAGGGGTGAGGGTTTAGAAACCACTGCATTGTTATTTCAAGAAAACGACCGACGAAGTTTCCTTGCAAGTAGAGGTCCGTTATATGAAATTGGTTACTGTAATAAATATATCGTATACCATGTATTTTTACAGAAACTAAAAGAAGGCTAAAGTCAATGGCAGTGCAATTGTCGGAAACCATGTGATTTACCATTCGGCTACGGCAGTTATGCACAACTTTTTTTCGAGAAAGATAATCAAATCTCAGATAGCTTAGGGGCCGCATGGGTAAACGTGATTAAATTATCGATGTTTTTAGTTTATATGATATCCCATCGTCCGTAAAAATCATATTGGGCCGCATGAAATGTCATTGTGAGCTGCAGGTTGTGCATCACTAGGGTACTACAAAGACACAAAATTTTAAACATGAAATCATTAATTGAACAAAACATTTCTGCATGTTGATGACAAAAATTTTCGTAATTTATGCGGACCTAAATGCTTTACTTTATTAAAATTATTTGAGGCATTTTTCAAAACGTTGCTAATTCCAGATACCATCATCAGTGCTATTTTTTCTACTGAATGAATTAACTAAAACGTTCCCAGTTTATACTTGCATTAAGCAGTTCTTCTTAATGTTTACTAAGAATTAACTTTACTTATGAAGCATACAATTTACAACAAAAATAATCTTTGCTTTGTAAAGCTTCAATTTAAGAGCTTTAAATTTTAAATGATCAGTTATCTAAGGATCAAATCATAATACCGCGGACTTCCTTTGGGAAGTATGGAAAATTCTGGCATATATCACGCCACCTGGTAGCATCTCGTTTAATGAAAAGTCGTAAACAGAATTATTGATGTGGCAGTATAACTTCCGTTAAAGACCCTGAACCCTTCGAAAGTTTTCTCCTGGAGCTTTGTGTATCCAAATACGAATGATAAGTATTACCTGTTCACGTTTTAAGTGTTAAACTTCTGTTAGCTTAGTTAATACTATTTAAATGTAAAAAAATGAAGTTATTATTGCAAGAAAAGTTGTATAACTACTTCGCTTAAGATATTGTGTAGTCTTCTTCATTACAATCCTGATTCATGGCTTCTGAGAATTTTATATCTATTCATAATTAAACTAATACCAAAAGTTGGCTGAAGTAACTTTAGTATTTTTTTAACTAATCCTGTAAGCTTTTGTTTCCTTTAAATTTCTGCTTCGAGTGTCATGAAAAGAAATTAATCTCGCTTAAACATTTTTTCGTGGAATATATGTATTTCACAATGGAGATTTTTCTCATTCACTCAACCTCAGATACTTTTTCTGGAAAAGTAAGGATGGACGCGTATGTCCAAGACATAAAGAGCAGTTAGTTTAATACAATACGCCTCATTGTTTATTAGGACCTAACTGACTATAATGTCGTCGAAAACTATTCTATAAATATATTAAACAATTAATTTACACAACTGTCCGTACTAGGATTCAAGCCCATGGACATCGAAAAGGAAGCTAACAGCGTTGAATACTTGGCTAAATTTCAGACAATATAAGTTAAGATTTGCAATAATTTACTAAATATAATAAAAATGTAGCATAACTGCTCCCGGTCCTTGGTGCAGTGGTCAACGTTGTTGGCTTCCGTGACGGACAGGCCGGGTTCCGGTTCGAGCAGATTTGTTCAGTCGATAAATCTGTTCTAAAGTAATGAGTGTTTGTGTTGTTAAAACATCCTCACCGTCCTTCAGATCCTACCAAGTGGTGCTTAGCGAGAGCGATTAACTAACCACTAGTCCTGTCTAAGTTCTCGTATCCTTTCAATCTCTACTCTCTTCGAAAAAAGAGGCTGAGCAAATGAGTAAAAAAACAGTTCTCGTAAAAAACACATAATATATTGTGATGAACTCAATATGCTCCACGCTGGGAGCGGAAATGGCGTAGCAAAAGTTATGATATATCAGAATATAGTATTCTTACAGTGATATCCAAGTCCAGTTCCAGAGGCAAAACTGACAACACACAAGAGGTTAAGCAACTGAGCTACTGTTAACTTTATAAATACTATTAATAAGTTTTAGCAATCCATAATAAACTCTGAAATTTATGAAAAAAAATGAAAATATATTTAAATTTATCAGTAATAAATAAATAATATTCAAGCCATTAATTTTCAATTTTCAAATAAGAATTCGAAAAATCGTAAAAAGCGATTTTTTCAATAAATATTTTTTTACTCTTTATGTATATGTTTAATTTAATATCATATTTTTGCATTTAACATTTGAAGCATGCTCCTGAATATACGCTTGTATTTATTTGTCAGAAATTTTAATATTTCTACACGTGCCTGGAAAATTCAAGGCTTTAAAACGTCACAAATATTTCATTGTTAGTATTACGTTGAATTTTAATACAGCTTTTTGTTGAATTGCATTATGAATAACAAATTTATCCTTTATCGTATTTTGTTTCATGATTTATCATTATGTGATAAAATTCAGATGTAAATTGAAAAACTCTCATATTAAGCACAAGTGTCTTTCCATAAACGGTGTTTTGAGATTAACATGAATTCGATTTTGTATGTCTGTGTGAGAAAATTCAATACAATTGTTAAGTTTAAAGTGAGTTTTTAGTTAACATATCCAAATTTGTAGTTGATCTTGATTTTTTTCCAGTCAAAATCATCAGTTTAAAATGTCTATAAGTCGCAGATGAGCGAGTACATAAAAAGACTCGTAATAGACTCGGTAATATTTTTTCAAAAAATTCAATTATCTTCCATATGACAATTCTTTAGTGGTTCTTTATTCATCCAACTAAGTTTCTTTAAGAAATGTTTTCGTTTCAATCTCTTGAAGCACGAAGATCGATTTTAATATTGAAATTGGGTGCCATAAATATCTTATCATAATACTTGAGAATCGGCTTGGACTCAAAATCCAGCGTTCAGCAAATCCATTAATGGTGTAATTTCATCCATAAAAAAAATACCGTTGTAGTAATCCGATGCAGCTGTAAATTTTATACATGAAAGTTTTTGCGGACCAGTGACGGTTCACAGACCACTAGTTAAATACATCTGCTTCATAACACAGTATCTTAACAGAATTTCTAATATACGAGGTTGAAGGTTATTATGTTCCTAAAGAAATTTAGTTTAACTGTGACGGTAATTTTCTGAATGCTTAGTTCATAAGTTCAAAGTTTTAGGTATACGAGGAACTGGATAATCAATACTGTTTATTCCAACAGACGATAGGGTCTCTAAGTTTAAATTTAACCCTTGAAATTCTTGTGAATTCTATTGAAACAGTTCACCAAGCAACCGCTGGCGTTGTCACGGTAAAAGTTAACAGTTACTATCAATGAACGAATATTACTTACTTAAAAAATATTGCTAGAAGTTAATGACGTTTTCTTCGTAATCTAAAAAAAATTCAAAAGCTTAATATAAACTGAATCAATTTCAGTTGCTAATTGTATTTGTCGCTAAAAGTGAAGTATCTCATATCTAAGGTTCAATAAAACTATTGTCATGAATTAATTAGTTTTTAAATAGTATGTTTATTGAAAAATATCCATTAGTACAGCTTATTGTTGATGTTTATTTACTGTTTAATAAAATCACTTATTTCAGCTTGAGGCTAAAAATATAATAAATTACAATATAAAATTTCAATTCAAGTCAAAATTATCAAATATAAAATAAACTCAAGGCGACGTTTTTAACTTCAGTCATTGGAGTCAGGATATGCTTGCTGTGATAAATTACTAACTGTGTTTTTGAATTATTTGGTAGAACTGCATAACAATAAGTTTATAATAATAATTTTGTTTAAAACGCATAATTTTTCAAGTTGACAGTTATTTCGACTTAACGTTAGAACTGTGAAAATGGCGTCAAGCCGAAATAACTACCAACTTAACAATATAATTCTTAATAAAAATAATAAAACATTTTTTGTACTTATTCCACATAAATTTTATTGGTTCAGGACCGGTATTGCTCACGGCGAGCATTGTCATAAGTTGAAAGTGCTTGCCATGAGCGAAACCGGTCCTGATCCAATACAATTTATGTGGAATAAGTACTAAAAATGTTTTATTATTTTTATTATAATGCCATTCCATCAAGTTTTGACAGTGAACACTTTTAAGAGTGATATGATTCTTACGCTAATTTATATTTTCATCTGCCTACCTAATAATTATAATGTATTATGTAAAATATTAATCATTTTTAAGGCATTTTATTCAAATAAATGAAGCTTTCATTACTTAAAAATGTTTGCGATGAGTGAAATCGGTCTAGATCTTTACGAAGTATGTGGAATTAGTTAAAAAAAATGTGTTTTATCTATTCAAATATAAAATATAATTGATGCGCAAACAAATATCAGACTTACGACCTTAACGTTAAAGAAGTGAAATACACATAAAGAGTAGATTTACGCTATTTTTATCGCAAAATTGGAAGCCCGTGACGTTTATTTGCGCAAGAAGATGGATAGGCATGTTTGAGTAGGCCAAATCTGCACAGATAGATGTTTAACATGGCAAATAATGAGATGCTTTACCGCATGACGTAACATTCGCTACCAAAAATAAACAATTCGAATTTATTCAGTTGTGTTTGCCCAAAGAATTTTTATATACATAATAATAAATGATTAGCAAATTTTTGTGGTCAAGTTATATTGTGTACCATCATAGTGAAAAGCTCACACAATGATTATTATAAACAGCTATGTAATCGATTGTTCGAAGATTTTGTAAATGGCGATACTATTAAAACCTTTGAAGGAGCATGTACGTACTTTTGGTCCAACACAGTAGAATGATAAAAATAAATAAAAAAAATTAGTATTTTTTCCACATACATTTTATTGGATCAGGACCGGTTTCGCTCATGGTGAGCGAAACGTCAACTGATAATAAATACAACGAAACAGTGATATTTATACAAAAGTTAAGTTAAGAGGTCTTCAACATTTTAATTATAGTCTATTTTTCTTGTATTTTGCTTCAATTTATTTACTTAGTTGTAATACCAATTGTTTGTTATACTTTGTAATTCTTACTAACTGTAAAATTCAAACAATTTTTCAGTAATGCCCAATAGAACAATTGAGCCAAATCATTATATAACATTATAAAGATACACTTAAAATTATTAAACTTTCATTCATTTATTATTTTAGATATCTTTTCGATAAAAGGGTGGAGTATTTTTTAATATTCTACCGAGTATCATTTCGTGGTTGTAGAGACATACGGGCGAAACTACAAAAGCAACGAACTGAGATAAATGGCAAAACAGTTCGATGTTAAGCTTTGTTCTTACGGATTTGCAGGAAAACCGAGCAATATCTGGTAAACCGCTTTTCGTACAAGTTTCATATTTTGATATCTTATAGAATTGTATTTGAGCATGACAATGCCATATTTAACTCAATACAGCCATTTTTGTAGTTTCGCCCGTATGTCCTTACACCCACGATTTATGGAATGATATAGCAAAATATACATATAGGAAACAAGCATCTGCATGTAAAAAAAGATTGCGCTTAGAATTGAAAGACGGATGTACATAAGTTTAGAATAGAAAATGTTGTAAATAAATTGACGATGCGTAATATAATTTTTTGAATCACTTGAAGCAGGGTCCCCACCTCACTCCAACTCTCCGAGCTGTGAAAATATCTAACTTTAAAAACCAACTAAAGGCCTCTAAGAACCTCGTCAGGACGATGTCTCAAACCTTATGCTCCACCCACCTTTCTCCTACAGCAATTTCTTCAACAGTGGAGGCAAGCGTGGAAGAAGCCAGCAGCCCTGCCAGTTTCTAAACAAACGACCTAAGAGATACATCTTAAGCTAGGCTCGTCGATTCAGTAACAGTTAGGGACTGGGCATGTCTACTATAACAACGAGTAAACTCCCCAAGTTTACGTAAACATTACGAGCAATTCCTGGTAAGAATTGAAAATTTTTAATGATTCCAAGACAATCATTCTTGTAAGGGGTTTTTCTTAAGTGTTTTCCCCACACAAAGCCCTCAGCTGACAGAATATTTTAGAAGGTCAATACTTAGCTAGCATACATGCATGCGGGAAAGGGAAACAAAGACTTAGTCTGTATCCACCCTAGCAACAAAAATAGCTAGGAAACTAGGAGCCCGCCTAGCGGACTCCACATATAGTTTCAGTAGGAAAGTAAAGGTAGGATTTTTTTTTTTTTATCAGAAATGGTAGAATATTATATGCGATACAATTTGTGCTAGAGATACTAAATATGACGTACCAGTAATATCAATTAAAGTATATTCATTTGATTTCCAATGATTGGATCGGTCAGAATGTTCAATGACAGTTAAAGTCAATTACCTCTTATTGAAAATTAATACAGGCATGCAAATGAAACAGATTTCCAATATCAATCAGCAATATGTAAATATACAGGAAATTTGAATTCTAAATTCAGAGTTCATCATAAGAGAAGGATAACTATATTAAAATATGCTTTTAATAACACATACAAAACACTACAATATACAATTTTAATTATGTTAAAATATTCCACGTATTCCAAGTATTACGTATAATGTAAGGAATAATCTAAGTTATTTTAAATTTTATATTAAAATCAACTTCCACGAAGCTACCGTGGAATCCAGCGAAAGTACTACAATTTATGTAATGGCTTCACTGCCGGGAAAGTAAATATTTTATCATATCTAAATTAAAAGGAAATAAATGCAAGCGACTTTTATGCACGAACTCGCAGGAGAAACTTCACGCAAATATGTGGAGTTTTAATGGTAAAACTACTTCATTTTTAGTGTTTGAATTTAAATAATTACCTATTGAAAAGCAATCTGGTGACACACAGTATTTGATTCAGATTAACCTCACTCTTTATCACATTCTTGATGCAAAGTTGTATGCTCAACTTTTCTTTATCAGGTATGGATAAATGTAATTTTGAATTTACATTGTTAGTAATACACTCAAGCTTCACTTTTAAGGTGTTCACTGTCAATGCTTGGTGGAAAGGCATTATAATAAAAATAATAATACATTTTTATTACTTTTTCCACATAAAATTTATTTGATCAGGATTGGTTTCGCTCATGGCGAGCATTGTCAACTTCCTTGTAATTTGCTTCAATTTATTTGCTTAGTTGTTTTACCAATTGTTTGTCATACCTTGTTTTTCACACGTAACTTTTGTATAAATATCACTGTTTTATTGTATTCCTTATCAGTTGAAAATGCTCGGCATGAGCAAAACTGATCCTGATCAAATAAATTTACTGTGGAAAAAGTACTAAAAAATTATTATTATACTCAAGTTTATCCGTATTCCGTACTCAGTTCAACTTCATCCAACAAGTGAATGAAAAGAAGAATTAAAATATACAAAAGTTAAGCGATTCAAAATTTATATTGAAGCTACATCAAGCGCTATCAGTCGATATCCTAGATAAAATAGAAACTGCTTAATTCACTTTTTTTAACAAGAAAAAATCATTGATCAATGTCACATGGATGTGAGCTGTTTTTTCCCCTAAAATGAAAAATTTATGTGCTTATAAGATGCAGTGACGGCTGGTGACGAGGTGTTAGGGGGTGCAAAAGGAAGATTCAACTATTTTTCCGTACTACGGAAGAGAAACAGTTGGTATTGCGAACATCTGAATTGAAAGTCCATGCTATAGAAGTGTTTTAAAATCCAATAAATAGGAATGAACTCTTGCAAAAACGGTTGAATCTTCCTTTGCACCCCCCAACACCTCGTCGCCAGCCGTCTCTGAATTAAGATGTAAAGCTGCATTGAAGCGGTAGTGCTTTATGTATGTATGTATATTATTTTAATTGATGTCTCTACAATTTAATATCATTTCACTCACACGAAGTGAAAATCCAGAAGTCAATTAGTAGATTCATCAAGCGTTAAATTAATAGATATGCGTCAGATGAAAACATATCAGTGTATCTGAGCCACAATAAAGTCTTGTATTTATGAGAAAATGTAATGCTATAAGCTTGTAAACATTTGTTAAAGATTAACAGTTCAAAGGATTTCACGTAAGAACATATTACACTATTAAACAATATTACATGGAAAATAGTTCATAATAATTAAATTTCCACACAGACGCTATAAATAAATTCAACGCCTAATGAAATATAATAAAGAGATTGTTTATAATCTTTGCATTATAATTTGGAAGTTTGACACAAATTTGTAACTATCATCATCAGATATATTGTCTAAAATACTGTCCAGATACAACAGGACATCTTGGTTTATTTTTTTGTTAATTTCATGCTATTTATATACATAAATAATTATGCACCCGACAATATATTTCCACGAGGGGGTATATATCCTTTATACCACGGTGCGAAACAACCCCTTAGGTTTCAAAAATCCTTTTTCAATTAGGAAATTTTTAGTTACTTATAGAATTGGACAAAACAATACGCAACTCGTAGTGACATTTCAACATATCAATAAGATTGACATACGCTGAGAAAAATAACAATTTACATTCTACAGAAATTATTTTATAGCTATTTTGGCGTACGCCATCGTCAGAACTATGTTATGAGTAGTTCTTACGATGGCGTAAGCCAAAATAGCTATCAACAAATATACAAAATAATGTAAATATAAAATTTAAAATAACTTTGATTATTCCACGTATACGTGGAATAATCAAAGTTATTTTAAATTTTATATTAAAATGAACTTCCACAAAGTTACCGCCGAAACCATCGAAAATATTAAAATAATGTATGTAGAATTAAAATACATTATTAGTTTTCTCACCATATTATAATGGAGTTCTACCAAGTAAATGCCAAATCAATCATTATAATAAGATTGACTGCTCAAAAAATTGTTTTCTTAGTGTTTAACTTCTGTTGCTCTCTTACAAAGTGAAGAAAAATTGTAAACGTTTCTTGGAATCTAAGGGACTGAAAAACAAAGTATGAAAACGCTGTACCTTTTTGAAACTTTGTAATGGTAGAATAATGACAGATAATATTTCACATTAATTTTAATTACTAAATTGCGATTTCGATGAATGAATTTATTTTCTTTTTTTTATGCATGATAATATTTTCAATCGTTGTCTGATTTAGTTCCACGATTTTTCAATATATTAAACATTCAGCCTTCTGACTTCAAATAAATTTATAAAACTGTGATGCTAATGGGGTCGGAAGTTTAACATTTCACTTTTTCATCGGCGCTGATTTGGGCGAAGAGGAAAATATTTAGATATTTTACTATAGTGTCTCTGAATGCCCTTCCGAATATTTATCAGCTAACCCGCTGCCAAAGGCACTTACCACTAGACCATAAAGATGATGAAACGTTTTGATGTATGCCTGGATTATTTTTATGTGTATTTATCTCATAAGCCTGGTTTATATGACTTGAATTTACTAAGATATCTTAAGATAAGGATAGTTTTATTTGGTTTCCATGCTTTAAGCAAACATCGATAACTATTAAATACATAGGAGAGGGTCAGAAGCAAATATAGGTAGAAAAAAAATAGTTTTAAATGGAAGAATGCAGAATCAAAGAGCTAAAAATTCTACTCTCGAAGCTTACGTTTTTGAATCGAACTCGTCTTAATTCAATAGAGAATCAATTCTGAAAATACACTTACTGTTTGCTTTCTTTACTCTTCCTTTAGCGGATGCAGCCTTCATACAATTTTAAGCTAAAACTTCTTAGTAATCCAGTCAAATCAATCATTTATAAGATTTAAATAATAATATCCTACTGTAAGGTAATGTACACACAAATTAAATTAATTTGTTATGTGTGTTTCAATTTTCGATTTTTTTCTGAAGACTGTTTCAGTGCTAAGAAGCTACATTTGCTCCTGACTAGTTTTTCCAATCCCGGACTAAAATTTTTATCCGGGATGTTTGGATCGCAATCAGTCGATCTCGGGATCCCGAGATTGGTCTCGGGATTTGGAATATTTTTTTAATGGTCGATAATTTTCATACTATTACAAATTAGCAATGCTTGACATCACTATCTTTTTCAGTTATATAATACTAGTATTGTTACCCGGCTTCGCTCGGACTAAGCGACCAATAATTATTTAATGTTATATCATTCCCAAAGAATTACAGACCCATAGACATACACCGTTTCGGTTTTATATATAAGATTTCGGTTGTTTATCCATTATTGAAGAGCAAAAATATTTCATTGAAATATATTGTACGAGAGTATCGGTCTCGTTCGAATGCGATCTTCATACCAAATTTAAAAAATATGTCTGGTTATGCACGAGGCATAAAGAGGAGCATTTTTTTAAATTTCATATTGTTAAAATGAGGACTTATTAATAGAAATCTACAATGTTTTTATTGATCACAAT